>CAXIEJ010000140.1:1324500-2649000 GCA_964023215.1 Eledona agricola | reverse complement strand
TAAAAATTATAACAAACTATACCAGAATCACCTAAATTACTTCGGCTACCGTAAATCACCCCCAACTATCCCTTACCACAACAAACCAAACCATATCATCTTAAAATTACAAAAAAAGGTGAACAAATCATAACAAACTATGCCAGACTCACCTAAATTACTTTGGCTACTCTGAATCATCACCAACTAACCCTTACCACAACAAACTAAACCCAATCACTTTTAAATTACAAAAATATTCTAGTAACCATAGCAAACTATGCCAAACTCACCTAAATTACTTCGGCTACCATAAATCATCACCAACTAACCCTTACCACAACAAACAAAACCCAATCACTTTTAAATTACAAAAAATTGCTACTAACCATAGCAAACTATGCCAAACTCACCGAAATTACTTCGGCTATCAAAAATCACCCCCAACTACACTTTACAGCAACAAACTAAGCCCAATCACTTTAAAATTACAAAAAAATGCTAAAAATCATAACAAACTATACCCGAATCACTTAAATTATTTCGGCTACCGTAAATCAACCCCAACTATAAAACCAAACCATATCATCTTAAAATTACAAAAAAAGGTGTACAAATCATAACAAACTATGCCAGACTCACCTAAATTACTTCGGCTACCATGAATCATCACCAACTAACCCTTACCACAACAAACTAAACCCAATCACTTTTAATTACAAAAAATGCTACTAACCATAGCAAACTATGCCAAACTCACCTAAATTACTTCGGCTATCAAAAATCACACCCAACTACACTTTACAGCAACAAACTAAGTCCAATCACTTTAAAATTACAAAAAAATGCTAAAAATCATAACAAACTATACCAGAT
The DNA here is from genome assembly GCA_964023215.1 of Eledona agricola. NCBI lineage: Eukaryota > Metazoa > Arthropoda > Insecta > Coleoptera > Tenebrionidae > Eledona > Eledona agricola. The sequence goes on along the minus strand of CAXIEJ010000140.1, from coordinate 2,648,145 downwards.
ACAGCTAAATTACTTCGGCTACCGTAAATCGCCCCCAACTATCCCTTACCACAACAAACCAAACCATATCATCTTAAAATTACAAAAAAAGGTGTACAAATCATAACAAACTATGCCAGACTCACCTAAATTACTTCGGCTACTCTAAATCATCACCAACTAACCCTTACCACAACAAACTAAACCCAATCACTTTAAAATTACAAAAAAATGCTAGTAACCATAGCAAACTATGCCAAACTCACCTAAATTACTTCGGCTACCATAAATCATCACCACCTAACCCTTACCACAACAAACTAAACCCAGTCATTTTTAAATTACAAAAAAATGCTACTAACCATAGCAAACTATGCCAAACTCACCTAAATTACTTCGGCTATCAAAAATCACCCCCAATTACACTTTACAGCAACAAAATAAGCCCAATCACTTTAAAATTACAAAAAAATGCTAAAAATCATAACAAACTATACCAGAATCACCTAAATTACTTCGGCTACCGTAAATCGCCCCCAACTATCCCTTACCACAACAAACCAAACCATATCATCTTAAAATTACAAAAAAAGGTGTACAAATCATAACAAACTATGCCAGACTCATCTAAATAACTTCGGCTACTTTAAATCATCACCAACTAACCCTTACCACAACAAACTAAACCCAATCACTTTTAAATTACAAAAAAATGCTAGTAACCGTAGCAAACTATGCCAAACTCACCTAAATTACTTCGGCTACCATAAATCATCACCAACTAACCCTTACCACAACAAACTAAACCCAATCACTTTTAAATTACAAAAAAATGCTAGTAACCATAGCAAACTATGCCAAACTCACCTAAATTACTTCGGCTACCATAAATCATCACCAACTAACCCTTACCACAACAAACTAAACCCAATCACTTTTAAATTACAAAAAAATGCTAGTAACTATAGCAAACTATGCCAAACTCACCTAAATTACTTCGGCTACCATAAATCATCACCAACTAACCCTTACCACAACAAACTAAACCCAATCACTTTTAAAATTCAAAAAAATGCAACTAACCATAGCAAACAATGCCAAACACACCTAAATTACTTCGGCTATCAAAAATCACCCCCAACTACACTTTACAGCAACAAACTAAGCCCAATCACTTTAAAATTACAAAAAATGCTAAAAATCATAACAAACAATACCAGAATCACCTAAATTACTTCGGCTACCGTAAATCGCCCCCAACTATCCCTTACCACAACAAACCAAACCATATCATCTTAAAATTACAAAAAAAGATGTACAAATCATAAAAAACTATGCCAGACTCACCTAAATTACTTCGGCTACTCTAAATCATCACCAACTAACCCTTACCACAACAAACTAAACCCAATAACTTCTAAATTACAAAAAAATGCTAGTAACCATAGCAAATTATGCCAAACTCACCTAAATTACTTCGGCTACCATAAATCATCACCAACTAACCTTTACCACAACAAACTAAACCCAATCACTTTTAAATTACAAAAAAATGCTACTAACCATAGCAAACTATGCCAAACTCACCTAAATTACTTCGGCTATCAAAAATCACTCCCAACTACACTTTACAGCAACAAACTAAGCCCAATCACTTTAAAATTACAACAAAATGCTAAAAATCATAACAAACTATACCAGAATCACCTAAATTACTTCGGCTACCGTAAATCACCCCCAACTATCCCTTACCACAACAAACCAAACCATATCATCTTAAAATTACAAAAAAAGGTGTACAAATCATAACAAACTATGCCAGACTCACCTAAATTACTTCGGCTACTCTAAATTATCACCAACTAACCCTTACCACAACAAACTAAACCCAATCACTTTAAATTACAAAAAAATGCTAGTAACCATAGCAAATTATGCCAAACTCACCTAAATTACTTCGGCTACCATAAATCATCACCAACTAACCCTTACCACAAGAAACTAAACCCAATCACATTTAAATTACAAAAAAATGCTACTAACCATAGCAAACTATGCCAAACTCACCTAAATTACTTCGGCTATCAAAAATCACTCCCAACTACACTTTACAGCAACAAACTAAGCCCAATCACTTTTAAATTACAAAAAAATGCAACTAACCATAGCAAACTATGCCAAACTCACCTAAATTACTTCGGCTATCAAAAATCACTCCCAACTACACTTTACAGCAACAAACTAAGCCCAATCACTTTAAAATTACAAAAAAATGCTAAAAATCATAGCAAACTATACCAGAATCACCTAAATTACTTCGGCTACCGTAAATCACCCGCAACTATCCCTTACTACAACAAACCAAACCATATCATTTTAAAATTAGAAAAAAAGGTGTACAAATCATAACAAACTATGCCAGACTCACCTAATTACTTCGGCTACTCTAAATCATCACCAACTAACCCTTACCACAACAAACTAAACCCAATCACTTTTAAATTACAAAAAAATGCTACTAACCATAGCAAACTATGCCAAACTCACCTAAATTACTTCGGCTATCAAAAATCACTCCCAACTACACTTTACAGCAACAAACTAAGCCCAATCACTTTAAAATTACAAAAAAATGCTAAAAATCATAGCAAACTATACCAGAATCACCTAAATTACTTCGGCTACCGTAAATCAAACCCAACTATCCCTTACTACAACAAACCAAACCATATCATTTTAAAATTAGAAAAAAAGGTGTACAAATCATAACAAACTATGCCAGACTCACCTAAATTACTTCGGCTACTCTAAATCATCACCAACTAACCCTTACCACAACAAACTAAACCCAATCACTTTTAAATTACAAAAAAATGCTAGTAACCATAACAAATTATGCCAAACTTACCTAAATTACTTCGGCTACCATAAATCATCACCAACTAACCCTTACCACAACAAACTAAACCAGATCACATTTAAATTACAAAAAAATGCTACTAACCATAGCAAACTATGCCAAACTCACCTAAATTACTTCGGCTACCATAAATCATCACCAACTAACCCTTACCACAACAAACTAAACCCAATCACTTTTAAATTACAAAAAAATGCTAGTAACCATAGCAAACTATGCCAAACTCACCTAAATTACTTCGGCTACCATAAATCATCACCAACTAACCTTTACCACAACAAACTAAACCCAATCACTTTTAATTACAAAAAAATGCTACTAACCATAGCAAACTATGCCAAACTCACCTAAATTACTTCGGCTATCAAAAATCACACCCAACTACACTTTACAGCAACAAACTAAGCCCAATCACTTTAAAATTACAAAAAAAATGCTAAAAATCATAACAAACTATACCAGATACAGCTAAATTACTTCGGCTACCGTAAATCGCCCCCAACTATCCCTTACCACAACAAACCAAACCATATCATCTTAAAATTACAAAAAAAGGTGTACAAATCATAACAAACTATGCCAGACTCATCTAACTTACTTCGGCTACTCTAAATCATCACCAACTAACCCTTACCACAACAAACTAAACCCAATCACTTTTAAATTACAAAAAAATGCTAGTAACCATAGCAAACTATGCCAAACTCACCTAAATTACTTCGGCTACCATAAATCATCTCCAACTAACCCTTACCACAACAAACTAAACCCAATCACTTTTAAATTACAAAAAAATGCTACTAACCATAGCAAACTATGCCAAACACACCTAAATTACTTCGGCTATCAAAAATCAAACCCAACTACACTTTACAGCAACAAACTAAGCCCAATCACTTTAAAATTACTAAAATGCTAAAAATCATAACAAACTATACCAGAATCACCTAAATTACTTCGGCTACCGTAAATCGCCCCCAACTATCCCTTACCACAACAAACCAAACCATATCATCTTAAAATTACAAAAAAAGATGTACAAATCATAAAAAACTATGCCAGACTCACCTAAATTACTTCGGCTACTCTAAATCATCACCAACTAACCCTTACCACAACAAACTAAACCCAATAACTTTTAAATTACAAAAAAATGCTAGTAACCATAGCAAATTATGCCAAACTCACCTAAATTACTTCGGCTACCATAAATCATCACCAACTAACCTTTACCACAACAAACTAAACCCAATCACTTTTAAATTACAAAAAATTGCTACTAAACATAGCAAACTATGCCAAACTCACCTAAATTACTTCGGCTATCAAAAATCACTCCCAACTACACTTTACAGCAACAAACTAAGCCCAATCACTTTAAAATTACAAAAAAATGCTAAAAATCATAGCAAACTATACCAGAATCACCTAAATTACTTCGGCTACCGTAAATCACCCCCAACAATCCCTTACTACAACAAACCAAAGCATATCATTTTAAAATTAGAAAAAAAGGTGTACAAATCATAACAAACTATGCCAGACTCACCTAAATTACTTCGGCTACTCTAAATCATCACCAACTAACCCTTACCACAACAAACTAAACCCAATCACTTTTAAATTACAAAAAAATGCTAGTAACCATAGCAAATTATGCCAAACTCACCTAAATTACTTCGGCTACCATAAATCATCACCAACTAAACCTTACCACAACAAACTAAACCCAGTCACTTTTAAATTACAAAAAAATGCTACTAACCATAGCAAACTATGCCAAACTCACCTAATTTACTTCGGCTATCAAAAATCACCCCCAACTACACTTTACAGCAACAAACTAAGCCCAATCACTTTAAAATTACAAAAAAATGCTAAAAATCATAACAAACTATACCAGAATCACCTAAATTACTTCGGCTACCGTAAATCACCCCCAACTATCCCTTACCACAACAAACTAAACCATATTATCTTAAAATTACAAAAAAAGTGTACAAATCATAACAAACTATGCCAGACTCACCTAAATTACTTCGGCTACTCTAAATCATCACCAACTAACCCTTACCACAACAAACTAAACCCAATTACTTTTAAATTACAAAAAAATGCTAGTAACCATAGCAAATTATGCCAAACTCACCTAAATTACTTCGGCTATCAAAAATCATCACCAACTAAACCTTACCACAACAAACTAAACCCAGTCACTTTTAAATTACAAAAAAATGCTACTTACCATAGCAAACTATGCCAAACTCACCTAAATTAATTCGGCTATCAAAAATCACCCCCAACTTCACTTTACAGCAACAAACTAAGCCCAATCACTTTAAAATTACAACAAAATGCTAAAAATCATAACAAACTATACCAGAATCACCTAAATTACTTCCGCTACCGTAAATCACCCCCAACTATCCCTTACCACAACAAACCAAACCATATCATCTTAAAATTACAAAAAAAGGTGTACAAATTATAACAAACTATGCCAGACTCACCTAAATTACTTCGGCTACTCTAAATCATCACCAACTAACCCTTACCACAACAAACTAAACCCAATCACTTTTAAATTACAAAAAAATGCTAGTAACCATAGCAAATTATGCCAAACTCATCTAAATTACTTCGGCTACCATAAATCATCACCAATTAACCCGTACCACAACAAACTAAACCCAATCACTTTTAAATTACAAAAAAATGCTACTAACCATAGCAAACTATGCCAAACTCACCTAAATTAATTCGGCTATCAAAAATCACCCCCAACTACACTTTACAGCAACAAACTAAGCCCAATCACTTTAAAATTACAGCATAATACTAAAAATCATAACAAACTAAGCCAGACACACCTAAATTACTTCGGCTACTCTAAATCATCACCAACTAACCCTTACCACAACAAACTAAGCCCAATCACTTTAAATTACAAAAAAATGCTAGTAACCATAGCAAACTATGCCAAACTCACCTAAATTACTTCGGCTACCATAAATCATAACCAACTAACCCTTACCACAACAAACTAAACCCAGTCACTTTTAAATTACAAAAAAATGCTACTAACCATAGCAAACTATGCCAAACTCACCTAAATTACTTCGGCTATCAAAAATCATGTCCAACTACACTTTACAGCAACAAACTAAGCCCAATCACTTTAAAATTACAAAAAAATGCTAAAAATCATAACAAACTATACCAGAATCACCTAAATTACTTCGGTTACCGTAAATCACCCCCAACTATCCCTTACCACAACAAACCAAACCATATCATCTCAAAATTACAAAAAAAGGTGTACAAATCATAACAAACTATGCCAGACTCACCTAAATTACCTCGGCTAATCTAAATCAACACCAACCAACCCTTACCACAACAAACAAAACCCAATCACTTTTAAATTACAAAAAAATGCTAGTAACCATAGCAAACTATGCCAAACTCACCTAAATTACTTCGGCTATCAAAAATCATGCCCAACTACACTTTACAGCAACAAACTAAGCCCAATCACTTTAAAATTACAAAAAAATGCTAAAAATCATAACAAACTATACCAGAATCACCTAAATTACTTCGGCTACCGTAAATCACCCCCAACTATCCCTTACCACAACAAACCAAATCATATCATCTCAAAATTACAAAAAAAGGTGTACAAATCATAACAAACTATGCCAGACTCACCTAAATTACCTCGGCTACTCTATATCATCACCAACTAACCCTTACCACAACAAACTAAACCCAATCACTTTTAAATTACAAAAAAATGCTAGTAACCATAGCAAACTATGCCAAACTCACCTAAATTACTTCGGCTACCATAAATCATCACCAACTAACCCTTACCACAACAAACTAAACCCAATAAATTTTAAATTACAAAAAAATGCTACTAAAAATAGCAAACTATGCCAAACTCACCTAAATTACTTCGGCTATCAAAAATCACTCCCAACTACACTTTACAGCAACAAACTAAGCCCAATCATTTTAAAATTACAAAAAAATGCTAAAAATCATAACAAACTATACCAGAATCACCTAAATTACTTCGGCTACCGTAAATCACCCCCAACTATCCCTTACCACAACAAACCAAACCATATCATCTTAAAATTACAAAAAAAGGTGTACAAATCATAACAAACTATGCCAAACTCACCTAAATTATTTCGGCTATTAAAAATCACCCCCAACTACACTTTACAGCAACAAACTAAGCCCAATCACTTTAAAATTACAAAAAAATGCTAAAAATCATAACAAATTATACCAGAATCACCTAAATAACTTCGGCTACCGTAAATCACCTCCAACTATCCCTTACTACAACAAACCAAACCATATTATCTTAAAATTACAAAAAAAGGTGTACAAATCATAACAAACTATGCCAGACTCACCTAAATTACTTCGGCTACTCTAAATCATCACCAACTAACCCTTACCACAACAAACTAAACCCAATCAATTTTAAATTACAAAAAAATGCTAGTAACCATAGCAAACTATGCCAAACTCACCTAAATTACTTCGGCTACGATAAATCATCACCAACTAACCCTTACCACAACAAACTAAACCCAATCACTTTTAAATTACAAAAAAATGCTAGTAACCATAGCAAACTATGCCAAACTCACCTAAATTACTTCGGCTACCATAAATCATCACCAACTAACCCTTACCACAACAAACTAAACCCAATCACTTTTAAATTACAAAAAAATGCTACTAACTATAGCAAACTATGCCAGACTCACCTAAATTACTTCGGCTACTCTAAATCATCACCAACTAACCCTTACCACAACAAACTAAACCCAATCAATTTTAACTTACAAAAAAATGCTAGTAACCGTAGCAAACTATGCCAAACTCACCTAAATTATTTCGGCTATTAAAAATCACCCCCAACTACACTTTACAGCAGCAAACTAAACCCAATCATTTTAAAATTACAAAAAAATGCTAAAAATCATAACAAACTATACCAGAATCACCTAAATTACTTCGGTTACCGTAAATCACCCCCAACTATCCTTTACCACAACAAACCAAACCATATTATCTTAAAATTACAAAAAAAGGTGTACAAATCATAACAAACTATGCCAGACTTACCTAAATTACTTCGGCTACTCTAAATCATCACCAACTAACCCTTACCACAACAAACTAAACCCAATTACTTTTAAATTACAAAAAAATGCTAGTAACCATAGCAAACTATGCCAAACTCACCTAAATTACTTCGGCTACCATAAATCATCACCAACTAACCCTTACCACAACAAACTAAACTCAATCACTTTTAAATTACAAAAAAATGCTACTAACCATAGCAAACTATGCCAAACTGACTTAAATTACTTCGGCTATCAAAAATCACTCCCAACTACACTTTACAGCAACAAACTAAGCCCAATCACTTTAAAATTACAAAAAAATGCTAAAATCATAACAAACTATACCAGAATCACCTAAATTACTTCGGCTACCGTAAATCACCCCCAACTATCCCTTACCACAACAAACCAAACCATATCATCTTAAAATTACAAAAAAAGGTGTACAAATCATAACAAACTATGCCAGACTCACCTAAATTACTTCGGCTACTCTAAATCATCACCAACTAACCCTTACCACAACAAACTAAACCCAATCACTTTTAAATTACAAAAAAATGCTAGTAACCATAGCAAACTATGCCAAACTCACCTAAATTACTTCGGCTACCATAAATCATCACGAACTAACCCTTACCACAACAAACTAAACCCAATCACTTTTAAATTACAAAAAAATGCTACTAACTATAGCAAACTATGCCAAACTCACCTAAATTACTTTGGCTATCAAAAATCACCCCCAACTACCCTTTACAGCAGCAAACTAAGCCCAATCATTTTAAAATTACAAAAAAATGCTAAAAATCATAACAAACTATACCAGAATCACCTAAATTACTTCGGTTACCGTAAATCACCCCCAACTATCCTTTACCACAACAAACCAAACCATATTATCTTAAAATTACAAAAAAAGGTGTACAAATCATAACAAACTATGCCAGACTTACCTAAATTACTTCGGCTACTCTAAATCATCACCAACTAACCCTTACCACAACAAACTAAACCCAATTACTTTTAAATTACAAAAAATGCTAGTAACCATAGCAAACTATGCCAAACTCACCTAAAATACTTCGGCTATCAAAAATCACCCCAACTACACTTTACAGCAACAAACTAACCCCATCTCTTTAAAATTACAAAAAGATGCTAAAAATCATAACAAACTATACCAGAATCACCTAAATTACTTCGGCTACCGTAAATCACCCCCAACTATCCCTTACCACAACAAACCAAACCAATCATCTTAAAATAACAAAAAAAGGTGTACAAATCATAACAAACTATGCCAGACTCACGTAAATTACTTCGGCTACTCTAAATCATCACCAACCAACCCTTACCACAACAAACTAAACCCAATCACTTTTAAATTACAAAAAAATGCTAGTAACCATAGCAAACTATGCCAAACTCACCTAAATTACTTCGGCTACCATAAATCATCACCAACTAACCCTTACCACAACAAACTAAACTCAATCACTTTTAAATTACAAAAAAATGCTACTAACCATAGCAAACTATGCCAAACTGACTTAAATTACTTCGGCTATCAAAAATCACTCCCAACTACACTTTACAGCAACAAACTAAGCCCAATCACTTTAAAATTACAAAAAAATGCTAAAAATCATTGTTAACATAAATTAGTGCGTGATCATAAAGGCTGTGATTGCAAGTGTTCCTTTTATGATCGTAACTAAGCAACAGACAATAACAAGTTGTTGAATTATTGATTTTGTAAGATTTTGAAGTTTGTATGAATTTTAAAAAATATATATCTTGTACTCGTGCGGCGTATTTCACAAAAATCCACGATACTCAAAACATTGGTCCTTCGAGCCGGATTTAAAAGAATAACAACAACAAGAAGAAGCCGATCCATCACAACATATCGTCCAGCATTTTGCCTCGCGGTACAAGGTCAGTCAGATCATTGCATGATATCAAATCGTTCCATCCTCGAGTTACAATTAAAATCGCATCCACCGTATTGATCAATCGTCAAAATATACATATTTTGCGCAAGAGGTGGTAAATTAATTGTAAACTAACATATCAATTTCAATAAATACAAATGGATATCGATCAATTAGTCGCACAACGTGGTTTCTTAAAAGCTAAACTAACAAGGTTTGTCAAGTTTTTAAAGGATTTAGAACATGACAACTCAAAGTCAGATCAATTACAGTTGCGTTTTGACATGCTACAGCAAGTCTGGAAGCAATTCGACGATGTACAATCACAAATCGAAATCATTGACAGTAGCGATGTTCAATGCTGCGAGCGCGAATCATTTGAGGACAAATATTTTGATGCAGCAACGCAGACAACTCAATTGTTGAGATCAACTACCCCGAGCACAAGCTCGATTCTAACCCATCCTCCAATGGACGCAATCTCAAATTCGAATACGAACAATCAATTTAACATAAAATTTCCTCAAATAAACTTGCCATCATTCAGCGGCGGTTATAATGACTGGATGCATTTTCATGACACATTCAATTCGTTAATTCACAATAATCCATGTTTGACAACTATTCAGAAATTTTATTATTTACAATCGTCACTCAAGGGCGAAACTGCTCAAATTGTAGCATCACTTCAAATTACCGAAGACAACTACGTGTTAGCATGGGATTTGTTGAAGCGACGTTTTGAAGACAAAAAAGTAATAACTCGCGCACACGTTAAGGAAATTGTTGATATTTCTCCTGTTAAACCCAATGCTCCCGCGTTAAGGAATTTTGTAAACACAATTGTCAAAAATTATCGATCACTTGCCAACCTTGGTGAATGTGTTGAGCAATGGGACACTATATTGCTATATATATTAACGTCAAAGTTAGATTTTGAAGTCAAGAAAAATTGGGAAATCTATATGAAAGACATCGCGAAACCTACATTTACAATCTTCACAGAATTTTTGACACAACAGTGCAAATTGCTAGAAGCTATTGATGAAAAGCCCTCAAAACAAACATTGTTCAAAAAACCGCCTGAACAGAAGACATTTTCGCATTTAGCAATGAATCGAATAAAATGTCCGATATGTCAAGAAAATCATCTCATTTATCATTGTAAACAATTTTTGGGTTTGCCAATCAGCAACCGGTTAGCGAACGTCCGCAGATTGAATCTGTGCACAAATTGTCTACGGTCAGGACACACAAATTCAGAGTGCAGATCAAGTGCCTGTCGCAAATGCCAGAAAAAACACAATTCACTTTTGCATTTTCCATCAGCCACACAGCAAATTTCAACAGATGCAATGGCAAGCGTTTCAAATGAGAAAGAGTCAACTTCGATCGAAGTAAAACCTACAACTACGGCTTTAGCATCGCTCTATAATAGCAGTTTGTCTCCGGAGCCATTCGTCTTGTTAGCTACAGCGCAAATAATAATTTACGATTCAAATAATCAACCCGTTCTTTGTCGCGCTATTCTGGACAGTGGTTCACAATCTAATTTCATGACCAAGTGGTTGTCGGAAAGACTAGATCTCAAATCATCAAAAATAAGTGTTCCCGTATGCGGTATTAACCAAGCAGCATTGCGCATCAAAGCAAAAACAAAGGCAAGAATACAATCACGTCAAAATCAGTACTCTGCCGAGTTGACATTTTTAATTTTGGATCAAATTACTGGTCTCACTCCACAAAAAATGTTAAAACGTCATAAGCTGTGCATTCCGCCTGATATTCAAGATTGCTTAGCAGATCCTGAGTTTGATCAACCTGGGCGCATCGATGCACTTTTAGGAGCAAACATATTCTTTGACTTACTTTGCGTCGGACAAGTAAAGTTGGGACAGAATGAAATCATATTAAACAAAACAAATTTAGGATGGATTGTGTCGGGACAAACATTTCAGTGCGAACCACTGGAACCGAAATCATGTCTTTTAATCGCAAATTCAGATGTACAGGACCAACTTCAACAGTTTTGGCAACTGAAAAGCCACTATGCGATTCCCAAATACTCAAGGGAGGAAGTCGAGTGTGAAGAACATTTTTTAAAAACCGTGCGTCGAGACGAAACTGGTCGTTTCTCGGTTCAATTGCCTTTAAAGGCGAATTATACAGATTTAGGCGACTCAAGAGAAATGGCAATCACGCGTTTCGCTTCAATTGAACGTAAACTCCTCGCGAATCCAAAATTACGAGCAGACTATAATGAATTTATGGCAGAATATGAATCACTCGGTCATATGTCACGAGTAACTTTTGATCAATCACGTTCTGAGGTACCCATATTTTATCTACCACATCATGGAGTACTGAGGGAGCAAAGCACCACTACTCGCTTACGCGTTGTTTTTGACGCCTCTGCAAAAAGCACTTCCGGTTTATCACTAAATGATGTATTAAAAATCGGTCCAACGATTCAAAACGACCTATTCACTACCCTCATACGATTTCGGCAGCATTCCGTAGTTTTAATTGCAGACATAGGGAAGATGTATAGGCAAATTAACATTGAACCAGCTCAACGTGACCTTCAGCGCATTGTTTGGCGATCGGATCCAAAAGGTGAGCTTAAGCATTATCAGCTCAACACGGTGACATACGGCACAGCTTCCGCGTCATTTCTATCAACTCGATGCCTAAAGCAATTGGCAATTGAAAATAGTTCAACTTACCCTCGAGAAGCAGCAATAATACAAAACGATTTTTACGTGGATGATCTTTTGACAGGATCTAATGATTCACGTGATTTAAGTACAATTTCACAAAACTTAATCACGATTTTCAAAAGTGCCGGGTTTGAATTAAGAAAATTCTTATCAAATGATTCATCAGTACTTGATAATTTGACCAGGGCACCAGACAATGCATCGAGATTTTTAATTGCAGATGATCAATCTAAAACTTTAGGAATTTCATGGCACGCGTCATCGGACAATTTTGAATATAAGATACGCGAATATGGCAATCATTGTCATGTCACAAAAAGAAAAATCCTGTCAATTATAGCTAAGATATTCGATCCTTTGGGCCTCCTTGGGCCAATCACGGTGCAAGCCAAGATCATATTACAAAAACTATGGCAATTAAACGTAACATGGGACGAATCAGTGCCTATCAGTTTGCACACGGCATGGATACAGTTTTGCAAACGGCTCGAGGATTCGCAAACCGTTCGCGTACCTCGGCATACAATTTTACCCAACGCAAGAATCGTGCAACTCCATGGCTTCTGTGACTCAAGCGAGTTGGCTTATGGAGCCTGTGTATACATCCGATCACAAACGTCCCGCGAACGCGTCCAGGTGAGTCTTCTTTGCGCAAAGTCGCGTGTCGCGCCGCTTAAGGCAATCTCTCTTCCGCGTCTCGAATTGTGTGGTGGCTTACTTCTCGCACAACTTATGAAAAGGGTCAAAAACGCTCTAGACATTCACATCAGCAATATTTTTTATTGGACGGACTCTACTATATTACTTTCTTGGCTAGCTGTTGAGCCTAACACCTGGAAGACATTCGTGTCAAATCGCGTATCGGAAATCCAAACCTTAACAGATGTTAAACATTGGCGGCATGTAAAATCAGCAGATAATCCCGCAGACATAATCTCCCGCGGGATATTCCCGGGCGAGTTTGCAGAGACCAAATTGTGGTGGGGTGGCCCGTCATTTTTAAGCAAGGATTTCACGGTGTGGGAAGCCCAAACACGAGACAATCTATTGTTAAAACATCAAGAAGCTCCAGAACGTAAAATCATAAGTTTGCCCTGTTCATTGGAATTAGATTTTGTAACCAAATTCTCAAGTATCAAAACGTTACAACGAATAATCGCATATTGCTTGAGATTTATTTCAAATGCTCAATTATCATCAAACTTCCGTATCTCGGGTAATCTAAGTACACAGGAAATCGAAAGGGCTACAACAGTGCTTCTAAAATATGTTCAGAAAAGGCATTTCACGTCGGAAATCGCGGCGCTTCGCCGTACGGGCTCTGTTAAACCGAGCAGTCGATTAAGAACTCTTAATGTATTCTTGGATCCAGAAGGATTGATTCGCGTCGGTGGTAGGTTAAAAAATTCAAATTTGGAATACCATCAAAAACATCCTATCGTTTTGCCAAGTCAATATCATGTGACCAAACTCATCATCGAAGATTATCACCGCAAAAATTTGCATTCCGGGACTCAAGCCACACTCGCGTCAGTTCGACAAAACTATTGGCCACTCAAAGGCAATCAAACAGTGAAAGAAATGTTAAGACGATGCGTAGTCTGCTTTAGAGCTAATCCAATTTCAGTGATTCCCCAAATGGGTGACTTACCAAAACAAAGAGTCACGCCTGCGCGTCCATTCTACCACTGTGGGGTAGATTACGCAGGGCCATATGCATTGAAGGGAGGTCAAACACGCAACAGCAAAATAGTAAAGTCGTATTTATGCATTTTCGTCTGTCTTGCTACGAAAGCTGTACACATTGAGCTCGCAACTGACTTGACCACACAATGTTTTTTAAACGCGTTTAAGAGATTTGCTTCTAGGCGTGGAGCAGCGCGTCAAATGTTTTCTGATAATGCCACCAATTTTACTGGGGCTGATAACTATCTTCAGAAAATTTCTAAGTTGTTGCAAACTAACGATTTTCAAAATTATTTTTCGTATTCCAGTATTGAATGGAAATTCATTCTTCCTCACAGTCCGCACTTTGGCGGCCTGTGGGAAGCATCAGTAAAATCTATAAAATATAATCTCAAACGTATTTTGACCAACATTAACTTAACTTACGAGGAGTTTTACACTCTCCTCACTCAGGTGGAAGCGGTTTTAAACTCGCGGCCCTTAATTCCCCTTTCCGAGGATCCCAATGATCTGACAGCGTTGACCCCGGGACATTTCTTGATCGGGGAGCCGCTAAATGCAATTCCGCAACCACATCTAACAGACCAGCCGATCAACTTTGTACATCGATTCAAACACATACAATTGATGAGCCAACACTTCTGGACCCGCTGGTCCAAAGACTATTTACATCGGTTGCAGCAGCGTACCAAGTCCCACTTCAACAAGTCTCCTTCTCTCCTCGTCGGTTCACTTGTACTTTTGAAGGAAGACAACGCACCTCCCCTACATTGGCTGCTAGGACGCATTACAGCAGTTCATCCAGGAGCGGATGGCGTTGTGCGTGTCGTCACCGTGAGAACGAGAGGCGGCGAAGTTAAGCGTGCCAGTGCCAAAGTGTGCCTGCTACCAATCATGGACAATATGGACGCTTAAGAGTGCTTATTATGGAAGTTCTTTAGATAATTTGTTAGTTGTCTTTGAAGCAATCACGTGAATTTTCGTTGAAAGGGAGCCTTTCAAGGGCGGCGGTATGTTAACATAAATTAGTGCGTGATCATAAAGGCTGTGATTGCAAGTGTTCCTTTTATGATCGTAACTAAGCAACAGACAATAGCAAGTTGTTGAATTATTGATTTTGTAAGATTTTGAAGTTTGTATGAATTTTAAAAAATATATATCTTGTACTCGTGCGGCGTATTTCACAAAAATCCACGATACTCAAAACAATCATAACAAACTATACCAGAATCACCTAAATTACTTCGGCTACCGTAAATCACCCCCAACTTACCCTTACCTCAACAAACCAAACCATATCATCTTAAAATTACAAAAAAAGGTGTACAAATCATAAAAAACTATGCCAGACTCAACTAAATTATTTCGGCTACTCTAAATCATCACCAACTAACCCTTACCACATCAAACTAAACCCAATCACTTTTAAATTACAAAAAAATGCTAGTAACCATAGCAAACTATGCCAAACTCACCTAAATTACTTCGGCTACCATAAATCATCACCAACTAACCCTTACCACAACAAACTAAACCCAATCACTTTTAAATTACAAAAAAATGCTACTAACCATAGCAAACTATGCCAAACTCACCTAAATTACTTCGGCTATCAAAAATCACCCCCAACTACACTTTACAGCAACAAACTAAGCCCAATCACTTTAAAATTACAAAAAAATGCTAAAAATCATAACAAACTATACCAGAATCACCTAAATTACTTCGGCTACCGTAAATCACCCCCAACTATCCCTTACCACAACAAACCAAACCATATCATCTTAAAATTACAAAAAAAGGTGTACAAATCATAACAAACTATGCCAGACTCACCTAAATTACTTCGGCTACTCTAAATAATCACCAACTAAACCTTACCACAGCAAACTAAACCCAATCACTTTTAAATTACAAAAAAATGCTAGTAACCATAGCAAACTATGCCAAACTCACCTAAATTACTTCGGCTACCATAAATCATCACCAACTAACCCTTACCACAACAAACTAAACTCAATCACTTTTAAATTACAAAAAAATGCTACTAACCATAGCAAACTATGCCAAACTGACTTAAATTACTTCGGCTATCAAAAATCACTCCCAACTACACTTTACAGCAACAAAATAAGCCCAATCACTTTAAAATTACAAAAAAATGCTAAAAATCATAACAAACTATACCAGAATCACCTAAATTACTTCGGCTACCGTAAATCATCACCAACTAACCCTTACCACAACAAACTAAGCCCAATCACTTTAAATTACAAAAAAATGCTAGTAACCATAGCAAACTATGCCAAACTCACCTAAATTACTTCGGCTACCATAAATCATAACCAACTAACCCTTACCACAACAAACTAAACCCAGTCACTTTTAAATTACAAAAAAATGCTACTAACCATAGCAAACTATGCCAAACTCACCTAAATTACTTCGGCTATCAAAAATCATGTCCAACTACACTTTACAGCAACAAACTAAGCCCAATCACTTTAAAATTACAAAAAAATGCTAAAAATCATAACAAACTATACCAGAATCACCTAAATTACTTCGGCTACCGTAAATCACCCCCAACTATCCCTTACCACAACAAACCAAACCATATCATCTCAAAATTACAAAAAAAGGTGTACAAATCATAACAAACTATGCCAGACTCACCTAAATTACCTCGGCTAATCTAAATCATCACCAACTAACCCTTACCACAACAAACTAAACCCAATCACTTTTAAATTACAAAAAAATGCTTGTAACCATAGCAAACTATGCCAAACTCACCTAAATTACTTCGGCTATCAAAAATCATGCCCAACTACACTTTACAGCAACAAACTAAGCCCAATCACTTTAAATTTACAAAAAAATGCTAAAAATCATAACAAACTATACCAGAATCACCTAAATTACTTCGGCTACCGTAAATCACCCCCAACTACCCTTTACCACAACAAACCAAATCATATCATCTCAAAATTACAAAAAAGGTGTACAAATCATAACAAACTATGCCAGACTCACCTAAATTACCTCGGCTACTCTAAATCATCACCAACTAACCCTTACCACAACAAACTAAACCCAATCACTTTTAAATTACAAAAAAATGCTAGTAACCATAGCAAACTATGCCAAACTCACCTAAATTACTTCGGCTACCATAAATCATCACCAACTAACCCTTACCACAACAAACTAAACCCAATCAATTTTAAATTACAAAAAAATGCTACTAACCATAGCAAACTATGCCAAACTCACCTAAATTACTTCGGCTATCAAAAATTACCCCCAACTACACTTTACAGCAACAAACTAAGCCCAATCACTTTAAAATTACAAAAAAATGCTAAAAATCATAACAAATTATACCAGAATCACCTAAATTACTTCGGCTACCGTAAATTACCCCCAACTATCCCTTACCACAACAAACCAAACCATATCATCTTAAAATTACAAAAAAAGGTGTACAAATCATAACAAACTATGCCAGACTCACCTAAATTACTTCGGCTACTCTAAATCATCACCAAATAACCCTTACCACAACAAACTAAACCCAATCACTTTTAAATTACAAAAAAATGCTAGTAACCATAGCAAATTATGCCAAACTCACCTAAATTACTTCGGCTACCATAAATCATCACCAACTAACCCTTACCACAACAAACTAAACCCAATCACTTTTAAATTACAAAAAAATGTTAAAAATCATAACAAACTATAGCAGAATCACCTAAATTACTTCGGCTAGCGTAAATCACCCCCAACTATCCCTTACCACAACAAACCAAACCATATCATCTTAAAATTACAAAAAAAGGTGTACAAATCATAACAAACTATGCCAGACTCACCTAAACTACTTCGGCTACTCTAAATCATCACCAACTAACCCTTACCACAACAAACTAAACCCAATCACTTTTAAATTACAAAAAAATGCTAGTAACCATAGCAAACTATGCCAAACTCACCTAAATTACTTCGGCTACCATAAATCATCACCAACTAACCCTTACCAAAACAAACTAAACCCAATCACTTTTAAATTACAAAAAAATGCTACTAACCATAGCAAACCACGCCAAACTCACCTAAATTACTTTGGCTATCAAAAATCACCCCCAACTACACTTTACAGCAACAAACTAAGCCCAAACACTTTAAAATTACAAAAAAATGCTAAAAATCTTAACAAACTATACCAGAATCACCTAAATTACTTCGGTTACCGTAAATCACCCCCAACTATCCCTTACCACAACAAACCAAACCATAATATCTTAAAATTACAAAAAAAGGTGTACAAATCATAACAAACTATGCCAGACTCACCTAAATTACTTCGGCTACTCTAAATCATCACCAACTAACCCTTACCACAACAAACTAAACCCAATCAATTTTAACTTACAAAAAAATGCTAGTAACCGTAGCAAACTATGCCAAATTCACCTAAATTATTTCGGCTATTAAAAATCACCCCCAACTACACTTTACAGCAACAAACTAAGCCCAATCATTTTAAAATTACAAAAAAATGCTAAAAATCATAACAAACTATACCAGAATCACCTAAATTACTTCGGCTACCGTAAATCACCCCCAACTATCCCTTACCACAACAAACCAAACCATATTATCTTAAAATTACAAAAAAAGGTGTACAAATCATAACAAACTATGCCAGACTCAGCTAAATTACTTCGGCTACTCTAAATCATCACCAACTAACCCTTACCACAACAAACTAAACCCAATCAATTTTAAATTACAAAAAAATGCTAGTAACCATAGCAAACTATGCCAAACTCACCTAAATTACTTCGGCTACCATAAATCATCACCAACTAACCCTTACCACAACAAACTAAACCCAATCACTTTTAAATTACAAAAAAATGCTACTAACTATAGCAAACTATGCAAAACTCACCTAAATTACTTTGGCTATCAAAAATCACCCCCAACTACCCTTTACAGCAACAAACTAAGCCCAATCATTTTAAAATTACAAAAAAATGCTAAAAATCATAACAAACTATACCAGAATCACCTAAATTACTTCGGTTACCGTAAATCACCCCCAACTATCCCTTACCACAACAAACCAAACCATATTATCTTAAAATTACAAAAAAAGGTGTACAAATTATAACAAACTATGCCAGACTCACCTAAATTACTTTGGCTACTCTAAATCATCACCAACTAACCCTTACCACAACAAATTAAACCCAATTACTTTTAAATTACAAAAAAATGCTAGTAACCATAGCAAACTATGCCAAACTCACCTAAATTACTTCGGCTATCAAAAATCACCCCAACTACACTTTACAGCAACAAACTAACCCCATCTCTTTAAAATTACAAAAAAATGCTAAAAATCATAACAAAGTATACCAGAATCACCTAAATTACTTCGGCTACCGTAAATCACCCCCAACTATCCCTTACCACAACAAACCAAACCAATCATCTTAAAATTACAAAAAAAGGTGTACAAATCATAACAAACTATGCCAGACTCACCTAAATTACTTCGGCTACTCTAAATCGTCACCAACTAACCCTTACCACAACAAACTAAACCCAATCACTTTTAAATTAAAAAAAATGCTAGTAACCATAGCAAACTATGCCAAATTCACCTAAATTACTTCGGCTACCATAAATCATCACCAACTAACCCTTACCACAACAAACTAAACCCAATCACTTTTAAATTACAAAAAAATGCTAGTAACCATAGCAAACTATGCCAAACTCACCTAAATTACGTCGGCTACCATAAATCATCACCAACTAATCCTTACCACAACAAACTAAACCCAATCACTTTTAAATTACAAAAAAATGCTACTAACCATAGCAAACTATGCCAAACTCACCTAAATTACTTCGGCTATCAAAAGTCGCCCCCAACTACACTTTACAGCAACAAACTAAGCCCACTCACTTTAAAAATACAAAAAAATGCTAAAAATCATAACAAACTATACCAGAATCACCTAAATTACTTCGGCTACCGTAAATCACCCCCAACTATCCCTTACCACAACAAACCAAACCATATCATCTTAAAATTACAAAAAAAGGTGTACAAATCATAACAAACTATGCCAGACTCTCCTAAATTTCTTCGGCTACTCTATATCATCACCAACTAACCCTTACCACAACAAACTAAACCCAATCACTTTTAAATTACAAAAAAATGCTAGTAACCATAGTAAACTATGCCAAACTCACCTAAATTACTTCGGCTACCATAAATCATCACCAACTAACCCTTACCACAACAAACTAAACCCAATCACTTTTAAATTACAAAAAAATGCTACTAACCATAGCAAACTATGCCAAACTCACCTAAATTACTTCGGCTATCAAAAATCACCCCCAACTTCACTTTACAGCAACAAACTAAGCCCAATCACTTTAAAATTACAAAAAAATGCTAAAAATCATAACAAACTATACCAGAATCACCTAAGTTACTTCGGCTACCGTAAATCACCCCCAACTATCCCTTACCACAACAAACCAAACCATATCATCTTAAAATTACAAAAAATGTGTACAAATCATAACAAACTATGCCAGACTCACCTAAATTACTTCGGCTACTCCAAATCATCACCAACTAACCCTTACCACAACAAACTAAACCCAATCACTTTTAAATTACAAAAAAATGCTAGTAACCATAGCAAACTATGCCAAACTCACCTAAATAACTTCGGCTACCATAAATCATCACCAACTAACCCTTACCACAACAAACTAAACCCAATCACTTTTAAATTACAAAAAAATGCTACTATCCTTAGCAAACTATGCCAAACTCACCTAAATTACTTCTGCTATCAAAAATCTCCCTCAACTACACTTTACAGCAACAAACTAAACCCAATCACTTTAAAATTACAAAAAAATGCTAAAAATCATAACAAACTATACCAGAATCACATAAATTACTTCGGCTACCGTAAATCACCCCCAACTATCCCTTACCAAAACAAACCAAACCATATCATCTTAAAATTACAAAGAAAGGTGTACAAATCATAACAAACTATGCCAGACTCACCTAAATTACTTCGGCTACTCTAAATCATCACCAACTAACCCTTACCACAACAAACTAAACCCAATCACTTTTAAATTAAAAAAAATGCTAGTAACCATAGCAAACTATGCCAAACTCACCTAAATTACTTCGGCTACCATAAATCATCACCAACTAACCCTTACCACAACAAACTAAACTCAATCACTTTTAAATTACAAAAAAATGCTACTAACCATAGCAAACTATGCCAAATTCACCTAAATTACTTCGGCTATCAAAAATCACCCCCAACTACACTTTACAGCAACAAACTAAGCCCAATCACTTTAAAATTACAAAAAAATGCTAAAAATCATAACAAACTATACCAGAATCACCTAAATTACTTCGGCTACCGTAAATCACCCCCAACTATCCTTTACTACAACAAACCAAACCATATCATCTTAAAATTACAAAAAAAGGTGGACAAATCATAACAAACTATGCCAGACTCACCTAAATTACTTCGGCTACTCTAAATAATCACCAACTAACCCTTACCACAGCAAACTAAACCCAATCACTTTTAAATTACAAAAAAATGCTAGTAACCATAGCAAACTATGCCAAATTCACCTAAATTACTTCGGCTACCATAAATCATCACCAACTAACCCTTACCACAACAAACTAAACCCAATCACTTTTAAATTACAAAAAAATGCTAGTAACCATAGCAAACTATGCCAAACTCACCTAAATTACGTCGGCTACCATAAATCATCACCAACTAATCCTTACCACAACAAACTAAACCCAATCACTTTTAAATTACAAAAAAATGCTACTAACCATAGCAAACTATGCCAAACTCACCTAAATTACTTCGGCTATCAAAAATCGCCCCCAACTACACTTTACAGCAACAAACAAGCCCACTCACTTTAAAAATACAAAAAAATGCTAAAAATCATAACAAACTATACCAGAATCACCTAAATTACTTCGGCTACCGTAAATCACCCCCAACTATCCCTTACCACAACAAACCAAACCATATCATCTTAAAATTACAAAAAAAGGTGTACAAATCATAACAAACTATGCCAGACTCTCCTAAATTTCTTCGGCTACTCTATATCATCACCAACTAACCCTTACCACAACAAACTAAACCCAATCACTTTTAAATTACAAAAAAATGCTAGTAACCATAGTAAACTATGCCAAACTCACCTAAATTACTTCGGCTACCATAAATCATCACCAACTAACCCTTACCACAACAAACTAAACCCAATCACTTTTAAATTACAAAAAAATGCTACTAACCATAGCAAACTATGCCAAACTCACCTAAATTACTTCGGCTATCAAAAATCACCCCCAACTTCACTTTACAGCAACAAACTAAGCCCAATCACTTTAAAATTACAAAAAAATGCTAAAAATCATAACAAACTATACCAGAATCACCTAAGTTACTTCGGCTACCGTAAATCACCCCCAACTATCCCTTACCACAACAAACCAAACCATATCATCTTAAAATTACAAAAAATGTGTACAAATCATAACAAACTATGCCAGACTCACCTAAATTACTTCGGCTACTCCAAATCATCACCAACTAACCCTTACCACAACAAACTAAACGCAATCACTTTTAAATTACAAAAAAATGCTAGTAACCATAGCAAACTATGCCAAACTCACCTAAATAACTTCGGCTACCATAAATCATCACCAACTAACCCTTACCACAACAAACTAAACCCAATCACTTTTAAATTACAAAAAAATGCTACTATCCTTAGCAAACTATGCCAAACTCACCTAAATTACTTCAGCTATCAAAAATCACCCTCAACTACACTTTACAGCAACAAACTAAACCCAATCACTTTAAAATTACAAAAAAATGCTAAAAATCATAACAAACTATACCAGAATCACATAAATTACTTCGGCTACCGTAAATCACCCCCAACTATCCCTTACCAAAACAAACCAAACCATATCATCTTAAAATTACAAAGAAAGGTGTACAAATCATAACAAACTATGCCAGACTCACCTAAATTACTTCGGCTACTCTAAATCATCACCAACTAACCCTTACCACAACAAACTAAACCCAATCACTTTTAAATTACAAAAAAATGCTAGTAACCATAGCAAACTATGCCAAACTCACCTAAATTACTTCGGCTACCATAAATCATCACCAACTAACCCTTACCACAACAAACTAAACCCAATCACATTTAAATTACAAAAAAATGCTACTAACCATAGCAAACTATGCCAAACTCACCTAAATTACTTCGGCTATCAAAAATCACCCCCAACTACACTTTACAGCAACAAACTAAGCCCAATCACTTTAAAATTACAATAAATGCTAAAAATCATAACAAACTATACCAGAATCACCTAAATTACTTCGGCTACCGTAAATCACCCCCAACTATCCCTTACCACAACAAACCAAACCCAATCACTTTTAAATTACAAAAAAATGCTTCTAACCATAGCAAACTATGCCAAACACATCTAAATTACTTCGGTTATCAAAAATCACCCCCAACTACACTTTACAGCAACAAACTAAGCCCAATCCATAAAAAATGCTAGTAACCATAGCAAACTATGCCAAACTCACCTAAATTACTTCGGCTACCATAAATCATCACCAACTAACCCTTACCACAACAAACTAAACCCAATCACTTTTAAATTACAAAAAAATGCTACTAACCATAGCAAACTATGCCAAATTCACCTAAATTACTTCGGCTATCAAAAATTACCCCCAACTACACTTTACAGCAACAAACTAAGCCCAATCACTTTAAAATGACAAAAAAATGCTAAAAATCATAACAAACTATACCAGAATCACCTAAATTACTTCGGCTACCGTAGATCACCCCCAACTATCCCTTAACACAACAAACTAAACCCAATCACTTTTAAATTACAAAAAAATGCTACTAACCATAGCAAACTATGCCAAACACATCTAAATTACTTCGGCTATCAAAAATCACCCCCAACTACACTTTACAGCAACAAACTAAGCCAAATCACTTTAAAATGACAAAAAAATGCTAAAAATCATAACAAACTATACCAGAATCACCTAAATTACTTTGGCTACCATAAATCATCACCAACTAACCCTTACCACAACAAACTAAACCCAATCACTTTTAAATTACAAAAAAATGCTTCTAACCATAGCAAACTATGCCAAACACATCTAAATTACTTCGGTTATCAAAAATCACCCCCAACTACACTTTACAGCAACAAACTAAGCCCAATCACTTTAAAATTACAAAAAAATGCTAAAAATCATAACAAACTATACCAGAATCACCTAAATTACATCGGCTACCGTAAATCACCCCCTACTATCCCTAACCACAACAAACCAAACCATATCATCTTAAAATTACAAAAAAAGGTGTACAAATCATAACAAACTATGCCAGACTCACCTAAATTACTTCGGCTACTCTAAATCATCACCAACTAACCCTTACCACAACAAACTAAACCCAATCACTTTTAAATTACAAAAAAATGCTACTAACCATAGCAAACTATGCCAAACTCACCTAAATTACTTCGGCTATCAAAAATCACCCCCAACTACACTTTACAGCAACAAACTAAGCCCAATCACTTTAAAATTACAAAAAAATGCTAAAAATCATAACAAACTATACCAGAATCACCTAAATTACCTCGGCTACCGTAAATCACCCATAACTATTCCTTACTACAACAAACCAAACCATATCATCTTAAAATTACAAAAAAAGGTGTACAAATCATAACAAACTATGCCAGACTCACCTAAATTACTTCGGCTACTCTAAATCATCACCAACTAACCCTTACCACAACAAACTAAACCCAATCACTTTTAAATTACAAAAAAATGCTAGTAACCATAGCAAACTATGCCAAACTCACCTAAATTACTTCGGCTAACATAAATCATCACCAACTAACCCTTACCACAACAAACTAAACCCAATCACTTTTAAATTAAAAAAAATTCTACTAACCATAGCAAACTATGCCAAACGCACCTAAATTATTTCGGCTATCAAAAATCACCCCCAACTACACTTTACAGAAACAAACTAAGCCCAATCACTTTAAATTTACAAAAAAATGCTAACAATCATAACAAACTATACCAGAATCACCTAAATTACTTCGGCTACCGTAAATCACCCCCAACTATCTCTTAACACAACAAACCAAACCATATCATCTTAAAATTACAAAAAAAGGTGTACAAATCATAACAAACTATGCCAGACTCACCTAAATTACTTCGGCTACTCTAAATCATCACCAACTAACCCTTACCACAACAAACTAAACCCAATCACTTTTAAATTACAAAAAAATGCTAGTAACCATAGCAAACTATGCCAAACTCACCTAAATTACTTCGGCTACCATAAATCATCACCAACTAACCCTTACCACAACAAACTAAACCCAATCACATTTAAATTACAAAAAAATGCTACTAACCATAGCAAACTATGCCAAACACACCTAAATTACTTCGGCTATCAAAAATCACCCCCAACTACACTTTACAGCAACAAACTAAGCCCAATCACTTTAAAATTACAAAAAATGCTAAAAATCATAACAAACTATACCAGAATCACCTAAATTACCTCGGCTACCGTAAATCACCCCCAACTATTCCTTACTACAACAAACCAAACCATATCATCTTAAAATTACAAAAAAAGGTGTACAAATCATAACAAACTATGCCAGACTCACCTAAATTACTTCGGCTACTCTAAATCATCACCAACTAACCCTTACCACAACAAACTAAACCCAATCACTTTTAAATTACAAAAAAATGTTAGTAACCATAGCAAACTATGCCAAACTCACCTAAATTACTTCGGCTAACATAAATCATCACCAACTAACCCTTACCACAACAAACTAAACCCAATCACTTTTAAATTAAAAAAAATTCTACTAACCATAGCAAACTATGCCAAACGCACCTAAATTATTTCGGCTATCAAAAATCACCCCCAACTACACTTTACAGAAACAAACTAAGCCCAATCACTTTAAATTTACAAAAAAATGCTAACAATCATAACAAACTATACCAGAATCACCTAAATTACTTCGGCTACCGTAAATCACCCCCAACTATCTCTTAACACAACAAACCAAACCATATCATCTTAAAATTACAAAAAAAGGTGTACAAATCAAAACAAACTATGCCAGACTCACCTAAATTACTTCGGCTACTCTAAATCATCACCAACTAACCCTTACCACAACAAACTAAACCCAATCACTTTTAAATTACAAAAAAATGCTAGTAACCATAGCAAACTATGCCAAACTCACCTAAATTACTTCGGCTACCATAAATCATCACCAACTAACCCTTACCACAACAAACTAAACCCAATCACATTTAAATTACAAAAAAATGCTACTAACCATAGCAAACTATGCCAAACACACCTAAATTACTTCGGCTATCAAAAATCACCCCCAACTACACTTTACAGCAACAAACTAAGCCCAATCACTTTAAATTTACAAAAAAATGCTAACAATCATAACAAACTATACCAGAATCACCTAAATTACTTCGGCTACCGTAAATCACCCCCAACTATCTCTTAACACAACAAACCAAACCATATCATCTTAAAATTACAAAAAAAGGTGTACAAATCATAACAAACTATACCAGAATCACCTAAATTACTTCGGCTACCGTAAATCACCCCCAACTATCTCTTAACACAACAAACCAAACCATATCATCTTAAAATTACAAAAAAAGGTGTACAAATCATAACAAACTATACCAGAATCACCTAAATTACTTCGGCTACCGTAAATCACCCCAACTATCCCTTACCACAACAAACCAAACCATATCATCTTAAAATTACAAAAAAAGGTGTACAAATCATAACAAACTATGCCAGACTCACCTAAATTACTTCGGCTACTCTAAATCATCACCAACTAATCCTTACCACAACAAACTAAACCCAATCACTTTTATATTACAAAAAAATGCTAGTAACCATAGCAAACTATGCCAAACTCACCTAAATTACTTCGGCTACCATAAATCATCACCAACTAACCCTTACCACAACAAACTAAACCCAATCACATTTAAATTACAAAAAAATGCTACTAACCATAGCAAACTATGCCAAACTCACCTAAATTACTTCGGCTACCATAAATTATCACCAACTAACCCTTACCACAACAAACTAAACCCAATCACTTTTAAATTACAAAAAAATGCTAGTAACCATAGCAAACTATGCCAAACTCACCTAAATTACTTCGGCTATCAAAAATCACCCCCAACTTCACTTTACAGCAACAAACTAAGCCCAATCACTTTAAAATTACAAAAAAATGCTAAAAATCATAACAAACTATACCAGAATCACCTAAGTTACTTCGGCTACCGTAAATCACCCCCAACTATCCCTTACCACAACAAACCAAACCATATCATCTTAAAATTACAAAAAAAGGTGTACAAATCATAACAAACTATGCCAGACTCACCTAAATTACTTCGGCTACTCTAAATCATCACCAACTAACCCTTACCACAACAAACTAAACTCAATCACTTTTAAATTACAAAAAAATGCTAGTAACCAAAGCAAACTATGCCAAACTCATCTAAATTACTTCGGCTAACATAAATCATCACCAACTAACCCTTACCACAACAAACTAAACCCAATCACTTTTAAATTAAAAAAAATTCTACTAACCATAGCAAACTATGCCAAACGCACCTAAATTACTTCGGCTATCAAAAATCACCCCCAACTACACTTTACAGCAACAAACTAAGCCCAATCACTTTAAAATTACAAAAAAATGCTAAAAATCATAACAAACTATACCAGAATCACCTAAATTACTTCGCCTACCGTAAATCACCCCCAACTATCCCTTACCACAACAAACCAAACCATATAATCTTAAAATTACAAAAAAAGGTGTACAAATCATAACAAACTATGCCAGACTCACCTAAATTACTTCGGCTACTCTAAATCATCACCAACTAACCCTTACCACAACAAACTAAACCCAATCACTTTTAAATTACAAAAAAATGCTATTAACCATAGCAAACTATGCCAAACTCACCTAAATTACATCGGCTACTATAAATCATTACCAACTAACCCTTACCACAACAAACTAAACCCAATCACTTTTAAATTACAAAAAAATGCTACTAACCATAGCAAACTATGCCAAACACACCTAAATTACTTCGGCTATCAAAAATCACCCCCAACTACACTTTACAGCAACAAACTAAGCCCAATCACTTTAAATTTACAAAAAAATGCTAACAATCATAACAAACTATACCAGAATCACCTAAATTACTTCGGCTACCGTAAATCACCCCCAACTATCTCTTAACACAACAAACCAAACCATATCATCTTAAAATTACAAAAAAAGGTGTACAAATCATAACAAACTATGCCAGACTCACCTAAATTACTTCGGCTACTCTAAATCATCACCAACTAACCCTTACCACAACAAACTAAACCCAATCACTTTTAAATTACAAAAAAATGCTAGTAACCATAGCAAACTATGCCAAACTCACCTAAATTACTTCGGCTACCATAAATCATCACCAACTAACCCTTACCACAACAAACTAAACCCAATCACTTTTAAATTACAAAAAAATGCTAGTAACCATAGCAAACTATGCCAAACTCACCTAAATTACTTCGGTTATCAAAAATCACCCCCAACTACACTTTACAGCAACAAACTAAGCCCAATCACTTTAAAATTACAAAAAAATGCTAAATATCATAACAAACTATACCAGAATCACCTAAATTACTTCGGCTACTCTAAATCATCACCAACTAACCCTTACCACAACAAACTAAACCCAATCACTTTTAAATTACAAAAAAATGCTAGTAACCATAGCAAACTATGCCAAACTCACCTAAATTACATCGGCTACTATAAATCATCACCAACTAACCCTTACCACAACAAACTAAACCCAATCACTTTTAAATTACAAAAAAATGCTACTAACCATAGCAAACTATGCCAAACTCACCTAAATTACTTCGGCTAGCAAAAATCACCCCCAACTACACTTTACAGCAACAAACTAAGCCCAATCACTTTAAATTTACAAAAAAATGTTAACAATCATAACAAACTATACCAGAATCACCTAAATTACTTCGGCTACCGTAAATCACCCCCAACTATCTCTTAACACAACAAACCAAACCATATCATCTTAAAATTACAAAAAAAGGTGTACAAATTATAACAAACTATGCCAGACTCACCTAAATTACTTCGGCTACTCTAAATCATCACCAACTAACCCTTACCACAACAAACTAAACCCAATCACTTTTAAATTACAAAAAAATGCTACTAACCATAGCAAACTATGCCAAACTCACCTAAATTACTTTGACTATCAAAAATCACCCCCAACTACACTTTACAGCAACAAACTAAGCCCAATCACTTTAAATTTACAAAAAAATGCTAACAATCATAACAAACTATACCAGAATCACCTAAATTACTTCGGCTACCGTAAATCAATCCCAACTATCTCTTAACACAACAAACCAAACCATATCATCTTAAAATTACAAAAAAAGTGTACAAATCATAACAAACTATGCCAGACTCACCTAAATTACTTCGGCTACTCTAAATCATCACCAACTAACCCTTACCACAACAAACTAAACCCAATCACTTTTAAATTACAAAAAAATGCTAGTAACCATAGCAAACCATGCCAAACTCACCTAAATTACTGCGGCTACCATAAATCTTCACCAACTAACCCTTACCACAACAAACTAAACCCAATCACATTTAAATTACAAAAAAATGCTACTAACCATAGCAAACTATGCCAAACTCACCTAAATTACTTCGGCTATCAAAAATCACCCCCAACTACACATTACAGCAACAAACTAAGCCCAATCAATTTAAAATTACAAAAAAATGCTAAAAATCATAACAAACTATACCAGAATCACCTAAATTACCTCGGCTACCGTAAATCACCCCCAACTATTCCTTACCACAACAAACCAAACCATATCATCTTAAAATTACAAAAAAAGGTGTACAAATCATAACAAACTATGCCAGACTCACCTAAATTACTTCGGCTACTCTAAATCATCACCAACTAACCCTTACCACAACAAACTAAACCCAATCACTTTTAAATTACAAAAAAATGCTAGTAACCATAGCAAACTATGCCAAACTCACCTAAATTACTTCGGCTACCATAAATCATCACCAACTAACCCTTACCACAACAAACTAAACCCAATCACTTTTAAATTACAAAAAAATGCTAGTAACCATAGCAAACTATGCCAAACTCACCTAAATTACTTCGGTTATCAAAAATCACCCCCAACTACACTTTACAGCAACAAACTAAGCCCAATCACTTTAAAATTACACAAAAATGCTAAAAATCATAACAAACTATACCAGAATCACCTAAATTACCTCGGCTACCGTAAATCACCCCCTACTATCCTTTACCACAACAAACCAAACCATATCATCTTAAAATTACAAAAAAAGGTGTACAAATCATAACAAACTATGCCAGACTCACCTAAATTACTTCGGCGACTCTAAATCATCACCAACTAACCCTTACCACAACAAACTAAACCCAATCACTTTTAAATTACAAAAAAATGCTAGTAACCATAGCAAACTATGCCAAACTCACCTAAATTACTTCGGCTATCATAAATCATCACCAACTAACCCTTACCACAACAAACTAAACCCAATCACTTTTAAATTACAAAAAAATGCTAGTAACCATAGCAAACTATGCCAAACTCACGTAAATTACTTCGGTTATCAAAAATCACTCCCAAATACACTTTACAGCAACAAACTAAGCCCAATCACTTTAAAATTACAAAAAAATGCTAAAAATCATAACAAACTATACCAGAATCACCTAAATTACTTCGGCTACCGTAAATCACCCCCAACTATCCCTTACCACAACAAACCAAACCATATTATCTTAAAATTACAAAAAAAGGTGTACAAATCTTAACAAACTATGCCAGACTCACCTAAATTACTTCGGCTACTCTAAATCATCACCAACTAACCCTTACCACAACAAACTAAACCCAATCACTTTTAAATTACAAAAAAATGCTTGTACCAATAGCAAACTATGCCAAACTCACTTAAATTACTTCGGCTACCATAAATCATCACCAACTAACCCTTACCACAACAAACTAAACCCAATCACTTTTAAATTACAAAAAAATGCTTCTAACCATAGCAAACTATGCCAAACTCACCTAAATTACTTCGGCTATCAAAAATCACCCCCAACTACACTTTACAGCAACAAACTAAGCCCAATCACTTTAAAATTACAAAAAAATGCTAAAAATCATAACAAACTATACCAGAATCACCTAAATTACTTCGGCTACCGTAAATCACCCCCAACTATCCCATACCACATCAAACCAAACCATATCATTTTAAAATTACAAAAAAAAGTGTACAAATCATAACAAACTATGCCAGACTCACCTAAATTACTTCGGCTACTCTAAATCATCACCAACTAACCCTTACCACAACAAACTAACCCAATCACTTTTAAATTACAAAAAAATGCTAGTAACCATAGCAAACTATGCCAAACTCACCTAAATTACTTCGGCTTCCATAAATCATCACCAACTAACCCTTACCACAACAAACTAAACCCAATCACTTTTAAATTAAAAAAAATTCTACTAACCATAGCGAACTATGCCAAACTCACCTAAATTACTTCGGTTATCAAAAATCACCCCCAACTACACTTTACAGCAACAAACTAAGCCCAATCAATTTAAAATTACAAAAAAATGCTAAAAATCATAACAAACTACACCAGAATCACCTAAATTACTTCTGCTACCGTAAATCACCCCCAACTATCCCTTACCACAACTAACCAAACCATATCATCTTAAAATTACAAAAAAAGGTGTACAAATCATAACAAACTATGTCAGACTCACCTAAATTACTTCGGCTACCATAAATCATCACCAACTAACCCTTACCACAACAAACTAAACCCAATCACTTTTAAATTACAAAAAAATGCTAGTAACAATAGCAAACTATGCCAAACTCACCTAAATTACTTCGGCTACTCTAAATCATCACCAACTAACCCTTACCACAACAAACTAAACCCAATCACTTTTAAATTACAAAAAAATGCTACTAACCATAGCAAACTATGCCAAACTGACCTAAATTACTTCGGCTATCAAAAATCACCCCCAACTACACTTTACAGCAACAAACTAAGCCCAATCAATTTAAAATTACAAAAAAATGCTAAAAATCATAACAAACTACACCAGAATCACCTAAATTACTTCTGCTACCGTAAATCACCCCCAACTATCCCTTACCACAACAAACCAAACCATATCATCTTAAAATTAAAAAAAAGGTGTACAAATCATAACAAACTATGCCAGACTCACCTAAATTACTTCGGCTACTCTAAATCATCACCAACTAACCCTTACCACAACAAACTAAACCCAATCACTTTTAAATTACAAAAAAATGCTAGTACCAATAGCAAACTATCCCAAACTCACCTAAATTACTTCGGCTACCATAAATCATCACCAACTAACCCTTACCACAACAAACTAAACCCAATCAGTTTTAAATTAAAAAAAATTCTACTAACAATAGCGAACTATGCCAAACTCACTTAAATTACTTCGGCTATCAAAAACCACCCCCAACTACACTTTACAGCAACAAAATAAGCCCAATCACTTTAAAATTACAAAAAAATGCTAAAAATCATAACAAACTATACCAGAATTAACCTAAATTACTTCGCCTACCGTAAATCACCCCCAACTATCCCTTACCACAACAAAGCAAACCATATAATCTTAAAATTACAAAAAAGGTGTACAAATCATAACAAACTATGCCAGACTCACCTAAATTACTTCGGCTACTCTAACTCATCACCAACTAACCCTTACCACCACAAACTAAACCCAATCACTTTTAATTTACAAAAAAATGCTAGTAACCATAGCAAACTATGCCAAATTCACCTAAATTACTTCGGCTACCATAAATCATCACCAACTAACCCTTACCACAACAAACTAAACCCAATCACTTTTAAATTACAAAAAAATGCTAGTAACAATAGCAAACTATTCCAAACTCACCTAAATTACTTCGGCTACCATAAATCATCACCAACTAACCCTTACTACAACAAACAAAACCCAATCACTTTTAAATTACAAAAAAATGCTTCTAACCATAGCAAACTATGCCAAACTCACCTAAATTACTTCGGCTGTCAAAAATCACCCCCAACTACACTTTACAGCAACAAACTAAGCCCAATCACTTTAAAATTACAAAAAAATGCTAAAAATCATAACAAACTATACCAGAATCACCTAAATTACATCGGCTACCGTAAATCACCCCCTACTAACCCTTACCACAACAAACCAAACCATATCATCTTAAAATTACAAAAAAAGGTGTACAAATCATAACAAACTATGCCAGACTCACCTAAATTACTTCGGCTACTCTAAATCATCACCAACTAACCCTTACCACAACAAACTAAACCCAATCACTTTTAAATTACAAAAAAATGCTACTAACCATAGCAAACTATGCCAAACTCACCTAAATTACTTCGGCTATCAAAAATCACCCCCAACTACACTTTACAGCAACAAACTAAGCACAATAACTTTAAAATTACAAAAAAATGCTAAAAATCATAACAAACTATACCAGAATCACCTAAATTACCTCGGCTACCGTAAATCACCCCCAACTATTCCTTACCACAACAAACCAAACCATATCATCTTAAAATTAAAAAAAAAGTGTACAAATCATAACAAACTATGCCAGACTCACCTAAATTACTTCGGCTACTCTAAATCATCACCAACTAACCCTTACCACAACAAACTAAACCCAATCACTTTTAAATTACAAAAAAATGCTAGTAACCATAGCAAACTATGCCAAACTCACCTAAATTACTTCGGCTACCATAAATCATCACCAACTAACCCTTACCACAACAAACTAAACCCAATCACTTTTAAATTACAAAAAAATGCTAGTAACCATAGCAAATTATGCCAAACTCACCTAAATTACTTCGGTTATCAAAAATGACCCCCAACTACACTTTACAGCAACAAACTAAGCCCAATCACTTTAAAATTACAAAAAAATGCTAAAAATCATAACAAACTATACCAGAATCACCTAAATTACTTCGGCTACTCTAAATCATCACCAACTAACCCTTACCACAACAAACTAAACCCAATCACTTTTAAATTACAAAAAAATGCTAGTAACCATAGCAAACTATGCCAAACTCACCTAAATTACATCGGCTACTATATATCATCACCAACTAACCCTTACCACAACAAACTAAACCCAATCACTTTTAAATTACAAAAAAATGCTACTAACCATAGCAAACTATGCCAAACTCACCTAAATTACTTCGGCTATCAAAAATCACCCACAACTACACTTTACAGCAACAAACTAAGCCCAATCACTTTAAATTTACAAAAAAATGCTAACAATCATAACAAACTATACCAGAATCACCTAAATTACTTCGGCTACCGTAAATCAATCCCAACTATCTCTTAACACAACAAACGAAACCATATCATCTTAAAATTACAAAAAAAAGTGTACAAATCATAACAAACTATGCCAGACTCACCTAAATTACTTCGGCTACTCTAAATCATCACCAACTAACCCTTACCACAACAAACTAAACCCAATCACTTTTAAATTAAAAAAAATGCTAGTAACCATAGCAAACCATGCCAAACTCACCTAAATTACTTCGGCTACCATAAATCTTCACCAACTAACCCTTACCACAACAAACTAAACCCAATCACATTTAAATTACAAAAAAATGCTACTAACCATAGCAAACTATGCCAAACTCACCTAAATTACTTCGGCTATCAAAAATCACCCCCAACTACACTTTACAGCAGCAAACTAAGCCCAATCACTTTAAAATTACAAAAAAATGCTAAAAATCATAACAAACTATGCCAGACTCACCTAAATTACTTCGGCTACTCTAAATCATCACCAACTAACCCTTACCACAACAAACTAAACCCAATCACTTTTATATTACAAAAAAATGCTAGTAACCATAGCAAACTATGCCAAACTCACCTAAATTACTTCGGCTACCATAAATCATCACCAACTAACCCTTACCACAACAAACTAAACCCAATCACATTAAAATTACAAAAAAATGCTACTAACCATAGCAAACTATGCCAAATTCACCTAAATTACTTCGGCTATCAAAAATCACCCCCAACTACACTTTACAGCAACAAAATAAGCCCAATCACTTTAAAATTACAAAAAAATGCTAAAAATCATAACAAACTATACCAGAATCACCTAAATTACCTCGGCTACCGTAAATCACCCCCAACTATTCCTTACCACAACAAACCAAACCATATAATCTTAAAATTACAAAAAAAGGTGTACAAATCATAACAAACTATGCCAGACTCACCTAAATTACTTCGGCTACTCTAAATCATCACCAACTAACCCTTACCACAACAAACTAAACCCAATCACTTTTAAATTACAAAAAAATGCTACTAACCATAGCAAACTATGCCAAACTCACCTAAATTACTTCGGCTATCAAAAATCACCCCCAACTACACTTTACAGCAACAAACTAAGCCCAATCACTTTAAAATTACAAAAAAATGCTAAAAATCATAACAAACTATACCAGAATCACCTAAATTATTTCGGCTACCGTAAATCACCCCCAACTATCCCTTACCACAACAAACCAAACCATATCATCTTAAAATTACAAAAAAAAGTGTACAAATCATAACAAACTAAGCCAGACTCACCTAAATTACTTCGGCTACTCTAAATCATCACCAACTAACCCTTACCACAACAAACTAAACCCAATCACTTTTAAATTACAAAAAATGCTACTAACCATAGCAAACTATGCCAAACTCACCTAAATTACTTCGGCTATCAAAAATCACCCCCAACTACACTTTACAGCAGCAAACTAAGCCCAATCACTTTAAAATTACAAAAAAATGCTAAAAATCATAACAAACTATGCCAGACTCACCTAAATTACTTCGGCTACTCTAAATCATCACCAACTAACCCTTACCACAACAAACTAAACCCAATCACTTTTATATTACAAAAAAATGCTAGTAACCATAGCAAACTATGCCAAACTCACCTAAATTACTTCGGCTACCATAAATCATCACCAACTAACCCTTACCACAACAAACTAAACCCAATCACATTAAAATTACAAAAAAATGCTACTAACCATAGCAAACTATGCCAAATTCACCTAAATTACTTCGGCTATCAAAAATCACCCCCAACTACACTTTACAGCAACAAACTAAGCCCAATCACTTTAAAATTACAAAAAAATGCTAAAAATCATAACAAACTATACCAGAATCACCTAAATTACCTCGGCTACCGTAAATCACCCCCAACTATTCCTTACCACAACAAACCAAACCATATAATCTTAAAATTACAAAAAAAGGTGTACAAATCATAACAAACTATGCCAGACTCACCTAAATTACTTCGGCTACTCTAAATCATCACCAACTAACCCTTACCACAACAAACTAAACCCAATCACTTTTAAATTACAAAAAAATGCTACTAACCATAGCAAACTATGCCAAACTCACCTAAATTACTTCGGCTATCAAAAATCACCCCCAACTACACTTTACAGCAACAAACTAAGCCCAATCACTTTAAAATTACAAAAAAATGCTAAAAATCATAACAAACTATACCAGAATCACCTAAATTATTTCGGCTACCGTAAATCACCCCCAACTATCCCTTACCACAACAAACCAAACCATATCATCTTAAAATTACAAAAAAAAGTGTACAAATCATAACAAACTAAGCCAGACTCACCTAAATTACTTCGGCTACTCTAAATCATCACCAACTAACCCTTACCACAACAAACTAAACCCAATCACTTTTAAATTACAAAAAATGCTACTAACCATAGCAAACTATGCCAAACTCACCTAAATTACTTCGGCTATCAAAAATCACCCCCAACTACACTTTACAGCAACAAACTAAGCCCAATCACTTTAAAATTACAAAAAAATGCTAAAAATCATAACAAACTATACCAGAATCACCTAAATTACCTCGGCTACCGTAAATCACCCCCAACTATTCCTTACCACAACAAACCAAACCATATCATCTTAAAATTACAAAAAAAGGTGTACAAATCATAACAAACTATGCCAGACTCACCTAAATTACTTCGGCTACTCTAAATCATTACCAACTAACCCTTACCACAACAAACTAAACCCAATCACTTTTAAATTACAAAAAAATGCTAGTAACCATAGCAAACTATGCCAAACTCACCTAAATTACTTCGGCTACCATAACTCATCACCAACTAACCCTTACCACAACAAACTTAACCCAATCACTTTTAAATTACAAAAAAGTGCTAGTAACCATAGCAAACTATGCCAAACTCACCTAAATTACTTCGGTTATCAAAAATCACCCCCAACTACACTTTACAGCAACAAACTAAGCCCAATCACTTTAAAATTACACAAAAATGCTAAAAATAATAACAAACTATACCAGAATCACCTAAATTACTTCGGCTACCGTAAATCACCCCCTACTATCCTTTACCACAACAAACCAAACCATATCATCTTAAAATTACAAAAAAAGGTGTACAAATCATAACAAACTATGCCAGACTCACCTAAATTACTTCGGCTACTCTAAATCATCACCAACTAACCCTTACCACAACAAACTAAACCCAATCACTTTTAAATTACAAAAAAATGCTACTAACCATAGCAAACTATGCCAAACTCAGCTAAATTACTTCGGCTATCAAAAATCACCCCCAACTACACTTTACAGCAACAAACTAAGCCCAATCACTTTAAAATTACAAAAAAATGCTAAAAATCATAACAAACTATACCAGAATCACCTAAATTACTTCGGCTACCGTAAATCACCCCCAACTATCCCTTACCACAACAAACCAAACCATATCATCTTAAAATTACAAAAAAAAGTGTACAAATCATAACAAACTATGCCAGACTCACCTAAATTACTTCGGCTACTCTAAATCATCACCAACTAACCCTTACCACAACAAACTAAACCCAATCACTTTTAAATTACAAAAAAAATGCTAGTACCAATAGCAAACTATGCCAAACTCACTTAAATTACTTCGGCTACCATAAATCATCACCAACTAACCCTTACCACAACAAACTAAACCCAATCACTTTTAAATTACAAAAAAATGCTTCTAACCATAGCAAACTATGCCAAACTCACCTAAATTACTTCGGCTATCAAAAATCACCCCCAACTACACTTTACAGCAACAAACTAAGCCCAATCACTTTAAAATTACAAAAAAATGCTAAAAATCATAACAAACTATACCAGAATCACCTAAATTACCTCGGCTACCGTAAATCACCCCCAACTATTCCTTACCACAACAAACCAAACCATATCATCTTAAAATTACAAAAAAAGGTGTACAAATCATAACAAACTATGCCAGACTCACCTAAATTACTTCGGCTACTCTAAATCATCACCAACTAACCCTTACCACAACAAACTAAACCCAATCACTTTTAAATTACAAAAAAATTCTACTAACCATAGCAAACTATGCCAAACTCACCTAAATTACTTCGGCTATCAAAAATCACCCCCAACTACACTTTACAGCAACAAACTAAGCCCAATCACTTTAAAATTACAAAAAAATGCTAAAAATCATAACAAACTATACCAGAATCACCTAAATTATTTCGGCTACCGTAAATCACCCCCAACTATCCCTTACCACAACAAACCAAACCATATCATCTTAAAATTACAAAAAAAGGTGTACAAATCATAACAAACTATGCCAGACTCACCTAAATTACTTCGGCTACTCTAAATCATCACCAACTAACCCTTACCACAACAAACTAAACCCAATCACTTTTAAATTACAAAAAAATGCTACTAACCATAGCAAACTATGCCAAACTCACCTAAATTACTTCGGCTATCAAAAATCACCCCCAACTACACTTTACAGCAACAAACTAAGCCCAATCACTTTAAAATTACAAAAAAATGCTAAAAATCATAACAAACTATACCAGAATCACCTAAATTACCTCGGCTACCGTAAATCACCCCCAACTATTCCTTACCACAACAAACCAAACCATATCATCTTAAAATTACAAAAAAAGGTGTACAAATCATAACAAACTATGCCAGACTCACCTAAATTACTTCGGCTACTCTAAATCATCACCAACTAACCCTTACCACAACAAACTAAACCCAATCACTTTTAAATTACAAAAAAATGCTAGTAACCATAGCAAACTATGCCAAACTCACCTAAATTACTTCGGCTACCATAAATCATCACCAACTAACCCTTACCACAACAAACTAAACCCAATCACTTTTAAATTACAAAAAAATGCTGGTAACCATAGCAAACTATGCCAAACTCACCTAAATTACTTCGGTTATCAAAAATCACCCCCAACTACACTTTACAGCAACAAACTAAGCCCAATCACTTTAAAATTACACAAAAATGCTAAAAATCATAACAAACTATACCAGAATCACCTAAATTACTTCGGCTACCGTAAATCACCCCCTACTATCCTTTACCACAACAAACCAAACCATATCATCTTAAAATTACAAAAAAAGGTGTACAAATCATAACAAACTATGCCAGACTCACCTAAATTACTTCGGCTACTCTAAATCATCACCAACTAACCCTTACCACAACAAACTAAACCCAATCACTTTTAAATTACAAAAAAATGCTACTAACCATAGCAAACTATGCCAAACTCAGCTAAATTACTTCGGCTATCAAAAATCACCCCCAACTACACTTTACAGCAACAAACTAAGCCCAATCACTTTAAAATTACAAAAAAATGCTAAAAATCATAACAAACTATACCAGAATCACCTAAATTACCTCGGCTACCGTAAATCACCCCCAACTATTCCTTACCACAACAAACCAAACCATATCATCTTAAAATTACAAAAAAAGGTGTACAAATCATAACAAACTATGCCAGACTTACCTAAATTACTTCGGCTACTCTAAATCATCACCAACTAACCCTTACCACAACAAACTAAACCCAATCACTTTTAAATTACAAAAAAATGCTAGTAACCATAGCAAACTATGCCAAACTCACCTAAATTACTTCGGCTACCATAAATCATTACCAGCTAACCCTTACCACAACAAACTAAACCCAATCACTTTTAAATTACAAAAAAATGCTAGTAACCATAGCAAACTATGCCAAACTCACGTAAATTACTTCGGTTATCAAAAATCACCCCCAACTACACTTTACAGCAACAAACTAAGCCCAATCACTTTAAAATTACAAAAAAATGCTAAAAATCATAACAAACTATACCAGAATCACCTAAATTACTTCGGCTACCGTAAATCACCCCCAACTATCCCTTACCACAACAAACCAAACCATATCATCTTAAAATTACAAAAAAAGGTGTACAAATCATAACAAACTATGCCAGACTCACCTAAATTACTTCGGCTACTCTAAATCATCACCAACTAACCCTTACCACAACAAACTAAACCCAATCACTTTTAAATTACAAAAAAATGCTAGTACCAATAGCAAACTATGCCAAACTCACTTAAATTACTTCGGCTACCATAAATCATCACCAACTAACCCTTACCACAACAAACTAAACCCAATCACTTTTAAATTACAAAAAAATGCTTCTAACCATAGCAAACTATGCCAAACTCACCTAAATTACTTCGGCTATCAAAAATCACCCCCAACTACACTTTACAGCAACAAACTAAGCCCAATCACTTTAAAATTACAAAAAAATGCTAAAAATCATAACAAACTATACCAGAATCACCTAAATTACTTCGGCTACCGTAAATCACCCCCAACTATCCCTTACCACATCAAACCAAACCATATCATTTTAAAATTACAAAAAAAGTTGTACAAATCATAACAAACTATGCCAGACTCACCTAAATTACTTCGGCTACTCTAAATCATCACCAACTAACCCTTACCACAACAAACTAAACCCAATCACTTTTAAATTACAAAAAAATGCTAGTAACCATAGCAAACTATGCCAAACTCACCTAAATTACTTCGGCTACCATAAATCATCACCAACTAACCCTTACCACAACAAACTAAACCCAATCACTTTTAAATTAAAAAAAATTCTACTAACCATAGCGAACTATGCCAAACTCACCTAAATTACTTCGGTTATCAAAAATCACCCCCAACTACACTTTACAGCAACAAAATAAGCCCAATCACCTTAAAATTACAAAAAAATGCTAAAAATCATAACAAACTATACCAGAATCACCTAAATTACTTCGGCTATCGTAAATCACCCCCAACTATCCCTTACCACAACAAACCAAACCATATCATCTTAAAATTACAAAAAAAGGTGTACAAATCATAACAAACTATGCCAGACTCACCTAAATTATTTCGGCTACTCTAAATCATCACCAACTAACCCTTACCACAACAAACTAAACCCAATCACTTTTAAATTACAAAAAAATGCTAGTACCAATAGCAAACTATGCCAAACTCACCTAAATTACTTCGGCTACCATAAATCATCACCAACTAACCCT
Source organism: Eledona agricola (assembly GCA_964023215.1). Classification (NCBI taxonomy): domain Eukaryota; kingdom Metazoa; phylum Arthropoda; class Insecta; order Coleoptera; family Tenebrionidae; genus Eledona; species Eledona agricola. The sequence goes on along the minus strand of CAXIEJ010000140.1, from coordinate 2,605,569 downwards.
TACCACAACAAACTAAACCCAATCACTTTTAAATTACAAAAAAATGCTTCTAACCATAGCAAACTATGCCAAACTCACCTAAATTACTTCGGCTATCAAAAATCACCCCCAACTACACTTTACAGCAACAAACTAAGCCCAATCACTTTAAAATTACAAAAGAATGCTAAAAATCATAACAAACTATACCAGAATCACCTAAATTACTTCGGCTACCGTAAATCACCCCCAACTATCCCTTACCACAACAAACCAAACCATATCATATTAAAATTACAAAAAAAGCTGTACAAATCATAACAAACTATGCTAGACACACCTAAATTACTTCGGCTACTCTAAATCATCACCAACTAACCCTTACCACAACAAACTAAACCCAATCACTTTTAAATTACAAAAAAATGCTAGTAACCATAGCAAACTATGCCAAACTCACCTAATTTACTTCGGCTACCATAAATCATCACCAACTAACCCTTACCACAACAAACTAAACCCAATCACTTTTAAATTACAAAAAAATGTTACTAACCATAGCAAACTATGCCAAACTCACCTAAATTACTTCGGCTATCAAAAATCACCTCCAACTACACTTTACAGCAACAAACTAAGCCCAATCACTTTAAAATTACAAAAAAATGCTACAAATTATAACAAACTATACCAAAATCACCTAAATTACTGCTGCTACCGTAAATCACCCCCAACTATCCCTTACCACAACAAACCAAACCATATCATCTTAAAATTACAAAAAAAGGTGTACAAATCTTAACAAAGTATGCCAGACTCACCTAAATTACTTCGGCTACTCTAAATCATCACCAACTAACCCTTACCACAACAAACTAAACCAATCAATTTTAAATTACAAAAAAATGCTAGTAACCATAGCAAACTATGCCAAACTCACCTAAATTACTTCGGCTACCATCAATCATCACCAACTAACCCTTACCACAACAAACTAAACCCAATCACTTTTAAAATACAAAAAAATGCTACTAACCATAGCAAACTATGCCAAACTCACCTAAATTACATAGGCTATCAAAAATCACCCCCAAGTACACTTTACAGCAACAAACTAAGCCCAATCACTTTAAAATTACAAAAAAATGCTAAAAATTATAACAAACTATACCAGAATCACCTAAATTACTTCGGCTACCGTAAATCACCCCCAACTATCCCTTACCACAACAAACCAAACCATATCATCTTAAAATTACAAAAAAATGTGTACAAATCATAACAAAATATGCCAGACTCACCTAAATTACTTCGGCTACTCTAAATCATCACCAACTAACCCTTACCACAACAAACTAAACCCAATCACTTTTAAATTACAAAAAAATGCTACTAACCATAGCAAACTATGCCAAACTCACCTAAATTACTTCGGCTTTCAAAAATCACCCCCAACTACACTTTACAGCAACAAACTAAGCCCAATTACTCTAAAATTACAAAAAAATGCTAAAAATCATAACAAACTATACCAGAATCACCTAAATTACTTCGGCTACCGTAAATCACCCCCAACTATTCCTTACCACAACAAACCAAACCATATCATCTTAAAATTACAAAAAAAAGTGTACAAATCATAACAAACTATGCCAGACTTACCTAAATTACTTCGGCTACTCTAAATCATCACCAACTAACCCTTACCACAACAAACTAAGCCCAATCACTTTCAAATTACAAAAAAATGCTACTAACCATAGCAAACTATGCCAAACTCACCTAAATTACTTCGGCTACCATAAATCATCTCCAACTAATCCTTACCACAACAAACTGAACCCAATCACATTTAAATTACAAAAAAATGCTACTAACCACAGCAAACTATGCCAAACTCACCTAAATTACATCGGCTATCAAAAATCACCCCCAACTACACTTTACAGCAACAACCTAAGCCCAATCACTTTAAAATTACAAAAAAATGCTAAAAATCATAACAAACTAAACTAAACTATATGATCATTTAGAGTAGCCGAAGTAATTTAGGTGAGTCTGGCATAGTTTGTTATGATTTGTACACCTTTTTTTGAAATTTTAAGATGATATGGTTTGGTTTGTTGTGGTAAGGGATAGTTGGGGGTGATTTCCGGTAGCCGAAGTAATTTAGGTGATTCTGGTATAGTTTGTTATAATTTTTAGCATTTTTTGTAATTTTAAAATGATTGGGCTTAGTTTGTTGCTGTAAAGTGTAGTTGGGGGTGATTTTTGATAGCCGAAGTAATTTAGGTGAGTTTGGCATAGTTTGCTATGGTTAGTAGCATTTTTTTGTAATTTAAATGTGATTGGGTTTAGTTTGTTGTGGTAAGGGTTAGTTGGTGATGATTTATGGTAGCCGAAGTAATTTAGGTGAGTTTGGCATAGTTTGCTATGGTTAGTAGCATTTTTTTGTAATTTAAAAGTGGTTGGGTTTAGTTTGTTGTGGTAAGGGTTAGTTGGTGATGATTTAGAGTAGCCGAAGTAATTTAAGTGAGTCTGGCATAGTTTGTTATGATTTGTACAACTTTTTTTGTAATTTTAAGATGATATGGTTTGGTTTGTTGTGGTAAGGGATAGTTGGGGGTGATTTACGGTAGCCGAAGTAATTTAGGTAATTCTGGTATAGTTTGTTATGATTTTTAGCATTTTTTTGTAATTTTAAAGTGATTGGGCTTAGTTTGTTGCTGTAAAGTGTAGTTGGGGGTGATTTTTGATAGCCGAAGTAATTTAGGTGAGTTTGGCATAGTTTGCTATGGTTAGTAGCATTTTTTTGTAATTTAAATGTGATTGGGTTTAGTTTGTTGTGGTAAGGGTTAGTTGGTGATGATTTATGGTAGCCGAAGTAATTTAGGTGAGTTTGGCATAGTTTGCTATGGTTAGTAGAATTTTTTTGTAATTTAAAAGTGATTGGGTTTAGTTTGTTGTGGTAAGGGTTAGTTGGTGATGATTTATGGTAGCCGAAGTAATTTAGGTGAGTTTGGCATAGTTTGCTATGGCTAGTAGCATTTTTTTGTAATTTAAAAGTGATTGGGTTTAGTTTGTTGTGGTAAGGGTTAGTTGGTGATGATTTAGAGTAGCCGAAGTAATTTAGGTAAGTCTGGCACAGTTTGTTATGATTTGTACACCTTTTTTTGTAATTTTAAGATGATATGGTTTAGTTTGTTGTGGTAAGGGATAGTTGGGGGTGATTTACGGTAGCCGAAGTAATTTAGGTGATTCTGGTATAGTTTGTTATGATTTGTACACCTTTTTTTGTAATTTTAAGATGATATGGTTTGGTTTGTTGTGGTAAGGGATAGTTGGGGGTGATTTACGGTAGCCGAAGTAATTTAGGTGATTCGGGTATAGTTTGTTATGATTTTTAGCATTTTTTTGTAATTTTAAAGTGATTGGGCTTAGTTTGTTGCTGTAAAGTGTAGTTGGGGGTGATTTTTGATAGCCGAAGTAATTTAGGTGAGTTTGGCATAGTTTGTTATGATTTGTAAATTTTTTTTTGTAATTTTAAGATGATATGGTTTGGTTTGTTGTGGTAAGGGATAGTTGGGGGTGATTTACGGTAGCCGAAGTAATTAAGGTGATTCTGGTATAGTTTGTTATGATTTTTAGCATTTTTTTGTAATTTTAAAGTGATTGGGCTTAGTTTGTTGCTGTAAAGTGTAGTTGGGTGTAATTTTTGATAGCCAAAGTAATTTAAGTGAGTTTGGCATAGTTTGCTATGGTTTGTAGCATTTTTTTGTAATTTAAAAGTGATTGGGTTTAGTTTGTTGTGGTAAGGGTTAGTTGGTGATGATTTAGAGTAGCCGAAGTAATTTAGGTGAGCCTGGCATAGTTTGTTATGATTTGTACACCTTTTTTTGTAATTTTAAGATGATATGGTTTGGTTTGTTGTGGTAAGGGATAGTTAGGGGTGATTTACGGTAGCCGAAGTAATTTAAGTGATTCTGGTATAGTTTGTTATGATTTTTAGCATTTTTTTAAATTTTAAAGTGATTGGGCTTAGTTTGTTGCTGTAAAGTGTAGTTGGGGGTGATTTTTGATAGCCAAAGTAATTTAGGTGAGTTTTGCATAGTTTGCTATGGTTAGTAGCATTTTTTTGTAATTTAAAAGTGATTGGGTTTAGTTAGTTGTGGTAAGGGTTATTTGGTGATGATTTAGAGTAGCCGAAGTAATTTAGGTGATTCTGGTATAGTTTGTTATGATTTTTAGCATTTTTTTGTAATTTTAAAGTGATTGGGCTTAGTTTGTTGATGTAAAGTGTAGTTGGGGGTGATTTTTGATAGCCGAAGTAATTTATGTGAGTTTGGCATAGTTTGCTATGGTTAGTAGCATTTTTTTGTAATTTAAAAGTGATTTGGTTTAGTTTGTTGTGGTAAGGGTTAGTTGGTGATAATTTAGAGTAGCCGAAGTAATTTAGGTGAGTCTGGCATAGTTTGTTATGATTTTTAGCATTTTTTTGTAATTTTAAAGTGATTGGGCTTAGTTTGTTGCTGTAAAGTATAGTCGGGGGTGATTTTTGATAGCCGAAGTAATTTAGGTGAGTTTTGCATAGTTTGCTATGGTTAGTAGCATTTTTTTGTAATTTAAAAGTGATTGGGTTTAGTTAGCTGTGGTAAGGGTTATTTGGTGATGATTTAGAGTAGCCGAAGTAATTTAGGTAATTCTAGTATAGTTTGTTATGATTTTTAGCATTTTTTTGTAATTTTAAAGTGATTGGGCTTAGTTTGTTGATGTAAAGTGTAGTTGGGGGTGATTTTTGATAGCCGAAGTAATTTATGTGAGTTTGGCATAGTTTGCTATAGTTAGTAGCATTTTTTTGTAATTTAAAAGTGATTTGGTTTAGTTTGTTGTGGTAAGGGTTAGTTGGTGATAATTTAGAGTAGCCGAAGTAATTTAGGTGAGTCTGGCATAGTTTGTTATGATTTGTACACCTTTTTTTGTAATTTTAAGATGATATGGTTTGGTTTGTTGTGGTAAGGGATAGTTGGAGGTGATTTACGGTAGCCGAAGTAATTTAGGTGATTCTGGTATAGTTTGTTATGATTTTTAGCATTTTTTTGTAATTTTAAAGTGATTGGGCTTAGTTTGTTGCTGTAAAGTGTAGTTGGGGGTGATTTTAGATAGCCGATGTAATTTAGTTGAGTTTGGCATAGTTTGCTATGGTTAATAGCATTTTTTTGTAATTTAAAACTGATTGGGTTTAGCTTGTTGAAGTAAGGGTTAGTTGGTGATGATTTAGAGTAGCCGAAGTAATTTAGGTGAGTCTGGCATAGTTTGTTATGATTTGTATACCTTTTTTTGTAATTTTAAAATGATATGGTTTGGTTTATTGTGGAAAGGGATAGTTGGGGGTGATTTACGGTAGTCGAAGTAATTTAGGTGATTCTGGTATAGTTTGTTATGATTTTTAGCATTTCTTTGTAATTTTAAAGTGATTGGGCTTAGTTTGTTGATGTAAAGTGTAGTTGGGGGTGATTTTTGATAGCCGAAGTAATTTATGTGAGTTTGGCATAGTTTGCTATAGTTAGTAGCATTTTTTTGTAATTTAAAAGTGATTTGGTTTAGTTTGTTGTGGTAAGGGTTAGTTGGTGATAATTTAGAGTAGCCGAAGTAATTTAGGTGAGTCTGGCATAGTTTGTTATGATTTGTACACCTTTTTTTGTAATTTTAAGATGATATGGTTTGGTTTGTTGTGGTAAGGGATAGTTGGAGGTGATTTACGGTAGCCGAAGTAATTTAGGTGATTCTGGTATAGTTTGTTATGATTTTTAGCATTTTTTTGTAATTTTAAAGTGATTGGGCTTAGTTTGTTGCTGTAAAATGTAGTTGGCGTGATTTTTGATAGCCGAAGTAATTTAGGTGAGTTTGGCATAGTTTGCTATGGTTAGTAACATTTTTTTGTAATTTAAAAGTGATTGGGTTTAGTTTGTTGTGGTAAGGGTTAGTTGGTGATGATTTAGAGTAGCCGAAGTAATTTAGGTGAGTCTGGCATAGTTTGTTATGATTTGTACACCTTTTTTTGTAATTTTAAGATGATATGGTTTGGTTTGTTGTGGTAAGGGATAGTTGGGGGTAATTTACGGTAGCCGAAGTAATTTAGGTGATTCTGGTGTAGTTTGTTATGATTTTTAGCATTTTTTTGTAATTTTAAAGTGATTGGGCTTAGTTTGTTGATGTAAAGTGTAGTTGGGGGTGATTTTTGATAGCCGAAGTAATTTATGTGAGTTTGGCATAGTTTGCTATGTTTAGTAGCATTTTTTTGTAATTTAAAAGTGATTTGGTTTAGTTTGTTGCTGCAAAGTGTAGTTGGGGGTGATTTTTGATAGCCGAAGTAATTTAGGTGAGTTTGGCATAGTTTGCTATGGTTAGTAGCATTTTTTTGTAATTTAAAAGTGATTGGGTTTAGTTTGTTGTGGTAAGGGTTAGTTGGTGATGATTTAGAGTAGCTGAAGTAATTTAGGTGAGTCTGGCATTGTTTGTTATGATTTGTACACCTTTTTTTTTAATTTTAAGATGATATGGTTTGGTTTGTTGTGGTAAGGGATAGTTGGGGGTGATTTACGTTCGCCGAAGTAATTTAAGTGATTCTGGTATAGTTTGTTATGATTTTTAGCATTTTTTTGTAATTTTAAAGTGATTGGGCTTAGTTTGTTGCTGTAAAGTGTAGTTGGGGGTGATTTTTGATAGCCGAAGTAATTTAGGTGAGTTTGGCATAGTTTGCTATGGTTAGTAGCATTTTTTTGTAATTTAAAAGTGATTGGGTTTAGTTTGTTGTGGTAAGGGTTAGTTGGTGATGATTTAGAGTAGCCGAAATAATTTAGGTGAGTCTGGCATAGTTTGTTATGATTTGTACACCTTTTTTGTAATTTTAAGATGATATGGTTTGGTTTGTTGTGGTAAGGGATAGTTGGGGGTGATTTACGGTAGCCGAATTAATTTAGGTGATTCTGGTATAGTTTGTTATGATTTTTAGCATTTTTTTTAATTTTAAAGTGATTGGGCTTAGTTTGTTGATGTAAAGTGTAGTTGGGGGTGATTTTTGATAGCCGAAGTAATTTATGTGAGTTTGGCATAGTCTGCTATGTTTAGTAGCATTTTTTTGTAATTTAAAAGTGATTTGGTTTAGTTTGTTGCTGCAAAGTGTAGTTGGAGGTGATTTTTGATAGCCGAAGTAATTTAGGTGAGTTTGGCATAGTTTGCTATGGTTAGTAGCATTTTTTTGTAATTTAAAAGTGATTGGGTTTAGTTTGTTGTGGTAAGGGTTAGTTGGTGATGATTTAGAGTAGCCGAAGTAATTTAGGTGAGTCTGGCATAGTTTGTTATGATTTGTACACCTTTTTTTGTAATTTTAAGATGTTATGGTTTGGTTTGTTGTGGTAAGGGATAGTTAGGGGTGATCTACGGTAGCCGAAGTAATTTAGGTGATTCTGGTATAGTTTGTTACGATTTTTAGCATTTTTTTGTAATTTTAAAGTGATTGGGCTTAGTTTGTTGCTGTAAAGTGTAGTTGGGGGTGATTTTTGATAGCCGAAGTAATTTAGGTGAGTTTGGCATAGTTTGCTATGGTTAGTAGCATTTTTTTGTAATTTAAAAGTGATTGGGTTTAGTTAGTTGTGGTAAGGGTTAGTTGGTGATGATTTAGAGTAGCCGAAGTAATTTAGGTGAGTCTGGCATAGTTTGTTATGATTTGTACACCTTTTTTTGTAATTTTAAGATGATATGGTTTGGTTTGTTGTGGTAAGGGATAGTTGGGGGTGATTTACGGTAGCCGAAGTAATTTAGGTGATTCTGGTATAGTTTGTTATGATTTTTAGCATTTTTTTTAATTTTAAAGTGATTGGGCTTAGTTTGTTGCTGTAAAGTGTAGTTGGGGGTGATTTTTGATAGCCAAAGTAATTTAGGTGAGTTTTGCATAGTTTGCTATGGTTAGTAGCATTTTTTTGTAATTTAAAAGTGATTGGGTTTAGTTAGTTGTGGTAAGGGTTATTTGGTGATGATTTAGAGTAGCCGAAGTAATTTAGGTGATTCTGGTATAGTTTGTTATGATTTTTAGCATTTTTTTGTAATTTTAAAGTGATTGGGCTTAGTTTGTTGATGTAAAGTGTAGTTGGGGGTGATTTTTGATAGCCGAAGTAATTTATGTGAGTTTGGCATAGTTTGCTATGGTTAGTAGCATTTTTTTGTAATTTAAAAGTGATTTGGTTTAGTTTGTTGTGGTAAGGGTTAGTTGGTGATAATTTAGAGTAGCCGAAGTAATTTAGGTGAGTCTGGCATAGTTTGTTATGATTTGTACACTTTTTTTTGTAATTTTAAGATGATATGGTTTGGTTTGTTGTGGTAAGGGATAGTTGGAGGTGATTTACGGTAGCCGAAGTAATTTAGGTGATTCTGGTATAGTTTGTTATGATTTTTAGCATTTTTTTGTAATTTTAAAGTGATTGGGCTTAGTTTGTTGCTGTAAAGTGTAGTTGGGGGTGATTTTTGATAGCCGATGTAATTTAGTTGAGTTTGGCATAGTTTGCTATGGTTAATAGCATTTTTTTGTAATTTAAAACTAATTGGGTTTAGTTTGTTGGGGTAAGGGTTAGTTGGTGATGATTTAGAGTAGCCGAAGTAATTTAGGTGAGTCTGGCATAGTTTGTTATGATTTGTATACCTTTTTTTGTAATTTTAAAATGATATGGTTTGGTTTATTGTGGAAAGGGATAGTTGGGGGTGATTTACGGTAGTCGAAGTAATTTAGGTGATTCTGGTATAGTTTGTTATGATTTTTAGCATTTCTTTGTAATTTTAAAGTGATTGGGCTTAGTTTGTTGCTGTAAAGTGTAGTTGGCGTGATTTTTGATAGCCGAAGTAATTTAGGTGAGTTTGGCATAGTTTGCTATGGTTAGTAACATTTTTTTGTAATTTAAAAGTGATTGGGTTTAGTTTGTTGTGGTAAGGGTTAGTTGGTGATGATTTAGAGTAGCCGAAGTAATTTAGGTGAGTCTGGCATAGTTTGTTATGATTTGTACACCTTTTTTTGTAATTTTAAGATGATATGGTTTGGTTTGTTGTGGTAAGGGATAGTTGGGGGTAATTTACGGTAGCCGAAGTAATTTAGGTGATTCTGGTGTAGTTTGTTATGATTTTTAGCATTTTTTTGTAATTTTAAAGTGATTGGGCTTAGTTTGTTGCTGTAAAGTGTAGTTGGGGGTGATTTTTGATAGCCGAAGTAATTTAGGTGAGTTTGGCATAGTTTGCTATGGTTAGTAGCATTTTTTTGTAATTTAAAAGTGATTGGGTTTAGTTTGTTGTGGTAAGGGTTAGTTGGTGTTGATTTAGATTAGCCGAGGTAATTTAGGTGAGTCTGGCATAGTTTGTTATGATTTGTACACCTTTTTTTGTAATTTCAAAATGATATGGTTTGGTTTGTTGTGGTAAGGGATAGTTGGGGGTGATTTACGGTAGTCGAAGTAATTTAGGTGATTCTGGTATAGTTTGTTATGATTTTTAGCATTTCTTTGTAATTTTAAAGTGATTGGTCTTAGTTTGTTGCTGTAAAGTGTAGTTGGCGTGATTTTTGATAGCCGAAGTAATTTAGGTGAGTTTGGCATAGTTTGCTATGGTTAGTAACATTTTTTTGTAATTTAAAAGTGATTGGGTTTAGTTTGTTGTGGTAAGGGTTAGTTGGTGATGATTTAGAGTAGCCGAAGTAATTTAGGTGAGTCTGGCATAGTTTGTTATGATTTGTACACCTTTTTTTGTAATTTTAAGATGATATGGTTTGGTTTGTTGTGGTAAGGGATAGTTGGGGGTAATTTACGGTAGCCGAAGTAATTTAGGTGATTCTGGTGTAGTTTGTTATGATTTTTAGCATTTTTTTGTAATTTTAAAGTGATTGGGCTTAGTTTGTTGCTGTAAAGTGTAGTTGGAGGTGATTTTTGATAGCCGAAGTAATTTAGGTGAGTTTGGCATAGTTTGCTATGGTTAGTAGCATTTTTTTGTAATTTAAAAGTGATTGGGTTTAGTTTGTTGTGGTAAGGGTTAGTTGGTGTTGATTTAGATTAGCCGAGGTAATTTAGGTGAGTCTGGCATAATTTGTTATGATTTGTACACCTTTTTTTGTAATTTCAAAATGATATGGTTTGGTTTGTTGTGGTAAGGTATAGTTGGGGGTCATTTACGGTAGCCGAAGTAATTTAGGTGATTCTGGTATAGTTTGTTATAATTTTTAGCATTTTGTTGTAATTTTAAAGTGATTGGGCTTAGTTTGTTGATGTAAAGTGTAGTTGGGGGTGATTTTTGATAGCCGAAGTAATTTATGTGAGTTTGGCATAGTTTGCTATGTTTAGTAGCATTTTTTTGTAATTTAAAAGTGATTTGGTTTAGTTTGTTGCTGCAAAGTGTAGTTGGGGGTGATTTTTGATAGCCGAAGTAATTTAGGTGAGTTTGGCATAGTTTGCTATGGTTAGTAGCATTTTTTTGTAATTTAAAAGTGATTGGGTTTAGTTTGTTGTGGTAAGGGTTAGTTGGTGATGATTTAGAGTAGCTGAAGTAATTTAGGTGAGTCTGGCATTGTTTGTTATGATTTGTACACCTTTTTTTTTAATTTTAAGATGATATGGTTTGGTTTGTTGTGGTAAGGGATAGTTGGGGGTGATTTACGTTCGCCGAAGTAATTTAAGTGATTCTGGTATAGTTTGTTATGATTTTTAGCATTTTTTTTGTAATTTTAAAGTGATTGGGCATAGTTTGTTGCTGTAAAGTGTAGTTGGGGGTGATTTTTGATAGCCGAAGTAATTTAGGTGAGTTTGGCATAGTTTGCTATGGTTAGTAGCATTTTTTTGTAATTTAAAAGTGATTGGGTTTAGTTTGTTGTGGTAAGGGTTAGTTGGTGATGATTTAGAGTAGCCGAAATAATTTAGGTGAGTCTGGCATAGTTTGTTATGATTTGTACACCTTTTTTTGTAATTTCAAAATGATATGGTTTGGTTTGTTGTGGTAAGGTATAGTTGGGGGTCATTTACGGTAGCCGAAGTAATTTAGGTGATTCTGGTATAGTTTGTTATAATTTTTAGCATTTTGTTGTAATTTTAAAGTGATTGGGCTTAGTTTGTAGCTGTAAAGTGTAGTTGGGGGTGATTTTTGATAGCCGAAGTAATTTAGGTGAGTCTGGCATAGCTTGCTATGGTTAGTAGCATTTTTTTGTAATTTAAAAGTGATTGGGTTTAGTTTGTTGTGGTAAGGGTTAGTTGGTGATGATTTGGAGTAGCCGAAGTAATTTAGGTGAGTCTGGCATAGTTTGTTATGATTTGTACACCTTTTTTTGTAATTTTAAGATGATATGGTTTGGTTTGTTGTGGTAAGGGATAGTTGGGGGTGATTTACGGTAGCCGAAGTAATTTAGGTGTTTCTGGTATAGTTTGTTATGATTTTTAGCATTTTTTTGTAATTTTAAAGTGATTGGGCTTAGATTGTTGCTGTAAAGTGTAGTTGGGGGTGATTTTTGATAGCCGAAGTAATTTAGGTGAGTTTGGCATAGTTTGCTATGGTTAGTAGCATTTTTTTGTAATTTTAAAGTGATTGGGTTTAGTTTGTTGTGTTAAGGGTTAGTTGTTGATGATTTAGAGTAGCCGAAGTAATTTAGGTGAGTCTGGCATAGTTTGTTATGATTTGTACACCTTTTTTTGTAATTCTAAGATGATATGGTTTGGTTTGTTGTGGTAAGGGATAGTTGGGGGTGATTTACGGTAGCCGAAGTAATTTAGGTAATTCTGGTATAGTTTATTAAGATTTTTAGCATTTTCTTGTAATTTTAAAGTGATTGGGCTTAGTTTGTTGCTGTAAAGTGTAGTTGGGGGTGATTTTTGATAGCCGAAGTAATCTAGGTGAGTTTGGCATAGTTTGCTATGGTTAGTAGCATTTTTTTGTAATTTAAAAGTGATTGGGTTTAGTTTGTTGTGGTAAGGGTTAGTTGGTGATGATTTAGAGTAGCCGAAGTAATTTAGGTGAGTCTGGCATAGTTTGTTATGATTTGTACACCTTTTTTTGTAATTTTAAGATGATATGGTTTGGTTTGTTGTGGTAAGGGATAGTTGGGGGTGATTTACGGTAGCCGAAGTAATTTAGGTGATTCTGGTATAGTTTGTTATGATTTTTAGCATTTTTTTGTAATTTTAAAGTGATTGGGCTTAGATTGTTGCTGTAAAGTGTAGTTGGGGGTGATTTTTGATAGCCGAAGTAATTTAGGTGAGTTTGGCATAGTTTGCTATGGTTAGTAGCATTTTTTTGTATTTTAAAAGTAATTGGGTTTAGTTTGTTGTGGTAAGGGTTAGTTGGTGATGATTTAGAGTAGCCGAAGTAATTTAGGTGATTCTGGTATAGTTTGTTATGATTTTTAGCATTTTTTCGTAATTTTAAAGTGATTGGGATTAGTTTGTTGCTGTAAAGTGTAGTTGGGGGTGATTTTTGATAACCGAAGTAATTTAGGCGAGTTTGGCATAGTTTGCTATGGTTAGTAGCATTTTTTGTATTTTAAAAGTAATTGGGTTTAGTTTGTTGTGGTAAGGGTTAGTTGGTGATGATTTAGAGTAGCCGAAGTAATTTAGGTGAGTCTGGCATAGTTTGTTATGATTTGTACACCTTTTTTGTAATTTTAAGATGATATGGTTTGGTTTGTTGTAGTAAGGGATAGTTGGGGGTGATTTACAGTAGCCGAAGTAATTTAGGTGATTCTGGTATAGTTTGTTATGATTTTTAGCATTTTTTTGTAATTTTAAAGTGATTGGGCTTATTTTGTTGCTGTAAAGTGTAGTTGGGGGTGATTTTTGATAGCCGAAGTAATTTAGGTGAGTTTGGCATAGTTTGCTATGGTTTGTAGCATTTTTTTGTAATTTAAAAGTGATTGGGTTTAGTTTGTTGTGGTAAGGGTTAGTTGGTGATGATTTAGAGTAGCCGAATTAATTTAGGTGATTCTGGTATAGTTTGTTATGATTTTTAGCATTTTTTTGTAATTTTATAGTGATTGGGATTAGTTTGTTGCTGTAAAGTGTAGTTGGGGGTGATTTTTGATAACCGAAGTAATTTAGGTGAGTTTGGCATAGTTTGCTATGGTTAGTAGCATTTTTTTGTATTTTAAAAGTAATTGGGTTTAGTTTGTTGTGGTAAGGGTTAGTTGGTGATGATTTAGAGTAGCCGAAGTAATTTAGGTGAGTCTGGCATAGTTTGTTATGATTCGTACACCTTTTTTTGTAATTTTAAGATGATATGGTTTGGTTTGTTGTAGTAAGGGATAGTTGGGGGTGATTTACAATAGCCGAAGTAATTTAGGTGATTCTGGTATAGTTTGTTATGATTTTTAGCATTTTTTTGTAATTTTAAAGTGATTGGGCTTATTTTGTTGCTGTAAAGTGTAGTTGGGGGTGATTTTTGATAGCCGAAGTAATTTAGGTGAGTTTGGCATAGTTTGCTATGGTTTGTAGCATTTTTTTGTAATTTAAAAGAGATTGGGTTTAGTTTGTTGTGGTAAGGGTTAGTTGGTGACGATTTAGAGTAGCCGAAGTAATTTAGGTGAGTCTGGCATAGTTTGTTATGATTTGTACACCTTTTTTGTAATTTTAAGATGATATGGTTTTGTTTGTTGTGGTAAGGGATAGTTGGGGGTGATTTACGGTAGCCGAAGTAATTTAGGTGATTCTGGTATAGTTTGTTATAATTTTTAGCATTTTTTTGTAATTTTAAAGTGATTGGGCTTAGTTTGTTGCTGTAAAGTGTAGATGGGGGTGACTTTTGACAGGCGAAGTAATTTAGGTGAGTTTGGCATAGTTTGCTATGGTTAGTAGCATTTTTTGTAATTTAAAAGTGATTGGGTTTAGTTTGTTGTGGTAAGGGTTAGTTGGTGATGATTTAGAGTAGCCGAAGTAATTTAGGTGATTCTGGTATAGTTTGTTATGATTTTTAGCATTTTTTTGTAATTTTAAAGTGATTGGGCTTAGTTTGTTGCTGTAAAGTGTAGTTGGTGGTGATTTTTGATAGCCGAAGTAATTTAGGTAAGTTTGGCATAGTTTGATATGGTTAGTAGCATTTTTTTGTAATTTAAAAGTGATTGGGTTTAGTTTGTAGTGGTACGGGTTAGTTGGTGATGATTTAGAGTAGCCGAAGTAATTTAGGTGAGTCTGACATAGTTTGTTATGATTTGTACACCTTTTTTTGTAATTTTAAGATGATATGGTTTGGTTTGTTGTGGTAAGGGATAGTTGGGGGTGATTTACACTAGCCGAAGTAATTTAGGTGATTCTGGTATAGTTTGTTATGATTTTTAGCATTTTTTTGTAATTTTAAAGTGATTGGGCTTAGTTTGTTGCTGTAAAGTGTAGTTGGGGGTGATTTTTGATAGCCGATATAATTTAGGTGCGTTTGGCATAGTTTGCTATGGTTAGTAGCATTTTTTTGTAATTTAAAAGTGATTGGGTTTAGTTTGTTGTGGTAAGGGTTAGTTGGTGATGATTTAGAGTATCCGGAGTAATTTAGGTGAGTCTAGCATAGTTTGTTATGATTTGTACACCTTTTTTTGTAATTTCAAAATGATATGGTTTGGTTTGTTGTGTTAAGGTATAGTTGGGGGTGATTTACGGTAGCCGAAGTAATTTAGGTGTTTCTGGTATAGTTTGTTATGATTTTTAGCATTTTTTTGTAATTTTAAAGTTATTGGGCTTAATTTGTTGCTGTAAAGTGTAGTTGGTGGTGATTTTTGATAGCCGAAGTTATTTAGGTAAGTTTGGTGTAGTTTGCTATGGTTAGTAGCATTTTTTTGTAATTTAAAAGTGATTGGGTTTAGTTTGTTGTGGTAAGGGTTAGTTGGTGATGATTTAAGGTAGCCGAAGTAATTTAGGTGAGTTTGGCATAGTTTGTTATGATTTGTACACCTTTTTTTGTAATTTTAAGATGATATGGTTTGGTTTGTTGTGGTAAGATATATTTGGGGGTGATTTACGGTAGCCGAAGTAATTTAGGTGATTCTGGTATAGTTTGTTATGATTTTTAGCATTTTTTTGTAATTTTAAAGTGATTGGGCTTATTTTGTTGCTGTAAAGTGTAGTTGGGGGTGATTTTTGATAGTAATTTAGGTGAGTTTGGCATAGTTTGCTATGGTTAGTAGCATTTTTTTGTAATTTAAAAGTGATTGGGTTTAGTTTTTTGTGGTAAGGGTTAGTTGGTGATGATTTAGAGTAGCCGAAGTAATTTAGGTGATTCTGGTATATTTTGTTATGATTTTTACCATTTTTTTGTAATTTTAAAGTGATTAATGGGGTTAGTTTGTTGCTGTAAAGTGTAGTTGGGGGTGATTTTTGATAGCCGAAGTAATTTAGGTGAGTTTGGCATAGTTTGCTATGGTTAGTAGCATTTTTTTGTATTTTAAAAGTAATTGGGTTTAGTTTGTTGTGGTAAGGGTTAGTTGGTGATGATTTAGAGTAGCCGAAGTAATTTAGGCGAGGCTGGCATAGTTTGTTAAGATTTGTACACCTTTTTTTGTAATTTTAAGATGATATGGTTTGGTTTGTTGTGGTAAGGGATAGTTGGGGGTGATTTACGGTAGCCGAAGTAATTTAGGTGATTCTGGTATAGTTTGTTATGATTTTTAGCATTTTTTTGTAATTTTAAAGTGATTGGGCTTAGTTTGTTGCTGTAAAGTGTAGTTGGGGCTGATTTTTGATAGGCGAAGTAATTTATGTGAGTTTGGCATAGTTTGCTATGGTTAGTAGCATTTTTTTGTAATTTAAAAGTGATTGGGTTTAGTTTGTTGTTGTAAGGGTTAGTTGGTGATGATTTAGAGTAGCCGAAGTAATTTAGGTGAGTCTGGCATAGTTTGTTATGATTTGTACACCTTTTTTTGTAATTTTAAGATGATATGGTTTGGTTTGTTGTGGTAAGGGATAGTTGGGAGTGATTTACGGTAGCCGAAGTAATTTAGGTGATTCTGGTATAGTTTGTTATGATTTTTAGCATTTTTTTGTAATTTCAAAGTGATTGGGCTTAGTTTGTTGCTGTAAAGTGTAGTTGGGGGTGATTTTTGATAGCCGAAGTAATTTAGGTGAGTTTGGCTTAGTTTGCTATGGTTAGTAGCATTTTTTGTAATTTAAAAGTGATTGGGTTTAGTTTGTTGTGGTAAGGGTTAGTTGGTGATGATTTAGAGTAGCCGAAGTAATTTAGGTGAATCTGGCATAGTTTGTTATGATTTGTACACCTTTTTTTGTAATTTTAAGATGATATGGTTTGATTTGTTGTGGTAAGTGATAGTTGGGGGTGATTTACGGTAGCCGAAGTAATTTAGGTGATTCTGGTATAGTTTGTTATGACTTTTAGCATTTTTTTGAAATTTTAAAGTGATTGGGCTTAGTTTGTTGCTGTAAAGTGTAGTTGGGGGTGATTTTTGATAGCCGAAGTAATTTATGTGAGTTTGGCTAAGTTTGCTATGGTTAGTAGCATTTTTTTGTAATTTAAAAGTGATTGGGTTTAGTTTGTTGTAGTAAGGGTTAGTTGGTGATGATTTAGAGTAGCCGAAGTAATTTAGGTGAGTCTGGCATAGTTTGTTATGATTTGTACACCTTTTTTTGTAATTTTAAGATGATATGGTTTGGTTTGTTGTGGTAAGGGATAGTTGGGGGTGATTTACAGTAGCCGAAGTAATTTAGGTGATTCTGGTATAGTTTGTTATGATTTTTAGCATTTTTTTGTAATTTTAAAGTGATTGGGCTTACTTTGTTGCTGTAAAGTGTAGTTGGGGGTGATTTTTGATAGCCGAAGTAATTTAGGTGTGTTTGGCTAAGTTTGCTATGGTTAGTAGTATTTTTTTGTAATTTAAAAGTGATTGGGTTTAGTTTGTTGTGGTAAGGGTTAGTTGGTGATGATTTAGAGTAGCCGAAGTAATTTAGGTGAGTCTAGCATAGTTTGTTATGATTTGTACACCTTTTTTTGAAATTTTAAGATAATATGGTTTGGTTTGTTGTGGTAAGGGATAGTTGGGGGTGATTTACGGTAGGCGAAGTAATTTAGGTGAGTCTGGCATAGTTTGTTATGATTTGTACACCTTTTTTTGTAATTTTAAGATGATATGGTTGGTTTGTTGTGGTAAGGGATAGTTGGGGGTGATTTACGGTAGCCGAAGTAATTTAGGTGATTCTGGTATAGTTTGTTATGATTTTTAGCATTTTTTTGTAATTTTAAAGTGATTGGGCTTAGTTTGTTGCTGTAAAGTGTAGTTGGGGGTGATTTTTGATAGCCGAAGTAATTTATGTGAGTTTGGCATAGTTTGCTATGGTTAGTGGCATTTTTTTGTAATTTAAAAGTGATTGGGTTTAGTTTGTTGTGGTAAGGGTTAGTTGGTGCTGATTTAGAGTAGCCGAAGTAATTTAGGTGAATCTGGCATAGTTTGTTATGATTTGTACACCTTTTTTTGTAATTTTAAGATGATATGGTTGGTTTGTTGTGGTAAGGGATAGTTGGGGGTGATTTACGGTAGCCGAAGTAATTTAGGTGATTCTGGTATTGTTTGTTATGATTTTTAGCATTTTTTTGTAATTTTAAAGTGATTGGGTTTAGTTTGTTGTGGTAAGGGTTAGTTGGTGATGATTTAGAGTAGCCGAAGTAATTTAGGTGAGTCTGGCATAGTTTGTTATGATTTGTACACCTTTTTTTGTAATTTTAAGATGATATGGTTTGGTTTGTTGTGGTAAAGGATAGTTGGGGGTGATTTACTTTAGCCGAAGTAATTTAGGTGTTTCTGGTATAGTTTGCTATGGTTAGTAGCATTTTTTTGTAATTTAAAAGTGATTGGGTTTAGTTTGTTGTGGTAGGGGTTAGTTGGTGATGATATAGAGTAGCCGAAGTAATTTAGGTGAGTCTGGCATAGTTTGTTATGATTTGTACACCTTTTTCGTAATTTTAAGATGTTATGGTTTGGTTTGTTGTGGTAAAGGATAGTTGGGGGTGATTTACTTTAGCCGAAGTAATTTAGGTGTTTCTGGTATAGTTTGCTATGGTTGGTAGCATTTTTTTGTAATTTAAAAGTGATTGGGTTTAGTTTGTTGTGGTAGGGGTTAGTTGGAGGTGATATAGAGTAGCCGAAGTAATTTAGGTGAGTCTGGCATAGTTTGTTATGATTTGTACACCTTTTTTTGTTATTTTAAGATGATATGGTTTGGTTTGTTGTGGTAAGGGATAGTTGGGGGTGATTTACGGTAGCCGAAGTAATTTAGGTGATTCTGGTATAATTTGTTTTGATTTTTAGCATTTTTTTGTAATTTTAAAGTGATTGGGCTTAGTTTGTTGCTGTAAAGTGTAGTTGGGGGTGATTTTTGATAGCCGAAGTAATTTAGGTGAGTTTGGCATAGTTTGCTATGGTTAGTAGCATTTTTTTGTAATTTAAAAGTGATTGGGTTTAGTTTGTTGTGGTAAGGGTTAGTTGGTGATGATTTAGGGTAGCCGAAGTAATTTAGGTGAGTCTGGCATAGTTTGTTATGATTTGTACACCTTTTTTTGTAATTTTAAGATGATATGGTTTGGTTTGTTGTGGTAAGGGATAGTTGGGGGTGATTTACGGTAGCCGAAGTAATTTAGGTGATTCTGGTATAGTTTGTTATGATTTTTAGCATTTTTTTGTAATTTTAAAGTGATTGGGCTTAGTTTGTTTCTGTAAAGTGTAGTTAGGGGTGATTTTTGATAGCCGAAGTAATTTAAGTGAGTTTGGCATAGTTTGCTATGGTTAGTAGCATTTTTTTGTAATTTAAAAGTGATTGGGTTTAGTTTGTTGTGGTAAGGGTTAGTTGGTGATGATTTAGAATAGCCGAAGTAATTTAGGTGAGTCTGGCATAGTTTGTTATGATTTGTACACCTTTTTTTGTAATTTAAAGATGATATGGTTTGGTTTGTTGTGGTAAATGATAGTTGGGGGTGATTTACGGTAGCCGAAGTAATTTAGGTGATTCTGGTATAGTTTGTTATGATTTTTAGCATTTTTTTGTAATTTTAAAGTGATTGGGCTTAGTTTGTTTCTGTAAAGTGTAGTTAGGGGTAATTTTTGATAGCCGAAGTAATTTATGTGAGTTTTGCATAGTTTGCTATGGTTAGTAGCATTTTTTTGTAATTTAAAAGTGATTGGGTTTAGTTTTATGTGGTAAGGGTTAGTTGGTGATGATTTAGAGTAGCCGAAGTAATTTAGGTGAGTCTGGCATAGTTTGTTATGATTTGAACACCTTTTTTTGTAATATTAAGATGATATGGTTTGGTTTGTTGTGGTAAGGGACAGTTGGGGGTGATTTACGGTAGCCGAAGTAATTTAGGTGATTCTGGTATAGTTTGTTATGATTTTTAGCATTTTTTTGTTATTTTAAAGTGGTTGGGCTTAGTTTGTTGCTGTAAAGTGTAGTTGGGGGTGATTTTTGATAGCCGAAGTAATTTAGGTGAGTTTGGCATAGTTTGCTATGGTTAGTAGCATTTTTTTGTAATTTAAAAGTGATTGGGTTTAGTTTGTTGTGGTAGGGGTTAGTTGGTGATGATATAGAGTAGCCGAAGTAATTTAGGTGAGTCTGGCATAGTTTGTTATGATTTGTACACCTTTTTTCGTAATTTTAAGATGATATGGTTTGGTTTGTTGTGGTAAAGGATAGTTGGGGGTGATTTACTTTAGCCGAAGTAATTTAGGTGTTTCTGGTATAGTTTGCTATGGTTAGTAGCATTTTTTTGTAATTTAAAAGTGATTGGGCTTAGTTTGTTGCTGTAAACTGTAGTTGGAGGTGATTTTTGATAGCCGAAGTAATTTAGGTGAGTTTGGCATAGTTTGCTATGGTTAGTAGCATTTTTTTTGTAATTTAAAAGTGATTGAGAATAGTTTGTTGTGGTAAGGGTTAGTTGGTGATGATTTAGAGTAGCCGAAGTAATTTAGGTGAGTCTGGCATAGTTTGTTATGATTTGTACACCTTTTTTTGTAATTTTAAGATGATATGGTTTGGTTTGTTGTGGTAAGGGATAGTTGGGGGTGATTTACGGTAGCCGAAGTAATTTAGGTGATTCTGGTATAGTTTGTTATGATTTTTAGCATTTTTTTGTAATTTAAAAGTGATTGGGCTTAGTTGGTTGCTGTAAACTGTAGTTGGGGGTGATTTTTGATAGCCGAAGTAATTTAGGTGAGTTTGGCATAGTTTTCTATGGTTAGTAGCATTTTTTTGTAATTTAAAAGTGACTGGGATTAGTTTGTTGTGGTAAGGGTTAGTTGGTGATGATTTAGAGTAGCCGAAGTAATTTAGGTGAGCCCGGCATAGTTTGTTATGATTTGTACACCTTTTTTTGTAATTTTAAGATGATATGGTTTGGTTTGTTGTGGTAAGGGATAGTTGGGGGTGATTTACGGTAGCCGAAGTAATTTAGGTGATTCTGGTATAGTTTGTTATGATTTTTAACATTTTTTTTAATTTTAAAGTGATTGGGCTTAGTTTGTTGCTGTAAAGTGTAGTTGGGGGTGATTTTTGATAGCCAAAGTAATTTAGGTGAGTTTTGCATAGTTTGCTATGGTTAGTAGCATTTTTTTGTAATTTAAAAGTGATTGGGTTTAGTTAGTTGTGGTAAGGGTTATTTGGTGATGATTTAGAGTAGCCGAAGTAATTTAGGTGATTGTGGTATAGTTTGTTATGATTTTTAGCATTTTTTTGTAATTTTAAAGTGATTGGGCTTAGTTTGTTGATGTAAAGTGTAGTTGGGGGTGATTTTTGATAGCCGAAGTAATTTAGGTGAGTTTGGCATAGTTTGCTATAGTTAGTAGCATTTTTTTGTAATTTAAAAGTGATTGGGTTTAGTTTGTTGTGGTAGGGGTTAGTTGGTGATGATATAGAGTAGCCGAAGTAATTTAGGTGAGTCTGGCATAGTTTGTTATGATTTGTACACCTTTTTTCGTAATTTTAAGATGATATGGTTTGGTTTGTTGTGGTAAAGGATAGTTGGGGGTGATTTACTTTAGCCGAAGTAATTTAGGTGTTTCTGGTATAGTTTGCTATGGTTAGTAGCATTTTTTTGTAATTTAAAAGTGATTGGGCTTAGTTTGTTGCTGTAAACTGTAGTTGGAGGTGATTTTTGATAGCCGAAGTAATTTAGGTGAGTTTGGCATAGTTTGCTATGGTTAGTAGCATTTTTTTGTAATTTAAAAGTGATTGAGATTAGTTTGTTGTGGTAAGGGTTAGTTGGTGATGATTTAGAGTAGCCGAAGTAATTTAGGTGAGTCTGGCATTGTTTGTTATGATTTGTACACCTTTTTTTGTAATTTTAAGATGATATGGTTTGGTTTGTTGTTGTAAGGGATAGTTGGGGGTGATTTACGGTAGCCGAAGTAATTTAGGTGATTCTGGTATAGTTTGTTATGATTTTTAGCATTTTTTTGTAATTTAAAAGTGATTGGGCTTAGTTGGTTGCTGTAAACTGTAGTTGGGGGTGATTTTTGATAGCCGAAGTAATTTAGGTGAGTTTGGCATAGTTTTCTATGGTTAGTAGCATTTTTTTGTAATTTAAAAGTGACTGGGATTAGTTTGTTGTGGTAAGGGTTAGTTGGTGATGATTTAGAGTAGCCGAAGTAATTTAGGTGAGCCCGGCATAGTTTGTTATGATTTGTACACCTTTTTTTGTAATTTTAAGATGATATGGTTTGGTTTGTTGTGGTAAGGGATAGTTGGGGGTGATTTACGGTAGCCGAAGTAATTTAGGTGATTCTGGTATAGTTTGTTATGATTTTTAGCATTTTTTTAATTTTAAAGTGATTGGGCTTAGTTTGTTGCTGTAAAGTGTAGTTGGGGGTGATTTTTGATAGCCAAAGTAATTTAGGTGAGTTTTGCATAGTTTGCTATGGTTAGTAGCATTTTTTTGTAATTTAAAAGTGATTGGGTTTAGTTAGTTGTGGTAAGGGTTATTTGGTGATGATTTAGAGTAGCCGAAGTAATTTAGGTGATTCTGGTATAGTTTGTTATGATTTTTAGCATTTTTTTGTAATTTTAAAGTGATTGGGCTTAGTTTGTTGATGTAAAGTGTAGTTGGGGGTGATTTTTGATAGCCGAAGTAATTTATGTGAGTTTGGCATAGTTTGCTATGGTTAGTAGCATTTTTTTGTAATTTAAAAGTGATTTGGTTTAGTTTGTTGTGGTAAGGGTTAGTTGGTGATAATTTAGAGTAGCCGAAGTAATTTAGGTGAGTCTGGCATAGTTTGTTATGATTTTTAGCATTTTTTTGTAATTTTAAAGTGATTGGGCTTAGTTTGTTGCTGTAAAGTGTAGTCGGGGGTGATTTTTGATAGCCGAAGTAATTTAGGTGAGTTTTGCATAGTTTGCTATGGTTAGTAGCATTTTTTTGTAATTTAAAAGTGATTGGGTTTAGTTAGTTGTGGTAAGGGTTATTTGGTGATGATTTAGAGTAGCCGAAGTAATTTAGGTGATTCTGGTATAGTTTGTTATGATTTTTAGCATTTTTTTGTAATTTTAAAGTGATTGGGCTTAGTTTGTTGATGTAAAGTGTAGTTGGGGGTGATTTTTCATAGCCGAAGTAATTTATGTGAGTTTGGCATAGTTTGCTATAGTTAGTAGCATTTTTTTGTAATTTAAAAGTGATTTGGTTTAGTTTGTTGTGGTAAGGGTTAGTTGGTGATAATTTAGAGTAGCCGAAGTAATTTAGGTGAGTCTGGCATAGTTTGTTATGATTTGTACACCTTTTTTTGTAATTTTAAGATGATATGGTTTGGTTTGTTGTGGTAAGGGATAGTTGGAGGTGATTTACGGTAGCCGAAGTAATTTAGGTGATTCTGGTATAGTTTGTTATGATTTTTAGCATTTTTTTGTAATTTTAAAGTGATTGGGCTTAGTTTGTTGCTGTAAAGTGTAGTTGGGGGTGATTTTTGATAGCCGATGTAATTTAGTTGAGTTTGGCATAGTTTGCTATGGTTAATAGCATTTTTTTGTAATTTAAAACTGATTGGGTTTAGTTTGTTGGGGTAAGGGTTAGTTGGTGATGATTTAGAGTAGCCGAAGTAATTTAGGTGAGTCTGGCATAGTTTGTTATGATTTGTATACCTTTTTTTGTAATTTTAAAATGATATGGTTTGGTTTATTGTGGAAAGGGATAGTTGGGGGTGATTTACGGTAGTCGAAGTAATTTAGGTGATTCTGGTATAGTTTGTTATGATTTTTAGCATTTCTTTGTAATTTTAAAGTGATTGGGCTTAGTTTGTTGCTGTAAAGTGTAGTTGGCGTGATTTTTGATAGCCGAAGTAATTTAGGTGAGTTTGGCATAGTTTCCTATGGTTAGTAACATTTTTTTGTAATTTAAAAGTGATTGGGTTTAGTTTGTTGTGGTAAGGGTTAGTTGGTGATGATTTAGAGTAGCCGAAGTAATTTAGGTGAGTCTGGCATAGTTTGTTATGATTTGTACACCTTTTTTTGTAATTTTAAGATGATATGGTTTGGTTTGTTGTGGTAAGGGATAGTTGGGGGTAATTTACGGTAGCCGAAGTAATTTAGGTGATTCTGGTGTAGTTTGTTATGATTTTTAGCATTTTTTTGTAATTTTAAAATGATTGGGCTTAGTTTGTTGATGTAAAGTGTAGTTGGGGGTGATTTTTGATAGCCGAAGTAATTTATGTGAGTTTGGCATAGTTTGCTATGTTTAGTAGCATTTTTTTGTAATTTAAAAGTGATTTGGTTTAGTTTGTTGCTGCAAAGTGTAGTTGGGGGTGATTTTTGATAGCCGAAGTAATTTAGGTGAGTTTGGCATAGTTTGCTATGGTTAGTAGCATTTTTTTGTAATTTAAAAGTGATTGGGTTTAGTTTGTTGTGGTAAGGGTTAGTTGGTGATGATTTAGAGTAGCCGAAGTAATTTAGGTGAGTCTGGCATTGTTTGTTATGATTTGTACACCTTTTTTTTAAATTTTAAGATGATATGGTTTGGTTTGTTGTGGTAAGGGATAGTTGGGGGTGATTTACGTTCGCCGAAGTAATTTAAGTGATTCTGGTATAGTTTGTTATGATTTTTAGCATTTTTTTGTAATTTTAAAGTGATTGGGCTTAGTTTGTTGCTGTAAAGTGTAGTTGGGGGTGATTTTTGATAGCCGAAGTAATTTAGGTGAGTTTGGCATAGTTTGCTATGGTTAGTAGCATTTTTTTGTAATTTAAAAGTGATTGGGTTTAGTTAGTTGTGGTAAGGGTTAGTTGGTGATGATTTAGAGTAGCCGAAGTAATTTAGGTGAGTCTGGCATAGTTTGTTATGATTTGTACACCTTTTTTTGTAATTTTAAAATGATATGGTTTGGTTTGTTGTGGTAAGGGATAGTTGGGGGTGATTTACGGTAGCCGAAGTAATTTAGGTGATTCTGGTATAGTTTGTTATGATTTTTAGCATTTTTTTTAATTTTAAAGTGATTGGGCTTAGTTTGTTGATGTAAAGTGTAGTTGGGGGTGATTTTTGATAGCCGAAGTAATTTATGTGAGTTTGGCATAGTTTGCTATGTTTAGTAGCATTTTTTTGTAATTTAAATTGATTTGGTTTAGTTTGTTGCTGCAAAGTGTAGTTGGGGGTGATTTTTGATAGCCGAAGTAATTTAGGTGAGTTTGGCATAGTTTGCTATGGTTAGTAGCATTTTTTTGTAATTTAAAAGTGATTGGGTTTAGTTTGTTGTGGTAAGGGTTAGTTGGTGATGATTTAGAGTAGCCGAAGTAATTTAGGTGAGTCTGGCATAGTTTGTTATGATTTGTACACCTTTTTTTGTAATTTTAAGATGTTATGGTTTGGTTTGTTGTGGTAAGGGATAGTTAGGGGTGATCTACGGTAGCCGAAGTAATTTAGGTGATTCTGGTATAGTTTGTTACGATTTTTAGCATTTTTTTGTAATTTTAAAGTGATTGGGCTTAGTTTGTTGCTGTAAAGTGTAGTTGGGGGTGATTTTTGATAGCCGAAGTAATTTAGGTAAGTTTGGCATAGTTTGCTATGGTTAGTAGCATTTTTTTGTAATTTAAAAGTGATTGGGTTTAGTTAGTTGTGGTAAGGGTTAGTTGGTGATGATTTAGAGTAGCCGAAGTAATTTAGGTGAGTCTGGCATAGTTTGTTATGATTTGTACACCTTTTTTTGTAATTTTAAGATGATATGGTTTGGTTTGTTGTGGTAAGGGATAGTTGGGGGTGATTTACGGTAGCCGAAGTAATTTAGGTGATTCTGGTATAGTTTGTTATGATTTTTAGCATTTTTTTTAATTTTAAAGTGATTGGGCTTAGTTTGTTGCTGTAAAGTGTAGTTGGGGGTGATTTTTGATAGCCAAAGTAATTTAGGTGAGTTTTGCATAGTTTGCTATGGTTAGTAGCATTTTTTTGTAATTTAAAAGTGATTGGGTTTAGTTAGTTGTGGTAAGGGTTATTTGGTGATGATTTAGAGTAGCCGAAGTAATTTAGGTGATTCTGGTATAGTTTGTTATGATTTTTAGCATTTTTTTGTAATTTTAAAGTGATTGGGCTTAGTTTGTTGATGTAAAGTGTAGTTGGGGGTGATTTTTGATAGCCGAAGTAATTTATGTGAGTTTGGCATAGTTTGCTATGGTTAGTAGCATTTTTTTGTAATTTAAAAGTGATTTGGTTTAGTTTGTTGTCGTAAGGGTTAGTTGGTGATAATTTAGAGTAGCCGAAGTAATTTAGGTGAGTCTGGCATAGTTTGTTATGATTTTTAGCATTTTTTTGTAATTTTAAAGTGATTGGGCTTAGTTTGTTGCTGTAAAGTGTAGTCGGGGGTGATTTTTGATAGCCGAAGTAATTTAGGTGAATTTTGCATAGTTTGCTATGGTTAGTAGCATTTTTTTGTAATTTAAAAGTGATTGGGTTTAGTTAGTTGTGGTAAGGGTTATTTGGTGATGATTTAGAGTAGCCGAAGTAATTTAGGTGATTCTGGTATAGTTTGTTATGATTTTTAGCATTTTTTTGTAATTTTAAAGTGATTGGGCTTAGTTTGTTGATGTAAAGTGTAGTTGGGGGTGATTTTTGATAGCCGAAGTAATTTATGTGAGTTTGGCATAGTTTGCTATAGTTAGTAGCATTTTTTTGTAATTTAAAAGTGATTTGGTTAATTTGTTGTGGTAAGGGTTAGTTGGTGATAATTTAGAGTAGCCGAAGTAATTTAGGTGAGTCTGGCATAGTTTGTTATGATTTGTACACCTTTTTTTGTAATTTTAAGATGATATGGTTTGGTTTGTTGTGGTAAGGGATAGTTGGAGGTGATTTACGGTAGCCGAAGTAATTTAGGTGATTCTGGTATAGTTTGTTATGATTTTTAGCATTTTTTTGTAATTTTAAAGTGATTGGGCTTAGTTTGTTGCTGTAAAGTGTAGTTGGGGGTGATTTTTGATAGCCGATGTAATTTAGTTGAGTTTGGCATAGTTTGCTATGGTTAATAGCATTTTTTTGTAATTTAAAACTGATTGGGTTTAGTTTGTTGGGGTAAGGGTTAGTTGGTGATAATTTAGAGTAGCCGAAGTAATTTAGGTGAGTCTGGCATAGTTTGTTATGATTTGTATACCTTTTTTTGTAATTTTAAAATGATATGGTTTGGTTTATTGTGGAAAGGGATAGTTGGGGGTGATTTACGGTAGTCGAAGTAATTTAGGTGATTCTGGTATAGTTTGTTATGATTTTTAGCATTTCTTTGTAATTTTAAAGTGATTGGGCTTAGTTTGTTGCTGTAAAGTGTAGTTGGCGTGATTTTTGATAGCCGAAGTAATTTAGGTGAGTTTGGCATAGTTTGCTATGGTTAGTAACATTTTTTTGTAATTTAAAAGTGATTGGGTTTAGTTTGTTGTGGTAAGGGTTAGTTGGTGATGATTTAGAGTAGCCGAAGTAATTTAGGTGAGTCTGGCATAGTTTGTTATGATTTGTACACTTTTTTTTGTAATTTTAAGATGATATGGTTTGGTTTGTTATGTTAAGGGATAGTTGGGGGTAATTTACGGTAGCCGAAGTAATTTAGGTGATTCTGGTGTAGTTTGTTATGATTTTTAGCATTTTTTTGTAATTTTAAAGTGATTGGGTTTAGTTTGTTGATGTAAAGTGTAGTTGGGGGTGATTTTTGATAGCCGAAGTAATTTATGTGAGTTTGGCATAGTTTGCTATGTTTAGTAGCATTTTTTTGTAATTTAAAAGTGATTTGGTTTAGTTTGTTGCTGCAAAGTGTAGTTGGGGGTGATTTTTGATAGCCGAAGTAATTTAGGTGAGTTTGGCATAGTTTGCTATGGTTAGTAGCATTTTTTTGTAATTTAAAAGTGATTGGGTTTAGTTTGTTGTGGTAAGGGTTAGTTGGTGATGATTTAGAGTAGCCGAAGTAATTTAGGTGAGTCTGGCATTGTTTGTTATGATTTGTACACCTTTTTTTTTAATTTTAAGATGATATGGTTTGGTTTGTTGTGGTAAGGGATAGTTGGGGGCGATTTACGTTCGCCGAAGTAATTTAAGTGATTCTGGTATAGTTTGTTATGATTTTTAGCATTTTTTTGTAATTTTAAAGTGATTGGGTTTAGTTTGTTGCTGTAAAGTGTAGTTGGGGGTGATTTTTGATAGCCGAAGTAATTTAGGTGAGTTTGGCATAGTTTGCTATGGTTAGTAGCATTTTTTTGTAATTTAAAAGTGATTGGGTTTAGTTTGTTGTGGTAAGGGTTAGTTGGTGATGATTTAGAGTAGCCGAAATAATTTAGGTGAGTCTGGCATAGTTTGTTATGATTTGTACACCTTTTTTTGTAATTTCAAAATGATATGGTTTGGTTTGTTGTGGTAAGGTATAGTTGGGGGTCATTTACGGTAGCCGAAGTAATTTAGGTGATTCTGGTATAGTTTGTTATAATTTTTAGCATTTTGTTGTAATTTTAAAGTGATTGGGCTTAGTTTGTAGCTGTAAAGTGTAGTTGGGGGTGATTTTTGATAGCCGAAGTAATTTAGGTGAGTCTGGCATAGCTTGCTATGGTTAGTAGCATTTTTTTGTAATTTAAAAGTGATTGGGTTTAGTTTGTTGTGGTAAGGGTTAGTTGGTGATGATTTAGAGTAGCCGAAGTAATTTAGGTGAGTCTGGCATAGTTTGTTATGATTTGTACACCTTTTTTTGTAATTTTAAGATGATATGGTTTGGTTTGTTATGGTAAGGGATAGTTGGGGGTAATTTACGGTAGCCGAAGTAATTTAGGTGATTCTGGTGTAGTTTGTTATGATTTTTAGCATTTTTTTGTAATTTTAAAGTGATTGGGTTTAGTTTGTTGATGTAAAGTGTAGTTGGGGGTGATTTTTGATAGCCGAAGTAATTTAGGTGAGTCTGGCATAGCTTGCTATGGTTAGTAACATTTTTTTGTAATTTAAAAGTGATTGGGTTTAGTTTGTTGTGGTAAGGGTTAGTTGGTGATGATTTAGAGTAGCCGAAGTAATTTAGGTGAGTCTGGCATAGTTTGTTATGATTTGTACACCTTTTTTTGTAATTTTAAGATGATATGGTTTGGTTTGTTATGGTAAGGGATAGTTGGGGGTAATTTACGGTAGCCGAAGTAATTTAGGTGATTCTGGTGTAGTTTGTTATGATTTTTAGCATTTTTTTGTAATTTTAAAGTGATTGGGTTTAGTTTGTTGATGTAAAGTGTAGTTGGGGGTGATTTTTGATAGCCGAAGTAATTTATGTGAGTTTGGCATAGTTTGCTATGTTTAGTAGCATTTTTTTGTAATTTAAAAGTGATTTGGTTTAGTTTGTTGCTGCAAAGTGTAGTTGGAGGTGATTTTTGATAGCCGAAGTAATTTAGGTGAGTTTGGCATAGTTTGCTATGGTTAGTAGCATTTTTTTGTAATTTAAAAGTGATTGGGTTTAGTTTGTTGTGGTAAGGGTTAGTTGGTGATGATTTAGAGTAGCCGAAGTAATTTAGGTGAGTCTGGCATTGTTTGTTATGATTTGTACACCTTTTTTTTTAATTTTAAGATGATATGGTTTGGTTTGTTGTGGTAAGGGATAGTTGGGGGTGATTTACGTTCGCCGAAGTAATTTAAGTGATTCTGGTATAGTTTGTTATGATTTTTAGCATTTTTTTGTAATTTTAAAGTGATTGGGTTTAGTTTGTTGCTGTAAAGTGTAGTTGGGGGTGATTTTTGATAGCCGAAGTAATTTAGGTGAGTTTGGCATAGTTTGCTATGGTTAGTAGCATTTTTTTGTAATTTAAAAGTGATTGGGTTTAGTTTGTTGTGGTAAGGGTTAGTTGGTGATGATTTAGAGTAGCCGAAATAATTTAGGTGAGTCTGGCATAGTTTGTTATGATTTGTACACCTTTTTTTGTAATTTCAAAATGATATGGTTTGGTTTGTTGTGGTAAGGTATAGTTGGGGGTCATTTACGGTAGCCGAAGTAATTTAGGTGATTCTAGTATAGTTTGTTATAATTTTTAGCATTTTGTTGTAATTTTAAAGTGATTGGGCTTAGTTTGTAGCTGTAAAGTGTAGTTGGGGGTGATTTTTGATAGCCGAAGTAATTTAGGTGAGTCTGGCATAGCTTGCTATGGTTAGTAGCATTTTTTTGTAATTTAAAAGTGATTGGGTTTAGTTTGTTGTGGTAAGGGTTAGTTGGTGATGATTTGGAGTAGCCGAAGTAATTTAGGTGAGTCTGGCATAGTTTGTTATGATTTGTACACCTTTTTTTGTAATTTTAAGATGATATGGTTTGGTTTGTTGTGGTAAGGGATAGTTGGGGGTGATTTACGGTAGCCGAAGTAATTTAGGTGTTTCTGGTATAGTTTGTTATGATTTTTAGCATTTTTTTGTAATTTTAAAGTGATTGGGCTTAGATTGTTGCTGTAAAGTGTAGTTGGGGGTGATTTTTGATAGCCGAAGTAATTTAGGTGAGTTTGGCATAGTTTGCTATGGTTAGTAGCATTTTTTTGTAATTTAAAAGTGATTGGGTTTAGTTTGTTGTGTTAAGGGTTAGTTGTTGATGATTTAGAGTAGCCGAAGTAATTTAGGTGAGTCTGGCATAGTTTGTTATGATTTGTACACCTTTTTTTGTAATTCTAAGATGATATGGTTTGGTTTGTTGTGGTAAGGGATAGTTGGGGGTGATTTACGGTAGCCGAAGTAATTTAGGTGATTCTGGTATAGTTTATTAAGATTTTTAGCATTTTCTTGTAATTTTAAAGTGATTGGGCTTAGTTTGTTGCTGTAAAGTGTAGTTGGGGGTGATTTTTGATAGCCGAAGTAATTTAGGTGAGTTTGGCATAGTTTGCTATGGTTAGTAGCATTTTTTTGTAATTTAAAAGTGATTGGGTTTAGTTTGTTGTGGTAAGGGTTAGTTGGTGATGATTTAGAGTAGCCGAAGTAATTTAGGTGAGTCTGGCATAGTTTGTTATGATTTGTACACCTTTTTTTGTAATTCTAAGATGATATGGTTTGGTTTGTTGTGGTAAGGGATAGTTGGGGGTGATTTACGGTAGCCGAAGTAATTTAGGTGATTCTGGTATAGTTTATTAAGATTTTTAGCATTTTCTTGTAATTTTAAAGTGATTGGGCTTAGTTTGTTGCTGTAAAGTGTAGTTGGGGGTGATTTTTGATAGCCGAAGTAATTTATGTGAGTTTGGCATAGTTTGCTATGTTTAGTAGCATTTTTTTGTAATTTAAAAGTGATTTGGTTTAGTTTGTTGCTGCAAAGTGTAGTTGGGGGTGATTTTTGATAGCCGAAGTAATTTAGGTGAGTTTGGCATAGTTTGCTATGGTTAGTAGCATTTTTTTGTAATTTAAAAGTGATTGGGTTTAGTTTGTTGTGGTACGGGTTAGTTGGTGATGATTTAGAGTAGCCGAAGTAATTTAGGTGAGTCTGGCATTGTTTGTTATGATTTGTACACCTTTTTTTTTAATTTTAAGATGATATGGTTTGGTTTGTTGTGGTAAGGGATAGTTGGGGGTGATTTACGTTCGCCGAAGTAATTTAAGTGATTCTGGTATAGTTTGTTATGATTTTTAGCATTTTTTTGTAATTTTAAAGTGATTGGGCTTAGTTTGTTGCTGTAAAGTGTAGTTGGGGGTGATTTTTGATAGCCGAAGTAATTTAGGTGAGTTTGGCATAGTTTGCTATGGTTAGTAGCATTTTTTTGTAATTTAAAAGTGATTGGGTTTAGTTAGTTGTGGTAAGGGTTATTTGGTGATGATTTAGAGTAGCAGAAGTAATTTAGGTGAGTCTGGCATAGTTTGTTATGATTTGTACACCTTTTTTTGTAATTTTAAAATGATATGGTTTGGTTTGTTGTGGTAAGGGATAGTTGGGGGTGATTTACGGTAGCCGAAGTAATTTAGGTGATTCTGGTATAGTTTGTTATGATTTTTAGCATTTTTTTTAATTTTAAAGTGATTGGGCTTAGTTTGTTGATGTAAAGTGTAGTTGGGGGTGATTTTTGATAGCCGAAGTAATTTATGTGAGTTTGGCATAGTTTGCTATGTTTAGTAGCATTTTTTTGTAATTTAAATTGATTTGGTTTAGTTTGTTGCTGCAAAGTGTAGTTGGGGGTGATTTTTGATAGCCGAAGTAATTTAGGTGAGTTTGGCATAGTTTGCTATGGTTAGTAGCATTTTTTTGTAATTTAAAAGTGATTGGGTTTAGTTTGTTGTGGTAAGGGTTAGTTGGTGATGATTTAGAGTAGCCGAAGTAATTTAGGTGAGTCTGGCATAGTTTGTTATGATTTGTACACCTTTTTTTGTAATTTTAAGATGTTATGGTTTGGTTTGTTGTGGTAAGGGATAGTTAGGGGTGATCTACGGTAGCCGAAGTAATTTAGGTGATTCTGGTATAGTTTGTTACGATTTTTAGCATTTTTTTGTAATTTTAAAGTGATTGGGCTTAGTTTGTTGCTGTAAAGTGTAGTTGGGGGTGATTTTTGATAGCCGAAGTAATTTAGGTAAGTTTGGCATAGTTTGCTATGGTTAGTAGCATTTTTTTGTAATTTAAAAGTGATTGGGTTTAGTTAGTTGTGGTAAGGGTTAGTTGGTGATGATTTAGAGTAGCCGAAGTAATTTAGGTGAGTCTGGCATAGTTTGTTATGATTTGTACACCTTTTTTTGTAATTTTAAGATGATATGGTTTGGTTTGTTGTGGTAAGGGATAGTTGGGGGTGATTTACGGTAGCCGAAGTAATTTAGGTGATTCTGGTATAGTTTGTTATGATTTTTAGCATTTTTTTTAATTTTAAAGTGATTGGGCTTAGTTTGTTGCTGTAAAGTGTAGTTGGGGGTGATTTTTGATAGCCAAAGTAATTTAGGTGAGTTTTGCATAGTTTGCTATGGTTAGTAGCATTTTTTTGTAATTTAAAAGTGATTGGGTTTAGTTAGTTGTGGTAAGGGTTATTTGGTGATGATTTAGAGTAGCCGAAGTAATTTAGGTGATTCTGGTATAGTTTGTTATGATTTTTAGCATTTTTTTGTAATTTTAAAGTGATTGGGCTTAGTTTGTTGATGTAAAGTGTAGTTGGGGGTGATTTTTGATAGCCGAAGTAATTTATGTGAGTTTGGCATAGTTTGCTATGGTTAGTAGCATTTTTTTGTAATTTAAAAGTGATTTGGTTTAGTTTGTTGTGGTAAGGGTTAGTTGGTGATAATTTAGAGTAGCCGAAGTAATTTAGGTGAGTCTGGCATAGTTTGTTATGATTTTTAGCATTTTTTTGTAATTTTAAAGTGATTGGGCTTAGTTTGTTGCTGTAAAGTGTAGTCGGGGGTGATTTTTGATAGCCGAAGTAATTTAGGTGAATTTTGCATAGTTTGCTATGGTTAGTAGCATTTTTTTGTAATTTAAAAGTGATTGGGTTTAGTTAGTTGTGGTAAGGGTTATTTGGTGATGATTTAGAGTAGCCGAAGTAATTTAGGTGATTCTGGTATAGTTTGTTATGATTTTTAGCATTTTTTTGTAATTTTAAAGTGATTGGGCTTAGTTTGTTGATGTAAAGTGTAGTTGGGGGTGATTTTTGATAGCCGAAGTAATTTATGTGAGTTTGGCATAGTTTGCTATAGTTAGTAGCATTTTTTTGTAATTTAAAAGTGATTTGGTTAATTTGTTGTGGTAAGGGTTAGTTGGTGATAATTTAGAGTAGCCGAAGTAATTTAGGTGAGTCTGGCATAGTTTGTTATGATTTGTACACCTTTTTTTGTAATTTTAAGATGATATGGTTTGGTTTGTTGTGGTAAGGGATAGTTGGAGGTGATTTACGGTAGCCGAAGTAATTTAGGTGATTCTGGTATAGTTTGTTATGATTTTTAGCATTTTTTTGTAATTTTAAAGTGATTGGGCTTAGTTTGTTGCTGTAAAGTGTAGTTGGGGGTGATTTTTGATAGCCGATGTAATTTAGTTGAGTTTGGCATAGTTTGCTATGGTTAATAGCATTTTTTTGTAATTTAAAACTGATTGGGTTTAGTTTGTTGGGGTAAGGGTTAGTTGGTGATGATTTAGAGTAGCCGAAGTAATTTAGGTGAGTCTGGCATAGTTTGTTATGATTTGTATACCTTTTTTTGTAATTTTAAAATGATATGGTTTGGTTTATTGTGGAAAGGGATAGTTGGGGGTGATTTACGGTAGTCGAAGTAATTTAGGTGATTCTGGTATAGTTTGTTATGATTTTTAGCATTTCTTTGTAATTTTAAAGTGATTGGGCTTAGTTTGTTGCTGTAAAGTGTAGTTGGCGTGATTTTTGATAGCCGAAGTAATTTAGGTGAGTTTGGCATAGTTTGCTATGGTTAGTAACATTTTTTTGTAATTTAAAAGTGATTGGGTTTAGTTTGTTGTGGTAAGGGTTAGTTGGTGATGATTTAGAGTAGCCGAAGTAATTTAGGTGAGTCTGGCATAGTTTGTTATGATTTGTACACCTTTTTTTGTAATTTTAAGATGATATGGTTTGGTTTGTTATGGTAAGGGATAGTTGGGGGTAATTTACGGTAGCCGAAGTAATTTAGGTGATTCTGGTGTAGTTTGTTATGATTTTTAGCATTTTTTTGTAATTTTAAAGTGATTGGGTTTAGTTTGTTGATGTAAAGTGTAGTTGGGGGTGATTTTTGATAGCCGAAGTAATTTATGTGAGTTTGGCATAGTTTGCTATGTTTAGTAGCATTTTTTTGTAATTTAAAAGTGATTTGGTTTAGTTTGTTGCTGCAAAGTGTAGTTGGGGGTGATTTTTGATAGCCGAAGTAATTTAGGTGAGTTTGGCATAGTTTGCTATGGTTAGTAGCATTTTTTTGTAATTTAAAAGTGATTGGGTTTAGTTTGTTGTGGTAAGGGTTAGTTGGTGATGATTTAGAGTAGCCGAAGTAATTTAGGTGAGTCTGGCATTGTTTGTTATGATTTGTACACCTTTTTTTTTAATTTTAAGATGATATGGTTTGGTTTGTTGTGGTAAGGGATAGTTGGGGGTGATTTACGTTCGCCGAAGTAATTTAAGTGATTCTGGTATAGTTTGTTATGATTTTTAGCATTTTTTTGTAATTTTAAAGTGATTGGGTTTAGTTTGTTGCTGTAAAGTGTAGTTGGGGGTGATTTTTGATAGCCGAAGTAATTTAGGTGAGTTTGGCATAGTTTGCTATGGTTAGTAGCATTTTTTTGTAATTTAAAAGTGATTGGGTTTAGTTTGTTGTGGTAAGGGTTAGTTGGTGATGATTTAGAGTAGCCGAAATAATTTAGGTGAGTCTGGCATAGTTTGTTATGATTTGTACACCTTTTTTTGTAATTTCAAAATGATATGGTTTGGTTTGTTGTGGTAAGGTATAGTTGGGGGTCATTTACGGTAGCCGAAGTAATTTAGGTGATTCTGGTATAGTTTGTTATAATTTTTAGCATTTTGTTGTAATTTTAAAGTGATTGGGCTTAGTTTGTAGCTGTAAAGTGTAGTTGGGGGTGATTTTTGATAGCCGAAGTAATTTAGGTGAGTCTGGCATAGCTTGCTATGGTTAGTAGCATTTTTTTGTAATTCAAAAGTGATTGGGTTTAGTTTGTTGTGGTAAGGGTTAGTTGGTGATGATTTGGAGTAGCCGAAGTAATTTAGGTGAGTCTGGCATAGTTTGTTATGATTTGTACACCTTTTTTTGTAATTTTAAGATGATATGGTTTGGTTTGTTGTGGTAAGGGATAGTTGGGGGTGATTTACGGTAGCCGAAGTAATTTAGGTGTTTCTGGTATAGTTTGTTATGATTTTTAGCATTTTTTTGTAATTTTAAAGTGATTGGGCTTAGATTGTTGCTGTAAAGTGTAGTTGGGGGTGATTTTTGATAGCCGAAGTAATTTAGGTGAGTTTGGCATAGTTTGCTATGGTTAGTAGCATTTTTTTGTAATTTAAAAGTGATTGGGTTTAGTTTGTTGTGGTAAGGGTTAGTTGGTGCTGATTTAGAGTAGCCGAAGTAATTTAGGTGAATCTGGCATAGTTTGTTATGATTTGTACACTTTTTTTTGTAATTTTAAGATGATATGGTTGGTTTGTTGTGGTAAGGGATAGTTGGGGGTGATTTACGGTAGCCGAAGTAATTTAGGTGATTCTGGTATAGTTTGTTATGATTTTTAGCATTTTTTTGTAATTTTAAAGTGATTGGGTTTAGTTTGTTGTGGTAAGGGTTAGTTGGTTATGATTTAGAGTAGCCGAAGCAATTTAGGTGAGTCTGGCATAGTTTGTTATGATTTGTACACCTTTTTTTGTAATTTTAAGATGATATGGTTTGGTTTGTTGTGGTAAAGGATAGTTGGGGGTGATTTACTTTAGCCGAAGTAATTTAGGTGTTTCTGGTATAGTTTGCTATGGTTAGTAGCATTTTTTTGTAATTTAAAAGTGATTGGGTTTAGTTTGTTGTGGTAGGGGTTAGTTGGTGATGATATAGAGTAGCCGAAGTAATTTAGGTAAGTCTGGCATAGTTTGTTATGATTTGTACACCTTTTTCGTAATTTTAAGATTATATGGTTTGGTTTGTTGTGGTAAAGGATAGTTGGGGGTGATTTACTTTAGCCGAAGTAATTTAGGTGTTTCTGGTATAGTTTGCTATGGTTGGTAGCATTTTTTTGTAATTTAAAAGTGATTGGGTTTAGTTTGTTGTGGTAGGGGTTAGTTGGAGGTGATATAGAGTAGCCGAAGTAATTTAGGTGAGTCTGGCATAGTTTGTTATGATTTGTACACCTTTTTTTGTAATTTTAAGATGATATGGTTTGGTTTGTTGTGGTAAGGGATAGTTGGGGGTGATTTACGGTAGCCGAAGTAATTTAGGTGATTCTGGTATAATTTGTTTTGATTTTTAGCATTTTTTTGTAATTTTAAAGTGATTGGGATTAGTTTGTTGCTGTAAAGTGTAGTTGGGGGTGATTTTTGATAGCCGAAGTAATTTAGGTGAGTTTGGCATAGTTTGCTATGGTTAGTAGCATTTTTTTGTAATTTAAAAGTGATTGGGTTTAGTTTATTGTGGTAAGGGTTAGTTGGTGATGATTTAGGGTAGCCGAAGTAATTTAGGTGAGTCTGGCATAGTTTGTTATGATTTGTACACCTTTTTTTGTAATTTTAAGATGATATGGTTTGGTTTGTTGTGGTAAGGGATAGTTGGGGGTGATTTACGGTAGCCGAAGTAATTTAGGTGATTCTGGTATAGTTTGTTATGATTTTTAGCATTTTTTTGTAATTTTAAAGTGATTGGGCTTAGTTTGTTTCTGTAAAGTGTAGTTAGGGGTGATTTTTGATAGCCGAAGTAATTTAAGTGAGTTTGGCATAGTATGCTATGGTTAGTAGCATTTTTTTGTAATTTAAAAGTGATTGGGTTTAGTTTGTTGTGGTAAGGGTTAGTTGGTGATGATTTAGAATAGCCGAAGTAATTTAGGTGAGTCTGGCATAGTTTGTTATGATTTGTACACCTTTTTTTGTAATTTAAAGATGATATGGTTTGGTTGGTTGTGGTAAATGATAGTTGGGGGTGATTTACGGTAGCCGAAGTAATTTAGGTGATTCTGGTATAGTTTGTTATGATTTTTAGCATTTTTTCGTAATTTTAAAGTGATTGGGCTTAGTTTGTTTCTGTAAAGTGTAGTTAGGGGTAATTTTTGATAGCCGAAGTAATTTAAGTGAGTTTGGCATAGTTTGCTATGGTTAGTCGCATTTTTTTGTAATTTAAAAGTGATTGGGTTTAGTTTGTTGTGGTAAGGGTTAGTTGGTGATGATTTAGAATAGCCGAAGTAATTTAGGTGAGTCTGGCATAGTTTGTTATGATTTGTACACCTTTTTTTGTAATTTTAAGATGATATGGTTTGGTTTGTTGTGGTAAGGGATAGTTGGGGGTGATTTACGGTAGCCGAAGTAATTTAGGTGATTCTGGTATAGTTTGTTATGATTTTTAGCATTTTTTTGTAATTTTAAAGTGATTGGGCTTAGTTTGTTGCTGTAAAGTGTAGTTGGGGGTGATTTTTGATAGCCGAAGTAATTTAGGTGAGTTTGGCATAGTTTGCAATGGTTAGTAGCATTTTTTTGTAATTTAAAAGTGATTGGGTTTAGTTTGTTGTGGTAAGGGTTAGTTGGTGATGATTTAGAGTAGCCGAAGTAATTTAGGTCAGTCTGGCATAGTTTGTTGTGATTTGTTCACCTTTTTTGTAATTTTAAGATGATATGGTTTGGTTTGTTGTGGTAAGGGATAGTTTGGGGTGATTTACGGTAGCCGAAGTAATTTAGGTGATTCTGGTATAGTTTGTTATGATTTTTAGCATTTTTTTGTAATTTTAAAGTGATTGGGCTTAGATTGTTGCTGTAAAGTGTAGTTGGGGGTGATTTTTGATAGCCAAAGTAATTTAGGTGAGTTTGGCATAGTTTGCTATGGTTAGTAGCATTTTTTTGTAATTTAAAAGTGATTGGGTTTAGTTTGTTGTGGTAAGGGTTAGTTGGTGATGATTTAGAGTAGCCGAAGTAATTTAGGTAAGTCTGGCATAGTTTGTTATGATTTGTACACCTTTTTTTGTAATTTTAAGATGATATGGTTTGGTTTGTTGTGGTAAGGGATAGTTGGGGGTGATTTACGGTAGCTGAAGTAATTTAGGTGATTCTGGTATAGTTTGTTATAATTTTTAGCATTTTTTTGTAATTATAAAGTGATTGGGCTAATTTTGTTGCTGTAAAGTGTAGTTGGGGGTGATTTCTGATAGCCGAAGTAATTTAGGTGAGTTTGGCATAGTTTGCTATGGTTAGTAGCATTTTTTTGTAATTTAAAAGTGATTGGGTTTAGTTTGTTGTGGTAAGGGTTAGTTGGTGATGATTTAGAGTAGCCGAAGTAATTTAGGTGAGTCTATCATAGTTTGTTATGATTTGTTCACCTTTTTTGTAATTTTAAGATGATATGGTTTGGTTTGTTGTGGTAAGGGATAGTTTGGGGTGATTTACGGTAGCCGAAGTAATTTAGGTGATTCTGGTATAGTTTGTTATAATTTTTAGCATTTTTTTGTAATTTTAAAGTGATTGGGCTTAGTTTGTTGCTGTAAAGTGTAGTTGGGGGTGATTTTTGATAGCCGAAGTAATTTAGGTGAGTTTGGCATAGTTTGCTATGGTTAGTAGCATTTTATTGTAATTTAAAAGTGATTGGGTTTAGTTTGTTGTGGTAAGGGTTAGTTGGTGATGATTTAGGGTAGCCGAAGTAATTTAGGTGATTCTGGTATAATTTGTTTTGATTTTTAGCATTTTTTTGTAATTTTAAAGTGATTGGGATTAGTTTGTTGCTGTAAAGTGTAGTTGGGGGTGATTTTTGATAGCCGAAGTAATTTAGGTGAGTTTGGCATAGTTTGCTATGGTTAGTAGCATTTTTTTGTAATTTAAAAGTGATTGGGTTTAGTTTGTTGTGGTAAGGGTTAGTTGGTGATGATTTAGGGTAGCCGAAGTAATTTAGGTGAGTCTGGCATAGTTTGTTATGATTTGTACACCTTTTTTTGTAATTTTAAGATGATATGGTTTGGTTTGTTGTGGTAAGGGATAGTTGGGGGTGATTTACGGTAGCCGAAGTAATTTAGGTGATTCTGGTATAGTTTGTTATGATTTTTAGCATTTTTTTGTAATTTTAAAGTGATTGGGCTTAGTTTGTTTCTGTAAAGTGTAGTTAGGGGTGATTTTTGATAGCCGAAGTAATTTAAGTGAGTTTGGCATAGTTTGCTATGGTTAGTAGCATTTTTTTGTAATTTAAAAGTGATTGGGTTTAGTTTGTTGTGGTAAGGGTTAGTTGGTGATGATTTAGAATAGCCGAAGTAATTTAGGTGAGTCTGGCATAGTTTGTTATGATTTGTACACCTTTTTTTGTAATATTAAGATGATATGGTTTGGTTTGTTGTGGTAAGGGACAGTTGGGGGTGATTTACGGTAGCCGAAGTAATTTAGGTGATTCTGGTATAGTTTGTTATGATTTTTAGCATTTTTTTGTAATTTTAAAGTGATTGGGCTTAGTTTGTTGCTGTAAAGTGTAGTTGGGGGTGATTTTTGATAGCCGAAGTAATTTAGGTGAGTTTGGCATAGTTTGCTATGGTTAGTAGCATTTTTTTGTAATTTAAAAGTGATTGGGTTTAGTTTGTTGTGGTAGGGGTTAGTTGGTGATGATATAGAGTAGCCGAAGTAATTTAGGTGAGTCTGGCATAGTTTGTTATGATTTGTACACCTTTTTTCGTAATTTTAAGATGATATGGTTTGGTTTGTTGTGGTAAAGGATAGTTGGGGGTGATTTACTTTAGCCGAAGTAATTTAGGTGTTTCTGGTATAGTTTGCTATGGTTAGTAGCATTTTTTTGTAATTTAAAAGTGATTGGGCTTAGTTTGTTGCTGTAAACTATAGTTGGAGGTGATTTTTGATAGCCGAAGTAATTTAGGTGAGTTTGGCATAGTTTGCTATGGTTAGTAGCATTTTTTTGTAATTTAAAAGTGATTGAGATTAGTTTGTTGTGGTAAGGGTTAGTTGGTGATGATTTAGAGTAGCCGAAGTAATTTAGGTGAGTCTGGCATAGTTTGTTATGATTTGTACACCTTTTTTTGTAATTTTAAGATGATATGGTTTGGTTTGTTGTGGTAAGGGATAGTTGGGGGTGATTTACGGTAGCCGAAGTAATTTAGGTGATTCTGGTATAGTTTGTTATGATTTTTAGCATTTTTTCGTAATTTTAAAGTTATTGGGCTTAGTTTGTTGCTGTAAAGTGTAGTTGGGGGTGATTTTTGATAGCCGAAGTAATTTAGGTGAGTTTGGCATAGTTTGCTATAGTTAGTAGCATTTTTTTGTAATTTAAAAGTGACTAGGTTTAGTTTGTTGTGGTAAGGGTTAGCTGGTGATGATTTATGGTAGCCGAAGTAATTTAGGTGAGTTTGGCATAGTTTGCTATGGTTAGTAGCATTTTTTTGTAATTTAAAAGTGATTGGGTTTAGTTTGTTATGGTAAGGGTTAGTTGGTGATGATTTAGAATAGCCGAAGTAATTTAGGTGAGTCTGGCATAGTTTGTTATGATTTGTACACCTTTTTTTGTAATTTTAAGATGATATGGTTTGGTTTGTTGTGGTAAGGGATAGTTGGGGGTGATTTACGGTAGCCGAAGTAATTTAGGTGATTCTGGTATAGTTTGTTATGATTTTTAGCATTTTTTTGTAATTTTAAAGTGATTGGGCTTAGTTTGTTGCTGTAAAGTGTAGTTGGGGGTGATTTTTGATAGCCGAAGTAATTTAGGTGAGTTTGGCATAGTTTGCTATGGTTAGTAGCATTTTTTTGTAATTTAAAAGTGATTGGGTTTAGTTTGTTGTGGTAAGGGTTAGTTGGTGATGATTTAGAATAGCCGAAGTAATTTAGGTGAGTCTGGCATAGTTTGTTATGATTTGTACACCTTTTTTTGTAATTTTAAGATGATATGGTTTGGTTTGTTGTGGTAAGGGATAGTTGGGGGTGATTTACGGTAGCCGAAGTAATTTAGGTGATTCTGGTATAGTTTGTTATGATTTTTAGCATTTTTTTGTAATTTTAAAATGATTGGGCTTAGTTTGTTGCTGTAAAGTGTAGTTGGGGGTGATTTTTGATAGCCGAAGTAATTTAGGTGAGTTTGGCATAGTTTGCTATGGTTAGTAGCATTTTTTTGTAATTTAAAAGTGATTGGGTTTAGTTTGTTGTGGTAAGGGTTAGTTGGTGATGATTTAGAGTAGCCGAAGTAATTTAGGTCAGTCTGGCATAGTTTGTTGTGATTTGTTCACCTTTTTTGTAATTTTAAGATGATATGGTTTGGTTTGTTGTGGTAAGGGATAGTTTGGGGTGATTTACGGTAGCCGAAGTAATTTAGGTGATTCTGGTATAGTTTGTTATGATTTTTAGCATTTTTTTGTAATTTTAAAGTGATTGGGCTTAGTTTGTTGCTGTAAAGTGTAGTTGGGGGTGATTTTTGATAGACAAAGTAATTTAGGTGAGTTTGGCATAGTTTGCTATGGTTAGTAGCATTTTTTTGTAATTTAAAAGTGATTGGGTTTAGTTTGTTGTGGTAAGGGTTAGTTGGTGATGATTTAGAGTAGCCGAAGTAATTTAGGTAAGTCTGGCATAGTTTGTTATGATTTGTACACCTTTTTTTGTAATTTTAAGATGATATGGTTTGGTTTGTTGTGGTAAGGGATAGTTGGGGGTGATTTACGGTAGCTGAAGTAATTTAGGTGATTCTGGTATAGTTTGTTATAATTTTTAGCATTTTTTTGTAATTTTAAAGTGATTGGGCTAATTTTGTTGCTGTAAAGTGTAGTTGGGGGTGATTTCTGATAGCCGAAGTAATTTAGGTGAGTTTGGCATAGTTTGCTATGGTTAGTAGCATTTTATTGTAATTTAAAAGTGATTGGGTTTAGTTTGTTGTGGTAAGGGTTAGTTGGTGATGATTTAGAGTAGCCGAAGTAATTTAGGTGAGTCTATCATAGTTTGTTATGATTTGTTCACCTTTTTTGTAATTTTAAGATGATATGGTTTGGTTTGTTGTGGTAAGGGATAGTTTGGGGTGATTTACGGTAGCCGAAGTAATTTAGGTGATTCTGGTATAGTTTGCTATGGTTAGTAGCATTTTTTTGTAATTTAAAAGTGATTGGGCTTAGTTTGTTGCTGTAAACTGTAGTTGGAGGTGATTT
This sequence comes from Eledona agricola, assembly GCA_964023215.1. Lineage (NCBI taxonomy): Eukaryota > Metazoa > Arthropoda > Insecta > Coleoptera > Tenebrionidae > Eledona > Eledona agricola. The sequence goes on along the minus strand of CAXIEJ010000140.1, from coordinate 2,563,418 downwards.
TTGATAGCCGAAGTAATTTAGGTGAGTTTGGCATAGTTTGCTATGGTTAGTAGCATTTTTTTGTAATTTAAAAGTGATTGAGATTAGTTTGTTGTGGTAAGGGTTAGTTGGTGATGATTTAGAGTAGCCGAAGTAATTTAGGTGAGTCTGGTATAGTTTGTTATGATTTTTAGCATTTTTTTGTAATTTTAAAGTGATTGGGCTTAGTTTGTTGCTGTAAAGTGTAGTTGGGGGTGATTTTTGATAGCCAAAGTAATTTAGGTGAGTTTGGCATAGTTTGCTATGGTTAGTAGCATTTTTTTGTAATTTAAAAGTGATTGGGTTTAGTTTGTTGTGGTAGGGGTTAGTTGGTGATGATATAGAGTAGCCGAAGTAATTTAGGTGAGTCTGGCATAGTTTGTTATGATTTGTACACCTTTTTTCGTAATTTTAAGATGATATGGTTTGGTTTGTTGTGGTAAAGGATAGTTGGGGGTGATTTACTTTAGCCGAAGTAATTTAGGTGTTTCTGGTATAGTTTGCTATGGTTAGTAACATTTTTTTGTAATTTAAAAGTGATTGGGCTTAGTTTGTTGCTGTAAACTGTAGTTGGAGGTGATTTTTGATAGCCGAAGTAATTTAGGTGAGTTTGGCATAGTTTGCTATGGTTAGTAGCATTTTTTTGTAATTTAAAAGTGATTGAGATTAGTTTGTTGTGGTAAGGGTTAGTTGGTGATGATTTAGAGTAGCCGAAGTAATTTAGGTGAGTCTGGCATAGTTTGTTATGATTTGTACACCTTTTTTTGTAATTTTAAGATGATATGGTTTGGTTTGTTGTGGTAAGGGATAGTTGGGGGTGATTTACGGTAGCCGAAGTAATTTAGGTGATTCTGGTATAGTTTGTTATGATTTTTAGCATTTTTTCGTAATTTTAAAGTTATTGGGCTTAGTTTGTTGCTGTAAAGTGTAGTTGGGGGTGATTTTTGATAGCCGAAGTAATTTAGGTGAGTTTGGCATAGTTTGCTATAGTTAGTAGCATTTTTTTGTAATTTAAAAGTGACTAGGTTTAGTTTGTTGTGGTAAGGGTTAGCTGGTGATGATTTATGGTAGCCGAAGTAATTTAGGTGAGTTTGGCATAGTTTGCTATGGTTAGTAGCATTTTTTTGTAATTTAAAAGTGATTGGGTTTAGTTTGTTGTGGTAAGGGTTAGTTGGTGATGATTTAGAATAGCCGAAGTAATTTAGGTGAGTCTGGCATAGTTTGTTATGATTTGTACACCTTTTTTTGTAATTTTAAGATGATATGGTTTGGTTTGTTGTGGTAAGGGATAGTTGGGGGTGATTTACGGTAGCCGAAGTAATTTAGGTGATTCTGGTATAGTTTGTTATGATTTTTAGAATTTTTTTGTAATTTTAAAGTGATTGGGCTTAGTTTGTTGCTGTAAAGTGTAGTTGGGGGTGATTTTTGATAGCCGAAGTAATTTAGGTGAGTTTGGCATAGTTTGCTATGGTTAGTAGCATTTTTTTGTAATTTAAAAGTGATTGGGTTTAGTTTGTTGTGGTAAGGGTTAGTTGGTGATGATTTAGAGTAGCCGAAGTAATTTAGGTCAGTCTGGCATAGTTTGTTGTGATTTGTTCACCTTTTTTGTAATTTTAAGATGATATGGTTTGGTTTGTTGTGGTAAGGGATAGTTTGGGGTGATTTACGGTAGCCGAAGTAATTTAGGTGATTCTGGTATAGTTTGTTATGATTTTTAGCATTTTTTTGTAATTTTAAAGTGATTGGGCTTAGTTTGTTGCTGTAAAGTGTAGTTGGGGGTGATTTTTGATAGCCAAAGTAATTTAGGTGAGTTTGGCATAGTTTGCTATGGTTAGTAGCATTTTTTTGTAATTTAAAAGTGATTGGGTTTAGTTTGTTGTGGTAAGGGTTAGTTGGTGATGATTTAGAGTAGCCGAAGTAATTTAGGTAAGTCTGGCATAGTTTGTTATGATTTGTACACCTTTTTTTGTAATTTTAAGATGATATGGTTTGGTTTGTTGTGGTAAGGGATAGTTGGGGGTGATTTACGGTAGCTGAAGTAATTTAGGTGATTCTGGTATAGTTTGTTATAATTTTTAGCATTTTTTTGTAATTTTAAAGTGATTGGGCTAATTTTGTTGCTGTAAAGTGTAGTTGGGGGTGATTTCTGATAGCCGAAGTAATTTAGGTGAGTTTGGCATAGTTTGCTATGGTTAGTAGCATTTTTTTGTAATTTAAAAGTGATTGGGTTTAGTTTGTTGTGGTAAGGGTTAGTTGGTGATGATTTAGAGTAGCCGAAGTAATTTAGGTGAGTCTATCATAGTTTGTTATGATTTGTTCACCTTTTTTGTAATTTTAAGATGATATGGTTTGGTTTGTTGTGGTAAGGGATAGTTTGGGGTGATTTACGGTAGCCGAAGTAATTTAGGTGATTCTGGTATAGTTTGCTATGGTTAGTAGCATTTTTTTGTAATTTAAAAGTGATTGGGCTTAGTTTGTTGCTGTAAACTGTAGTTGGAGGTGATTTTTGATAGCCGAAGTAATTTAGGTGAGTTTGGCATAGTTTGCTATGGTTAGTAGCATTTTTTTGTAATTTAAAAGTGATTGAGATTAGTTTGTTGTGGTAAGGGTTAGTTGGTGATGATTTAGAGTAGCCGAAGTAATTTAGGTGAGTCTGGTATAGTTTGTTATGATTTTTAGCATTTTTTTGTAATTTTAAAGTGATTGGGCTTAGTTTGTTGCTGTAAAGTGTAGTTGGGGGTGATTTTTGATAGCCAAAGTAATTTAGGTGAGTTTGGCATAGTTTGCTATGGTTAGTAGCATTTTTTTGTAATTTAAAAGTGATTGGGTTTAGTTTGTTGTGGTAGGGGTTAGTTGGTGATGATATAGAGTAGCCGAAGTAATTTAGGTGAGTCTGGCATAGTTTGTTATGATTTGTACACCTTTTTTCGTAATTTTAAGATGATATGGTTTGGTTTGTTGTGGTAAAGGATAGTTGGGGGTGATTTACTTTAGCCGAAGTAATTTAGGTGTTTCTGGTATAGTTTGCTATGGTTAGTAGCATTTTTTTGTAATTTAAAAGTGATTGGGCTTAGTTTGTTGCTGTAAACTGTAGTTGGAGGTGATTTTTGATAGCCGAAGTAATTTAGGTGAGTTTGGCATAGTTTGCTATGGTTAGTAGCATTTTTTTGTAATTTAAAAGTGATTGAGATTAGTTTGTTGTGGTAAGGGTTAGTTGGTGATGATTTAGAGTAGCCGAAGTAATTTAGGTGAGTCTGGCATAGTTTGTTATGATTTGTACACCATTTTTTGTAATTTTAAGATGATATGGTTTGGTTTGTTGTGGTAAGGGATAGTTGGGGGTGATTTACGGTAGCCGAAGTAATTTAGGTGATTCTGGTATAGTTTGTTATGATTTTTAGCATTTTTTCGTAATTTTAAAGTTATTGGGCTTAGTTTGTTGCTGTAAAGTGTAGTTGGGGGTGATTTTTGATAGCCGAAGTAATTTAGGTGAGTTTGGCATAGTTTGCTATAGTTAGTAGCATTTTTTTGTAATTTAAAAGTGACTAGGTTTAGTTTGTTGTGGTAAGGGTTAGCTGGTGATGATTTATGGTAGCCGAAGTAATTTAGGTGAGTTTGGCATAGTTTGCTATGGTTAGTAGCATTTTTTTGTAATTTAAAAGTGATTGGGTTTAGTTTGTTGTGGTAAGGGTTAGTTGGTGATGATTTAGAATAGCCGAAGTAATTTAGGTGAGTCTGGCATAGTTTGTTATGATTTGTACACCTTTTTTTGTAATTTTAAGATGATATGGTTTGGTTTGTTGTGGTAAGGGATAGTTGGGGGTGATTTACGGTAGCCGAAGTAATTTAGGTGATTCTGGTATAGTTTGTTATGATTTTTAGCATTTTTTTGTAATTTTAAAGTGATTGGGCTTAGTTTGTTGCTGTAAAGTGTAGTTGGGGGTGATTTTTGATAGCCGAAGTAATTTAGGTGAGTTTGGCATAGTTTGCTATGGTTAGTAGCATTTTTTTGTAATTTAAAAGTGATTGGGTTTAGTTTGTTGTGGTAAGGGTTAGTTGGTGATGATTTAGAGTAGCCGAAGTAATTTAGGTCAGTCTGGCATAGTTTGTTGTGATTTGTTCACCTTTTTTGTAATTTTAAGATGATATGGTTTGGTTTGTTGTGGTAAGGGATAGTTTGGGGTGATTTACGGTAGCCGAAGTAATTTAGGTGATTCTGGTATAGTTTGTTATGATTTTTAGCATTTTTTTGTAATTTTAAAGTGATTGGGCTTAGTTTGTTGCTGTAAAGTGTAGTTGGGGGTGATTTTTGATAGCCAAAGTAATTTAGGTGAGTTTGGCATAGTTTGCTATGGTTAGTAGCATTTTTTTGTAATTTAAAAGTGATTGGGTTTAGTTTGTTGTGGTAAGGGTTAGTTGGTGATGATTTAGAGTAGCCGAAGTAATTTAGGTAAGTCTGGCATAGTTTGTTATGATTTGTACACCTTTTTTTGTAATTTTAAGATGATATGGTTTGGTTTGTTGTGGTAAGGGATAGTTGGGGGTGATTTACGGTAGCTGAAGTAATTTAGGTGATTCTGGTATAGTTTGTTATAATTTTTAGCATTTTTTTGTAATTTTAAAGTGATTGGGCTAATTTTGTTGCTGTAAAGTGTAGTTGGGGGTGATTTCTGATAGCCGAAGTAATTTAGGTGAGTTTGGCATAGTTTGCTATGGTTAGTAGCATTTTTTTGTAATTTAAAAGTGATTGGGTTTAGTTTGTTGTGGTAAGGGTTAGTTGGTGATGATTTAGAGTAGCCGAAGTAATTTAGGTGAGTCTATCATAGTTTGTTATGATTTGTTCACCTTTTTTGTAATTTTAAGATGATATGGTTTGGTTTGTTGTGGTAAGGGATAGTTTGGGGTGATTTACGGTAGCCGAAGTAATTTAGGTGATTCTGGTATAGTTTGCTATGGTTAGTAGCATTTTTTTGTAATTTAAAAGTGATTGGGCTTAGTTTGTTGCTGTAAACTGTAGTTGGAGGTGATTTTTGATAGCCGAAGTAATTTAGGTGAGTTTGGCATAGTTTGCTATGGTTAGTAGCATTTTTTTGTAATTTAAAAGTGATTGAGATTAGTTTGTTGTGGTAAGGGTTAGTTGGTGATGATTTAGAGTAGCCGAAGTAATTTAGGTGAGTCTGGTATAGTTTGTTATGATTTTTAGCATTTTTTTGTAATTTTAAAGTGATTGGGCTTAGTTTGTTGCTGTAAAGTGTAGTTGGGGGTGATTTTTGATAGCCAAAGTAATTTAGGTGAGTTTGGCATAGTTTGCTATGGTTAGTAGCATTTTTTTGTAATTTAAAAGTGATTGGGTTTAGTTTGTTGTGGTAGGGGTTAGTTGGTGATGATATAGAGTAGCCGAAGTAATTTAGGTGAGTCTGGCATAGTTTGTTATGATTTGTACACCTTTTTTCGTAATTTTAAGATGATATGGTTTGGTTTGTTGTGGTAAAGGATAGTTGGGGGTGATTTACTTTAGCCGAAGTAATTTAGGTGTTTCTGGTATAGTTTGCTATGGTTAGTAGCATTTTTTTGTAATTTAAAAGTGATTGGGCTTAGTTTGTTGCTGTAAACTGTAGTTGGAGGTGATTTTTGATAGCCGAAGTAATTTAGGTGAGTTTGGCATAGTTTGCTATGGTTAGTAGCATTTTTTTGTAATTTAAAAGTGATTGAGATTAGTTTGTTGTGGTAAGGGTTAGTTGGTGATGATTTAGAGTAGCCGAAGTAATTTAGGTGAGTCTGGCATAGTTTGTTATGATTTGTACACCTTTTTTTGTAATTTTAAGATGATATGGTTTGGTTTGTTGTGGTAAGGGATAGTTGGGGGTGATTTACGGTAGCCGAAGTAATTTAGGTGATTCTGGTATAGTTTGTTATGATTTTTAGCATTTTTTCGTAATTTTAAAGTTATTGGGCTTAGTTTGTTGCTGTAAAGTGTAGTTGGGGGTGATTTTTGATAGCCGAAGTAATTTAGGTGAGTTTGGCATAGTTTGCTATAGTTAGTAGCATTTTTTTGTAATTTAAAAGTGACTAGGTTTAGTTTGTTGTGGTAAGGGTTAGCTGGTGATGATTTATGGTAGCCGAAGTAATTTAGGTGAGTTTGGCATAGTTTGCTATGGTTAGTAGCATTTTTTTGTAATTTAAAAGTGATTGGGTTTAGTTTGTTGTGGTAAGGGTTAGTTGGTGATGATTTAGAATAGCCGAAGTAATTTAGGTGAGTCTGGCATAGTTTGTTATGATTTGTACACCTTTTTTTGTAATTTTAAGATGATATGGTTTGGTTTGTTGTGGTAAGGGATAGTTGGGGGTGATTTACGGTAGCCGAAGTAATTTAGGTGATTCTGGTATAGTTTGTTATGATTTTTAGCATTTTTTTGTAATTTTAAAGTGATTGGGCTTAGTTTGTTGCTGTAAAGTGTAGTTGGGGGTGATTTTTGATAGCCGAAGTAATTTAGGTGAGTTTGGCATAGTTTGCTATGGTTAGTAGCATTTTTTTGTAATTTAAAAGTGATTGGGTTTAGTTTGTTGTGGTAAGGGTTAGTTGGTGATGATTTAGAGTAGCCGAAGTAATTTAGGTCAGTCTGGCATAGTTTGTTGTGATTTGTTCACCTTTTTTGTAATTTTAAGATGATATGGTTTGGTTTGTTGTGGTAAGGGATAGTTTGGGGTGATTTACGGTAGCCGAAGTAATTTAGGTGATTCTGGTATAGTTTGTTATGATTTTTAGCATTTTTTTGTAATTTTAAAGTGATTGGGCTTAGTTTGTTGCTGTAAAGTGTAGTTGGGGGTGATTTTTGATAGCCAAAGTAATTTAGGTGAGTTTGGCATAGTTTGCTATGGTTAGTAGCATTTTTTTGTAATTTAAAAGTGATTGGGTTTAGTTTGTTGTGGTAAGGGTTAGTTGGTGATGATTTAGAGTAGCCGAAGTAATTTAGGTAAGTCTGGCATAGTTTGTTATGATTTGTACACCTTTTTTTGTAATTTTAAGATGATATGGTTTGGTTTGTTGTGGTAAGGGATAGTTGGGGGTGATTTACGGTAGCTGAAGTAATTTAGGTGATTCTGGTATAGTTTGTTATAATTTTTAGCATTTTTTTGTAATTTTAAAGTGATTGGGCTAATTTTGTTGCTGTAAAGTGTAGTTGGGGGTGATTTCTGATAGCCGAAGTAATTTAGGTGAGTTTGGCATAGTTTGCTATGGTTAGTAGCATTTTTTTGTAATTTAAAAGTGATTGGGTTTAGTTTGTTGTGGTAGGGGTTAGTTGGTGATGATATAGAGTAGCCGAAGTAATTTAGGTGAGTCTGGCATAGTTTGTTATGATTTGTACACCTTTTTTCGTAATTTTAAGATGATATGGTTTGGTTTGTTGTGGTAAAGGATAGTTGGGGGTGATTTACTTTAGCCGAAGTAATTTAGGTGTTTCTGGTATAGTTTGCTATGGTTAGTAGCATTTTTTTGTAATTTAAAAGTGATTGGGCTTAGTTTGTTGCTGTAAACTGTAGTTGGAGGTGATTTTTGATAGCCGAAGTAATTTAGGTGAGTTTGGCATAGTTTGCTATGGTTAGTAGCATTTTTTTGTAATTTAAAAGTGATTGAGATTAGTTTGTTGTGGTAAGGGTTAGTTGGTGATGATTTAGAGTAGCCGAAGTAATTTAGGTGAGTCTGGCATAGTTTGTTATGATTTGTACACCATTTTTTGTAATTTTAAGATGATATGGTTTGGTTTGTTGTGGTAAGGGATAGTTGGGGGTGATTTACGGTAGCCGAAGTAATTTAGGTGATTCTGGTATAGTTTGTTATGATTTTTAGCATTTTTTCGTAATTTTAAAGTTATTGGGCTTAGTTTGTTGCTGTAAAGTGTAGTTGGGGGTGATTTTTGATAGCCGAAGTAATTTAGGTGAGTTTGGCATAGTTTGCTATAGTTAGTAGCATTTTTTTGTAATTTAAAAGTGACTAGGTTTAGTTTGTTGTGGTAAGGGTTAGCTGGTGATGATTTATGGAAGCCGAAGTAATTTAGGTGAGTTTGGCATAGTTTGCTATGGTTAGTAGCATTTTTTTGTAATTTAAAAGTGATTGGGTTTAGTTTGTTGTGGTAAGGGTTAGTTGGTGATGATTTAGAATAGCCGAAGTAATTTAGGTGAGTCTGGCATAGTTTGTTATGATTTGTACACCTTTTTTTGTAATTTTAAGATGATATGGTTTGGTTTGTTGTGGTAAGGGATAGTTGGGGGTGATTTACGGTAGCCGAAGTAATTTAGGTGATTCTGGTATAGTTTGTTATGATTTTTAGCATTTTTTTGTAATTTTAAAGTGATTGGGCTTAGTTTGTTGCTGTAAAGTGTAGTTGGGGGTGATTTTTGATAGCCGAAGTAATTTAGGTGAGTTTGGCATAGTTTGCTATGGTTAGTAGCATTTTTTTGTAATTTAAAAGTGATTGGGTTTAGTTTGTTGTGGTAAGGGTTAGTTGGTGATGATTTAGAGTAGCCGAAGTAATTTAGGTCAGTCTGGCATAGTTTGTTGTGATTTGTTCACCTTTTTTGTAATTTTAAGATGATATGGTTTGGTTTGTTGTGGTAAGGGATAGTTTGGGGTGATTTACGGTAGCCGAAGTAATTTAGGTGATTCTGGTATAGTTTGTTATGATTTTTAGCATTTTTTTGTAATTTTAAAGTGATTGGGCTTAGTTTGTTGCTGTAAAGTGTAGTTGGGGGTGATTTTTGATAGCCAAAGTAATTTAGGTGAGTTTGGCATAGTTTGCTATGGTTAGTAGCATTTTTTTGTAATTTAAAAGTGATTGGGTTTAGTTTGTTGTGGTAAGGGTTAGTTGGTGATGATTTAGAGTAGCCGAAGTAATTTAGGTAAGTCTGGCATAGTTTGTTATGATTTGTACACCTTTTTTTGTAATTTTAAGATGATATGGTTTGGTTTGTTGTGGTAAGGGATAGTTGGGGGTGATTTACGGTAGCTGAAGTAATTTAGGTGATTCTGGTATAGTTTGTTATAATTTTTAGCATTTTTTTGTAATTTTAAAGTGATTGGGCTAATTTTGTTGCTGTAAAGTGTAGTTGGGGGTGATTTTTGATAGCCGAAGTAATTTAGGTGAGTTTGGCATAGTTTGCTATGGTTAGTAGCATTTTTTTGTAATTTAAAAGTGATTGAGATTAGTTTGTTGTGGTAAGGGTTAGTTGGTGATGATTTAGAGTAGCCGAAGTAATTTAGGTGAGTCTGGCATAGTTTGTTATGATTTGTACACCATTTTTTGTAATTTTAAGATGATATGGTTTGGTTTGTTGTGGTAAGGGATAGTTGGGGGTGATTTACGGTAGCCGAAGTAATTTAGGTGATTCTGGTATAGTTTGTTATGATTTTTAGCATTTTTTCGTAATTTTAAAGTTATTGGGCTTAGTTTGTTGCTGTAAAGTGTAGTTGGGGGTGATTTTTGATAGCCGAAGTAATTTAGGTGAGTTTGGCATAGTTTGCTATAGTTAGTAGCATTTTTTTGTAATTTAAAAGTGATTGAGATTAGTTTGTTGTGGTAAGGGTTAGTTGGTGATGATTTAGAGTAGCCGAAGTAATTTAGGTGAGTCTGGCATAGTTTGTTATGATTTGTACACCTTTTTTCGTAATTTTAAGATGATATGGTTTGGTTTGTTGTGGTAAGGGATAGTTGGGGGTGATTTACGGTAGCCGAAGTAATTTAGGTGATTCTGGTATAGTTTGTTATGATTTTTAGCATTTTTTCGTAATTTTAAAGTTATTGGGCTTAGTTTGTTGCTGTAAAGTGTAGTTGGGGGTGATTTTTGATAGCCGAAGTAATTTAGGTGAGTTTGGCATAGTTTGCTATGGTTAGTAGCATTTTTTTGTAATTTAAAAGTGATTGAGATTAGTTTGTTGTGGTAAGGGTTAGTTGGTGATGATTTAGAGTAGCCGAAGTAATTTAGGTGAGTCTGGCATAGTTTGTTATGATTTGTACACCATTTTTTGTAATTTTAAGATGATATGGTTTGGTTTGTTGTGGTAAGGGATAGTTGGGGGTGATTTACGGTAGCCGAAGTAATTTAGGTGATTCTGGTATAGTTTGTTATGATTTTTAGCATTTTTTCGTAATTTTAAAGTGATTGGGCTTAGTTTGTTGCTGTAAAGTGTAGTTGGGGGTGATTTTTGATAGCCAAAGTAATTTAGGTGAGTTTGGCATAGTTTGCTATGGTTAGTAGCATTTTTTTGTAATTTAAAAGTGATTGGGTTTAGTTTGTTGTGGTAGGGGTTAGTTGGTGATGATATAGAGTAGCCGAAGTAATTTAGGTGAGTCTGGCATAGTTTGTTATGATTTGTACACCTTTTTTCGTAATTTTAAGATGATATGGTTTGGTTTGTTGTGGTAAAAGATAGTTGGGGGTGATTTACTTTAGCCGAAGTAATTTAGGTGTTTCTGGTATAGTTTGCTATGGTTAGTAGCATTTTTTTGTAATTTAAAAGTGATTGGGCTTAGTTTGTTGCTGTAAACTGTAGTTGGAGGTGATTTTTGATAGCCGAAGTAATTTAGGTGAGTTTGGCATAGTTTGCTATGGTTAGTAGCATTTTTTTGTAATTTAAAAGTGATTGAGATTAGTTTGTTGTGGTAAGGGTTAGTTGGTGATGATTTAGAGTAGCCGAAGTAATTTAGGTGAGTCTGGCATAGTTTGTTATGATTTGTACACCTTTTTTTGTAATTTTAAGATGATATGGTTTGGTTTGTTGTGGTAAGGGATAGTTGGGGGTGATTTACGGTAGCCGAAGTAATTTAGGTGATTCTGGTATAGTTTGTTATGATTTTTAGCATTTTTTCGTAATTTTAAAGTTATTGGGCTTAGTTTGTTGCTGTAAAGTGTAGTTGGGGGTGATTTTTGATAGCCGAAGTAATTTAGGTGAGTTTGGCATAGTTTGCTATAGTTAGTAGCATTTTTTTGTAATTTAAAAGTGACTAGGTTTAGTTTGTTGTGGTAAGGGTTAGCTGGTGATGATTTATGGTAGCCGAAGTAATTTAGGTGAGTTTGGCATAGTTTGCTATGGTTAGTAGCATTTTTTTGTAATTTAAAAGTGATTGGGTTTAGTTTGTTGTGGTAAGGGTTAGTTGGTGATGATTTAGAATAGCCGAAGTAATTTAGGTGAGTCTGGCATAGTTTGTTATGATTTGTACACCTTTTTTTGTAATTTTAAGATGATATGGTTTGGTTTGTTGTGGTAAGGGATAGTTGGGGGTGATTTACGGTAGCCGAAGTAATTTAGGTGATTCTGGTATAGTTTGTTATGATTTTTAGCATTTTTTTGTAATTTTAAAGTGATTGGGCTTAGTTTGTTGCTGTAAAGTGTAGTTGGGGGTGATTTTTGATAGCCGAAGTAATTTAGGTGAGTTTGGCATAGTTTGCTATGGTTAGTAGCATTTTTTTGTAATTTAAAAGTGATTGGGTTTAGTTTGTTGTGGTAAGGGTTAGTTGGTGATGATTTAGAGTAGCCGAAGTAATTTAGGTCAGTCTGGCATAGTTTGTTGTGATTTGTTCACCTTTTTTGTAATTTTAAGATGATATGGTTTGGTTTGTTGTGGTAAGGGATAGTTTGGGGTGATTTACGGTAGCCGAAGTAATTTAGGTGATTCTGGTATAGTTTGTTATGATTTTTAGCATTTTTTTGTAATTTTAAAGTGATTGGGCTTAGTTTGTTGCTGTAAAGTGTAGTTGGGGGTGATTTTTGATAGCCAAAGTAATTTAGGTGAGTTTGGCATAGTTTGCTATGGTTAGTAGCATTTTTTTGTAATTTAAAAGTGATTGGGTTTAGTTTGTTGTGGTAAGGGTTAGTTGGTGATGATTTAGAGTAGCCGAAGTAATTTAGGTAAGTCTGGCATAGTTTGTTATGATTTGTACACCTTTTTTTGTAATTTTAAGATGATATGGTTTGGTTTGTTGTGGTAAGGGATAGTTGGGGGTGATTTACGGTAGCTGAAGTAATTTAGGTGATTCTGGTATAGTTTGTTATAATTTTTAGCATTTTTTTGTAATTTTAAAGTGATTGGGCTAATTTTGTTGCTGTAAAGTGTAGTTGGGGGTGATTTCTGATAGCCGAAGTAATTTAGGTGAGTTTGGCATAGTTTGCTATGGTTAGTAGCATTTTTTTGTAATTTAAAAGTGATTGGGTTTAGTTTGTTGTGGTAGGGGTTAGTTGGTGATGATATAGAGTAGCCGAAGTAATTTAGGTGAGTCTGGCATAGTTTGTTATGATTTGTACACCTTTTTTCGTAATTTTAAGATGATATGGTTTGGTTTGTTGTGGTAAAGGATAGTTGGGGGTGATTTACTTTAGCCGAAGTAATTTAGGTGTTTCTGGTATAGTTTGCTATGGTTAGTAGCATTTTTTTGTAATTTAAAAGTGATTGGGCTTAGTTTGTTGCTGTAAACTGTAGTTGGAGGTGATTTTTGATAGCCGAAGTAATTTAGGTGAGTTTGGCATAGTTTGCTATGGTTAGTAGCATTTTTTTGTAATTTAAAAGTGATTGAGATTAGTTTGTTGTGGTAAGGGTTAGTTGGTGATGATTTAGAGTAGCCGAAGTAATTTAGGTGAGTCTGGCATAGTTTGTTATGATTTGTACACCATTTTTTGTAATTTTAAGATGATATGGTTTGGTTTGTTGTGGTAAGGGATAGTTGGGGGTGATTTACGGTAGCCGAAGTAATTTAGGTGATTCTGGTATAGTTTGTTATGATTTTTAGCATTTTTTCGTAATTTTAAAGTTATTGGGCTTAGTTTGTTGCTGTAAAGTGTAGTTGGGGGTGATTTTTGATAGCCGAAGTAATTTAGGTGAGTTTGGCATAGTTTGCTATAGTTAGTAGCATTTTTTTGTAATTTAAAAGTGACTAGGTTTAGTTTGTTGTGGTAAGGGTTAGCTGGTGATGATTTATGGAAGCCGAAGTAATTTAGGTGAGTTTGGCATAGTTTGCTATGGTTAGTAGCATTTTTTTGTAATTTAAAAGTGATTGGGTTTAGTTTGTTGTGGTAAGGGTTAGTTGGTGATGATTTAGAATAGCCGAAGTAATTTAGGTGAGTCTGGCATAGTTTGTTATGATTTGTACACCTTTTTTTGTAATTTTAAGATGATATGGTTTGGTTTGTTGTGGTAAGGGATAGTTGGGGGTGATTTACGGTAGCCGAAGTAATTTAGGTGATTCTGGTATAGTTTGTTATGATTTTTAGCATTTTTTTGTAATTTTAAAGTGATTGGGCTTAGTTTGTTGCTGTAAAGTGTAGTTGGGGGTGATTTTTGATAGCCGAAGTAATTTAGGTGAGTTTGGCATAGTTTGCTATGGTTAGTAGCATTTTTTTGTAATTTAAAAGTGATTGGGTTTAGTTTGTTGTGGTAAGGGTTAGTTGGTGATGATTTAGAGTAGCCGAAGTAATTTAGGTCAGTCTGGCATAGTTTGTTGTGATTTGTTCACCTTTTTTGTAATTTTAAGATGATATGGTTTGGTTTGTTGTGGTAAGGGATAGTTTGGGGTGATTTACGGTAGCCGAAGTAATTTAGGTGATTCTGGTATAGTTTGTTATGATTTTTAGCATTTTTTTGTAATTTTAAAGTGATTGGGCTTAGTTTGTTGCTGTAAAGTGTAGTTGGGGGTGATTTTTGATAGCCAAAGTAATTTAGGTGAGTTTGGCATAGTTTGCTATGGTTAGTAGCATTTTTTTGTAATTTAAAAGTGATTGGGTTTAGTTTGTTGTGGTAAGGGTTAGTTGGTGATGATTTAGAGTAGCCGAAGTAATTTAGGTAAGTCTGGCATAGTTTGTTATGATTTGTACACCTTTTTTTGTAATTTTAAGATGATATGGTTTGGTTTGTTGTGGTAAGGGATAGTTGGGGGTGATTTACGGTAGCTGAAGTAATTTAGGTGATTCTGGTATAGTTTGTTATAATTTTTAGCATTTTTTTGTAATTTTAAAGTGATTGGGCTAATTTTGTTGCTGTAAAGTGTAGTTGGGGGTGATTTTTGATAGCCGAAGTAATTTAGGTGAGTTTGGCATAGTTTGCTATGGTTAGTAGCATTTTTTTGTAATTTAAAAGTGATTGAGATTAGTTTGTTGTGGTAAGGGTTAGTTGGTGATGATTTAGAGTAGCCGAAGTAATTTAGGTGAGTCTGGCATAGTTTGTTATGATTTGTACACCATTTTTTGTAATTTTAAGATGATATGGTTTGGTTTGTTGTGGTAAGGGATAGTTGGGGGTGATTTACGGTAGCCGAAGTAATTTAGGTGATTCTGGTATAGTTTGTTATGATTTTTAGCATTTTTTCGTAATTTTAAAGTTATTGGGCTTAGTTTGTTGCTGTAAAGTGTAGTTGGGGGTGATTTTTGATAGCCGAAGTAATTTAGGTGAGTTTGGCATAGTTTGCTATAGTTAGTAGCATTTTTTTGTAATTTAAAAGTGATTGAGATTAGTTTGTTGTGGTAAGGGTTAGTTGGTGATGATTTAGAGTAGCCGAAGTAATTTAGGTGAGTCTGGCATAGTTTGTTATGATTTGTACACCTTTTTTCGTAATTTTAAGATGATATGGTTTGGTTTGTTGTGGTAAGGGATAGTTGGGGGTGATTTACGGTAGCCGAAGTAATTTAGGTGATTCTGGTATAGTTTGTTATGATTTTTAGCATTTTTTCGTAATTTTAAAGTTATTGGGCTTAGTTTGTTGCTGTAAAGTGTAGTTGGGGGTGATTTTTGATAGCCGAAGTAATTTAGGTGAGTTTGGCATAGTTTGCTATGGTTAGTAGCATTTTTTTGTAATTTAAAAGTGATTGAGATTAGTTTGTTGTGGTAAGGGTTAGTTGGTGATGATTTAGAGTAGCCGAAGTAATTTAGGTGAGTCTGGCATAGTTTGTTATGATTTGTACACCATTTTTTGTAATTTTAAGATGATATGGTTTGGTTTGTTGTGGTAAGGGATAGTTGGGGGTGATTTACGGTAGCCGAAGTAATTTAGGTGATTCTGGTATAGTTTGTTATGATTTTTAGCATTTTTTCGTAATTTTAAAGTGATTGGGCTTAGTTTGTTGCTGTAAAGTGTAGTTGGGGGTGATTTTTGATAGCCAAAGTAATTTAGGTGAGTTTGGCATAGTTTGCTATGGTTAGTAGCATTTTTTTGTAATTTAAAAGTGATTGGGTTTAGTTTGTTGTGGTAGGGGTTAGTTGGTGATGATATAGAGTAGCCGAAGTAATTTAGGTGAGTCTGGCATAGTTTGTTATGATTTGTACACCTTTTTTCGTAATTTTAAGATGATATGGTTTGGTTTGTTGTGGTAAAGGATAGTTGGGGGTGATTTACTTTAGCCGAAGTAATTTAGGTGTTTCTGGTATAGTTTGCTATGGTTAGTAGCATTTTTTTGTAATTTAAAAGTGATTGGGCTTAGTTTGTTGCTGTAAACTGTAGTTGGAGGTGATTTTTGATAGCCGAAGTAATTTAGGTGAGTTTGGCATAGTTTGCTATGGTTAGTAGCATTTTTTTGTAATTTAAAAGTGATTGAGATTAGTTTGTTGTGGTAAGGGTTAGTTGGTGATGATTTAGAGTAGCCGAAGTAATTTAGGTGAGTCTGGCATAGTTTGTTATAATTTGTACACCTTTTTTTGTAATTTTAAGATGATATGGTTTGGTTTGTTGTGGTAAGGGATAGTTGGGGGTGATTTACGGTAGCCGAAGTAATTTAGGTGATTCTGGTATAGTTTGTTATGATTTTTAGCATTTTTTCGTAATTTTAAAGTTATTGGGCTTAGTTTGTTGCTGTAAAGTGTAGTTGGGGGTGATTTTTGATAGCCGAAGTAATTTAGGTGAGTTTGGCATAGTTTGCTATAGTTAGTAGCATTTTTTTGTAATTTAAAAGTGACTAGGTTTAGTTTGTTGTGGTAAGGGTTAGCTGGTGATGATTTATGGTAGCCGAAGTAATTTAGGTGAGTTTGGCATAGTTTGCTATGGTTAGTAGCATTTTTTTGTAATTTAAAAGTGATTGGGTTTAGTTTGTTGTGGTAAGGGTTAGTTGGTGATGATTTAGAATAGCCGAAGTAATTTAGGTGAGTCTGGCATAGTTTGTTATGATTTGTACACCTTTTTTTGTAATTTTAAGATGATATGGTTTGGTTTGTTGTGGTAAGGGATAGTTGGGGGTGATTTACGGTAGCCGAAGTAATTTAGGTGATTCTGGTATAGTTTGTTATGATTTTTAGCATTTTTTTGTAATTTTAAAGTGATTGGGCTTAGTTTGTTGCTGTAAAGTGTAGTTGGGGGTGATTTTTGATAGCCGAAGTAATTTAGGTGAGTTTGGCATAGTTTGCTATGGTTAGTAGCATTTTTTTGTAATTTAAAAGTGATTGGGTTTAGTTTGTTGTGGTAAGGGTTAGTTGGTGATGATTTAGAGTAGCCGAAGTAATTTAGGTCAGTCTGGCATAGTTTGTTGTGATTTGTTCACCTTTTTTGTAATTTTAAGATGATATGGTTTGGTTTGTTGTGGTAAGGGATAGTTTGGGGTGATTTACGGTAGCCGAAGTAATTTAGGTGATTCTGGTATAGTTTGTTATGATTTTTAGCATTTTTTTGTAATTTTAAAGTGATTGGGCTTAGTTTGTTGCTGTAAAGTGTAGTTGGGGGTGATTTTTGATAGCCAAAGTAATTTAGGTGAGTTTGGCATAGTTTGCTATGGTTAGTAGCATTTTTTTGTAATTTAAAAGTGATTGGGTTTAGTTTGTTGTGGTAAGGGTTAGTTGGTGATGATTTAGAGTAGCCGAAGTAATTTAGGTAAGTCTGGCATAGTTTGTTATGATTTGTACACCTTTTTTTGTAATTTTAAGATGATATGGTTTGGTTTGTTGTGGTAAGGGATAGTTGGGGGTGATTTACGGTAGCTGAAGTAATTTAGGTGATTCTGGTATAGTTTGTTATAATTTTTAGCATTTTTTTGTAATTTTAAAGTGATTGGGCTAATTTTGTTGCTGTAAAGTGTAGTTGGGGGTGATATCTGATAGCCGAAGTAATTTAGGTGAGTTTGGCATAGTTTGCTATGGTTAGTAGCATTTTTTTGTAATTTAAAAGTGATTGGGTTTAGTTTGTTGTGGTAGGGGTTAGTTGGTGATGATATAGAGTAGCCGAAGTAATTTAGGTGAGTCTGGCATAGTTTGTTATGATTTGTACACCTTTTTTCGTAATTTTAAGATGATATGGTTTGGTTTGTTGTGGTAAAGGATAGTTGGGGGTGATTTACTTTAGCCGAAGTAATTTAGGTGTTTCTGGTATAGTTTGCTATGGTTAGTAGCATTTTTTTGTAATTTAAAAGTGATTGGGCTTAGTTTGTTGCTGTAAACTGTAGTTGGAGGTGATTTTTGATAGCCGAAGTAATTTAGGTGAGTTTGGCATAGTTTGCTATGGTTAGTAGCATTTTTTTGTAATTTAAAAGTGATTGAGATTAGTTTGTTGTGGTAAGGGTTAGTTGGTGATGATTTAGAGTAGCCGAAGTAATTTAGGTGAGTCTGGCATAGTTTGTTATGATTTGTACACCATTTTTTGTAATTTTAAGATGATATGGTTTGGTTTGTTGTGGTAAGGGATAGTTGGGGGTGATTTACGGTAGCCGAAGTAATTTAGGTGATTCTGGTATAGTTTGTTATGATTTTTAGCATTTTTTCGTAATTTTAAAGTTATTGGGCTTAGTTTGTTGCTGTAAAGTGTAGTTGGGGGTGATTTTTGATAGCCGAAGTAATTTAGGTGAGTTTGGCATAGTTTGCTATAGTTAGTAGCATTTTTTTGTAATTTAAAAGTGACTAGGTTTAGTTTGTTGTGGTAAGGGTTAGCTGGTGATGATTTATGGAAGCCGAAGTAATTTAGGTGAGTTTGGCATAGTTTGCTATGGTTAGTAGCATTTTTTTGTAATTTAAAAGTGATTGGGTTTAGTTTGTTGTGGTAAGGGTTAGTTGGTGATGATTTAGAATAGCCGAAGTAATTTAGGTGAGTCTGGCATAGTTTGTTATGATTTGTACACCTTTTTTTGTAATTTTAAGATGATATGGTTTGGTTTGTTGTGGTAAGGGATAGTTGGGGGTGATTTACGGTAGCCGAAGTAATTTAGGTGATTCTGGTATAGTTTGTTATGATTTTTAGCATTTTTTTGTAATTTTAAAGTGATTGGGCTTAGTTTGTTGCTGTAAAGTGTAGTTGGGGGTGATTTTTGATAGCCGAAGTAATTTAGGTGAGTTTGGCATAGTTTGCTATGGTTAGTAGCATTTTTTTGTAATTTAAAAGTGATTGGGTTTAGTTTGTTGTGGTAAGGGTTAGTTGGTGATGATTTAGAGTAGCCGAAGTAATTTAGGTCAGTCTGGCATAGTTTGTTGTGATTTGTTCACCTTTTTTGTAATTTTAAGATGATATGGTTTGGTTTGTTGTGGTAAGGGATAGTTTGGGGTGATTTACGGTAGCCGAAGTAATTTAGGTGATTCTGGTATAGTTTGTTATGATTTTTAGCATTTTTTTGTAATTTTAAAGTGATTGGGCTTAGTTTGTTGCTGTAAAGTGTAGTTGGGGGTGATTTTTGATAGCCAAAGTAATTTAGGTGAGTTTGGCATAGTTTGCTATGGTTAGTAGCATTTTTTTGTAATTTAAAAGTGATTGGGTTTAGTTTGTTGTGGTAAGGGTTAGTTGGTGATGATTTAGAGTAGCCGAAGTAATTTAGGTAAGTCTGGCATAGTTTGTTATGATTTGTACACCTTTTTTTGTAATTTTAAGATGATATGGTTTGGTTTGTTGTGGTAAGGGATAGTTGGGGGTGATTTACGGTAGCTGAAGTAATTTAGGTGATTCTGGTATAGTTTGTTATAATTTTTAGCATTTTTTTGTAATTTTAAAGTGATTGGGCTAATTTTGTTGCTGTAAAGTGTAGTTGGGGGTGATTTCTGATAGCCGAAGTAATTTAGGTGAGTTTGGCATAGTTTGCTATGGTTAGTAGCATTTTTTTGTAATTTAAAAGTGATTGGGTTTAGTTTGTTGTGGTAAGGGTTAGTTGGTGATGATTTAGAGTAGCCGAAGTAATTTAGGTGAGTCTATCATAGTTTGTTATGATTTGTTCACCTTTTTTGTAATTTTAAGATGATATGGTTTGGTTTGTTGTGGTAAGGGATAGTTTGGGGTGATTTACGGTAGCCGAAGTAATTTAGGTGATTCTGGTATAGTTTGCTATGGTTAGTAGCATTTTTTTGTAATTTAAAAGTGATTGGGCTTAGTTTGTTGCTGTAAACTGTAGTTGGAGGTGATTTTTGATAGCCGAAGTAATTTAGGTGAGTTTGGCATAGTTTGCTATGGTTAGTAGCATTTTTTTGTAATTTAAAAGTGATTGAGATTAGTTTGTTGTGGTAAGGGTTAGTTGGTGATGATTTAGAGTAGCCGAAGTAATTTAGGTGAGTCTGGTATAGTTTGTTATGATTTTTAGCATTTTTTTGTAATTTTAAAGTGATTGGGCTTAGTTTGTTGCTGTAAAGTGTAGTTGGGGGTGATTTTTGATAGCCAAAGTAATTTAGGTGAGTTTGGCATAGTTTGCTATGGTTAGTAGCATTTTTTTGTAATTTAAAAGTGATTGGGTTTAGTTTGTTGTGGTAGGGGTTAGTTGGTGATGATATAGAGTAGCCGAAGTAATTTAGGTGAGTCTGGCATAGTTTGTTATGATTTGTACACCTTTTTTCGTAATTTTAAGATGATATGGTTTGGTTTGTTGTGGTAAAGGATAGTTGGGGGTGATTTACTTTAGCCGAAGTAATTTAGGTGTTTCTGGTATAGTTTGCTATGGTTAGTAGCATTTTTTTGTAATTTAAAAGTGATTGGGCTTAGTTTGTTGCTGTAAACTGTAGTTGGAGGTGATTTTTGATAGCCGAAGTAATTTAGGTGAGTTTGGCATAGTTTGCTATGGTTAGTAGCATTTTTTTGTAATTTAAAAGTGATTGAGATTAGTTTGTTGTGGTAAGGGTTAGTTGGTGATGATTTAGAGTAGCCGAAGTAATTTAGGTGAGTCTGGCATAGTTTGTTATGATTTGTACACCTTTTTTTGTAATTTTAAGATGATATGGTTTGGTTTGTTGTGGTAAGGGATAGTTGGGGGTGATTTACGGTAGCCGAAGTAATTGAGGTGATTCTGGTATAGTTTGTTATGATTTTTAGCATTTTTTCGTAATTTTAAAGTTATTGGGCTTAGTTTGTTGCTGTAAAGTGTAGTTGGGGGTGATTTTTGATAGCCGAAGTAATTTAGGTGAGTTTGGCATAGTTTGCTATAGTTAGTAGCATTTTTTTGTAATTTAAAAGTGACTAGGTTTAGTTTGTTGTGGTAAGGGTTAGCTGGTGATGATTTATGGTAGCCGAAGTAATTTAGGTGAGTTTGGCATAGTTTGCTATGGTTAGTAGCATTTTTTTGTAATTTAAAAGTGATTGGGTTTAGTTTGTTGTGGTAAGGGTTAGTTGGTGATGATTTAGAATAGCCGAAGTAATTTAGGTGAGTCTGGCATAGTTTGTTATGATTTGTACACCTTTTTTTGTAATTTTAAGATGATATGGTTTGGTTTGTTGTGGTAAGGGATAGTTGGGGGTGATTTACGGTAGCCGAAGTAATTTAGGTGATTCTGGTATAGTTTGTTATGATTTTTAGCATTTTTTTGTAATTTTAAAGTGATTGGGCTTAGTTTGTTGCTGTAAAGTGTAGTTGGGGGTGATTTTTGATAGCCGAAGTAATTTAGGTGAGTTTGGCATAGTTTGCTATGGTTAGTAGCATTTTTTTGTAATTTAAAAGTGATTGGGTTTAGTTTGTTGTGGTAAGGGTTAGTTGGTGATGATTTAGAGTAGCCGAAGTAATTTAGGTCAGTCTGGCATAGTTTGTTGTGATTTGTTCACCTTTTTTGTAATTTTAAGATGATATGGTTTGGTTTGTTGTGGTAAGGGATAGTTTGGGGTGATTTACGGTAGCCGAAGTAATTTAGGTGATTCTGGTATAGTTTGTTATGATTTTTAGCATTTTTTTGTAATTTTAAAGTGATTGGGTTTAGTTTGTTGTGGTAAGGGTTAGTTGGTGATGATTTAGAGTAGCCGAAGTAATTTAGGTAAGTCTGGCATAGTTTGTTATGATTTGTACACCTTTTTTTGTAATTTTAAGATGATATGGTTTGGTTTGTTGTGGTAAGGGATAGTTGGGGGTGATTTACGGTAGCTGAAGTAATTTAGGTGATTCTGGTATAGTTTGTTATAATTTTTAGCATTTTTTTGTAATTTTAAAGTGATTGGGCTAATTTTGTTGCTGTAAAGTGTAGTTGGGGGTGATTTCTGATAGCCGAAGTAATTTAGGTGAGTTTGGCATAGTTTGCTATGGTTAGTAGCATTTTTTTGTAATTTAAAAGTGATTGGGTTTAGTTTGTTGTGGTAAGGGTTAGTTGGTGATGATTTAGAGTAGCCGAAGTAATTTAGGTGAGTCTATCATAGTTTGTTATGATTTGTTCACCTTTTTTGTAATTTTAAGATGATATGGTTTGGTTTGTTGTGGTAAGGGATAGTTTGGGGTGATTTACGGTAGCCGAAGTAATTTAGGTGATTCTGGTATAGTTTGTTATAATTTTTAGCATTTTTTTGTAATTTTAAAGTGATTGGGCTTAGTTTGTTGCTGTAAAGTGTAGTTGGGGGTGATTTTTGATAGCCGAAGTAATTTAGGTGAGTTTGGCATAGTTTGCTATGGTTAGTAGCATTTTTTTGTAATTTAAAAGTGATTGGGTTTAGTTTGTTGTGGTAAGGGTTAATTGGTGATGTTTTAGAGTAGCCGAAGTAATTTAGGTAAGTCTGGCATAGTTTGTTATGATTTGTACACCTTTTTTTGTAATTTTAAGATGATATGGTTTGGTTTGTTGTGGTAAGGGATAGTTGGGGGTGATTTACGGTAGCTGAAGTAATTTAGGTGATTCTGGTATAGTTTGTTATAATTTTTAGCATTTTTTTAATTTTAAAGTGATTGGGCTAAGTTTGTTGCTGTAAAGTGTAGTTGGGGGTGATTTTTGATAGCCGAAGTAATTTAGGTGAGTTTGGCATAGTTTGCTGTGGTTAGTAGCATTTTTTCGTAATTTAAAAGTGATTGGGTTTAGTTTGTTGTGGTAAGGGTTAGTTGGTGATGATTTAGAGTAGCCGAAGTAATTTAGGTGAGTCTATCATAGTTTGTTATGATTTGTACACCTTTTTTTGTAATTTTAAGATGATATGGTTTGGTTTGTTGTGGTAAGGGATAGTTGGGGGTGATTTACGGTAGCCGAAGTAATTTAGGTGATTCTGGTATAGTTTGTTATGATTTTTAGCATTTTTTTGTAATTTTAAAGTGATTGGGCTTAGTTTGTTGCTGTAAAGTGTAGTTGGGGGTGATTTTTGATAGCCGAAGTAATTTAGGTGAGTTTGGCATAGTTTGATATGGTTAGTAGCATTTTTTTGTAATTTAAAAGTGATTGGGTTTAGTTTGTTGTGGTAAGGGTTAGTTGGTAATGATTTAGAGTAGCCGAAGTAATTTAGGTGAGTCTGGCATAGTTTGTTATGATGTGTACACCTTTTTTTGTAATTTTAAGATGATATGGTTTGGTTTGTTGTGGTAAGGGATAGTTGGGGGTGATTTACGGTAGCCGAAGTAATTTAGGTAATTCTGGTATAGTTTGTTATGATTTTTAGCATTTTTTTGTAATTTTAAAGTGATTGGTCTTAGTTTGTTGCTGTAAAGTGTAGTTGGGGGTGATTTTTGATAGCTGAAGTAATTTAGGTGAGTTTCGCATAGTTTGCTATGGTTAGTAGCATTTTTTGGAATTTAAAAGTAATTGGGTTCAGTTGGTTGTGGTAAGGGTTATTTGGTGATGATTTAGAGTAGCCGAAGTAATTTAGGTGAGTTTGGCATAGCTTGTTATGATTTGTACACCTTTTTTTGTAATTTTAAGATAGTATGGTTTGGTTTGTTGTGGTAAGGGATAGTTGGGGGTGATTTACAGTAGCCGAAGTAATTTAGGTGATTCTGGTATAGTTTGTTATGATTTTTAGCATTTTTTTGTAATTTAAAAGTGATTGGGCTTAGTTGGTTGCTGTAAACTGTAGTTGGGGGTGATTTTTGATAGCCGAAGTAATTTAGGTGAGTTTGGCATAGTTTTCTATGGTTAGTAGCATTTTTTTGTAATTTAAAAGTGACTGGGATTAGTTTGTTGTGGTAAGGGTTAGTTGGTGATTATTTAGAGTAGCCGAAGTAATTTAGGTGAGCCCGGCATAGTTTGTTATGATTTGTACACCTTTTTTTGTAATTTTAAGATGATATGGTTTGGTTTGTTGTGGTAAGGGATAGTTGGGGGTGATTTACGGTAGCCGAAGTAATTTAGGTGATTCTGGTATAGTTTGTTATGATTTTTAGCATTTTTTCGTAATTTTAAAGTTATTGGGCTTAGTTTGTTGCTGTAAAGTGTAGTTGGGGGTGATTTTTGATAGCCGAAGTAATTTAGGTGAGTTTGGCATAGTTTGCTATAGTTAGTAGCATTTTTTTGTAATTTAAAAGTGACTAGGTTTAGTTTGTTGTGGTAAGGGTTAGCTGGTGATGATTTATGGTAGCCGAAGTAATTTAGGTGAGTTTGGCATAGTTTGCTATGGTTAGTAGCATTTTTTTGTAATTTAAAAGTGATTGGGTTTAGTTTGTTGTGGTAAGGGTTAGTTGGTGATGATTTAGAATAGCCGAAGTAATTTAGGTGAGTCTGGCATAGTTTGTTTTGATTTGTACACCTTTTTTTGTAATTTTAAGATGATATGGTTTGGTTTGTTGTGGTAAGGGATAGTTGGGGGTGATTTACGGTAGCCGAAGTAATTTAGGTGATTCTGGTATAGTTTGTTATGATTTTTAGCATTTTTTTGTAATTTTAAAGTGATTGGGCTTAGTTTGTTGCTGTAAAGTGTAGTTGGGGGTGATTTTTGATAGCCGAAGTAATTTAGGTGAGTTTGGCATAGTTTGCTATGGTTAGTAGCATTTTTTTGTAATTTAAAAGTGATTGGGTTTAGTTTGTTGTGGTAGGGGTTAGTTGGTGATGATATAGAGTAGCCGAAGTAATTTAGGTGAGTCTGGCATAGTTTGTTATGATTTGTACACCTTTTTTCGTAATTTTAAGATGATATGGTTTGGTTTGTTGTGGTAAAGGATAGTTGGGGGTGATTTACTTTAGCCGAAGTAATTTAGGTGTTTCTGGTATAGTTTGCTATGGTTAGTAGCATTTTTTTGTAATTTAAAAGTGATTGGGCTTAGTTTGTTGCTGTAAACTGTAGTTGGAGGTGATTTTTGATAGCCGAAGTAATTTAGGTGAGTTTGGCATAGTTTGCTATGGTTAGTAGCATTTTTTTGTAATTTAAAAGTGATTGAGATTAGTTTGTTGTGGTAAGGGTTAGTTGGTGATGATTTAGAGTAGCCGAAGTAATTTAGGTGAGTCTGGCATAGTTTGTTATGATTTGTACACCTTTTTTTGTAATTTTAAGATGATATGGTTTGGTTTGTTGTGGTAAGGGATAGTTGGGGGTGATTTACGGTAGCCGAAGTAATTTAGGTGATTCTGGTATAGTTTGTTATGATTTTTAGCATTTTTTCGTAATTTTAAAGTTATTGGGCTTAGTTTGTTGCTGTAAAGTGTAGTTGGGGGTGATTTTTGATAGCCGAAGTAATTTAGGTGAGTTTGGCATAGTTTGCTATAGTTAGTAGCATTTTTTTGTAATTTAAAAGTGACTAGGTTTAGTTTGTTGTGGTAAGGGTTAGCTGGTGATGATTTATGGTAGCCGAAGTAATTTAGGTGAGTTTGGCATAGTTTGCTATGGTTAGTAGCATTTTTTTGTAATTTAAAAGTGATTGGGTTTAGTTTGTTGTGGTAAGGGTTAGTTGGTGATGATTTAGAATAGCCGAAGTAATTTAGGTGAGTCTGGCATAGTTTGTTATGATTTGTACACCTTTTTTTGTAATTTTAAGATGATATGGTTTGGTTTGTTGTGGTAAGGGATAGTTGGGGGTGATTTACGGTAGCCGAAGTAATTTAGGTGATTCTGGTATAGTTTGTTATGATTTTTAGCATTTTTTTGTAATTTTAAAGTGATTGGGCTTAGTTTGTTGCTGTAAAGTGTAGTTGGGGGTGATTTTTGATAGCCGAAGTAATTTAGGTGAGTTTGGCATAGTTTGCTATGGTTAGTAGCATTTTTTTGTAATTTAAAAGTGATTGGGTTTAGTTTGTTGTGGTAAGGGTTAGTTGGTGATGATTTAGAGTAGCCGAAGTAATTTAGGTCAGTCTGGCATAGTTTGTTGTGATTTGTTCACCTTTTTTGTAATTTTAAGATGATATGGTTTGGTTTGTTGTGGTAAGGGATAGTTTGGGGTGATTTACGGTAGCCGAAGTAATTTAGGTGATTTCGGTATAGTTTGTTATGATTTTTAGCATTTTTTTGTAATTTTAAAGTGATTGGGCTTAGTTTGTTGCTGTAAAGTGTAGTTGGGGGTGATTTTTGATAGCCAAAGTAATTTAGGTGAGTTTGGCATAGTTTGCTATGGTTAGTAGCATTTTTTTGTAATTTAAAAGTGATTGGGTTTAGTTTGTTGTGGTAAGGGTTAGTTGGTGATGATTTAGAGTAGCCGAAGTAATTTAGGTAAGTCTGGCATAGTTTGTTATGATTTGTACACCTTTTTTTGTAATTTTAAGATGATATGGTTTGGTTTGTTGTGGTAAGGGATAGTTGGGGGTGATTTACGGTAGCTGAAGTAATTTAGGTGATTCTGGTATAGTTTGTTATAATTTTTAGCATTTTTTTGTAATTTTAAAGTGATTGGGCTAATTTTGTTGCTGTAAAGTGTAGTTGGGGGTGATTTCTGATAGCCGAAGTAATTTAGGTGAGTTTGGCATAGTTTGCTATGGTTAGTAGCATTTTTTTGTAATTTAAAAGTGATTGGGTTTAGTTTGTCGTGGTAAGGGTTAGTTGGTGATGATTTAGAGTAGCCGAAGTAATTTAGGTGAGTCTATCATAGTTTGTTATGATTTGTTCACCTTTTTTGTAATTTTAAGATGATATGGTTTGGTTTGTTGTGGTAAGGGATAGTTTGGGGTGATTTACGGTAGCCGAAGTAATTTAGGTGATTCTGGTATAGTTTGTTATAATTTTTAGCATTTTTTTGTAATTTTAAAGTGATTGGGCTTAGTTTGTTGCTGTAAAGTGTAGTTGGGGGTGATTTTTGATAGCCGAAGTAATTTAGGTGAGTTTGGCATAGTTTGCTATGGTTAGTAGCATTTTTTTGTAATTTAAAAGTGATTGGGTTGAGTTTGTTGTGGTAAGGGTTAGTTGGTGATGTTTTAGAGTAGCCGAAGTAATTTAGGTAAGTCTGGCATAGTTTGTTATGATTTGTACACCTTTTTTTGTAATTTTAAGATGATATGGTTTGGTTTGTTGTGGTAAGGGATAGTTGGGGGTGATTTACGGTAGCTGAAGTAATTTAGGTGATTCTGGTATAGTTTGTTATAATTTTTAGCATTTTTTTAATTTTAAAGTGATTGGGCTAAGTTTGTTGCTGTAAAGTGTAGTTGGGGGTGATTTTTGATAGCCGAAGTAATTTAGGTGAGTTTGGCATAGTTTGCTGTGGTTAGTAGCATTTTTTTGTAATTTAAAAGTGATTGGGTTTAGTTTGTTGTGGTAAGGGTTAGTTGGTGATGATTTAGAGTAGCCGAAGTAATTTAGGTGATTCTATCATAGTTTGTTATGATTTGTACACCTTTTTTTGTAATTTTAAGATGATATGGTTTGGTTTGTTGTGGTAAGGGATAGTTGGGGGTGATTTACGGTAGCCGAAGTAATTTAGGTGATTCTGGTATAGTTTGTTATGATTTTTAGCATTTTTTTGTAATTTTAAAGTTATTGGGCTTAGTTTGTTGCTGTAAAGTGTAGTTGGGGGTGATTTTTGATAGCCGAAGTAATTTAGGTGAGTTTGGCATAGTTTGATATGGTTAGTAGCATTTTTTTGTAATTTAAAAGTGATTGGGTTTAGTTTGTTGTGGTAAGGGTTAGTTGGTAATGATTTAGAGTAGCCGAAGTAATTTAGGTGAGTCTGGCATAGTTTGTTATGATGTGTACACCTTTTTTTGTAATTTTAAGATGATATGGTTTGGTTTGTTGTGGTAAGGGATAGTTGGGGGTGATTTACGGTAGCCGAAGTAATTTAGGTAATTCTGGTATAGTTTGTTATGATTTTTAGCATTTTTTTGTAATTTTAAAGTGATTGGTCTTAGTTTGTTGCTGTAAAGTGTAGTTGGGGGTGATTTTTGATAGCTGAAGTAATTTAGGTGAGTTTCGCATAGTTTGCTATGGTTAGTAGCATTTTTTGGAATTAAAAAGTAATTGGGTTCAGTTGGTTGTGGTAAGGGTTATTTGGTGATGATTTAGAGTAGCCGAAGTAATTTAGGTGAGTTTGGCATAGCTTGTTATAATTTGTACACCTTTTTTTGTAATTTTAAGATAGTATGGTTTGGTTTGTTGTGGTAAGGGATAGTTGGGGGTGATTTACAGTAGCCGAAGTAATTTAGGTGATTCTGGTATAGTTTGTTATGATTTTTAGCATTTTTTTGTAATTTAAAAGTGATTGGGCTTAGTTGGTTGCTGTAAACTGTAGTTGGGGGTGATTTTTGATAGCCGAAGTAATTTAGGTGAGTTTGGCATAGTTTTCTATGGTTAGTAGCATTTTTTTGTAATTTAAAAGTGACTGGGATTAGTTTGTTGTGGTAAGGGTTAGTTGGTGATTATTTAGAGTAGCCGAAGTAATTTAGGTGAGCCCGGCATAGTTTGTTATGATTTGTACACCTTTTTTTGTAATTTTAAGATGATATGGTTTGGTTTGTTGTGGTAAGGGATAGTTGGGGGTGATTTACGGTAGCCGAAGTAATTTAGGTGATTCTGGTATAGTTTGTTATGATTTTTAGCATTTTTTCGTAATTTTAAAGTTATTGGGCTTAGTTTGTTGCTGTAAAGTGTAGTTGGGGGTGATTTTTGATAGCCGAAGTAATTTAGGTGAGTTTGGCATAGTTTGCTATAGTTAGTAGCATTTTTTTGTAATTTAAAAGTGACTAGGTTTAGTTTGTTGTGGTAAGGGTTAGCTGGTGATGATTTATGGTAGCCGAAGTAATTTAGGTGAGTTTGGCATAGTTTGCTATGGTTAGTAGCATTTTTTTGTAATTTAAAAGTGATTGGGTTTAGTTTGTTGTGGTAAGGGTTAGTTGGTGATGATTTAGAATAGCCGAAGTAATTTAGGTGAGTCTGGCATAGTTTGTTATGATTTGTACACCTTTTTTTGTAATTTTAAGATGATATGGTTTGGGTTGTTGTGGTAAGGGCTAGTTGGGGGTGATTTACGGTAGCCGAAGTAATTTAGGTGATTCTGGTATAGTTTGTTATGATTTTTAGCATTTTTTTGTAATTTTAAAGTGATTGGGCTTAGTTTGTTGCTGTAAAGTGTAGTTGGGGGTGATTTTTGAAAGCCGAAGTAATTTAGGTGAGTTTGGCATAGTTTGCTATGGTTAGTAGCATTTTTTTGTAATTTAAAAGTGATTGGGTTTAGTTTGTTGTGGTAAGGGTTAGTTGGTGATGATTTAGAGTAGCCGAAGTAATTTGTGTGAGTTTGGCATAGTTTGCTATGGTTACTAGCATTTTTTGTAATTTAAAAGTGATTGGGTTTAGTTTGTTGTGGTAAGGGTTAGTTGGTGATGATTTAGAGTAGCCGAAGTAATTTAGGTGAGTCTGGCATATTTTGTTATGATTTGTACACATTTTTTTGTAATTTTAAGATGATATGGTTTGGTTTGTTGTGGTAAGGGATAGTTGGGGGTGATTTAGAGTAGCCGAAGTAATTTAGGTGATTCTGGTATAGTTTGTTATGATTTTTAGCATTTTTTTGTAATTTTAAAGTGGTTGAGCTTAGTTTGTTACTGTAAAGTGTAATTGGGGGTGATTTTTGATAGCCAAAGTAATTTAGGTGAGTTTGGCATAGTTTGCTATGGTTAGTAGCATTTTTTTGTAATTTAAAAGTGATTGGGTTTAGTTTGTTGTGGTAAGGGTTAGTTGGTGATGATTTAGAGTAGCCGAAGTAATTTAGGTAAGTCTGGCATAGTTTGTTATGATTTGTACACCTTTTTTTGTAATTTTAAGATGATATGGTTTGGTTTGTTGTGGTAAGGGATAGTTGGGGGTGATTTACGGTAGCTGAAGTAATTTAGGTGATTCTGGTATAGTTTGTTATAATTTTTAGCATTTTTTTGTAATTTTAAAGTGATTGGGCTAATTTTGTTGCTGTAAAGTGTAGTTGGGGGTGATTTCTGATAGCCGAAGTAATTTAGGTGAGTTTGGCATAGTTTGCTATGGTTAGTAGCATTTTTTTGTAATTTAAAAGTGATTGGGTTTAGTTTGTTGTGGTAAGGGTTAGTTGGTGATGATTTAGAGTAGCCGAAGTAATTTAGGTGAGTCTATCATAGTTTGTTATGATTTGTTCACCTTTTTTGTAATTTTAAGATGATATGGTTTGGTTTGTTGTGGTAAGGGATAGTTTGGGGTGATTTACGGTAGCCGAAGTAATTTAGGTGATTCTGGTATAGTTTGTTATAATTTTTAGCATTTTTTTGTAATTTTAAAGTGATTGGGCTTAGTTTGTTGCTGTAAAGTGTAGTTGGGGGTGATTTTTGATAGCCGAAGTAATTTAGGTGAGTTTGGCATAGTTTGCTATGGTTAGTAGCATTTTTTTGTAATTTAAAAGTGATTGGGTTTAGTTTGTTGTGGTAAGGGTTAGTTGGTGATGATTTAGAGTAGCCGAAGTAATTTAGGTAAGTCTGGCATAGTTTGTTATGATATGTACACCTTTTTTTGTAATTTTAAGATGATATGGTTTGGTTTGTTGTGGTAAGGGATAGTTGGGGGTGATTTACGGTAGCCGAAGTAATTTAGGTGATTCTGGTATAGTTTGTTATAATTTTTAGCATTTTTTTGTAATTTTAAAGTGATTGGGCTAAGTTTGTTGCTGTAAAGTGTAGTTGGGGGTGATTTTTGATAGCCGAAGTAATTTAGGTGAGTTTGGCATAGTTTGCTGTGGTTAGTAGCATTTTTTTGTAATTTAAAAGTGATTGGGTTTAGTTTGTTGTGGTAAGGGTTAGTTGGTGATGATTTAGAGTAGCCGAAGTAATTTAGGTGAGTCTATCATAGTTTGTTATGATTTGTACACCTTTTTTTGTAATTTTAAGATGATATGGTTTGGTTTGTTGTGGTAAGGGATAGTTGGGGGTGATTTACGGTAGCCGAAGTAATTTAGGTGATTCTGGTATAGTTTGTTATGATTTTTAGCATTTTTTTGTAATTTTAAAGTGATTGGGCTTAGTTTGTTGCTGTAAAGTGTAGTTGGGGGTGATTTTTGATAGCCGAAGTAATTTAGGTGAGTTTGGCATAGTTTGATATGGTTAGTAGCATTTTTTTGTAATTTAAAAGTGATTGGGTTTAGTTTGTTGTGGTAAGGGTTAGTTGGTAATGATTTAGAGTAGCCGAAGTAATTTAGGTGAGTCTGGCATAGTTTGTTATGATGTGTACACCTTTTTTTGTAATTTTAAGATGATATGGTTTGGTTTGTTGTGGTAAGGGATAGTTGGGGTTGATTTACGGTAGCCGAAGTAATTTAGGTAATTCTGGTATAGTTTGTTATGATTTTTAGCATTTTTTTGTAATTTTAAAGTGATTGGTCTTAGTTTGTTGCTGTAAAGTGTAGTTGGGGGTGATTTTTGATAGCTGAAGTAATTTAGGTGAGTTTCGCATAGTTTGCTATGGTTAGTACCATTTTTTGGAATTTAAAAGTAATTGGGTTCAGTTGGTTGTGGTAAGGGTTATTTGGTGATGATTTAGAGTAGCCGAAGTAATTTAGGTGAGTTTGGCATAGCTTGTTATGATTTGTACACCTTTTTTTGTAATTTTAAGATAGTATGGTTTGGTTTGTTGTGGTAAGGGATAGTTGGGGGTGATTTAGAGTAGCCGAAGTAATTTAGGTGATTCTGGTATAGTTTGTTATGATTTTTAGCATTTTTTTGTAATTTTAAAGTGGTTGAGCTTAGTTTGTTACTGTAAAGTGTAATTGGGGGTGATTTTTGATAGCCGAAGTAATTTAGGTGAATTTGGCATAGTTTGCTATGGTCAGTAGCATTTTTTTGTAATATAAAAGTGATTGGGTTTAGTTTGTTGTGGTAAGGGTTAGTTGGTGATGATTTAGAGTAGCCGAAGTAATTTAGGTGAGTCTGGCATAGTTTGTTATGATTTGTACACCGTTTTTTGTAATTTTAAGATGATATGGTTTGGTTTGTTGTTGTAAGGGATAGTTGGGGGTGATTTACGGTAGCCGAAGTAATTTAGGTGATTCTGGTATAGTTTGTTATGATTTTTAGCATTTTTTTGTAATTTTAAAGTGGTTGAGCTTAGTCTGTTGCAGTAAAGTGTAGTTGGGGGTGATTTTTGATAGCCGAAGTAATTTAGGTGAGTTTGGCATAGTTTGCTATGGTCAGTAGCATTTTTTTGTAATTTAAAAGTGATTGGGTTTAGTGTGTTGTGGTAAGGGTTAGTTGGTGATGATTTAGAGTAGCCGAAGTAATTTAGGTGAGTCTGGCATAGTTTGTTATGGTTTGTTCACCTTTTTTTGTAATTTTAAGATGATATGGTTTGGTTTGTTGTGGTAAGGGATAGTTGGGGGTGATTTACGGTAGCCGAAGTAATTTAGGTTATCTATATATATAAAGCGAAGTGTCCTCACTGACACACTCATTCATCTACACACTGATTCATAATCAACCCACTGCCCAAACCGTGAGGGCTGGAGACTTGAAATTTTAGACACGGGTGTATCATGTGCCGAAACTGAACACTAAGAAGGGATTTTGCAAAATTCGGCCCGGTTCCTTTGTAATTCAATAAAAACCGGCTAAAATAAACAAAAAATGATCGGATCGCGGAGACCGTGTTTATGTTAGAAGCACGTATCTAGCCAAAACAACTTCGACGACGGGCGACCTGTTTACATTAAAAGCACTTATTTAACCTAAACAATTTCAACGTCGAGTTTCTGCTTTTGTGATCAAATTTTTACCGTACCTAGCGAGGCCGCGGATATTTTTATTATAATCTTGATTTCAATTATAATGTCGATCCGTGACTCAATTAAAAATTACAAAACCACTGCGAATTTAATCCGTCTACATTAAACATCCTCAAATATCTCTTACAATTGCGAACTTTACCAAATCAACCCCAAAAAATTCCCGAACTACGCCAAACTGACATAAATTAGATCCGCCGTTATCTTAAATCAGCCCTTACCACCCTTTAGCAACCCCAAGTAACTCCAATCACTTTAAAATAAAACAAAATGACACAAATCATAGCAAACTATGCCTAACTCACCTAAATTACTTCGGCTACCATAAATCACCCCCAACTACCCCTTACCACCCCAAAATAAACCCAATTACTTTAAAATTACAAAAAATTATACAAACCATAGCAAACTATGTCAAACTCACCTAAATTACTTCGGCTACCATAAATCACCCCCAACTACCCCTTACAACCCCAAAATAAGCCCAATCACTTTAAAA
Organism: Eledona agricola; assembly: GCA_964023215.1. Taxonomy (NCBI): domain Eukaryota; kingdom Metazoa; phylum Arthropoda; class Insecta; order Coleoptera; family Tenebrionidae; genus Eledona; species Eledona agricola. The sequence goes on along the minus strand of CAXIEJ010000140.1, from coordinate 2,530,665 downwards.
TTACAAAAAATGTTACAAGCCGTATCAAACTATGCCAAACTCATCTAAATTACTTCGGCTTCCATAAATCACCCCCAACTACCCCTTACCACCCCAAAATAGGCTCAATCACTTTAAAATTACAAAAAAAATCTACAAACCGTAGCAAACTATGCCAAACTCCCCTAAATTACTTCGGCTACCATAAATCATCCCGAACTACCCCTTACCACCCCAATATAAGCCCAATCACTTTAAAATTACAAAAAATGCTACAAACCATAGCAAACTATTCCAAAGTCACCTAAATTACTTCGGCTATCATAAATCATCCCCAACTACCCCTTACCACCCCAAAATAACCCAAAAACTTTAAAATTACAAAAAATGTTACAAGCAATATCAAACTATGCCAAACTCATCTAAATTACTTCGGCTACCATAAATCACTCCAACTACCCCTTACCACCCCAAACTAAGCCCAATCACTTTAAAATTACAAAAAATGATACAAACCATAGCAAACTATGCCAAACTCACCTAAATTACTTCGGCTACCATAAATCACCCCCAACTACCCCTTACCACCCCAAAATAAACCCAATTACTTTAAAATTACAAAAAATTATACAAACCATAGCAAACTATGTCAAACTCACCTAAATTACTTCGGCTACCATAAATCACCCCCAACTACCCCTTACAACCCCAAAATTAGCCCAATCACTTTAAAATTACAAAAAATGTTACAAGCCGTATCAAACTATGCCAAACTCATCTAAATTACTTCGGCTTCCATAAATCACCCCCAACTACCCCTTACCACCCCAAAATAGGCTCAATTACTTTAAAATTACAAAAAAAATCTACAAACCGTAGCAAACTATGCCAAACTCCCCTAAATTACTTCGGCTACCATAAATCACACCGAACTACCCCTTACCACCCCAATATAAGCCCAATCACTTTAAAATTACAAAAAATGCTACAAACCATAGCAAACTATTCCAAAGTCACCTAAATTACTTCGGCTATCATAAATCATCCCCAACTACCCCTTACCACCCCAAAATAAGCCCAATCACTTTAAAATTACAAAAAATGTTACAAGCAATATCAAACTATGCCAAACTCATCTAAATTACTTCGGCTACCATAAATCATTCCAACTACCCCTTACCACCCCAAACTAAGCCCAATCACTTTAAAATTACAAAAAATGATACAAACCATAGCAAACTATGCCAAACTCACCCAAATTACTTCGGCTACCATAAATCACCCCCAACTACCCCTTACCCCCCAAAATAAGCCCAATCACTTTAAAATTACAAAAAATGCTACAAACCATAGCAAACTATTCCAAAGTCACCTAAATTACTTCGGCTATCTTAAATCATTTCCAACTACCCCTTACCACCCCAAACTCAGCCCAATCACTTTAAAATTACAAAAAATGTTACAAGCCGTATCAAACTATGCCAAACTCACCCAAATTACTTCGGATACCATAAATCACCCCCAACTACCCCCTACCACCCCAAAATAAGCCCAATCACTTTAAAATTACAAAAAATTCTACAAACCATAGCAAACTATGCCAAACTCCCATAAATTACTTCGGCTACCATAAATCACCCCCAACTACCCCTTACAACCCCAAAATAAGACCAATCACTTTAAAATTACAAAAAATGCTACAAACCATAGCAAACTATGCCAAACTCACTTAAATTACTTCAGCTATCATAAATTACCCCCAACTACCCCTTACCACCCCAAAATAAGCCCAATTACTTTAAAATTACAAAAAATTATACAAACCATAGCAAACTATGTCAAACTCACCTAAATTACTTCAGCTACCATAAATCACCCCCAACTACCCCTTACCACCCAAAATATGCCCAATCACTTTAAAATTACAGAAAATGTTACAAACCATAGCAAACTATGTCAAACTCACTTAAATTACTTCGGCTACCATAAATCACCCCCAACTACCCCTTACCACCCTAAAATAAGCCCAATCGCTTTAAAATTACAAAAAATGCTACAAACCATAGCAAACCATGTCAAACTCACCTAAATGACTTCGGCTACCATAAATCACCCCCAACTACCCCTTACCACCCCAAAATAAGCCCAATTACTTTAAAATTACAAAAATTATACAAACCATAGCAAACTATGTCAAACTCACCTAAATTACTTCGGCTACCATAAATCACCCCCAACTACCCCTTACCACCCCAAAATAAGCCCAATTACTTTAAAATTACAAAAATTATACAAGCCATAGCAAACTATGTCAAACTTACCTAAATTACTTCGGCTACCATGTGACTAGCTGAATGTACCCGGCGTTGCCCGGACGTAGATTAAATAAACTCAGTGTTGACTAAAGTGGTGATGTTGACTAATCGACATTATAATACAATTAAACAGGAATGCTCTACTTTTCCAATCACAAAATAAACAAATATGCTGAAATTAACCTGCGTTGCCAGGACCGGGTACTTCAATATGATTTGGACAAAGAGGATACCTTGGTTGATATCTGAGATGAAAAATTTTGAATAGACTCTTTAGGCAGTTGTTCTATAAGCGATTCCAGGAAATCGAAATTAACTTTATATAATTTTCGGGGAAATCGAAGTTTACAAATTAGCTGATCATGTTATGATAAAATTGAAAACACAATGGAACGATTCCTCTTGCTGCAGTCAACTCACAAACAGAACAGTATGTATATGATTTTGACTTATCTCCGGAATAAACAAACACTTATCTCCTTCTGAACTGCACAAAAATTATTAAAACCTGGCCCTAACTGGTTGGACAATTAAAGTGCGAACCTTTTGAGCTCCCTTTCCAGTATTAAAATTTTGGTATGTGGTAAAATGTGGTATTTTATGGTATTTGTGCATCGCTAGATTTTCAAACTTGTCCATTTTAGTTATAAATGATGTAAAGCAATAATGAACACAATGTATTTACGTAAAATAAACAGTGTAAAACGCGTATCAATGTCAGTAATGTCTGGTCCAACGCTGTAAATTTTGGATTTCAGCCGAGGCAGATTTGGTGAAAAATAAATACACCACTACCATTAACTGAAAATAAAAATTAGCGTACAAATATAAGTGGAATCCGGTTCGACGCTGGTAATTTTTCGAAAATTGATTGGGGGCAGATTTGGTTAACGCGAGGATCAAATGTTAAATTAAAATATTTTATTTGATAGCGGTAGACCTTCGAACACTGATGCGTCGCCTCATCGAATTTGGCGACTTTGCGAACAGTTTCCGACGCTGGAGCAGCAATTTTCACAATTGAAGTTGTGTTAAAATTAAACACCGCGATCGAGTACTGCTCCACACGCTGAACCAGCAATTCTCGAATTCTAAGAAACGATAAGAAAGGCTTAACCAACGCTTGGTATGTGCGAATTTCTGCATAGATACTCAATCAAACTAAATCGAGCATCGCCTTTTCACGTTTGTGACCTTGCCCTTGACGTGGCAGGCTCCAGCTGCTTCAATAATGTAAAAATCTTATTCGACCTCTCCAATAAACTCACATTTGTTTACATTAACACGCATTCCTTCATGGACTTGTGACGAATTACAAACAAATATTGCAACTTCAAGTGTTCCATTTAATTTCGTTTCTGGGTGCAAGCTCCTTTCTTTTCACTCTAGTCAGTCTAAACTTATTACAAAGAGTTATATTTTCAAATCCAGGCGCCCTAAAGAATTTTGTCGTTGTTTTCCAAAGTTTCAAATAATACTCGCACAGGTGTACTCGTATGGCCCGTCATAATTTTCAAGAAATGAATTTAAAAAATTAACATTCTAAAGTAAATAAATATTTTCACGGAAATGTTAAAAATCTTATTCGGTCTCTCCAACAAACTAACACTTGTTTACATTAACATGCATTGCTTCATGGACCTGTGACGAATTACAAACAAATATCGAAATTTCAAGTGTTCCATGTCAGTCTGAACTTATTACACAGTGATATTTTCACATTCAGGCGCCCTAAATTATTTTGCCGTTGATTTATAAAGTTTCCCTGGAAGGGAAACCACTCCAAGTATAAATTTACTATCGAACACAAAGATAGTTCTGTAATTCTATTGCAGAAAAAATCGAATTTTTCAGATATTTTTACGAAAATCTAGCGCTTACACCGCCTTTATACCTCTTTAAAGTTAAAAACCATAGAGCTGTTTATACAAATGCACGCATGTTGAAAAGGTAGGGCTTGCCCCGTCAGCGTGTTGCAATTCAGAAATACGTTTATGTTATGTTCTCAACTGGAACAAATATTTATTTCAAGGTGAAAGAGAATCAAAATAGATATCAGCATATTTAATATGCAGAATAACGTCTATTAGTCGAAACAATATATTTTATGTGCAGATATTTATTAATATTTTATGATTTAATACGATAAGGCATTTATAAATGACACCACTAAATAGAAGATTTTGATTGAAAATTATTATTAATTTATGGTAGCCGAAGTAATTTAAGTGAGTTTGGCATAGCTTGCTATGTTGTGTAGCATTTTTTGTAATTTTAAAGTGATTAGGCTAATTTTGGGGCGGTAAGGGGTAGTTGGGGGTGATTTATGGTAGCCGAAGTAATTTAGGTAAGTTTGACATAGTTTGCTATGGCTTGTATAATTTTTGTAATTTTAAAGTAATTGGGCTTATTTTGGGGTGGTAAGGGGTAGTTGGGGGTGATTTATGGTAGCCGAAGTAATTTAGGTGAGATTGACATAGTTTGCTATGGTTTGTATAATTTTTGTAATTTTAAAGTAATTGGGCTTATTTTGGGGTGGTAAGGGGTAGTTGGGGGTGATTTATGGTAGCCGAAATCATTTAGGTGAGTTTGACATGGTTTGCTATGGTTTGTAGCATTTTTTGTAATTTTAAAGCGATTGGGCTTATTTTAGGGCGGTAAGGGGTAGTTGGGGGTGATTTATGGTAGCCGAAGTAATTTAAGTGAGTTTGACATAGTTTGCTATGGTTTGTAACATTTTCTGTAATTTTAAAGTGATTGGGCTTATTTTGGGGTGGTAAGGGGTAGTTGGGGGTGATTTATGGTAGCCGAAGTAATTTAGGTGAGTTTGACATAGTTTGCTATGGTTTGTATAATTTTTTGTAATTTTAAAGTAATTGGGCTTATTTTGGGGTGGTAAGGGGTAGTTGGGGGTGATTTATGATAGCCGATGTAATTTAAGTGAGTTTGGCATAGTTTGCTATGGTTTGCAGCATTTTTTGTAATTTTAAAGTGATTGGGTTTAGTTTGTGGTTGGTAAGGGGTAGTATGGGGTGATTTATTGTAGCCGAAGTAATTTAAGTGAGTTTGGCATAGTTTGACATGGTTTGCTATGGTTTGTAGCATTTTTTGTAATTTTAAAGCGATTGGGTTTATTTTAGGGCGGTAAGGGGTAGTTGGGGGTAATTTATGGTAGCCGAAGTAATTTAAGTGAGTTTGACATAGTTTGCTATGGTTTGTAACATTTTCTGTAATTTTAAAGTGATTGGGCTTATTTTGGGGTGGTAAGGGGTAGTTGGGGGTGATTTATGGTAGCCGAAGTAATTTAGGTGAGTTTGACATAGTTTGCTATGGTTTGTATAATTTTTTGTAATTTTAAAGTAATTGGGCTTATTTTGGGGTGGTAAGGGGTAGTTGGGGGTGATTTATGATAGCCGAAGTAATTTAAGTGAGTTTGGCACGTTTGCTATGGTTTGTAGCATTTTTTTGTAATTTTAAAGTGATTGGTCTTATTTTGGTGTTGTAAGGAGTGGTTGGGGGTGATTTATGGTAGCCGAAGTAATTTATGGGAGTTTGGCATAGTTTGCTATGGTTTGTAGAATTTTTTGTAATTTTAAAGTAATTGGGCTTATTTTGGGGTGGTAAGGGGAGTTGGGGGTGATTTATGATAGCCGAAGTAATTTAAGTGAGTTTGGCATAGTTTGCTATGGTTTGCAGCATTTTTTGTAATTTTAAAATGATTGGGTTTAGTTTGTGGTTGGTAAGGGGTAGTTGGGGGTGATTTATGGTAGCCGAACTAATTTAAGTGAGTTTGGCACGTTTGCTATGGTTTGTAGCATTTTTTGTAATTTTAAAGTGATTGGTCTTATTTTGGGGTTGTAAGGAGTAGTTGGGGGTGATTTATGGTAGCCGAAGTAATTTAGGTGAGTTTGGCATAGTTTGCTATGGTTAGTAGCATTTTTTTGTAATTTAAAAGTGATTGGGTTTAGTTTGTTGTGGTAAGGGTTAGTTGGTGATGATTTAGAGTAGCCGAAGTAATTTAGGTGAGTCTGGCATAGTTTGTTATGATTTGTAGACCTTTTTGTGTAATTTTAAGATGATATGGTTTGGTTTGTTGTGGTAAGGGATAGTTGGGGGTGATTTACGGTAGCCGAAGTAATATAGGTGATTCTGGTATAGTTTGTTATGATTTTTAGCATTTTTTTGTAATTTTAAAGTGACTGGGCTTAGTTTGTTGCTGTAAAGTGTAGTTGGGGATGATTTTTGATAGCCGAAGTAATTTAGGTGAGTTTGGCATAGTTTGCTATGGTTAATCGCATTTTTTTGTAATTTAAAAGTGATTGGGTTTAGTTTGTTGTGGTAAGGATTAGTTGGTGATGATTTAGAGTAGCCGAAGTAATTTAGGTGAGTCTGGCATAGTTTGTTATGATTTGTACACCTTTTTTTGTAATTTTAAGATGATATGGTTTGGTTTGTTGTGGTAAGGGATAGTTGGGGGTGATTTACGGTAGCAGAAGTAATTTAGGTGATTCTGGTATAGTTCGTTATGATTTTTAGCATTTTTTTGTAATTTTAAAGTGATTGGGCTTAGTTTGTTGCTGTAAAGTGTAGTTGGCGGTGATTTTTGATAGCCGAAATAATTTAGGTGAGTCTGGCATAGTTTGCTATGGTTAGTAGCATTTTTTTGTAATTTAAAAGTGATTGGGTTTAGTTTGTTGTGGTAAGGGTTAGTTGGTGATGATTTAGAGTAGCCGAAGTAATTTAGGTGAGTCTGGCATAGTTTGTTATGATTTGTACACCTTTTTTTGTAATTTTAAGATGATATGGTTTGGTTTGTTGTGGTAAGGGATAGTTGGGGGTGATTTACGGTAGCAGAAGTAATTTAGGTGATTCTGGTATAGTTCGTTATGATTTTTAGCATTTTTTTGTAATTTTAAAGTGATTGGGCTTAGTTTGTTGCTGTAAAGTGTAGTTGGGGGTGATTTTTGATAGCCGAAGTAATTTAGGTGAGTTTGGCATAGTTTGCTATGGTTAGTAGCATTTTTTTGTAATTTAAAACTGATTGGGTTTAGTTTGTTGTGGCAAGGGTGAGTTGGTGATGATTTAGAGTAGCCAAAGTAATTTAGGTGAGTCTGGCATAGTTTGTTATGATTTGTACACCTTTTTTTGTAATTTTAAGAGGATATGATTTGGTTTGTTGTGGTAAGGGATAGTTGGGGGTGATTTACGATAGCCGAAGTAATTTAGGTGATTCTGGTATAGTTTGTTATGATTTTTAGCATTTTTTTTGTAATTTTAAAGTGATTGGGCTTAGTTTGTTGCTGTAAAGTGTAGTTGGGGGTGATTTTTAATAGCCGAAGTAATTTAGGTAAGTCAGGCATAGTTTGTTATCATTTGTACACCTTTTTTGTAATTTTAAGACGATATGGTTTGGTTTGTTGTGGTAAGGGATAGTTGGGGGTGATTTACGGTAGCCGAAGTAATTTAGGTGATTCTGGTATAGTTTGTTATGATTTTTAGCATTTTTTTGTAATTTTAAAGTGATTGGGCTTAGTTTGTTGCTGTAAAGTGTAGTTGGGGGTGATTTTTGATAGCCGAAGTAATTTAGGTGAGTTTGGCATAGTTTGCTATTATTAGTAGCATTTTTTTGTAATTTAAAAGTGATTGGGTTTAGTTTGTTGTGGTAAGGGTTAGTTGGTGTTGATTTAGAGTAGCCGAAGTAATTTAGGTGAGTCTGGCATAGTTTGTTATGATTTGTACACCTTTTTTTGTAATTTGAAGATGATATGGTTTAGTTTGTTGTGGTAAGGGATAGTTGGGGGTGATTTACGGTAGCCGAAGTAATTTAGGTGATTCTGGTATAGTTTGTTATGATTTTTATCATTTTTTTGTAATTTTAAAGTGAATGGGCTTAGTTTGTTGCTGTAAAGTGTAGTTGGGGGTGATTTTTGATAGCCGAAATAATTTAGGTGAGTTTGGCATAGTTTGCTATGGTTAGTAGCATTTTTTTCTAATTTAAAAGTGATTGGGTTTAGTTTGTTGTGGTAAGGGTTAATCGGTGATGATTTAGAGTAGCCGAAGTAATTTAGGTGAGTCTGGCATAGTTTGTTATGATTTGTACACCTTTTTTGTAATTTTAAGATGATATGGTTTGTTTTGTTGTGGTAAGGGAGAGTTGGGGGTGATTTACGGTAGCCGAAGTAATTTAGGTGATTCTGGTATAGTTTGTTATGATTTTTAGCATTTTTTTGTAATTTTAAAGTGATTGGGCTTAGTTTGTTGCAGTAAAGTGTAGTTTGGGGTGATTTTTGATAGCCGAAGTAATTTAGGTGAGTTTGGCATAGTTTGCTATGGTTAGTAGCATTTTTTTGTAATTTAAAAGTGATTGGGTTTAGTTTGTTGTGGTAAGGGTTTGTTGGTGATGATTTAGAGTAGCCGAAGTAATTTAGGTGAGTCTGGCATAGTTTGTTATGATTTGTACACCTTTTTTTGTAATTTTAAGATGATATGGTTTGGTTTGTTGTGGTAAGGGATAGTTGGGGGTGATTTACGGTAGCCGAAGTAATTTAGGTAATTCTGGTATAGTTTGTTATGATTTTTAGCATTTTTTTGTAATTTTAAAGTGATTGGGCTTAGTTTGTTGCTGTAAAGTGTAGTTGGGGGTGATTTTTGATAGCCGAAGTAATTTAGGTGAGTTTGGCATAGTTTGCTATTATTAGTAGCATTTTTTTGTAATTTAAAAGTGATTGGGTTTAGTTTGTTGTGGTAAGGGTTAGTTGGTGTTGATTTAGAGTAGCCGAAGTAATTTAGGTGAGTCTGGCATAGTTTGTTATGATTTGTACACCTTTTTTTGTAATTTGAAGATGATATGGTTTAGTTTGTTGTGGTAAGGGATAGTTGGGGGTGATTTACGGTAGCCGAAGTAATTTAGGTGATTCTGGTATAGTTTGTTATGATTTTTATCATTTTTTTGTAATTTTAAAGTGATTGGGCTTAGTTTGTTGCTGTAAAGTGTAGTTGGGGGTGATTTTTGATAGCCAAAGTAATTTTGGTGAATTTGGCATGGTTTGCTATGGTTAGTAGAATTTTTAGTAATTTAAAAGTGATTGGGTTTAGTTTGTTGTGGTAAGGGTTAGTTGGTAATGATTTAGAATAGCCGAAGTAATTTAGGTGAGTCTGGCATAGTTTGTTATGATTTGTACACCTTTTTTTGTAATTTTAAGATGATATGGTTTGGTTTGTTGTGGTAAGAGATAGTTGGGGGTGATTTAGGGTAGCCGAAGTAATTTAGGTGATTCTGGTGTAGTTTGTTATGATTTTTAGCATTTTTTTGTAATTTTAAAGTGATTGGGCTTAGTTTGTTGCTGTAAAGTGTAGTTGGGGGTGATTTTTAATAGCCGAAGTAATTTAGGTAAGTCAGGCATAGTTTGTTATCATTTGTACACCTTTTTTGTAATTTTAAGACGATATGGTTTGGTTTGTTGTGGTAAGGGATAGTTGGGGGTGATTTACGGTAGCCGAAGTAATTTAGGTGATTCTGGTATAGTTTGTTATGATTTTTAGCATTTTTTTGTAATTTTAAAGTGATTGGGCTTAGTTTGTTGCTGTAAAGTGTAGTTGGGGGTGATTTTTGATAGCCGAAATAATTTAGGTGAGTTTGGCATAGTTTGCTATGGTTAATAGCATTTTTTTGTAATTTAAAAGTGATTGGGTTTAGTTTGTTGTGGTAAGGTTTAATCGGTGATGATTTAGAGTAGCCGAAGTAATTTAGGTGAGTCTGGCATAGTTTGTTATGATTTGTACACCTTTTTTGTAATTTTAAGATGATATGGTTTGTTTTGTTGTGGTAAGGGAGAGTTGGGGGTGATTTACGGTAGCCGAAGTAATTTAGGTGATTCTGGTATAGTTTGTTATGATTTTTAGCATTTTTTTGTAATTTTAAAGTGATTGGGCTTAGTTTGTTGCAGTAAAGTGTAGTTTGGGGTGATTTTTGATAGCCGAAGTAATTTAGGTGAGTTTGGCATAGTTTGCTATGGTTAGTAGCATTTTTTTGTAATTTAAAAGTGATTGGGTTTAGTTTGTTGTGGTAAGGGTTTGTTGGTGATGATTTAGAGTAGCCGAAGTAATTTAGGTGAGTCTGGCATAGTTTGTTATGATTTGTACACCTTTTTTTGTAATTTTAAGATGATATGGTTTGGTTTGTTGTGGTAAGGGATAGTTGGGGGTGATTTACGGTAGCCGAAGTAATTTAGGTAATTCTGGTATAGTTTGTTATGATTTTTAGCATTTTTTTGTAATTTTAAAGTGATTGGGCTTAGTTTGTTGCTGTAAAGTGTAGTTGGGGGTGATTTTTGATAGCCGAAGTAATTTAGATGAATTTGGCATAGTTTGCTATGGTTAGTAACATTTTTTTGTAATTTAAAAGTGATTGGGTTTAGTTTGTTGTGGTAAGGGTTAGTTGGTTATGATTTAGAGTAGCCGAAGTAATTTAGGTGAGTCTGGCATAATTTGTTATGATTTGTACACCTTTTTTTGTAATTTTAAAATGATATGGTTTGGCTTGTTGTGGTAAGGGATAGTTGGGGGTGATTTACGGTAGCCGAAGTAATTTAGGTGATTCTGGTATAGTTTGTTATGATTTTTAGCATTTTTTTGTAATTTTAAAGTAATTGGGCTTAGTTTGTTGCTGTAAAGTGTAGTTGAGGGTGATTTTTGATAGCCGAAGTAATTTAGGTGAGTTTGGCATAGTTTGCTATGGTTAGTAGCATTTTTTTGTAATATAAAAGTAATTGGGTTTAGTTTGTTGTAGTAAGGGTTAGTTGGTGATGATTTAGAGTAGCCGAAGTAATTTAGGTGAGTCTGGCATAGTTTGTTATGATTTGTACACCTTTTTTTGTAATTTTAAGATGATATGGTTTGGTTTGTTGTGGTAAGGGATAGTTGGGGGTGATTTACGATAGCCGAAGTAATTTAGGTGATTCTGGTATAGTTTGTTATGATTTTTAGCATTTTTTTGTAATTTTAAAGTGATTGGGCTTAGTTTGTTGCTGTAAAGTGTAGTTGGGGGTGATTTTTGATAGCCGAAGTAATTTAGGTGAGTTTGGCATAGTTTGCTATTATTAGTAGCATTTTTTTGTAATTTAAAAGTGATTGGGTTTAGTTTGTTGTGGTAAGGGTTAGTTGGTGTTGATTTAGAGTAGCCGAAGTAATTTAGGTGAGTCTGGCATAGTTTGTTATGATTTGTACACCTTTTTTTGTAATTTGAAGATGATATGGTTTAGTTTGTTGTGGTAAGGGATAGTTGGGGGTGATTTACGGTAGCCGAAGTAATTTAGGTGATTCTGGTATAGTTTGTTATGATTTTTAGCATTTTTTTGTAATTTTAAAGCGATTGGGCTTAGTTTGTTGCTGTAAAGTGTAGTTGGGGGTGATTTTTAATAGCCGAAGTAATCTAAATGTGTTTGGCATAGTTTGCTATGGTTACTAGCATTTTTTTGTAATTTAAAATTGATTGGGTTTAGTTTGTTGTGGTAAGGGTTAGTTGGCGATGATTTAGAGTAGCCGAAGTAATTTAGGTGAGTCTGGCATAGTTTGTTATCATTTGTACACCTTTTTTTGTAATTTTAAGACGATATGGTTTGGTTTGTTGTGGTAAGGGATAGTTGGGGGTGATTTACGGTAGCCGAAGTAATTTAGGTGATTCTGGTATAGTTTGTTATGATTTTTAGCATTTTTTTGTAATTTTAAAGTGATTGGGCTTAGTTTGTTGCTGTAAAGTGTAGTTGGGGGTGATTTTTGATAGCCGAAATAATTTAGGTGAGTTTGGCATAGTTTGCTATGGTTAGTAGCATTTTTTTGTAATTTAAAAGTGATTGGGTTTAGTTTGTTGTGGTAAGGGTTAATTGGTGATGATTTAGAGTAGCCGAAGTAATTTAGGTGAGTCTGGCATAGTTTGTTATGATTTGTACACCTTTTTTTGGAATTTTAAGATGATATGGTTTGGTTTGTTGTGGTAAGGGATAGTTGGGGGTGATTTACAGTAGCCGAAGTAATTTAGGTGATTCTGGTATAGTTTGTTATGATTTTTAGCATTTTTTTGTAATTTTAAAGTGACTGGGCTTAGATTGTTGCTGTAAAGTGTAGTTGGGGGTGATTTTTGATAGCCGAAGTAATTTAGGTGAGTTTGGCATAGTTTGCTATGGTTAGTCGCATTTTTTTGTAATTTAAAAGTGATTGGGTTTAGTTTGTTGTGGTAAGGGTTAGTTGGTGATGATTTAGAGTAGCCGAAGTAATTTAGGTGAGTCTGGCATAGTTTGTTATGATTTGTACACCTTTTTTTGTAATTTTAAGATGATATGGTTTGGTTTGTTGTGGTAAGGGATAGTTGGGGGTGATTTACGATAGCCGAAGTAATTTAGGTGATTCTGGTATAGTTTGTTATGATTTTTAGCATTTTTTTGTAATTTTAAAGTGATTGGGCTTAGTTTGTTGCTGTAAAGTGTAGTTGGGGGTGATTTTTGATAGCCGAAGTAATTTAGGTGAGTTTGGCATAGTTTGCTATTATTAGTAGCATTTTTTTGTAATTTAAAAGTGATTGGGTTTAGTTTGTTGTGGTAAGGGTTAGTTGGTGTTGATTTAGAGTAGCCGAAGTAATTTAGGTGAGTCTGGCATAGTTTGTTATGATTTGTACACCTTTTTTTGTAATTTGAAGATGATATGGTTTAGTTTGTTGTGGTAAGGGATAGTTGGGGGTGATTTACGGTAGCCGAAGTAATTTAGGTGATTCTGGTATAGTTTGTTATGATTTTTATCATTTTTTTGTAATTTTAAAGTGATTGGGCTTAGTTTGTTGCTGTAAAGTGTTGTTGGGGGTGATTTTTGATAGCCGAAGTAATTTAGGTGAGTTTGGCATAGTTTGCTATGGTTAGTAGCATTTTTTTGTAATATAAAAGTAATTGGGTTTAGTTTGTTGTAGTAAGGGTTAGTTGGTGATGATTTAGAGTAGCCGAAGTAATTTAGGTGAGTCTGGCATAGTTTGTTATGATTTGTACACCTTTTTTTGTAATTTTAAGATGATATGGTTTGGTTTGTTGTGGTAAGGGATAGTTGGGGGTGATTTACGATAGCCGAAGTAATTTAGGTGATTCTGGTATAGTTTGTTATGATTTTTAGCATTTTTTTGTAATTTTAAAGTGATTGGGCTTAGTTTGTTGCTGTAAAGTGTAGTTGGGGGTGATTTTTGATAGCCGAAGTAATTTAGGTGAGTTTGGCATAGTTTGCTATTATTAGTAGCATTTTTTTGTAATTTAAAAGTGATTGGGTTTAGTTTGTTGTGGTAAGGGTTAGTTGGTGTTGATTTAGAGTAGCCGAAGTAATTTAGGTGAGTCTGGCATAGTTTGTTATGATTTGTACACCTTTTTTTGTAATTTGAAGATGATATGGTTTAGTTTGTTGTGGTAAGGGATAGTTGGGGGTGATTTACGGTAGCCGAAGTAATTTAGGTGATTCTGGTATAGTTTGTTATGATTTTTAGCATTTTTTTGTAATTTTAAAGCGATTGGGCTTAGTTTGTTGCTGTAAAGTGTAGTTGGGGGTGATTTTTAATAGCCGAAGTAATCTAGGTGTGTTTGGCATAGTTTGCTATGGTTACTAGCATTTTTTTGTAATTTAAAATTGATTGGGTTTAGTTTGTTGTGGTAAGGGTTTGTTGGCGATGATTTAGAGTAGCCGAAGTAATTTAGGTGAGTCTGGCATAGTTTGTTATCATTTGTACACCTTTTTTTGTAATTTTAAGACGATATGGTTTGGTTTGTTGTGGTAAGGGATAGTTGGGGGTGATTTACGGTAGCCGAAGTAATTTAGGTGATTCTGGTATAGTTTGTTATGATTTTTAGCATTTTTTTGTAATTTTAAAGTGATTGGGGTTAGTTTGTTGCTGTAAAGTGTAGTTGGGGGTGATTTTTGATAGCCGAAATAATTTAGGTGAGTTTGGCATAGTTTGCTATGGTTAGTAGCATTTTTTTGTAATTTAAAAGTGATTGGGTTTAGTTTGTTGTGGTAAGGGTTAATTGGTGATGATTTAGAGTAGCCGAAGTAATTTAGGTGAGTCTGGCATAGTTTGTTATGATTTGTACACCTTTTTTTGGAATTTTAAGATGATATGGTTTGGTTTGTTGTGGTAAGGGATAGTTGGGGTGATTTACAGTAGCCGAAGTAATTTAGGTGATTCTGGTATAGTTTGTTATGATTTTTAGCATTTTTTTGTAATTTTAAAGTGACTGGGCTTAGTTTGTTGCTGTAAAGTGTAGTTGGGGGTGATTTTTGATAGCCGAAGTAATTTAGGTGAGTTTGGCATAGTTTGCTATGGTTAGTCGCATTTTTTTGTAATTTAAAAGTGATTGGGTTTAGTTTGTTGTGGTAAGGGTTAGTTGGTGATGATTTAGAGTAGCCGAAGTAATTTAGGTGAGTCTGGCATAGTTTGTTATGATTTGTACACCTTTTTTTGTAATTTTAAGATGATATGGTTTGGTTTGTTGTGGTAAGGGATAGTTGGGGGTGATTTACGATAGCCGAAGTAATTTAGGTGATTCTGGTATAGTTTGTTATGATTTTTAGCATTTTTTTGTAATTTTAAAGTGATTGGGCTTAGTTTGTTGCTGTAAAGTGTAGTTGGGGGTGATTTTTGATAGCCGAAGTAATTTAGGTGAGTTTGGCATAGTTTGCTATTATTAGTAGCATTTTTTTGTAATTTAAAAGTGATTGGGTTTAGTTTGTTGTGGTAAGGGTTAGTTGGTAATGATTTAGAATAGCCGAAGTAATTTAGGTGAGTCTGGCATAGTTTGTTATGAATTGTACACCTTTTTTTGTAATTTTAAGATGATATGGTTTGGTTTGTTGTGGTAAGGGATTGTTGGGGTGATTTACGGTAGCCGAAGTAATTTAGGTGATTCTGGTGTAGTTTGTTATGTTATGTTTTAGCATTTTTTTGTAATTTTAAAGTGATTGGGCTTAGTTTGTTGCTGTAAAGTGTAGTTGGGGTTGATTTTTGATAGCCGAAGTAATTTAGGTGAGTTTGGCATAGTTTGCTATGGTTAGTAGCATTTTTTTGTAATTTAAAAGTGATTGGGTTTAGTTTTTTGTGGTAAGGGTTAGTTGGTGATGATTTAGAGTAGCCGAAGTAATTTAGGTGAGTCTGGCATAGTTTGTTATGATTTGTACACCTTTTTTTGTAATTTTAAGATGATATGGTTTGGTTTGTTGTGGTAAGGGATAGTTGGGGGTGATTTACGGTAGCTGAAGTAATTTAGGTGATTCTGGTATAGTTTGTTATAATTTTTAGCATTTTTTTAATTTTAAAGTGATTGGGCTAAGTTTGTTGCTGTAAAGTGTAGTTGGGGGTGATTTTTGATAGCCGAAGTAATTTAGGTGAGTTTGGCATAGTTTGCTGTGGTTAGTAGCATTTTTTTGTAATTTAAAAGTGATTGGGTTTAGTTTGTTGTGGTAAGGGTTAGTTGGTGATGATTTAGAGTAGCCGAAGTAATTTAGGTGATTCTATCATAGTTTGTTATGATTTGTACACCTTTTTTTGTAATTTTAAGATGATATGGTTTGGTTTGTTGTGGTAAGGGATAGTTGGGGGTGATTTACGGTAGCCGAAGTAATTTAGGTGATTCTGGTATAGTTTGTTATGATTTTTAGCATTTTTTTGTAATTTTAAAGTTATTGGGCTTAGTTTGTTGCTGTAAAGTGTAGTTGGGGGTGATTTTTGATAGCCGAAGTAATTTAGGTGAGTTTGGCATAGTTTGATATGGTTAGTAGCATTTTTTTGTAATTTAAAAGTGATTGGGTTTAGTTTGTTGTGGTAAGGGTTAGTTGGTAATGATTTAGAGTAGCCGAAGTAATTTAGGTGAGTCTGGCATAGTTTGTTATGATGTGTACACCTTTTTTTGTAATTTTAAGATGATATGGTTTGGTTTGTTGTGGTAAGGGATAGTTGGGGGTGATTTACGGTAGCCGAAGTAATTTAGGTAATTCTGGTATAGTTTGTTATGATTTTTAGCATTTTTTTGTAATTTTAAAGTGATTGGTCTTAGTTTGTTGCTGTAAAGTGTAGTTGGGGGTGATTTTTGATAGCTGAAGTAATTTAGGTGAGTTTCGCATAGTTTGCTATGGTTAGTAGCATTTTTTGGAATTAAAAAGTAATTGGGTTCAGTTGGTTGTGGTAAGGGTTATTTGGTGATGATTTAGAGTAGCCGAAGTAATTTAGGTGAGTTTGGCATAGCTTGTTATAATTTGTACACCTTTTTTTGTAATTTTAAGATAGTATGGTTTGGTTTGTTGTGGTAAGGGATAGTTGGGGGTGATTTACAGTAGCCGAAGTAATTTAGGTGATTCTGGTATAGTTTGTTATGATTTTTAGCATTTTTTTGTAATTTAAAAGTGATTGGGCTTAGTTGGTTGCTGTAAACTGTAGTTGGGGGTGATTTTTGATAGCCGAAGTAATTTAGGTGAGTTTGGCATAGTTTTCTATGGTTAGTAGCATTTTTTTGTAATTTAAAAGTGACTGGGATTAGTTTGTTGTGGTAAGGGTTAGTTGGTGATTATTTAGAGTAGCCGAAGTAATTTAGGTGAGCCCGGCATAGTTTGTTATGATTTGTACACCTTTTTTTGTAATTTTAAGATGATATGGTTTGGTTTGTTGTGGTAAGGGATAGTTGGGGGTGATTTACGGTAGCCGAAGTAATTTAGGTGATTCTGGTATAGTTTGTTATGATTTTTAGCATTTTTTCGTAATTTTAAAGTTATTGGGCTTAGTTTGTTGCTGTAAAGTGTAGTTGGGGGTGATTTTTGATAGCCGAAGTAATTTAGGTGAGTTTGGCATAGTTTGCTATAGTTAGTAGCATTTTTTTGTAATTTAAAAGTGACTAGGTTTAGTTTGTTGTGGTAAGGGTTAGCTGGTGATGATTTATGGTAGCCGAAGTAATTTAGGTGAGTTTGGCATAGTTTGCTATGGTTAGTAGCATTTTTTTGTAATTTAAAAGTGATTGGGTTTAGTTTGTTGTGGTAAGGGTTAGTTGGTGATGATTTAGAATAGCCGAAGTAATTTAGGTGAGTCTGGCATAGTTTGTTATGATTTGTACACCTTTTTTTGTAATTTTAAGATGATATGGTTTGGGTTGTTGTGGTAAGGGCTAGTTGGGGGTGATTTACGGTAGCCGAAGTAATTTAGGTGATTCTGGTATAGTTTGTTATGATTTTTAGCATTTTTTTGTAATTTTAAAGTGATTGGGCTTAGTTTGTTGCTGTAAAGTGTAGTTGGGGGTGATTTTTGAAAGCCGAAGTAATTTAGGTGAGTTTGGCATAGTTTGCTATGGTTAGTAGCATTTTTTTGTAATTTAAAAGTGATTGGGTTTAGTTTGTTGTGGTAAGGGTTAGTTGGTGATGATTTAGAGTAGCCGAAGTAATTTGTGTGAGTTTGGCATAGTTTGCTATGGTTACTAGCATTTTTTGTAATTTAAAAGTGATTGGGTTTAGTTTGTTGTGGTAAGGGTTAGTTGGTGATGATTTAGAGTAGCCGAAGTAATTTAGGTGAGTCTGGCATATTTTGTTATGATTTGTACACATTTTTTTGTAATTTTAAGATGATATGGTTTGGTTTGTTGTGGTAAGGGATAGTTGGGGGTGATTTACGGTAGCCGAAGTAATTTAGGTGATTCTGGTATAGTTTGTTATGATTTTTAGCATTTTTTTGTAATTTTAAAGTGATTGGGCTTAGTTTGTTGCTGTAAAGTGTAGTTGGGGGTGATTTTTGATAGCCAAAGTAATTTAGGTGAGTTTGGCATAGTTTGCTATGGTTAGTAGCATTTTTTTGTAATTTAAAAGTGATTGGGTTTAGTTTGTTGTGGTAAGGGTTAGTTGGTGATGATTTAGAGTAGCCGAAGTAATTTAGGTAAGTCTGGCATAGTTTGTTATGATTTGTACACCTTTTTTTGTAATTTTAAGATGATATGGTTTGGTTTGTTGTGGTAAGGGATAGTTGGGGGTGATTTACGGTAGCTGAAGTAATTTAGGTGATTCTGGTATAGTTTGTTATAATTTTTAGCATTTTTTTGTAATTTTAAAGTGATTGGGCTAATTTTGTTGCTGTAAAGTGTAGTTGGGGGTGATTTCTGATAGCCGAAGTAATTTAGGTGAGTTTGGCATAGTTTGCTATGGTTAGTAGCATTTTTTTGTAATTTAAAAGTGATTGGGTTTAGTTTGTTGTGGTAAGGGTTAGTTGGTGATGATTTAGAGTAGCCGAAGTAATTTAGGTGAGTCTATCATAGTTTGTTATGATTTGTTCACCTTTTTTGTAATTTTAAGATGATATGGTTTGGTTTGTTGTGGTAAGGGATAGTTTGGGGTGATTTACGGTAGCCGAAGTAATTTAGGTGATTCTGGTATAGTTTGTTATAATTTTTAGCATTTTTTTGTAATTTTAAAGTGATTGGGCTTAGTTTGTTGCTGTAAAGTGTAGTTGGGGGTGATTTTTGATAGCCGAAGTAATTTAGGTGAGTTTGGCATAGTTTGCTATGGTTAGTAGCATTTTTTTGTAATTTAAAAGTGATTGGGTTTAGTTTGTTGTGGTAAGGGTTAGTTGGTGATGATTTAGAGTAGCCGAAGTAATTTAGGTAAGTCTGGCATAGTTTGTTATGATATGTACACCTTTTTTTGTAATTTTAAGATGATATGGTTTGGTTTGTTGTGGTAAGGGATAGTTGGGGGTGATTTACGGTAGCCGAAGTAATTTAGGTGATTCTGGTATAGTTTGTTATAATTTTTAGCATTTTTTTGTAATTTTAAAGTGATTGGGCTAAGTTTGTTGCTGTAAAGTGTAGTTGGGGGTGATTTTTGATAGCCGAAGTAATTTAGGTGAGTTTGGCATAGTTTGCTGTGGTTAGTAGCATTTTTTTGTAATTTAAAAGTGATTGGGTTTAGTTTGTTGTGGTAAGGGTTAGTTGGTGATGATTTAGAGTAGCCGAAGTAATTTAGGTGAGTCTATCATAGTTTGTTATGATTTGTACACCTTTTTTTGTAATTTTAAGATGATATGGTTTGGTTTGTTGTGGTAAGGGATAGTTGGGGGTGATTTACGGTAGCCGAAGTAATTTAGGTGATTCTGGTATAGTTTGTTATGATTTTTAGCATTTTTTTGTAATTTTAAAGTGATTGGGCTTAGTTTGTTGCTGTAAAGTGTAGTTGGGGGTGATTTTTGATAGCCGAAGTAATTTAGGTGAGTTTGGCATAGTTTGATATGGTTAGTAGCATTTTTTTGTAATTTAAAAGTGATTGGGTTTAGTTTGTTGTGGTAAGGGTTAGTTGGTAATGATTTAGAGTAGCCGAAGTAATTTAGGTGAGTCTGGCATAGTTTGTTATGATGTGTACACCTTTTTTTGTAATTTTAAGATGATATGGTTTGGTTTGTTGTGGTAAGGGATAGTTGGGGTTGATTTACGGTAGCCGAAGTAATTTAGGTAATTCTGGTATAGTTTGTTATGATTTTTAGCATTTTTTTGTAATTTTAAAGTGATTGGTCTTAGTTTGTTGCTGTAAAGTGTAGTTGGGGGTGATTTTTGATAGCTGAAGTAATTTAGGTGAGTTTCGCATAGTTTGCTATGGTTAGTACCATTTTTTGGAATTTAAAAGTAATTGGGTTCAGTTGGTTGTGGTAAGGGTTATTTGGTGATGATTTAGAGTAGCCGAAGTAATTTAGGTGAGTTTGGCATAGCTTGTTATGATTTGTACACCTTTTTTTGTAATTTTAAGATAGTATGGTTTGGTTTGTTGTGGTAAGGGATAGTTGGGGGTGATTTAGAGTAGCCGAAGTAATTTAGGTGATTCTGGTATAGTTTGTTATGATTTTTAGCATTTTTTTGTAATTTTAAAGTGGTTGAGCTTAGTTTGTTACTGTAAAGTGTAATTGGGGGTGATTTTTGATAGCCGAAGTAATTTAGGTGAATTTGGCATAGTTTGCTATGGTCAGTAGCATTTTTTTGTAATATAAAAGTGATTGGGTTTAGTTTGTTGTGGTAAGGGTTAGTTGGTGATGATTTAGAGTAGCCGAAGTAATTTAGGTGAGTCTGGCATAGTTTGTTATGATTTGTACACCGTTTTTTGTAATTTTAAGATGATATGGTTTGGTTTGTTGTTGTAAGGGATAGTTGGGGGTGATTTACGGTAGCCGAAGTAATTTAGGTGATTCTGGTATAGTTTGTTATGATTTTTAGCATTTTTTTGTAATTTTAAAGTGGTTGAGCTTAGTCTGTTGCAGTAAAGTGTAGTTGGGGGTGATTTTTGATAGCCGAAGTAATTTAGGTGAGTTTGGCATAGTTTGCTATGGTCAGTAGCATTTTTTTGTAATTTAAAAGTGATTGGGTTTAGTGTGTTGTGGTAAGGGTTAGTTGGTGATGATTTAGAGTAGCCGAAGTAATTTAGGTGAGTCTGGCATAGTTTGTTATGGTTTGTTCACCTTTTTTTGTAATTTTAAGATGATATGGTTTGGTTTGTTGTGGTAAGGGATAGTTGGGGGTGATTTACGGTAGCCGAAGTAATTTAGGTTATCTATATATATAAAGCGAAGTGTCCTCACTGACACACTCATTCATCTACACACTGATTCATAATCAACCCACTGCCCAAACCGTGAGGGCTGGAGACTTGAAATTTTAGACACGGGTGTATCATGTGCCGAAACTGAACACTAAGAAGGGATTTTGCAAAATTCGGCCCGGTTCCTTTGTAATTCAATAAAAACCGGCTAAAATAAACAAAAAATGATCGGATCGCGGAGACCGTGTTTATGTTAGAAGCACGTATCTAGCCAAAACAACTTCGACGACGGGCGACCTGTTTACATTAAAAGCACTTATTTAACCTAAACAATTTCAACGTCGAGTTTCTGCTTTTGTGATCAAATTTTTACCGTACCTAGCGAGGCCGCGGATATTTTTATTATAATCTTGATTTCAATTATAATGTCGATCCGTGACTCAATTAAAAATTACAAAACCACTGCGAATTTAATCCGTCTACATTAAACATCCTCAAATATCTCTTACAATTGCGAACTTTACCAAATCAACCCCAAAAAATTCCCGAACTACGCCAAACTGACATAAATTAGATCCGCCGTTATCTTAAATCAGCCCTTACCACCCTTTAGCAACCCCAAGTAACTCCAATCACTTTAAAATAAAACAAAATGACACAAATCATAGCAAACTATGCCTAACTCACCTAAATTACTTCGGCTACCATAAATCACCCCCAACTACCCCTTACCACCCCAAAATAAACCCAATTACTTTAAAATTACAAAAAATTATACAAACCATAGCAAACTATGTCAAACTCACCTAAATTACTTCGGCTACCATAAATCACCCCCAACTACCCCTTACAACCCCAAAATAAGCCCAATCACTTTAAAATTACAAAAAATGTTACAAGCCGTATCAAACTATGCCAAACTCATCTAAATTACTTCGGCTTCCATAAATCACCCCCAACTACCCCTTACCACCCCAAAATAGGCTCAATCACTTTAAAATTACAAAAAAAATCTACAAACCGTAGCAAACTATGCCAAACTCCCCTAAATTACTTCGGCTACCATAAATCATCCCGAACTACCCCTTACCACCCCAATATAAGCCCAATCACTTTAAAATTACAAAAAATGCTACAAACCATAGCAAACTATTCCAAAGTCACCTAAATTACTTCGGCTATCATAAATCATCCCCAACTACCCCTTACCACCCCAAAATAACCCAAAAACTTTAAAATTACAAAAAATGTTACAAGCAATATCAAACTATGCCAAACTCATCTAAATTACTTCGGCTACCATAAATCACTCCAACTACCCCTTACCACCCCAAACTAAGCCCAATCACTTTAAAATTACAAAAAATGATACAAACCATAGCAAACTATGCCAAACTCACCTAAATTACTTCGGCTACCATAAATCACCCCCAACTACCCCTTACCACCCCAAAATAAACCCAATTACTTTAAAATTACAAAAAATTATACAAACCATAGCAAACTATGTCAAACTCACCTAAATTACTTCGGCTACCATAAATCACCCCCAACTACCCCTTACAACCCCAAAATTAGCCCAATCACTTTAAAATTACAAAAAATGTTACAAGCCGTATCAAACTATGCCAAACTCATCTAAATTACTTCGGCTTCCATAAATCACCCCCAACTACCCCTTACCACCCCAAAATAGGCTCAATTACTTTAAAATTACAAAAAAAATCTACAAACCGTAGCAAACTATGCCAAACTCCCCTAAATTACTTCGGCTACCATAAATCACACCGAACTACCCCTTACCACCCCAATATAAGCCCAATCACTTTAAAATTACAAAAAATGCTACAATCCATAGCAAACTATTCCAAAGTCACCTAAATTACTTCGGCTATCATAAATCATCCCCAACTACCCCTTACCACCCCAAAATAAGCCCAATCACTTTAAAATTACAAAAAATGTTACAAGCAATATCAAACTATGCCAAACTCATCTAAATTACTTCGGCTACCATAAATCATTCCAACTACCCCTTACCACCCCAAACTAAGCCCAATCACTTTAAAATTACAAAAAATGATACAAACCATAGCAAACTATGCCAAACTCACCCAAATTACTTCGGCTACCATAAATCACCCCCAACTACCCCTTACCCCCCAAAATAAGCCCAATCACTTTAAAATTACAAAAAATGCTACAAACCATAGCAAACTATTCCAAAGTCACCTAAATTACTTCGGCTATCTTAAATCATTTCCAACTACCCCTTACCACCCCAAACTCAGCCCAATCACTTTAAAATTACAAAAAATGTTACAAGCCGTATCAAACTATGCCAAACTCACCCAAATTACTTCGGATACCATAAATCACCCCCAACTACCCCCTACCACCCCAAAATAAGCCCAATCACTTTAAAATTACAAAAAATTCTACAAACCATAGCAAACTATGCCAAACTCCCATAAATTACTTCGGCTACCATAAATCACCCCCAACTACCCCTTACAACCCCAAAATAAGACCAATCACTTTAAAATTACAAAAAATGCTACAAACCATAGCAAACTATGCCAAACTCACTTAAATTACTTCAGCTATCATAAATTACCCCCAACTACCCCTTACCACCCCAAAATAAGCCCAATTACTTTAAAATTACAAAAAATTATACAAACCATAGCAAACTATGTCAAACTCACCTAAATTACTTCAGCTACCATAAATCACCCCCAACTACCCCTTACCACCCAAAATATGCCCAATCACTTTAAAATTACAGAAAATGTTACAAACCATAGCAAACTATGTCAAACTCACTTAAATTACTTCGGCTACCATAAATCACCCCCAACTACCCCTTACCACCCTAAAATAAGCCCAATCGCTTTAAAATTACAAAAAATGCTACAAACCATAGCAAACCATGTCAAACTCACCTAAATGACTTCGGCTACCATAAATCACCCCCAACTACCCCTTACCACCCCAAAATAAGCCCAATTACTTTAAAATTACAAAAATTATACAAGCCATAGCAAACTATGTCAAACTTACCTAAATTACTTCGGCTACCATGTGACTAGCTGAATGTACCCGGCGTTGCCCGGACGTAGATTAAATAAACTCAGTGTTGACTAAAGTGGTGATGTTGACTAATCGACATTATAATACAATTAAACAGGAATGCTCTACTTTTCCAATCACAAAATAAACAAATATGCTGAAATTAACCTGCGTTGCCAGGACCGGGTACTTCAATATGATTTGGACAAAGAGGATACCTTGGTTGATATCTGAGATGAAAAATTTTGAATAGACTCTTTAGGCAGTTGTTCTATAAGCGATTCCAGGAAATCGAAATTAACTTTATATAATTTTCGGGGAAATCGAAGTTTACAAATTAGCTGATCATGTTATGATAAAATTGAAAACACAATGGAACGATTCCTCTTGCTGCAGTCAACTCACAAACAGAACAGTATGTATATGATTTTGACTTATCTCCGGAATAAACAAACACTTATCTCCTTCTGAACTGCACAAAAATTATTAAAACCTGGCCCTAACTGGTTGGACAATTAAAGTGCGAACCTTTTGAGCTCCCTTTCCAGTATTAAAATTTTGGTATGTGGTAAAATGTGGTATTTTATGGTATTTGTGCATCGCTAGATTTTCAAACTTGTCCATTTTAGTTATAAATGATGTAAAGCAATAATGAACACAATGTATTTACGTAAAATAAACAGTGTAAAACGCGTATCAATGTCAGTAATGTCTGGTCCAACGCTGTAAATTTTGGATTTCAGCCGAGGCAGATTTGGTGAAAAATAAATACACCACTACCATTAACTGAAAATAAAAATTAGCGTACAAATATAAGTGGAATCCGGTTCGACGCTGGTAATTTTTCGAAAATTGATTGGGGGCAGATTTGGTTAACGCGAGGATCAAATGTTAAATTAAAATATTTTATTTGATAGCGGTAGACCTTCGAACACTGATGCGTCGCCTCATCGAATTTGGCGACTTTGCGAACAGTTTCCGACGCTGGAGCAGCAATTTTCACAATTGAAGTTGTGTTAAAATTAAACACCGCGATCGAGTACTGCTCCACACGCTGAACCAGCAATTCTAGAATTCTAAGAAACGATAAGAAAGGCTTAACCAACGCTTGGTATGTGCGAATTTCTGCATAGATACTCAATCAAACTAAATCGAGCATCGCCTTTTCACGTTTGTGACCTTGCCCTTGACGTGGCAGGCTCCAGCTGCTTCAATAATGTAAAAATCTTATTCGACCTCTCCAATAAACTCACATTTGTTTACATTAACACGCATTCCTTCATGGACTTGTGACGAATTACAAACAAATATTGCAACTTCAAGTGTTCCATTTAATTTCGTTTCTGGGTGCAAGCTCCTTTCTTTTCACTCTAGTCAGTCTAAACTTATTACAAAGAGTTATATTTTCAAATCCAGGCGCCCTAAAGAATTTTGTCGTTGTTTTCCAAAGTTTCAAATAATACTCGCACAGGTGTACTCGTATGGCCCGTCATAATTTTCAAGAAATGAATTTAAAAAATTAACATTCTAAAGTAAATAAATATTTTCACGGGAATGTTAAAAATCTTATTCGGTCTCTCCAACAAACTAACACTTGTTTACATTAACATGCATTGCTTCATGGACCTGTGACGAATTACAAACAAATATCGAAATTTCAAGTGTTCCATGTCAGTCTGAACTTATTACACAGTGATATTTTCACATTCAGGCGCCCTAAATTATTTTGCCGTTGATTTATAAAGTTTCCCTGGAAGGGAAACCACTCCAAGTATAAATTTACTATCGAACACAAAGATAGTTCTGTAATTCTATTGCAGAAAAAATCGAATTTTTCAGATATTTTTACGAAAATCTAGCGCTTACACCGCCTTTATACCTCTTTAAAGTTAAAAACCATAGAGCTGTTTATACAAATGCACGCATGTTGAAAAGGTAGGGCTTGCCCCGTCAGCGTGTTGCAATTCAGAAATACGTTTATGTTATGTTCTCAACTGGAACAAATATTTATTTCAAGGTGAAAGAGAATCAAAATAGATATCAGCATATTTAATATGCAGAATAACGTCTATTAGTCGAAACAATATATTTTATGTGCAGATATTTATTAATATTTTATGATTTAATACGATAAGGCATTTATAAATGACACCACTAAATAGAAGATTTTGATTGAAAATTATTATTAATTTATGGTAGCCGAAGTAATTTAAGTGAGTTTGGCATAGCTTGCTATGTTGTGTAGCATTTTTTGTAATTTTAAAGTGATTAGGCTAATTTTGGGGCGGTAAGGGGTAGTTGGGGGTGATTTATGGTAGCCGAAGTAATTTAGGTAAGTTTGACATAGTTTGCTATGGCTTGTATAATTTTTGTAATTTTAAAGTAATTGGGCTTATTTTGGGGTGGTAAGGGGTAGTTGGGGGTGATTTATGGTAGCCGAAGTAATTTAGGTGAGATTGACATAGTTTGCTATGGTTTGTATAATTTTTGTAATTTTAAAGTAATTGGGCTTATTTTGGGGTGGTAAGGGGTAGTTGGGGGTGATTTATGGTAGCCGAAATCATTTAGGTGAGTTTGACATGGTTTGCTATGGTTTGTAGCATTTTTTGTAATTTTAAAGCGATTGGGCTTATTTTAGGGCGGTAAGGGGTAGTTGGGGGTGATTTATGGTAGCCGAAGTAATTTAAGTGAGTTTGACATAGTTTGCTATGGTTTGTAACATTTTCTGTAATTTTAAAGTGATTGGGCTTATTTTGGGGTGGTAAGGGGTAGTTGGGGGTGATTTATGGTAGCCGAAGTAATTTAGGTGAGTTTGACATAGTTTGCTATGGTTTGTATAATTTTTTGTAATTTTAAAGTAATTGGGCTTATTTTGGGGTGGTAAGGGGTAGTTGGGGGTGATTTATGATAGCCGATGTAATTTAAGTGAGTTTGGCATAGTTTGCTATGGTTTGCAGCATTTTTTGTAATTTTAAAGTGATTGGGTTTAGTTTGTGGTTGGTAAGGGGTAGTATGGGGTGATTTATTGTAGCCGAAGTAATTTAAGTGAGTTTGGCATAGTTTGACATGGTTTGCTATGGTTTGTAGCATTTTTTGTAATTTTAAAGCGATTGGGTTTATTTTAGGGCGGTAAGGGGTAGTTGGGGGTAATTTATGGTAGCCGAAGTAATTTAAGTGAGTTTGACATAGTTTGCTATGGTTTGTAACATTTTCTGTAATTTTAAAGTGATTGGGCTTATTTTGGGGTGGTAAGGGGTAGTTGGGGGTGATTTATGGTAGCCGAAGTAATTTAGGTGAGTTTGACATAGTTTGCTATGGTTTGTATAATTTTTTGTAATTTTAAAGTAATTGGGCTTATTTTGGGGTGGTAAGGGGTAGTTGGGGGTGATTTATGATAGCCGAAGTAATTTAAGTGAGTTTGGCACGTTTGCTATGGTTTGTAGCATTTTTTTGTAATTTTAAAGTGATTGGTCTTATTTTGGTGTTGTAAGGAGTGGTTGGGGGTGATTTATGGTAGCCGAAGTAATTTATGGGAGTTTGGCATAGTTTGCTATGGTTTGTAGAATTTTTTGTAATTTTAAAGTAATTGGGCTTATTTTGGGGTGGTAAGGGGAGTTGGGGGTGATTTATGATAGCCGAAGTAATTTAAGTGAGTTTGGCATAGTTTGCTATGGTTTGCAGCATTTTTTGTAATTTTAAAATGATTGGGTTTAGTTTGTGGTTGGTAAGGGGTAGTTGGGGGTGATTTATGGTAGCCGAACTAATTTAAGTGAGTTTGGCACGTTTGCTATGGTTTGTAGCATTTTTTGTAATTTTAAAGTGATTGGTCTTATTTTGGGGTTGTAAGGAGTAGTTGGGGGTGATTTATGGTAGCCGAAGTAATTTAGGTGAGTTTGGCATAGTTTGCTATGGTTAGTAGCATTTTTTTGTAATTTAAAAGTGATTGGGTTTAGTTTGTTGTGGTAAGGGTTAGTTGGTGATGATTTAGAGTAGCCGAAGTAATTTAGGTGAGTCTGGCATAGTTTGTTATGATTTGTAGACCTTTTTGTGTAATTTTAAGATGATATGGTTTGGTTTGTTGTGGTAAGGGATAGTTGGGGGTGATTTACGGTAGCCGAAGTAATATAGGTGATTCTGGTATAGTTTGTTATGATTTTTAGCATTTTTTTGTAATTTTAAAGTGACTGGGCTTAGTTTGTTGCTGTAAAGTGTAGTTGGGGATGATTTTTGATAGCCGAAGTAATTTAGGTGAGTTTGGCATAGTTTGCTATGGTTAATCGCATTTTTTTGTAATTTAAAAGTGATTGGGTTTAGTTTGTTGTGGTAAGGATTAGTTGGTGATGATTTAGAGTAGCCGAAGTAATTTAGGTGAGTCTGGCATAGTTTGTTATGATTTGTACACCTTTTTTGTAATTTTAAGATGATATGGTTTGGTTTGTTGTGGTAAGGGATAGTTGGGGGTGATTTACGGTAGCAGAAGTAATTTAGGTGATTCTGGTATAGTTCGTTATGATTTTTAGCATTTTTTTGTAATTTTAAAGTGATTGGGCTTAGTTTGTTGCTGTAAAGTGTAGTTGGCGGTGATTTTTGATAGCCGAAATAATTTAGGTGAGTCTGGCATAGTTTGCTATGGTTAGTAGCATTTTTTTGTAATTTAAAAGTGATTGGGTTTAGTTTGTTGTGGTAAGGGTTAGTTGGTGATGATTTAGAGTAGCCGAAGTAATTTAGGTGAGTCTGGCATAGTTTGTTATGATTTGTACACCTTTTTTTGTAATTTTAAGATGATATGGTTTGGTTTGTTGTGGTAAGGGATAGTTGGGGGTGATTTACGGTAGCAGAAGTAATTTAGGTGATTCTGGTATAGTTCGTTATGATTTTTAGCATTTTTTTGTAATTTTAAAGTGATTGGGCTTAGTTTGTTGCTGTAAAGTGTAGTTGGGGGTGATTTTTGATAGCCGAAGTAATTTAGGTGAGTTTGGCATAGTTTGCTATGGTTAGTAGCATTTTTTTGTAATTTAAAACTGATTGGGTTTAGTTTGTTGTGGCAAGGGTGAGTTGGTGATGATTTAGAGTAGCCAAAGTAATTTAGGTGAGTCTGGCATAGTTTGTTATGATTTGTACACCTTTTTTTGTAATTTTAAGAGGATATGATTTGGTTTGTTGTGGTAAGGGATAGTTGGGGGTGATTTACGATAGCCGAAGTAATTTAGGTGATTCTGGTATAGTTTGTTATGATTTTTAGCATTTTTTTTGTAATTTTAAAGTGATTGGGCTTAGTTTGTTGCTGTAAAGTGTAGTTGGGGGTGATTTTTAATAGCCGAAGTAATTTAGGTAAGTCAGGCATAGTTTGTTATCATTTGTACACCTTTTTTGTAATTTTAAGACGATATGGTTTGGTTTGTTGTGGTAAGGGATAGTTGGGGGTGATTTACGGTAGCCGAAGTAATTTAGGTGATTCTGGTATAGTTTGTTATGATTTTTAGCATTTTTTTGTAATTTTAAAGTGATTGGGCTTAGTTTGTTGCTGTAAAGTGTAGTTGGGGGTGATTTTTGATAGCCGAAGTAATTTAGGTGAGTTTGGCATAGTTTGCTATTATTAGTAGCATTTTTTTGTAATTTAAAAGTGATTGGGTTTAGTTTGTTGTGGTAAGGGTTAGTTGGTGTTGATTTAGAGTAGCCGAAGTAATTTAGGTGAGTCTGGCATAGTTTGTTATGATTTGTACACCTTTTTTTGTAATTTGAAGATGATATGGTTTAGTTTGTTGTGGTAAGGGATAGTTGGGGGTGATTTACGGTAGCCGAAGTAATTTAGGTGATTCTGGTATAGTTTGTTATGATTTTTATCATTTTTTTGTAATTTTAAAGTGAATGGGCTTAGTTTGTTGCTGTAAAGTGTAGTTGGGGGTGATTTTTGATAGCCGAAATAATTTAGGTGAGTTTGGCATAGTTTGCTATGGTTAGTAGCATTTTTTTCTAATTTAAAAGTGATTGGGTTTAGTTTGTTGTGGTAAGGGTTAATCGGTGATGATTTAGAGTAGCCGAAGTAATTTAGGTGAGTCTGGCATAGTTTGTTATGATTTGTACACCTTTTTTGTAATTTTAAGATGATATGGTTTGTTTTGTTGTGGTAAGGGAGAGTTGGGGGTGATTTACGGTAGCCGAAGTAATTTAGGTGATTCTGGTATAGTTTGTTATGATTTTTAGCATTTTTTTGTAATTTTAAAGTGATTGGGCTTAGTTTGTTGCAGTAAAGTGTAGTTTGGGGTGATTTTTGATAGCCGAAGTAATTTAGGTGAGTTTGGCATAGTTTGCTATGGTTAGTAGCATTTTTTTGTAATTTAAAAGTGATTGGGTTTAGTTTGTTGTGGTAAGGGTTTGTTGGTGATGATTTAGAGTAGCCGAAGTAATTTAGGTGAGTCTGGCATAGTTTGTTATGATTTGTACACCTTTTTTTGTAATTTTAAGATGATATGGTTTGGTTTGTTGTGGTAAGGGATAGTTGGGGGTGATTTACGGTAGCCGAAGTAATTTAGGTAATTCTGGTATAGTTTGTTATGATTTTTAGCATTTTTTTGTAATTTTAAAGTGATTGGGCTTAGTTTGTTGCTGTAAAGTGTAGTTGGGGGTGATTTTTGATAGCCGAAGTAATTTAGGTGAGTTTGGCATAGTTTGCTATTATTAGTAGCATTTTTTTGTAATTTAAAAGTGATTGGGTTTAGTTTGTTGTGGTAAGTGTTAGTTGGTGTTGATTTAGAGTAGCCGAAGTAATTTAGGTGAGTCTGGCATAGTTTGTTATGATTTGTACACCTTTTTTTGTAATTTGAAGATGATATGGTTTAGTTTGTTGTGGTAAGGGATAGTTGGGGGTGATTTACGGTAGCCGAAGTAATTTAGGTGATTCTGGTATAGTTTGTTATGATTTTTATCATTTTTTTGTAATTTTAAAGTGATTGGGCTTAGTTTGTTGCTGTAAAGTGTAGTTGGGGGTGATTTTTGATAGCCAAAGTAATTTTGGTGAATTTGGCATGGTTTGCTATGGTTAGTAGAATTTTTAGTAATTTAAAAGTGATTGGGTTTAGTTTGTTGTGGTAAGGGTTAGTTGGTAATGATTTAGAATAGCCGAAGTAATTTAGGTGAGTCTGGCATAGTTTGTTATGATTTGTACACCTTTTTTTGTAATTTTAAGATGATATGGTTTGGTTTGTTGTGGTAAGAGATAGTTGGGGGTGATTTAGGGTAGCCGAAGTAATTTAGGTGATTCTGGTGTAGTTTGTTATGATTTTTAGCATTTTTTTGTAATTTTAAAGTGATTGGGCTTAGTTTGTTGCTGTAAAGTGTAGTTGGGGGTGATTTTTAATAGCCGAAGTAATTTAGGTAAGTCAGGCATAGTTTGTTATCATTTGTACACCTTTTTTGTAATTTTAAGACGATATGGTTTGGTTTGTTGTGGTAAGGGATAGTTGGGGGTGATTTACGGTAGCCGAAGTAATTTAGGTGATTCTGGTATAGTTTGTTATGATTTTTAGCATTTTTTTGTAATTTTAAAGTGATTGGGCTTAGTTTGTTGCTGTAAAGTGTAGTTGGGGGTGATTTTTGATAGCCGAAATAATTTAGGTGAGTTTGGCATAGTTTGCTATGGTTAATAGCATTTTTTTGTAATTTAAAAGTGATTGGGTTTAGTTTGTTGTGGTAAGGTTTAATCGGTGATGATTTAGAGTAGCCGAAGTAATTTAGGTGAGTCTGGCATAGTTTGTTATGATTTGTACACCTTTTTTGTAATTTTAAGATGATATGGTTTGTTTTGTTGTGGTAAGGGAGAGTTGGGGGTGATTTACGGTAGCCGAAGTAATTTAGGTGATTCTGGTATAGTTTGTTATGATTTTTAGCATTTTTTTGTAATTTTAAAGTGATTGGGCTTAGTTTGTTGCAGTAAAGTGTAGTTTGGGGTGATTTTTGATAGCCGAAGTAATTTAGGTGAGTTTGGCATAGTTTGCTATGGTTAGTAGCATTTTTTTGTAATTTAAAAGTGATTGGGTTTAGTTTGTTGTGGTAAGGGTTTGTTGGTGATGATTTAGAGTAGCCGAAGTAATTTAGGTGAGTCTGGCATAGTTTGTTATGATTTGTACACCTTTTTTTGTAATTTTAAGATGATATGGTTTGGTTTGTTGTGGTAAGGGATAGTTGGGGGTGATTTACGGTAGCCGAAGTAATTTAGGTAATTCTGGTATAGTTTGTTATGATTTTTAGCATTTTTTTGTAATTTTAAAGTGATTGGGCTTAGTTTGTTGCTGTAAAGTGTAGTTGGGGGTGATTTTTGATAGCCGAAGTAATTTAGATGAATTTGGCATAGTTTGCTATGGTTAGTAACATTTTTTTGTAATTTAAAAGTGATTGGGTTTAGTTTGTTGTGGTAAGGGTTAGTTGGTTATGATTTAGAGTAGCCGAAGTAATTTAGGTGAGTCTGGCATAATTTGTTATGATTTGTACACCTTTTTTTGTAATTTTAAAATGATATGGTTTGGCTTGTTGTGGTAAGGGATAGTTGGGGGTGATTTACGGTAGCCGAAGTAATTTAGGTGATTCTGGTATAGTTTGTTATGATTTTTAGCATTTTTTTGTAATTTTAAAGTAATTGGGCTTAGTTTGTTGCTGTAAAGTGTAGTTGAGGGTGATTTTTGATAGCCGAAGTAATTTAGGTGAGTTTGGCATAGTTTGCTATGGTTAGTAGCATTTTTTTGTAATATAAAAGTAATTGGGTTTAGTTTGTTGTAGTAAGGGTTAGTTGGTGATGATTTAGAGTAGCCGAAGTAATTTAGGTGAGTCTGGCATAGTTTGTTATGATTTGTACACCTTTTTTTGTAATTTTAAGATGATATGGTTTGGTTTGTTGTGGTAAGGGATAGTTGGGGGTGATTTACGATAGCCGAAGTAATTTAGGTGATTCTGGTATAGTTTGTTATGATTTTTAGCATTTTTTTGTAATTTTAAAGTGATTGGGCTTAGTTTGTTGCTGTAAAGTGTAGTTGGGGGTGATTTTTGATAGCCGAAGTAATTTAGGTGAGTTTGGCATAGTTTGCTATTATTAGTAGCATTTTTTTGTAATTTAAAAGTGATTGGGTTTAGTTTGTTGTGGTAAGGGTTAGTTGGTGTTGATTTAGAGTAGCCGAAGTAATTTAGGTGAGTCTGGCATAGTTTGTTATGATTTGTACACCTTTTTTTGTAATTTGAAGATGATATGGTTTAGTTTGTTGTGGTAAGGGATAGTTGGGGGTGATTTACGGTAGCCGAAGTAATTTAGGTGATTCTGGTATAGTTTGTTATGATTTTTAGCATTTTTTTGTAATTTTAAAGCGATTGGGCTTAGTTTGTTGCTGTAAAGTGTAGTTGGGGGTGATTTTTAATAGCCGAAGTAATCTAAATGTGTTTGGCATAGTTTGCTATGGTTACTAGCATTTTTTTGTAATTTAAAATTGATTGGGTTTAGTTTGTTGTGGTAAGGGTTAGTTGGCGATGATTTAGAGTAGCCGAAGTAATTTAGGTGAGTCTGGCATAGTTTGTTATCATTTGTACACCTTTTTTTGTAATTTTAAGACGATATGGTTTGGTTTGTTGTGGTAAGGGATAGTTGGGGGTGATTTACGGTAGCCGAAGTAATTTAGGTGATTCTGGTATAGTTTGTTATGATTTTTAGCATTTTTTTGTAATTTTAAAGTGATTGGGCTTAGTTTGTTGCTGTAAAGTGTAGTTGGGGGTGATTTTTGATAGCCGAAATAATTTAGGTGAGTTTGGCATAGTTTGCTATGGTTAGTAGCATTTTTTTGTAATTTAAAAGTGATTGGGTTTAGTTTGTTGTGGTAAGGGTTAATTGGTGATGATTTAGAGTAGCCGAAGTAATTTAGGTGAGTCTGGCATAGTTTGTTATGATTTGTACACCTTTTTTTGGAATTTTAAGATGATATGGTTTGGTTTGTTGTGGTAAGGGATAGTTGGGGGTGATTTACAGTAGCCGAAGTAATTTAGGTGATTCTGGTATAGTTTGTTATGATTTTTAGCATTTTTTTGTAATTTTAAAGTGACTGGGCTTAGTTTGTTGCTGTAAAGTGTAGTTGGGGGTGATTTTTGATAGCCGAAGTAATTTAGGTGAGTTTGGCATAGTTTGCTATGGTTAGTCGCATTTTTTTGTAATTTAAAAGTGATTGGGTTTAGTTTGTTGTGGTAAGGGTTAGTTGGTGATGATTTAGAGTAGCCGAAGTAATTTAGGTGAGTCTGGCATAGTTTGTTATGATTTGTACACCTTTTTTTGTAATTTTAAGATGATATGGTTTGGTTTGTTGTGGTAAGGGATAGTTGGGGGTGATTTACGATAGCCGAAGTAATTTAGGTGATTCTGGTATAGTTTGTTATGATTTTTAGCATTTTTTTGTAATTTTAAAGTGATTGGGCTTAGTTTGTTGCTGTAAAGTGTAGTTGGGGGTGATTTTTGATAGCCGAAGTAATTTAGGTGAGTTTGGCATAGTTTGCTATTATTAGTAGCATTTTTTTGTAATTTAAAAGTGATTGGGTTTAGTTTGTTGTGGTAAGGGTTAGTTGGTGTTGATTTAGAGTAGCCGAAGTAATTTAGGTGAGTCTGGCATAGTTTGTTATGATTTGTACACCTTTTTTTGTAATTTGAAGATGATATGGTTTAGTTTGTTGTGGTAAGGGATAGTTGGGGGTGATTTACGGTAGCCGAAGTAATTTAGGTGATTCTGGTATAGTTTGTTATGATTTTTATCATTTTTTTGTAATTTTAAAGTGATTGGGCTTAGTTTGTTGCTGTAAAGTGTTGTTGGGGGTGATTTTTGATAGCCGAAGTAATTTAGGTGAGTTTGGCATAGTTTGCTATGGTTAGTAGCATTTTTTTGTAATATAAAAGTAATTGGGTTTAGTTTGTTGTAGTAAGGGTTAGTTGGTGATGATTTAGAGTAGCCGAAGTAATTTAGGTGAGTCTGGCATAGTTTGTTATGATTTGTACACCTTTTTTTGTAATTTTAAGATGATATGGTTTGGTTTGTTGTGGTAAGGGATAGTTGGGGGTGATTTACGATAGCCGAAGTAATTTAGGTGATTCTGGTATAGTTTGTTATGATTTTTAGCATTTTTTTGTAATTTTAAAGTGATTGGGCTTAGTTTGTTGCTGTAAAGTGTAGTTGGGGGTGATTTTTGATAGCCGAAGTAATTTAGGTGAGTTTGGCATAGTTTGCTATTATTAGTAGCATTTTTTTGTAATTTAAAAGTGATTGGGTTTAGTTTGTTGTGGTAAGGGTTAGTTGGTGTTGATTTAGAGTAGCCGAAGTAATTTAGGTGAGTCTGGCATAGTTTGTTATGATTTGTACACCTTTTTTTGTAATTTGAAGATGATATGGTTTAGTTTGTTGTGGTAAGGGATAGTTGGGGGTGATTTACGGTAGCCGAAGTAATTTAGGTGATTCTGGTATAGTTTGTTATGATTTTTAGCATTTTTTTGTAATTTTAAAGCGATTGGGCTTAGTTTGTTGCTGTAAAGTGTAGTTGGGGGTGATTTTTAATAGCCGAAGTAATCTAGGTGTGTTTGGCATAGTTTGCTATGGTTACTAGCATTTTTTTGTAATTTAAAATTGATTGGGTTTAGTTTGTTGTGGTAAGGGTTTGTTGGCGATGATTTAGAGTAGCCGAAGTAATTTAGGTGAGTCTGGCATAGTTTGTTATCATTTGTACACCTTTTTTTGTAATTTTAAGACGATATGGTTTGGTTTGTTGTGGTAAGGGATAGTTGGGGGTGATTTACGGTAGCCGAAGTAATTTAGGTGATTCTGGTATAGTTTGTTATGATTTTTAGCATTTTTTTGTAATTTTAAAGTGATTGGGGTTAGTTTGTTGCTGTAAAGTGTAGTTGGGGGTGATTTTTGATAGCCGAAATAATTTAGGTGAGTTTGGCATAGTTTGCTATGGTTAGTAGCATTTTTTTGTAATTTAAAAGTGATTGGGTTTAGTTTGTTGTGGTAAGGGTTAATTGGTGATGATTTAGAGTAGCCGAAGTAATTTAGGTGAGTCTGGCATAGTTTGTTATGATTTGTACACCTTTTTTTGGAATTTTAAGATGATATGGTTTGGTTTGTTGTGGTAAGGGATAGTTGGGGTGATTTACAGTAGCCGAAGTAATTTAGGTGATTCTGGTATAGTTTGTTATGATTTTTAGCATTTTTTTGTAATTTTAAAGTGACTGGGCTTAGTTTGTTGCTGTAAAGTGTAGTTGGGGGTGATTTTTGATAGCCGAAGTAATTTAGGTGAGTTTGGCATAGTTTGCTATGGTTAGTCGCATTTTTTTGTAATTTAAAAGTGATTGGGTTTAGTTTGTTGTGGTAAGGGTTAGTTGGTGATGATTTAGAGTAGCCGAAGTAATTTAGGTGAGTCTGGCATAGTTTGTTATGATTTGTACACCTTTTTTTGTAATTTTAAGATGATATGGTTTGGTTTGTTGTGGTAAGGGATAGTTGGGGGTGATTTACGATAGCCGAAGTAATTTAGGTGATTCTGGTATAGTTTGTTATGATTTTTAGCATTTTTTTGTAATTTTAAAGTGATTGGGCTTAGTTTGTTGCTGTAAAGTGTAGTTGGGGGTGATTTTTGATAGCCGAAGTAATTTAGGTGAGTTTGGCATAGTTTGCTATTATTAGTAGCATTTTTTTGTAATTTAAAAGTGATTGGGTTTAGTTTGTTGTGGTAAGGGTTAGTTGGTAATGATTTAGAATAGCCGAAGTAATTTAGGTGAGTCTGGCATAG
The DNA here is from genome assembly GCA_964023215.1 of Eledona agricola. Classification (NCBI taxonomy): domain Eukaryota; kingdom Metazoa; phylum Arthropoda; class Insecta; order Coleoptera; family Tenebrionidae; genus Eledona; species Eledona agricola. Next base: position 2,493,931 of record CAXIEJ010000140.1, on the reverse strand, counting down.
TTTGTTATGAATTGTACACCTTTTTTTGTAATTTTAAGATGATATGGTTTGGTTTGTTGTGGTAAGGGATTGTTGGGGTGATTTACGGTAGCCGAAGTAATTTAGGTGATTCTGGTGTAGTTTGTTATGTTATGTTTTAGCATTTTTTTGTAATTTTAAAGTGATTGGGCTTAGTTTGTTGCTGTAAAGTGTAGTTGGGGTTGATTTTTGATAGCCGAAGTAATTTAGGTGAGTTTGGCATAGTTTGCTATGGTTAGTAGCATTTTTTTGTAATTTAAAAGTGATTGGGTTTAGTTTTTTGTGGTAAGGGTTAGTTGGTGATGATTTAGAGTAGCCGAAGTAATTTAGGTGAGTCTGGCATAGTTTGTTATGATTTGTACACCTTTTTTTGTAATTTTAAGATGATATGGTTTGGTTTGTTGTGGTAAGAGATAGTTGGGGGTGATTTACGGTAGCCGAAGTAATTTAGGTGATTCTGGTATAGTTTGTTATGATTTTTAGCATTTTTTTGTAATTTTAAAGTGATTGGGCTTAGTTTGTTGCTGTAAAGTGTAGTTGGGGGTGATTTTTGATAGCCGAAGTAATTTAGATGAGTTTGGCATAGTTTGCTATGGTTAGTAGCATTTTTTATAATTTAAAAGTGATTGGGTTTAGTTTCTTGTGGTAAGGGTTAGTTGGTGATGATTTATGGTAGCCGAAGTAATTTAGGTGAGTCTGGCATAGTTTGTTATGATTTGTACACCTTTTTTTGTAATTTTAAGATGATATGGTATTATTTGTTGTGGTAAGGGATAGTTGGGGTTGTTTTACGGTAGCCGAAGTAATTTAGGTGATTCTGGTATAGTTTTTTATGATTTTTAGCATTTTTTTGTAATTTTAAAGTGGTTGAGCTTAGTTTGTTACTGTAAAGTGTAATTGGGGGTGATTTTTGATAGCCGAAGTAATTTAGGTGAGTTTGGCATAGTTTGCTATGGTCAGTAGCATTTTTTGTAATTTAAAAGTGATTGGGTTTAGTTTGTTGTGGTAAGGGTTAGTTGGTGATGATTTAGAGTAGCCGAAGTAATTTAGGTGAGTCTGGCATAGTTTGTTATGATTTGTACACCTTATTTTTATAATTTTAAGATGATATGGTTTTATTTGTTGTGGTAAGGGATAGTTGGGGTTGTTTTACGGTAGCCAAAGTAATTTAGGTGATTCTGGTATAGTTTGTTATGATTTTTAGCATTTTTTTGTAATTTTAAAGTGGTTGAGCTTAGTTTGTTGCTGTAAAGTGTAGTTGGGGGTGATTTTTGATAGCCGAAGTAATTTAGGTGAGTTTGGCATAGTTTGCTATGGTTAGTAGCATTTTTTTGTAATTTAAAAGTGATTGGGTTTAGTTTGTTGTGGTAAGGGTTAGTTGGTGATGATATAGAGTAGCCGAAGTAATTTAGGTGAGTCTGGCATAATTTGTTATGATTTGTTCACCTTTTTTTGTAATTTTAAGATGATTTGGTTTGGTTTGTTGTGGTAAGGGATAGTTGGGGGTGATTTACGGTAGCCGAAGTAATTTAGGTTATTCTGGTATAGTTTGTTATGATTTTTAGCATTTTTTTGTAATTTTAAAGTGATTGGGCTTAGTTTGTTGCTGTAAAGTGTAGTTGGGGGTGATTTTTGATTGCCTAAATAATTTAGGTGAGTTTGGCATAGTTTGCTATGGTTAGTAGCATTTTTTTGTAATTTAAAAGTGATTGGGTTTAGTTTGTTGTGGTAAGGGTTAATTGGTGATGATTTAGAGTAGCCGAAGTAATTTAGGTGAGTTTGGCATAGTTTGTTATGATTTGTACACCTTTTTTTGTAATTTTAAGATGATATGGTTTGGTTTGTTGTGGTAAGGGATAGTTGGGGGTGATTTAGGGTAGCCGAAATAATTTAGGTGATTCTGGTATAGTTTGTTATGATTTTTAGCATTTTTTTGTAATTTTAAAGCGATTGGGCTTAGTTTGTTGCTGTAAAGTGTAGTTGGGGGTGATTTTTAATAGCCGAAGTAATCTAGGTGTGTTTGGCATAGTTTGCTATGGTTACTAGCATTTTTTTGTAATTTAAAATTGATTGGGTTTAGTTTGTTGTGGTAAGGGTTAGTTGGCGATGATTTAGAGTAGCCGAAGTAATTTAGGTGAGTCTGGCATAGTTTGTTATCATTTGTACACCTTTTTTTGTAATTTTAAGACGATATGGTTTGGTTTGTTGTGGTAAGGGATAGTTGGGGGTGATTTACGGTAGCCGAAGTAATTTAGGTGATTCTGGTATAGTTTGTTATGATTTTTAGCATTTTTTTGTAATTTTAAAGTGATTGGGCTTAGTTTGTTGCTGTAAAGTGTAGTTGGGGGTGATTTTTGATTGCCTAAATAATTTAGGTGAGTTTGGCATAGTTTGCTATGGTTAGTAGCATTTTTTTGTAATTTAAAAGTGATTGGGTTTAGTTTGTTGTGGTAAGGGTTAATTGGTGATGATTTAGAGTAGCCGAAGTAATTTAGGTGAGTCTGGCATAGTTTGTTATGATTTGTACACCTTTTTTTGTAATTTTAAGATGATATGGTTTGGTTTGTTGTAGTAAGGGATAGTTGGGGGTGATTTACGGTAGCCGAAGTAATTTAGGTAATTCTGGTATAGTTTGTTATGATTTTTAGCATTTTTTTGTAATTTTAAAGTGATTGGGCTTAGTTTGTTGCTGTAAAGTGTAGTTGGGGGTGATTTTTGATTGCCTAAATAATTTAGGTGAGTTTGGCATAGTTTGCTATGGTTAGTAGCATTTTTTTGTAATTTAAAAGTGATTGGGTTTAGTTTGTTGTGGTAAGGGTTAATTGGTGATGATTTAGAGTAGCCGAAGTAATTTAGGTGAGTCTGGCATAGTTTGTTATGATTTGTACACCTTTTTTTGTAATTTTAAGATGATATGGTTTGGTTTGTTGTAGTAAGGGATAGTTGGGGGTGATTTACGGTAGCCGAAGTAATTTAGGTTATTCTGGTATAGTTTGTTATGATTTTTAGCATTTTTTTGTAATTTTAAAGTGATTGGGCTTAGTTTGTTGCTGTAAAGTGTAGTTGGGGGTGATTTTTGATAGCCGAAGTAATTTAGGTGAGTTTGGCTAAGTTTGCTATGGTTAGTAGCATTTTTTTGTAATTTAAAAGTGATTGGGTTTAGTTTGTTGTGGTAAGGGTTAGTTGGTGATGATTTAGAGTAGCCGAAGTAATTTAGGTGAGTTTGGCATAGTTTGTTATGATTTGTACACCTTTTTTTGTAATTTTAAGATGATATGGTTTGGTTTGTTGTGGTAAGGGATAGTTGGGGGTGATTTAGGGTAGCCGAAATAATTTAGGTGATTCTGGTATAGTTTGTTATGATTTTTAGCATTTTTTTGTAATTTTAAAGCGATTGGGCTTAGTTTGTTGCTGTAAAGTGTAGTTGGGGGTGATTTTTAATAGCCGAAGTAATCTAGGTGTGTTTGGCATAGTTTGCTATGGTTACTAGCATTTTTTTGTAATTTAAAATTGATTGGGTTTAGTTTGTTGTGGTAAGGGTTAGTTGGCGATGATTTAGAGTAGCCGAAGTAATTTAGGTGAGTCTGGCATAGTTTGTTATCATTTGTACACCTTTTTTTGTAATTTTAAGACGATATGGTTTGGTTTGTTGTGGTAAGGGATAGTTGGGGGTGATTTACGGTAGCCGAAGTAATTTAGGTGATTCTGGTATAGTTTGTTATGATTTTTAGCATTTTTTTGTAATTTTAAAGTGATTGGGCTTAGTTTGTTGCTGTAAAGTGTAGTTGGGGGTGATTTTTGATTGCCTAAATAATTTAGGTGAGTTTGGCATAGTTTGCTATGGTTAGTAGCATTTTTTTGTAATTTAAAAGTGATTGGGTTTAGTTTGTTGTGGTAAGGGTTAATTGGTGATGATTTAGAGTAGCCGAAGTAATTTAGGTGAGTCTGGCATAGTTTGTTATGATTTGTACACCTTTTTTTGTAATTTTAAGATGATATGGTTTGGTTTGTTGTAGTAAGGGATAGTTGGGGGTGATTTACGGTAGCCGAAGTAATTTAGGTAATTCTGGTATAGTTTGTTATGATTTTTAGCATTTTTTTGTAATTTTAAAGTGATTGGGCTTAGTTTGTTGCTGTAAAGTGTAGTTGGGGGTGATTTTTGATAGCCGAAGTAATTTAGGTAAGTTTGGCATAGTTTGCTATGGTTAGTAGCATTTTTTTGTAATTTAAAAGTGATTGGGTTTAGTTTGTTGTGGTAAGGGTTGGTTGGTGATGATATAGAGTAGCCGAAGTAATTTAGGTGAGTCTGGCATAGTTTGTTATGATTTGTTCACCTTTTTTTGTAATTTTAAGATGATATGGTTTGGTTTGTTGTGGTAAGGGATAGTTGGGGGTGATTTACGGTAGCCGAAGTAATTTAGGTTATTCTGGTATAGTTTGTTATGATTTTTAGCATTTTTTTGTAATTTTAAAGTGATTGGGCTTAGTTTGTTGCTGTAAAGTGTAGTTGGGGGTGATTTTTGATAGCCGAAGTAATTTAGGTGAGTTTGGCTAAGTTTGCTATGGTTAGTAGCATTTTTTTGTAATTTAAAAGTGATTGGGTTTAGTTTGTTGTGGTAAGGGTTAGTTGGTGATGATTTAGAGTAGCCGAAGTAATTTAGGTGAGTTTGGCATAGTTTGTTATGATTTGTACACCTTTTTTTGTAATTTTAAGATGATATGGTTTGGTTTGTTGTGGTAAGGGATAGTTGGGGGTGATTTAGGGTAGCCGAAATAATTTAGGTGATTCTGGTATAGTTTGTTATAATTTTTAGCATTTTTTTGTAATTTTAAAGCGATTGGGCTTAGTTTGTTGCTGTAAAGTGTAGTTGGGGGTGATTTTTAATAGCCGAAGTAATCTAGGTGTGTTTGGCATAGTTTGCTATGGTTACTGGCATTTTTTTGTAATTTAAAATTGATTGGGTTTAGTTTGTTGTGGTAAGGGTTAGTTGGCGATGATTTAGAGTAGCCGAAGTAATTTAGGTGAGTTTGGCATAGTTTGTTATCATTTGTACACCTTTTTTTGTAATTTTAAGACGATATGGTTTGGTTTGTTGTGGTAAGGGATAGTTGGGGGTGATTTACGGTAGCCGAAGTAATTTAGGTGATTCTGGTATAGTTTGTTATGATTTTTAGCATTTTTTTGTAATTTTAAAGTGATTGGGCTTAGTTTGTTGCTGTAAAGTGTAGTTGGGGGTGATTTTTGATAGCCGAAATAATTTAGGTGAGTTTGGCATAGTTTGCTATGGTTAGTAGCATTTTTTTGTAATTTAAAAGTGATTGGGTTTAGTTTGTTGTGGTAAGGGTTAATTGGTGATGATTTAGAGTAGCCGAAGTAATTTAGGTGAGTCTGGCATAGTTTGTTATGATTTGTACACCTTTTTTTGTAATTTTAAGATGATATGGTTTGGTTTGTTGTGGTAAGGGAGAGTTGGGGGTGATTTACGGTAGCCGAAGTAATTTAGGTAATTCTGGTATAGTTTGTTATGATTTTTAGCATTTTTTTGTAATTTTAAAGTGATTGGGCTTAGTTTGTTGCTGTAAAGTGTAGTTGGGGGTGATTTTTGATAGCCGAAGTAATTTAGGTGAGTTTGGCATAGTTTGCTATGGTTAGTAGCATTTTTTTGTAATTTAAAAGTGATTGGGTTTAGTTTGTTGTGGTAAGGGTTAGTTGGTGATGATTTAGAGTAGCCGAAGTAATTTAGGTGAGTCTGGCATAGTTTGTTATGATTTGTACACCTTTTTTTGGAATTTTAAGATGATATGGTTTGGTATGTTGTGGTAAGGGATAGTTGGGGGTGATTTACAGTAGCCGAAGTAATTTAGGTGATTCTGGTATAGTTTGTTATGATTTTTAGCATTTTTTTGTAATTTTAAAGTGACTGGGCTTAGTTTGTTGCTGTAAAGTGTATTTGGGGGTGATTTTTGATAGCCGAAGTAATTTAGGTGAGTTTGGCATAGTTTGCTATGGTTAGTCGCATTTTTTTGTAATTTAAAAGTGATTGGGTTTAGTTTGTTGTGGTAAGGGTTAGTTGGTGATGATTTAGAGTAGCCGAAGTAATTTAGGTGAGTCTGGCATAGTTTGTTATGATTTGTACACCTTTTTTTGTAATTTTAAGACGATATGGTTTGGTTTGTTGTGGTAAGGGATAGTTGGGGGTGATTTACGGTAGCCGAAGTAATTTAGGTGATTCTGGTATAGTTCGTTATGATTTTTAGCATTTTTTTGTAATTTTAAAGTGATTGGGTTTAGTTTGTTGCTGTAAAGTGTAGTTGGGGGTGATTTTTGATAGCCGAAGTAATTTAGGTGAGTTTGGCATAGTTTGCTATGGTTAGTAGCATTTTTTTGTAATTTAAAACTGATTGGGTTTAGTTTGTTGTGGCAAGGGTTAGTTGGTGATGATTTAGAGTAGCCAAAGTAATTTAGGTGAGTCTGGCATAGTTTGTTATGATTTGTACACCTTTTTTTGTAATTTTAAGATGATATGGTTTGGTTTGTTGAGGTAAGGGATAGTTGGGGGTGATTTACGGTAGCCGAAGTAATTTTTGTGATTCTGGTATTGTTTGTTATGATTTTTAGCATTTTTTTGTAATTTTAAAGTGATTGGGCTTACTTTGTTGCTGTAAAGTGTATTTAGGGGTGATTTTTGATAGCCGAAGTAATTTAGGTGAGTTTGGCATAGTTTGCTATGGTTAGTAGCATTTTTTCGTAATTTAAAACTGATTGGGTTTAGTTTGTTGTGGTAAGGGTTAGTTGGTGATGATTTAGAGTAGCCGAAGTAATTTAGGTGAGTCTGGCATAGTTTGTTATGACTTGTACACCTTTTTTGTAATTTTAAGATGATATGGTTTGGTTTGTTGTTGTAAGGGATAGTTGGGGGTGATTTACGGTAGCCGAAGTAATTTAGGTGATTCTAGTATAGTTTGTTATGATTTTTAGCATTTTTTTGTAATTTTAAAGTGGTTGGGCTTAGTTTGTTTCTGTAAAGTGTAGTTGGGGGTGATTTTTGATAGCCGAAGTAATTTAGGTGAGTTTGGCATAGTTTGCTATGGTTAGTAGCATTTTTTTGTAATTTAAAAGTGATTGGGTTTAGTTTGTTGTGGTAACGGTTAGTTGGTGATGATTTAGAGTAGCCGAAGTAATTTAGGTGAGTCTGGCATAGTTTGTTATGATTTGTACACCTTTTTTTGTAATTTTAAGATGATATGTTTTGGTTTGTTGTGGTAAGAGATAGTTGGGGGTGATTTAGGGTAGCCGAAGTAATTTAGGTGATTCTGGTATAGTTTGTTATGATTTTTAGCATTTTTTTGTAATTTTAAAGTGATTGGGCTTAGTTTGTTGCTGTTAAGTGTAGTTGGGGGTGATTTTTAATAGCCGAAGTAATCTAGGTGTGTTTGGCATAGTTTTCTATGGTTACTAGCATTTTTTTATAATTTAAAAGTGATTGTGTTTAGTTTGTTGTGGTAAGGGTTAGTTGGTGATAATTTAGAGTAGCCGAAGTAATTTAGGTAAGTCTGGCATAGTTTGTTATCATTTGTACACCTTTTTTTGTAATTTTAAGACGATATGGTTTGGTTTGTTGTGGTAAGGGATAGTTGGGGGTGATTTACGGTAGCCGAAGTAATTTAGGTGATTCTGGTATAGTTTGTTATGATTTTTAGCATTTTTTTGTAATTTTAAAGTGATTGGGCTTAGTTTGTTGCTGTAAAGTGTAGTTGGGAGTGATTGTTGATAGCCGAAATAATTTAGGTGAGTTTGGCATAGTTTGCTATGGTTAGTAGCATTTTTTTGTAATTTAAAAGTGATTGGGTTTAGTTTGTTGTGGTAAGGGTTAATCGGTGATGATTTAGAGTAACCGAAGTAATTTAGGTGAGTCTGGCATAGTTTGTTATGATTTGTACACCTTTTTTTGTAATTTTAAGATGATATGGTTTGGTTTGTTGTGGTAAGGGATAATTGGGGGTGATTTACGGTAGCCGAAGTAATTTAGGTGATTCTGGTATAGTTTGTTATGATTTTTAGCATTTTTTTGTAATTTTAAAGTGATTGGGCTTAGTTTGTTGCTGTAAAGTGTAGTTGGGGGTGATTTTTGATAGCCAAAGTAATTGAGGTGAGTTTGGCATAGTTTGCAATTATTAGTAGCATTTTTTTGTAATTTAAAAGTGATTGGGTTTAGTTTGTTGTGGTAAGGGTTAGTTGGTGTTGATTTAGATTAGCCGAAGTAATTTAGGTGAGTCTGGCATAGTTTGTTATGATTTGTACACCTTTTTTTGTAATTTGAAGATGATATGGTTTAGTTTGTTGTGGTAAGGGATAGTTGGGGGTGATTTACGGTAGCCGAAGTAATTTAGGTGATTCTGGTATAGTTTGTTATGATTTTTATCATTTTTTTGTAATTTTAAAGTGATTGGGCTTAGTTTGTTGCTGTAAAGTGTAGTTGGGGGTGATTTTTGATAGCCAAAGTAATTTTGGTATGTTTGGCATAGTTTGCTATGGTTAGTAGCATTTTTAGTAATTTAAAAGTGATTGGGTTTAGTTTGTTGTGGTAAGGGTTAGTTGGTAATGATTTAGAATAGCCGAAGTAATTTAGGTGAGTCTGGCATAATTTGTTATGAATTGTACACCTTTTTTTATAATTTTAAGATGATATGGTTTGGTTTGTTGTGGTAAGGGATAGTTGGGGGTGATTTACGGTAGCCGAAGTAATTTAGGTGATTCTGGTATAGTTTGTTATGATTTTTAGCATTTTTTTGTAATTTTACAGTGATTGGGCTTAGTTTGTTGCTGTAAAGTGTAGTTGGGGGTGATTTTTGATAGCCGAAGTAATTTAGATGAGTTTGGCATAGTTTGCTATGGTTAGTAGCATTTTTTTGTAATTTAAAAGTGATTGGGTTTAGTTTGTTGTGGTAAGGGTTAGTTGGTGATGATTTAGAGTATCCGAAGTAATTTAGGTGAGTCTGGTATAGTTTGTTATGATTTGTACACCTTTTCTTGTAATTTTAAGAAGATATGGTTTGGTTTGTTGTGGTAAGGGATAGTTGGGGGTGATTTACGGTAGCCGAAGTAATTTAGGTGATTCTGGTATAGTTTGTTATGATTTTTAACTTTTTTTTGTAATTTTAAAGTGATTGGGCTTAGTTTGTTGCTGGAAAGTGTAGTTGGGGGTGATTTTTGATAGCCGAAGTAATTTAGATGAGTTTGGCATAGTTTGCTATGGTTAGTAGCATTTTTTGTAATTTAAAAGTGATTGGGTTTAGTTTCTTGTGGTAAGGGTTAGTTGGTGATGATTTCGAGTAGCCGAAGTAATTTAGGTGAGTCTGGCATAGTTTGTTATGATTTGTACTCCTTTTTTTGTAATTTTAAGATGATATGGTTTTATTTGTTGTGGTAAGGGATAGTTGGGGTTGTTTTACGGTAGCCGAAGTAATTTAGGTGATTCTGGTATAGTTTGTTATGATTTTTAGCATTTTTTTGTAATTTTAAAGTGGTTGAGCTTAGTTTGTTACTGTAAAGTGTAATTGGGGGTGATTTTTGATAGCCGAAGTAATTTAGGTGAGTTTGGCATAGTTTGCTATGGTCAGTAGCATTTTTTTGTAATTTAAAAGTGATTGGGTTTAGTTTGTTGTGGTAAGGGTTAGTTGGTGATGATTTAGAGTAGCCGAAGTAATTTAGGTGAGTCTGGCATAGTTTGTTATGATTTGTACACCTTTTTTTGTAATTTTAAGATGATATGGTTTTATTTGTTGTGGTAAGGGATAGTTGGGGGTGTTTTACGGTAGCCGAAGTAATTTAGGTGATTCTGGTATAGTTTGTTATGATTTTTAGCATTTTTTTGTAATTTTAAAGTGGTTGAGCTTAGTTTGTTGCTGTAAAGTGTAGTTGGGGGTGATTTTTGATAGCCGAAGTAATTTAGGTGAGTTTGGCATAGTCTGCTATGGTTAGTAGCATTTTTTTGTAATTTAAAAGTGATTGGGTTTAGTTTGTTGTGGTAAGGGTTAGTTGGTGATGATTTAGAGTAGCCGAAGTAATTTAGGTGAGTTTGGCATAGTTTGTTATGATTTGTACACCTTTTTTTGTAATTTTAAGATGATATGGTTTGGTTTGTTGTGGTAAGGGATAGTTGGGGGTGATTTAGGGTAGCCGAAATAATTTAGGTGATTCTGGTATAGTTTGTTATGATTTTTAGCATTTTTTTGTAATTTTAAAGCGATTGGGCTTAGTTTGTTGCTGTAAAGTGTAGTTGGGGGTGATTTTTAATAGCCGAAGTAATCTAGGTGTGTTTGGCATAGTTTGCTATGGTTACTAGCATTTTTTTGTAATTTAAAATTGATTGGGTTTAGTTTGTTGTGGTAAGGGTTAGTTGGCGATGATTTAGAGTAGCCGAAGTAATTTAGGTGAGTCTGGCATAGTTTGTTATCATTTGTACACCTTTTTTTGTAATTTTAAGACGATATGGTTTGGTTTGTTGTGGTAAGGGATAGTTGGGGGTGATTTACGGTAGCCGAAGTAATTTAGGTGATTCTGGTATAGTTTGTTATGATTTTTAGCATTTTTTTGTAATTTTAAAGTGATTGGGCTTAGTTTGTTGCTGTAAAGTGTAGTTGGGGGTGATTTTTGATAGCCGAAATAATTTAGGTGAGTTTGGCATAGTTTGCTATGGTTAGTAGCATTTTTTTGTAATTTAAAAGTGATTGGGTTTAGTTTGTTGTGGTAAGGGTTAATTGGTGATGATTTAGAGTAGCCGAAGTAATTTAGGAGAGTCTGGCATAGTTTGTTATGAATTGTACACCTTTTTTTATAATTTTAAGATGATATGGTTTGGTTTGTTGTGGTAAGGGATAGTTGGGGGTGATTTACGGTAGCCGAAGTAATTTAGGTGATTCTGGTATAGTTTGTTATGATTTTTAGCATTTTTTTGTAATTTTACAGTGATTGGGCTTAGTTTGTTGCTGTAAAGTGTAGTTGGGGGTGATTTTTGATAGCCGAAGTAATTTAGATGAGTTTGGCATAGTTTGCTATGGTTAGTAGCATTTTTTTGTAATTTAAAAGTGATTGGGTTTAGTGTGTTGTGGTAAGGGTTAGTTGGTGATGATTTAGAGTATCCGAAGTAATTTAGGTGAGTCTGGTATAGTTTGTTATGATTTGTACACCTTTTCTTGTAATTTTAAGAAGATATGGTTTGGTTTGTTGTGGTAAGGGATAGTTGGGGGTGATTTACGGTAGCCGAAGTAATTTAGGTGATTCTGGTATAGTTTGTTATGATTTTTAGCATTTTTTTGTAATTTTAAAGTGATTGGGCTTAGTTTGTTGCTGTTAAGTGTAGTTGGGGGTGATTTTTAATAGCCGAAGTAATCTAGGTGTGTTTGGCATAGTTTTCTATGGTTACTAGCATTTTTATATAATTTAAAAGTGATTGGGTTTAGTTTGTTGTGGTAAGGGTTAGTTGGTGATAATTTAGAGTAGCCGAAGTAATTTAGGTGAGTCTGGCATAGTTTGTTATGATTTGTACACCTTTTTTGTAATTTTAAGATGATATGGTTTGTTTTGTTGTGGTAAGGGAGAGTTGGGGGTGATTTACGGTAGCCGAAGTAATTTAAGTGATTCTGGTATAGTTTGTTATGATTTTTAGCATTTTTTTGTAATTTTAAAGTGATTGGGCTTAGTTTGTTGCTGTAAAGTGTAGTTTGGGGTGATTTTTGATAGCCGAAGTAATTTAGGTGAGTTTGGCATAGTTTGCTATGGTTAGTAGCATTTTTTTGTAATTTAAAATTGATTGGGTTTAGTTTGTTGTGGTAAGGGTTAGTTGGTGATGATTTAGAGTATCCGAAGTAATTTAGGTGAGTCTGGTATAGTTTGTTATAATTTGTACACCTTTTCTTGTAATTTTAAGAAGATATGGTTTGGTTTGTTGTGGTAAGGGATAGTTGGGGGTGATTTACGGTAGCCGAAGTAATTTAGGTGATTCTGGTATAGTTTGTTATGATTTTTAACATTTTTTTGTAATTTTAAAGTGATTGGGCTTAGTTTGTTGCTGTAAAGTGTAGTTGGGGGTGATTTTTGATAGCCGAAGTAATTTAGGTGAGTTTGACATAGTTTGCTATGGTTAGTAGCATTTTTTTGTAATTTAAAAGTGATTGGGTTTAGTTTGTTGTGGTAAGGGTTAGTTGGTAATGATTTAGAGTAGCCGAAGTAATTTAGGTGAGTCTGGCATAGTTTGTTATGATTTGTACACCTTTTTTTGTAATTTTAAGATGATATGGTTTTAGTTGTTGTGGTAAGGGATAGTTGGGGGTGTTTTACGGTAGCCGAAGTAATTTAGGTGATTCTGGTATAGTTTGTTATAATTTTTAGCATTTTTTTGTAATTTTAAAGTGGTTGGGATTAGTTTGTTGCTGTAAAGTGTAGTTGGGGGTGATTTTTGATAGCCGAAGTAATTTAGGTGAGTTTGGCATAGTTTGCTATGGTCAGTAGCATTTTTTTGTAATTTAAAAGTGATTGGGTTTAGTTTGTTGTGGTAAGGGTTAGTTGGTGATGATTTAGAGTAGCCGAGGTAATTTAGGTGAGTCTGGCATAGTTTGTTATGACTTGTATACCTTTTTTGTAATTTTAAGATGATATGGTTTGGTTTGTTGTTGTAAGGGATAGTTGGGGGTGATTTACGGTAGCCGAAGTAATTTAGGTGATTCTAGTATAGTTTGTTATGATTTTTAGCATTTTTTTGTAATTTTAAAGGGATTGGGCTTAGTTTGTTGCTGTAAAGTGTAGTTGGGGGTGATTTTTGATAGCCGAAGTAATTTAGGTGAGTTTGGCATAGTTTGCTATGGTTAGTAGCATTTTTTTGTAATTTAAAAGTGATTGGGTTTAGTTTGTTGTGGTAAGGGTTAGTTGGTGATGATTTAGAGTAGCCGAAGTAATTTAGGTGAGTCTGGCATAGTTTGTTATGATTTGTACACCTTTTTTTGTAATTTTAAGATGATATGGTTTGGTTTGTTGTGGTAAGAGATATTTGGGGGTGATTTAGGGTAGCCGAAGTAATTTAGGTGATTCTGGTATAGTTTGTTATGATTTTTAGCATTTATTTGTAATTTTAAAGTGATTGGGCTTAGTTTGTTGCTGTTAAGTGTAGTTGGGGGTGATTTTTAATAGCCGAAGTAATCTAGGTGTGTTTGGCATAGTTTTCTATGGTTACTAGCATTTTTTTATAATTTAAAAGTGATTGGGTTTAGTTTGTTGTGGTAAGGGTTAGTTGGTGATAATTTAGAGTAGCCGAAGTAATTTAGGTAAGTCTGGCATAGTTTGTTATCATTTGTACACCTTTTTTTGTAATTTTAAGACGATATGGTTTGGTTTGTTGTGGTAAGGGATAGTTGGGGGTGATTTACGGTAGCCGAAGTAATTTAGGTGATTCTGGTATAGTTTGTTATGATTTTTAGCATTTTTTTGTAATTTTAAAGTGATTGGGCTTAGTTTGTTGCTGTAAAGTGTAGTTGGGGGTGATTTTTGATAGCCGAAATAATTTAGGTGAGTTTGGCATAGTTTGCTATGGTTAGTAGCATTTGTTTGTAATTTAAAAGTGATTGGGTTTAGTTTGTTGTGGTAAGGGTTAATCGGTGATGATTTAGAGTAACCGAAGTAATTTAGGTGAGTTTGGCATAGTTTGTTATGATTTGTACACCTTTTTTGTAATTTTAAGATGATATGGTTTGTTTTGTTGTGGTAAGGGAGAGTTGGGGGTGATTTACGGTAGCCGAAGTAATTTAGGTGATTCTGGTATAGTTTGTTATGATTTTTAGCATTTTTTTGTAATTTTAAAGTGATTGGGCTCAGTTTGTTGCTGTAAAGTGTAGTTTGGGGTGATTTTTGATAGCCGAAGTAATTTAGGTGAGTTTGGCATAGTTTGCTATGGTTAGTAGCATTTTTTTGTAATTTAAAATTGATTGGGTTTAGTTTGTTGTGGTAAGGGTTAGTTGGTGATGATTTAGAGTAGCCGAAGTAATTTAGGTGAGTCTGGCATAGTTTGTTATGATTTGTACACCTTTTTTTGTAATTTTAAGATGATATGGTTTGGTTTGTTGTGGTAAGGGATAATTGGGGGTGATTTACGGTAGCCGAAGTAATTTAGGTGATTCTGGTATAGTTTGTTATGATTTTTAGCATTTTTTTGTAATTTTAAAGTGATTGGGCTTAGTTTGTTGCTGTAAAGTGTAGTTGGGGGTGATTTTTGATAGCCAAAGTAATTTAGGTGAGTTTGGCATAGTTTGCAATTATTAGTAGCATTTTTTTGTAATTTAAAAGTGATTGGGTTTAGTTTGTTGTGGTAAGGGTTAGTTGGTGTTGATTTAGAGTAGCCGAAGTAATTTAGGTGGGTCTGGCATAGTTTGTTATGATTTGTACACCTTTTTTTGTAATTTGAAGATGATATGGTTTAGTTTGTTGTGGTAAGGGATAGTTGGGGGTGATTTACGGTAGCCGAAGTAATTTAGGTGATTCTGGTATAGTTTGTTATGATTTTTATCATTTTTTTGTAATTTTAAAGTGATTGGGCTTAGTTTGTTGCTGTAAAGTGTAGTTGGGGGTGATTTTTGATAGCCAAAGTAATTTTGGTATGTTTGGCATAGTTTGCTATGGTTAGTAGCATTTTTAGTAATTTAAAAGTGATTGGGTTTAGTTTGTTGTGGTAAGGGTTAGTTGGTAATGATTTAGAATAGCCGAAGTAATTTAGGTGAGACTGGCATAGTTTGTTATGAATTGTACACCTTTTTTTATAATTTTAAGATGATATAGTTTGGTTTGTTGTGGTAAGGGATAGTTGGGGGTGATTTACGGTAGCCGAAGTAATTTAGGTGTTTCTGGTATAGTTTGTTATGATTTTTAGCATTTTTTTGTAATTTTACAGTGATTGGGCTTAGTTTGTTGCTGTAAAGTGTAGTTGGGGGTGATTTTTGATAGCCGAAGTAATTTAGATGAGTTTGGCATAGTTTGCTATGGTTAGTAGCATTTTTTTGTAATTTAAAAGTGATTGGGTTTAGTTTGTTGTAATAAGGGTTAGTTGGTGATGATTTAGAGTATCCGAAGTAATTTAGGTGAGTCTGGTATAGTTTGTTATGATTTGTAAACCTTTTCTTGTAATTTTAAGAAGATATGGTTTGGTTTGTTGTGGTAAGGGATAGTTGGGGGTGATTTACGGTAGCCGAAGTAATTTAGGTGATTCTGGTATAGTTTGTTATGATTTTTAACATTTTTTTGTAATTTTAAAGTGATTGGGCTTAGTTTGTTGCTGTAAAGTGTAGTTGGGGGTGATTTTTGATAGCCGAAGTAATTTAGGTGAGTTTGGCATAGTTTGCTATGGTTAGTAGCATTTTTTTGTAATTTAAAAGTGATTGGGTTTAGTTTGTTGTGGTAAGGGTTAGTTGGTAATGATTTAGAGTAGCCGAAGTAATTTAGGTGAGTCTGGCATAGTTTGTTATGATTTGTACACCTTTTTTTGTAATTTTAAGATAATATGGTTTTAGTTGTTGTGGTAAGGGATAGTTGGGGGTGTTTTACGGTAGCCGAAGTAATTTAGGTGATTCTGGTATAGTTTGTTATAATTTTTAGCATTTTTTTGTAATTTTAAAGTGGTTGGGATTAGTTTGTTGCTGTAAAGTGTAGTTGGGGGTGATTTTTGATAGCCGAAGTAATTTAGGTGAGTTTGGCATAGTTTGCTATGGTCAGTAGCATTTTTTTGTAATTTAAAAGTGATTGGGTTTAGTATGTTGTGGTAAGGGTTAGTTGGTGATGATTTAGAGTAGCCGAGGTAATTTAGGTGAGTCTGGCATAGTTTTTTATGATTTGTACACCTTTTTTTGTAATTTTAAGATGATATGGTTTGGTTTGTTGTGGTAAGGGATAGTTGGGGGTGATTTACGTTAGCAGAAGTAATTTAGGTGATTCGGGTATAGTTTGTTATGATTTTTAGCATTTTTTTGTAATTTTAAATTGATTGGGCTTATTTTGTTGCTGTAAATTGTAGTTGGGGGTGATTTTTGATAGCCGAAGTAATTTAGGTGAGTTTGGCTAAGTTTGCTATGGTTAGTAGCATTTTCTTGTAAATTAAAAGTGATAGGGTTTAGTTTGTTGTGGTAAGGGTTAGTTGGTAATGATTTAGAGTAGCCGAAGTAATTTAGGTGAGTCTGGCATAGTTTGTTATGATTTGTACACCTTTTTTGTAATTTTAAGATGATATGGTTTGGTTTGTTGTGGTAAGGGATAGTTGGGGGTGATTTCCGGTAGCCGAAGTAATTTAGGTGATTCTGGTATAGTTTGTTATAATTTTTAGCATTTTTTTGTAATTTTAAAGTGATTGGGCTTAGTTTGTTGCTGTAAAGTGTAGTTGGGGGTGATTTTTGATAGCCGAAGTAATTTAGGTGAGTTTGGCATAGTTTGCTATGGTTAGTAGCATTTTTTTGTAATTTAAAAGTGATAGGGTTTAGTTTGTTGTGGTAAGGGTTAGTTGGTAATGATTTAGAGTAGCCGAAGTAATTTAGGTGAGTCTGGCATAGTTTGTTATGATTTGTACATCTTTTTTTGTAATTTTAAGATGATATGGTGTGGTTTGTTGTGGTAAGGGATAGTTGGGGGTGATTTACGGTAGCCGAAGTAATTTAGGTGATTCTGGTATAGTTTGTTATGATTTTTAGCATTTTTTTGTAATTTTAAAGTGATTGGGCTTAGTTTGTTGCTGTAAAGTGTAGTTGGGGGTGATTTTTGATAGCCAAAGTAATTTAGATGAGTTTGGCATAGTTTGCTATGGTTAGTAACATTTTTTTGTAATTTAAAAGTGATTGGGTTTAGTTTGTTGTGGTAAGGGTTAGTTGGTGATGATTTAGAGTAGCCGAAGTAATTTAGGTGAGTCTGGCATAATTTGTTATGATTTGTACACCTTTTTTTGTAATTTTAAGATGATATGGTTTGGTTTGTTGTGGTAAGGGATAGTTGGGGGTGATTTACGGTAGCCGAAGTAATTTAGGTAATTCTGGTATAGTTTGTTATGATTTTTAGCATTTTTTTGTAATTTTAAAGTTATTGGGCTTAGTTTGTTGCTGTAAAGTGTAGTTGGGGGTGATTTTTGATAGCCGAAGTAATTTAGGTGAGTTTGGCATAGTTTGCTATAGTTAGTAGCATTTTTTTGTAATTTAAAAGTGATTGGGTTTAGTTTGTTGTGGTAAGGGTTAGTTGGTGATGATTTAGAGTAGCCGAAGTAATTTAGGTGAGTCTGGCATAGTTTGTTATGATTTGTACACCTTTTTTTTGTAATTTTAAGATGATATGGTTTGGTTTGTTGTGGTAAGGGATAGTTGAGGGTGATTTACGGTAGCCGAAGTAATTTAGGTGATTCTGGTGTAGTTTGTTATAATTTTTAGCATTTTTTTGTAATTTTAAAGTGATTGGGCTTAGTTTGTTGCTGTAAAGTGTAGTTGGGGGTGATTTTTGAAAGCCGAAGTAATTTAGGTGAGCTTGGCATAGTTTGCTATGGTTAGTAGCATTTTTTTGTAATTTAAAACTGATTGGGTTTAGTTTGTTGTGGTAAGGGTTAGTTGGTGATGATTTAGAGTATCCGAAGTAATTTAGGTGAGTCTGGCATAGTTTGTTATGATTTGTGCACCTTTTTTTGTAATTTCAAGATGATATGGTTTGGTTTGTTGTGGAAAGGGATAGTTGGGGGTGATTTACGGTAGCTGAAGTAATTTAGATGATTCTGGTATAGTTTGTTATGATTTTTAGCATTTTTTTGTAATTTTAAAGTGATTGGGCTTAGTTTGTTGCTGTAAAGTGTAGTTGGGGGTTGTTTTTGATAGCCAAAGTAATTTAGATGAGTTTGGCATAGTTTGCTATGGTTAGTAACATTTTTTTGTAATTTAAAAGTGATTGGGTTTAGTTTGTTGTGATAAGGGTTAGTTGGTGATGATTTGGAGTAGCCAAAGTAATTTAGGTGAGTCTGGCATAGTTTGTTATGATTTGTACACCTTTTTTTGTAATTTTAAGATGATATGGTTTGGTTTGTTGTGGTAAGGGATAGTTGGGGATGATTTACGGTAGCCGACGTAATTTATGTGATTCTGGTATAGTTTGTTATGATTTTTAGCATTTTTTTGTAATTTTAAAGTGATTGGGCTTAGTTTGTTGCTGTAAAGTGTATTTGGGGGTGATTTTTGATAGCCGAAGTAATTTAGGTGAGTTTGGCATAGTTTGCTATGGTTAGTAGCATTTTTTCGTAATTTAAAACTGATTGGGTTTAGTTTGTTGTGGTAAGGGTTAGTTGGTGATGATTTAGAGTAGCCGAAGTAATTTAGGTGAGTCTGGCATAGTTTGTTATGATTTGTACACCTTTTTTTGTAATTTTAAGATGATATGGTTTGGTTTGTTGTGGTAAGGGATAGTTGGGGGTGATTTACGGTAGCCGAAGTAATTTAGGTGATTCTGGTATAGTTTGTTATGATTTTTAGCATTTTTTTGTAATTTTAAAGTGATTGGGCTTAGTTTGTTGCTGTAAAGTGTATTTGGGGGTGATTTTTGATAGCCGAAGTAATTTAGGTGAGTTTGGCATAGTTTGCTATGGTTAGTAGCATTTTTTCGTAATTTAAAACTGATTGGGTTTAGTTTGTTGTGGTAAGGGTTAGTTGGTGATGATTTAGAGTAGCCGAAGTAATTTAGGTGAGTCTGGCATAGTTTGTTATGATTTGTACACCTTTTTTTGTAATTTTAAGATGATATGGTTTGGTTTGTTGTGGTAAGGGATAGTTGGGGGTGATTTACGGTAGCCGAAGTAATTTAGGTGATTCTGGTATAGTTTGTTATGATTTTTAGCATTTTTTTGTAATTTTAAAGTGATTGGGCTTAGTTTGTTGCTGTAAAGTGTAGTTGGGGGTGATTTTTGAAAGCCGAAGTAATTTAGGTGAGCTTGGCATAGTTTGCTATGGTTAGTAGCATTTTTTTGTAATTTAAAACTGATTGGGTTTAGTTTGTTGTGGTAAGGGTTAGTTGGTGATGATTTAGAGTATCCGAAGTAATTTAGGTGAGTCTGGCATAGTTTGTTATGATTTGTGCACCTTTTTTTGTAATTTCAAGATGATATGGTTTGGTTTGTTGTGGAAAGGGATAGTTGGGGGTGATTTACGGTAGCTGAAGTAATTTAGATGATTCTGGTATAGTTTGTTATGATTTTTAGCATTTTTTTGTAATTTTAAAGTGATTGGGCTTAGTTTGTTGCTGTAAAGTGTAGTTGGGGGTTGTTTTTGATAGCCAAAGTAATTTAGATGAGTTTGGCATAGTTTGCTATGGTTAGTAACATTTTTTTGTAATTTAAAAGTGATTGGGTTTAGTTTGTTGTGATAAGGGTTAGTTGGTGATGATTTGGAGTAGCCAAAGTAATTTAGGTGAGTCTGGCATAGTTTGTTATGATTTGTACACCTTTTTTTGTAATTTTAAGATGATATGGTTTGGTTTGTTGTGGTAAGGGATAGTTGGGGATGATTTACGGTAGCCGACGTAATTTATGTGATTCTGGTATAGTTTGTTATGATTTTTAGCATTTTTTTGTAATTTTAAAGTGATTGGGCTTAGTTTGTTGCTGTAAAGTGTATTTGGGGGTGATTTTTGATAGCCGAAGTAATTTAGGTGAGTTTGGCATAGTTTGCTATGGTTAGTAGCATTTTTTCGTAATTTAAAACTGATTGGGTTTAGTTTGTTGTGGTAAGGGTTAGTTGGTGATGATTTAGAGTAGCCGAAGTAATTTAGGTGAGTCTGGCATAGTTTGTTATGACTTGTACACCTTTTTTGTAATTTTAAGATGATATGGTTTGGTTTGTTGTGGTAAGAGATAGTTGGGGGTGATTTACGGTAGCCGAAGTAATTTAGGTGATTCTAGTATAGTTTGTTATGATTTTTAGCATTTTTTTTGTAATTTTAAAGTGATTGGGCTTAGTTTGTTGCTGTAAAGTGTAGTTGGGGGTGATTTTTGATAGCCGAAGTAATTTAGGTGAGTTTGGCATAGTTTGCTATGGTTAGTAGCATTTTTTTGTAATTTAAAAGTGATTGGGTTTAGTTTGTTGTGGTGAGGGTTAGTTGGTGATGATTTAGAGTAGCCGAAGTAATTTAGGTGAGTCTGGCATAGTTTGTTATGATTTGTACACCTTTTTTTGTAATTTTAAGATGATATGGTTTGGTTTGTTGTGGTAAGGGATAGTTGGGGGTGATTTACGGTAGCCGAAGTAATTTAGGTGATTCTGGTATAGTTTGTTATGATTTTTAGCATTTTTTTGTAATTTTAAAGTGATTGGGCTTAGTTTGTTGCTGTAAAGTGTAGTTGGGGGTGATTTTTGATAGCCGAAGTAATTTAGGTGAGTTTGGCATAGTTTGCTATGGTTAGTAGCATTTTTTTGTAATTTAAAAGTGATAGGGTTTAGTTTGTTGTGGTAAGGGTTAGTTGGTAATGATTTAGAGTAGCCGAAGTAATTTAGGTGAGTCTGGCATAGTTTGTTATGATTTGTACACCTTTTTTTGTAATTTTAAGATGATATGGTTTGGTTTGTTGTGGTAAGGGATAGTTGGGGGTGATTTACGGTAGCCGAAGTAATTTAGGTGATTCTGGTATAGTTTGTTATGATTTTTAGCATTTTTTTTGTAATTTTAAAGTGATTGGGCTTAGTTTGTTGCTGTAAAGTGTAGTTGGGGGTGATTTTTGATAGCCGAAGTAATTTAGATGAGTTTGGCATAGTTTGCTATGGTTAGTAACATTTTTTTGTAATTTAAAAGTGATTGGGTTTAATTTGTTGTGGTAAGGGTTAGTTGGTGATGATTTAGAGTAGCCGAAGTAATTTAGGTGAGTCTGGCATAATTTGTTATGATTTGTACACCTTTTTTTGTAATTTTAAGATGATATGGTTTGGTTTGTTGTGGTAAGGGATAGTTGGGGGTGATTTACGGTAGCCGAAGTAATTTAGGTGATTCTGGTATAGTTTGTTATGATTTTTAGCATTTTTTTGTAATTTTAAAGTGATTGGGCTTAGTTTGTTGCTGTAAAGTGTAGTTGGGGGTGATTTTTGATAACCGAAGTAATTTAGGTGAGTTTGGCATAGTTTGCTATGGTTAGTAGCATTTTTTTGTAATTTAAAAGTGATTGGGTTTAGTTTGTTGTGGTAAGGGTTAGTTGGTGATGATTTAGAGTAGCCGAAGTAATTTAGGTGAGTCTGGCATAGTTTGTTATGATTTGTACACCTTTTTTGTAATTTAGAGATGATATGATTTGGTTTGTTGTGGTAAGGGATAGTTGGGGGTGATTTACAGTAGCCGAAGTAAATTAGGTGATTCTGGTAAAGTTTGTTATGATTTTTAGCATTTTTTTGTAATTTTAAAGTGATTGGGCTTAGTTTGTTGCTGTAAAGTGTAGTTGGGGGTGATTTTTGATAACCGAAGTAATTTAGGTGAGTTTGGCATAGTTTGCTATGGTTAGTAGCATTTTTTTGTAATTTAAAACTGATTGGGTTTAGTTTGTTGTGGTAAGGGTTAGTTGGTGATGATTTAGAGTAGCCAAAGTAATTTAGGTGAGTCTGGCATAGTTTGTTATGATTTGTACACCTTTTTTTGTAATTTTAAGATGATATGGTTTGGTTTGTTGTGGTAAAAGATAGTTGGGGGTGATTTACGGTAGCCGAAGTAATTTAGGTGATTCTGGTATAGTTTGTTATGATTTTTAGCATTTTTTTGTAATTTTAAAGTGATTGGGCTTAGTTTGTTGCTGTAAAGTGTAGTTGGGGGTGATTTTTGAAAGCCGAAGTAATTTAGGTGAGTTTGGCATAGTTTGCTATGGTTAGTAGCATTTTTTTGTAATTTAAAACTGATTGGGTTTAGTTTGTTGTGGTAAGGGTTAGTTGGTGATGATTTAGAGTATCCGAAGTAATTTAGGTGAGTCTGGCATAGTTTGTTATGATTTGTACATCTTTTTTTGTAATTTCAAGATGATATGGTTTGGTTTGTTGTGGAAAGGGATAGTTGAGGGTGATTTACGGTAGCCGAAGTAATTTAGATGATTTTGGTATTGTTTGTTATGATTTTTAGCATTTTTTTGTAATTTTAAAGTGATTGGGCTTAGTTTGTTGCTGTAAAGTGTAGTTGGGGGTTGTTTTTGATAGCCGAAGTAATTTAGATGAGTTTGGCATATGGTTAGTAATATTTTTTTGTAATTTAAAAGTGATTGGGTTTAGTTTGTTGTGATAAGGGTTAGTTGGTGATGATTTAGAGTAGCCGAAGTAATTTAGGTGAGTCTGGCATAATTTGTTATAATTTGTACACCTTTTTTTGTAATTTTAAGATGATATGGTTTGGTTTGTTGTGGTGAGGGATAGTTGGGGGTGATTTCACGGTAGCCGAAGTAATTTAGGTAATTCTGGTATAGTTTGTTATGATTTTTAGCATTTTTTTGTAATTTTAAAGTGATTGGGCTTAGTTTGTTGCTGTAAAGTGTAGTTGGGGATGATTTTTGATAGCCGAAGTAATTTAGGTGAGTTTGGCATAGTTTCCTATGGTTAGTAGCATTTTTTTGTAATTTAAAAGTGATTGGGTTTAGTTTGTTGTGGTAAGGGTTAGTTGGTGATGATTTAGAGTAGCCGAAGTAATTTAGGTGAGTCTGGCATAGTTTGTTATGATTTGTACTCCTTTTTTTGTTATTTTAAGATGATATGGTTTGGTTTGTTGTGGTAAGGGATAGTTGGGGGTGATATACGGTAGCCGAAGTAATTTAGGTGATTCAGGTATAATTTGTTTTGATTTTTAGCATTTTTTTGTAATTCTAAAGTGATTGGGCTCAGTTTGTTGCTGTAAAGTGTAGTTGAGGGTGATTTTTGATAGCCGAAGTAATTTAGGTGAGTTTGGCATAGTTTGCTATGGTTAGTAGCATTTTTTTGTAATTTAAAAGTAATTGCGTTTAGTTTTTTGTGGTAAGGGTTAGTTGGTGATGATTTAGAGTAGCCGAAGTAATTTAGGTGAGTCTGGCATAGTTTGTTATGATTTGTACACCTTTTTTGTAATTTTAAAATGATATGGTTTGGTTTGTTGTGGTAAGGGATAGTTGGGGGTGACTTACGGTAGCCGAAGTAATTTAGGTGATTCAGGTATAATTTGTTTAGATTTTTAGCAATTTTTTTGTAATTCTAAAGTGATTGGGTTCAGTTTGTTGCTATAAAGAGTAGTTGGGGGTGATTTTTGATAGCCGATGTAATTTAGGTGAGTTTGGCATAGTTTGCTATGGTTTGTAACATTTTTTGTAATTTAAAAGTGATTGGGTTTAGTTTGTTGTGATAAGGGTTAGTTAGTGATGATTTAGAGTAGCCGAAGTAATTTAGGTGAGTCTGGCATAATTTGTTATGATTTGTACAAATTTTTTTGTAATTTTAAGATGATATGGTTTGGTTTGTTGTGGTAAGGGTTAGTTGGGGGTGATTTACGGTAGCCGAAGTAATTTAGGTAATTCTGGTATAGTTTGTTATGATTTTTAGCATTTTTTTGTAATTTTAAAGTGATTGGGCTTAGTTTGTTGCTGTAAAGTGTAGTTGGGGGTGATTTTTGATAGCCGAAGTAATTTAGGTGAGTTTGGCATAGTTTGCTATGGTTAGTAGCATTTTTTTGTAATTTAAAAGTGATTGCGTTTAGTTTGTTGTGGTAAGGGTTAGTTGGTGATGATTTAGAGTAGCCGAAGTAATTTAGGTGAGTCTGGCATAGTTTGTTATGATTTGTACACCTTTTTTTGTAATTTTAAGATGATATGGTTTGGTTTGTTGTGGTAAGGGATAGTTGGGGGTGATTTACGGTTGCCGAAGTAATTTAGGTGGTTCAGGTATAATTTGTTTTGATTTTTAGCATTTTTTTGTAATTCTAAAGTGATTGGGCTCAGTTTGTTGCTGTAAAGTGTAGTTGGGGGTGATTTTTGATAGCCGAAGTAATTTAGGTAAGTTTGGCATAGTTTGCTATGGTTAGTAGCATTTTTTTGTAATTAAAAAGTGATTGGGTTTAGTTTGTTTTGGTAAGGGTTAGTTGGTGATGATTTAGAGTAGCCGAAGTAATTTAGGTGAGTCTGGCATAGCTTGTTATGATTTGTACACCTTTTTTGTAATTTTAAGATGATATGGTTTGGTTTGTTGTGGTAAGGGATAGTTGGGGGTGATTTACGATAGCCGAAGTAATTTAGGTGATTCTGGCATAGTTTGTTATGATTTTTAGCATTTTTTTGTAATTTTAAAGTGATTGGGCTTAGTTTGTTGCTGTAAAGTGTAGTTGGGGGTGATTTCTGATAGCCGAAGTAATTTAGGTGAGTTTGGCATAGTTTGCTATGGTTAGTAGCATTTTTTTGTAATTTAAAAGTAATTGGGTTTAGTTTGTTGTGGTAAGGGTTAGTTGGTGATGATTTAGAGTAGCCGAAGTAATTTAGGTGAGTCTGGAATAGTTTGATATCATTTGTACACCTTTTTTTTGTATTTTTAAGACGATATGGTTTGGTTTGTTGTGGTAAGGGATAGTTGGGGGGGATTTACGGTAGCCGAAGTAATTTAGGTGATTCTGGTATAGTTTGTTATGATTTTTAGCATTTTTTTGTAATTTTAAAGTGATTGGGCTAAGTTTGTTGCTGTAAAGTGTGGTTGGGGGTGATTTTTTATAGCCGAAGTAATTTAGGTGAGTTTGGCATAGTTTGCTATGGTTAGTAGCATTTTTTTGTAATTTAAAAGTTATTGGGTTTAGTTTGTTGTGGTAAGGGTTAGTTGGTGATGATATAGAGTAGCCGAAGTAATTTAGGTGAGTCTGGCATAGTTTGTTATGATTTGTACACCTTTTTTTGTAATTTTAAGATGATATGGTTTGGTTTGTTGTGGTAAGGGATAGTTGGGGGTGATTTACGGTAGCCGAAGTAATTTAGGTGATTCTGGTATAGTTTGTTACGATTTTTAGCATTTTTTTGTAATTTTAAAGTGATTGGGCTTAGTTTGTTGCTGTAAAGTGTAGTTGCGGGTGATTTTTGATAGCCGAAGTAATTTAGGTGAGTTTGGCATAGTTTGCTATGGTTAGTAGCATTTTTTTGTAATTTAAAAGTGATTGGGTTTAGTTTGTTGTGGTAAGGGTTAGTTGGTGATGATTTAGAGTAGCCGAAGTAATTTAGGTGAGTCTGGCATAGTTTGTTATGACTTGTACACCTTTTTTGTAATTTTAAGATGATATGGTTTGGTTTGTTGTGGTAAGGGATAGTTGGGGGTGATTTACGGTATCCGAAGTAATTTAGGTGATTCAGGTATAATCTGTTTTGATTTTTAGCATTTTTTTGTAATTCTAAAGTGATTGGGCTCAGTTTGTTGCTGTAAAGTGTAGTTGGGGGTGATTTTTGATAGCCGAAGTAATTTAGGTGAGTTTGGCATAGTTTGCTATGGTTAGTAGCATTTATTTGTAATTTAAAAGTGATTGGGTTTAGTTTGTTGTGGTAAGGGTTAGTTGGTGATGATTTAGAGTAGCCGAAGTAATTAAGGTAATTCTGGTATAGTTTGTTATGATTTTTAGCATTTTTTTGTAATTTTAAAGTGATTGGGCTTAGTTTGTTGCTGTAAAGTGTAATTGGGGGTGATTTTTGATAGCCGAATTAATTTAGGTGAGTTTGGCATAGTTTGCTATGGTTGGTAGCATTTTTTTGTAATTTAAAAGTGATTGGGTTTAGTTTGTTGTGGTAAGGATTAGTTGGTGATGATATAGAGTAGCCGAAGTAATTTAGGTGAGTCTGGCATAGTTTGTTATGATTTGTACACCTTTTTTTGTAATTTTAAGATGATATGGTTTGGTTTGTTGTGGTAAGGGATAGTTGGGGGTGATTTACGGTAGCCGAAGTAATTTAGGTGATTCAGGTATAGTTTGTTATGATTTTTAGCATTTTTTTGTAATTTTAAAGTGATTGGGCTTAGTTTGTTGCTGTAAAGTGTAGTTGGGGGTGATTTTTGATAGCCGAAGTAATTTAGGTGAGTTTGGCATAGTTTGCTATGGTTAGTAGCATTTTTTTGTAATTTAAAAGTGATTGGGTTTAGTTTGTTATGGTAAGGGTTAGTTGGTGATGATTTAGAGTAGCCGAAGTAATTTAGGTGAGTCTGGCATAGTTTGTTATGATTTGTTCACCTTTTATTGTAATTTTAAGATGATATGGTTTGGTTTGTTGTGGTAAGGGATAGTTGGGGGTGATTAACGGTAGCGGAAGTAATTTAGGTGGTTCTGGTATAGTTTGTTATGATTTTTAGCATTCTTTTGTAATTTTAAAGTGATTGGGCTTAGTTTGTTGCTGTAAAGTGTAATTGGGGGTGATTTTTGATAGCCGAAGTAATTTAGGTGAGTTTTGCATAGTTTGCTATTGTTAGTAGCATTTTTTTGTAATTTAAAAGTGATTGGGTTTAGTTTGTTGTGGTAAGGGTTAGTTGGTGATGATTTAGAGTAGCCGAAGTAATTTAGGTGAGTCTGGCATTGTTTGTTATGATTTGTACACCTTTTTTTGTAATTTTAAGATGATATGGTTTGCTTTGTTGTGGTAAGGGATAGTTGGGGGTGATTTACGGTAGCCGAAGGAATTTAGGTGATTCTGGTATAGTTTGTTATAATTTTTAGCATTTTTTTGTAAATTTAAATTGATTGGGATTAGTTTGTTGCTGTAAAGTGTAGTTGGGGGTGATTTTTAATAGCCGAAGTAATTTAGGTGAGTTTGGCATAGTTTGCTATGGTTAGTAGCATTTTTTTGTAATTTAAAACTGATTTGGTTTAGTTTGTTGTGGTAAGGGTTAGTTGGTGATGCTTTAGATTAGCCGAAGTAATTAAGGTAATTCTGGTATAGTTTGTCATGATTTTTAGCATTTTTTTGTAATTTTAAATTGATTGGGCTTAGTTTGTTGCTGTAAAGTGTAATTGGGGGTGATTTTTGATAGCCCAATTAATTTAGGTGAGTTTGGCATAGTTTGCTATGGTTAGTAGCATTTTTTTGTAATTTAAAAGTGATTGGGTTTAGTTTGTTGTGGTAAGGGTTAGTTGGTGATGATTTAGAGTAGCCGAAGTAATTTAGGTGAGTCTGGCATAGTTTGATATGATTTGTTCACCTTTTATTGTAATTTTAAGATGATATGGTTTGGTTTGTTGTGGTAAGGGATAGTTGGGGGTGATTAACGGTAGCGGAAGTAATTTAGGTGATTCTGGTATAGTTTGTTATGATTTTTAGCATTTTTTTGTAATTTTAAAGTGATTGATACAGTTTGTTGCTGTAAGGTGTAGTTGGGGGTGATTTTTGATAGCCGAAGTAATTTAGGTGAGTTTAAAATAGTTTGCTATGGTTAGTAGCATTTTTTTATAATTTAAAAGTGATTGGGTTTAGTTTGTTGTGGTAAGGGATAGTTGGTGATGGTTTAGAGTAGCCGAAGTAATTTAGGTGAGTCTGGCATAGTTTGTTATGATTTGTACACCTTTTTTTGTAATTTTAAGATGATATGGTTTGGTTTGTTGTGGTAAGGGATAGTTGGGGGGTGATTTATGGTAGCCGAAGTAATTTAGGTGATTCTGGTACAGTTTGTTATGATTTTTAGCATTTTTTTGTAATTTTAAAGTGATTAGGCTTAGTTTGTTGCTGTAAAGTGTAGTTGGGGGTGATTTTTGATAGCCGAAGTAATTTAGGTGAGTTTGGCATAGTTTGCTATGGTTAGTAGCATTTTTTTGTATATTTAAAAGTGATTGGGTTTAGTTTGTTTTGGTAAGGGGTAGTTGGTGATGATTTAGAGTAGCCGAAGTAATTTAGGTGAGTCTGGCATAGTTTGTTATGATTTGTACACCTTTTTTTGTAATTTTAAGATGATATGGTTTGGTTTGTTGTGGTAAGGGATAGTTGAGGGTGATTTACGGTAGCCGAAGCAATTTAGGTGGTTCTGGTATAATTTGTTTTGTTTTTTAGCTTTTTTTGTAATTTTAAAGTGATTGGGCTTAGTTTGTTGCTGTAAAGTGTAGTTGGGGGTAATTTTTGATAGCCGAAGTAATTTAGGTGAGTTTCGCATAGTTTGCTATGGTTAGTAGCATTTTTTTGTAATTTAAAAGTGATTGGGTTTAGTTTGTTTTAGTAAGGGTTAGTTGGTGATGATTTAGAGTAGCCGAAGTAATTTAGGTGAGTCTGGCATAGTTTGTTATGATTTGTACACCTTTTTTGTAATTTTAAGATGATATGGTTTGGTTTGTTGTGGTAAGGGTTAGTTGGGGGTGATTTACGGTAGCCGAAGTAATTTAGGTGATTCTGGTATAGTTTGTTATGATTTTTAGCATTTTTTTGTAATTTTACAGTGATTGATACAGTTTGTTGCTGTAAGGTGTAGTTGGGGGTGATTTTTGATAGCCGAAGTAATTTAGGTGAGTTTGGCATAGTTTGCTATGGTTAGTAGCATTTTTTTCTAATTTAAAAATGATTGGGTTTAGTTTGTTGTGGTAAGGGTTAGTTGGTGATGGTTTAGAGTAGCCGAAGTAATTTAGGTGAGTCTGGTATAACTTGTTTTGCTTTTTAGCATTTTTTTGTAATTTTAAAGTAATTGGGCTTAGTTTGTTGCTGTAAAGTGTAGTTGGGGGTGATTTTTGATAGCCGAAGTAATTTAGATGAGTTTGGCATAGTTTGCTATGGTTAGTAGCATTTTTTTGTAATTTAAAAGTGATTGGGTTTAGTTTGTTTTGGTAAGGGTTAGTTGGTGATGATTTAGAGTAGCCGAAGTAATTTAGGTGAGTCTGGCATAGTTTGTTATGATTTGTACAACTTTTTTTGTAATTTTAAGATGATATGGTTTGGTTTGTTGTGGTAAAGGATAGTTGGGGGTGATATACGGTAGCCGAAGTAATTTAGGTGATTCTGGTATAATTTGTTTTGTTTTTTAGCATTTTTTTGTAATTTTAGAGTAATTGGGCTTAGTTTGTTGCTGTAAAGTGTAGTTGGGGGTGATTTTTGATAGCCGAAGTAATTTAGGTGAGTTTGGCATAGTTTGCTATGGTTAGTAGCATTTTTTTGTAATTTAAAAGTGATTGGGTTTAGTTTGTTTTGGTAAGGGTTAGTTGGTGATGATTTAGGGTAGGCGAAGTAATTTAGGTGAGTCTGGCATAGTTTGTTATGATTTGTACACCTTTTTTTGTAATTTTAAGATGATATGGTTTAGTTTGTTGTGGTAAGGGATAGTTGGGAGTGATTTACGGTAGCCGAAGTAATTTAGGTGATTCTGGTATAGTTTGTTATTATTTTTAGCATTTTTTTGTAATTTTAAAGTGATTTGGCTTAGTTTGTTGCTGTAAAGTGTAGTTGGGGGTGATTTTTGATAGCCGAAGTAATTTAGGTGAATTTGGCATAGTTTGCTATGGTTAGTAGCATTTTTTTGTAATTTTAGAGTAATTGGGCTTAGTTTGTTGCTGTAAAGTGTAGTTGGGGGTGATTTTTGATAGCCGAAGTAATTTAGGTGAGTTTGGCATAGTTTGCTATGATTAGTAGCATTTTTTTGTGATTTAAAAGTGATTGGGTTTAGTTTGTTGTGGTAAGGGTTAGTTGGTGATGATTTAGAGTAGCCGAAGTAATTTAGGTGAGTCTGGCATAGTTTGTTATGATTTGTACACCTTTTTTTGTAATTTTAAGATGATATGGTTTGGTTTGTTGTGGTAAGGGATAGTTGGGGGTGATTATGGTAGCAGAAGTAATTTAGGTGATTCTGGTATAGTTTGTTATGATTTATAGCATTTTTTTGTAATTTTAAAGTGATTGGGCTTAGTTTGTTGCTGTAAAGTGTAGTTGGGGGTGATTTTTGATAGCCGAAGTAATTTAGGTGAGTTTGGCATAGTTTGCTAGGGTTAGTAGCATTTTTTTGTAATTTAAAAGTGATTGGGTTTAGTTTGTTGTGGTAAGGGTTAGTTGGTGATGATTTAGAGTAGCCGAAGTAATTTAGGTGAGTCTGGCATAGTTTGTTATGATTTGTACACCTTTTTTTGTAATTTTAAGATGATATGGTTTGGTTTGTTGTGGTAAGAGATAGTTGGGGGTGATTTACGGTAGCCGAAGTAATTTAGGTGATTCTGGTATAGTTTGTTATGATTTTTAGCATTTTTTTGTAATTTTAAAGTGATTGGTCTTAGTTTGTTGCTGTAAAGTGTAGTTGGGGGTGATTTTTGATAGCCGAAGTAATTTAGGTGAGTTTGGCATAGTTTGCTATGGTTAGTAGCATTTTTTTGTAATTTAAAAGTGATTGGGTTTAGTTTGTTGTGGTAAGGGTTAGTTGGTGATGATTTATAGTAGCCGAAGTAATTTAGGTGAGTCTGCCATAGTTTTTTATGATTTGTACACCTTTTTTTGTAATTTTAAGATGATATGGTTTAGTTTGTTGTGGTAAGAGATAGTTGGGGGTGATTTACGGTAGCCGAAGTAATTTAGGTGATTCTGGTATAGTTTGTTATGATTTTTAGCATTTTTTTGTAATTTTAAAGTGATTGGGCTAGTTTGTTGCTGTAAAGTGTAGTTGGGGGTAATTTTTGATAGCCGAAGTAATTTAGGTGAATTTGGCATAGTTTGCTATGGTTAGTAGCATTTTTTTGTAATTTAAAAGTGATTGGGTTTAGTTTGTTGTGGTAAGGGTTAGTTGGTGATGATTTAGAGTAGCCGAAGTAATTTAGGTGAGTCTGGCATAGTTTGTTATGATTTGTACACCTTTTTTTGTAATTTTAAGATGATATGGTTTGGTTTGTTGTGGTAAGGGATAGTTGGGTGTGATTTACGGTAGCCGAAGTAATTTAGGTGATTCTGGTATAGTTTGTTATGATTTTTAGCATTTTTTTGTAATTTTAAAGTCATTGGGCTTAGTTTGTTGCTGTAAAGTGTAGTTGGGGGTGATTTTTGATAGCCGAAGTAATTTAGGTGAGTTTGGCATAGTTTGCTATGATTAGTAGCATTTTTTTGTAATTTAAAAGTGATTGGGTTTAGTTTGTTGTGGTAAGGGTTAGTTGGTGATGATTTAGAGTAGCCGAAGTAATTTAGGTGAGTCTGGCATAGTTTGTTATGATTTGTACACCTTTTTTTGTAATTTTAAGATGATATGGTTTGGTTTGTTGTGGTAAGGGATAGTAGGGGGTGATTTACGGTAGCCGAAGTAATTTAGGTAATTCTGGTATAGTTTGTTATGATTTTTAGCATTTTTTTGTAATTTTAAAGTGATTGGGCTTAGTTTGTTGCTGTAAAGTGTAGTTGGGGGTGATTTTTGATAGCCGAAGTAATTTAGGTGAGTTTGGCATAGTTTGCTATGGTTAGTAGCATTTTTTTGTAATTTAAAAGTGATTGGGTTTAGTTTGTTGTGGTAAGGGTTAGTTGGTGATGATTTAGATTAGCCGAAGTAATTTAGGTGAGTCTGGCAAAGTTTGTTATGATTTGTACACCTTTTTTTGTAATTTTAAAATGATATAGTTTGGTTTGTTGTGGTAAGGGATAGTTGGGGGTGATTATGGTAGCAGAAGTAATTTAGGTGATTCTGGTACAGTTTGTTATGATTTATAGCATTTTTTTGTAATTTTAAAGTGATTGGGTTTAGTTTGTTGTGGTAAGGGTTAGTTGGTGATGATTTAGAGTAGCCGAAATAATTTATGTGAGTCTGGCATAGTTTGTTATGATTTGTACACCTTTTTTGTAATTTTAAGCTGATATTGTTTGGTTTGTTGTGGTAAGGGATAGTTGGGGGTGATTTACGGTAGCCGAAGTAATTTAGGTGATTCTGGTATAGTTTGTTATGATTTTTAGCATTTTTTTGTAATTTAAAAGTGATTGGGCTTAGTTTGTTGCTGTAAAGTGCAGTTGGGGGTGATTTTTGATAGCCGAAATAATTTAGGTGAGTTTGGCATAGTTTGCTATGGTTAGTAGCATTTTTTTGTCATTTAAAAGTGATTGGGTTTAGTTTGTTGTGGTAAGGGTTAGTTGGTGATGATTTAGACTAGCCGAAGTAATTTAGGTGAGTCTGGCATAGTTTGTTATGATTTGTACACCTTTTTCTGTAATTTTAAGATGATATGGTTTGGTTTGTTGTGGTAAGGGATAGTTGGAGGTGATTTACGGTAGCCGAAGTAATTTAGGTGATTCTGGTATAGTTTGTTATGATTTTTAGCATTTTTTTGTAATTTTAAAGTGATTGGGCTTAGTTTGTTGCTGTAAAGTGTAGTTGGGGGTGATTTTTGATAGCCGCAGTATTTTAGGTGAGTTTGGCATAGTTTGCTATGGTTAGTAGCATTTTTTTGTAATTTAAAATTGATTGGGTTTAGTTTGTTGTGGTAAGGGTTAGTTGGTGATGATTTATAGTAGCCGAAGTAATTTAGGTGAGTCTGGCATAGTTTGTTATGATTTGTACACCTTTTTTTGTAATTTTAAGATAATATGGTTTGGTTTGTTGTGGTAAGAGATAGTTGGGGGTGATTTACGGTAGCCGAAGTAATTTAGGTGATTCTGGTATAGTTTGTTATGATTTTTAGCATTTTTTTGTAATTTTAAAGTAATTGGGCTAGTTTGTTGCTGTAAAGTGTAGTTGGGGGTAATTTTTGATAGCCGAAGTAATTTAGGTGAGTTTGGAATAGTTTGCTATGGTTAGTAGCATTTTTTTGTAATTTTAAAGTGATTGGGCTTAGTTTGTTGCTGTAAAGTGTAGTTGGGGGTGATTTTTGATAGCCGAAGTAATTTAGGTGAGTCTGGCATAGTTTGTTATGATTTGTACACCTTTTTTTGTAATTTTAAGATGATATGGTTGGGTTTGTTGTGGTAAGGGATAGTTGGGGGTGATTTAAGGTAGCCGAAGTAATTTAGGTGATTCTGGTATAGTTTGTTATGATTTTTATCATTTTTTTATAATTTTAAAGTGATTGGGTTTAGTTTGTTGTGGTAAGGGTTAGTTGGTGATGATTTAGAGTAGCCGAAGTAATTTAGGTGAGTCTGGCATAGTTTGTTATGATTTGTACATTTTTATTGTAATTTTAAGGTGACATGGTTTGGTTTGTTGTGGTAAGGAATAGTTGGAGGTGATTTACGGTAGCCGAAGTAATTTAGGTGATTCTGGTATAGTTTGTTATTATTTTTAGCATTTTTTTGTAATTTTAAAGTGATTGGGCTTAGTTTGTTGCTGTAAAGTGTAGTTGGGGGTGATTTTTGATAGCCGAAGTAATTTAGGTGAGTTTGGCATAGTTTGCTATTGTTAGTAGCATTTTTTTGTAATTTAAAAGTGATTGGGTTTAGTTTGTTGTGGTAAGGGTTAGTTGGTGATGATTTATAGTAGCCGAAGTAATTTAGGTGAGTCTGGCTTAGTTTGTTATGATTGGTACACCTTTTTTTGTAATTTTAAGATGATATGGTTTGGTTTGTTTTGGTAAGAGATAGTTGGGGGTGATTTACGGTAGCCGAAGTAATCTAGGTGATTCTGGTAAAGTTTGTTATGATTTTTAGCATTTTTTTGTAATTTTAAAGTCATTGGGCTAGTTTGTTGCTGTAAAGTGTAGTTGGGGGTAATTTTTGATAGCGGAAGTAATTTAGGTGAGTTTGGCATAGTTTGCTATGGTTAGTAGCATTTTTTTGTAATTTAAAAGTGATTGGGTTTAGTTTGTTCTGGTAAGGGTTAGTCGGTTATGATTTAGAGTAGCCGAAGTAATTTAGGTAAGTCTGGCATAGTTTGTTATGATTGGTACAACTTTTTTTGTAATTTTAGGATGATATGGTTTGGTTTGTTGTGGTAAGGGATAGTTGGGGGTGATTTACGGTAGCCGAAGTAATTTAGGTGATTCTTGTATAGTTTGTTATGATTTTTAGCATTTTTTTGTAATTTTAAAGTGATTGGGCTTAGTTTGTTGCTGTAAAGTGTAATTGGGGGTGATTTTTGATAGCTGAAGTAATTTAGGTGAGTTTGGCATAGTTTGCTATGGTTAGAAGCATTTTTTTGTAATTTAAAAGTGATTGGGTTTAGTTTGTTGTGGTAAGGGTTAGTTGGTGATGATTTATAGTAGCCGAAGTAATTTAGGTGAGTCTGGCATAGTTTTTTATGATTTGTACACCTTTTTTTGTAATTTTAAGATGATATGGTTTAGTTTGTTGTGGTAAGAGATAGTTGGGGGTGATTTACGGTAGCCGAAGTAATTTAGGTGATTCTGGTATAGTTTGTTATGATTTTTAGCATTTTTTTGTAATTTTAAAGTGATTGGGCTAGTTTGTTGCTGTAAAGTGTAGTTGGGGGTAATTTTTGATAGCCGAAGTAATTTAGGTGAGTCTGGCATAGTTTGTTATGATTTGTACATTTTTTTTGTATTTTAAGGTGACATGGTTTGGTTTGTTGAGGTAAGGAATAGTTGGGGGTGATTTACGGTAGCCGAAGTAATTTAGGTGATTCTGGTATAGTTTGTTATGATTTTTAGCATTTTTTTGTAATTTTAAAGTGATTGGGCTTAGTTTGTTGCTGTAAAGTGAAGTTGGGGGTGATTTTTGATAGCCGAAGTAATTTAGGTGAGTTTGGCATAGTTTGCTATGGTTAGTAGTAGTTTTTTGTAATTTAAAAGTGATTAGGTTAGTTTGTTGTGGTAAGGGTTAGTTGGTGATGATTTAGAGAAGCCGAAGTAATTTAGGTGAGTCTGGCATAGTTTGTTTAGATTTGTACATTTTTTTTATAATTTTAAGATGACATGGTTTGGTTTGTTGTGGTAAGGAATAGTTGGGGGCGATTTACGGTAGCCGAAGTAATTTAGGTAATTCTGGTATAGTTTGTTATGATTTTTACCATTTTTTTGTAATTTTAAAATGATTGGGCTTAGTTTGTTGCTGTAAAGTGTAGTTGGGGGTGATTTTTGATAGCCGAAGTAATTTAGGTGAGTCTGGCAAACTTTGTTGTGATTTGTACACCTTTTTTTGTAATTTTAAGATGATATGGTTTGATTTGTTGTGGTAAGGGTTAGTTGGCGGTAATTTACGGTAGCCGAAGTAATTTAGGTGATTCTGGTATAGTTTGTTATGATTTTTAGCATTTTTTTGTAATTTTAAAGTGATTGGGCTTAGCTTGTTGCTGTAAAGTGTAGTTGGGGGTGATTTTTGATAGCCGAAGTAATTTAGGTGAGTTTGGCATAGTTTGCTATGGTTAGTAGCATTTTTTTGTAATTTAAAAGTGATTGGGTTTAGTTTGTTGTGGTAAGTGTTAGTTGGTGATGATTTAGAGTAGCCGAAGTAATTTAGGTGAGTCTGGCATAGTTTGTTATGATTTGTACATTTTTATTGTAATTTTAAGGTGACATGGTTTGGTTTGTTGTGGTAAGGAATAGTTGGAGGTGATTTACGGTAGCCGAAGTAATTTAGGTGATTCTGGTATAGTTTGTTATGATTTTTAGCATTTTTTTGTAATTTTAAAGTGATTGGGCTTAGTTTGTTGCTGTAAAGTGTAGTTGGGAGTGATTTTTGATAGCCGAAGTAATTTAGGTGAGTTTGGCATAGTTTGCTCTGGTTAGTAGCATTTTTTTGTAATTTAAAAGTGATTGGGTTTAGTTTGTTGTGGTAAGGGTTAGTTGGTGATGATTTATAGTAGCCGAAGTAATTTAGGTGAGTCCGGCATAGTTTGTTATGATTTGTACACCTTTTTTTGTAATTTTAAGATGATATGGTTTGGTTTGTTGTGGTAAGAGATAGTTGGGGGTGATTTACGGTAGCCGAAGTAATCTAGGTGATTCTGGTAAAGTTTGTTATGATTTTGAGCATTTTTTTGTAATTTTAAAGTGATTGGGCTAGTTTGTTGCTGTGAAGTGTAGTTGGGGGTAATTTTTGATAGCCGAAGTAATTTAGGTGAGTTTGGCATAGTTTGCTATGGTTAGTAGCATTTTTTTGTAATTTAAATTGATTGGGTTTAGTTTGTTGTGGTAAGGGTTAGTTGGTGATGATTTAGAGTAGCCGAAGTAATTTAGGTGAGTCTGGCATAGTTTGTTATGATTTGTACACCTTTTTTTGTAATTTTAAGATGATATGGTTTGGTTTGTTGTGGTAAGGGATAGTTGGGGGTGATTTACGGTAGCCGAAGTAATTTAGGTGATTCTGGTATAGTTTGTTAGGATTTTTAGCATTTTTTTGTAATTTTAAAGTGATTGGGCTTAGTTTGTTGCTGTAAAGTGTAGTTGGGGGTAATTTTTGATTGCCGAAGTAATTTAGGTGAGCTTGGCATAGTTTGATATGGTTAGTAGCATTTTTTTGTAATTTAAAAGTGATTGGGTTTAGTTTGTTGTGGTAAGGGTTAGTTGGTGATGATTTAGAGTAGCCGAAGTAATTTAGGTGAGTCTGGCATAGTTTGTTATGATTTGTACACCTTTTTTTGTAATTTTAAGATGATATGGTTTGGTTTGTTGTGGTAAGGGATAGTTGGGGGTGATTTACGGTAGCCGAAGTAATTTAGGTGATTCTGGTATAGTTTGTTATAATTTTTAGCATTTTTTTGTAATTTTAAAGTGATTGGGCTTAGTTTGTTGCTGTAAAGTGTAGTTGGGGGTGATTTTTGATAGCCGAAGTAATTTAGGTAAGTCTGGCATAGTTTGTTATGATTTGTACACCTTTTTTTGTAATTTTAAGATGATATGGTTTGGTTTGTTGTGGTAAGGGATAGTTGGGGGTGATTTACGGTAGCCGAAGTAATTTAGGTGATTCTGGTATAGTTTGTTATGATTTTTAGCATTTTTTGTAATTTTAAAGTGATTGGGCTTAGTTTGTTGCTGTAAAGTGTAGTTGGGAGTGATTT
Organism: Eledona agricola; assembly: GCA_964023215.1. Lineage (NCBI taxonomy): Eukaryota > Metazoa > Arthropoda > Insecta > Coleoptera > Tenebrionidae > Eledona > Eledona agricola. The sequence continues at coordinate 2,457,058 of CAXIEJ010000140.1, read as the reverse complement.
TTGATAGCCGAAGTAATTTAGGTGAGTTTGGCATAGTTTGCTATGGTTAGTAGCATTTTTTTGTAATTTAAATGTGATTGGGTTTAGTTTGTTGTGGTAAGGGTTAGTTGGTGATGATTTAGAGTAGCCGAAGTAATTTAGGTGAGTCTGGCATAGTTTGTTATGATTTGTACATTTTTTTTGTATTTTAAGGTGACATGGTTTGGTTTGTTGAGGTAAGGAATAGTTGGGGGTGATTTACGGTAGCCGAAGTAATTTAGGTGATTCTGGTATAGTTTGTTATGATTTTTAGCATTTTTTTGTAATTTTAAAGTGATTGGGCTTAGTTTGTTGCTGTAAAGTGAAGTTGGGGGTGATTTTTGATAGCCGAAGTAATTTAGGTGAGTTTGGCATAGTTTGCTATGGTTAGTAGTATTTTTTTGTAATTTAAAAGTGATTGGGTTTAGTTTGTTGTGGTAAGGGTTAGTTGGTGATGATTTAGAGAAGCCGAAGTAATTTAGGTGAGTCTGGCATAGTTTGTTTAGATTTGTACATTTTTTTTTAATTTTAAGATGACATGGTTTGGTTTGTTGTGGTAAGGAATAGTTGGGGGCGATTTACGGTAGCCGAAGTAATTTAGGTAATTCTGGTATAGTTTGTTATGATTTTTAGCATTTTTTTGTAATTTTAAAATGATTGGGCTTAGTTTGTTGCTGTAAAGTGTAGTTGGGGGTGATTTTTGATAGCCGAAGTAATTTAGGTGAGTCTGGCAAACTTTGTTATGATTTGTACACCTTTTTTTGTAATTTTAAGATGATATGGTTTGATTTGTTGTGGTAAGGGTTAGTTGGCGGTGATTTACGGTAGCCGAAGTAATTTAGGTGATTCTGGTGTAGTTTGTTATAATTTTTAGCATTTTTTTGTAATTTTAAAGTGATTGGGCTTAGTTTGTTGCTGTAAAGTGTAGTTGGGGGTGATTTTTGATAGCCGAAGTAATTTAGGTGAGTTTGGCATAGTTTGCTATGGTTAGTAGCATTTTTTTGTAATTTAAAAGTGATTGGGTTTAGTTTGTTGTGGTAAGGGATAGTTGGTGATGATTTAGGTTAGCCGAAGTAATTTAGGTGAGTCTGGCATAGTTTGTTATGATTTGTACATTTTTTTTGTAATTTTAAGATGACATGGTTTGGTTTGTTGTGGTAAGGAATAGTTGGGGGTGATTTACGGTAGCCGAAGTAATTTAGGTGATTCTGGTATAGTTTGTTATGATTTTTAGCATTTTTTTGTAATTTTAAAGTGATTGGGCTTAGTTTGTTGCTGTAAAGTGTAGTTGGGGGTGATTTTTGATAGCCGAAGTAATTTAGGTGAGTCTGGCATAGTTTGTTATGATTTGTACACCTTTTTTTGTAATTTTAAGATGATATGGTTTGGTTTGTTGTGGTAAAGGATAGTTGGGGGTGATTTACGGTAGCCGAAGTAATTTAGGTGATTCTGGTATAGTTTGTTATGATTTTTAGCATTTTTTTGTAATTTTAAAGTGATTGGGCTTAGTTTGTTGCTGTAAAGTGTAGTTGGGGGTGATTTTTGATAGCCGAAGTAATTTAGGTGAGTTTGGCATAGTTTGCTATGGTTAGTAGCATTTTTTTGTAATTTAAAAGTGATTGGGTTTGGTTTGTTGTGGTAAGGGTTAGTTGGTGATGATTTAGAGTAGGCGAAGTAATTTAGGTGAGTCTATCATAGTTTGTTATCATTTGTACAACTTTTTTTCAATTTTAAGATGATATGGTTTGGTTTGTTGTGGTAAGGGATAGTTGGGGGTGATTTACGGTAGCCGAAGTAATTTAGGTGATTCTGGTATAGTTTGATATGATTTTTAGCATTTTTTTGTAATTTTAAAGTGATTGGGCTTAGTTTGTTGCTGTAAAGTGTAGTGGGGTGTTGGGGGTGATTTTTGATAGCCGAAGTAATTTAGGTGAGTTTGGCATAGTTTGCTATAATTTGTACACCTTTTTTTGTAATTTTAAGATGATATGGTTTGGTTTGTTGTGGTAAGGGATAGTTGGGGATGATTTTCGGTAGCCGAAGTAATTTAGGTGATTCTGGTATAGTTTGATATGATTTTTAGCATTTTTTTGTAATTTTAAAGTGATTGGGCTTAGTTTGTTGCTGTAAAGTGTAGTTGGGGGAGATTTTTGATAGCCGAAGTAATTTAGGTGAGTTTGGCATAGTTTGCTATGGTTAGTAGCATTTTTTTGTAATTTAAAAGTGATTGGGTTTAGTTTGTTGTGGTAAGGGTTAGTTGGTGATGATTTAGAGTAGCCGAAGTAATTTAGGTGAGCCTGGCATAGGTTGTTATGATTTGTACACCTTTTTTTGTAATTTTAAGATGACATGGTTTGGTTTGTTGTGGTAAGGGATAGTTAGGGGTGATTTACGGTAGCCGAAGTAATTTAGGTGATTCTGGTATAGTTTGTTATGATTTTTAGCAGTTTTTTGTAATTTTAAAGTGATTGGGCTTAGTTTGTTGCTGTAAAGTGTAGTTGGGGGTGATTTTTGATAGCCGAAGTAATTTAGGTGAGTTTGGCATAGTTTGCTATGGTTAGTAGCTTTTTTTTGTAATTTAAAAGTGATTGGGTTTGGTTTGTTGTGGTAAGGGTTAGTTGGTGATGATTTAGAGTAGGCGAAGTAATTTAGGTGAGTCTATCATAGTTTGTTATCATTTGTACAACTTTTTTTCAATTTTAAGATGATATGGTTTGGTTTGTTGTGGTAAGGGATAGTTGGGGGTGATTTACGGTAGCCGAAGTAATTTAGGTGATTCTGGTATAGTTTGATATGATTTTTAGCATTTTTTTGTTATTTTAAAGTGATTGGGCTTAGTTTGTTGCTGTAAAGTGTAGTTGGGGGTGATTTTTGATAGCCGAAGTAATTTAGGTGAGTCTGGCATAGTTTGTTATGATTTGTACACCTTTTTTGTAATTTTAAGATGATATGGTTTGGTTTGTTGTGGTAAGGGATAGTTGGGGGTGATTTACGGTAGCCGAAGTAATTTAGGTGATTTTGGTATAGTTTGTTATGATTTTTAGCATTTTTTTGTAATTTTAAAGTGATTGGGCTTAGTTTGTTGCTGTAAAGTGTAGTGGGGTGTTGGGGGTGATTTTTGATAGCCGAAGTAATTTAGGTGAGTTTGGCATAGTTTGCTAGAATTTGTACACCTTTTTTTGTAATTTTAAGATGATATGGTTTGGTTTGTTGTGGTAAGGGATAGTTGGGGGTGATTTACCTTAGCCGAAGTAATTTAGGTGATTCTGGTATAGTTTGTTATAATTCTTAGCATTTTTTTGTAATTTTAAAGTGATTGGGCTTAGTTTGTTGCTGAAAAGTGTAGTTGGGGGTGATTTTTGATAGCCGAAGTAATTTAGGTGAGTTTGGCATAGTTTGCTATGGTTAGTAGCATTTTTTTGTAATTTAAAAGTGATTGGGTTTAGTTTGTTGTGGTAAGGGTTAGTTGGTGATGATTTAGAGTAGCCGAAGTAATTTAGGTGAGTCTAGCATAGTTTGTTATGATTTGTACAACTTTTTTTCAATTTTAAGATCATATGGTTTGGTTTGTTGTGGTAAGGGATAGTTGGGGGTGATTTACGGTAGCCGAAGTAATTTAGGTGATTCTGGTATAGTTTGTTATGATTTTTAGCATTTTTTTGTAATTTTAAAGTGATTGGGCTTAGTTTGTTGCTGTAAAGTGTAGTTGGGGGTAATTTTTGATAGCCGAAGTAATTTAGGTGAGTTTGGCATAGTTTGCTATGGTTAGTAGCATTTTTTTGTAATTTAAAAGTGATTGGGTTTAGTTTGTTGTGGTAAGGGTTAGTTGGTGATGATTTAGAGTAGCCGAAGTAATTTAGGTGAGTCTGGCATAGTTTGTTATGATTTGTACACCTTTTTTTGTAATTTTAAGATGATATTGTTTGGTTTGTTGTGGTAAGGGATAGTTGGGGGTGATTTACGGTAGCCGAAGTAATTTAGGTGATTCTGGTTTAGTTTGTTATGATTTTTAGCATTTTTTTGTAATTTTAAAGTGATTGGGCTTAGTTTGTTACTGTAATGTGTAGATGGGGGTGATTTTTGATAGCCGAAGTAATTTAGGTAAGTTTGGCATAGTTTGTTATGGTTAGTAGCATTTTTTTGTAATTTAAAAGTGATTGGGTTTAGTTTGTTGTGGTAAGGGTTAGTTGGTGATGATTTAGTGTAGTCGAAGTAATTTAGGTGAGTCTGGCATAGTTTGTTATGATTTGTACACCTTTTTTTGTAATTTTAAGATGATATGGTTTGGTTTGTTGTGGTAAGGGATAGTTGGGAGTGATTTACGGTAGCCGAAGTAATTTAGGTGATTCTGGTATAGTTTGTTATGATTTTTAGCATTTTTTTGTAATTTTAAAGTGATTGGGCTTAGTTTGTTACTGTAATGTGTAGATGGGGGTGATTTTTGATAGCCGAAGTAATTTAGGTAAGTTTGGCATAGTTTGCTATGGTTAGTAGCATTTTTTTGTAATTTAAAAGTGATTGGGTTTAGTTTGTTTTGGTAAGGGTTAGTTGGTGATGATTTAGAGTATCCGAAGTAATTTAGGTGAATCTGGCATAGTTTGTTATGATTTGTACACCTTTTTTGTAATTTTAAGATGATATGGTTTGGTTTGTTGTGGTAAGGGATAGTTGGGGGTGATTTACGGTAGCCGAAGTAATTTAGGTGATTCTGGTATAGTTTGTTATGATTTTTAGCATTTTTTTGTAATTTTAAAGTGATTGGTCTTAGTTTGTTGCTGTAAAGTGTAGTTGGGGGTGATTTTTGATAGCCGAAGTAATTTAGGTGAGTTTGGCATAGTTTGCTATGGTTAGTAGCATTTTTTTGTAATTTAAAAGTGATTGGGTTTAGTTTGTTGTGGTAAGGGTTAGTTGGTGATGATTTAGAGTAGCCGAAGTAATTTAGGTAAGTCTGGAATAGTTTGTTATCATTTGTACATTTTTTTTTGTAATTTTAAGACGATATGGTTTGGTTTGTTGTGGTAGGGGATAGTTGGGGGGGATTTACGGTAGCCAAAGTAATTTAGGTGATTCTGGTATAGTTTGTTATGATTTTTAGCATTTTTTTGTAATTTTAAAGTGATTGGGCTAAGTTTGTTGCTGTAAAGTGTAGTTGGGGGTGATTTTTCATAGCCGAAGTAATTTAGGTGAGTTTGGCATAGTTTGCTATGGTAAGTCGCAATTTTTTGTAATTTTAAAGGGATTGGGTTTAGTTTGTTGTGGTAAGGGTTAGTTGGTGATGATTTAGAGTAGCCGAAGTAATTTAGGTGAGTCTGGCATAGTTTGTTATGATTTGTACACCTTTTTTTGTAATTTTAAGATGATATGGTTTGGTTTGTTGTGGTAAGGGATAGTTGGGGGTGATTTACGGTAGCCGAAGTAATTTAGGTGATTCTGGTTTAGTTTGTTACGATTTTTAGCATTTTTTTGTAATTTTAAAGTGATTGGGCTTAGTTTGTTGCTGTAAAGTGTAGTTGGGTGTGATTTTTGATAGCCGAAGTAATTTAGGTGAGTTTGGCATAGTTTGCTATGGTTAGTAGCATTTTTTTGTAATTAAAAAGTGATTGGGTTTAGTTTGTTGTGGTAAGGGTTAGTTGGTGATGATTTAGAGTAGCCGAAGTAATTTAGGTGTGTCTGGCATAGTTTGTTATGACTTAAACACCTTTTTTCGTAATTTTAAGTTGATATGGTTTGGTTTGTTGTGGTAAGGGATAGTTGGGGTTGATTTACGGTAGCCGAAGTAATTTAGGTGATTATGGTATAGTTTGTTATGATTTTTAGCATTTTTTTGTAATTTTAAAGTGATTGGGCTTAAATTGTTGCTGTAAAGTGTAGTTGGGGGTGATTTTTGATAGCCGAAGTAATTTAGGTGAGTTTGGCATAGTTTGCTATGGTTAGTAGCTTTTTTTTATAATTTAAAAGTGATTGGGTTAAGTTTGTTGTGGTAAGGGTTAGTTGGTGATGATTTAGAGTAGCCGAAGTAATTTAGGTGAGTCTGGCATAGTTTGTTATGATTTGTACACCTTTTTTTGTAATTTTAAGATGATATGGTTTGGTTTGTTGTGGTAAGGGATAGTTGGGGGTGATTTACGGTAGCGGAAGTAATTTAGGTGGTTCTGGTATAGTTTGTTATGATTTTTAGCATTTTTTTGTAATTTTAAAGTGATTGGGCTTAGTTTGTTGCTGTAAAGTGTAGTTGGGGGTGATTTTTGATAGCCGAAGAAATTGAGGTAAGTTTTGCTATGGTTAGTAGCATTTTTTTGTAATTCAAAAGTGATTGGGTTTAGTTTGTTGTGGTAAGGGTTAGTTGGTGATGATTTAGAGTAGCCGAAGTAATTTAGGTGAGTCTGGCATAGTTTGTTATGATTTGTACACCTTTTTTTGTAATTTTAAGATGATATGGTTTGGTTTGTTGTGGTAAGGGATAGTTGGGGGTGATTTACGGTAGCCGAAGTAATTTAGGTAATTCTGGTATAGTTTGTTATGATTTTTAGCATTTTTTTGTAATTTTAAAGTGATTGGGCTTAGTTTGTTGCTGTAAAGTGTAGTTGGGAGTGATTTTTGATAGCCGAAGTAATTTAAGTGAGTTTGGCATAGTTTGCTTTGGTTAGAATAATTTTTTTGTAATTTAAAAGTGATTGGGTTTAGTTTGTAGTGGTAAGGGTTAGTTGGTGATGATTTAGAGTAGCCGTAGTAATTTAGGTGAGTCTGGCATAGTTTGTTATGATTTGTACACCTTTTTTTGTAATTTTAAGATGATATGGTTTGGTTTGTTGTGGTAAGGGACAGTTGGGGGTGATTTACGGTAGCCGAAGTAATTTAGGTGATTCTGGTATAGTTTGTTATGATTTTTAGCATTTTTTTGTAATTTTAAAGTGATTGGGCTTAGTTTGTTACTATAAAGTGTAGTTGGGGGTGATTTTTGATAGCCGAAGTAATTTAGGTGAGTTTGGCATAGTTTGCTATGGTTAGTAGCATTTTTTTGTAATTTAAAAGTGATTGGGTTTAGTTTGTTGTGGTAAGGGTTAGTTGGTGATGATTTAGAGTAGCCGAAGTAATTTAGGTGAGTCTGGCATAGTTTGTTATGATTTGTACACCTTTTTTTGTAATTTTAAGATGATATGGTTTGGTTTGTTGTGGTAAGGGACAGTTGGGGGTGATTTACGGTAGCCGAAGTAATTTAGGTGATTCTAATATAGTTTGTTATAATTTTTAGCATTTTTTTGTAATTTTAAAGTGATTCGGCTTAGTTTGTTGCTGTAAAGTGTAGTTGGGGGTGATTTTTGATAGCCGAAGTAATTTAGGTGAGTTTGGCATAGTTTGCTATGGTTAGTAGCATTTTTTCTAATTTAAAAGTGATTGGGTTTAGTTTGTTGTGGTAAGGGTTTGTTGGTGATGATATAGAGTAGCCGAAGTAATTTAGATGGGTCTGGCATAGTTTGTTATGATTTGTACACCTTTTTTTGTAATTTTAAGATGATATGGTTTGGTTTGTTGTGGTAAGGGATAGTTGGGGGTGATTTACGGTAGCCGAAGTAATTTAGGTCATTCAGGTATAATTTGTTTTGATTTTTAGCATTTTTTTGTAATTTTAAAGTGATTGGGCTCAGTTTGTTGCTGTAAAGTGTAGTTGGGGGTAATTTTTGATAGCCGAAGTAATTTAGGTGAGTTTGGCATAGTTTGCTATGGTTAGTAGCATTTTTTTGTAATTTAAAAGTGATTGGGTTTAGTTTGTTTTGGTAAGGGTTAGTTGGTGATGATTTAGAGTAGCCGAAGTAATTTAGGTGAATCTGGCATAGTTTGTTATGATTTGTACACCTTTTTTGTAATTTTAAGATGATATGGTTTGGTTTGTTGTGGTAAGGGATAGTTGGGGGTGATTTACGGTAGCCGAAGTAATTTAGGTGATTCTGGTATAGTTTGTTATGATTTTTAGCATTTTTTTGTAATTTTAAATTGATTGGTCTTAGTTTGTTGCTGTAAAGTGTAGTTGGGGGTGATTTTTGATAGCCGAAGTAATTTAGGTGAGTTTGGCATAGTTTGCTATGGTTAGTAGCATTTTTTTGTAATTTAAAAGTGATTGGGTTTAGTTTGTTTTGGTAAGGGTTAGTTGGTGATGATTTAGAGTAGCCGAAGTAATTTAGGTGAGTCTGGCATAGTTTGTTATGATTTGTACACCTTTTTTTGTAATTTTAAGATGATATGGTTTGGTTTGTTGTGGTAAGGGACAGTTGGGGGTGATTTACGGTAGCCGAAGTAATTTAGGTGATTCTGGTATAGTTTCTTATAATTTTTAGCATTTTTTTGTAATTTTAAAGTGATTCGGCTTAGTTTGTTGCTGTAAAGTGTAGTTGGGGGTGATTTTTGATAGCCGAAGTAATTTAGGTGAGTTTGGCATAGTTTGCTATGGTTAGTAGCATTTTTTTGTAATTTAAATGTGTTTGGGTTTAGTTTGTTGTGGTAAGGGTTAGTTGGTGATGATTTAGAGTAGCCGAAGTAATTTAGGTGAGTCTGGCATAGTTTGTTATGATTTGTACACCTTTTTTTGTAATTTTAAGATAATATGGTTTGGTTTGTTGTGGTAAGGGTTAGTTAGGGGTGATTTACGGTAGCGGAAGTAATTTAGGTGGTTCTGGTATAGTTTGTTATGATTTTTAGCATTTTTTTTAATTTTAAAGTGATTGGGCTTAGTTTGTTGCTGTAAAGTGTAGTTGGGGGTGATTTTTGATAGCCGAAGAAATTTAGGTAAGTTTTGCATAGTTTGCTATGGTTAGTAACATTTTTTTGTAATTTAAAAGTGATTGGGTTTAGTTTGTTGTGGTAAGGGTTAGTTGGTGATGATTTAGAGTAGCCGAAGTAATTTAGGTGAGTCTGGCATAGTTTGTTATGATTCGTACATCTTTTTTTGTAATTTTAAGATGATATGGTTTGGTTTGTTGTGGTAAGGGATAGTTGGGGGTGATTTACGGTAGCCGAAGTAATTTAGGAAATTCTGGTATAGTTTGTTATGATTTTTAGCATTTTTTTGTAATTTTAAAGTGATTGGGCTTAGTTTGTTGCTGTAAAGTGTAGTTGGGGGTGATTTTTGATAGCCGAAGTAATTTAAGTGAGTTTGGCATAGTTTGCTTTGGTTAGAATATTTTTTTTGTAATTTAAAAGTGATTGGGTTTAGTTTGTTGTGGTAAGGGTTAGTTGGTGATGATTTAGAGTAGCCGAAGTAATTTAGGTGAGTCTGGCATAGTTTGTTATGATTTGTACACCTTTTTTTGTAATTTTAAGATGATATGGTTTGGTTTGTTGTGGTAAGGGACAGTTGGGGGTGATTTACGGTAGCCGGAGTAATTTAGGTGATTCTGGTATAGTTTGTTATAATTTTTAGCATTTTTTTGTAATTTTAAAGTGATTCGGCTTAGTTTGTTGCTGTAAAGTGTAGTTGGGGGTGATTTTTGATAGCCGAAGTAATTTAGGTAAGTTTGGCATAGTTTGCTATGGTTAGTAGCATTTTTTTCTCAATTAAAAGTGATTGGGTTTAGTTTGTTGTGGTAAGGGTTTGTTGGTGATGATTTAGAGTAGCCGAAGTAATTTAGATGGCTCTTGCATAGTTTGTTATGATTTGTACACCTTTTTTTGTAATTTTAAGATGATATGGTTTGGTTTGTTGTGGTAAGGGACAGTTGGGGGTGATTTACGGTAGCCGAAGTAATTTAGGTGATTCTGGTATAGTTTGTTATGATTTTTAGCATTTTTTTGTAATTTTAAAGTGATTGGTCTTAGTTTGTTGCTGTAAAGTGTAGTTGGGGGTGATTTTTGATAGCCGAAGTAATTTAGGTGAGTTTGGCATAGTTTGCTATGGTTAGTAGCATTTTTTTGTAATTTAAAAGTGATTGGGTTTAGTTTGTTGTGGTAAGGGTTAGTTGGTGATGATTTAGAGTAGCCGAAGTAATTTAGGTGAGTCTGGCATATTTTGTTATGATTTGTACACCTTTTTTTGTAATTTTAAGATGATATGGTTTGGTTTGTTGTGGTAAGGGATAGTTGGGGGTGATTTACGGTAGCCGAAGTAATTTAGGTGATTCTGGTATAGTTTGTTACGATTTTTAGCATTTTTTTGTAATTTTAAAGTGTTTGGGCTTAGTTTGTTGCTGTAAAGTGTAGTTGGGGGTGATTTTTGATAGCCGAAGTAATTTAGGTGAGTTTGGCATAGTTTGCTATGGTTAGTAGCATTTTTTTGTAATTTAAAAGTGATTGGGTTTAGTTTGTTGTGGTAAGGGTTAGTTGGTGATGATTTAGAGTAGCCGAAGTAATTTAGATAAGTCTGGCATAGTTTGTTATGACTTAAACACCTTTTTTTGTAATTTTAAGATGATATGGTTTGGTTTGTTGTGGTAAGGGATAGTTGGGGTTGATTTACGGTAGCCAAAGTAATTTAGTTGATTCTGGTATAGTTTGTTATGATTTTTAGCATTTTTTTGTAATTTTAAAGTGATTGGGCTTAAATTGTTGCTGTAAAGTGTAGTTGGGGGTGATTTTTGATAGCCGAAGTAATTTAGGTGAGTTTGGCATAGTTTGCTATGGTTAGTAGCATTTTTTTGTAATTTAAAAGTGATTGGGTTTAGTTTGTTGTGGTAAGGGTTAGTTGGTGATGATTTAAAGTAGCCGAAGTAATTTAGGTGAGTCTGGCATAGTTTGTTATGATTTGTACACCTTTTTTTGTAATTTTAAGATGATATGGTTTGGTTTGTTGTGGTAAGGGATAGTTGGGGGTGATTTACGGTAGCGGAAGTAATTTAGGTGGTTCTGGTATAGTTTGTTATGATTTTTAGCATTTTTTTGTAATTTTAAAGTGATTGGGCTTAGTTTGTTGCTGTAAAGTGTAGTTGGGGGTGATTTTTGATAGCCGAAGAAATTTAGGAAAGTTTTGCTATGGTTAGTAGCATTTTTTTGTAATTTAAAAGTGATTGGGTTTAGTTTGTTGTGGTAAGGGTTAGTTGGTGATGATTTAGAGTAGCCGAAGTAATTTAGGTGAGTCTGGCATAGTTTGTTATGATTTGTACACCTTTTTTTGTAATTTTAAGATGATATGGTTTGGTTTGTTGTGGTAAGGGATAGTTGGGGGTGATTTACGGTAGCCGAAGTAATTTAGGTAATTCTGGTATAGTTTGTTATGATTTTTAGAATTTTTTTGTAATTTTAAAGTGATTGGGCTTAGTTTGTTGCTGTAAAGTGTAGTTGGGGGTGATTTTTGATAGCCAAAGTAATTTAAGTGAGTTTGGCATAGTTTGCTTTGGTTAGAATAATTTTTTTGTAATTTAAAAGTGATTGGGTTAAGTTTGTTGTGGTAAGGGTTAGTTGGTGATGATTTAGAGTAGCCGAAGTAATTTAGGCGAGTCTGGCATAGTTTGTTATGATTTGTACACCTTTTTTTGTAATTTTAAGATGATATGGTTTGGTTTGTTGTGGTAAGGGACAGTTGGGGGTGATTTACGGTAGCCGAAGTAATTTAGGTGATTCTAGTATAGTTTCTTATAATTTTTAGCATTTTTTTGTAATTTTAAAGTGATTCGGCTTAGTTTGTTGCTGTAAAGTGTAGTTGGGGGTGATTTTTGATAGCCGAAGTAATTTAGGTGAGTTTGGCATAGTTTGCTATGGTTAGTAGCATTTTTTTGTAATTTAAAAGTGATTGGGTTTAGTTTGTTGTGGTAAGGGTTAGTTGGTGATGATTTAGAGTAGCCGAAGTAATTTAGGTGAGTCTGGCATAGTTTGTTATGATTTGTACACCTTTTTTTGTAATTTTAAGATGATATGGTTTGGTTTGTTGTGGTAAGGGATAGTTGGGGGTGATTTACGGTAGCGGAAGTAATTTAGGTGGTTCTGGTATAGTTTGTTATGATTTTTAGCATTTTTTTGTAATTTTAAAGTGATTGGGCTTAGTTTGTTGCTGTAAAGTGTAGTTGGGGGTGATTTTTGATAGCCGAAGAAATTTAGGTAAGTTTTGCATAGTTTGCTATGGTTAGTAGCATTTTTTTGTAATTTAAAAGTGATTGGGTTTAGTTTGTTGTGGTAAGGGTTAGTTGGTGATGATTTAGAGTAGCCGAAGTAATTTAGGTGAGTCAAGCATAGTTTGTTATGATTTGTACACCTTTTTTTGTAATTTTAAGATGATATGGTTTGGTTTGTTGTGGTAAGGGATAGTTGGGGGTGATTTACGGTAGCCGAAGTAATTTAGGTAATTCTGGTATAGTTCGTTATGATTTTTAGCATTTTTTTGTAATTTTAAAGTGATTGGGCTTAGTTTGTTGCTGTAAAGTGTAGTTGGGGGTGATTTTTGATAACCGAAGTAATTTAAGTGAGTTTGGCATAGTTTGCTTTGGTTAGAATATTTTTTTTGTAATTTAAAAGTGATTGGGTTTAGTTTGTTTTGGTAAGGGTTAGTTGGTGATGATTTAGAGTAGCCGAAGTAATTTAGGTGAGTCTGGCATAGTTTGTTTTGATTTGTACACCTTTTTTTGTAATTTTAAGATGATATGGTTTGGTTTGTTGTGGTAAGGGACAGTTGGGGGTGATTTACGGTAGCCGAAGTAATTTGGGTGATTCTGGTATAGTTTGTTATAATTTTTAGCATTTTTTTGTAATTTTAAAGTGATTCGGCTTAGTTTGTTGCTGTAAAGTGTAGTTGGGGGTGATTTTTGATAGCCGAAGTAATTTAGGTGAGTTTGGCATAGTTTGCTATGGTTAGTAGCATTTTTTTCTAAATTAAAAGTGATTGGGTTTAGTTTGTTGTGGTAAGGGTTTGTTGGTGATGATTTAGAGTAGCCGAAGTAATTTAGATGGGTCTGGCATAGTTTGTTATGATTTGTACACCTTTTTTTGTAATTTTAAGATGATATGGTTTGGTTTGTTGTGGTAAGGGATAGTTGGGGGTGATTTACGGTTGCCGAAGTAATTTAGGTGATTCAGGTATAATTTGTTTTGATTTTTAGCATTTTTTTGTAATTCTAAAGTGATTGGGCTCAGTTTGTTGCTGTAAAGTGTAGTTGGGGGTGATTTTTGATAGCCGAAGTAATTTAGGTGAGTTTGGCATAGTTTGCTATAGTTAGTAGCATTTTTTTGTAATTTAAAAGTGATTGGGTTTAGTTTGTTTTGGTAAGGGTTAGTTGGTGATGATTTTGAGTAGCCGAAGTAATTTAGGTGAGTCTGGCATAGTTTGTTATGATTTGTACACCTTTTTTGTAATTTTAAGATGATATGGTTTGGTTTGTTGTGGTAAGGGATAGTTGGGGGTGATTTACGGTAGCCTAAGTAATTTAGGTGATTCTGGTATAATTCGTTTTGTTTTTTAGCTTTTTTTTGTAATTTTAAAGTGATTGGGCTTAGTTTGTTGCTGTAAAGTGTAGTTGGGGGTAATTTTTGATAGCCGAAGTAATTTAGGTGAGTTTGGCATAGTTTGCTATGGTTAGTAGCATTTTTTTTAACTTAAAAGTGATTGGGTTTAGTTTGTTTTGGTAAGGGTTAGTTGGTGATGATTTAGAGTAGCCGAAGTAATTTAGGTGAGTCTGGCATAGTTTGTTATGATTTGTACACCTTTTTTGTAATTTTAAGATGATATGGTTTGGTTTGTTGTGGTAAGGGATAGTTGGGGGTGATTTACGGTAGCCGAAGTAATTTAGGTGATTCTGGTATAGTTTGTTATGATTTTTAGCATTTTTTTGTAATTTTAAAGTGATTGATACAGTTTGTTGCTGTAAGGTGTAGTTGGGGGTGATTTTTGATAGCCGAAGTAATTTATGTGAGTTTGGCATAGTTTGCTATGGTTAGTAGCATTTTTTTCTAATTTAAAAGTGATTGGGTTTAGTTTGTTGTGGTAAGGGTTAGTTGGTGATGATTTAGAGTAGCCGAAGTAATTTAGGTGAGTCTGGCATAGTTTGTTATGATTTGTACACCTTTTTTTGTAATTTTAAGATGATATAGTTTGGTTTGTTGTGGTAAGGGATAGTTGGGGGTGATTTACGGTAGCCGAAGTAATTTAGGTGATTCTGGTATAATTTGTTTTGTTTTTTAGCATTTTTTTGTAATTTTAAAGTAATTGGGCTTAGTTTGTTGCTGTAAAGTGTAGTTGGGGGTGATTTTTGATAGCCGAAGTAATTTAGGTGAGTTTGGCACAGTTTGCTATGGATAGTAGCATTTTCTTGTAATTTAAAAGTGATTGGGTATAGTTTGTTTTGGTAAGGGTTAGTTGGTGATGATTTAGAGTAACCGAAGTGATTTAGGTGAGTCAGGCATAGTTTGTTATGATTTGTACACCTTTTTTGTAATTTTAAGATGATATGGTTTAGTTTGTTGTGGTAAGGGATAGTTGGGGGTGATTTACGGTAGCCGAAGTAATTTAGGTGATTCTGGTATAGTTTGTTATGATTTTTAGCATTTTTTTGTAATTTTAAAGTGATTGGGCTTAGTTTGTTGCTGTAAAGTGTAGTTGGGGGTGATTTTTGATAGCCGAAGTAATTTAGGTGAGTTTGGCATAGTTCGCTATGGTTAGTAGCATTTTTTTGTAATTTAAAAGTGATTGGGTTTAGTTTGTTGTGGTAAGGGTTAGTTGGTGATGATTTAGAGTAGCCGAAGTAGTTTAGGTGAGTCTGGAATAGTTTGTTATCATTTGTACACCTTTTTTTTGTAATTTTAAGACGATATGGTTTGGTTTGCTGTGGTAAGAGATAGTTGGGGGTGATTTACGGTAGCCGAAGTAATTTAGGTGATTCTGGTATAGTTTGTTATGATTTTTAGCATTTTGTGTAATTTTAAAGTGATTGGGCTTAGTTTGTTGCTGTAAAGTGTAGTTGGGGGTGATTTTTCATAGCCGAAGTAATTTAGGTGAGTTTGGCATAGTTTGCTATGGTTAGTAGCATTTTTTTGTAATTTAAAAGTGATTGGGTTTAGTTTGTTGTGTTAAGGGTTGGTTGGTGATGATTTAGAGTAGCCGAAGTAATTTAGGTGAGTCTGGCATAGTTTGTTATGATTTGTACACCTTTTTTGTAATTTTAAGATGATATGGTTTGGTTTGTTGTGGTAAGGGATAGTTGGGGGTGATTTACGGTAGCCGAAGTAATTTAGGTGATTCTGGTATAGTTTGTTATGATTTTTAGCATTTTTTTGTAATTTTAAAATGATTGGGCTTAGTTTGTTGCTGTAAAGTGTAGTTGGGGGTGATTTTTCATAGCCGAAGTAATTTAGGTGAGTTTGGCATAGTTTGCTATGGTTAGTAGCATTTTTTTGTAATTTAAAAGTGATTGGGTTTAGTTTGTTGTGTTAAGGGTTGGTTGGTGATGATTTAGAGTAGCCGAAGTAATTTAGGTAAGTCTGGCATAGTTTGTTATGATTTGTACACCTTTTTTTGTAATTTTAAGATGATATGGTTTGGTTTGTTGTGGTAAGGGATAGTTGGGGGTGATTTACGGTAGCCGAAGTAATTTAGGTGATTCTGGTATAGTTTGTTATGTTTTTTAGCATTTTTTTGTAAGTTTAAAGTGATTGGGCTTAGTTTGTTGCTGTGAAGTGTAGTTGTGGGTGATTTTTGATATCCGAAGTAATTTAGGTGAGTTTGGCATAGTTTGCTATGGTTAGTAGCATTTTTTTGTAATTTAAAAGTGATTGGGTTTAGTTTGTTGTGGTAAGGGTTAGTTGGTGATGATTTAGAGTAGCCGAAGTAATTTAGGTGAGTCTGGCATACTTTGTTATGATTTGTACACTTTTTTTGTAATTTTAAGATGATATGGTTTGGTTTGTTGTGGTAAGGGATAGTTGGGGGTGATTTACGGTAGCCGAAGTAATTTAGGTGATTCTGGTATAGTTTGTTATGATTTTAGCATTGTTTTGTAATTTTAAAGTGATTGGGCTTAGTTTGTAGCTGTAAAGTGTAGTTGGGGGTGATTTTTGATAGCCGAAGTAATTTAGGTGAGTTTGGCATAGTTTGCTATGGTTAGTAGCATTTTTTTGTAATTTAAAAGTGATTGGGTTTAGTTTGTTGTGGTAAGGGTTAGTTGGTGGTGATTTAGAGTAGGCAAAGTAATTTAGGTGAGTCTGGCATAGTTTGTTATGATTTGTACACCTTTTTTTGTAATTTTAAGATGATATGGTTTGGTTTGTTGTGGTAAGGGATAATTGGGGGTGATTTACGGTAGCCGAAGTAATTTAGGTGATTCTGGTATAGTTTGTTATGATTTTTAGCATTTTTTTGTAATTTTAAAGTGATTGGGCTTAGTTTGTTGCTGTAAAGTGTAGTTGGGGGTGATTTTTGATAGCCGAAGTAATTTAGGTGAGTTTGGCATAGTTCGCTATAGTTAGTAGCATTTTTTTTTAATTTAAAAGTGATTGGGTTTAGTTTGTTGTGGTAAGGGTTAGTTGGTGATGATTTAGAGTAGCCGAAGTAGTTTAGGTGAGTCTGGAATAGTTTGTTATCATTTGTACACCTTTTTTTTGAAATTTTAAGACGATATGGTTTGGTTTGCTGTGGTAAGAGATAGTTGGGGGTGATTTACGGTAGTCGAAGTAATTTAGGTGATTCTGGTATAGTTTGTTATGATTTTTAGCATTTTGTTGTAATTTTATAGTGATTGGGCTTAGTTTGTTGCTGTAAAGTGTAGTTGGGGGTGATTTTTCATAGCCGAAGTAATTTAGGTGAGTTTGGCATAGTTTGCTATGGTTAGTAGCATTTTTTTGTAATTTAAAAGTGATTGGGTTTAGTTTGTTGTGTTAAGGGTTGGTTGGTGATGATTTAGAGTAGCCGAAGTAATTTAGGTGAGTCTGGCATAGTTTGTTATGATTTGTACACCTTTTTTGTAATTTTAAGATGATATGGTTTGGTTTGTTGTGGTAAGGGATAGTTGGAGGTAATTTACGATAGCCGAAGTAATTTAGGTGATTCTGGTATAGTTTGTTATGATTTTTAGCATTTTTTTGTAATTTTAAAATGATTGGGATTAGTTTGTTGCTGTAAAGTGTAGTTGGGGGTGATTTTTCATAGCCGAAGTAATTTAGGTGAGTTTGGCATAGTTTGCTATGGTTAGTAGCATTTTTTTGTTTTTTTGTAATTTAAAAGTGATTGGGTTTAGTTTGTTGTGTTAAGGGTTGGTTGGTGATGATTTAGAGTAGCCGAAGTAATTTAGGTGAGTCTGGCATAGTTTGTTATGATTTGTACACCTTTTTTTGTAATTTTAAGATGATATGGTTTGGTTTGTTGTGGTAAGGGATAGTTGGGGGTGATTTACGGTAGCCGAAGTAATTTAGGTGATTCTGGTATAGTTTGTTATGATTTTTAGCATTTTTTTGTAATTTTAAAGTGATTGGGCTTAGTTTGTTGCTGTAAAGTGTAGTTGGGGGTGATTTTTGATAGCCGAAGTAATTTAGGTGAGTTTGGCATAGTTTGCTATGGTTAGTAGCATTTTTTTGTAATTTAAAAGTGATTGGGTTTAGTTTGTTGTGGTAAGGGTTAGTTGGTGGTGATTTAGAGTAGGCAAAGTAATTTAGGTGAGTCTGGCATAGTTTGTTATGATTTGTACACCTTTTTTTGTAATTTTAAGATGATATGGTTTGGTTTGTTGTGGTAAGGGATAGTTGGGGGTGATTTACGGTAGCCGAAGTAATTTAGGTGATTCTGGTATAGTTTGTTATGATTTTTAGCATTTTTTTGTAATTTTAAAATGATTGGGCTTAGTTTGTTGCTGTAAAGTGTAGTTGGGGGTGATTTTTCATAGCCGAAGTAATTTAGGTGAGTTTGGCATAGTTTGCTATGGTTAGTAGCATTTTTTTGTAATTTAAAAGTGATTGGGTTTAGTTTGTTGTGTTAAGGGTTGGTTGGTGATGATTTAGAGTAGCCGAAGTAATTTAGGTAAGTCTGGCATAGTTTGTTATGATTTGTACACCTTTTTTGTAATTTTAAGATGATATGGTTTGGTTTGTTGTGGTAAGGGATAGTTGGGGGTGATTTACGGTAGCCGAAGTAATTTAGGTGATTCTGGTATAGTTTGTTATGTTTTTTAGCATTTTTTTGTAAGTTTAAAGTGATTGGGCTTAGTTTGTTGCTGTGAAGTGTAGTTGTGGGTGATTTTTGATATCCGAAGTAATTTAGGTGAGTTTGGCATAATTTGCTATGGTTAGTAGCATTTTTTTGTAATTTAAAAGTGATTGGGTTTAGTTTGTTGTGGTAAGGGTTAGTTGGTGATGATTTAGAGTAGCCGAAGTAATTTAGGTGAGTCTGGCATACTTTGTTATGATTTGTACACTTTTTTTGTAATTTTAAGATGATATGGTTTGGTTTGTTGTGGTAAGGGATAGTTGGGGGTGATTTACGGTAGCCGAAGTAATTTAGGTGATTCTGGTATAGTTTGTTATGATTTTAGCATTTTTTTGTAATTTTAAAGTGATTGGGCTTAGTTTGTAGCTGTAAAGTGTAGTTGGGGGTGATTTTTGATAGCCGAAGTAATTTAGGTGAGTTTGGCATAGTTTGCTATGGTTAGTAGCATTTTTTTGTAATTTAAAAGTGATTGGGTTTAGTTTGTTGTGGTAAGGGTTAGTTGGTGGTGATTTAGAGTAGGCAAAGTAATTTAGGTGAGTCTGGCATAGTTTGTTATGATTTGTACACCTTTTTTTGTAATTTTAAGATGATATGGTTTGGTTTGTTGTGGTAAGGGATAATTGGGGGTGATTTACGGTAGCCGAAGTAATTTAGGTGATTCTGGTATAGTTTGTTATGATTTTTAGCATTTTTTTGTAATTTTAAAGTGATTGGGCTTAGTTTGTTGCTGTAAAGTGTAGTTGGGGGTGATTTTTGATAGCCGAAGTAATTTAGGTGAGTTTGGCATAGTTCGCTATGGTTAGTAGCATTTTTTTTTAATTTAAAAGTGATTGGGTTTAGTTTGTTGTGGTAAGGGTTAGTTGGTGATGATTTAGAGTAGCCGAAGTAGTTTAGGTGAGTCTGGAATAGTTTGTTATCATTTGTACACCTTTTTTTTGTAATTTTAAGACGATATGGTTTGGTTTGCTGTGGTAAGAGATAGTTGGGGGTGATTTACGGTAGTCGAAGTAATTTAGGTGATTCTGGTATAGTTTGTTATGATTTTTAGCATTTTGTTGTAATTTTAAAGTGATTGGGCTTAGTTTGTTGCTGTAAAGTGTAGTTGGGGGTGATTTTTCATAGCCGAAGTAATTTAGGTGAGTTTGGCATAGTTTGCTATGGTTAGTAGCATTTTTTTGTAATTTAAAAGTGATTGGGTTTAGTTTGTTGTGTTAAGGGTTGGTTGGTGATGATTTAGAGTAGCCGAAGTAATTTAGGTGAGTCTGGCATAGTTTGTTATGATTTGTACACCTTTTTTGTAATTTTAAGATGATATGGTTTGGTTTGTTGTGGTAAGGGATAGTTGGAGGTAATTTACGATAGCCGAAGTAATTTAGGTGATTCTGGTATAGTTTGTTATGATTTTTAGCATTTTTTTGTAATTTTAAAATGATTGGGCTTAGTTTGTTGCTGTAAAGTGTAGTTGGGGGTGATTTTTCATAGCCGAAGTAATTTAGGTGAGTTTGGCATAGTTTGCTATGGTTAGTAGCATTTTTTTGTTTTTTTGTAATTTAAAAGTGATTGGGTTTAGTTTGTTGTGTTAAGGGTTGGTTGGTGATGATTTAGAGTAGCCGAAGTAATTTAGGTGAGTCTGGCATAGTTTGTTATGATTTGTACACCTTTTTTTGTAATTTTAAGATGATATGGTTTGGTTTGTTGTGGTAAGGGATAGTTGGGGGTGATTTACGGTAGCCGAAGTAATTTAGGTGATTCTGGTATAGTTTGTTATGATTTTTAGAATTTTTTTGTAAGTTTAAAGTGATTGGGCTTAGTTTGTTGCTGTGAAGTGTAGTTGTGGGTGATTTTTGATATCCGAAGTAATTTAGGTGAGTTTGGCATAGTTTGCTATGGTTAGTAGCATTTTTTTGTAATTTAAAAGTGATTGGGTTTAGTTTGTTGTGGTAAGGGTTAGTTGGTGATGATTTAGAGTAGCCGAAGTAATTTAGGTGAGTCTGGCATACTTTGTTATGATTTGTACACTTTTTTTGAAATTTTAAGATGATATGGTTTGGTTTGTTGTGGTAAGGGATAGTTGGGGGTGATTTACGGTAGCCGAAGTAATTTAGGTGATTCTGGTATAGTTTGTTATGATTTTTAGCATTTTTTTGTAATTTTAAAGTGATTGGGCTTAGTTTGTTGCTGTAAAGTGTAGTTGGGGGTGATTTTTGATAGCCGAAGTAATTTAGGTGAGTTTGGCATAGTTTGCTATGGTTAGTAGCATTTTTTTGTAATTTAAAAGTGATTGGGTTTAGTTTGTTGTGGTAAGGGTTAGTTGGTGGTGATTTAGAGTAGGCAAAGTAATTTAGGTGAGTCTGGCATAGTTTGTTATGATTTGTACACCTTTTTTTGTAATTTTAAGATGATATGGTTTGGTTTGTTGTGGTAAGGGGTAATTGGGGGTGATTTACGGTAGCCGAAGTAATTTAGGTGATTCTGGTATAGTTTGTTATGATTTTTAGCATTTTTTTGTAATTTTAAAGTGATTTGGCTTAGTTTGTTGCTGTAAAGTCTGTTTGGGGGTGATTTTTGATAGCCGAAGTAATTTAGGTGAGTTTGGCATAGTTTGCTATGGTTAGTAGCATTTTTTTGTAATTTAAAAGTGATTGGGTTTAGTTTGTTGTGGTAAGGGTTAGTTGGTGATGATTTAGAGTAGCCGAAGTAATTTAGGTGAGTCTGGCATAGTTTGTTATGAATTGTACACCTTTTTTTGTAATTTTAAGATGATATGGTTTGGTTTGTTGTGGTAAGGGATAGTTGGGGGTGATTTACGATAGCCGAAGTAATTTAGGTGATTCTGGTATAGTTTGTTATGATTTTTAGCATTTTTTTGTAATTTTAAAGTGATTGGGCTTAGTTTGTTGCTTTAAAGTGTAGTTGGGGGTGATTTTTGATAGCCGAAGTAATGTAGGTGAGTTTGGCATAGTTTGCTATGGTTAGTAGCATTTTTTTGTAATTTAAAAGTGATTGGGTTTAGTTTGTGGTGGTAAGGGTTAGTTGGTGATGATTTAGATTAGCCGAAGTAATTTAGGTGAGTCTGGCAAAGTTTGTTATGATTTGTACACCTTTTTTTGTAATTTTAAAATGATATAGTTTGGTTTGTTGTGGTAAGGGATAGTTGGGGGTGATTATGGTAGCAGAAGTAATTTAGGTGATTCTGGTATAGTTTGTTATGATTTATAGCATTTTTTTGTAATTTTAAAGTGATTGGGCTTAGTTTGTTGCTGTAAAGTGTAGTTGGGGGTGATTTTTGATAGACGAAGTAATTTAGGTGAGTTTGGCATAGTTTGCTATGGTTAGTAGCATTTTTTTGTAATTTAAAAGTGATTGGGTTTAGTTTGTTGTGGTAAGGGTTAGTTGGTGATGATTTAGAGTAGCCGAAGTAATTTAGGTGAGTCTGGCATAGTTTGTTATGTTTTGTACACTTTTTTTTGTAATTTTGAGATGATATGGTTTGGTTTGTTGTGGTAAGGGATAGTTGGGGGTGATTTACGGTAGCCGAAGTAATTTAGGTGATTCTGGTTTAGTTTGTTATGATTTTTAGCATTTTTTTGTAATTTTAAAGTGATTGGGCTTAGTTTGTTTCTGTAAAGTGTAGTTGGGGGTGATTTTTGATAGCAGAAGTAATTTAGGTGAGTTTGGCATAGTTTGCTATGGTTAGTAGCATTTTTTTGTAATTTAAAAGTGATTGGGTTTAGTTTGTTGTGGTAAGGGTTAGTTGGTGATGATTTAGAGTAGCCGATGTAATTTAGGTGAGTCTGGCATAGTTTGTTATGATTTGTACACCTTTTTTTGTAATTTTAAGATGATATGGTTTGGTTTGTTGTGGTAAGGGATAGTTGGGGGTGATTTACGGTAGCCGAAGAAACTTAGGTGATTCTGGTATAGTTTGTTATAATTTTTAGCATTTTTTTGTAATTTTAAAGTGATTGGGCTTAGTTTGTTGCTGTAAAGTGTAGTTGGGGGTGATTTTTGATAGCCGAAGTAATTTAGGTGAGTCTGGCATAGTTTGTTATGATTTGTACACCTTTTTTTGTAATTTTAAGATGATATGGTTTGGTTTGTTGTGGTAAGGGTTAGTTGGGGGTGATTTACGGTAGCCGAAGTAATCTAGGTGATTCTGGTATAGTTTGTTATGATTTTTAGCATTTTTTTGTAATTTTAAAGTGATTGGGCTAGTTTGTTGCAAAGTGTAGTTGGGGGTAATTTTTGATAGCCGAAGTAATTTAGGTGAGTTTGGCATAGTTTGCTATGGTTAGTAGCATTTTTTTGTAATTTAAAAGTGATTGGGTTTAGTTTGTTGTGGTAAAAGTTAGTTGGTGATGATTTAGAGTAGCCGAAGTAATTTAGGTGAGTCTGGCATAGTTTGTTATGATTTGTACAACTTTTTTGGTAATTTTAAGATGATATGGTTTGGTTTGTTGTGGTAAGGGATAGTTGGGGGTGATTTACGGTAGCCGAAGTAATTTAGGTGATTCTGGTATAGTTTGTTATGATTTTTAGCATTTTTTTGTAATTTTAAAGTGATTGGGCTTAGTTTGTTGCTGTAAAGTGTAGTTGGGGGTGATTTTTGATAGCCGAAGTAATTTAGGTGAGTCTGGCATAGTTTGTTATGATTTGTACACCTTTTTTTGTAATTTTAAGATGATATGGTTTGGTTTGTTGTGGTAAGGGTTAGTTGGGGGTGATTTACGGTAGCCGAAGTAATCTAGGTGATTCTGGTATAGTTTGTTATGATTTTTAGCATTTTTTTTTAATTTTAAAGTGATTGGGCTAGTTTGTTGCAAAGTGTAGTTGGGGGTAATTTTTGATAGCCGAAGTAATTTAGGTGAGTTTGGCATATTTTGCTATGGTTAGTAGAATTTTTTTGTAATTTAAAAGTGATTGGGTTTAGTTTGTTGTGGTAAGGGTTAGTTGGTGATGATTTAGAGTAGCCGAAGTAATTTAGGTGAGTCTGGCATAGTTTGTTATGATTTGTACACCTTTTTTTATAATTTTAAGATGATATGGTTTGGTTTGTTGTGGTAAGGGATAGTTGGGGGTGATTTACGGTAGCCGAAGTAATTTAGGTGATTCTGGTATAGTTTGTTATGATTTTTAGCATTTTTTTGTAATTTTAAAGTGATTGGGCTTAGTTTGTTGCTGTAAAGTGTAGTTGGGGGTGATTTTTGATAGCCGAAGTAATTTAGGTGAGTTTGGCATAGTATGCTAAGGTTAGTAGCATTTTTTTGTAATTTAAAAGTGATTGGGTTTACTTTGTTGTGGTAAGGGTTAGTTGGTGATGATTTATAGTAGCCGAAGTAATTTAGATGAGTCTGGCATAGTTTGTTATCATTTGTACAACTTTTTTTCAATTTTAAGATGATATGATTTGGTTTGTTGTGGTAAGGGATAGTTGGGGGTGATTTACGGTAGCCGAAGTAATTTAGGTGATTCTGGTATAGTTTGTTATGATTTTTAGCATTTTTTTGTAATTTTAAAGTGATTGGGCTTAGTTTGTTACTGTAAAGTGTAGTTGGGGGTGATTTTTGATAGCCGAAGTAATTTAGGTGAGTCTGGCATAGTTTGTTATGATTTGTACACCTTTTTTTGTAATTTTAAGATGATATGGTTTGGTTTGTTGTGGTAAGGGATAGTTGGGGGTGATTTACGGTAGCCGAAGTAATTTAGGTGATTTTGGTATAGTTTGTTATGATTTTTAGCATTTTTTTGTAATTTTAAAGTGATTGGGCTTAGTTTGTTGCTGTAAAGTGTAGTTGGGGGTGATTTTTGATAGCCGAAGTAATTTAGGTGAGTTTGGCATAGTTTGCTATGGTTAGTAGCATTTTTTTGTAATTTAAAAGTGATTGGGTTTAGTTGGTTGTGGTAAGGGTTAGTTGGTGATGATTTAGAGTAGCCGAAGTAATTTAGGTGAGTCTGGCATAGTTTGTTATGATTTGTACTTTTTTTTTGTAATTTTAAGATGACATGGTTTGGTTTGTTGTGGTAAGGAATAGTTGGGGGTGATTTACGGTAGCCGAAGTAATTTAGGTGATTCTGGTATAGTTTGTTATGATTTTTAGCATTTTTGTGTAATTTTAAAGTGATTGGGCTTAGTTTGTTGCTGTAAAGTGTAGTTGGAGGTGATTTTTGATAGCCGAAGTAATTTAGGTGAGTCTGGCATAGTTTGTTATGATTTGTACATCTTTTTTTGTAATTTTAAGATGATATGGTTTGGTTTGTTGTGGTAAGGGATAGTTGGGGGTGATTTACGGTAGCCGAAGTAATTTAGGTGATTCTGGTATAGTTTGTTATGATTTTTAGCATTTTTTTGTAATTTTAAAGTGATTGGGCTTAGTTTGTTGCTGTAAAGTGTAGTTGGGGGTGATTTTTGATAGCCGAACTAATTTAGGTGAGTTTGGCATAGTTTGCTATGGTTAGTAGCATTTTTTTGTAATTTAAAAGTGATTGGGTTTAGTTTGTTGTGGTAAGGGTTAGTTGGTGATGATTTAGAGTAGCCGAAGTAATTTAGGTGAGTCTGGCATAGTTTGTTATGATTTGTAATTTTTTTTTGTAATTTTAAGATGACATGGTTTAGTATGTTGTGGTAAGTAATAGTTGGGGGTGATTTACGGTAGCCGAAGTAATTTAGGTGATTCTGGTATAGTTTGTTATGATTTTTAGCATTTTTTTGTAATTTTAAAGTGATTGGGCTTAGTTTGTTGCTGTAAAGTGTAGTTGGGGGTGATTTTTGATAGCCGAAGTAATTTAGGTGAGTCTGGCATAGCTTGTTATGATTTGTACACCTTTTTTTGTAATTTTAAGATGATATGGTTTGGTTTGTTGTGGTAAGGGATAGTTGGGGGTGATTTACGGTAGCCGAAGTCATTTAGGTGATTCTGGTATAGTTTGTTATGATTTTTAGCATTTTTTTTAATTTTAAATTGCTTGGGCTTAGTTTGTTGCTGTAAAGTGTAGTTGGGGGTGATTTTTGATAGCCGAAGTAATTTAGGTGAGTTTGGCATAGTTTGCTATGGTTAGTAGCATTTTTTTGTAATTTAAAAGTGATTGGGTTTAGTTTGTTGTGGTAAGGGTTAGTTGGTGATGATTTAGAGTAGCCGAAGTAATTTAGGTGAGTCTGGCATAGTTTGTTATGATTTGTAAATTTTTTTTGTAATTTTAAGATGACATGGTTTGGTTTGTTGTGGTAAGGAATAGTTGGGGGTGATTTACGGTAGCCAAAGTTATTTAGGTGATTCTGGTATAGTTTGTTACGATTTTTAGAATTTTTTTGTAATTTTAAAATGATTAGGCTTAGTTTGTTGCTGTAAAGTGTAGTTGGGGGTGATTTTTGATAGCCGAAGTAATTTAGGTGAGTCTGGCATAGTTTGTTATGATTTGTACACCTTTTTTTGTAATTTTAAGATGATATGGTTTGGTTTGTTGTGGTAAGGGATAGTTGGGGGTGATTTACGGTAGCTGAAGTCATTTAGGTGATTCTGGTATTGTTTGTTATGATTTTTAGCATTTTTTTATAATTTTAAAGTGATTGGGCTTAGTTTGTTGATGTAAAGTGTAGTTGGGGGTGATTTTTGATAGCCGAAGTAATTTAGGTGAGTTTGGCATAGTTTGCTATGGTTAGTAGCATTTTTTTGTAATTTAAAAGTGATTGGGTTTAGTTTGTTGTGGTAAGGGTTAGTTGGTGATGATTTAGAGTAGCCGAAGTAATTTAGGTGAGTCTGGCACAGTTTGTTATCATTTGTACAACTTTTTTTCAATTTTAAGATGATATGGTTTGGTTTGTTGTGGTGAGGGATAGTTGGGGGTGATTTACGGTAGCCGAAGTAATTTAGGTGTTTCTGGTATAGTTTGTTATAATTTTTAGCATTTTTTTGTAATTTTAAAGTGATTGGGCTTAGTTTGTTGCTGTAAAGTGTAGTTGGGGGTGATTTTTGATAGCCGAAGTAATTTAGGTGAGTTTGGCATAGTTTGCAATGGTTAGTAGCATTTTTTTGTAATTTAAAAGTTATTGGGTTTAGTTTGTTGTGGTAAGGGTTAGTTGATGATGATTTAGAGTAGCCGAAGTAATTTAGGTGAGTCTGGCATAGTTTGTTATGATTTGTACATTTTTTTTGTAATTTTAAGATGATATGGTTTGGTTTGTTATGGTAAGGGATAGTTGCGGGTGATTTACGGTAGCCGAAGTAATTTAGGTGATTCTGGTATAGTTTGTTATGATTTTTAGCATTTTTTTGTAATTTTAAAGTGATTGGGCTTAGTTTGTTGCTGTAAAGTGTACTTGGGGGTGATTTTTGATAGCCGAAGTAATTTAGGTGAGTTTGGCATAGTTTGCTATGGTTAGTAGCATTTTTTTGTAATTTAAAATTGATTGGGTTTAGTTTGTTGTGGTAAGGGTTAGTTGGTGATGATTTAGAGTAGCCGAAGTAATTTAGGTGAGTCTGGCATAGGTTGTTATGATTTGTACACCTTTTTTTGTAATTTTAAGATGACATGGTTTGGTTTGTTGTGGTAAGGGATAGTTAGGGGTGATTTACGGTAGCCGAAGTAATTTAGGTGATTCTGGTATAGTTTGTTATGATTTTTAGCATTTTTTTGTAATTTTAAAGTGATTGGGCTTAGTTTGTTGCTGTAAAGTGTAATTGGGGGTGATTTTTGATAGCCGAAGTAATTTAGGTGAGTTTGGCATAGTTTGCTATGGTTAGTAGCATTTTTTTGTAATTTAAAAGTGATTGAGTTTAGTTTGTTGTGGTAAGGGTTAGTTGGTGATGATTTAGAGTAGCCGAAGTAATTTAGGTGAGTCTGGCATAGGTTGTTATGATTTGTACACCTTTTTTTGTAATTTTAAGATGACATGGTTTGGTTTGTTGTGGTAAGGGATAGTTAGGGGTGATTTACGGTAGCCGAAGTAATTTAGGTGATTCTGGTATAGTTTGTTATGATTTTTAGCATTTTTTTGTAATTTTAAAGTGATTGGGCTTAGTTTGTTGCTGTAAAGTGTAGTTGGGGGTGATTTTTGATAGCCGAAGTAATTTAGGTGAGTTTGGCGTAGTTTGCTATGGTTAGTAGCATTTTTTTGTAATTTAAAAGTGATTCGGTTTAGTTTGTTGTGGTAAGGGTTAGTTGGTGATGATTTAGTGTAGCCGAAGTAATTTAGGTGAGTCTGGCATAGTTTGTTATCATTTGTACAACTTTTTTTCAATTTTAAGATGATATGGTTTGGTTTGTTGTGGTAAGGGATAGTTGGGGGTGATTTACGGTAGCCGAAGTAATTTAGGTGATTCTGGTATAGTTTGTTATGATTTTTAGCATTTATTTGTAATTTTAAAGTGATTGGGCTTAGTTTGTTGCTGTAAAGTGTAGTTGGGGGTGATTTTTGATAGCCGAAATAATTTAGGTGATTTTGGCATAGTTTGCTTTGGTTAGTAGCATTTTTTTGTAATTTAAAAGTGATAGGGTTTAGTTTGTTGTGGTAAGGGTTAGTTGGTGATGATTTAGAGTAGCCGAAGTAATTTAGGTCAGTCTGGCATAGTTTGTTATGATTTGTACACCTTTTTTTGTAATTTTTAAATGATATGGTTTGGTTTCTTGTGGAAAAGGATAGTTGGTGGTGATTTACGGTAGCCGAAGTAATTTAGGTGATTCTGGTATATTTTGTTATGATTTTTAGCATTTTTTTGTAATTTAAAAGTGATTGGGTTTAGTTTGGCGTGGTAAGGGTTAGTTGGAGATGATTTAGAGTAGCCGAAGTAATTTAGGTGGTTCTGGTATAGTTTGTTATGATTTTTAGCATTTTTTTGTAATTTTAATGTTATTGGGCTTAGTTTGTTGCTGTAAAGTGTAGTTGGGGGTGATTTATGATAGCCGAAGTAATTTAGGTGAGTTTGGCATAGTTTGCTATGGTTAGTAGCATTTTTTTGTAATTTAAAAGTGATTGGGTTTAGTTTGTTGTGGTAAGGGTTAGTTGGTGATGACTTAGAGTAGCCGAAGTAATTTAGGTGAGTCTGGCATAGTTTGTTTCGATTTGTACAACTTTTTTTGTAATTTTAAGATGATAAGATTTGGTTTGTTGTGGTAAGGGATAGTTGGGGGTGATTTACGGTAGCCGAAGTAATTTATGTGATTCTGGTATAGTTTGTTATGATTTTTAGCATTTTTTTGTAATTTTAAAGTGATTGGGCTTATTTTGTTGCTGTAAAGTGTAGTTGGGGGTGATTTTTGATAGCCGAAGTAATTTAGGTGAATTTGGCATAGTTTGCTATGGTTAATAGCATTTTTTTGTAATTTAAAAGTGATTGGGTTTAGTTTGTTGTGGTAAGGGTTAGTTGGTAATGATTTAGAGTAGCCGAAGTAATTCAGGTGAGTCTGGCATAGTTTGTTATGATTTGTACACCTTTTTTTGTAATTTTACGATGATATGGTTTGGTTTGTTGTGGTAAGGGATAGTTGTGGGTGATTTACGGTAGCCGAAGTAATTTAGGTGATTCTGGTATAGTTTGTTATGATTTTTAGCATTTTTTTGTAATTTTAAAGTGATTGGGTTTAGTTTGTTGCTGTAAAGTAAAGTTGGGGGTGATTTTTGATAGCCGAAGTAATTTAGGTGTGTTTGGCATAGTTTGCTATGGTTAGTAGCATTTCTTTGTAGTTTAAAAGTGATTGGGTTTAGTTTGTTGTGGTAAGGGTTAGTTGGTGATGATTTAGAGTAGCCGAAGTAATTTAGGGGAGTCTGGCATAGTTTGTTTCGATTTGTACACCTTTTTTTGTAATTTTAAGATGATAAGGTTTGGTTTGTTGTGGTAGGGGATAGTTGGGGGTGATTTACGGTAGCCGAAGTAATTTAGGTGATTCTGGTATAGTTTGTTATGATTTTTAGCATTTTTTTGTAATTTTAAAGTGATTGGGCTTATTTTGTTGCTGTAAAGTGTAGTTGGGGGTGATTTTTGATAGCCGAAGTAATTTAAGTAAATTTGGCATAGTTTGCTATGGTTAGTAGCATTTTTTTGTAATTTAAAAGTGATTGGGTTTAGTTTGTTGTGGTAAGGGTTAGTTGGTGATGATTTAGAGTAGCCGAACTAATTTAGGTGAGTCTGGCATAGTTTGTTATGATTTGTACACTTTTTTTTGTATTTTTAAGATGATATGGTTTGGTTTGTTGTGGTAAGGGATAGTTGGGGGTGATTTACGGTAGCCGAAGTAATTTAGGTGATTCTGGTATAGTTTGTTATGATTTTTAGCATTTTTTTGTAATTTTAAAGTGATTGGGCTTAGTTTGTTGCTGTAAAGTGTAGTTGGGGGTGATTTTTGATAGCCGAAGTAATTTAGGTGAGTTTGGCATAGTTTGCTATGGTTAGTAGCATTTTTTTGTAATTTAAAAGTGATTGGGTTTAGTTTGTTGTGGTAAGGGTTAGTTGGTGATGATTTAGAGTAGCCGAAGTAATTTAGGTGAGTCTGGCATAGTTTGTTATGATTTGTACACCTTATTTTGTAATTTTAAGATGATATGGTTTGGTTTGTTGTGGTAAGGGATAGTTGGGGGTGATTTACGGTAGCCGAAGTAATTTAGGTGATTCTGGTATAGTTTGTTATGATTTTTAGCATTTTTTTGTAATTTTAAAGTGATTGGGCTTAGTTTGTTGCTGTAAAGTGTAGTTGGGGGTGATTTTTGATAGCCGAAGTAATTTAGGTGAGTTTGGCATAGTTTGCTATGGTAAGTAGCATTTTTTTGTAATTTAAAAGTGATTGGGTTTAGTTTGTTGTGGTAAGGGTTAGTTGGTGATGATTTAGAGTAGCCGAAGTAATTTAGGTGAGTCTGGCATAGTTTGTTATGATTTGTACACCTTATTTTGTAATTTTAAGATGATATGGTTTGGTTTGTTGTGGTAAGGGATAGTTGGGGGTGATTTACGGTAGCCGAAGTAATTTAGGTGATTCTGGTATAGTTTGTTATGATTTTTAGCATTTTTTTGTAATTTTAAAGTGATTGGGCTTATTTTGTTGCTGTAATGTGTAGTTGGGGGTGATTTTTGATAGCCGAAGTAATTTAAGTAAATTTGGCATAGCTTGCTATGGTTAGTAGCATTTTTTTGTAATTTAAAAGTGATTGGGTTTAGTTTGTTGTGGTAAGGGTTAGTTGGTGATGATTTAGAGTAGCCGAACTAATTTAGGTGAGTCTGGCATAGTTTGTTATGATTTGTACACTTTTTTTTGTATTTTTAAGATGATATGGTTTGGTTTGTTGTGGTAAGGGATAGTTGGGGGTGATTTACGGTAGCCGAAGTAATTTAGGTGATTCTGGTATAGTTTGTTATGATTTTTAGCATTTTTTTGTAATTTTAAAGTGATTGGGCTTAGTTTGTTGCTGTAAAGTGTAGTTGGGGGTGATTTTTGATAGCCGAAGTAATTTAGGTGAGTTTGGCATAGTTTGCTATGGTTAGTAGCATTTTTTTGTAATTTAAAAGTGATTGGGTTTAGTTTGTTGTGGTAAGGGTTAGTTGGTGATGATTTAGAGTAGCCGAAGTAATTTAGGTGAGTCTGGCATAGTTTGTTATGATTTGTACACCTTATTTTGTAATTTTAAGATGATATGGTTTGGTTTGTTGTGGTAAGGGATAGTTGGGGGTGATTTACGGTAGCCGAAGTAATTTAGGTGGTTCTGGTATAGTTTGTTATGATTTTTAGCATTTTTTTGTAATTTTAAAGTGATTGGGCTTAGTTTGTTGCTGTAAAATGTAGTTGGGGGTGATTTTTGATAGCCGAAGTAATTTAGGTGAGTTTGGCATAATTTGCTATGGTTAGTAGCATTTTTTTGTAATTTAAAAGTGATTGGGTTTAGTTTGTTGTGGGAAGGGTTAGTTGGTGATGATTTAGAGTAGCCGAAGTAATTTAGGTGAGTCTGGCATAGTTTGTTATGATTTGTACACCTTTTTTTGTAATTTTAAGATGATATGGTTTGGTTTGTTGTGGTAAGGGATAGTTGGGGGTGATTTACGGTAGCCGAAGTAATTTAGGTGATTCTGGTATAGTTTGTTATGATTTTTAGCATTTTTTTGTAATTTTAAACTGATTGGGCTTAGTTTGTTGCTGTAAAGTGTAGTTGGGGTTGATTTTTGATAGCCGAAGTAATTTAGGTGAGTTTGGCAAAGTTTGCTATGGTTAGTAGCATTTTTTTGTAATTTAAAAGTGATTGGGTTTAGTTTGTTGTGGTAAGGGATAGTTGGTGATGATTTAGAGTAGCCGAAGTAATTTAAGTGAGTCTGGCATAGTTTGTTATTATTTGTACACCTTTTTTTTGTAATTTTAAAGTGATTGGGTTTAGTTTGTTGCTGTAAAGTGTAGTTGGGGGTGATTTTTGATAACCGAAGTAATTTAGGTGAGTTTGGCATAGTTTGCTATGGTTAGTAGCATTTTTTTGTAATTTAAAAGTGATTTGGTTTAGTTTGTTGTGGTAAGGGTTAGTTTGTGATGATTTAGAGTAGCCGAAGTAATTTAGGTGAGTCTGGCATAGTTTGTTATGATTTGTACACCTTTTTTTGTAATTTTAAGATGATATGGTTTGGTTTGTTGTGGTAAAGGATAGTTGCGGGTGATTTACGGTAGCCGAAGTAATTTAGGTAATTCTGGTATAGTTTGTTATGATTTTTAGCATTTTTTTGTATTTTTAAAGTGATTGGGCTTAGTTTGTTGCTGTAAAGTGTTCTTGGGGGTGATTTTTGATAGCCGAAGTAATTTAGGTGAGTTTGGCATAGTTTGCTATGGTTAGTAGCATTTTTTGTAATTTAAAAGTGATTGGGTTTAGTTTGTTGTGGTAAGGGTTAGTTGGTGATGATTTAGAGTAGCCGAAGTAATTTAGGTGAGTCTGGCATAGTTTGTTATGATTTGTACACCTTTTTTTGTAATTTTAAGATGATATGGTTTGGTTTGTTGTGGTAAGGGATAGTTGGGGGTGATTTACGGTAGCCGAAGTAATTTAGGTGATTCTGGTATAGTTTGTTATGTTTTTTAGCATTTTTTTGTAATTTTAAAGTGATTGGGCTTAGTTTGTTGCTGTAAAGTGTAGTTGGGGGTGATTTTTGATAGCCGAAGTAATTTAGGTGAGTTTGGCATAGTTTGCTATGGTTGTATGCATTTTTTTGTAATTTAAAAGTGATTGGGTTTAGTTTGTTTTGGTAAGGGATAGTTGGTGATGATTTAGAGTAGCCGAAGTAATTTAGGTGAGTCTGGCATAGTTTGTTATAATTTGTACACCTTTTTTTGTAATTTTAAGATGATATGGTTTGGTTTGTTGTGGTAAGGGATAGTTGGGAGTGATTTACGGTAGCCGAAGTATATTAGGTGATTCTGGTATAGTTTGTTATGATTTTAGAATTTTTTTGTCATTTTAAACTGATTGGGCTTAGTTTGTTGCTGTAAAATGTAGTTGGGGGTGATTTTTGATAACCGAAGTAATTTAGGTGAGTTTGGCATAGTTTTCTATGGTTAGTAGCATTTTTTTGTAATTTAAAAGTGATTTGGTTTAGTTTGTTGTGGTAAGGGTTAGTTGGTGATGATTTAGAGTAGCCTAAGTAATTTAGGTGAGTCTGGCATAGTTTATTATGATTTGTACACCTTTTTTTGTAATTTTAAGATGATATGGTTTGGTTTGTTGTGGTAAGGGATGGTTGGGGGTGATTTACTGTAGCCGAAGTAATTTAGGTGATTATGGTATAGTTTGTTATGATTTTTAGCATTTTTTTGTAATTTTAAAGTGATTGGGCTTAGTTTGTTGCTGTAAAGTGTAGTTGGGGGTGATTTTTGATAGCCGAAGTAATTTAGGTGAGTTTGACATAGTTTGCTAGGGTTAGTAGCATTTTTTTGTATTTTAAAAGTGATTGGGTTTAGTTTGTTGTGGTAAGGGTTAGTTGGTGATGATTTAGAGTAGCCGAAGTAATTTAGGTGAGTCTGGCATAGTTTGTTTAGATTTGTACACCTTTTTTTGTAATTTTAAGATGATATGGTTTGGTTTGTTGTGGTAAGGGATAGTTGGAGGTGATTTGCGGTAGCCGAAGTAATTTAGGTGATTCTGGTATAGTTTGTTATGATTTTTAGCATTTTTTGTAATTTTAAAGTGATTGGGCTTAGTTTGTTGCTGTAAAGTGTAGCTGGGGGTGATTTTTGATAGCCGAAGTAATTTAGGTGAGTTTGGCATAGTTTGCTATGGTTAGTAGCATTTTGTTGTAATTTAAAAATGATTGGGTTTAGTTTGTTGTGGTAAGGGTTAGTTGGTGATGATTTAGAGTTGCCTAAGTAATTTAGGTGAGTCTGGCATAGTTTGTTATGATTTGTACACCTTTTTTTGTAATTTTAAGATGATATGGTTTGGTTTGTTGTGGTAAGGGATAGTTGGGGGTGATTTCCGGTAGCCGAAGTAATTTAGGTGATTCTGGTATAGTTTGTTATGATTTTTAGCATTTTTTTGTAATTTTAAAGTGATTGGGCTTAGTTTGTTGCTGTAAAGTGTAGCTGGGGGTGATTCATGATAGCCGAAGTAATTTAGGTGAGTTTGGCATAGTTTGCTACGGTTTGTAGAATTTTTTTGTAATTTTAAAGTGATTGGGCTTATTTTGGGTAGGTAAGGGGTAGTTGGGGGTGATTTTTGGTAGACGAAATAATATGTGTGAGTTCGACATAATCTGCCATGATTTGTGTCATTTTGTTTTATTTTAAAGTGATTGGAGTTACTTGGGGTTGCTAAGGGGAGGTAAGGGATGATTTAAAATAACGGATCTAGATTATGTCAGTTTGGCATAGTTCGGGAATTTTTTGGGGTTGATTTGGTAAAGTTTGCAGTGGTAAGAGGTGGCAATTTGAGGATGTTTAATGTTGACGGATGAAATTTGGAGTGATTTGGTAATTTTTAATTGAGTCACGGATCGACATTATAATTGAAATCAAAATTATAATTGAAATATCTGCGGCCTCGCTAGGTACGGCAAAAGTATGATCACGAAAGCAGAAACTCGACGTTGAAATTGTTTAGGTTAAATAAGTGCTTTTAATGTAAACCGGTCGCCCGTCGTCGAAGTTGTTTTGGCTAGATACGTGCTTCTAACATAAACACGGTCTCCGCGATCGGATTTTTTGTTTATTTTAGCCGGTTTTTATTGAATTACAAAGGAACCGGGCCGAATTTCGCAAAATCCCTTCTTAGTGTTCAGTTTCGGCACATGATACACCCGTCTCTAAAATTTCAAGTCTCCAGCCCTCACGGTTTGGGCTGTGGGTTGATTATGAATCAGTGTGTAGATGAATGAGTGAATGAGTGTGTCAGTGAGGACACTTCGCTTTATGTAATAGACTAGCTGAATGTACCCGGCGTTGCCCGGACGTAGATTAAATATACGCAGTTTTGACAAAAGTGGTGTATTGGTGATGTTAACTAATCGACATTATAATACAACTAGCTGAATGTACCCGGCGTTGCCCGGACGTAGATTAAATAAACGCAGTGTTGACAAAAGTGGTGTATTTGTGATGTAGACTAATCGACATTATAATACAATTAAACAGGAATGCTCTACTTTTCCAATCACAAAATAAACAAATTTGCTGAAATTAACCTGCATTGCCAGAACCGGGTACTTCAATATGATTTGGAAAATGACGAAATTTCGTTTCTGGGTGCAAGCTCCTTATTTTTCACTCTTTTTCACTCTTCAAGAGAAGGAGAGTTGACAGAGAAGCTGAATTATTCCAAATTATTCCCATTTAGTTCTCTAACAACGTTAAAGAATGTCGTCGAAGAATGTTGAAATATATAAATACATAATTTCACACCATAAAAACGATGTATTTGGTGTAGTTTCGGATGATAAGGTTTTTTTTGGGGATTGTTTTGAATGGTTATCGATGGTTGGCGGGGTTTAGCTTTGGCGGATTAAACGAAACTTTTGGTAATGTTAATGCGATTGGGTTTAGTTTGGCATGGTAAGAAGTGGTTGGGGTGATATAGCGGAAGTCGAAGTAATTTATGCGAGTTTAGCGTAGTTTGCTTGTAATTCGTAATTTTTTTACATTTTAGGTTGATGTGGGGTAGTTTGGAATGGCAAGTGTATGATTTTTGAGAGTAGTTTGGAATGGTACATTATGTTTAGGGGTGTTTAACGTATTCAGGTAAAATATACAGAAAATTTGGTAATTTTAAAATGAACAATTATAGTGGGAACCTCTTGAGCTCTGTTTTCGGTAATAAAATGCAATAGGAAAGATAGTAAAAAAGACTATTTCCATCACTTTTCAGAGGAATTATACGTGGTGGTATTTGTACCCCGCTTACTATTCCTCCATCTTAGTTATAAATAATGCAGAACAATAATGAACACAATGTACATTAAATAAATAGTGTAAATCGTGTATAAGCACACATTACTTATGATGTCAGTGAAATCCGGTAAAACTGCAAATTTCGGATTTTGGTCGGAGCAGGTTTGGTGAAGATCAAATACACCACTATCATTAAATGAACGTAAAAATTAGCGTACGGTATATAAGTGGAGACCGGTACGACGATGGTAATTTTTCGAAAATCGATTGGGGAGATATTTACTTAACGTCAAGAACAAATCGGGAATATTATATTAAAAAAATTAATTTAATAGCGATAGAACTTCGAATACTGATGCGTCGCCTCGACCTTGGCGACGTTGAGTACCAGCGTTCCAGACGCTGAAGCAGCAATTTTAACAATTATATTAGGTGCACGTGCCTAGTGCGTATTAAAAGAATTTGGATTACCAAATAATACTCGCGCAGGTGTACTCGACTGGCCCGTCATAATTTGCACAAAATGAATTAACATACTAAAGTAAATAAATATTTTGACGGGAATGTGGTGGGTGTAAAAATCTTATTCGGCATCTCCGACAAACTAACACTTGTTTACATTAACATGCATGCCTTCATGGACCTGTGACGAATTACAAACAAATATCTAAATTTCAAGTGTTCCATTTGATTTCGTTTCTGGATGCAAGCGGTTTTTTTCACACTTGTCAGTCTGAACTTATTACATAGTGATATTTTCACATCCAAATGCCCTAAATTTATTTTTCCGCTGATTTCAAAAATTTTTCTGGAAGGAAAGTAGTCAGCAGTGGGGCTCGTCAGGGGTGGCAGGGTTGGCAGTGCCACTCCAAGTATAAATTTACTATCGAACACAAAATTAGTTCTGTAATTCAGTTGCAGAATTATGAATTTTTCAGATATTTTCACGAAAATTTAGCGCTTACACCGCCACTGGTATGAATGTCAGTGATATCTGGTACATACAACGGTGAAAATTTCGGGGCAAATTTGGTGAAAAACAAATACACCACTATCATTAACTAAACGTAAAAATTAGCGCACAAATATAAGTGGAGTCCGGTCTGATGCTGATAATTTTTCGAAAATTGATTGGGGGCAGATTTGGTTAACGCGAGGATCAAATGTTAAATTAAAATACTTTATTTGATAGCGGTAGACCTTCGAACACTGATGCGTCGCCTCATCGAATTTGGCGACTTTGCGAACAGTTTCCGACGCTGGAGCAGCAATTTTCACAATTGTAGTTGTGTTAAAATTAAACACCGCGATCGAGTACTGCTCCACACGCTGAACCAGCAATTCTCGAATTCTAAGAAACGATAAGAAAGGCTTATCCAACGCTTGGTATGTGCGAATTTCTGCATAGACACTCAATCAAACTAAATCGAGCATCGCCTTTTCACGTTTCTGACCTTGCCCTTGACGTGGCAGGCTCCAGCTGCTTCAATAATGTAAAAATCTTATTCGGCCTCTCCAATAAACTCACATTTGTTTACATTAACACGCATTCCCTCATGGACTTGTGACGAATTACAAACAAATATTTCAACTTCAAGTGTTCCATTTAATTTCGTTTCTGGATGCAAGCTCCTTTCTTTTCACTCTAGTCAGTCTAAACTTATTACACAGAGTTATATTTTCAAATCCAGGCGCCCTAAAGAATTTTGTCGTTGTTTTCAAAAGTTGACATAGAAGCTAAATTATTCCAAATTATTCCCATTTAGTTCTCTGACAACGTTAAAGACAATGTTGAAATATATAAATACAAAATTTTACACCATAAAAACGAAGTATTTAGGAATTATGTATAAAAAAAGTCGAAGTTATTCTTCGCTCTTGAGCTCTATTTCCGGTGTTCTTTTCACGGGAATTATACGTGGTGGTATTTGTTCTCCGCTTACTATTAGATTTTAAAACTGCTCCATCTTAGTTATAAATAATGCAGAACAATAATGAACGCAATGTACGTAAAATAAATAGTGTAAATAAATCGTGTATAAGCATACAATACTTAAGCGTATGATGTCAGTGAAAATTTCGGATTTCGGCCGGAGCAGGTTTGGTGAAGAACAAATACACCACTATCATTAACTGAACGTAAAAATTAGCGTACGAAAATAAGTGAAGTCCGGTCCGACGCTGGAAATTTTTCGAAAATCGATTGGGGAGAGTTTTGGTTAACGGCAAGAACAAATCGGGAATATTATATTAAAATAATTTATTTAATAGCGATAGAACTTTGAATACCGATGCGTCGCCTCGACCTTGGCGACGTTGAGTACCAGCGATCCAGACGCTGAAGCAGCAATTTTCACAATTATATGAGGTGCACGTGCCTAGTGCGTATCAAAACAATTTGGATAACAAAAGAGATTAATTTGTATGTACCAAATAATACTCGCACAGGTGTACTCGTATGGCCCGTCATAATTTTCACAAAATCAATTTAAGAAATTAACATTCTAAAGTAAATAAATATTTTGACAGGAATGTTAAAAATCTTATTCGGTCTCTCCGACAAACTAACACTTGTTTACATTAACATGCATTCCTTCATGGACCTGTGACGAATTACAAACAAATATCGAAATTTCAAGTGTTCCATGTCAGTCTGAACTTATTACACAGTGATATTTTCACATTCAGGCGCCCTAAATTATTTTGACGTTGATTTATAAAGTTTCCCTGGAAGGAGAGTAGTCAGCAGGTGCCTCGTCAGGGGTGGCAGGGTTGGCAGTGCCACTCCAAGTATAAATTTACTATCGAACACAAAGATAGTTCTGATTCAATTGCAGAATTTCGAATTTTTCAGATATTTTTACGAAACTCTAGCGCTTACACCGCCTTTATACCTCTTTAAAGTTAAAAACCATAGAGCTGTTTATACAAATGCACGCATGTTGAAAAGGTAGGGCTAGCCCCGTCAGCGTGTTGCAATTCAGAAATACGTTTATGTTTGCATCTCAACTGGAACAAATATTTATTGGAAGGTGGAAGAGAATCAGAATAGGTATCAGCATATTTAATATTCAGAATAACGACTATTAGTCGATTTATGGTAGCCGAAGTAATTCAGGTGAGTTTGAGATAGTTTGCCATGGTTTGTAGCATTTTTCGTAATTTTAAAGTGATTGGGCTTAGTTTGGGGTGGTAAGGGGTAGTTGGGGGTGATTTATGGTAGCCGAAGTAATTCAGGTGAGTTTGAGATAGTTTGCTATGGCTTGAAGAATTTTTCGTAATTTTAAAGTTGTTGCACTTATTTTGGGGTGGTAAGGGGTAGTTGGGGGTGATTTATGGTAGCCGAAGTAATTTAGGTGAGTTAGGCATAGTTTGCTATGGTTTGTAGCATTTTTTGTAATTTTAAAGTGATTGGGCTTATTTTGGGGTGGTAAGGGGTAGTTGGGGGTGATATATGGTAGCCGAAGTAATTTAGGTGAGTTAGGCATAGTTTGCTATGATTTGTTGAATTTTTTGTAATTTTAAAGTGATTGAGCATATTTTGGGGTTGTAAGGGGTAGTTCGGGGTGATTTATGGTAGCCGAAGTAATTTAGGGGAGTTTGGCATAGTTTGCTACGGTTTGTAGAATTTTTTTGTAATTTTAAAGTGATTGGGCTTATTTTGGGGTGGTAAGGGGTAGTTGGGGGTGATTTATGGTAGCCGAAGTAATTTAGGTGAGCTAGGCATAGTTTGCTATGATTTGTTAAATATTTTGTAATTTTAAAGTGATTGGGTATATTTTGGGGTTGTAAGGGGTAGTTCGGGGTGATTTATGGTAGCCGAAGTAATTTAAGGGAGTTTGGCATAGTTTGCTATGGTTCGTAGCATTTTTTATAATTTTAAAGTGATTGGGCTTATTTTGGGGTAGTAAGGGGTAGTTGGGGGTGATTTATGTTAGCCGAAGTAATTTAGGTGAGTTAGGCATAGTTTTCTATGGTTTGTAGCATTTCTTGTATTTTTAAAGTGATTGGGATGAGTTAGGGGTGGTAAGGGGTAGTTGGGGGTGATTTATGATAGCCGAAGTAATTTAAGTAAGTTTGGCATAGTTTGCTATGGTTTGTAGCATTTTTTATAATTTTAAAGTGATTGGGCTTATTTTGGGGTAGTAAGGGGTAGTTGGGGGTGATTTATGGTAGCCGAAGTAATTTAAGTAAGTTTGGCATAGTTTGCTATGGTTTGTAGCATTTTTTATAATTTTAAAGTGATTGGGCTTATTTTGGGGTAGTAAGGGGTAGTTGGGGGTGATTTATGGTAGCCGAAGTAATTTAGGTGAGTTAGGCATAGTTTGCTATGGTTTGTAGCATTTTTTTGTAATTTTAAAATGATTGGGCTTATTTTTGGGTAGTAAGGGGTTGTTGGGGGTGATTTATGTTAGCCGAAGTAATTTAAGTGAGTTTGGCATAGTTTGCTATGATTTGTAGCATTTTTTGTAATTTTGAAGTGATTGGGATGAGTTAGGGGTGGCAAGGGGTAGTTGGGGGTGATTTATGATAGCCGAAGTAATTTAAGTGAGTTTGGCATAGTTTGGTATGTTTTGTAGAATTTTTTGTAATTTTAAAGTGATTGGGCTTATTTTGGGGTTGTAAGGGGTAGTTGGGGGCGATTTATGGTAGCCGAAGT
This sequence comes from Eledona agricola, assembly GCA_964023215.1. Classification (NCBI taxonomy): domain Eukaryota; kingdom Metazoa; phylum Arthropoda; class Insecta; order Coleoptera; family Tenebrionidae; genus Eledona; species Eledona agricola. The sequence continues at coordinate 2,416,946 of CAXIEJ010000140.1, read as the reverse complement.
AATTTAGGGGAGTTTGGCACAGTTTGCTACGGTTTGTAGAATTTTTTTGTAATTTTAAAGTGATTGAGCCTATTTTGGGGTGGTAAGGGGTAGTTGGGGGTGATTAATGGAAGCCGAAGTAATTTAGATGAGTTTGGCATAGATTGATATTGCTTGTAACATTTTTTGTAATTTTAAAGTGATTGGGCTGAGTTTGGGGTGGTAAGGGGTAGTTGGGGGTGATTTATGGTAGCCGAAGTAATTTAGGTGAGTTAGGGATAGTTTGCTATGGTTTGTAGCATTTTTTATAATTTTAAAGTAATTGGGCTTATTTTGGGGTAGTAAGGGGTAGTTGGGGGTGATTTATGTTAGCCGAAGTAATTTAGGTGAGTTAGGCATAGTTTGCTATGGTTTGTAGCATTTTTTGTAATTTTAAAGTGATTGGGATGAGTTAGGGGTGGTAAGGGGTAGTTGGGGGTGATTTATGATAGCCGAAGTAATTTAAGTGAGTTTGGCATAGTTTGCTATGGTTTGTAGCATTTTTTATAATTTTAAAGTGATTGGGCTTATTTTGGGGTAGTAAGGGGTAGTTGGGGGTGATTTATGTTAGCCGAAGTAATTTAGGTGAGTTAGGCATAGTTTGCTATGGTTTGTAGCATTTTTTGTAATTTTAAAGTGATTGGGCTTATTTTGGGGTGGTAAGGGGTAGTTGGGGGTGATTTATGTTAGCCGAAGTAATTTAAGTGAGTTTGGCATAGTTTGCTATGATTTGTAGCATTTTTTGTAATTTTAAAGTGATTGGGATGAGTTAGGGGTGGCAAGGGGTTGTTAGGGGTGATTTATGATAGCCGAAGTAATTTAAGTGAGTTTGGCATAGTTTGGTATGGTTTGTAGAATTTTTTGTAATTTTAAAGTGATTGGGCTTATTTTGGGGTAGTAAGGGGTAGTTGGGGGTGATTTATGTTAGCCGAAGTAATTTAGGTGAGTTAGGCATAGTTTGCTATGGTTTGTAGCATTTTTTTGTAATTTTAAAGTGATTGGGCTTATTTTGGGGTGGTAAGGGGTTGTTGGGGGTGATTTATGTTAGCCGAAGTAATTTAAGTGAGTTTGGCATAGTTTGCTATGATTTGTAGCATTTTTTGTAATTTTAAAGTGATTGGGATGAGTTAGGGGTGGCAAGGGGTAGTTGGGGGTGATTTATGATAGCCGAAGTAATTTAAGTGAGTTTGGCATAGTTTGGTATGGTTTGTAGAATTTTTTGTAATTTTAAAGTGATTGGGCTTATTTTGGGGTTGTAAGGGGTAGTTGGGGGTGATTTATGGTAGCCGAAGTAATTTAGGGGAGTTTGGCACAGTTTGCTACGGTTTGTAGAATTTTTTTGTAATTTTAAAGTGATTGGGCTGAGTTTGGGGTGGTAAGGGGTAGTTGGGGGTGATTTATGGTAGCCGAAGAAAATTACAAAAAATGTTACAAGCAATATCAAACTATGCCAAACTCATCTAAATTACTTGGAGTTACTTGGGGTTGCTAAAGGGTGGTAAGGGATGATTTAAGATAACGGATCTAATTTATGTCAGTTTGGCTTAGTTCGGGAATTTTTTGGGGTTGATTTGGTAAAGTTTGCAGTGGTAAGAGATATTTGAGGATGTTTAATGTTGACGGATTAAATTTGGAGTGATTTGGTAATTTTTAATTGTGTCACGGATCGACATTATAATTCAAATCAAAATTATAATTGAAATATCGGCGGCCTCGCTAGGTACGGCAAAAGTATGATCACGAAAGCAGAAATAAGTGCTTTTAATGTAAACCGGTCGCCCGTCGTCGAAGTTGTTTTGGCTAGATACGTGCTTCTAACATAAACACGGTCTCCGCGATCGGATCATTTTTTGTTTATTTTAGCCGGTTTTTATTGAATTACAAAGGAACCGGGCCGAATTTCGCAAAATCCCTTCTTAGTGTTCAGTTTCGGCACATGATACACCCGTGTCTAAAATTTCAAGTCGCCAGCCCTCACGGTTTGGGCTGTGGGTTGTCGGTGAATCAGTGAATGTGTAGATGTGTAGATGAGTGTGTCAGTGAGGACACTTCGCTTTATATATATAGATTAAACAGGAATGCTCTACTTAGTCAATCGCAAGATAAAAAATTTGCAATTGTTCAGCAAGAACCAACGGGAAGGTGTAGAGCTCTCTTGCCGGGATAGGGATAAAAGGAAGGAAAAAAGATAACGATAAGTCATAAGTAAAAATTATGGATTGATAAAGAAACTTGTGGATTGATAAAGAAAAATTGTGTATCAGTAAGGGAGAGTGTCGATTAATTAGAAAATACTGAAGAAACAGCAATTGTTTCTTTCACTATTTAATATTTGAAAGTTTGTAAATTCTAGGATTTTTACATTAGACATCACTTGAATATTTTTTTTGGATTCCGGCCAGAGCAGAGCAGTATTTTACATTTCTGTTCACATCAATGAACTCTTCAATTGCATCAAATGTTATGTCAGACTAAAATAAAAATAAGTGAGGCCAAGTTCACAGCACATATTAAATCTTCACAGATTTTGTTTTTGGTTATCATGTGTTTTTTTACATTCTAGTTGTTGCATTGCAAATATGAATGTAAATGATCCAAATAAACCTTATAAACCATAACATACCATAACATGAACCCCACAAAATTTTTATATGCATCAGTATCAGGCGTATGCCTGCGCACAGTAAAAATCGAACGGGAATAGACGGTGTCCTATCCCAAAAAAAAATTGTTTTGAGAATAATATGTAAAATCCAACCCAACCAGCCTAAAGAAATATTCAAAGCTCTAAACCCTCAGAAGCGATTATAGGGACATCGAAAGTGAGGTTTAATCTAAAAATGAAACGCCACTTTTATTCTGTATATATTATTCTGTTCTCATTTTGAGATCGCTTCTTTGTAAACAATATTGGCAGCTTTATTATCCGGTGCCAATATAACCAAAGAAGATGGATTACTCACTCTTGAGCATGCCACATACAACTGCCCATGAGAAAAACAATCCCCCCTTAGATCGATCCCTGCTTCTTTTAAAGACTGTCCCTGAGATTTATTTATCGTCATATCACAAACCTTCACAGGGAATTGCAATCTTTTAAATTCAAAGGGGTAATCCGATGGAATGAGCGGGATTCGGGGGATAAATACAGACTCGCCCTGCGCACAACCAGTAAATATACTTGCTTCAATTACGTTTTGGTACAGTTTCGTGATCTGAAGCCTTGTACCATTGCAAAGTTTGGGCGGTTTCAAGTTACGCAGCAACATTATAGGAGTGCCAATCTTCAATTTGAGCTTATGGACAGGCATTCCAGGAGGATTTAAAGAATTCAAAAATTCCATCGGATAATTGACGGCTTCATCATTATTCAATACCGAGTCGACAGATTTGTATGTCAACTCTTCACTCTCAAAGCCATCAAGGATAATATTATTTAATTCATTAGCACTATCATTTTTCGGTGATAAAATGGCTCGTTCTCGCAACCAGGACATAGATTTATCTTTCAAATTTCGAATATCCGGTTAAATCTTATCTATTAAATCGGCAACACTTTGAACCACCGTTGCTAGGCTTGACGAAATTTCAATTTTGCCATCTATTTCAGGCGTACGACCCTTACCTAAAATTAATAAAAGTTGCGCAAATTCACCAGCTCCCGTATCACCTCTTAGGTATACCCGCATGTTTTTAGATAATGACATTTTTTGTATTTTGGGCCACAAATAGGACGATTTCAAGCAAGCATTAACTTCATCTGAAATCTCCTGCTAATACAACGGTAACTTTTCCCATAATCGAAACATTATTTCTAATGTCTCTTAATGTACGGTCAAGAGCCTCAACTGCTTTTTTGTGCGCCATGGTACATTCGTCCCACACAATTAGGCTGCAGTCATAAAGCAATCGAGCGACGTCGCTTTGTTTTGATATGTTGCATAACGGATTATCTGTGGAGTTTAAATTTAGGGGCAATTTAAAAACAGAAGGGCAGTTCTACCACCCTGTAACAAAGTTGCTGCAATTCCCGAAGAGGCCACCGCGATAGCAATTTTATTGGAACTGCGTATTTTCGATAATAACAAATTTATAAGGAATGTTTTTCCTGTACCCCCAGGTGCATCTAAAAAGAAAACTTTGCCGTAGTCTAAGTTTTCTAAAATTTCTAAGTAAACCTCTTTCTGTTCACTTGTAAGTAACCGTTTGTAATAAAACTTCAATATCGTAGTTCTTTTCTCTAATATAAACCAAATTTTCCGTAATCTCGTTGGTATAGCGTTTCGGTTGCGGCAATCCAAAATGAGTTAAGGGTTGATCACCGATTGTTAGAATAACATCTTCTAGAAGAATCAATGCCTTGTTGTACACCTCCGTTTTGGCATGTAATTCTTTAACTGCCAGCTCTCTGGCCACCCTTCTGAGAATATCCTCGGACAAACTGTCTTTGTATTTCTCCCAAAGCTGCAATGGGTCGGATACATGACAAAACACTAACATTATTGCAAACAATTCTCTCAGTTTCATCGGTGATTCTGAGATAGTAGCATCTTCTAGTGTGTTTTCCCAATGTTTGTCATCTTCCAACAATCCCAGGGCTTTACATGCGGATTGAAAAGTAGAATGTACTACGCCATTAACCGTCCTAAGACTTAAGAAAGAAGTAGGTCCACGAACCTCATGCAATAGTAGGTGAAGGTAGTAACACTCGGCATTATTGGGATGTACTGTATAAACCCTTCCAAGGACGTTATCTTTTTTTACACCCGGATATTCATCAATATTTTTTCCTAGCTTTCTACTTTGAAATTTATTCTTGTTCCACGTATAATATGAAGGCACTTCGTGGTAAAAAAGGGTTTTGGCAAAATCGTCGTTTCTGCATTAATCAAAAAAGGCCATTAATGTGGTTTTTGGAGGGTTATTAACCCTATCCAAAAGATTGTCTTCATTAAAATAGATTCTCTGTCCATTTTCCAAATGGACGGAAAGATGAACAACAGGAGGAAACCTTTCGTGAATGGGAAAACATAGAATGCGCCAAACAGCTTCCGAAGTGCTTATATATCTTCCCGTTTTATAGATTGCCACCTCATCTAGTTCATTTTGTAGTGCAAAGGCCGCCTGATCGCTGCCTTTATTAACGTACTAGCTGAATGTACCCGGCGTTGCCCGGACGTAGATTAAATAAACGCAGTGTTGACAAAAGTGGTGTATTTGTGATGTAGACTAATCGACATTATAATACAATTAAACAGGAATGCTCTACTTTTCCAATCACAAAATAAACAAATTTGCTGAAATTAACCTGCATTGCCAGGACCGGGTACTTCAATATGATTTGGAAAATGACGATAATTTCGTTTCTGGGTGCAAGCTCCTTTTTTTTCACTCTTTTTCACTCTTCAAGAGAAGGAGAGTTGACAGAGAAGCTAAACTATTCCAAATTATTCCCATTTAGTTCTCTAACAACGTTAAAAAATGTCGTCAAAGAATGTTGAAATATATAAATACATAATTTCACACCATAAAAACGATGTATTTGGTGTAGTTTCGAATGATAAGGTTTTTTTTGGGGATTGTTTTGAATGGTTATTGATGGTTGGCGGGGTTTAGCTTTGGCGGATTAAACGAAACTTTTGGTAATTTTAATGCGATTGGGTTTAGTTTGGCTTGGTAAGAAGTGGTTGGGGTGATATAGCGGAAGTCGAAGTAATTTATGCGTGTTTAGCGTAGTTTGCTTGTAATTCGTAATTTTTTTACATTTTAGGTTGATGTGGGGTAGTTTGGAATGGCAAGTGTATGATTTTTGAGAGTAGTTTGGAATGGTACATTATGTTTAGGGGTGTTTAACGTATTCAGGTAAAATATACAGAAAATTTGGAAATTTTAAAATGAACAATTATAGTGCGAACCTCTTGAGCTCTATTTTCGGTAATAAAATGCAATAGGAAAGATAGTAAAAAAGACTATTTCCTTCACTTTTCAGAGGAATTATACGTGGTGGTATTTGTACCCCGCTTACTATTCCTCCATCTTAGTTATAAATAATGCAGAACAATAATGAACACAATGTACATAAAATAAATAGTGTAAATCGTGTATAAGCACATATTACTTATGATGTCAGTGAAATCCGGTAAAACTGCAAATTTCGGATTTTGGCCGGAGCAGGTTTGGTGAAGATCAAATACACCACTATCATTAAATGAACGTAGAAATTAGCGTACGGTATATAAGTGGAGTCCGGTACGACGATGGTAATTTTTCGAAAATCGATTGGGGAGATATTTACTTAACGTCAAGAACAAATCGGGAATATTATATTAAAAAAATTTATTTAATAGCGATAGAACTTCGAATACTGATGCGTCGCCTCGACCTTGGCGACGTTGAGTACCAGCGTTCCAGACGCTGAAGCAGCAATTTTAACAATTATATTAGGTGCACGTGCCTAGTGCGTATTAAAAGAATTTGGATTACCAAATAATACTCGCGCAGGTGTACTCGTATGGCCCGCCATAATTTGCACAAAATGAATTAACATACTAAAGTAAATAAATATTTTGACGGGAATGTGGTGGATGTAAAAATCTTATTCGGCCTCTCCGACAAACTAACACTTGTTTAGATTAACATGCATTCCTTCATGGACCTGTGACGAATTACAAACAAATATCTAAATTTCAAGTGTTCCATTTGATTTCGTTTCTATATGCAAGCGGTTTTTTCACTCTTGTCAGTCTGAACTTATTACATAGTGATATTTTCACATCCAGGTGCCCTAAATTTATTTTGCCGCTGATTTCAAAAATTTTTCTGGAAGGAAAGTAGTCAGCAGTGTGGCTCGTCAGGGGTGGCAGGGTTGGCAGTGCCACTGGTATGAATGTCAGTGATATCTGGTACATACAACGGTGAAAATTTCGGGGCAAATTTGGTGAAATACAAATACACCACTATCATTAACTAGCGTACAAATATAAGTGGAGTCCGGTCCGATGCTGATAATTTTTCGAAAATTGATTGGGGGCAGATTTGGTTAACGCGAGGATCAAATGTTAAATTAAAATACTTTATTTGATAGCGGTAGACCTTCGAACACTGATGCGTCGCCTCATCGAATTTGGCGACTTTGCGAACAGTTTCCGACGCTGGAGCAGCAATTTTCACAATTGTAGTTGTGTTAAAATTAAACACCCCGATCGAGTACTGCTCCACACGCTGAAACAGCAATTCTCGAATTCTAAGAAACGATAAGAAAGGCTTATCCAACGCTTGGTATGTGCGAATTTCTGCATAGACACTCAATCAAACTAAATCGAGCATCGCCTTTTAACGTTTCTGACCTTGCCCTTGACGTGGCAGGCTCCAGCTGCTTCAATAATGTAAAAATCTTATTCGGCCTCTCCAATAAACTCACATTTGTTTACATTAACACGCATTCCCTCATGGACTTGTGACGAATTACAAACAAATATTTCAACTTCAAGTGTTCCATTTAATTTCGTTTCTGGGTGCAAGCTCCTTTCTTTTCACTCTAGTCAGTCTAAACTTATTACACAGAGTTATATTTTCAAATCCAGGCGCCCTAAAGAATTTTGTCCTTGTTTTCAAAAGTTTCAAGAGAAGGAGAGTTGACATAGAAGCTAAATTATTCCAAATTATTCCCATTTAGTTCTCTGACAACGTTAGAGACAATGTTGAAATATATAAATACTAAATTTTACACCATAAAAACGAAGTATTTAGGAAATATGTATTGTTGGAAGGTGGAAGGGAATCAAAATAGGTATCAGCATATTTAATATTCAGAATAACGTCTATTAGTCGAAACAATATATTTTATGTGCAGATATTTATTAATATTTTATGATTTAATACGATAAGGAATTTATAAATGACAACCAAATAGAAGATTTTGATTGAAAATGATTATTAATTTATGGTAGCCGAAGTAATTTAAGTGAGTTTGGCATAGCTTGCTATGTTTTGTAGCATTTTTTGTAATTATAAAGTGATTAGGCTAATTTTGGGGCGGTAAGGGGTAGTTGGGGGCGATTTATGGTAGCCGAAGTAATTTAGGTGAGTTTAACATAGATTGCTATGGTTTGCATAATTTTTGTAATTTTATAGTAATTGGGCTTATTTTGGGGCGGTAAGGGATAGTTGGGGGTGATTTATGGTAGCCGAAGTAATCTAGGTGACTTTGGAATAGTTTGCTATGGTTTGTAGCATTTTTTGTAATTTTAAAGTGATTGGGCTAATATTGGAGTGGTAAGGGGTAGTTGGGGGTGATTTATGGTAGCCGAAGTAATTTAGGTGAGTTTGACATGGTTTGCTATGGTTTGTAGCATTTTTTGTAATTTTAAAGTGATTGGGCTTAGTTTGGGGTGGTAAGGGGTAGTTGGGGGTGATTTATGGTAGCCGAAGTAATTTAAGTGAGTTTGACATAGTTTGCTATGGTATGTAACATTTTTTGTAATTTTAAAGTGATTGGGCTTATTTTGGGTAGGTAAGGGGTAGTGGGGGGTGATTTATGGTAGCCGAAGTAATTTAGGTGAGTTTGGAATAGTTTGCTATGGTTTGTAGCATATTTTGTAATTTTAAAGTGATTGGGCTTATTTTGGGGAAGTAAGGGGTAGTGGGGGGTGATTTATGGCAGCCGAAGTAATTTAGGTTAATTTGAGATAGTTTGCTATGGTTTGTAGCATATTTTGTAATTTTAAAGTGATAGGGTTTAGTTTGGGGAGGTAAGGGGTAGTTGGGGGTGATTTATGGTAGCCGAAGTAATTCAGGTGAGTTTGAGATAGTTTGCTATGGTTTGTAGCATATTTTGTAATTTTAAAGTGATTGGGTTTATTTTGGGGAGGTAAGGGGTAGTGGGGGGTGATTTATGGTAGCCGAAGTAATTTAAGTGAGTTTGACATAGTTTGCTATGGTTTGTAACATTTTTTGTAATTTTAAAGTGATTGGGCTTATTTGGGATAGGTAAGGGGTAGTGGGGGTGATTTATGGTAGCCGAAGTAATTTAGGTGAGTTTGGAATAGTTTGCTATGGTTTGTAGTATTTTTTGTAATTTTAAAGTGATTGGGCTTAGTTTGGGGTGGTAAGGGGTAGTTGGGGGTGATTTATGGTAGCCGAAGAAATTTAAGTGAGTTTGACATAGTTTGCTATGGTATGTAACATTTTTTGTAATTTTAAAGTGATTGGGCTTATTTGGGATAGGTAAGGGGTAGTTGGGGGTGATTAATGGAAACCGAAGTAATTTAGATGAGTTTGGCATAGTTTGATATTGCTTGTAACATTTTTTGTAATTTTAAAGTGATTGGGCTGAGTTTGGGGTGATTTATGGTAGCCGAAGTAATTTAGGTGAGTTAGGGATAGTTTGCTATGATTTGTGTCATTTTGTTTTATTTTAAAGTGATTGGAGTTATTTGGGGTTGCTAAGGGGTGGTAAGGGATGATTTAAGATAACGGATATAATTAATGTCAGATTGGCTTAGTTCGGGAATTTTTTGGGGTTGATTTGGTAAAGTTTGCAATGGTAAGAGATATTTGAGGATGTTTAATGTAGACGGATTAAATTTGCAGTGGTTTTGTAATTTTTAATTGAGTCACGGATCGACATTATAATTGAAATCAAGATTATAATAAAAATATCCGCGGTCTCGCTAGGTACGGCAAAAGTGTGACCACGAAAGCAGAAACTCGACGTTGAAATTGTTTAGGTTAAATAAGTGCTTTTAATGTAAACCGGTCGCCCGTCGTCGAAGTTGTTTTGGCTAGATACGTGCTTCTAACATAAACACGGTCTCCGCAATCGGATCATTTTTTGTTTATTTTAGCCGGTTTTTATTGAATTACAAAGGAACCGGGCCGAATTTCGCAAAATCCCTTCTTAGTGTTCAGTTTCGGCACATGATACACCCGTGTCTAAAATTTCAAGTCTCCAGCCCTCACGGTTTGGGCTGTGGGTTGATTATGAATCAGTGTGTAGATGAATGAGTGTGTCAGTGAGGACACTTTGCTTTATATAATAGATTTGCAGATATATTTGATAGATTTGACAGAATTGCAGTACTCTACGTTAATATGTGCATTAAAAGTGCGAGACAGGACCGGATTAAACGGTACAACCCACCGGTTGTCGAGTTGTTTGCCTTTAATTTCAACAGTGAACCCACCATCTTGCGGTGATCTTCGTCGGTACTTAGGATAACCATCCTCACCTGTCTGTGTATCTCTTATTAAGTGTCGATGATACTTCTTTGAACAGATTCCATCAATCATACACGGAGAATCTCTATTTATGTTACCGCACGGTCCATGAATCATATTGGATTTAATTATTTCGTGAAGAATCGGATCGTCTTCGGGAGACGGAATTTCTGCACAAATCACGTCATCTATTTTATCAGCACAAATTCGGTTTTCCAACCATAGCAAAATATGTACATGCGGAAGTCCTCGTTTCTGCCATTCTACGGAATACATGTAACAGCGAACGCGTCCAAATATTTGAGCCTTGGTTAATAGGTTCATCATTGTTCTCACTTTCAGACGAAAGACGCGGCTAATGACGTCATGTCGATCATGCGGCTGTTGTTCGAACAATAATACATCTGTAATATCTTTCCACTTTGGGTTACACGTAAAAGTAATAAATAAATCTGGACGGCCGTAGTGGCGTACGTATGTCAACGCGTCTTGGGTACGTTCATGCATATACCTGGGTCCTCCAGTGAAAGTTGAAGGCAGAATTACTTATCGACCTAACTCTGCAGCATTGGCATCAGCCTTTTTAATTGCATCTTGTAAATGAACGTAATTTTCCGCCCTTAATTTTGTTTGATTATTCTTTATAAAATTTAATCTTTCTGTTTCGATTTTTGCATACATGTCAACTAAAAATTGACTTAGTAAGCTTCGGTAACAGAGAAGATGATTAATTTCGTTCTGTCTAATCATAATGCGAAAAGCATAGAAATTTGCTGCCGAAACGGTTTTATTTAAAGGCATCTTTGAAACAAGGTCAGTTTGAGGTACTGCTATGAAATAACCATCCTCACCTCTACAAAACATTAAGGAATATTGCAACGCGTTGTATGCTCTGTTAAACTCACTTATTCGTTGTAACTTGTCATCGCGACTGTGCAACACAATGTCTCTTTTTTCAAATATCTGACCTTTCATTACTATAGCAATTTCATTGGCGATAGGATTATTGTAACGACCTCGATGAGCGTTTATGGGTTTTCTTTCGGCATGTATGACTACACGGAAATCTTCTGTATTTTGTGGAATATTTTCTATGGCAGCTTTAAAATCTCTAACGTATGTGTTATTCTCGTGAAGCATCTTTTGTAGTTGCGCCACCAAAGCATTATTTACATCAGTAAAATTCCGACACCGAAGAGTTGTTTCTTTCTCGTCTTCTCCTACAAAATATATCTGAAGGAACTTAGGTTCTTCGTTAGTATTAGGTGGCAACAAACTCCCAGCTAAATGGTACACCTGACCTTGAACTTTAAATGTGGGCCTAAAGCTACCTTCAGAAACCTCTTTAGCCGCAAAGGATGTCATTTGAAAACAACCGTTATATTTCCTAATAGAATTTAGAAAATGTTTTGATTTCGGATGTAAAAAGGACAAAAGGCTCCTTATAGGTTCAGGTTGTTGTTCGAATGGTGTTAATTGCACCTTTCCATTGTTGCAACACATGCCAGGTGTCTCCCCCTTCCATTTGAGGGCTTTGCACCATTGGCATATTATGCTCATTTCACCCAATTGTATAGTTTTTTCTGTTTCGTATGCAATACATGGGTCATATTGGAATGCAGAATCAGCCTTTTGCGTCCAAGAAAGTGTCCTTCGTTGAATTCTTTTTTCGTTGCGTGGATCATAACGCGCAACAGCGTTTCTGTTAACCTCTGGGTGCTGTTGTGTATATCTACGAGCGGCAGCTCTATGACCTTCGGGATGTTCTTGCGCATGTTTCGCTACAGCAGCTTTGTTAACTTCCGGATGTTCTTACGCATATTTCGCCACAGCAGCTCTATTAACTTCCGGATGTTGTTGCGCATATTTCGCAACAGCAGCTTTATTCACTTCCGGATGGGCTTGCGCATATTTTGCAACAGCAGCTCTATTAACTTCCAGATGTTCTTGCGCATATTTCGCAACAGCAGCTCTATTAACTTCCGGATGTTCTTGCGCATATTTCGCAACAGCAGCTCTATTAACTTCCGGATGTTTTTGCGCATATTTCGCAACAGCAGCTCTTTTAACTTCCGGATGTTCTTGCGCATATTTCGCAACGGCAGCTCTATTAACTTCCGGATGTTTTTGGGCATATTTCGCTACAGCAGCTCTATGAACTTCTTTTTTTTTGCGTATTTTACTGAAGCAGCCTTCTTTTGCTCTTTATTTTTTGATGTATATTTCACTGCAGCAATTTTTAGTTGGGTGTTTCTAGTTCTGTTTGAAACACGCGCACGGCGTTTCCTTTTATTTGATGTCTGAGAAGAATTATCTTGAATAGACTCTTCAGACGAAGACGCAATTTGGGAATGTTCTATAAGTCGTGGCACGGGAACTGATTCAAGGACATCGAAATGACCGTTAGATAAATTTCCGGAAAATCTAAGTTTACGAATTGACTGATTATGTTCACCAAATTGCGCATAAAAACTACCGTTATGATATACTTGAAAACAAAATGGAAACATTTCTCCTGCTGCAGTCAACTCACAAACAGAACCATATGTAGATAATTTTGACATATCTTCAGAATAAACAAACTGGTCAGCATAATTATTCCCTTCTCGGTTGCACGATAATAATTGAAACCTTGCCCAATTGGCCGCAACGTGTTGAACAATTAAAGTGCGAACCTCTTGAGCTCTATTTACGGTGTTAAAGATGCAATAGGAAAGAGAGTAAAATAGAAAATTTCCATCACCTTTCACGGGAAATACACGGTGTGGTATTTGTACTCCGTTTACTATTAGAATTTCAAACTGCTCCATCTTACTTATAAACAATAGATTAGAGCAATAATAAACGCAATGTAAAAAAACTGAAAAACTAAAAATTCAAAAATTAAATGGTGTAAAATGTTTATATGAACAGAATACTTAAGCGTGTGAAGTGCGAGTGAAGTCCGGTCCAACGTTACAAATTTTCTGATTTCAGCCTGCGCAAATTTGATGAAGAACAAATCACTAACACTATCACTCTCACCAACGGAACTTAAAAATAAGCGAAAGCTAAGTAAAAAAGAGTCTGGTCCGACAGTGAAAATGTTTCGAAAATCGGTTTCGGGCAGATTTGGTTAACGCGAACAACGTTAAATTAAAATGCTATATTCGATTCCGATACAACTTCGAATACTGACGCGCTGTCGATCTTGGCGACGTTGACCATGGGATGGAGTACTTACTGTTCCAGGCGCTGAAGCAGCAATTTTATTAGTTGCACGTGCCTTCTATTTCGTATTAATTACGTATTAAAACGGAACAATTCGGGTAGCAAAACAGATTTATTTTTATGTAACATACCCGTCATACATAAATTTCGGATAACGTCGATTGATGTAAGATTATGTATCATGTCATTTATTGCAATGGTAGTTGCAATAAATGTTTGTTAGATTGTCTTAGTAAGTTTCGGCCCGTCTCGTCCCATGAAGAATATAATTATAATATTTAATCATACATATTATACGGCATTAAGTATCTGCCACGATTTCCAGAAAACGGCTAATTCAGTAAAAGGCGACGAATACGCAACCACTTGGGATTTCAAGTGCATTGTCGATGTTGACGATCGGCCCAGGCGGAAGTACTTATAACCGAGACCTCTAATTACTGTACACATCGACCATTAAATATATTTTATATTATATTTTACGAATAATTATTTTTATTTTAAGCTCCAATATTTAGGGATAATACATATTGTTGTTTGCTTCTAATATCATTACGTCATTAATTCACATAGTAGTTGTTTTATTTTTAAGAACCGCGATCCAATAATGCTCCACACGCTGTACCCTTTATAATTAAAAATCGTTTCAGACGCTGAAGCAGCAATTTTCACAATATCAAAACAAATGGATCATCGCCTTTTTACTTTTGTTACTTTGCCCTTGACCTGGCTGGCTCCAGCTGCTTCAATAAAGTAAAAATCTTATTTGGCCTCTCCGACGAACTCACACTTGTTTACATTAACACGCATTTTTTTCGTGGACCTGTGACGAATTACAAACAAAGATCGCAACTTCAAGTGTTCCATTTAAATTCGTTTCTGGGTGCAAGCTGCTTTTTTTTCACTCTAGTCAATCTGAACTTATTACACAGAGTGATATTTTCAAATCCAGGCGCCCTAAATAATTTTGTCGTTGATTTCAAAAGTTTCCCGAGAAGGAGAGAAGCAAAATTATTCCAAATTCTTCCCATTTAGTTCTCTGACAACGTTAAAGACAACATTGAAATATATAGATACAAAATTTCACACCATAATACGGAAGTATTTAGAAATTATGTAAAAAAAAAAGCCGAAATTATTTATGTGAATTTGGCGTGATTTGTTAGGGTTCGTGGCATTTGTTTGTAATATTATGTTTATTTAGGATAGGTTTGGATGTTAAGAGTTTCTTTAGGGATTATTTGGAATCGTTATTGATGGTTGGCGGTGTTTAGCTTTTGCGGGTTAAACTTGCGTAATTTTTTACGGGTAAAATTTTAATATGATTGGGATCATTTTGGGTTGGTAAGAGGTGATTGGGGTGATTCAAGGGAAGCTGAAGTAATTTATGTGAGTTTGGCATAGTTTGCTTGGAGTTCGTACATTTTTTTTTAATTTTGGGTTGATTTGGGGTGGTTTTATACGTTATGTTTGGGAGTGTTTAACGTAGACAGGTAAAATTTACAGAAATTTTGGTAATTAAAAATGAACAATTAAAGTCCATCATTTTTCACGGGAATTATACTGTGTGGTATTTGTAATCCGCTTACTATTAGATTTTCAAACTGTATGTTGTATGTTAGTTATAAATAATATAGAACAACAATGAACACAATGTACGTAAAATAAATAGTGTACACGTGTATAAGCACAAAATACTTATGCGTATGAATTCAAAAAAACAAATACACCACTATCATTAACTGAACGTAAAAATAAGTGTAAGAATGTTAGTGGAGTCGGGGGTCAAACGCTGAAAATGTTTCTACAATCGGTTTCGCGCAGATTTGGTTAACGTGAGAAATGTTAAATTAAAATGTTTTATTTGTTACCGATACAACTTCGAATACTGAAGCGCTGTCAATCTTGGAAAGATTGACCGTGCGACGGTAGTACTGTTCCAGTCACTGAAGCAGCAATTTTCACAATTTTATTACGTGTACGTAACTTCTATTGGTAAATGTAACAATCTGGGTAGCAAAACAGATTCATTTGTATGTACCAACGTAAACGTAAACGTCAATTGATGCATGATGACATGACATCCAAGAAGTCCAATGAGGAAGATAATATTATATACTAGCTGAATGTACCCGGCGTTGCCCGGACGTAGATTAAATAAACTCAGTGTTGACTAAAGTGGTGATGTTGACTAATCGACATTATAATACAATTAAACAGGAATGCTCTACTTTTCCAATCACAAAATAAACAAATATGCTGAAATTAACCTGCGTTGCCAGGACCAGGTACTTCAATATGATTTGGACAAAGAGGATACCTTGGTTGATATCTGAGATGAAAATTTTTGAATAGACTCTTTAGGCAGTTGTTCTATAAGCGATTCCAGGAAATCGAAATTAACTTTATATAATTTTCGGGGAAATCGAAGTTTACAAATTAGCTGATCATGTTATGATAAAATTGAAAAAACAATGGAACGATTCCTCTTGCTGCAGTCAACTCACAAACAGAACAGTGTGTAGATGATTTTGACTTATCTCCGGAATAAACAAACACTTATTTCCTTCTGAACTGCACAAAAATTATTAAAACCTGGCCCTAACTGGTTGGACAATTAAAGTGTGAACCTTTTGAGCTCCCTTTCCAGTATTAAAATTTTGGTATGTGGTAAAATGTGGTATTTTATGGTATTTGTGCATCGCTAGATTTTCAAACTTGTCCATCTTAGTTATAAATGATGTAAAGCAATAATGAACACAATGTATTTACGTAAAATAAACAGTGTAAAACGCGTATCAATGTCAGTAATGTCTATGCCGAACTCACCTAAATTACTTCGGTTATCAAAAATCACCCCCAACTACACTTTACAGCAACAAAATAAGCCCAATCACCTTAAAATTACAATAAAATGCTAAAAATCATAACAAACTATACCAGAATCACCTAAATTACTTCGGCTACCGTAAATCACCCCCAACTATCCCTTACCACAACAAACCAAACCATATCATCTTAAAATTACAAAAAAAGGTGTACAAATCATAACAAACTATGCCAGACTCACCTAAATTATTTCGGCTACTCTAAATCATCACCAACTAACCCTTACCACAACAAACTAAACCCAATCACTTTTAAATTACAAAAAAATGCTAGTACCAATAGCAAACTATGCCAAACTCACCTAAATTACTTCGGCTACCATAAATCATCACCAACTAACCCTTACCACAACAAACTAAACCCAATCACTTTTAAATTACAAAAAATTGCTTCTAACCATAGCAAACTATGCCAAACTCACCTAAATTACTTCGGCTATCAAAAATCACCCCCAACTACACTTTACAGCAACAAACTAAGCCCAATCACATTAAAATTACAAAAAAATGCTAAAAATCATAACAAACTATACCAGAATCACCTAAATTACTTCGGCTACCGTAAATCACCCCCAACTATCCCTTACCACAACAAACCAAACCATATCATTTTAAAATTACAAAAAAAGCTGTACAAATCATAACAAACTATGCCAGACTCACCTAAATTACTTGGGCTACTCTAAATCATCACAAACTAACCCTTACCACAACAAACTAAACCCAATCCCTTTTAAATTACAAAAAAATGCTAGTAACCATAGCAAACTATGCCAAACTCACCTAATTTACTTCGGCTACCATAAATCATCACCAACTAACCCTTACCACAACAAACTAAACCCAATCAGTTTTAAATTAAAAAAAATTCTACTAACCATAGCAAACTATGCCAAACTCACCTAAATTACTTCGGCTATCAAAAATCACCCCCAACTACACTTTACAGCAACAAAATAAGCCCAATCACTTTAAAATTACAAAAAAATGCTAAAAATCATAACAAACTATACCAGAATTAACCTAAATTACTTCGCCTACCGTAAATCACCCCCAACTATCCCTTACCACAACAAACCAAACCATATAATCTTAAAATTACAAAAAAAGGTGTACAAATCATAACAAACTATGCCAGACTCACCTAAATTACTTCGGCTACTCTAACTCATCACCAACTAACCCTTACCACAACAAACTAAACCCAATCACTTTTAATTTACAAAAAAATGCTAGTAACCATAGCAAACTATGCCAAATTCACCTAAATTTCTTCGGATACCATAAATCATCACCAACTAACCCTTACCACAACAAACTAAACCCAATCACTTTTAAATTACAAAAAAATGCTAGTAACAATAGCAAACTATGCCAAACTCACCTAAATTACTTCGGCTACCATAAATCATCACCAACTAACCCTTACCACAACAAACAAAACCCAATCACTTTTAAATTACAAAAAAATGCTTCTAACCATAGCAAACTATGCCAAACTCATCTAAATTACTTCGGCTATCAAAAATCACCCCCAACTACACTTTACAGCAACAAACTAAGCCCAATCACTTTAAAATTACAAAAAAATGCTAAAAATCATAACAAACTATACCAGAATCACCTAAATTACTTCGGCTACCGTAAATCACCCCCAACTATCCCTTACCACAACAAACCAAACCATATCATTTTAAAATTACAAAAAAAGGTGTACAAATTATAACTAACTATGCCAGACTCACCTAAATTACTTCGGCTACTCTAAATCATCACCAACTAACCCTTACCACAACAAACTAAACCCAATCACTTTTAAATTACAAAAAAATGCTACTAACCATAGCAAACTATGCCAAACTCACCTAAATTACTTCGGCTATCAAAAATCACCCCCAACTACACTTTACAGCAACAAACTAAGCCCAATCAATTTAAAATTACAAAAAAATGCTAAAAATTTATAACAAACTACACCAGAATCACCTAAATTGCTTCTGCTACCGTAAATCACCCCCAACTATCCCTTACCACAACAAACCAAACCATATCATCTTAAAATTACAAAAGAAGGCGTACAAATCATAACAAACTATGCCAGACTCACCTAAATTACTTCGGCTACTCTAAATCATCACCAACTAACCCTTACCACAACAAACTAAAGCCAATCACTTTTAAATTACAAAAAAATGCTAGTACCAATAGCAAACTATGCCAAACTCACCTAAATTACTTCGGCTACCATAAATCATCACCAACTAACCCTTACCACAACAAACTAAACCCAATCACTTGTAAATTAAAAAAAATTCTACTAACCATAGCGAACTATGCCAAACTCACCTAAATTACTTCGGTTATCAAAAATCACCCCCAACTACACTTTACAGCAACAAAATAAGCCCAATCACTTTAAAATTACAAAAAAATGCTAAAAATCATAACAAACTATACCAGAATCACCTAAATTACTTCGGCTACCGTAAATTACCCCCAACTATCCCTTACCACAACAAACCAAACCATATCATCTTAAAATTAAAAAAAAGGTGTACAAATCATAACAAACTATGCCAGACTCACCTAAATTACTTCGGCTACTCTAAATCATCACCAACTAACCCTTACCACAACAAACTAAACCCAATCACTTTTAAATTACAATAAAATGCTAGTACCAATAGCAAACTATGCCAAACTCACCTAAATTACTTCGGCTACCATAAATCATCACCAACTAACCCTTACCACAACAAACTAAACCCAATCAGTTTTAAATTAAAAAAAATTCTACTAACCATAGCGAACTATGCCAAACTCACTTAAATTACTTCGGCTATCAAAAATCACCCCCAACTACACTTTACAGCAACAAACTAAGCCCAATCACTTTAAAATTACAAAAAAATGCTAAAAATCATAACAAACTATACCAGAATCACCTAAATTACTTCTGCTACCGTAAATCACCCCCAACTATTCCTTACCACAACAAACCAAACCATATCATCTTAAATTTACAAAAAAAGGTGTACAAATCATAACAAACTATGCCAGACTCACCTGAATTACTTCGGCTACTCTAAATCATCACCAACTAACCCTTACCACAACAAACTAAACCCAATCACTTTTAAATTACAAAAAAATGCTAATAATCATTGCAAACCATGCCAAACTCACCTAAATTACTTCGGCTACCATAAATCACCACCAACTAACCCTTACCACAACAAACTAAACCCAATCACTTTTAAATTACAAAAAAATGCTACTAACCATAGAAAACTATGCCAAACTCACCTAAATTACTTCGGCTATCAAAAATCACCTCCAACTACACTTTACAGCAACAAACTAAGCCCAATCACTTTAAAATTACAAAAAAATGCTAAAAATCATAACAAACTATACCAGAATCACCTAAATTACTTTTGCTACCGTAAATCACCCCCAACTATTCCTTACCACAACAAACCAAACCATATCATCTTAAAATTACAAAAAAAGGTGTACAAATCATAACAAACTATGCCAGACTCACCTGAATTACTTCGGCTACTCTAAATCATCACCAACTAACCCTTACCACAACAAACTAAACCCAATCACTTTTAAATTACAAAAAAATGCTAATAATCATTGCAAACTATGCCAGACTCACCTAAATTACTTCGGCTACCATAAATCATCACCAACTAACCCTTACCACAACAAACTAAACCCAATCACTTTTAAATTACAAAAAAATGCTAGTAACCATAGCAAACTATGCCAAACTCACCTAAATTACTTCGGCTACCATAAATCATCACCAACTAACCCTTACCACAACAAACTAAACCCAATCACTTTTAAATTAAAAAAAATTCTACTAACCATAGCGAACTATGCCAAACTCACCTAAATTACTTCGGTTATCAAAAATCACCCCCAACTACACTTTACAGCAACAAAATAAGCCCAATCACTTTAAAATTACAAAAAAATGCTAAAAATCATAACAAACTATACCAGAATCACCTAAATTACTTCGGCTACCGTAAATCACCCCCAACTATCCCTTACCACAACAAACCAAACCATATAATATTAAAATTACAAAAAAAGGTGTACAAATCATAACAAACTATGCCAGACTCACCTAAATTACTTCGGCTACTCTAACTCATCACCAACTAACCCTTACCACAACAAACTAAACCCAATCACTTTTAAATTACAAAAAAATGCTAGTAACCATAGCAAACTATGCCAAATTCACCTAAATTACTTCGGCTACCATAAATCATCACCAACTAACCCTTACCACAACAAACTAAACCCAATCACTTTTAATTTACAAAAAAATGCTAGTAACCATAGCAAACTATGCCAAATTCACCTAAATTACTTCGGCTACCATAAATCATCACCAACTAACCCTTACCACAACAAACTAAACCCAATCACTTTTAAATTACAAAAAAATGCTTGTAACAATAGCAAACTATGCCAAACTCACCTAAATTACTTCGGCTACCATAAATCATCACCAACTAACCCTTACCACAACAAACAAAACCCAATCACTTTTAAATTACAAAAAAATGCTTCTAATTATAGCAAACTATGCCAAACTCACCTAAATTACTTCGGCTATCAAAAATCACCCCCAACTACACTTTACAGCAACAAACTAAGCCCAATCACTTTAAAATTACAAAAAAATGCTAAAAATCATAACAAACTATACCAGAATCACCTAAATTACTTCTGCTACCGTAAATCACCCCCAACTATTCCTTACCACAACAAACCAAACCATATCATCTTAAAATTACAAAAAAAGGTGTACAAATCATAACAAACTATGCCAGACTCACCTGAATTACTTCGGCTACTCTAAATCATCACCAACTAACCCTTACCACAACAAACTAAACCCAATCACTTTTAAATTACAAAAAAATGCTAATAATCATTGCAAACCATGCCAAACTCACCTAAATTACTTCGGCTACCATAAATCACCACCAACTAACCCTTACCACAACAAACTAAACCCAATCACTTTTAAATTACAAAAAAATGCTACTAACCATAGAAAACTATGCCAAACTCACCTAAATTACTTCGGCTATCAAAAATCACCTCCAACTACACTTTACAGCAACAAACTAAGCCCAATCACTTTAAAATTACAAAAAAATGCTAAAAATCATAACAAACTATACCAGAATCACCTAAATTACTTTTGCTACCGTAAATCACCCCCAACTATTCCTTACCACAACAAACCAAACCATATCATCTTAAAATTAAAAAAAAAGTGTACAAATCATAACAAACTATGCCAGACTCACCTGAATTACTTCGGCTACTCTAAATCATCACCAACTAACCCTTACCACAACAAACTAAACCCAATCACTTTTAAATTACAAAAAAATGCTAATAATCATTGCAAACTATGCCAAACTCACCTAAATTACTTCGGCTACCATAAATCATCACCAACTAACCCTTACCACAACAAACTAAACCCAATCACTTTTAAATTACAAAAAAATGCTAGTAACCATAGCAAACTATGCCAAACTCACCTAAATTACTTCGGCTACCATAAATCATCACCAACTAACCCTTACCACAACAAACTAAACCCAATCACTTTTAAATTAAAAAAAATTCTACTAACCATAGCGAACTATGCCAAACTCACCTAAATTACTTCGGTTATCAAAAATCACCCCCAACTACACTTTACAGCAACAAAATAAGCCCAATCACTTTAAAATTACAAAAAAATGCTAAAAATCATAACAAACTATACCAGAAACACCTAAATTACTTCGGCTACCGTAAATCACCCCCAACTATCCCTTACCACAACAAACCAAACCATATCATCTTAAAATTACAAAAAAAGGTGTACAAATCATAACAAACTATGCCAGACTCACCTAAATTACTTCGGCTACTCTAAATCATCACCAACTAACCCTTACCACAACATACTAAACCCAATCACTTTTAAATTACAAAAAAATGCTAGTACCAATAGCAAACTATGCCAAACTCACCTAAATTACTTCGGCTACCATAAATTATCACCAACTAACCCTTACCACAACAAACTAAACCCAATCACTTTTAAATTACAAAAAAATGCTTCTAACCATAGCAAACTATGCCAAACTCACCTAAATTACTTCGGCTATCAAAAATCACCCCCAACTACACTTTACAGCAACAAACTAAGCCCAATCACTTTAAAATTACAAAAAAATGCTAAGAATCATAACAAACTATACCAGAATCACCTAAATTACTTCGGCTACCGTAAATCACCCCCAACTATCCCTTACCACAACAAACCAAACCATATCATTTTAAAATTACAAAAAAAGCTGTACAAATCATAACAAACTATGCCAGACTCACCTAAATTACTTCGGCTACTCTAAATCATCACCAACTAACCCTTACCACAACAAACTAAACCCAATCACTTTTAAATTACAAAAAAATGCTAGTAACCATAGCAAATTATGCCAAACTCACCTAATTTACTTCGGCTACCATAAATCATCACCAACTAACCCTTACCACAACAAACTAAACCCAATCAGTTTTAAATTAAAAAAAATTCTACTAACCATAGTGAACTATGCCAAACTCACCTAAATTACTTCGGCTATCAAAAATCACCCCCAACTACACTTTACAGCAACAAAATAAGCCCAATCACTTTAAAATTACAAAAAAATGCTAAAAATCATAACAAACTATACCAGAATTAACCTAAATTACTTCGCCTACCGTAAATCACCCCCAACTATCCCTTACCACAACAAACCAAACCATATAATCTTAAAATTACAAAAAAAGGTGTACAAATCATAACAAACTATGCCAGACTCACCTAAATTACTTCGGCTACTCTAACTCATCACCAACTAACCCTTACCACAACAAACTAAACCCAATCACTTTTAATTTACAAAAAAATGCTAGTAACCATAGCAAACTATGCCAAATTCACCTAAATTACTTCGGCTACCATAAATCATCACCAAATAACCCTTACCACAACAAACTAAACCCAATCACTTTTAAATTACAAAAAAATGCTAGTAACAATAGCAAACTATGCCAAACTCACCTAAATTACTTCGGCTACCATAAATCATCACCAACTAACCCTTACCACAACAAACAAAACCCAATCACTTTTAAATTACAAAAAAATGCTTCTAACCATAGCAAACTATGCCAAACTCACCTAAATTACTTCGGCTATCAAAAATCACTCCCAACTACACTTTACAGCAACAAACTAAGCCCAATCACTTTAAAATTACAAAAAAATGCTAAAAATCATAACAAACTATACCAGAATCACCTAAATTACTTCGGCTACCGTAAATCACCCCCAACTATCCCTTACCACAACAAACCAAACCATATCATTTTAAAATTACAAAAAAAGGTGTACAAATCATAACAAACTATGCCAGACTCACCTAAATTACTTCGGCTACTCTAAATCATCACCAACTAACCCTTACCACAACAAACTAAACCCAATCACTTTTAAATTACAAAAAATGCTAGTAACCATAGCAAACTATGCCAAACTCACATAAATTACTTTGGCTACTCTAAATCATCACCAACTAACCCTTACCACAACAAACTAAACCCAATCACTTTTAAATTACAAAAAAATGCTACTAACCATAGCAAACTATGCCAAACTCACCTAAATTACTTCGGCTTTCAAAAATCACCCCCAACTACACTTTACAGCAACAAACTAAGCCCAATTACTCTAAAATTACAAAAAAATGCTAAAAATCATAACAAACTATACCAGAATCACTTAAATTACTTCGGCGACCGTAAATCACCCCCAACTATTCCTTACCACAACAAACCAAACCATATCATCTTAAAATTACAAAAAAAAGTGTACAAATCATAACAAACTATGCCAGACTTACCTAAATTACTTCGGCTACTCTAAATCATCACCAACTAACCCTTACCACAACAAACTAAGCCCAATCACTTTCAAATTACAAAAAAATGCTACTAACCATAGCAAACTATGCCAAACTCACCTAAATTACTTCGGCTATCAAAAATCACCCCCAACTACACTTTACAGCAACAAACTAAGCCCAATCACTTTAAAATTACAAAAAAATGCTAAAAATCATAACAAACTATACCAGAATCACTTAAATTACTTCGGCTACCGTAAATCACCCCCAACTATTCCTTACCACAACAAACCAAACCATATCATTTTAAAATTACAAAAAAAGGTGTACAAATCATAACAAACTATGCCAGACTCACCTGAATTACTTCGGCTACTCTAAATCATCACCAACTAACCCTTACCACAACAAACTAAACCCAATCACTTTTAAATTACAAAAAAATGCTAATAATCATTGCAAACTATGCCAAACTCACCTAAATTACTTCGGCTACCATAAATCATCACCAACTAACCCTTACCACAACAAACTAAACCCAATCACTTTTAAATTACAAAAAAATGTTACTAACCATAGCAAACTATGCCAAACTCACCTAAATTACTTCGGCTATCAAAAATCACCTCCAACTACACTTTACAGCAACAAACTAAGCCCAATCACTTTTAAATTACAAAAAAATGCTAAAAATTATAACAAACTATACCAAAATCACCTAAATTACTGCTGCTACCGTAAATCACCCCCAACTATCCCTTACGACAACAAACCAAACCATATCATCTTAAAATTACAAAAAAAAGTGTACAAATCTTAACAAACTATGCCAGACTCACCTAAATTACTTCGGCTACTCTAAATCATCACCAACTAACCCTTACCACAACAAACTAAACCAATCACTTTTAAATTACAAAAAAATGCTAGTAACCATAGCAAACTATGCCAAACTCACCTAAATTACTTCGGCTACCATCAATCATCACCAACTAACCCTTACCACAACAAACTAAACCCAATCACTTTTAAAATACAAAAAAATGCTACTAACCATAGCAAACTATGCCAAACTCACCTAAATTACATCGGCTATCAAAAATCACCCCCAAGTACACTTTACAGCAACAAACTAAGCCCAATCACTTTAAAATTTCAAAAAAATGCTAAAAATTATAACAAACTATACCAGAATCACCTAAATTACTTCGGCTACCGTAAATCACCCCCAACTATCCCTTACCCCAACAAACCAAACCATATCATCTTAAAATTACAAAAAAATGTGTACAAATCATAACAAAATATGCCAGACTCACCTAAATTACTTCGGCTACTCTAAATCATCACCAACTAACCCTTACCACAACAAACTAAACCCAATCACTTTTAAATTACAAAAAATGCTAGTAACCATAGCAAACTATGCCAAACTCACATAAATTACTTCGGCTACTCTAAATCATCACCAACTAACCCTTACCACAACAAACTAAACCCAATCACTTTTAAATTACAAAAAAATGCTACTAACCATAGCAAACTATGCCAAACTCACCTAAATTACTTCGGCTTTCAAAAATCACCCCCAACTACACTTTACAGCAACAAACTAAGCCCAATTACTCTAAAATTACAAAAAAATGCTAAAAATCATAACAAACTATACCAGAATCACCTAAATTACTTCGGCTACCGTAAATCACCCCCAACTATTCCTTACCACAACAAACCAAACCATATCATCTTAAAATTACAAAAAAAAGTGTACAAATCTTAACAAACTATGCCAGACTTACCTAAATTACTTCGGCTACTCTAAATCATCACCAACTAACCCTTACCACAACAAACTAAGCCCAATCACTTTCAAATTACAAAAAAATGCTAAAAATCATAACAAACTAAACTAAACTATATGATGATTTAGAGTAGCCGAAGTAATTTAGGTGAGTCTGGCATAGTTTGTTATGATTTGTACACCTTTTTTTGAAATTTTAAGATGATATGGTTTGGTTTGTTGTGGTAAGGGATAGTTGGGGGTGATTTCCGGTAGCCGAAGTAATTTAGGTGATTCTGGTATAGTTTGTTATAATTTTTAGCATTTTTTGTAATTTTAAAATGATTGGGCTTAGTTTGTTGCTGTAAAGTGTAGTTGGGGGTGATTTTTGATAGCCGAAGTAATTTAGGTGAGTTTGGCATAGTTTGCTATGGTTAGTAGCATTTTTTTGTAATTTAAATGTGATTGGGTTTAGTTTGTTGTGGTAAGGGTTAGTTGGTGATGATTTATGGTAGCCGAAGTAATTTAGGTGAGTTTGGCATAGTTTGCTATGGTTAGTAGCATTTTTTTGTAATTTAAAAGTGGTTGGGTTTAGTTTGTTGTGGTAAGGGTTAGTTGGTGATGATTTAGAGTAGCCGAAGTAATTTAAGTGAGTCTGGCATAGTTTGTTATGATTTGTACAACTTTTTTTGTAATTTTAAGATGATATGGTTTGGTTTGTTGTGGTAAGGGATAGTTGGGGGTGACTTACGGTAGCCGAAGAAATTTAGGTAATTCTGGTATAGTTTGTTATGATTTTTAGCATTTTTTTTGTAATTTTAAAGTGATTGGGCTTAGTTTGTTGCTGTAAAGTGTAGTTGCGGGTGATTTTTGATAGCCGAAGTAATTTAGGTGAGTTTGGCATGGTTTGCTATGGTTAGTAGCATTTTTTTGTAATTTAAATGTGATTGGGTTTAGTTTGTTGTGGTAAGGGTTAGTTGGTGATGATTTATGGTAGCCGAAGTAATTTAGGTGAGTTTGGCATAGTTTGCTATGGTTAGTAGAATTTTTTTGTAATTTAAAAGTGATTGGGTTTAGTTTGTTGTGGTAAGGGTTAGTTGGTGATGATTTATGGTAGCCGAAGTAATTTAGGTGAGTTTGGCATAGTTTGCTATGGTTAGTAGCATTTTTTTGTAATTTAAAAGTGATTGGGTTTAGTTTGTTGTGGTAAGGGTTAGTTGGTGATGATTTAGAGTAGCCGAAGTAATTTAGGTAAGTCTGGCACAGTTTGTTATGATTTGTACACCTTTTTTTGTAATTTTAAGATGATATGGTTTAGTTTGTTGTGGTAAGGGATAGTTGGGGGTGATTTACGGTAGCCGAAGTAATTTAGGTGATTCTGGTATAGTTTGTTATGATTTGTACACCTTTTTTTGTAATTTTAAGATGATATGGTTTGGTTTGTTGTGGTAAGGGATAGTTGGGGGTGATTTACGGTAGCCGAAGTAATTTAGGTGATTCGGGTATAGTTTGTTATGATTTTTAGCATTTTTTTGTAATTTTAAAGTGATTGGGCTTAGTTTGTTGCTGTAAAGTGTAGTTGGGGGTGATTTTTGATAGCCGAAGTAATTTAGGTGAGTTTGGCATAGTTTGTTATGATTTGTAGCATTTTTTTGTAATTTAAAAGTGATTGGGTTTAGTTTGTTGTGGTAAGGGTTAGTTGGTGATGATTTAGAGTAGCCGAAGTAATTTAGGTAAGTCTGGCACAGTTTGTTATGATTTGTACACCTTTTTTTGTAATTTTAAGATGATATGGTTTAGTTTGTTGTGGTAAGGGATAGTTGGGGGTGATTTACGGTAGCCGAAGTAATTTAGGTGATTCTGGTATAGTTTGTTATGATTTGTACACCTTTTTTTGTAATTTTAAGATGATATGGTTTGGTTTGTTGTGGTAAGGTATAGCTGGGGGTGATTTACGGTAGCCGAAGTAATTAAGGTGATTCTGGTATAGTTTGTTATGATTTTTAGCATTTTTTTGTAATTTTAAAGTGATTGGGCTTAGTTTGTTGCTGTAAAGTGTAGTTGGGTGTAATTTTTGATAGCCAAAGTAATTTAAATGAGTTTGGCATAGTTTGCTATGGTTTGTAGCATTTTTTTGTAATTTAAAAGTGATTGGGTTTAGTTTGTTGTGGTAAGGGTTAGTTGGTGATGATTTAGAGTAGCCGAAGTAATTTAGGTGAGTCTGGCATAGTTTGTTATGATTTGTACACCTTTTTTTGTAATTTTAAGATGATATGGTTTGGTTTGTTGTTTTAAGGGATAGTTAGGGGTGATTTACGGTAGCCGAAGTAATTTAGGTGATTCTGGTATAGTTTGTTATGATTTTTAGCATTTTTTTTAATTTTAAAGTGGTTGGGCTTAGTTTGTTGCTGTAAAGTGTAGTTGGGGGTGATTTTTGATAGCCAAAGTAATTTAGGTGAGTTTTGCATAGTTTGCTATGGTTAGTAGCATTTTTTTGTAATTTAAAAGTGATTGGGTTTAGTTAGTTGTGGTAAGGGTTATTTGGTGATGATTTAGAGTAGCCGAAGTAATTTAGGTGATTCTGGTATAGTTTGTTATGATTTTTAGCATTTTTTTGTAATTTTAAAGTGATTGGGCTTAGTTTGTTGATGTAAAGTGTAGTTAGGGGTGACTTTTGATAGCCGAAGTAATTTATGTGAGTTTGGCATAGTTTGCTATGGTTAGTAGCATTTTTTTGTAATTTAAAAGTGATTTGGTTTAGTTTGTTGTGGTAAGGGTTAGTTGGTGATAATTTAGAGTAGCCGAAGTAATTTAGGTGAGTCTGGCATAGTTTGTTATGATTTTTAGCATTTTTTTGTAATTTTAAAGTGATTGGGCTTAGTTTGTTGCTGTAAAGTGTAGTCGGGGGTGATTTTTGATAGCCGAAGTAATTTAGGTGAGTTTTGCATAGTTTGCTATGGTTAGTAGCATTTTTCTGTAATTTAAAAGTGATTGGGTTTAGTTAGTTGTGGTAAGGGTTATTTGGTGATGATTTAGAGTAGCCGAAGTAATTTAGGTGATTCTGGTATAGTTTGTTATGATTTTTAGCATTTTTTTGTAATTTTAAAGTGATTGGGCTTAGTTTGTTGATGTAAAGTGTAGTTGGGGGTGATTTTTGATAGCCGAAGTAATTTATGTGAGTTTGGCATAGTTTGCTATGGTTAATAGCATTTTTTTGTAATTTAAAACTGATTGGGTTTAGTTTGTTGGGGTAAGGGTTAGTTGGTGATGATTTAGAGTAGCCGAAGTAATTTAGGTGAGTCTGGCATAGTTTGTTATGATTTGTATACCTTTTTTTGTAATTTTAAAATGATATGGTTTGGTTTATTGTGGAAAGGGATAGTTGGGGGTGATTTACGGTAGTCGAAGTAATTTAGGTGATTCTGGTATAGTTTGTTATGATTTTTAGCATTTCTTTGTAATTTTAAAGTGATTGGGCTTAGTTTGTTGCTGTAAAGTGTAGTTGGCGTGATTTTTGATAGCCGAAGTAATTTAGGTGAGTTTGGCATAGTTTGCTATGGTTAGTAACATTTTTTTGTAATTTAAAAGTGATTGGGTTTAGTTTGTTGTGGTAAGGGTTAGTTGGTGATGATTTAGAGTAGCCGAAGTAATTTAGGTGAGTCTGGCATAGTTTGTTATGATTTGTACACCTTTTTTTGTAATTTTAAGATGATATGGTTTGGTTTGTTGTGGTAAGGGATAGTTGGGGGTAATTTACGGTAGCCGAAGTAATTTAGGTGATTCTGGTGTAGTTTGTTATGATTTTTAGCATTTTTTTGTAATTTTAAAGTGATTGGGCTTAGTTTGTTGATGTAAAGTGTAGTTGGGGGTGATTTTTGATAGCCGAAGTAATTTATGTGAGTTTGGCATAGTTTGCTATGTTTAGTAGCATTTTTTTGTAATTTAAAAGTGATTTGGTTTAGTTTGTTGCTGCAAAGTGTAGTTGGGGGTGATTTTTGATAGCCGAAGTAATTTAGGTGAGTTTGGCATAGTTTGCTATGGTTAGTAGCATTTTTTTGTAATTTAAAAGTGATTGGGTATAGTTTGTTGTGGTAAGGGTTAGTTGTTGATGATTTAGAGTAGCCGAAGTAATTTAGGTGAGTCTGGCATAGTTTGTTATGATTTGTACACCTTTTTTTGTAATTCTAAGATGATATGGTTTGGTTTGTTGTGGTAAGGGATAGTTGGGGGTGATTTACGGTAGCCGAAGTAATTTAGGTGATTCTGGTATAGTTTATTAAGATTTTTAGCATTTTCTTGTAATTTTAAAGTGATTGGGCTTAGTTTGTTGCTGTAAAGTGTAGTTGGGGGTGATTTTTGATAGCCGAAGTAATTTAGGTGAGTTTGGCATAGTTTGCTATGGTTAGTAGCATTTTTTTGTAATTTAAAAGTGATTGGGTTTAGTTTGTTGTGGTAAGGGTTAGTTGGTGATGATTTAGAGTAGCCGAAGTAATTTAGGTGAGTCTGGCATAGTTTGTTATGATTTGTACACCTTTTTTTGGAATTTTAAGATGATATGGTTTGGTTTGTTGTGGTAAGGGATAGTTGGGGGTGATTTACGGTAGCCGAAGTAATTTAGGTGATTCTGGTAAAGTTTGTTATGATTTTTAGCATTTTTTTGTAATTTTAAAGTGATTGGGCTTAGTTTGTTGATGTAAAGTGTAGTTGGGGGTGATTTTTGATAGCCGAAGTAATTTATGTGAGTTTGGCATAGTTTGCTATGTTTAGTAGCATTTTTTTGTAATTTAAAAGTGATTTGGTTTAGTTTGTTGCTGCAAAGTGTAGTTGGGGGTGATTTTTGATAGCCGAAGTAATTTAGGTGAGTTTGGCATAGTTTGCTATGGTTAGTAGCATTTTTTTGTAATTTAAAAGTGATTGGGTATAGTTTGTTGTGGTAAGGGTTAGTTGTTGATGATTTAGAGTAGCCAAAGTAATTTAGGTGAGTCTGGCATAGTTTGTTATGATTTGTACACCTTTTTTTGTAATTCTAAGATGATATGGTTTGGTTTGTTGTGGTAAGGGATAGTTGGGGGTGATTTACGGTAGCCGAAGTAATTTAGGTGATTCTGGTATAGTTTATTAAGATTTTTAGCATTTTCTTGTAATTTTAAAGTGATTGGGCTTAGTTTGTTGCTGTAAAGTGTAGTTGGGGGTGATTTTTGATAGCCGAAGTAATTTAGGTGAGTTTGGCATAGTTTGCTATGGTTAGTAGCATTTTTTTGTAATTTAAAAGTGATTGGGTTTAGTTTGTTGTGGTAAGGGTTAGTTGGTGATGATTTAGAGTAGCCGAAGTAATTTAGGTGAGTCTGGCATAGTTTGTTATGATTTGTACACCTTTTTTTGTAATTTTAAGATGATATGGTTTGGTTTGTTGTGGTAAGGGATAGTTGGGGGTGATTTACGGTAGCCGAAGTAATTTAGGTGATTCTGGTAAAGTTTGTTATGATTTTTAGCATTTTTTTGTAA
Source organism: Eledona agricola (assembly GCA_964023215.1). Lineage (NCBI taxonomy): Eukaryota > Metazoa > Arthropoda > Insecta > Coleoptera > Tenebrionidae > Eledona > Eledona agricola. The sequence continues at coordinate 2,385,333 of CAXIEJ010000140.1, read as the reverse complement.
TTTTAAAGTGATTGGGCTTAGATTGTTGCTGTAAAGTGTAGTTGGGGGTGATTTTTGATAGCCGAAGTAATTTAGGTGAGTTTGGCATAGTTTGCTATGGTTAGTAGCATTTTTTTGAAATTTAAAAGTGATTGGGTTTAGTTTGTTGTGGTAAGGGTTAGTTGGTGATGATTTAGAGTAGCCGAAGTAATTTAGGTGAGTCTGGCATAATTTGTTATGATTTGTACACCTTTTTTTGTAATTTTAAGATGATATGGTTTGGTTTGTTGTGGTAAGGGATAGTTGGGGGTGATTTACGGTAGCCGAAGTAATTTAGGTGATTCTGGTATAGTTTGTTATGATTTTTAGCATTATTTTGTAATTTTAAAGTGATTGGGCTTAGATTGTTGCTGTAAAGTGTAGTTGGGAGTGATTTTTGATAGCCGAAGTAATTTAGGTGAGTTTGGCATAGTTTGCTATGGTTAGTAGCATTTTTTTGTAATTTAAAAGTGATTGGGTTTAGTTTGTTGTGGTAAGGGTTAGTTGGTGATGATTTAGAGTAGCCGAAGTAATTTAGGTGAGTCTGGCATAGTTTGTTATGATTTGTACACCTTTTTTTGTAATTTTAAGATGATATGGTTTGGTTTGTTGTGGTAAGGGATAGTTGGGGGTGATTTACGGTAGCCGAAGTAATTTAGGTGATTCTGGTATAGTTTGTTATGATTTTTAGCATTTTTTTGTAATTTTAAAGTGATTGGGCTTAGTTTGTTGCTGTAAAGTGTAGTTGGGGGTAATTTTTGATAGCCGAAGTAATGTAGGTGAGTTTGGCATAGTTTGCTATGGTTAGTAGCATTTTTTTGTAATTTAAAAGTGATTGGGTTTAGTTTGTTGTGGTAAAGGTTAGTTGGTGATGATTTAGATTAGCCGAAGTAATATAGGTGAGTCTGGCATAGTTTGTTATGATTTGTACACCTTTTTTTGTAATTTTAAGATGATATGGTTTGGTTTGTTGTGGTAAGGGATAGTTGGGGGTGACCTACGGTAGCCGAAGTAATTTAGGTGATCCTGGTATAGTTTGTTATGATTTTTAGCATTTTTTTGTAATTTTAAAGTGATTGGGCTTAGATTGTTGCTGTAAAGTGTAGTTGGGGGTGATTTTTGATAGCCGAAGTAATTTAGGTGAGTTTGGCATAGTTTGCTATGGTTAGTAGCATTTTTTTGTAATTTAAAAGTGATTGGGTTTAGTTTGTTGTGGTAAGGGTTAGTTGGTGATGATTTAGAGTAGCCGAAGTAATTTAGGTGAGTCTGGCATAGTTTGTTATGATTTGTACACCTTTTTTTGTAATTTTAAGATGATATGGTTTGGTTTGTTGTGGTAAGGGATAGTTGGGGGTGATTTACGGTAGCCGAAGTTTATTTAGGTGAGTTTGGCATAGTTTGCTATGGTTAGTAGCATTTTTTTGTAATTTAAAAGTGATTGGGTTTAGTTTGTTGTGATAAGGGTTAGTTGATGATGATTTAGAGTAGCCGAAGTAATTTTGGTGAGTCTGGCATTGTTTGTTATGATTTGTACATCTTTTTTTGTTATTTTAAGATGATATGGTTTGGTTTGTTGTGGTAAGGGATAGTTTGGGGTGATTTACGGTAGCCGAAGTAATTTAGGTGATTCTGGTATAGTTTGTTATGATTTTTAGCATTTTTTTGTAATTTTAAAGTGATTGGGCTTAGTTTGTTGCTGTAAAGTGTAGTTGGGGTAATTTTTGATAGCCGAAGTAATGTAGGTGAGTTTGGCATAGTTTGCTATGGTTAGTAGCATTTTTTTGTAATTTAAAAGTGATTGGGTTTAGTTTGTTGTGGTAAAGGTTAGTTGGTGATGATTTAGATTAGCCGAAGTAATATAGGTGAGTCTGGCATAGTTTGTTATGATTTGTACACCTTTTTTTGTAATTTTAAGATGATATGGTTTGGTTTGTTGTGGTAAGGGATAGTTGGGGGTGACCTACGGTAGCCGAAGTAATTTAGGTGATTCTGGTATAGTTTGTTATAATTTTTAGCATTTTTTTGTAATTTTAAAGTGATTGGGCTTAGATTGTTGCTGTAAAGTGTAGTTGGGGGTGATTTTTGATAGCCGAAGTAATTTAGGTGAGTTTGGCATAGTTTGCTATGGTTAGTAGCATTTTTTTGTAATTTAAAAGTGATTGGGTTTAGTTTGTTGTGGTAAGGGTTAGTTGGTGATGATTTAGAGTAGCCGAAGTAATTTAGTTGAGTCTGGCATAGTTTGTTATGATTTGTACACCTTTTTTTGTAATTTTAAGATGATATGGTTTGGTTTGTTGTGGTAAGGGATAGTTGGGGGTGATTTACGGTAGCCGAAGTTTATTTAGGTGATTCTGGTATAGTTTGTTATGATTTTTAGCATTTTTTTGTAATTTTAAAGTGATTGGGCTAAGTTTGTTGCTGTAAAGTGTAGTTGGGGGTGATTTTTGATAGCCGAAGTAATTTAGGTGAGTTTGGCATAGTTTGCTATGGTTAGTAGCATTTTTTTGTAATTTAAAAGTGATTGGGTTTAGTTTGTTGTGATAAGGGTTAGTTGATGATGATTTAGAGTATCCGAAGTAATTTTGGTGAGTCTGGCATTGTTTGTTATGATTTGTACATCTTTTTTTGTTATTTTAAGATAATATGGTTTGGTTTGTTGTGGTAAGGGATAGTTTGGGGTGATTTACGGTAGCCGAAGTAATTTAGGTGATTCTGGTATAGTTTGTTATGATTTTTAGCATTTTTTTGTAATTTTAAAGTGATTGGGCTTAGTTTGTTGCTGTAAAGTGTAGTTGGGGGTGATTTTTGATAGCCGAAGTAATTTAGGTGAGTTTGGCATAGTTTGCTATGGTTAGTAGCATTTTTTTGTAATTTAAAATTGATTGGGTTTAGTTTGTTGTGGTAAGGGTTAGTTGGTGATGATTTAGAGTATCCGAAGTAATTTAGGTGAGTCTGGCATAGTTTGTTATGATTTGTACACCTTTTTTCGTAATTTGAAGATGATATGGTTTGGTTTGTTGTGGTAAGGGATAGTTGGGGGTGATTTACGGTAGCCGAAGTAATTTAGGTGATTCTGGTGTAGTTTGTTATGATTTTTAGCATTTTTTTGTAATTTTAAAGTGATTGGGATTAGTTTGTTGCTGTAAAGTGTAGTTGGGGGTGAATTTTGATAACCGAAGTAATTTAGGCGAGTTTGGCATAGTTTGCTATGGTTAGTAGCATTTTTTTGTATTTTAAAAGTAATTGGGTTTAGTTTGTTGTGGTAAGGGTTAGTTGGTGATGATTTAGAGTAGCCGAAGTAATTTAGGTGATTCTGGTATAGTTTGTTATGATTTTTAGCATTTTTTCGTAATTTTAAAGTGATTGGGATTAGTTTGTTGCTGTAAAGTGTAGTTTGGGGTGATTTTTGATAACCGAAGTAATTTAGGCGAGTTTGGCATAGTTTGCTATAGTTAGTAGCATTTTTTTGTATTTTAAAAGTAATTGGGTTTAGTTTGTTGTGGTAAGGGTTAGTTGGTGATGATTTAGAGTAGCCGAAGTAATTTAGGTGAGTCTGGCATAGTTTGTTATGATTTGTACACCTTTTTTTGTAATTTTAAGATGATATGGTTTGGTTTGTTGTAGTAAGGGTTAGTTGGTGATGATTTAGAGTAGCCGAAGTAATTTAGGTGATTCTGGTATAGTTTGTTATGATTTTTAGCATTTTTTTGTAATTTTAAAGTGATTGGGATTAGTTTGTTGCTGTAAAGTGTAGTTGGGGGTGATTTTTGATAACCGAAGTAATTTAGGTGAGTTTGGCATAGTTTGCTATGGTTAGTAGCATTTTTTTGTATTTTAAAAGTAATTGGGTTTAGTTTGTTGTGGTAAGGGTTAGTTGGTAATGATTTAGAGTAGCCGAAGTAATTTAGGTGAGTCTGGCATAGTTTGTTATGATTTGTACACCTTTTTTTGTAATTTTAAAATGATATGGTTTGGTTTGTTGTGGTAAGGGATAGTTGGGGGTGATTTACACTAGCCGAAGTAATTTAGGTGATTCTGGTATAGTTTGTTATGATTTTTAGCATTTTTTTGTAATTTTAAAGTGATTGGGCTTATTTTGTTGCTGTAAAGTGTAGTTGGGGGTGATTTTTGATAGCCGAAGTAATTAAGGTGAGTTTGGCATAGTTTGCTATGGTTTGTAGCATTTTTTTGTAATTTAAAAGAGATTGGGTTTAGTTTGTTGTGGTAAGGGTTAGTTGGTGACGATTTAGAGTAGCCGAAGTAATTTAGGTGAGTCTGGCATAGTTTGTTATGATTTGTACACCTTTTTTGTAATTTTAAGATGATATGGTTTTGTTTGTTGTGGTAAGGGATAGTTGGGGGTGATTTACGGTAGCCGAAGTAATTTAGGTGATTCTGGTATAGTTTGTTATGATTTTTAGCATTTTTTTGTAATTTTAAAGTGATTGGGCTTAGTTTGTTGCTGTAAAGTGTAGATGGGGGTGACTTTTGACAGGCGAAGTAATATAGGTGAGTTTGGCATAGTTTGCTATGGTTAGTAGCATTTTTTGTAATTTAAAAGTGATTGGGTTTAGTTTGTTGTGGTAAGGGTTAGTTGGTGATGATTTAGAGTAGCCGAAGTAATTTAGGTGATTCTGGTATAGTTTGTTATGATTTTTAGCATTTTTTTGTAATTTTAAAGTGATTGGGCTTAGTTTGTTGCTGTAAAGTGTAGTTGGTGGTGATTTTTGATAGCCGAAGTAATTTAGGTAAGTTTGGCATAGTTTGATATGGTTAGTAGCATTTTTTTGTAATTTAAAAGTGATTGGGTTTAGTTTGTAGTGGTACGGGTTAGTTGGTGATGATTTAGAGTAGCCGAAGTAATTTAGGTGAGTCTGACATAGTTTGTTATGATTTGTACACCTTTTTTTGTAATTTTAAAATGATATGGTTTGGTTTGTTGTGGTAAGGGATAGTTGGGGGTGATTTACACTAGCCGAAGTAATTTAGGTGATTCTGGTATAGTTTGTTATGATTTTTAGCATTTTTTTGTAATTTTAAAGTGATTGGGCTTAGTTTGTTGCTGTAAAGTGTAGTTGGGGGTGATTTTTGATAGCCGATATAATTTAGGTGCGTTTGGCATAGTTTGCTATGGTTAGTAGCATTTTTTTGTAATTTAAAAGTGATTGGGTTTAGTTTGTTGTGGTAAGGGTTAGTTGGTGATGATTTAGAGTATCCGAAGCAATTTAGGTGAGTCTAGCATAGATTGTTATGATTTGTACACCTTTTTTTGTAATTTCAAAATGATATGGTTTGGTTTGTTGTGTTAAGGTATAGTTGGGGGTGATTTACGGTAGCCGAAGTAATTTAGGTGTTTCTGGTATAGTTTGTTATGATTTTTAGCATTTTTTTGTAGTTTTAAAGTTATTGGGCTTAATTTGTTGCTGTAAAGTGTAGTTGGTGGTGATTTTTGATAGCCGAAGTTATTTAGGTAAGTTTGGTGTAGTTTGCTATGGTTACTAGCATTTTTTTGTAATTTAAAAGTGATTGGGTTTAGTTTGTTGTGGTAAGGGTTAGTTGGTGATGATTTAAGGTAGCCGAAGTAATTTAGGTGAGTTTGGCATAGTTTGTTATGATTTGTACACCTTTTTTTGTAATTTTAAGATGATATGGTTTGGTTTGTTGTGGTAAGAGATATTTGGGGGTGATTTACGGTAGCCGAAGTAATTTAGGTGATTCTGGTATAGTTTGTTATGATTTTTAGCATTTTTTTGTAATTTTAAAGTGATTGGGCTTATTTTGTTGCTGTAAAGTGTAGTTGGGGGTGATTTTTGATAGTAATTTAGGTGAGTTTGGCATAGTTTGCTATGGTTAGTAGCATTTTTTTGTAATTTAAAAGTGATTGGGTTTAGTTTGTTGTGGTAAGGGTTAGTTGGTGATGATTTAGAGTAGCCGAAGTAATTTAGGTGATTCTGGTATATTTTGTTATGATTTTTACCATTTTTTTGTAATTTTAAAGTGATTAATGGGGTTAGTTTGTTGCTGTAAAGTGTAGTTGGGGGTGATTTTTGATAGCCGAAGTAATTTAGGTGAGTTTGGCATAGTTTGCTATGGTTACTAGCATTTTTTTGTAATTTAAAAGTGATTGGGTTTAGTTTGTTGTGGTAAGGGTTAGTTGGTGATGATTTAGAGTAGCCGAAGTAATTTAGGTGAGTCTGGCATAGTTTGTTATGATTTGTACACCTTTTTTTGTAATTTTAAGATGATATGGTTTGGTTTGTTGTGGTAAGGGATAGTTGGGGGTGATTTACAGTAGCCGAAGTAATTTAGGTGATTCTGGTATAGTTTGTTATGATTTTTAGCATTTTTTTGTAATTTTAAAGTGATTGGGCTTACTTTGTTGCTGTAAAGTGTAGTTGGGGGTGATTTTTGATAGCCGAAATAATTTAGGTGAGTTTGGCTAAGTTTGCTATGGTTAGTAGCATTTTTTTGTAATTTAAAAGTGATTGGGTTTAGTTTGTTGTGGTAAGGGTTAGTTGGTGATGATTTAGAGTAGCCGAAGTAATTTAGGTGAGTCTAGCATAGTTTGTTATGATTTGTACACCTTTTTTTGTAATTTTAAGATGATATGGTTTGGTTTGTTGTAGTAAGGGATAGTTGGGGGTGATTTACGGTAGCCGAAGTAATTTAGGTGATTCTGGTATAGTTTGTTATGATTTTTAGCATTTTTTTGTAATTTTAAAGTGATTGGGCTTAGTTTGTTGCTGTAAAATGTAGTTGGGGGTGATTTTTGATAGCCGAAGTAATTTAGGTGAGTTTGGCATAGTTTGCTATGGTTAGTAGCATTTTTTTGTAATTTTAAAGTGATTGGGTTTAGTTTGTTGTGGTAAGGGTTAGTTGGTGATGATTTAGAGTAGCCGAAGTAATTTAGGTGAGTCTGGCATAGTTTGTTATGATATGTACACCTTTTTTTGAAATTTTAAGATAATATGGTTTGGTTTGTTGTGGTAAGGGATAGTTGGGGGTGATTTACGGTAGCCGAAGTAATTTAGGTGATTCTGGCATAGTTTGTTATGATTTGTACACCTTTTTTTGTAATTTTAAGATGATATGGTTGGTTTGTTGTGGTAAGGGATAGTTGGGGGTGATTTACGGTAGCCAAAGTAATTTAGGTGATTCTGGTATAGTTTGTTATGATTTTTAGCATTTTTTTGTAATTTTAAAGTGATTGGGCTTAGTTTGTTGCTGTAAAGTGTAGTTGGGGGTGATTTTTGATAGCCGAAGTAATTTATGTGAGTTTGGCATAGTTTGTTATGGTTAGTGGCATTTTTTTGTAATTTAAAAGTGATTGGGTTTAGTTTGTTGTGGTAAGGGTTAGTTGGTGCTGATTTAGAGTAGCCGAAGTAATTTAGGTGAATCTGGCATAGTTTGTTATGATTTGTACACCTTTTTTTGTAATTTTAAGATGATATGGTTGGTTTGTTGTGGTAAGGGATAGTTGGGGGTGATTTACGGTAGCCGAAGTAATTTAGGTGATTCTGGTATAGTTTGTTATGATTTTTAGCATTTTTTTGTAATTTTAAAGTGATTGGGTTTAGTTTGTTGTGGTAAGGGTTAGTTGGTGATGATTTAGAGTAGCCGAAGTAATTTAGGTGAGTCTGGCATAGTTTGTTATGATTTATACACCTTTTTTTGTAATTTTAAGATGATATGGTTTGGTTTGTTGTGGTAAAGGATAGTTGGGGGTGATTTACTTTAGCCGAAGTAATTTAGGTGTTTCTGGTATAGTTTGCTATGGTTAGTAGCATTTTTTTGTAATTTAAAAGTGATTGGGTTTAGTTTGTTGTGGTAGGGGTTAGTTGGTGATGATATAGAGTAGCCGAAGTAATTTAGGTGAGTCTGGCATAGTTTGTTATGATTTGTACACCTTTTTCGTAATTTTAAGATGATATGGTTTGGTTTGTTGTGGTAAAGGATAGTTGGGGGTGATTTACTTTAGCCGAAGTAATTTAGGTGTTTCTGGTATAGTTTGCTATGGTTGGTAGCATTTTTTTGTAATTTAAAAGTGATTGGGTTTAGTTTGTTGTGGTAGGGGTTAGTTGGAGGTGATATAGAGTAGCCGAAGTAATTTAGGTGAGTCTGGCATAGTTTGTTATGATTTGTACACCTTTTTTTGTAATTTTAAGATGATATGGTTTGGTTTGTTGTGGTAAGGGATAGTTGGAGGTGATTTACGGTAGCCGAAGTAATTTAGGTGATTCTGGTATAGTTTGTTATGATTTTTAGCATTTTTTTGTAATTTTAAAGTGATTGGGCTTAGTTTGTTGCTGTAAAGTGTAGTTGGGGGTGATTTTTGATAGCCGATGTAATTTAGTTGAGTTTGGCATAGTTTGCTATGGTTAATAGCATTTTTTTGTAATTTAAAACTGATTGGGTTTAGTTTGTTGGGGTAAGGGTTAGTTGGTGATGATTTAGAGTAGCCGAAGTAATTTAGGTGAGTCTGGCATAGTTTGTTATGATTTGTATACCTTTTTTTGTAATTTTAAAATGATATGGTTTGGTTTATTGTGGAAAGGGATAGTTGGGGGTGATTTACGGTAGTCGAAGTAATTTAGGTGATTCTGGTATAGTTTGTTATGATTTTTAGCATTTCTTTGTAATTTTAAAGTGATTTGGTTTAGTTTGTTGCTGCAAAGTGTAGTTGGGGGTGATTTTTGATAGCCGAAGTAATTTAGGTGAGTTTGGCATAGTTTGCTATGGTTAGTAGCATTTTTTTGTAATTTAAAAGTGATTGGGTTTAGTTTGTTGTGGTAAGGGTTAGTTGGTGATGATTTAGAGTATCCGAAGTAATTTAGGTGAGTCTGGCATAGTTTGTTATGATTTGTACACCTTTTTTTGTAATTTTAAGATGTTATGGTTTGGTTTGTTGTGGTAAGGGATAGTTAGGGGTGATCTACGGTAGCCGAAGTAATTTAGGTGATTCTGGTATAGTTTGTTACGATTTTAACATTTTTTTGTAATTTTAAAGTGATTGAGCTTAGTTTGTTGCTGTAAAGTGTAGTTGGGGGTGATTTTTGATAGCCGAAGTAATTTAGGTGAGTTTGGCATAGTTTGCTATGGTTAGTAGCATTTTTTTGTAATTTAAAAGTGATTGGGTTTAGTTAGTTGTGGTAAGGGTTAGTTGGTGATGATTTAGAGTAGCCGAAGAAATTTAGGTGAGTCTGGCATAGTTTGTTATGATTTGTACACCTTTTTTTGTAATTTTAAGATGATATGGTTTGGTTTGTTGTGGTAAGGGATAGTTGGGGGTGATTTACGGTAGCCGAAGTAATTTAGGTGATTCTGGTATAGTTTGTTATGATTTTTAGCATTTTTTTTAATTTTAAAGTGATTGGGCTTAGTTTGTTGCTGTAAAGTGTAGTTGGGGGTGATTTTTGATAGCCAAAGTAATTTAGGTGAGTTTTGCATAGTTTGCTATGGTTAGTAGCATTTTTTTGTAATTTAAAAGTGATTGGGTTTAGTTAGTTGTGGTAAGGGTTATTTGGTGATGATTTAGAGTAGCCGAAGTAATTTAGGTGATTCTGGTATAGTTTGTTATGATTTTTAGCATTTTTTTGTAATTTTAAAGTGATTGGGCTTAGTTTGTTGATGTAAAGTGTAGTTGGGGGTGATTTTTGATAGCCGAAGTAATTTATGTGAGTTTGGCATAGTTTGCTATAGTTAGTAGCATTTTTTTGTAATTTAAAAGTGATTTGGTTTAGTTTGTTGTGGTAAGGGTTAGTTGGTGATAATTTAGAGTAGCCGAAGTAATTTAGGTGAGTCTGGCATAGTTTGTTATGATTTGTACACCTTTTTTTGTAATTTTAAGATGATATGGTTTGGTTTGTTGTGGTAAGGGATAGTTGGGGGTGATTTACGGTAGCCGAAGTAATTTAGGTAATTCTGGTATAGTTTGTTATGATTTTTAGCAATTTTTTGTAATTTTAAAGTGATTGGGCTTAGTTTGTTGATGTAAAGTGTAGTTGGGGGTGATTTTTGATAGCCGAAGTATTTTATGTGAGTTTGGCATAGTTTGCTATGGTTAGTAGCATTTTTTTGTAATTTAAAAGTGATTTGGTTTAGTTTGTTGTGGTAAGGGTTAGTTGGTGATAATTTAGAGTAGCCGAAGTAATTTAGGTAAGTCTGGCATAGTTTGTTATGATTTGTACACCTTTTTTTGTAATTTTAAGATGATATGGTTTGGTTTGTTGTGGTAAGGGATAGTTGGGGGTGATTTACGGTAGCTGAAGTAATTTAGGTGATTCTGGTATAGTTTGTTATAATTTTTAGCATTTTTTTGTAATTTTAAAGTGATTGGGCTAAGTTTGTTGCTGTAAAGTGTAGTTGGGGGCGATTTTTGATAGCCGAAGTAATTTAGGTGAGTTTGGCATAGTTTGCTGTGGTTAGTAGCATTTTTTTGTAATTTAAAAGTGATTGGGTTTAGTTTGTTGTGGTAAGGGTTAGTTGGTGATGATTTAGAGTAGCCGAAGTAATTTAGGTGAGTCTATCATAGTTTGTTATGATTCGTACACCTTTTTTTGTAATTTTAAGATGATATGGTTTGGTTTGTTGTGGTAAGGGATAGTTGGGGGTGATTTACGGTAGCCGAAGTAATTTAGGTAATTCTGGTATAGTTTGTTATGATTTTTAGCAATTTTTTGTAATTTTAAAGTGATTGGGCTTAGTTTGTTGCTGTAAAGTGTAGTTGGGGGTGATTTTTGATAGCCGAAGTAATTTAGGTGAGTTTGGCATAGTTTGCTATGGTTAGTAGCATTTTTTTGTAATTTAAAAGTGATTGGGTTTAGTTTGTTGTGGTAAGGGTTAGTTGGTGATGATTTAGAGTAGCCGAAGTAATTTAGGTAAGTCTGGCATAGTTTGTTATGATTTGTACACCTTTTTTTGTAATTTTAAGATGATATGGTTTGGTTTGTTGTGGTAAGGGATAGTTGGGGGTGATTTACGGTAGCTGAAGTAATTTAGGTGATTCTGGTATAGTTTGTTATAATTTTTAGCATTTTTTTGTAATTTTAAAGTGATTGGGCTAAGTTTGTTGCTGTAAAGTGTAGTTGGGGGCGATTTTTGATAGCCGAAGTAATTTAGGTGAGTCTGGCATAGTTTGTTATGATTTGTACACCTTTTTTTGTAATTTTAAGATGATATGGTTTGGTTTGTTGTGGTAAGGGATAGTTGGAGGTGATTTACGGTAGCCGAAGTAATTTAGGTGATTCTGGTATAGTTTGTTATGATTTTTGCATTTTTTTGTAATTTTAAAGTGATTGGGTTTAGTTTGTTGCTGTAAAGTGTAGTTGGGGGTGATTTTTGATAGCCGATGTAATTTAGTTGAGTTTGGCATAGTTTGCTATGGTTAATAGCATTTTTTTGTAATTTAAAACTGATTGGGTTTAGTTTGTTGGGGTAAGGGTTAGTTGGTGATGATTTAGAGTAGCCGAAGTAATTTAGTGAGTCTGGCATAGTTTGTTATGATTTGTATACCTTTTTTTGTAATTTTAAAATGATATGGTTTGGTTTATTGTGGAAAGGGATAGTTGGGGGTGATTTACGGTAGTCGAAGTAATTTAGGTGATTCTGGTATAGTTTGTTATGATTTTTAGCATTTCTTTGTAATTTTAAAGTGATTGGGCTTAGTTTGTTGCTGTAAAGTGTAGTTGGCGTGATTTTTGATAGCCGAAGTAATTTAGGTGAGTTTGGCATAGTTTGCTATGGTTAGTAACATTTTTTTGTAATTTAAAAGTGATTGGGTTTAGTTTGTTGTGGTAAGGGTTAGTTGGTGATGATTTAGAGTAGCTGAAGTAATTTAGGTGAGTCTGGCATAGTTTGTTATGATTTGTACACCTTTTTTTGTAATTTTAAGATGATATGGTTTGGTTTGTTGTGGTAAGGGATAGTTGGGGGTAATTTACGGTAGCCGAAGTAATTTAGGTGATTCTGGTGTAGTTTGTTATGATTTTTAGCATTTTTTTGTAATTTTAAAGTGATTGGGCTTAGTTTGTTGATGTAAAGTGTAGTTGGGTTTGATTTTTGATAGCCGAAGTAATTTATGTGAGTTTGGCATAGTTTGCTATGTTTAGTAGCATTTTTTTGTAATTTAAAAGTGATTTGGTTTAGTTTGTTGCTGCAAAGTGTAGTTGGGGGTGATTTTTGATAGCCGAAGTAATTTAGGTGAGTTTGGCATAATTTGCTATGGTTAGTAGCATTTTTTTGTAATTTAAAAGTGATTGGGTTTAGTTTGTTGTGGTAAGGGTTAGTTGGTGATGATTTAGAGTAGCCGAAGTAATTTAGGTGAGTCTGGCATTGTTTGTTATGATTTGTACACCTTTTTTTTTAATTTTAAGATGATATGGTTTGGTTTGTTGTGGTAAGGGATAGTTGGGGGTGATTTACGTTCGCCGAAGTAATTTAAGTGATTCTGGTATAGTTTGTTATGATTTTTAGCATTTTTTTGTAATTTTAAAGTGATTGGGTTTAGTTTGTTGCTGTAAAGTGTAGTTGGGGGTGATTTTTGATAGCCGAAGTAATTTAGGTGAGTTTGGCATAGTTTGCTATGGTTAGTAGCATTTTTTTGTAATTTAAAAGTGATTGGGTTTAGTTTGTTGTGGTAAGGGTTAGTTGGTGATGATTTAGAGTAGCCGAAATAATTTAGGTGAGTCTGGCATAGTTTGTTATGATTTGTACACCTTTTTTTGTAATTTCAAAATGATATGGTTTGGTTTGTTGTGGTAAGGTATAGTTGGGGGTCATTTACGGTAGCCGAAGTAATTTAGGTGATTCTGGTATAGTTTGTTATAATTTTTAGCATTTTGTTGTAATTTTAAAGTGATTGGGCTTAGTTTGTAGCTGTAAAGTGTAGTTGGGGGTGATTTTTGATAGCCGAAGTAATTTAGGTGAGTCTGGCATAGCTTGCTATGGTTAGTAGCATTTTTTTGTAATTTAAAAGTGATTGGGTTTAGTTTGTTGTGGTAAGGGTTAGTTGGTGATGATTTGGAGTAGCCGAAGTAATTTAGGTGAGTCTGGCATAATTTGTTATGATTTGTACACCTTTTTTTGTAATTTTAAGATGATATGGTTTGGTTTGTTGTGGTAAGGGATAGTTGGGGGTGATTTACGGTAGCCGAAGTAATTTAGGTGTTTCTGGTATAGTTTGTTATGATTTTTAGCATTTTTTTGTAATTTTAAAGTGATTGGGCTTAGATTGTTGCTGTAAAGTGTAGTTGGGGGTGATTTTTGATAGCCGAAGTAATTTAGGTGAGTTTGGCATAGTTTGCTTTGGTTAGTAGCATTTTTTTGTAATTTAAAAGTGATTGGGTTTAGTTTGTTGTGTTAAGGGTTAGTTGTTGATGATTTAGAGTAGCCGAAGTAATTTAGGTGAGTCTGGCATAGTTTGTTATGATTTGTACACCTTTTTTTGTAATTCTAAGATGATATGGTTTGGTTTGTTGTGGTAAGGGATAGTTGGGGGTGATTTACGGTAGCCGAAGTAATTTAGGTGATTCTGGTATAGTTTATTAAGATTTTTAGCATTTTCTTGTAATTTTAAAGTGATTGGGCTTAGTTTGTTGCTGTAAAGTGTAGTTGGGGGTGATTTTTGATAGCCGAAGTAATTTAGGTGAGTTTGGCATAGTTTGCTATGGTTAGTAGCATTTTTTTGTAATTTAAAAGTGATTGGGTTTAGTTTGTTGTGGTAAGGGTTAGTTGGTGATGATTTAGAGTAGCCGAAGTAATTTAGGTGAGTCTGGCATAGTTTGTTATGATTTGTACACCTTTTTTTGTAATTTTAAGATGATATGGTTTGGTTTGTTGTGGTAAGGGATAGTTGGGGGTGATTTACGGTAGCCGAAGTAATTTAGGTGATTCTGGTATAGTTTGTTATGATTTTTAGCATTTTTTTGTAATTTTAAAGTGATTGGGCTTAGATTGTTGCTGTAAAGTGTAGTTGGGGGTGATTTTTGATAGCCGAAGTAATTTAGGTGAGTTTGGCATAGTTTGCTATGGTTAGTAGCATTTTTTTGAAATTTAAAAGTGATTGGGTTTAGTTTGTTGTGGTAAGGGTTAGTTGGTGATGATTTAGAGTAGCCGAAGTAATTTAGGTGAGTCTGGCATAATTTGTTATGATTTGTACACCTTTTTTTGTAATTTTAAGATGATATGGTTTGGTTTGTTGTGGTAAGGGATAGTTGGGGGTGATTTACGGTAGCCGAAGTAATTTAGGTGATTCTGGTATAGTTTGTTATGATTTTTAGCATTTTTTTGTAATTTTAAAGTGATTGGGCTTAGATTGTTGCTGTAAAGTGTAGTTGGGAGTGATTTTTGATAGCCGAAGTAATTTAGGTGAGTTTGGCATAGTTTGCTATGGTTAGTAGCATTTTTTTGTGATTTAAAAGTGATTGGGTTTAGTTTGTTGTGGTAAGGGTTAGTTGGTGATGATTTAGAGTAGCCGAAGTAATTTAGGTGAGTCTGGCATAGTTTGTTATGATTTGTACATCTTTTTTTGTAATTTTAAGATGATATGGTTTGGTTTGTTGTGGTAAGGGATAGTTGGGGGTGATTTACGGTAGCCGAAGTAATTTAGGTGATTCTGGTATAGTTTGTTATGATTTTTAGCATTTTTTTGTAATTTTAAAGTGATTGGGCTAAGTTTGTTGCTGTAAAGTGTAGTTGGGAATGATTTTTGATAGCCGAAGTAATTTAGGTGAGTTTGGCATAGTTTGCTATGGTTAGTAGCATTTTTTTGTAATTTAAAAGTGATTGGGTTTAGTTTGTTGTGATAAGGGTTAGTTGATGATGATTTAGAGTAGCCGAAGTAATTTAGGTGAGTCTGGCATAGTTTGTTATGATTTGTACACCTTTTTTTGTAATTTTAAGATGATATGGTTTGGTTTGTTGTGGTAAGGGATAGTTGGGGGTGATTTACGGTAGCCGAAGTAGTTTAGGTGATTCTGGTATAGTTTGTTATGATTTTTAGCATTTTTTTGTAATTTTAAAGTGATTGGGCTAAGTTTGTTGCTGTAAAGTGTAGTTGGGAATGATTTTTGATAGCCGAAGTAATTTAGGTGAGTTTGGCATAGTTTGCTATGGTTAGTAGCATTTTTTTGTAATTTAAAAGTGATTGGGTTTAGTTTGTTGTGATAAGGGTTAGTTGATGATGATTTAGAGTAGCCGAAGTAATTTTGGTGAGTCTGGCATTGTTTGTTATGATTTGTACATCTTTTTTTGTTATTTTAAGATGATATGGTTTGGTTTGTTGTGGTAAGGGATAGTTTGGGGTGATTTACGGTAGCCGAAGTAATTTAGGTGATTCTGGTATAGTTTGTTATGATTTTTAGCATTTTTTTGTAATTTTAAAGTGATTGGGCTTAGTTTGTTGCTGTAAAGTGTAGTTGGGGGTAATTTTTGATAGCCGAAGTAATGTAGGTGAGTTTGGCATAGTTTGCTATGGTTAGTAGCATTTTTTTGTAATTTAAAAGTGATTGGGTTTAGTTTGTTGTGGTAAAGGTTAGTTGGTGATGATTTAGATTAGCCGAAGTAATATAGGTGAGTCTGGCATAGTTTGTTATGATTTGTACACCTTTTTTTGTAATTTTAAGATGATATGGTTTGGTTTGTTGTGGTAAGGGATAGTTGGGGGTGACCTACGGTAGCCGAAGTAATTTAGGTGATTCTGGTATAGTTTGTTATGATTTTTAGCATTTTTTTGTAATTTTAAAGTGATTGGGCTTAGATTGTTGCTGTAAAGTGTAGTTGGGGGTGATTTTTGATAGCCGAAGTAATTTAGGTGAGTTTGGCATAGTTTGCTATGGTTAGTAGCATTTTTTTGTAATTTAAAAGTGATTGGGTTTAGTTTGTTGTGGTAAGGGTTAGTTGGTGATGATTTAGAGTAGCCGAAGTAATTTAGGTGAGTCTGGCATAGTTTGTTATGATTTGTACACCTTTTTTTGTAATTTTAAGATGATATGGTTTGGTTTGTTGTGGTAAGGGATAGTTGTGGGTGATTTACGGTAGCCGAAGTTTATTTAGGTGATTCTGGTATAGTTTGTTATGATTTTTAGCATTTTTTTGTAATTTTAAAGTGATTGGGCTAAGTTTGTTGCTGTAAAGTGTAGTTGGGGGTGATTTTTGATAGCCGAAGTAATTTAGGTGAGTTTGGCATAGTTTGCTATGGTTAGTAGCATTTTTTTGTAATTTAAAAGTGATTGGGTTTAGTTTGTTGTGATAAGGGTTAGTTGATGATGATTTAGAGTAGCCGAAGTAATTTTGGTGAGTCTGGCATTGTTTGTTATGATTTGTACATCTTTTTTTGTTATTTTAAGATGATATGGTTTGGTTTGTTGTGGTAAGGGATAGTTTGGGGTGATTTACGGTAGCCGAAGTAATTTAGGTGATTCTGGTATAGTTATGATTTTTAGCATTTTTTCGTAATTTTAAAGTGATTGGGATTAGTTTGTTGCTGTAAAGTGTAGTTGGGGGTGATTTTTGATAACCGAAGTAATTTAGGCGAGTTTGGCATAGTTTGCTATGGTTAGTAGCATTTTTTTGTATTTTAAAAGTAATTGGGTTTAGTTTGTTGTGGTAAGGGTTAGTTGGTGATGATTTAGAGTAGCCGAAGTAATTTAGGTGAGTCTGGCATAGTTTGTTATGATTTGTACACCTTTTTTTGTAATTTTAAGATGATATGGTTTGGTTTGTTGTAGTAAGGGATAGTTGGGGGTGATTTACAGTAGCCGAAGTAATTTGGTGATTCTGGTATAGTTTGTTATGATTTTTAGCATTTTTTTGTAATTTTAAAGTGATTGGGCTTATTTTGTTGCTGTAAAGTGTAGTTGGGGGTGATTTTTGATAACCGAAGTAATTTAGGTGAGTTTGGCATAGTTTGCTATGGTTTGTAGCATTTTTTTGTAATTTAAAAGTGATTGGGTTTAGTTTGTTGTGGTAAGGGTTAGTTGGTGATGATTTAGAGTAGCCGAAGTAATTTAGGTGATTCTGGTATAGTTTGTTATGATTTTTAGTATTTTTTTGTAATTTTAAAGTGATTGGGATTAGTTTGTTGCTGTAAAGTGTAGTTGGGGGTGATTTTTGATAACCGAAGTAATTTAGGTGAGTTTGGCATAGTTTGCTATGGTTAGTAGCATTTTTTTGTATTTTAAAAGTAATTGGGTTTAGTTTGTTGTGGTAAGGGTTAGTTGGTGATGATTTAGAGTAGCCGAAGTAAATTAGGTGAGTCTGGCATAGTTTGTTATGATTTGTACACCTTTTTATGTAATTTTAAGATGATATGGTTTGGTTTGTTGTAGTAAGGGATAGTTGGGGGTGATTTACAATAGCCGAAGTAATTTAGGTGATTCTGGTATAATTTGTTATGATTTTTAGCATTTTTTTGTAATTTTAAAGTGATTGG
The DNA here is from genome assembly GCA_964023215.1 of Eledona agricola. Lineage (NCBI taxonomy): Eukaryota > Metazoa > Arthropoda > Insecta > Coleoptera > Tenebrionidae > Eledona > Eledona agricola. Next base: position 2,367,887 of record CAXIEJ010000140.1, on the reverse strand, counting down.
GCTTATTTTGTTGCTGTAAAGTGTAGTTGGGGGTGATTTTTGATAGCCGAAGTAATTTAGGTGAGTTTGGCATAGTTTGCTATGGTTTGTAGCATTTTTTTGTAATTTAAAAAAGATTGGGTTTAGTTTGTTGTGGTAAGGGTTAGTTGGTGACGATTTAGAGTAGCCGAAGTAATTTAGGTGAGTCTGGCATAGTTTGTTATGATTTGTACACCTTTTTTGTAATTTTAAGATGATATGGTTTTGTTTGTTGTGGTAAGGGATAGTTGGGGGTGATTTACGGTAGCCGAAGTAATTTAGGTGATTCTGGTATAGTTTGTTATGATTTTTAGCATTTTTTTGTAATTTTAAAGTGATTGGGCTTAGTTTGTTGCTGTAAAGTGTAGATGGGGGTGACTTTTGATAGGCGAAGTAATTTAGGTGAGTTTCGCATAGTTTGCTATGGTTAGTAGCATTTTTTGTAATTTAAAAGTGATTGGGTTTAGTTTGTTGTGGTAAGGGTTAGTTGGTGATGATTTAGAGTAGCCGAAGTAATTTAGGTGATTCTGGTATAGTTTGTTATGATTTTTAGCATTTTTTTGTAATTTTAAAGTGATTGGGCTTAGTTTGTTGCTGTAAAGTGTAGTTGGTGGTGATTTTTGATAGCCGAAGTAATTTAGGTAAGTTTGGCATAGTTTGATATGGTTAGTAGCATTTTTTTGTAATTTAAAAGTGATTGGGTTTAGTTTGTAGTGGTACGGGTTAGTTGGTGATGATTTAGAGAAGCCGAAGTAATTTAGGTGAGTCTGACATAGTTTGTTATGATTTGTACACCTTTTTTTGTAATTTTAAGATGATATGGTTTGGTTTGTTGTGGTAAGGGATAGTTGGGGGTGATTTACACTAGCCGAAGTAATTTAGGTGATTCTGGTATAGTTTGTTATGATTTTTAGCATTTTTTTGTAATTTTAAAGTGATTGGGCTTAGTTTGTTGCTGTAAAGTGTAGTTGGGGGTGATTTTTGATAGCCGATATAATTTAGGTGCGTTTGGCATAGTTTGCTATGGTTAGTAGCATTTTTTTGTAATTTAAAAGTGATTGGGTTTAGTTTGTTGTGGTAAGGGTTAGTTGGTGATGATTTAGAGTATCCGAAGTAATTTAGGTGAGTCTAGCATAGTTTGTTATGATTTGTACACCTTTTTTTGTAATTTCAAAATGATATGGTTTGGTTTGTTGTGTTAAGGTATAGTTGGGGGTGATTTACGGTAGCCGAAGTAATTTAGGTGTTTCTGGTATAGTTTGTTATGATTTTTAGCATTTTTTTGTAATTTTAAAGTTATTGGGCTTAATTTGTTGCTGTAAAGTGTAGTTGGTGGTGATTTTTGATAGCCGAAGTTATTTAGGTAAGTTTGGTGTAGTTTGCTATGGTTAGTAGCATTTTTTTGTAATTTAAAAGTGATTGTGTTTAGTTTGTTGTGGTAAGGGTTAGTTGGTGATGATTTAAGGTAGCCGAAGTAATTTAGGTGAGTTTGGCATAGTTTGTTATGATTTGTACACCTTTTTTTGTAATTTTAAGATGATATGGTTTGGTTTGTTGTGGTAAGAGATATTTGGGGGTGATTTACGGTAGCCGAAGTAATTTAGGTGATTCTGGTATAGTTTGTTATGATTTTTAGCATTTTTTTGTAATTTTAAAGTGATTGGGCTTATTTTGTTGCTGTAAAGTGTAGTTGGGGGTGATTTTTGATAGTAATTTAGGTGAGTTTGGCATAGTTTGCTATGGTTAGTAGCATTTTTTTGTAATTTAAAAGTGATTGGGTTTAGTTAGTTGTGGTAAGGGTTAGTTAGTGATGATTTAGAGTAGCCGAAGTAATTTAGGTGATTCTGGTATATTTTGTTATGATTTTTACCATTTTTTTGTAATTTTAAAGTGATTAATGGGGTTAGTTTGTTGCTGTAAAGTGTAGTTGGGGGTGATTTTTGATAGCCGAAGTAATTTAGGTGAGTTTGGCATAGTTTGCTATGGTTAGTAGCATTTTTTTGTATTTTAAAAGTAATTGGGTTTAGTTTGTTGTGGTAAGGGTTAGTTGGTGATGATTTAGAGTGGCCGAAGTAATTTAGGCGAGGCTGGCATAGTTTGTTAAGATTTGTACACCTTTTTTTGTAATTTTAAGATGATATGGTTTGGTTTGTTGTGGTAAGGGATAGTTGGGGGTGATTTACGGTAGCCGAAGTAATTTAGGTGATTCTGGTATAGTTTGTTATGATTTTTAGCATTTTTTTGTAATTTTAAAGTGATTGGGCTTAGTTTGTTGCTGTAAAGTGTAGTTGGGGCTGATTTTTGGTAGGCGAAGTAATTTATGTGAGTTTGGCATAGTTTGCTATGGTTAGTAGCATTTTTTTGTAATTTAAAAGTGATTGGGTTTAGTTTGTTGTTGTAAGGGTTAGTTGGTGATGATTTAGAGTAGCCGAAGTAATTTAGGTGAGTCTGGCATAGTTTGTTATGATTTGTACACCTTTTTTTGTAATTTTAAGATGATATGGTTTGGTTTGTTGTGGTAAGGGATAGTTGGGGGTGATTTACGGTAGCCGAAGTAATTTAGGTGATTCTGGTATAGTTTGTTATGATTTTTAGCATTTTTGTGTAATTTTAAAGTGATTGGGCTTAGTTTGTTGCTGTAAAGTGTAGTTGGGGGTGATTTTTGATAGCCGAAGTAATTTAGGTGAGTTTGGCATAGTTTGCTATGGTTAGTAGCATTTTTTGTAATTTAAAAGTGATTGGGTTTAGTTTGTTGTGGTAAGGGTTAGTTGGTGATGATTTAGAGTAGCCGAAGTAATTTAGGTGAATCTGGCATAGTTTGTTAAGATTTGTACACCTTTTTTTGTAATTTTAAGATGATATGGTTTGGTTTGTTGTGGTAAGGGATAGTTGGGGGTGATTTACGGTAGCCGAAGTAATTTAGGTGATTCTGGTATAGTTTGTTATGATTTTTAGCATTTTTTTGTAATTTTAAAAGTGATTGGGCTTAGTTTGTTGCTGTAAAGTGTAGTAGGGGGTGATTTTTGATAGCCGAAGTAATTTATGTGAGTTTGGCTAAGTTTGCTATGGTTAGTAGCATTTTTTTGTAATTTAAAAGTGATTGGGTTTAGTTTGTTGTAGTAAGGGTTAGTTGGTGATGATTTAGAGTAGCCGAAGTAATTTAGGTGAGTCTGGCATAGTTTGTTATGATTTGTACACCTTTTTTTGTAATTTTAAGATGATATGGTTTGGTTTGTTGTGGTAAGGGATAGTTGGGGGTGATTTACAGTAGCCGAAGTAATTAGGTGATTCTGGTATAGTTTGTTATGATTTTTAGCATTTTTTTGTAATTTTAAAGTGATTGGGCTTACTTTGTTGCTGTAAAGTGTAGTTGGGGGTGATTTTTGATAGCCGAAGTAATTTAGGTGAGTTTGGCTAAGTTTGCTATGGTTAGTAGCATTTTTTTGTAATTTAAAAGTGATTGGGTTTAGTTTGTTGTGGTAAGGGTTAGTTGGTGATGATTTAGAGTAGCCGAAGTAATTTAGGTGAGTCTAGCATAGTTTGTTATGATTTGTACACCTTTTTTTGTAATTTTAAGATGATATGGTTTGGTTTGTTGTAGTAAGGGATAGTTGGGGGTGATTTACGGTAGCCGAAGTAATTTAGGTGATTCTGGTATAGTTTGTTATGATTTTTAGCATTTTTTTGTAATTTTAAAGTGATTGGGCTTAGTTTGTTGCTGTAAAGTGTAGTTAGGGGTGATTTTTGATAGCCGAAGTAATTTAGGTGAGTTTGGCATAGTTTGCTATGGTTAGTAGCATTTTTTTGTAATTTTAAAGTGATTGGGTTTAGTTTGTTGTGGTAAGGGTTAGTTGGTGATGATTTAGAGTAGCCGAAGTAATTTAGGTGAGTCTGGCATAGTTTGTTATGATATGTACACCTTTTTTTGAAATTTTAAGATAATATGGTTTGGTTTGTTGTGGTTAGGGATAGTTGGGGGTGATTTACGGTAGCCGAAGTAATTTAGGTGAGTCTGGCATAGTTTGTTATGATTTGTACACCTTTTTTTGTAATTTTAAGATGATATGGTTGGTTTGTTGTGGTAAGGGATAGTTGGGGGTGATTTACGGTAGCCGAAGTAATTTAGGTGATTCTGGTATAGTTTGTTATGATTTTTAGCATTTTTTTGTAATTTTAAAGTGATTGGGCTTAGTTTGTTGCTGTAAAGTGTATTTGGGGGTGATTTTTGATAGCCGAAGTAATTTATGTGAGTTTGGCATAGTTTGCTATGGTTAGTGGCATTTTTTTGTAATTTAAAAGTGATTGGGTTTAGTTTGTTGTGGTAAGGGTTAGTTGGTGCTGATTTAGAGTAGCCGAAGTAATTTAGGTGAATCTGGCATAGTTTGTTATGATTTGTACACCTTTTTTTGTAATTTTAAGATGATATGGTTGGTTTGTTGTGGTAAGGGATAGTTGGGGGTGATTTACGGTAGCCGAAGTAATTTAGGTGATTCTGGTATAGTTTGTTATGATTTTTAGCATTTTTTTGTAATTTTAAAGTGATTGGGTTTAGTTTGTTGTGGTAAGGGTTAGTTGGTGATGATTTAGAGTAGCCGAAGCAATTTAGGTGAGTCTGGCATAGTTTGTTATGATTTGTACACCTTTTTTTGTAATTTTAAGATGATATGGTTTGGTTTGTTGTGGTAAAGGATAGTTGGGGGTGATTTACTTTAGCCGAAGTAATTTAGGTGTTTCTGGTATAGTTTGCTATGGTTAGTAGCATTTTTTTGTAATTTAAAAGTGATTGGGTTTAGTTTGTTGTGGTAGGGGTTAGTTGGTGGTGATATAGAGTAGCCAAAGTAATTTAGGTGAGTCTGGCATAGTTTGTTATGATTTGTACACCTTTTTCGTAATTTTAAGATGATATGGTTTGGTTTGTTGTGGTAAAGGATTGTTGGGGGTGATTTACTTTAGCCGAAGTAATTTAGGTGTTTCTGGTATAGTTTGCTATGGTTGGTAGCATTTTTTTGTAATTTAAAAGTGATTGGGTTTAGTTTGTTGTGGTAGGGGTTAGTTGGAGGTGATATAGAGTAGCCGAAGTAATTTAGGTGAGTCTGGCATAGTTTGTTATGATTTGTACACCTTTTTTTGTAATTTTAAGATGATATGGTTTGGTTTGTTGTGGTAAGGGATAGTTGGGGGTGATTTACGGTAGCCGAAGTAATTTAGGTGATTCTGGTATAATTTGTTTTGATTTTTAGCATTTTTTTGTAATTTTAAAGTGATTGGGATTAGTTTGTTGCTGTAAAGTGTAGTTGGGGGTTATTTTTGATATCCGAAGTAATTTAGGTGAGTTTGGCATAGTTTGCTATGGTTAGTAGCATTTTTTTGTAATTTAAAAGTGATTGGGTTTAGTTTGTTGTGGTAGGGGTTAGTTGGTGATGATATAGAGTAGCCGAAGTAATTTAGGTGAGTCTGGCATAGTTTGTTATGATTTGTACACCTTTTTTTGTAATTTTAAGATGATATGGTTTGGTTTGTTGTGGTAAGGGATAGTTGGGGGTGATTTACGGTAGCCGAAGTAATTTAGGTGATTCTGGTATAGTTTGTTATGATTTTTAGCATTTTTTTGTAATTTTAAAGTGATTGGGCTTAGTTTGTTGCTGTAAAGTGTAGTTGGGGGTGATTTTTGATAGCCGAAGTAATTTAGGTGAGTTTGGCATAGTTTGCTATGGTTAGTAGCATTTTTTTGTAATTTAAAAGTGATTGGGTTTAGTTTGTTGTGGTAGGGGTTAGTTGGTGATGATATAGAGTAGCCGAAGTAATTTAGGTGAGTCTGGCATAGTTTGTTATGATTTGTACACCTTTTTTCGTAATTTTAAGATGATATGGTTTGGTTTGTTGTGGTAAAGGATAGTTGGGGGTGATTTACTTTAGCCGAAGTAATTTAGGTGTTTCTGGTATAGTTTGCTATGGTTAGTAGCATTTTTTTGTAATTTAAAAGTGATTGGGCTTAGTTTGTTGCTGTAAACTGTAGTTGGAGGTGATTTTTGATAGCCGAAGTAATTTAGGTGAGTTTGGCATAGTTTGCTATGGTTAGTAGCATTTTTTTGTAATTTAAAAGTGATTGAGATTAGTTTGTTGTGGTAAGGGTTAGTTGGTGATGATTTAGAGTAGCCGAAGTAATTTAGGTGAGTCTGGCATAGTTTGTTATGATTTGTACACCTTTTTTTGTAATTTTAAGATGATATGGTTTGGTTTGTTGTGGTAAGGGATAGTTGGGGGTGATTTACGGTAGCCGAAGTAATTTAGGTGATTCTGGTATAGTTTGTTATGATTTTTAGCATTTTTTTGTAATTTAAAAGTGATTGGGCTTAGTTGGTTGCTGTAAACTGTAGTTGGGTGTGATTTTTGATAGCCGAAGTAATTTAGGTGAGTTTGGCATAGTTTGTTATGATTTGTACACCTTTTTCGTAATTTTAAGATGATATGGTTTGGTTTGTTGTGGTAAAGGATTGTTGGGGGTGATTTACTTTAGCCGAAGTAATTTAGGTGTTTCTGGTATAGTTTGCTATGGTTGGTAGCATTTTTTTGTAATTTAAAAGTGATTGGGTTTAGTTTGTTGTGGTAGGGGTTAGTTGGAGGTGATATAGAGTAGCCGAAGTAATTTAGGTGAGTCTGGCATAGTTTGTTATGATTTGTACACCTTTTTTTGTAATTTTAAGATGATATGGTTTGGTTTGTTGTGGTAAGGGATAGTTGGGGGTGATTTACGGTAGCCGAAGTAATTTAGGTGATTCTGGTATAATTTGTTTTGATTTTTAGCATTTTTTTGTAATTTTAAAGTGATTGGGATTAGTTTGTTGCTGTAAAGTGTAGTTGGGGGTTATTTTTGATATCCGAAGTAATTTAGGTGAGTTTGGCATAGTTTGCTATGGTTAGTAGCATTTTTTTGTAATTTAAAAGTGATTGGGTTTAGTTTGTTGTGGTAGGGGTTAGTTGGTGATGATATAGAGTAGCCGAAGTAATTTAGGTGAGTCTGGCATAGTTTGTTATGATTTGTACACCTTTTTTTGTAATTTTAAGATGATATGGTTTGGTTTGTTGTGGTAAGGGATAGTTGGGGGTGATTTACGGTAGCCGAAGTAATTTAGGTGATTCTGGTATAGTTTGTTATGATTTTTAGCATTTTTTTGTAATTTTAAAGTGATTGGGCTTAGTTTGTTGCTGTAAAGTGTATTTGGGGGTGATTTTTGATAGCCGAAGTAATTTATGTGAGTTTGGCATAGTTTGCTATGGTTAGTGGCATTTTTTTGTAATTTAAAAGTGATTGGGTTTAGTTTGTTGTGGTAAGGGTTAGTTGGTGCTGATTTAGAGTAGCCGAAGTAATTTAGGTGAATCTGGCATAGTTTGTTATGATTTGTACACCTTTTTTTGTAATTTTAAGATGATATGGTTGGTTTGTTGTGGTAAGGGATAGTTGGGGGTGATTTACGGTAGCCGAAGTAATTTAGGTGATTCTGGTATAGTTTGTTATGATTTTTAGCATTTTTTTGTAATTTTAAAGTGATTGGGTTTAGTTTGTTGTGGTAAGGGTTAGTTGGTGATGATTTAGAGTAGCCGAAGCAATTTAGGTGAGTCTGGCATAGTTTGTTATGATTTGTACACCTTTTTTTGTAATTTTAAGATGATATGGTTTGGTTTGTTGTGGTAAAGGATAGTTGGGGGTGATTTACTTTAGCCGAAGTAATTTAGGTGTTTCTGGTATAGTTTGCTATGGTTAGTAGCATTTTTTTGTAATTTAAAAGTGATTGGGTTTAGTTTGTTGTGGTAGGGGTTAGTTGGTGGTGATATAGAGTAGCCAAAGTAATTTAGGTGAGTCTGGCATAGTTTGTTATGATTTGTACACCTTTTTCGTAATTTTAAGATGATATGGTTTGGTTTGTTGTGGTAAAGGATTGTTGGGGGTGATTTACTTTAGCCGAAGTAATTTAGGTGTTTCTGGTATAGTTTGCTATGGTTGGTAGCATTTTTTTGTAATTTAAAAGTGATTGGGTTTAGTTTGTTGTGGTAGGGGTTAGTTGGAGGTGATATAGAGTAGCCGAAGTAATTTAGGTGAGTCTGGCATAGTTTGTTATGATTTGTACACCTTTTTTTGTAATTTTAAGATGATATGGTTTGGTTTGTTGTGGTAAGGGATAGTTGGGGGTGATTTACGGTAGCCGAAGTAATTTAGGTGATTCTGGTATAATTTGTTTTGATTTTTAGCATTTTTTTGTAATTTTAAAGTGATTGGGATTAGTTTGTTGCTGTAAAGTGTAGTTGGGGGTTATTTTTGATATCCGAAGTAATTTAGGTGAGTTTGGCATAGTTTGCTATGGTTAGTAGCATTTTTTTGTAATTTAAAAGTGATTGGGTTTAGTTTGTTGTGGTAGGGGTTAGTTGGTGATGATATAGAGTAGCCGAAGTAATTTAGGTGAGTCTGGCATAGTTTGTTATGATTTGTACACCTTTTTTTGTAATTTTAAGATGATATGGTTTGGTTTGTTGTGGTAAGGGATAGTTGGGGGTGATTTACGGTAGCCGAAGTAATTTAGGTGATTCTGGTATAGTTTGTTATGATTTTTAGCATTTTTTTGTAATTTTAAAGTGATTGGGCTTAGTTTGTTGCTGTAAAGTGTAGTTGGGGGTGATTTTTGATAGCCGAAGTAATTTAGGTGAGTTTGGCATAGTTTGCTATGGTTAGTAGCATTTTTTTGTAATTTAAAAGTGATTGGGTTTAGTTTGTTGTGGTAGGGGTTAGTTGGTGATGATATAGAGTAGCCGAAGTAATTTAGGTGAGTCTGGCATAGTTTGTTATGATTTGTACACCTTTTTTCGTAATTTTAAGATGATATGGTTTGGTTTGTTGTGGTAAAGGATAGTTGGGGGTGATTTACTTTAGCCGAAGTAATTTAGGTGTTTCTGGTATAGTTTGCTATGGTTAGTAGCATTTTTTTGTAATTTAAAAGTGATTGGGCTTAGTTTGTTGCTGTAAACTGTAGTTGGAGGTGATTTTTGATAGCCGAAGTAATTTAGGTGAGTTTGGCATAGTTTGCTATGGTTAGTAGCATTTTTTTGTAATTTAAAAGTGATTGAGATTAGTTTGTTGTGGTAAGGGTTAGTTGGTGATGATTTAGAGTAGCCGAAGTAATTTAGGTGAGTCTGGCATAGTTTGTTATGATTTGTACACCTTTTTTTGTAATTTTAAGATGATATGGTTTGGTTTGTTGTGGTAAGGGATAGTTGGGGGTGATTTACGGTAGCCGAAGTAATTTAGGTGATTCTGGTATAGTTTGTTATGATTTTTAGCATTTTTTTGTAATTTAAAAGTGATTGGGCTTAGTTGGTTGCTGTAAACTGTAGTTGGGTGTGATTTTTGATAGCCGAAGTAATTTAGGTGAGTTTGGCATAGTTTGTTATGATTTGTACACCTTTTTCGTAATTTTAAGATGATATGGTTTGGTTTGTTGTGGTAAAGGATTGTTGGGGGTGATTTACTTTAGCCGAAGTAATTTAGGTGTTTCTGGTATAGTTTGCTATGGTTGGTAGCATTTTTTTGTAATTTAAAAGTGATTGGGTTTAGTTTGTTGTGGTAGGGGTTAGTTGGAGGTGATATAGAGTAGCCGAAGTAATTTAGGTGAGTCTGGCATAGTTTGTTATGATTTGTACACCTTTTTTTGTAATTTTAAGATGATATGGTTTGGTTTGTTGTGGTAAGGGATAGTTGGGGGTGATTTACGGTAGCCGAAGTAATTTAGGTGATTCTGGTATAATTTGTTTTGATTTTTAGCATTTTTTTGTAATTTTAAAGTGATTGGGATTAGTTTGTTGCTGTAAAGTGTAGTTGGGGGTTATTTTTGATATCCGAAGTAATTTAGGTGAGTTTGGCATAGTTTGCTATGGTTAGTAGCATTTTTTTGTAATTTAAAAGTGATTGGGTTTAGTTTGTTGTGGTAGGGGTTAGTTGGTGATGATATAGAGTAGCCGAAGTAATTTAGGTGAGTCTGGCATAGTTTGTTATGATTTGTACACCTTTTTTTGTAATTTTAAGATGATATGGTTTGGTTTGTTGTGGTAAGGGATAGTTGGGGGTGATTTACGGTAGCCGAAGTAATTTAGGTGATTCTGGTATAGTTTGTTATGATTTTTAGCATTTTTTTGTAATTTTAAAGTGATTGGGCTTAGTTTGTTGCTGTAAAGTGTAGTTGGGGGTGATTTTTGATAGCCGAAGTAATTTAGGTGAGTTTGGCATAGTTTGCTATGGTTAGTAGCATTTTTTTGTAATTTAAAAGTGATTGGGTTTAGTTTGTTGTGGTAGGGGTTAGTTGGTGATGATATAGAGTAGCCGAAGTAATTTAGGTGAGTCTGGCATAGTTTGTTATGATTTGTACACCTTTTTTCGTAATTTTAAGATGATATGGTTTGGTTTGTTGTGGTAAAGGATAGTTGGGGGTGATTTACATTAGCCGAAGTAATTTAGGTGTTTCTGGTATAGTTTGCTATGGTTAGTAGCATTTTTTTGTAATTTAAAAGTGATTGGGCTTAGTTTGTTGCTGTAAACTGTAGTTGGAGGTGATTTTTGATAGCCGAAGTAATTTAGGTGAGTTTGGCATAGTTTGCTATGGTTAGTAGCATTTTTTTGTAATTTAAAAGTGATTGAGATTAGTTTGTTGTGGTAAGGGTTAGTTGGTGATGATTTAGAGTAGCCGAAGTAATTTAGGTGAGTCTGGCATAGTTTGTTATGATTTGTACACCTTTTTTTGTAATTTTAAGATGATATGGTTTGGTTTGTTGTGGTAAGGGATAGTTGGGGGTGATTTACGGTAGCCGAAGTAATTTAGGTGATTCTGGTATAGTTTGTTATGATTTTTAGCATTTTTTTGTAATTTAAAAGTGATTGGGCTTAGTTGGTTGCTGTAAACTGTAGTTGGGTGTGATTTTTGATAGCCGAAGTAATTTAGGTGAGTTTGGCATAGTTTTCGATGGTTAGTAGCATTTTTTTGTAATTTAAAAGTGACTGGGATTAGTTTATTGTGGTAAGGGTTAGCTGGTGATGATTTATGGTAGCCGAAGTAATTTAGGTGAGTTTGGCATAGTTTGCTATGGTTAGTAGCATTTTTTTGTAATTTAAAAGTGATTGGGTTTAGTTTGTTGTGGTAAGGGTTAGTTGGTGATGATTTAGAATAGCCGAAGTAATTTAGGTGAGTCTGGCATAGTTTGTTATGATTTGTACACCTTTTTTTGTAATTTTAAGATGATATGGTTTGGTTTGTTGTGGTAAGGGATAGTTGGGGGTGATTTACGGTAGCCGAAGTAATTTAGGTGATTCTGGTATAGTTTGTTATGATTTTTAGCATTTTTTTGTAATTTTAAAGTGATTGGGCTTAGTTTGTTGCTGTAAAGTGTAGTTGGGGGTGATTTTTGATAGCCGAAGTAATTTAGGTGAGTTTGGCATAGTTTGCTATGGTTAGTAGCATTTTTTTGTAATTTAAAAGTGATTGGGTTTAGTTTGTTGTGGTAAGGGTTAGTTGGTGATGATTTAGAGTAGCCGAAGTAATTTAGGTCAGTCTGGCATAGTTTGTTGTGATTTGTTCACCTTTTTTGTAATTTTAAGATGATATGGTTTGGTTTGTTGTGGTAAGGGATAGTTTGGGGTGATTTACGGTAGCCGAAGTAATTTAGGTGATTCTGGTATAGTTTGTTATGATTTTTAGCATTTTTTTGTAATTTTAAAGTGATTGGGCTTAGTTTGTTGCTGTAAAGTGTAGTTGGGGGTGATTTTTGATAGCCAAAGTAATTTAGGTGAGTTTGGGATAGTTTGCTATGGTTAGTAGCATTTTTTTGTAATTTAAAAGTGATTGGGTTTAGTTTGTTGTGGTAAGGGTTAGTTGGTGATGATTTAGAGTAGCCGAAGTAATTTAGGTAAGTCTGGCATAGTTTGTTATGATTTGTACACCTTTTTTTGTAATTTTAAAATGATATGGTTTGGTTTGTTGTGGTAAGGGATAGTTGGGGGTGATTTACGGTAGCTGAAGTAATTTAGGTGATTCTGGTATAGTTTGTTATAATTTTTAGCATTTTTTTGTAATTTTAAAGTGATTGGGCTAATTTTGTTGCTGTAAAGTGTAGTTGGGGGTGATTTCTGATAGCCGAAGTAATTTAGGTGAGTTTGGCATAGTTTGCTATGGTTAGTAGCATTTTTTTGTAATTTAAAAGTGATTGGGTTTAGTTTGTTGTGGTAAGGGTTAGTTGGTGATGATTTAGAGTAGCCGAAGTAATTTAGGTGAGTCTATCATAGTTTGTTATGATTTGTTCACCTTTTTTGTAATTTTAAGATGATATGGTTTGGTTTGTTGTGGTAAGGGATAGTTTGGGGTGATTTACGGTAGCCGAAGTAATTTAGGTGATTCTGGTATAGTTTGTTATGATTTTTAGCATTTTTTTGTAATTTTAAAGTGATTGGGCTTATTTTGTTGCTGTAAAGTGTAGTTGGGGGTGATTTTTGATAGTAATTTAGGTGAGTTTGGCATAGTTTGCTATGGTTAGTAGCATTTTTTTGTAATTTAAAAGTGATTGGGTTTAGTTTGTTGTGGTAAGGGTTAGTTGGTGATGATTTAGAGTATCCGAAGTAATTTAGGTGAGTCTAGCATAGTTTGTTATGATTTGTACACCTTTTTTTGTAATTTCAAAATGATATGGTTTGGTTTGTTGTGTTAAGGTATAGTTGGGGGTGATTTACGGTAGCCGAAGTAATTTAGGTGTTTCTGGTATAGTTTGTTATGATTTTTAGCATTTTTTTGTAATTTTAAAGTTATTGGGCTTAATTTGTTGCTGTAAAGTGTAGTTGGTGGTGATTTTTGATAGCCGAAGTTATTTAGGTAAGTTTGGTGTAGTTTGCTATGGTTAGTAGCATTTTTTTGTAATTTAAAAGTGATTGGGTTTAGTTTGTTGTGGTAAGGGTTAGTTGGTGATGATTTAAGGTAGCCGAAGTAATTTAGGTGAGTTTGGCATAGTTTGTTATGATTTGTACACCTTTTTTTGTAATTTTAAGATGATATGGTTTGGTTTGTTGTGGTAAGAGATATTTGGGGGTGATTTACGGTAGCCGAAGTAATTTAGGTGATTCTGGTATAGTTTGTTATGATTTTTAGCATTTTTTTGTAATTTTAAAGTGATTGGGCTTATTTTGTTGCTGTAAAGTGTAGTTGGGGGTGATTTTTGATAGTAATTTAGGTGAGTTTGGCATAGTTTGCTATGGTTAGTAGCATTTTTTTGTAATTTAAAAGTGATTGGGTTTAGTTAGTTGTGGTAAGGGTTAGTTAGTGATGATTTAGAGTAGCCGAAGTAATTTAGGTGATTCTGGTATATTTTGTTATGATTTTTACCATTTTTTTGTAATTTTAAAGTGATTAATGGGGTTAGTTTGTTGCTGTAAAGTGTAGTTGGGGGTGATTTTTGATAGCCGAAGTAATTTAGGTGAGTTTGGCATAGTTTGCTATGGTTAGTAGCATTTTTTTGTATTTTAAAAGTAATTGGGTTTAGTTTGTTGTGGTAAGGGTTAGTTGGTGATGATTTAGAGTGGCCGAAGTAATTTAGGCGAGGCTGGCATAGTTTGTTAAGATTTGTACACCTTTTTTTGTAATTTTAAGATGATATGGTTTGGTTTGTTGTGGTAAGGGATAGTTGGGGGTGATTTACGGTAGCCGAAGTAATTTAGGTGATTCTGGTATAGTTTGTTATGATTTTTAGCATTTTTTTGTAATTTTAAAGTGATTGGGCTTAGTTTGTTGCTGTAAAGTGTAGTTGGGGCTGATTTTTGGTAGGCGAAGTAATTTATGTGAGTTTGGCATAGTTTGCTATGGTTAGTAGCATTTTTTTGTAATTTAAAAGTGATTGGGTTTAGTTTGTTGTTGTAAGGGTTAGTTGGTGATGATTTAGAGTAGCCGAAGTAATTTAGGTGAGTCTGGCATAGTTTGTTATGATTTGTACACCTTTTTTTGTAATTTTAAGATGATATGGTTTGGTTTGTTGTGGTAAGGGATAGTTGGGGGTGATTTACGGTAGCCGAAGTAATTTAGGTGATTCTGGTATAGTTTGTTATGATTTTTAGCATTTTTGTGTAATTTTAAAGTGATTGGGCTTAGTTTGTTGCTGTAAAGTGTAGTTGGGGGTGATTTTTGATAGCCGAAGTAATTTAGGTGAGTTTGGCATAGTTTGCTATGGTTAGTAGCATTTTTTGTAATTTAAAAGTGATTGGGTTTAGTTTGTTGTGGTAAGGGTTAGTTGGTGATGATTTAGAGTAGCCGAAGTAATTTAGGTGAATCTGGCATAGTTTGTTAAGATTTGTACACCTTTTTTTGTAATTTTAAGATGATATGGTTTGGTTTGTTGTGGTAAGGGATAGTTGGGGGTGATTTACGGTAGCCGAAGTAATTTAGGTGATTCTGGTATAGTTTGTTATGATTTTTAGCATTTTTTTGTAATTTTAAAGTGATTGGGCTTAGTTTGTTGCTGTAAAGTGTAGTAGGGGGTGATTTTTGATAGCCGAAGTAATTTATGTGAGTTTGGCTAAGTTTGCTATGGTTAGTAGCATTTTTTTGTAATTTAAAAGTGATTGGGTTTAGTTTGTTGTAGTAAGGGTTAGTTGGTGATGATTTAGAGTAGCCGAAGTAATTTAGGTGAGTCTGGCATAGTTTCTTATGATTTGTACACCTTTTTTTGTAATTTTAAGATGATATGGTTTGGTTTGTTGTGGTAAGGGATAGTTGGGGGTGATTTACAGTAGCCGAAGTAATTTAGGTGATTCTGGTATAGTTTGTTATGATTTTTAGCATTTTTTTGTAATTTTAAAGTGATTGGGCTTACTTTGTTGCTGTAAAGTGTAGTTGGGGGTGATTTTTGATAGCCGAAGTAATTTAGGTGAGTTTGGCTAAGTTTGCTATGGTTAGTAGCATTTTTTTGTAATTTAAAAGTGATTGGGTTTAGTTTGTTGTGGTAAGGGTTAGTTGGTGATGATTTAGAGTAGCCGAAGTAATTTAGGTGAGTCTAGCATAGTTTGTTATGATTTGTACACCTTTTTTTGTAATTTTAAGATGATATGGTTTGGTTTGTTGTAGTAAGGGATAGTTGGGGGTGATTTACGGTAGCCGAAGTAATTTATGTGATTCTGGTATAGTTTGTTATGATTTTTAGCATTTTTTTGTAATTTTAAAGTGATTGGGCTTAGTTTGTTGCTGTAAAGTGTAGTTAGGGGTGATTTTTGATAGCCGAAGTAATTTAGGTGAGTTTGGCATAGTTTGCTATGGTTAGTAGCATTTTTTTGTAATTTTAAAGTGATTGGGTTTAGTTTGTTGTGGTAAGGGTTAGTTGGTGATGATTTAGAGTAGCCGAAGTAATTTAGGTGAGTCTGGCATAGTTTGTTACGATATGTACACCTTTTTTTGAAATTTTAAGATAATATGGTTTGGTTTGTTGTGGTTAGGGATAGTTGGGGGTGATTTACGTTAGCCGAAGTAATTTAGGTGAGTCTGGCATAGTTTGTTATGATTTGTACACCTTTTTTTGTAATTTTAAGATGATATGGTTGGTTTGTTGTGGTAAGGGATAGTTGGGGGTGATTTACGGTAGCCGAAGTAATTTAGGTGATTCTGGTATAGTTTGTTATGATTTTTAGCATTTTTTTGTAATTTTAAAGTGATTGGGCTTAGTTTGTTGCTGTAAAGTGTATTTGGGGGTGATTTTTGATAGCCGAAGTAATTTATGTGAGTTTGGCATAGTTTGCTATGGTTAGTGGCATTTTTTTGTAATTTAAAAGTGATTGGGTTTAGTTTGTTGTGGTAAGGGTTAGTTGGTGCTGATTTAGAGTAGCCGAAGTAATTTAGGTGAATCTGGCATAGTTTGTTATGATTTGTACACCTTTTTTTGTAATTTTAAGATGATATGGTTGGTTTGTTGTGGTAAGGGATAGTTGGGGGTGATTTACGGTAGCCGAAGTAATTTAGGTGATTCTGGTATAGTTTGTTATGATTTTTAGCATTTTTTTGTAATTTTAAAGTGATTGGGTTTAGTTTGTTGTGGTAAGGGTTAGTTGGTGATGATTTAGAGTAGCCGAAGCAATTTAGGTGAGTCTGGCATAGTTTGTTATGATTTGTACACCTTTTTTTGTAATTTTAAGATGATATGGTTTGGTTTGTTGTGGTAAAGGATAGTTGGGGGTGATTTACTTTAGCCGAAGTAATTTAGGTGTTTCTGGTATAGTTTGCTATGGTTAGTAGCATTTTTTTGTAATTTAAAAGTGATTGGGTTTAGTTTGTTGTGGTAGGGGTTAGTTGGTGATGATATAGAGTAGCCGAAGTAATTTAGGTGAGTCTGGCATAGTTTGTTATGATTTGTACACCTTTTTCGTAATTTTAAGATGATATGGTTTGGTTTGTTGTGGTAAAGGATAGTTGGGGGTGATTTACTTTAGCCGAAGTAATTTAGGTGTTTCTGGTATAGTTTGCTATGGTTGGTAGCATTTTTTTGTAATTTAAAAGTGATTGGGTTTAGTTTGTTGTGGTAGGGGTTAGTTGGAGGTGATATAGAGTAGCCGAAGTAATTTAGGTGAGTCTGGCATAGTTTGTTATGATTTGTACACCTTTTTTTGTAATTTTAAGATGATATGGTTTGGTTTGTTGTGGTAAGGGATAGTTGGGGGTGATTTACGGTAGCCGAAGTAATTTAGGTGATTCTGGTATAATTTGTTTTGATTTTTAGCATTTTTTTGTAATTTTAAAGTGATTGGGATTAGTTTGTTGCTGTAAAGTGTAGTTGGGGGTTATTTTTGATAGCCGAAGTAATTTAGGTGAGTTTGGCATAGTTTGCTATGGTTAGTAGCATTTTTTTGTAATTTAAAAGTGATTGGGTTTAGTTTGTTGTGGTAGGGGTTAGTTGGTGATGATATAGAGTAGCCGAAGTAATTTAGGTGAGTCTGGCATAGTTTGTTATGATTTGTACACCTTTTTTTGTAATTTTAAGATGATATGGTTTGGTTTGTTGTGGTAAGGGATAGTTGGGGGTGATTTACGGTAGCCGAAGTAATTTAGGTGATTCTGGTATAGTTTGTTATGATTTTTAGCATTTTTTTGTAATTTTAAAGTGATTGGGCTTAGTTTGTTGCTGTAAAGTGTAGTTGGGGGTGATTTTTGATAGCCGAAGTAATTTAGGTGAGTTTGGCATAGTTTGCTATGGTTAGTAGCATTTTTTTGTAATTTAAAAGTGATTGGGTTTAGTTTGTTGTGGTAGGGGTTAGTTGGTGATGATATAGAGTAGCCGAAGTAATTTAGGTGAGTCTGGCATAGTTTGTTATGATTTGTACACCTTTTTTCGTAATTTTAAGATGATATGGTTTGGTTTGTTGTGGTAAAGGATAGTTGGGGGTGATTTACTTTAGCCGAAGTAATTTAGGTGTTTCTGGTATAGTTTGCTATGGTTAGTAGCATTTTTTTGTAATTTAAAAGTGATTGGGCTTAGTTTGTTGCTGTAAACTGTAGTTGGAGGTGATTTTTGATAGCCGAAGTAATTTAGGTGAGTTTGGCATAGTTTGCTATGGTTAGTAGCATTTTTTTGTAATTTAAAAGTGATTGAGATTAGTTTGTTGTGGTAAGGGTTAGTTGGTGATGATTTAGAGTAGCCGAAGTAATTTAGGTGAGTCTGGCATAGTTTGTTATGATTTGTACACCTTTTTTTGTAATTTTAGGATGATATGGTTTGGTTTGTTGTGGTAAGGGATAGTTGGGGGTGATTTACGGTAGCCGAAGTAATTTAGGTGATTCTGGTATAGTTTGTTATGATTTTTAGCATTTTTTTGTAATTTAAAAGTGATTGGGCTTAGTTGGTTGCTGTAAACTGTAGTTGGGTGTGATTTTTGATAGCCGAAGTAATTTAGGTGAGTTTGGCATAGTTTTCGATGGTTAGTAGCATTTTTTTGTAATTTAAAAGTGACTGGGATTAGTTTATTGTGGTAAGGGTTAGCTGGTGATGATTTATGGTAGCCGAAGTAATTTAGGTGAGTTTGGCATAGTTTGCTATGGTTAGTAGCATTTTTTTGTAATTTAAAAGTGATTGGGTTTAGTTTGTTGTGGTAAGGGTTAGTTGGTGATGATTTAGAATAGCCGAAGTAATTTAGGTGAGTCTGGCATAGTTTGTTATGATTTGTACACCTTTTTTTGTAATTTTAAGATGATATGGTTTGGTTTGTTGTGGTAAGGGATAGTTGGGGGTGATTTACGGTAGCCGAAGTAATTTAGGTGATTCTGGTATAGTTTGTTATGATTTTTAGCATTTTTTTGTAATTTTAAAGTGATTGGGCTTAGTTTGTTGCTGTAAAGTGTAGTTGGGGGTGATTTTTGATAGCCGAAGTAATTTAGGTGAGTTTGGCATAGTTTGCTATGGTTAGTAGCATTTTTTTGTAATTTAAAAGTGATTGGGTTTAGTTTGTTGTGGTAAGGGTTAGTTGGTGATGATTTAGAGTAGCCGAAGTAATTTAGGTCAGTCTGGCATAGTTTGTTGTGATTTGTTCACCTTTTTTGTAATTTTAAGATGATATGGTTTGGTTTGTTGTGGTAAGGGATAGTTTGGGGTGATTTACGGTAGCCGAAGTAATTTAGGTGATTCTGGTATAGTTTGTTATGATTTTTAGCATTTTTTTGTAATTTTAAAGTGATTGGGCTTAGTTTGTTGCTGTAAAGTGTAGTTGGGGGTGATTTTTGATAGCCAAAGTAATTTAGGTGAGTTTGGGATAGTTTGCTATGGTTAGTAGCATTTTTTTGTAATTTAAAAGTGATTGGGTTTAGTTTGTTGTGGTAAGGGTTAGTTGGTGATGATTTAGAGTAGCCGAAGTAATTTAGGTAAGTCTGGCATAGTTTGTTATGATTTGTACACCTTTTTTTGTAATTTTAAAATGATATGGTTTGGTTTGTTGTGGTAAGGGATAGTTGGGGGTGATTTACGGTAGCTGAAGTAATTTAGGTGATTCTGGTATAGTTTGTTATAATTTTTAGCATTTTTTTGTAATTTTAAAGTGATTGGGCTAATTTTGTTGCTGTAAAGTGTAGTTGGGGGTGATTTTTGATAGCCGAAGTAATTTAGGTGAGTTTGGCATAGTTTGCTATGGTTAGTAGCATTTTTTTGTAATTTAAAAGTGATTGGGTTTAGTTTGTTGTGGTAAGGGTTAGTTGGTGATGATTTAGAGTAGCCGAAGTAATTTAGGTGAGTATATCATAGTTTGTTATGATTTGTTCACCTTTTTTGTAATTTTAAGATGATATGGTTTGGTTTGTTGTGGTAAGGGATAGTTTGGGGTGATTTACGGTAGCCGAAGTAATTTAGGTGATTCTGGTATAGTTTGTTATAATTTTTAGCATTTTTTTGTAATTTTAAAGTGATTGGGCTTAGTTTGTTGCTGTAAAGTGTAGTTGGGGGTGATTTTTGATAGCCGAAGTAATTTAGGTGAGTTTGGCATAGTTTGCTATGGTTAGTAGCATTTTTTTGTAATTTAAAAGTGATTGGGTTTAGTTTGTTGTGGTAAGGGTTAGTTGGTGATGATTTAGAGTAGCCGAAGTAATTTAGGTAAGTCTGGCATAGTTTGTTATGATTTGTACACCTTTTTTTGTAATTTTAAGATGATATGGTTTGGTTTGTTGTGGTAAGGGATAGTTGGGGGTGATTTACGGTAGCTGAAGTAATTTAGGTGATTCTGGTATAGTTTGTTATAATTTTTAGCATTTTTTTGTAATTTTAAAGTGATTGGGCTAAGTTTGTTGCTGTAAAGTGTAGTTGGGGGCGATTTTTGATAGCCGAAGTAATTTAGGTGAGTTTGGCATAGTTTGCTGTGGTTAGTAGCATTTTTTTGTAATTTAAAAGTGATTGGGTTTAGTTTGTTGTGGTAAGGGTTAGTTGGTGATGATTTAGAGTAGCCGAAGTAATTTAGGTGAGTCTATCATAGTTTGTTATGATTCGTACACCTTTTTTTGTAATTTTAAGATGATATGGTTTGGTTTGTTGTGGTAAGGGATAGTTGGGGGTGATTTACGGTAGCCGAAGTAATTTAGGTGATTCTGGTATAGTTTGTTATGATTTTTAGCATTTTTTTGTAATTTTAAAGTGATTGGGCTTAGTTTGTTGCTGTAAAGTGTAGTTGGGGGTGATTTTTGATAGCCGAAGTAATTTAGGTGAGTTTGGCATAGTTTGATATGGTTAGTAGCATTTTTTTGTAATTTAAAAGTGATTGGGTTTAGTTTGTTGTGGTAAGGGTTAGTTGGTAATGATTTAGAGTAGCCGAAGTAATTTAGGTGAGTCTGGCATAGTTTGTTATGATGTGTACACCTTTTTTTGTAATTTTAAGATGATATGGTTTGGTTTGTTGTGGTAAGGGATAGTTGGGGGTGATTTACGGTAGCCGAAGTAATTTAGGTAATTCTGGTATAGTTTGTTATGATTTTTAGCATTTTTTTGTAATTTTAAAGTGATTGGTCTTAGTTTGTTGCTGTAAAGTGTAGTTGGGGGTGATTTTTGATAGCTGAAGTAATTTAGGTGAGTTTCGCATAGTTTGCTATGGTTAGTAGCATTTTTTGGAATTTAAAAGTAATTGGGTTCAGTTGGTTGTGGTAAGGGTTATTTGGTGATGATTTAGAGTAGCCGAAGTAATTTAGGTGAGTTTGGCATAGCTTGTTATGATTTGTACACCTTTTTTTGTAATTTTAAGATGATATGGTTTGGTTTGTTGTTGTAAGGGATAGTTGGGGGTGATTTACGGTAGCCGAAGTAATTTAGGTGATTCTGGTATAGTTTGTTATGATTTTTAGCATTTTTTTCTAATTTTAATGTGATTGGGCTTAGTTTGTTGTTGTAAAGTGTAGTTGGGGGTGATTTTTGATAGCCGAAGTAATTTAGGTGAGTTTGGCATAGTTTGCTATGGTTAGTAGCATTTTTTTGTAATTTAAAATTGATTGGGTTTGGTTTGTTGTAGTAAGGGTTAGTTGGTAATGATTTAGAGTAGCCAAAGTAATTTAGGTGAGTCTGGCATAATTTGTTATGATTTGTACACCTTTTTTTGTAATTTTAAGATGATATGGTTTTATTTGTTGTGGTAAGTGATAGTTGGGGGTGTTTTACGGTAGCCGAAGTAATTTAGGTGATTCTGGTATAGTTTGTTATGATTTTTAGCATTTTTTTGTAATTTTAAAGTGGTTGAGCTTAGTCTGTTGCTGTAAAGTGTAGTTGGGGGTGATTTTTGATAGCCGAAGTAATTTAGGTGAGTTTGGCATAGTTTGCTATGGTCAGTAGCATTTTTTTGTAATTTAAAAGTGATTGAGTTTAGTGTGTTGTGGTAAGGGTTAGTTGGTGATGATTTAGAGTAGCCGAAGTAATTTAGGTGAGTCTGGCATAGTTTGTTATGGTTTGTTCACCTTTTTTTGTAATTTTAAGATGATATGGTTTGGTTTGTTGTGGTAAGGGATAGTTGGGGGTGATTTACGGTAGCCGAAGTAATTTAGGTTATCTATATATATAAAGCGAAGTGTCCTCACTGACACACTCATTCATCTACACACTGATTCATAATCAACCCACTGCCCAAACCGTGAGGGCTGGAGACTTGAAATTTTAGACACGGGTGTATCATGAGCCGAAACTGAACACTAAGAAGGGATTTTGCAAAATTCGGCCCGGTTCCTTTGTAATTCAATAAAAACCGGCTAAAATAAACAAAAAATGATCGGAACGCGGAGACCGTGTTTATGTTAGAAGCACGTATCTAGCCAAAACAACTTCGACGACGGGCGACCTGTTTACATTAAAAGCACTTATTTAACCTAAACAATTTCAACGTCGAGTTTCTGCTTTTGTGATCAAATTTTTACCGTACCTAGCGAGGCCGCGGATATTTTTATTATAATCTTGATTTCAATTATAATGTCGATCCGTGACTCAATTAAAAATTACAAAACCACTGCAAATTTAATCCGTCTACATTAAACATCCTCAAATATCTCTTACAATTGCAAACTTTACCAAATCAACCCCAAAAAATTCCCGAACTACGCCAAACTGACATAAATTAGATCCGCCGTTATCTTAAATCAGCCCTTACCACCCTTTAGCAACCCCAAGTAACTCCAATCACTTTAAAATAAAACAAAATGACACAAATCATAGCAAACTATGCCTAACTCACCTAAATTACTTCGGCTACCATAAATCACCCCCAACTACCCCTTACCACCCCAAAATAAACCCAATTACTTTAAAATTACAAAAAATTATACAAACCATAGCAAACTATGTCAAACTCACCTAAATTACTTCGGCTACCATAAATCACCCCCAACTACCCCTTACAACCCCAAAATAAGCCCAATCACTTTAAAATTACAAAAAATGTTACAAGCCGTATCAAACTATGCCAAACTCATCTAAATTACTTCGGCTTCCATAAATCACCCCCAACTACCCCTTACCACCCCAAAATAGGCTCAATCACTTTAAAATTACAAAAAATGTTACAAGCCGTATCAAACTATGCCAAACTCATCTAAATTACTTCGGCTTCCATAAATCACCCCCAACTACCCCTTACCACCCCAAAATAGGCTCAATCAATTTAAAATTACAAAAAAAATCTACAAACCGTAGCAAACTATGCCAAACTCCCCTAAATTACTTCGGCTACCATAAATCACCCCGAACTACCCCTTACCACCCCAATATAAGCCCAATCACTTTAAAATTACAAAAAATGCTACAAACCATAGCAAACTATTCCAAAGTCACCTAAATTACTTCGGCTATCATAAATCATCCCCAACTACCCCTTACCACCCCAAAATAACCCAAAAACTTTAAAATTACAAAAAATGTTACAAGCAATATCAAACTATGCCAAACTCATCTAAATTACTTCGGCTACCATAAATCACTCCAACTACCCCTTACCACCCCAAACTAAGCCCAATCACTTTAAAATTACAAAAAATGATACAAACCATAGCAAACTATGCCAAACTCACCTAAATTACTTCGGCTACCATAAATCACCCCCAACTACCCCTTACCACCCCAAAATAAACCCAATTACTTTAAAATTACAAAAAATTATACAAACCATAGCAAACTATGTCAAACTCACCTAAATTACTTCGGCTACCATAAATCACCTCCAACTACCCCTTACAACCCCAAAATAAGCCCAATCACTTTAAAATTACAAAAAATGTTACAAGCCGTATCAAACTATGCCAAACTCATCTAAATTACTTCGGCTTCCATAAATCACCCCCAACTACCCCTTACCACCCCAAAATAGGCTCAATCACTTTACAATTACAAAAAAAATCTACAAACCGTAGCAAACTATGCCAAACTCCCCTAAATTACTTCGGCTACCATAAATCACCCCGAACTACCCCTTACCACCCCAATATAAGCCCAATCACTTTAAAATTACAAAAAATGCTACAAACCATAGCAAACTATTCCAAAGTCACCTAAATTACTTCGGCTATCATAAATCATCCCCAACTACCCCTTACCACCCCAAAATAAGCCCAATCACTTTAAAATTACAAAAAATGTTACAAGCAATATCAAACTATGCCAAACTCATCTAAATTACTTCGGCTACCATAAATCACTCCAACTACCCCTTACCACCCCAAACTAAGCCCAATCACTTTAAAATTACAAAAAATGATACAAACCATAGCAAACTATGCCAAACTCACCCAAATTACTTCGGCTACCATAAATCACCCCCAACTACCCCTTACCCCCCAAAATAAGCCCAATCACTTTAAAATTACAAAAAATGCTACAAACCATAGCAAACTATTCCAAAGTCACCTAAATTACTTCGGCTATCTTAAATCATTCCCAACTACCCCTTACCACCCCAAATTCAGCCCAATCACTTTAAAATTACAAAAAATGTTACAAGCCGTATCAAACTATGCCAAACTCACCCAAATTACTTCGGCTACCATAAATCACCCCCAACTACCCCCTACCACCCCAAAATAAGCCCAATCACTTTAAAATTACAAAAAATTCTACAAACCATAGCAAACTATGCCAAACTCCCATAAATTACTTCGGCTACCATAAATCGCCCCCAACTACCCCTTACAACCCCAAAATAAGACCAATCACTTTAAAATTACAAAAAATGCTACAAACCATAGCAAACTGTGCCAAACTCACTTAAATTACTTCGGCTACCATAAATCACCCCCAACTACCCCTTACCAACCACAAACTAAACCCAATCATTTTAAAATTACAAAAAATGCTGCAAACCATAGCAAACTATGCCAAACTCACTTAAATTACTTCGGCTACCATAAATCACCCCCAACTACCCCTTACCAACCACAAACTAAACCCAATCACTTTAAAATTACAAAAAATGCTGCAAACCATAGCAAACTATGCCAAACTCACTTAAATTTCTTCAGCTATCATAAATTACCCCCAACTACCCCTTACCACCCCAAAATAAGCCCAATTACTTTAAAATTACAAAAAATTATACAAACCATAGCAAACTATGTCAAACTCACCTAAATTACTTCAGCTACCATAAATCACCCCCAACTACCCCTTACCACCCAAAATATGCCCAATCACTTTAAAATTACAGAAAATGTTACAAACCATAGCAAACTATGTCAAACTCACTTAAATTACTTCGGCCACCATAAATCACCCCCAACTACCCCTTACCACCCTAAAATAAGCCCAATCGCTTTAAAATTACAAAAAATGCTACAAACCATAGCAAACCATGTCAAACTCACCTAAATAACTTCGGCTACCATAAATCACCCCCAACTACCCCTTACCACCCCAAAATAAGCCCAATTACTTTAAAATTACAAAAATTATTCAAACCATAGCAAACTATGTCAAACTCACCTAAATTACTTCGGCTACCATAAATCACCCCCAACTACCCCTTACCACCCCAAAATAAGCCCAATTACTTTAAAATTACAAAAATTATACAAGCCATAGCAAACTATGTCAAACTTACCTAAATTACTTCGGCTACCATAAATCACCCCCAACTACCCCTTACCGTCCCAAAATTAGCCTAATCACTTTAAAATTACAAAAAATGCTACAAAACATAGCAAGCTATGCTAAACTCACTTAAATTACTTCGGCTACCATAAATTAATAATAATTTTCAATCAAAATCTTCTATTTAGTTGTGTCATTTATAAATGCCTTATCGTATTAAATCATAAAATATTAATAAATATCTGCACATAAAATATATTGTTTCGACTAATAGACGTTATTCTGCATATTAAATATGCTGATATCTATTTCGATTCTCTTCCACCTTCCAATAAATATTTGTTCCAGTTGAGATGCAAACATAAACGTATTTCTGAATTGCAACACGCTGACGGGGCAAGCCCTACCTTTTCAACATTCGTGCATTTGTATAAACAGCTCTATGGTTTTTAACTTTAAAGAGGTATAAAGGCGGTGTAAGCGCTAAATTTTCGTAAAAATATCTGAAAAATTCGAAATTCTGCAATAGAATTACAGAACTATCTTTGTGTTCGATAGTAAATTTACTGTCGAGCCCCTTGCTGAGTACTCTCCTTCCAGGGAAACTTTTGAAATCAACGGCAAAATAATTTAGGGCGCCTGAATGTGAAAATATCACTGTGTAATAAGTTCAGACTGACGTGGAACACTTGAAATTTCGAAATTCTTTTGTAATTCGTCACAGGTCCATGAAGGAATGCATGTTAATGTAAACAAGTGTTAGTTTGTTGGAGAGACCGAATAAGATTTTTAACATTCCCGTGAAAATATTTATTTACTTTAGAATGTTAATTTTTTAAATTCATTTCTTGAAAATTATGACGGGCCTTACGAGTACACCTGTGCGAGTATTATTTGAAACTTTGGAAAACAACGACAATATTCTTTAGGGCGCCTGGATTTGAAAATATAACTCTTTGTAATAAGTTTAGACTGACTAGAGTGAAAAGAAAGGAGCTTGCACCCAGAAACGAAATTAAATGGAACACTTGAAGTTGCAATATTTGTTTGTAATTCGTCACAAGTCCATGAAGGAATGCGTGTTATGTAAACAAATGTGAGTTTATTGGAGAGGCCGAATAAGATTTTTACATTATTGAAGAAGCTGGAGCCTGCCACGTCAAGGGCAAGGTCACAAACGTGAAAAGGCGATGCTCGATTTGGTTTTATTCAATATCTATGCAGAAATTCGCACATTCCAAGCATTGGATAAGCCTTTCTTATCGTTTCTTAGTATTCGAAAATTGCTGGTTCAGCGTGTGGAGCAGTACTCGATCGCGGTATTTAATTTTAACACAACTACAATTGTGAAAATTGCTGCTCCAGCGTCGGAAACTGTTCGCAAATCGCCAAATTCGATGAGGCGACGCATCAGTGTTCGAAGGTCTACCGCTATCAAATAAAGTATTTTAATTTAACATTTGATCCTCGCGTTAACCAAATCTGCCCCCAATCAATTTTCGAAAAATTACCAGCGTCGAACCGGACTCCACTTATATTTGTACGCTAATTTTTATTTTCAGTTAATGGTAGTGGTGTATTTGTTTTTCACCAAATTTGCCCCGGCTGAAATCTGAAATTTTCACCGTTGTATGTACCAGAGATCATTCATACCCTTAATAATTATGTGCTTATACACGTTTTACTCTATTTATTTTACGTACACTGTGTTTATTATTGCTTTACATCATTTATAACTAAGATGGAGAAGTTTGAAAATCTAGCGATGTACAAATACCACACCGTATTATGAAAGGTGATGGAAATTGTCTTTTTTTATATCTATGGTATTGGTATTGATATTTTAGTACTGGAACGGAAGCTCAAGAGTGTGTTAATGTAAACAGGTGTGAGTACGTCGGAGAGACCGAATAAGATTTTTACATTCACCATATTCCCGTCAAAATATTTATTTATTTTAGAATGTTAATTTTGCCGTTAACAAAATTTGTTCCCAATCACCATCGTCGTACCGGACGACCGTTCAGTTAATAATAATGGTGTACTTATTTTTCACCAAATCTGCCTCGGCTGAAATCCAAAATTTACAGCGTTGGACCAGACATTACTGACATTGATACGCGTTTTACACTGTTTATTTTACGTAAATACATTGTGTTCATTATTGCTTTACATCATTTATAACTAAGATGGACAAGTTTGAAAATCTAGCGATGCACAAATACCATAAAATACCACATTTTACCACATACCAAAATTTCAATACTGGAAAGGGAGCTCAAAAGGTTCGCACTTTAATTGTCCAACCAGTTAGGGCCAGGTTTTAATAATTTTTGTGCAGTTCAGAAGGAGATAAGTGTTTGTTTATTCCGGAGATAAGTCAAAATCATCTACATACTGTTCTGTTTGTGAGTTGACTGCAGCAAGAGGAATCGTTCCATTGTGTTTTCAATTTTATCATAACATGATCAGCTAATTTGTAAACTTCGATTTCCCCGAAAATTATATAAAGTTAATTTCGATTTCCTGGAATCGCTTATAGAACAACTGCCTAAAGAGTCTATTCAAAATTTTACATCTCAGATATCAACCAAGGTATCCTCTTTGTCCAAATCATATTGAAGTACCCGGTCCTGGCAACGCAGGTTAATTTCAGCATATTTGTTTATTTTGTGACTAGCTGAATGTACCCGGCGTTGCCCGGACGTAGATTAAATAAACTCAGTGTTGACTAAAGTGGTGATGTTGACTAATCGAAATTATAATACAATTAAACAGGAATGCTCTACTTTTCCAATCACAAAATAAACAAATATGCTGAAATTAACCTGCGTTGCCAGGACCGGGTACTTCAATATGATTTGGACAAAGAGGATACCTTGGTTGATATCTGAGATGAAAAATTTTGAATAGACTCTTTAGGCAGTTGTTCTATAAGCGATTCCAGGAAATCGAAATTAACTTTATATAATTTTCGGGGAAATCGAAGTTTACAAATTAGCTGATCATGTTATGATAAAATTGAAAACACAATGGAACGATTCCTCTTGCTGCAGTCAACTCACAAACAGAACAGTATGTAGATGATTTTGACTTATCTCCGGAATAAACAAACACTTATCTCCTTCTGAACTGCACAAAAATTATTAAAACCTGGCCCTAACTGGTTGGACAATTAAAGTGCGAACCTTTTGAGCTCCCTTTCCAGTATTAAAATTTTGGTATGTGGTAAAATGTGGTATTTTATGGTATTTGTGCATCGCTAGAATTTCAAACTTGTCCATCTTAGTTATAAATGATGTAAAGCAATAATGAACACAATGTATTTACGTAAAATAAACAGTGTAAAACGCGTATCAATGTCAGTAATGTCTGGTCCAACGCTGTAAATTTTGGATTTCAGCCGAGGCAGATTTGGTGAAAAATAAATACACCATTATCATTAACTGAACGGTCGTCCGGTACGACGATGGTGATTGGGAACAAATTTTGTTAACGGCAAAATTAACATTCTAAAATAAATAAATATTTTGACGGGAATATGGTGGATGTAAAAATCTTATTCTGTCTCTCCGACGGACTCACACCTGTTTACATTAACACACTCTTGAGCTTCCGTTCCAGTACTAAAATATCAATACCAATACCATAGATATAAAAAAAGACAATTTCCATTACCTTGCATAATACGGTGTGGTATTTGTACATCGCTAGATTTTCAAACTTCTCCATCTTAGTTATAAATGATGTAAAGCAATAATAAACACAGTGTACGTAAAATAAATAGTGTAAAACGTGAATAAGCTCATAATTATTAAGGGTATGAATGATCTCTGGTACATACAACAATGAAAATTTCGGATTTCAGCCGGGGCAAATTTGGTGAAAAACAAATACACCACTACCATTAACTGAAAATAAAAATTAGCGTACAAATATAAGTGGAGTCCGGTTCGACGCTGGTAATTTTTCGAAAATTGATTGGGGGCAGATTTGGTTAACGCGAGGATCAAATGTTAAATTAAAATATTTTATTTGATAGCGGTAGACCTTAGAACACTGATGCGTCGCCTCATCGAATTTGGCGACTTTGCGAACAGTTTCCGACGCTGGAGCAGCAATTTTCACAATTGAAGTTGTGTTAAAATTAAACACCGCGATCGAGTACTGCTCCACACGCTGAACCAGCAATTCTCGAATTCTAAGAAACGATAAGAAAGGCTTAACCAACGCTTGGTATGTGCGAATTTCTGCATAGATACTCAATCAAACTAAATCGAGCATCGCCTTTTCACGTTTGTGACCTTGCCCTTGACGTGGCAGGCTCCAGCTGCTTCAATAATGTAAAAATCTTATTCGACCTCTCCAATAAACTCACATTTGTTTACATTAACACGCATTCCTTCATGGACTTGTGACGAATTACAAACAAATATTGCAACTTCAAGTGTTCCATTTAATTTCGTTTCTGGGTGCAAGCTCCTTTCTTTTCACTCTAGTCAGTCTAAACTTATTACAAAGAGTTATATTTTCAAATCCAGGCGCCCTAAAGAATTTTGTCGTTGTTTTCCAAAGTTTCAAATAATACTCGCACAGGTGTACTCGAATGGCCCGTCATAATTTTCAAGAAATGAATTTAAAAAATTAACATTCTAAAGTAAATAAATATTTTCACGGGAATGTTAAAAATCTTATTCGGTCTCTCCAACAAACTAACACTTGTTTACATTAACATGCATTGCTTCATGGACCTGTGACGAATTACAAACAAATATCGAAATTTCAAGTGTTCCATGTCAGTCTGAACTTATTACACAGTGATATTTTCACATTCAGGCGCCCTAAATTATTTTGCCGTTGATTTATAAAGTTTCCCTAGAAGGGAAACCACTCCAAGTATAAATTTACTATCGAACACAAAGATAGTTCTGTAATTCTATTGCAGAATTTCGAATTTTTCAGATATTTTTACGAAAATCTAGCGCTTACACTGCCTTTATACCTCTTTAAAGTTAAAAACCATAGAGCTGTTTATACAAATGCACGCATGTTGAAAAGGTAGGGCTTGCCCCGTCAGCGTGTTGCAATTCAGAAATACGTTTATGTTATGTTCTCAACTGGAACAAATATTTATTGGAAGGTGAAAGAAAATCAAAATAGATATCAGCATATTTAATATGCAGAATAACGTCAATTAGTCGAAACAATATATTTTATGTGCAGATATTTATTAATATTTTATGATTTAATACGATAAGGCATTTATAAATGACACCACTAAATAGAAGATTTTGATTGAAAATTATTATTAATTTATGGTAGCCGAAGTAATTTAAGTGAGTTTGGCATAGCTTGCTATGTTTTGTAGCATTTTTTGTAATTTTAAAGTGATTAGGCTAATTTTGGGGCGGTAAGGGGTAGTTGGGGGTGATTTATGGTAGCCGAAGTAATTTAGGTAAGTTTGACATAGTTTGCTATGGCTTGTATAATTTTTGTAATTTTAAAGTAATTGGGCTTATTTTGGGGTGGTAAGGGGTAGTTGGGGGTGATTTATGGTAGCCGAAGTAATTTAGGTGAGATTGACATAGTTTGCTATGGTTTGTATAATTTTTGTAATTTTAAAGTAATTGGGCTTATTTTGGGGTGGTAAGGGGTAGCTGGGGGTGATTTATGGTAGCCGAAATCATTTAGGTGAGTTTGACATGGTTTGCTATGGTTTGTAGCATTTTTTGTAATTTTAAAGCGATTGGGCTTATTTTAGGGCGGTAAGGGGTAGTGTGGGGTGATTTATGGTAGCCGAAGTAATTTAAGTGAGTTTGACATAGTTTGCTATAATTTGTAACATTTTCTGTAATTTTAAAGTGATTGGGCTTATTTTGGGGTGGTAAGGGGTAGTTGGGGGTGATTTATGGTAGCCGAAGTAATTTAGGTGAGTTTGACATAGTTTGCTATGGTTTGTATAATTTTTTGTAATTTTAAAGTAATTGGGCTTATTTTGGGGTGGTAAGGGGTAGTTGGGGGTGATTTATGATAGCCGAAGTAATTTAAGTGAGTTTGGCATAGTTTGCTATGGTTTGCAGCATTTTTTGTAATTTTAAAGTGATTGGGTTTAGTTTGTGGTTGGTAAGGGGTAGTAGGGGGTGATTTATTGTAGCCGAAGTAATTTAAGTGAGTTTGGCATAGTTTGACATGGTTTGCTATGGTTTGTAGCATTTTTTGTAATTTTAAAGCGATTTATTTTAGGGCGGTAAGGGGTAGTTGGGGGTGATTTATGGTAGCCGAAGTAATTTAAGTGAGTTTGACATAGTTTGCTATGGTTTGTAACATTTTCTGTAATTTTAAAGTGATTGGGCTTATTTTGGGGTGGTAAGGGGTAGTTGGGGGTGATTTATGGTAGCCGAAGTAATTTAGGTGAGTTTGACATAGTTTGCTATGGTTTGTATAATTTTTTGTAATTTTAAAGTAATTGGGCTTATTTTGGGGTGGTAAGGGGTAGTTGGGGGTGATTTATGATAGCCGAAGTAATTTAAGTGAGTTTGGCACGTTTGCTATGGTTTGTAGCATTTTTTGTAATTTTAAAGTGATTGTTCTTATTTTGGGGTTGTAAGGAGTAGTTGGGGGTGATTTATGGTAGCCGAAGTAATTTATGGGAGTTTGGCATAGTTTGCTATGGTTTGCAGCATTTTTTGTAATTTTAAAATGATTGGGTTTAGTTTGTGGTTGGTAAGGGGTAGTTGGGGGTGATTTATGGTAGCCGAACTAATTTAAGTGAGTTTGGCACGTTTGCTATGGTTTGTAGCATTTTTTGTAATTTTAAAGTGATTGGTCTTATTTTGGGGTTGTAAGGAGTAGTTGGGGGTGATTTATGGTAGCCGAAGTAATTTATGGGAGTTTGGCATAGTTTGCTATGGTTTGTAGAATTTTTTGTAATTTTAAAGTGATTGGGCTTATTTTGGGGTGGTAGGGGGTAGTTGGGTGTGATTTATGGTAGCCGAAGTAATTTGGGTGAGTTTGGCATAGTTTGCTATGGTTTGTATCATTTTTTGTAATTTTAAAGTGATTGGGCTTAGTTTGGGGTGGTAAGGGGTAGTTGGGGGTGATTTATGGTAGCCGAAGTAATTTAGATGAGTTTGGCATAGTTTGATATTGCTTGTAACATTTTTTGTAATTTTAAAGTGATTGGGCTGAGTTTGGGGTGGTAAGGGGTAGTTGGGGATGATTTATGATAGCCGAAGTAATTTAGGTGACTTTGGAAGAGTTTGCTATGGTTTGTAGCATTTTTTGTAATTTTAAAGTGATTGGGCTTATTTTGGGGGGTAAGGGGTAGTTGGGGGTGATTTATGGTAGCCGAAGTAATTTGGGTGAGTTTGGCATAGTTTGCTATGGTTTGTATCATTTTTTGTAATTTTAAAGTGATTGGGCTTAGTTTGGGGTGGTAAGGGGTAGTTGGGGTGATTTATGGTAGCCGAAGTAATTTAGATGAGTTTGGCATAGTTTGATATTGCTTGTAACATTTTTTGTAATTTTAAAGTGATTGGGCTTATTTTGGGGTGGTAAGGGGTAGTTGGGGATGATTTATGATAGCCGAAGTAATTTAGGTGACTTTGGAATAGTTTGCTATGGTTTGTAGCATTTTTTGTAATCTTAAAGTGATTGGCCTTATATTGGGGTGGTAAGGAGTAGTTCGGGGTGATTTATGGTAGCCGAAGTAATTTAGGGGAGTTTGGCATAGTTTGCTACGGTTTGTAGATTTTTTTTGTAATTTTAAAGTGATTGAGCCTATTTTGGGATGGTAAGGGGTAGTTGGGGGTGATTTATGGAAGCCGAAGTAATTTAGATGAGTTTGGCATAGTTTGATATGGCTTGTAACATTTTTTGTAATTTTAAAGTGATTGAGCCTATTTTGGGGTGGTAAGGGGTAGTTGGGGGTGATTTATGGAAGCCGAAGTAATTTAGATGAGTTTGGCATAGTTTGATATGGCTTGTAACATTTTTTGTAATTTTAAAGTGATTGGGCTTATTTTGGGGTTGTAAGGGGTAGTTGGGGGTGATTTATGGTAGCCGAAGTAATTTAGGTGAGTTAGGCATAGTTTGCTATGATTTGTGTCATTTTGTTTTATTTTAAAGTGATTGGAGTTACTTGGGGTTGCTAAAGGGTGGTAAGGGCTGATTTAAGATAACGGCGGATCTATTTTATGTCAGTTTGGCGTAGTTCGGGAATTTTTTGGGGTTGATTTGGTAAAGTTTGCAATTGTAAGAGATATTTGAGGATGTTTAATGTAGACGGATTAAATTTGCAGTGGTTTTGTAATTTTTAATTGAGTCACGGATCGACATTATAATTGAAATCAAGATTATAATAAAAATATCCGCGGCCTCGCTAGGTACGGTAAAAATTTGATCACAAAAGCAGAAACTCGACGTTGAAATTGTTTAGGTTAAATAAGTGCTTTTAATGTAAACAGGTCGCCCGTCGTCGAAGTTGTTTTGGCTAGATACGTGCTTCTAACATAAACACGGTCTCCGCGATCCGATCATTTTTTGTTTATTTTAGCCGGTTTTTATTGAATTACAAAGGAACCGGGCCGAATTTCGCAAAATCCCTTCTTAGTGTTCACTTTCGGCACATGATACACCCGTGTCTAAAATTTCAAGTCTCCAGCCCTCACGGTTTGGGCTGTGGGTTGATTATGAATCAGTGTGTAGATGAATGAGTGTGTCAGTGAGGACACTTCGCTTTATATATATAGATTGGAAAAGTAGAGCATTCGTGTTTAATTGTATTATAATGTCGATTAGTCAACATCACCACTTTAGTCAACACTGAGTTTATTTAATCTACGTCCGGGCAACGCCGGGTACATTCAGCTAGTTCTGGTATAGTTTGTTATGATTTTTAACATTTTTTTGTAATTTTAAAGTGATTGGGCTTAGTTTGTTGCTGTAAAGTGTAGTTGGGGGTGATTTTTGATAGCCGAAGTAATTTAGGTGAGTTTGGCTAAGTTTGCTATGGTTAGTAGCATTTTTTTGTAATTTAAAAGTGATTGGGTTTAGTTTGTTGTGGTAAGGGTTAGTTGGTGATGATTTAGAGTAGCCGAAGTAATTTAGGTGAGTTTGGCATAGTTTGTTATGATTTGTACACCTTTTTTTGTAATTTTAAGATGATATGGTTTGGTTTGTTGTGGTAAGGGATAGTTGGGGGTGATTTAGGGTAGCCGAAATAATTTAGGTGATTCTGGTATAGTTTGTTATGATTTTTAGCATTTTTTTGTAATTTTAAAGTGATTGGGCTTAGTTTGTTGCTGTAAAGTGTAGTTGGGTGTGATTTTTAATAGCCGAAGTAATCTAGGTGTGTTTGGCATAGTTTGCTATGGTTACTAGCATTTTTTTGTAATTTAAAATTGATTGGGTTTAGTTTGTTGTGGTAAGGGTTAGTTGGCGATGATTTAGAGTAGCCGAAGTAATTTGGGTGAGTCTGGCATAGTTTGTTATCATTTGAACACCTTTTTTTGTAATTTTAAGATGATATGGTTTGGTTTGTTGTGGTAAGGGAGAGTTGGGGGTGATTTACGGTAGCCGAAGTAATTTAGGTAATTCTGGTATAGTTTGTTATGATTTTTAGCATTTTTTGTAATTTTAAAGTGATTGGGCTTAGTTTGTTGCTGTAAAGTGTAGTTGGGGGTGATTTTTGATAGCCGATGTAATTTAGGTGAGTTTGGCATAGTTTGCTATGGTTAGTAGCATTTTTTTGTAATTTAAAAGTGATTGGGTTTAGTTTGTTGTGGTAAGGGTTAGTTGGTGATGATTTAGAGTAGCCGAAGTAATTTAGGTGAGTCTGGCATAGTTTGTTATGATTTGTAGACCTTTTTGTGTAATTTTAAGATGATATGGTTTGGTTTGTTGTGGTAAGGGATAGTTGGGGGTGATTTACGGTAGCCGAAGTAATATAGGTGATTCTGGTATAGTTTGTTATGATTTTTAGCATTTTTTTGTAATTTTAAAGTGACTGGGCTTAGTTTGTTGCTGTAAAGTGTAGTTGGGGATGATTTTTGATAGCCGAAGTAATTTAGGTGAGTTTGGCATAGTTTGCTATGGTTAATCGCATTTTTTTGTAATTTAAAAGTGATTGGGTTTAGTTTGTTGTGGTAAGGATTAGTTGGTGATGATTTAGAGTAGCCGAAGTAATTTAGGTGAGTCTGGCATAGTTTGTTATGATTTGTACACCTTTTTTTGTAATTTTAAGACGATATGGTTTGGTTTGTTGTGGTAAGGGATAGTTCGGGATGATTTACGGTAGCCGAAGTAATTTAGGTGATTCTGGTATAGTTTGTTATGATTTTTAGCATTTTTTTGTAATTTTAAAGTGATTGGGCTTAGTTTGTTGCTGTAAAGTGTAGTTGGGGGTGATTTTTGATAGCCGAAATAATTTAGGTGAGTCTGGCATAGTTTGCTATG
Source organism: Eledona agricola (assembly GCA_964023215.1). Classification (NCBI taxonomy): domain Eukaryota; kingdom Metazoa; phylum Arthropoda; class Insecta; order Coleoptera; family Tenebrionidae; genus Eledona; species Eledona agricola. Next base: position 2,332,337 of record CAXIEJ010000140.1, on the reverse strand, counting down.
GTTAGTAGCATTTTTTTGTAATTTAAAAGTGATTGGGTTTAGTTTGTTGTGGTAAGGGTTAGTTGGTGATGATTATAGTAGCCGAAGTAATTTAGGTGAGTCTGGCATAGTTTGTTATGATTTGTACACCTTTTTTTGTAATTTTAAGATGATATGGTTTGGTTTGTTGTGGTAAGGGATAGTTGGGGGTGATTTACGGTAGCCGAAGTAATTTAGGTGATTCTGGTATAGTTCGTTATGATTTTTAGCATTTTTTTGTAATTTTAAAGTGATTGGGCTTAGTTTGTTGCTGTAAAGTGTAGTTGGGGGTGATTTTTGATAGCCGAAGTAATTTAGGTGAGTTTGGCATAGTTTGCTATGGTTAGTAGCATTTTTTTGTAATTTAAAACTGATTGGGTTTAGTTTGTTGTGGCAAGGGTTAGTTGGTGATGATTTAGAGTAGCCAAAGTAATTTAGGTGAGTCTGGCATAGTTTGTTATGATTTGTACACCTTTTTTTGTAATTTTAAGATGATATGATTTGGTTTGTTGTGGTAAGGGATAGTTGGGGGTGATTTACGGTAGCCGAAGTAATTTTTGTAATTCTGGTATAGTTTGTTATGATTTTTAGCATTTTTTTGTAATTTTAAAGTGATTGGGCTTAGTTTGTTGCTGTAAAGTGTAGTTGGGGGTGATTTTTGATAGCCGAAGTAATTTAGGTGAGTTTGGCATAGTTTGCTATGGTTAGTAGCATTTTTTTGTAATTTAAAAGTGATTGGGTTTAGTTTGTTGTGGCAAGGGTTAGTTGGTGATGATTTAGAGTAGCCGAAGTAATTTAGGTAAGTCTGGCATAGTTTGTTATGATTTGTACACCTTTTATTGTAATTTTAAGATGATATGGTTTGGTTTGTTGTGGTAAGGGATAGTTGGGGGTGATTTACGGTAGCCGAAGTAATTTAGGTTATTCTGGTATAGTTTGTTATGATTTTTAACATTTTTTTGTAATTTTAAAGTGATTCGGCTTAGTTTGTTGCTGTAAAGTGTAGTTGGGGGTGATTTTTGATAGCCGAAGTAATTTAGGTGAGTTTGGCTAAGTTTGCTATGGTTAGTAGCATTTTTTTGTAATTTAAAAGTGATTGGGTTTAGTTTGTTGTGGTAAGGGTTAGTTGGTGATGATTTAGAGTAGCCGAAGTAATTTAGGTGAGTTTGGCATAGTTTGTTATGATTTGTACACCTTTTTTTGTAATTTTAAGATGATATGGTTTGGTTTGTTGTGGTAAGGGATAGTTGGGGGTGATTTAGGGTAGCCGAAATAATTTAGGTGATTCTGGTATAGTTTGTTATGATTTTTAGCATTTTTTTGTAATTTTAAAGTGATTGGGCTTAGTTTGTTGCTGTAAAGTGTAGTTGGGGGTGATTTTTAATAGCCGAAGTAATCTAGGTGTGTTTGGCATAGTTTGCTATGGTTACTAGCATTTTTTTGTAATTTAAAATTGATTGGGTTTAGTTTGTTGTGGTAAGGGTTAGTTGGCGATGATTTAGAGTAGCCGAAGTAATTTAGGTGAGTCTGGCATAGTTTGTTATCATTTGTACACCTTTTTTTGTAATTTTAAGACGATATGGTTTGGTTTGTTGTGGTAAGGGATAGTTGGGGGTGATTTACGATAGCCGAAGTAATTTAGGTGATTCTGGTATAGTTTGTTATGATTTTTAGCATTTTTTTGTAATTTTAAAGTGATTGGGCTTAGTTTGTTGCTGTAAAGTGTAGTTGGGGGTGATTTTTGATAGCCGAAATAATTTAGGTGAGTTTGGCATAGTTTGCTATGGTTAGTAGCATTTTTTTTGTAATTTAAAAGTGATTGGGTATAGTTTGTTGTGGTAAGGGTTAATTGGTGATGATTTAGAGTAGCCGGAGTAATTTAGGTGAGTCTGGCATAGTTTGTTATGATTTGTACACCTTTTTTTGTAATTTTAAGATGATATGGTTTGGTTTGTTGTGGTAAGGGAGAGTTGGGGGTGATTTACGGTAGCCGAAGTAATTTAGGTAATTCTGGTATAGTTTGTTATGATTTTTAGCATTTTTTGTAATTTTAAAGTGATTGGGCTTAGTTTGTTGCTGTAAAGTGTAGTTGGGGGTGATTTTTGATAGCCGATGTAATTTAGGTGAGTTTGGCATAGTTTGCTATGGTTAGTAGCATTTTTTTGTAATTTAAAAGTGATTGGGTTTAGTTTGTTGTGGTAAGGGTTAGTTGGTGATGATTTAGAGTAGCCGAAGTAATTTAGGTGAGTCTGGCATAGTTTGTTATGATTTGTAGACCTTTTTGTGTAATTTTAAGATGATATGGTTTGGTTTGTTGTGGTAAGGGATAGTTGGGGGTGATTTACGGTAGCCGAAGTAATATAGGTAATTCTGGTATAGTTTGTTATGATTTTTAGCATTTTTTTGTAATTTTAAAGTGATTGGGCTTAGTTTGTTGCAGTAAAGTGTAGTTTGGGGTGATTTTTGATAGCCGAAGTAATTTAGGTGAGTTTGGCATAGTTTGCTATGGTTAGTAGCATTTTTTTGTAATTTAAAAGTGATTGGGTTTAGTTTGTTGTGGTAAGGGTTAGTTGGTGATGATTTAGAGTAGCCGAAGTAATTTAGTTGAGTCTGGCATAGTTTGTTATGATTTGTACACCTTTTTTTGTAATTTTAAGATGATATGGTTTGGTTTGTTGTGGTAAGGGATAGTTGGGGGTGATTTGCGGTAGCCGAAGTAATTTAGGTGATTCTGGTATAGTTTGTTATGATTTTTAGCATTTTTTTGTAATTTTAATGTGATTGAGCTTAGTTTGTTGTTGTAAAGTGTAGTTGGGGGTGATTTTTGATAGCCGAAGTAATTTAGGTGAGTTTGGAATAGTTTGCTATGGTTAGTAGCATTTTTTTGTAATTTAAAAGTGATTGGGTTTGGTTTGTTGTAGTAAGGGTTAGTTGGTAATGATTTAGAGTAGCCGAAGTAATTTAGGTGAGTCTGGCATAGTTTGTTATGATTTGTTCACCTTTTTTTGTAATTTTAAGATGATATGGTTTGGTTTGTTGTGGTAAGGGATAGTTGGGGGTGATTTACGGTAGCCGAAGTAATTTAGGTTATTCTAGTATAGTTTGTTATGATTTTTAGCATTTTTTTGTAATTTTAAAGTGATTGGGCTTAGTTTGTTGCTGTAAAGTGTAGTTGAGGGTGATTTTTGATAGCCGAAGTAATTTAGGTGAATTTGGCTAAGTTTGCTATGGTTAGTAGCATTTTTTTGTAATTTAAAAGTGATTGGGTTTAGTTTGTTGTGGTAAGGGTTAGTTGGTGATGATTTAGAGTAGCCGAAGTAATTTAGGTGAGTTTGGCATAGTTTGTTATGATTTGTACAACTTTTTTTGTAATTTTAAGATGATATGGTTTGGTTTGTTGTGGTAAAGGATAGTTGGGGGTGATTTAGGGTAGCCGAAATAATTTAGGTGATTCTGGTATAGTTTGTTATGATTTTTAGCATTTTTTTGTAATTTTAAAGTGATTGGGCTTAGTTTGTTGCTGTAAAGTGTAGTTGGGGGTGATTTTTAATAGCCGAAGTAATCTAGGTGTGTTTGGCATAGTTTGCTATGGTTACTAGCATTTTTTTATAATTTAAAAGTGATTGGGTTTAGTTTGTTGTGGTAAGGGTTAGTTGGTGATGATTTAGAGTAGCCGAAGTAATTTAGGTAAGTCTGGCATAGTTTGTTAACATTTGTACACCTTTTTTTGTAATTTTAAGATGATATGGTTTGGTTTGTGGTGGTAAGAGATAGTTGGGGGTGATTTAGGGTAGCCGAAGTAATTTAGGTAATTCTGGTATAGTTTGTTATGATTTTTAGCATTTTTTTGTAATTTTAAAGTGGTTGGGCTTAGTTTGTTGCAGTAAAGTGTAGTTTGGGGTGATTTTTGATAGCCGAAGTAATTTAGGTGAGTTTGGCATAGTTTGCTATGGTTAGTAGCATTTTTTTGTAATTTAAAAGTGATTGGGTTTAGTTTGTTGTGGTAAGGATTAGTTGGTGATTATTTAGAGTAGCCGAAGTAATTTAGGTAAGTCTGGCATAGTTTGTTATGATTTGTACACCTTTTTTTGTAATTTTAAGATGATATGGTTTGGTTTGTTGTGGTAAGAGATAGTTGGGGGTGATTTAGGGTAGCCGAAGTAATTTAGGTGATTCTGGTGTAGTTTGTTATGATTTTTAGCATTTTTTTGTAATTTTAAAGTGATTGGGCTTAGTTTGTTGCTGTAAAGTGTAGTTGGGGGTGATTTTTAATAGCCGAAGTAATCTAGGTGTGTTTGGCATAGTTTGCTATGGTTACTAGCATTTTTTTATAATTTAAAAGTGATTGGGTTTAGTTTGTTGTGGTAAGGGTTAGTTGGTGATGATTTAGAGTAGCCGAAGTAATTTAGGTAAGTCTGGCATAGTTTGTTATCATTTGTACACCTTTTTTTGTAATTTTAAGACGATATGGTTTGGTTTGTTGTGGTAAGGGATAGTTGGGGGTGATTTACGGTAGCCGAAGTAATTTAGGTGATTCTGGTGTAGTTTGTTATGATTTTTAGCATTTTTTTGTAATTTTAAAGTGATTGGGCTTAGTTTGTTGCTGTAAAGTGTAGTTGGGGGTGATTTTTGATAGCCGAAATAATTTAGGTGAGTTTGGCATAGTTTGCTATGGTTAGTAGCATTTTTTTGTAATTTAAAAGTGATTGGGTTTAGTTTGTTGTGGTAAGGGTTAATCGGTGATGATTTAGAGTAGCCGAAGTAATTTAGGTGAGTCTGGCATAGTTTGTTATGATTTGTACACCTTTTTTGTAATTTTAAGATGATATGGTTTGTTTTGTTGTGGTAAGGGAGAGTTGGGGGTGATTTACGGTAGCCGAAGTAATTTAGGTGATTCTGGTATAGTTTGTTATGATTTTTAGCATTTTTTTGTAATTTTAAAGTGATTGGGCTTAGTTTGTTGCAGTAAAGTGTAGTTTGGGATGATTTTTGATAGCCGAAGTAATTTAGGTGAGTTTGGCATAGTTTGCTATGGTTAGTAGCATTTTTTTGTAATTTAAAAGTGATTGGGTTTAGTTTGTTGTGGTAAGGGTTAGTTGGTGATGATTTAGAGTAGCCGAAGTAATTTAGGTGAGTCTGGCATAGTTTGTTATGATTTGTACACCTTTTTTTGTAATTTTAAGATGATATGGTTTGGTTTGTTGTGGTAAGGGATAGTTGGGGGTGATTTACGGTAGCCGAAGTAATTTAGGTAATTCTGGTATAGTTTGTTATGATTTTTAGCATTTTTTTGTAATTTTAAAGTGATTGGGCTTAGTTTGTTGCTGTAAAGTGTAGTTGGGGGTGATTTTTGATAGCCGAAGTAATTTAGATGAATTTGGCATAGTTTGCTATGGTTAGTAACATTTTTTTGTAATTTAAAAGTGATTGGGTTTAGTTTGTTGTGGTAAGGGTTAGTTGGTGATGATTTAGAGTAGCCGAAGTAATTTAGGTGAGTCTGGCATAATTTGTTATGATTTGTACACCTTTTTTTGTAATTTTAAGATGATATGGTTTGGTTTGTTGTGGTAAGGGATAGTTGGGGGTGATTTACGGTAGCCGAAGTAATTTAGGTGATTCTGGTATAGTTTGTTATGATTTTTTGCATTTTTTTGTAATTTTAAAGTAATTGGGCTTAGTTTGTTGCTGTAAAGTGTAGTTGAGGGTGATTTTTGATAGCCGAAGTAATTTAGGTGAGTTTGGCATAGTTTGCTATGGTTAGTAGCATTTTTTTGTAATATAAAAGTAATTGGGTTTAGTTTGTTGTAGTAAGGGTTAGTTGGTGATGATTTAGAGTAGCCGAAGTAATTTAGGTGAGTCTGGCATAGTTTGTTATGATTTGTACACCTTTTTTTGTAATTTTAAGATGATATGGTTTGGTTTGTTGTGGTAAGGGATAGTTGGGGGTGATTTACGATAGCCGAAGTAATTTAGGTGATTCTGGTATAGTTTGTTATGATTTTTAGCATTTTTTTGTAATTTTAAAGTGATTGGGCTTAGTTTGTTGCTGTAAAGTGTAGTTGGGGGTGATTTTTGATAGCCGAAGTAATTTAGGTGAGTTTGGCATAGTTTGCTATTATTAGTAGCATTTTTTTGTAATTTAAAAGTGATTGGGTTTAGTTTGTTGTGGTAAGGGTTAGTTGGTGTTGATTTAGAGTAGCCGAAGTAATTTAGGTGAGTCTGGCATAGTTTGTTATGATTTGTACATCTTTTTTTGTAATTTGAAGATGATATGGTTTAGTTTGTTGTGGTAAGGGATAGTTGGGGGTGATTTACGGTAGCCGAAGTAATTTAGGTGATTCTGGTATAGTTTGTTATGATTTTTATCATTTTTTTGTAATTTTAAAGTGATTGGGCTTAGTTTGTTGCTGTAAAGTGTAGTTGGGGGTGATTTTTGATAGCCAAAGTAATTTTGGTGAATTTGGCATGGTTTGCTATGGTTAGTAGAATTTTTAGTAATTTAAAAGTGATTGGGTTTAGTTTGTTGTGGTAAGGGTTAGTTGGTAATAATTTAGAATAGCCGAAGTAATTTAGGTGAGTCTGGCATAGTTTGTTATGAATTGTACACCTTTTTTTGTAATTTTAAGATGATATGGTTTGGTTTGTTGTGGTAAGGGATAGTTGGGGTGATTTACGGTAGCCGAAGTAATTTAGGTGATTCTGGTGTAGTTTGTTATGTTATGTTTTAGCATTTTTTTGTAATTTTAAAGTGATTGGGCTTAGTTTGTTGCTGTAAAGTGTAGTTGGTTTTGATTTTTGATAGCCGAAGTAATTTAGGTGAGTTTGGCATAGTTTGCTATGGTTAGTAGCATTTTTTTGTAATTTAAATGTGATTGGGTTTAGTTTTTTGTGGTAAGGGTTAGTTGGTGATGATTTAGAGTAGCCGAAGTAATTTAGGTGAGTCTGGCATAGTTTGTTATGATTTGTACACCTTTTTTTGTAATTTTAAGATGATATGGTTTGGTTTGTTGTGGTAAGAGATAGTTGGGGGTGATTTAGGGTAGCCGAAGTAATTTAGGTGATTCTGGTGTAGTTTGTTATGATTTTTAGCATTTTTTTGTAATTTTAAAGTGATTGGGTTTAGTTTGTTGCTGTAAAGTGTAGTTGGGGGTGATTTTTAATAGCCGAAGTAATTTAGGTAAGTCTGGCATAGTTTGTTATCATTTGTACACCTTTTTTGTAATTTTAAGACGATATGGTTTGGTTTGTTGTGGTAAGGGATAGTTGGGGGTGATTTACGGTAGCCGAAGTAATTTAGGTGATTCTGGTATAGTTTGTTATGATTTTTAGCATTTTTTTGTAATTTTAAAGTGATTGGGCTTAGTTTGTTGCTGTAAAGTGTAGTTGGGGGTGATTTTTGATAGCCGAAATAATTTAGGTGAGTTTGGCATAGTTTGCTATGGTTAGTAGCATTTTTTTGTAATTTAAAAGTGATTGGGTTTAGTTTGTTGTGGTAAGGGTTAATCGGTGATGATTTAGAGTAGCCGAAGTAATTTAGGTGAGTCTGGCATAGTTTGTTATGATTTGTACACCTTTTTTGTAATTTTAAGATGATATGGTTTGTTTTGTTGTGGTAAGGGAGAGTAGGGGGTGATTTACGGTAGCCGAAGTAATTTAGGTGATTCTGGTATAGTTTGTTATGATTTTTAGCATTTTTTTGTAATTTTAAAGTGATTGGGCTTAGTCTGTTGCAGTAAAGTGTAGTTTGGGGTGATTTTTGATAGCCGAAGTAATTTAGGTGAGTTTGGCATAGTTTGCTATGGTTAGTAGCATTTTTTTGTAATTTAAAAGTGATTGGGTTTAGTTTGTTGTGGTAAGGGTTAGTTGGTGATGATTTAGAGTAGCCGAAGTAATTTAGGTGAGTCTGGCATAGTTTGTTATGATTTGTACACCTTTTTTTGTAATTTTAAGATGATATGGTTTGGTTTGTTGTGGTAAGGGATAGTTTGGGGTGATTTACGGTAGCCGAAGTAATTTAGGTAATTCTGGAATAGTTTGTTATGATTTTTAGCATTTTTTTGTAATTTTAAAGTGATTGGGCTTAGTTTGTTGCTGTAAAGTGTAGTTGGGGGTGATTTTTGATAGCCGAAGTAATTTAGATGAATTTGGCATAGTTTGCTATGGTTAGTAACATTTTTTTGTAATTTAAAAGTGATTGGGTTTAGTTTGTTGTGGTAAGGGTTAGTTGGTGATGATTTAGAGTAGCCGAAGTAATTTAGGTGAGTCTGGCATAATTTGTTATGATTTATACACCTTTTTTTGTAATTTTAAAATGATATGGTTTGGCTTGTTGTGGTAAGGGATAGTTGGGGGTGATTTACGGTAGCCGAAGTAATTTAGGTGATTCTGGTATAGTTTGTTATGATTTTTAGCATTTTTTTGTAATTTTAAAGTAATTGGGCTTAGTTTGTTGCTGTAAAGTGTAGTTGAGGGTGATTTTTGATAGCCGAAGTAATTTAGGTGAGTTTGGCATAGTTTGCTATGGTTAGTAGCATTTTTTTGTAATATAAAAGTAATTGGGTTTAGTTTGTTGTAGTAAGGGTTAGTTGGTGATGATTTAGAGTAGCCGAAGTAATTTAGGTGAGTCTGGCATAGTTTGTTATGATTTGTACACCTTTTTTTGTAATTTTAAGATGATATGGTTTGGTTTGTTGTGGTAAGGGATAGTTGGGGGTGATTTACGATAGCCGAAGTAATTTAGGTGATTCTGGTATAGTTTGTTATGATTTTTAGCATTTTTTTGTAATTTTAAAGTGATTGGGCTTAGTTTGTTGCTGTAAAGTGTAGTTGGGGGTGATTTTTGATAGCCGAAGTAATTTAGGTGAGTTTGGCATAGTTTGCTATTATTAGTAGCATTTTTTTGTAATTTAAAAGTGATTGGGTTTAGTTTGTTGTGGTAAGGGTTAGTTGGTGTTGATTTAGAGTAGCCGAAGTAATTTAGGTGAGTCTGGCATAGTTTGTTATGATTTGTACATCTTTTTTTGTAATTTGAAGATGATATGGTTTAGTTTGTTGTGGTAAGGGATAGTTGGGGGTGATTTACGGTAGCCGAAGTAATTTAGGTGATTCTGGTATAGTTTGTTATGATTTTTATCATTTTTTTGTAATTTTAAAGTGATTGGGCTTAGTTTGTTGCTGTAAAGTGTAGTTGGGGGTGATTTTTGATAGCCAAAGTAATTTTGGTGAATTTGGCATGGTTTGCTATGGTTAGTAGAATTTTTAGTAATTTAAAAGTGATTGGGTTTAGTTTGTTGTGGTAAGGGTTAGTTGGTAATAATTTAGAATAGCCGAAGTAATTTAGGTGAGTCTGGCATAGTTTGTTATGAATTGTACACCTTTTTTTGTAATTTTAAGATGATATGGTTTGGTTTGTTGTGGTAAGGGATAGTTGGGGTGATTTACGGTAGCCGAAGTAATTTAGGTGATTCTGGTGTAGTTTGTTATGTTATGTTTTAGCATTTTTTTGTAATTTTAAAGTGATTGGGCTTAGTTTGTTGCTGTAAAGTGTAGTTGGTTTTGATTTTTGATAGCCGAAGTAATTTAGGTGAGTTTGGCATAGTTTGCTATGGTTAGTAGCATTTTTTTGTAATTTAAATGTGATTGGGTTTAGTTTTTTGTGGTAAGGGTTAGTTGGTGATGATTTAGAGTAGCCGAAGTAATTTAGGTGAGTCTGGCATAGTTTGTTATGATTTGTACACCTTTTTTTGTAATTTTAAGATGATATGGTTTGGTTTGTTGTGGTAAGAGATAGTTGGGGGTGATTTAGGGTAGCCGAAGTAATTTAGGTGATTCTGGTGTAGTTTGTTATGATTTTTAGCATTTTTTTGTAATTTTAAAGTGATTGGGTTTAGTTTGTTGCTGTAAAGTGTAGTTGGGGGTGATTTTTAATAGCCGAAGTAATTTAGGTAAGTCTGGCATAGTTTGTTATCATTTGTACACCTTTTTTGTAATTTTAAGACGATATGGTTTGGTTTGTTGTGGTAAGGGATAGTTGGGGGTGATTTACGGTAGCCGAAGTAATTTAGGTGATTCTGGTATAGTTTGTTATGATTTTTAGCATTTTTTTGTAATTTTAAAGTGATTGGGCTTAGTTTGTTGCTGTAAAGTGTAGTTGGGGGTGATTTTTGATAGCCGAAATAATTTAGGTGAGTTTGGCATAGTTTGCTATGGTTAGTAGCATTTTTTTGTAATTTAAAAGTGATTGGGTTTAGTTTGTTGTGGTAAGGGTTAATCGGTGATGATTTAGAGTAGCCGAAGTAATTTAGGTGAGTCTGGCATAGTTTGTTATGATTTGTACACCTTTTTTGTAATTTTAAGATGATATGGTTTGTTTTGTTGTGGTAAGGGAGAGTAGGGGGTGATTTACGGTAGCCGAAGTAATTTAGGTGATTCTGGTATAGTTTGTTATGATTTTTAGCATTTTTTTGTAATTTTAAAGTGATTGGGCTTAGTCTGTTGCAGTAAAGTGTAGTTTGGGGTGATTTTTGATAGCCGAAGTAATTTAGGTGAGTTTGGCATAGTTTGCTATGGTTAGTAGCATTTTTTTGTAATTTAAAAGTGATTGGGTTTAGTTTGTTGTGGTAAGGGTTAGTTGGTGATGATTTAGAGTAGCCGAAGTAATTTAGGTGAGTCTGGCATAGTTTGTTATGATTTGTACACCTTTTTTTGTAATTTTAAGATGATATGGTTTGGTTTGTTGTGGTAAGGGATAGTTGGGGGTGATTTACGGTAGCCGAAGTAATTTAGGTAATTCTGGTATAGTTTGTTATGATTTTTAGCATTTTTTTGTAATTTTAAAGTGATTGGGCTTAGTTTGTTGCTGTAAAGTGTAGTTGGGGGTGATTTTTGATAGCCGAAGTAATTTAGATGAATTTGGCATAGTTTGCTATGGTTAGTAACATTTTTTTGTAATTTAAAAGTGATTGGGTTTAGTTTGTTGTGGTAAGGGTTAGTTGGTGATGATTTAGAGTAGCCGAAGTAATTTAGGTGAGTCTGGCATAATTTGTTATGATTTATACACCTTTTTTTGTAATTTTAAAATGATATGGTTTGGCTTGTTGTGGTAAGGGATAGTTGGGGGTGATTTACGGTAGCCGAAGTAATTTAGGTGATTCTGGTATAGTTTGTTATGATTTTTAGCATTTTTTTGTAATTTTAAAGTAATTGGGCTTAGTTTGTTGCTGTAAAGTGTAGTTGAGGGTGATTTTTGATAGCCGAAGTAATTTAGGTGAGTTTAGCATAGTTTGCTATGGTTAGTAGCATTTTTTTGTAATATAAAAGTAATTGGGTTTAGTTTGTTGTAGTAAGGGTTAGTTGGTGATGATTTAGAGTAGCCGAAGTAATTTAGGTGAGTCTGGCATAGTTTGTTAGGATTTGTACACCTTTTTTTGTAATTTTAAGATGATATGGTTTGGTTTGTTGTGGTAAGGGATAGTTGGGGGTGATTTACGATAGCCGAAGTAATTTAGGTGATTCTGGTATAGTTTGTTATGATTTTTAGCATTTTTTTGTAATTTTAAAGTGATTGGGCTTAGTTTGTTGCTGTAAAGTGTAGTTGGGGGTGATTTTTGATAGCCGAAGTAATTTAGATGAATTTTGCATAGTTTGCTATGGTTAGTAACATTTTTTTGTAATATAAAAGTAATTGGGTTTAGTTTGTTGTAGTAAGGGTTAGTTGGTGATGATTTAGAGTAGCCGAAGTAATTTAGGTGAGTCTGGCATAGTTTGTTATGATTTGTACACCTTTTTTTGTAATTTGAAGATGATATGGTTTAGTTTGTTGTGGTAAGGGATAGTTGGGGGTGATTTACGGTAGCCGAAGTAATTTAGGTGATTCTGGTATAGTTTGTTATGATTTTTAGCATTTTTTTGTAATTTTAAAGTGATTGGGCTTAGTTTGTTGCTGTAAAGTGTAGTTGGGGGTGATTTTTGATAGCCGAAGTAATTTAGATGAATTTGGCATAGTTTGCTATGGTTAGTAACATTTTTTTGTAATTTAAAAGTGATTGGGTTTAGTTTGTTGTGGTAAGGGTTAGTTGGTGATGATCTAGAGTAGCCGAAGTAATTTAGGTGAGTCTGGCATAATTTGTTATGATTTGTACACCTTTTTTTGTAATTTTAAAATGATATGGTTTGGCTTGTTGTGGTAAGGGATAGTTGGGGGTGATTTACGGTAGCCGAAGTAATTTAGGTGATTCTGGTATAGTTTGTTATGATTTTTAGCATTTTTTTGTAATTTTAAAGTAATTGGGCTTAGTTTGTTGCTGTAAAGTGTAGTTGAGGGTGATTTTTGATAGCCGAAGTAATTTAGATGAATTTGGCATAGTTTGCTATGGTTAGTAACATTTTTTTGTAATTTAAAAGTGATTGGGTTTAGTTTGTTGTGGTAAGGGTTAGTTGGTGATGATTTAGAGTAGCCGAAGTAATTTAGGTGAGTCTGGCATAGTTTGTTATGATTTGTACACCTTTTTTTGTAATTTTAAGATGATATGGTTTGGTTTGTTGTGGTAAGGGATAGTTGGGGGTGATTTACGGTAGCCGAAGTAATTTAGGTAATTCTGGTATAGTTTGTTATGATTTTTAGCATTTTTTTGTAATTTTAAAGTTATTGGGCTTAGTTTGTTGCTGTAAAGTGTAGTTGGGGGTGATTTTTGATAGCCGAAGTAATTTAGATGAATTTGGCATAGTTTGCTATGGTTAGTAACATTTTTTTGTAATATAAAAGTAATTGGGTTTAGTTTGTTGTAGTAAGGGTTAGTTGGTGATGATTTAGAGTAGCCGAAGTAATTTAGGTGAGTCTGGCATAGTTTGTTATGATTTGTACACCTTTTTTTGGAATTTTAAGATGATATGGTTTGGTTTGTTGTGGTAAGGGATAGTTGGGGGTGATTTACGATAGCCGAAGTAATTTAGGTGATTCTGGTATAGTTTGTTATGATTTTTAGCATTTTTTTGTAATTTTAAAGTGATTGGGCTTAGTTTGTTGCTGTAAAGTGTAGTTGGGGGTGATTTTTGATAGCCGAAGTAATTTAGATGAATTTGGCATAGTTTGCTATGGTTAGTAACATTTTTTTGTAATTTAAAAGTGATTGGGTTTAGTTTGTTGTGGTAAGGGTTAGTTGGTGATGATTTAGAGTAGCCGAAGTAATTTAGGTGAGTCTGGCATAATTTGTTAAGATTTGTACACCTTTTTTTGTAATTTTAAAATGATATGGTTTGGCTTGTTGTGGTAAGGGATAGTTGGGGGTGATTTACGGTAGCCGAAGTAATTTAGGTGATTCTGGTATAGTTTGTTATGATTTTTAGCATTTTTTTGTAATTTTAAAGTAATTGGGCTTAGTTTGTTGCTGTAAAGTGTAGTTGAGGGTGATTTTTGATAGCCGAAGTAATTTAGATGAATTTGGCATAGTTTGCTATGGTTAGTAACATTTTTTTGTAATTTAAAAGTGATTGGGTTTAGTTTGTTGTGGTAAGGGTTAGTTGGTGATGATTTAGAGTAGCCGAAGTAATTTAGGTGAGTCTGGCATAGTTTGTTATGATTTGTACACCTTTTTTTGTAATTTTAAGATGATATGGTTTGGTTTGTTGTGGTAAGGGATAGTTGGGGGTGATTTACGGTAGCCGAAGTAATTTAGGTAATTCTGGTATAGTTTGTTATGATTTTTAGCATTTTTTTGTAATTTTAAAGTGATTGGGCTTAGTTTGTTGCTGTAAAGTGTAGTTGGGGGTGATTTTTGATAGCCGAAGTAATTTAGATGAATTTGGCATAGTTTGCTATGGTTAGTAACATTTTTTTGTAATTTAAAAGTGATTGGGTTTAGTTTGTTGTGGTAAGGGTTAGTTGGTGATGATTTAGAGTAGCCGAAGTAATTTAGGTGAGTCTGGCATAATTTGTTATGATTTGTACACCTTTTTTTGTAATTTTAAAATGATATGGTTTGGCTTGTTGTGGTAAGGGATAGTTGGGGGTGATTTACGATAGCCGAAGTAATTTAGGTGATTCTGGTATAGTTTGTTATGATTTTTAGCATTTTTTTGTAATTTTAAAGTGATTGGGCTTAGTTTGTTGCTGTAAAGTGTAGTTGGGGGTGATTTTTGATAGCCGAAGTAATTTAGGTGAGTTTGGCATAGTTTGCTATTATTAGTAGCATTTTTTTGTAATTTAAAAGTGATTGGGTTTAGTTTGTTGTGGTAAGGGTTAGTTGGTGTTGATTTAGAGTAGCCGAAGTAATTTAGGTGAGTCTGGCATAGTTTGTTATGATTTGTACACCTTTTTTTGTAATTTGAAGATGATATGGTTTAGTTTGTTGTGGTAAGGGATAGTTGGGGGTGATTTACGGTAGCCGAAGTAATTTAGGTGATTCTGGTATAGTTTGTTATGATTTTTATCATTTTTTTGTAATTTTAAAGTGATTGCGCTTAGTTTGTTGCTGTAAAGTGTAGTTGGGGGTGATTTTTGATAGCCAAAGTAATTTTGGTGAGTTTGGCATGGTTTGCTATGGTTAGTAGAATTTTTAGTAATTTAAAAGTGATTGGGTTTAGTTTGTTGTGGTAAGGGTTAGTTGGTAATGATTTAGAATAGCCGAAGTAATTTAGGTGAGTCTGGCATAGTTTGTTATGAATTGTACACCTTTTTTTGTAATTTTAAGATGATATGGTTTGGTTTGTTGTGGTAAGGGATAGTTGGGGTGATTTACGGTAGCCGAAGTAATTTAGGTGATTCTGGTGTAGTTTGTTATGTTATGTTTTAGCATTTTTTTGTAATTTTAAAGTGATTGGGCTTAGTTTGTTGCTGTAAAGTGTAGTTGGGGTTGATTTTTGATAGCCGAAGTAATTTAGGTGAGTTTGGCATAGTTTGCTATGGTTAGTAGCATTTTTTTGTAATTTAAAAGTGATTGGGTTTAGTTTTTTGTGGTAAGGGTTAGTTGGTGATGATTTAGAGTAGCCGAAGTAATTTAGGTGAGTCTGGCATAGTTTGTTATGATTTGTAAACCTTTTTTTGTAATTTTAAGATGATATGGTTTTATTTGTTGTGGTAAGGGATAGTTGGGGTTGTTTTACGGTAGCCGAAGTAATTTAGGTGATTCTGGTATAGTTTGTTATGATTTTTAGCATTTTTTTGTAATTTTAAAGTGGTTGAGCTTAGTTTGTTACTGTAAAGTGTAATTGGGGGTGATTTTTGATAGCCGATGTAATTTAGGTGAGTTTGGCATAGTTTGCTATGGTCAGTAGCATTTTTTTGTAATTTAAAAGTGATTGGGTTTAGTTTGTTGTGGTAAGGGTTAGTTGGTGATGATTTAGAGTAGCCGAAGTAATTTAGGTGAGTCTGGCATAGTTTGTTATGATTTGTACACCTTTTTTTGTAATTTTAAGATGATATGGTTTTATTTGTTGTGGTAAGGGATAGTTGGGGGTGTTTTACGGTAGCCGAAGTAATTTAGGTGATTCTGGTATAGTTTGTTATGATTTTTAGCATTTTTTTGTAATTTTAAAGTGGTTGAGCTTAGTTTGTTGCTGTAAAGTGTAGTTGGGGGTGATTTTTGATAGCCGAAGTAATTTAGGTGAGTTTGGCATAGTTTGCTATGGTTAGTAGCATTTTTTTGTAATTTAAAAGTGATTGGGTTTAGTTTGTTGTGGTAAGGGTTAGTTGGTGATGATATAGAGTGGCCGAAGTAATTTAGGTGAGTCTGGCATAGTTTGTTATGATTTGTTCACCTTTTTTTGTAATTTTAAGATGATATGGTTTGGTTTGTTGTGGTAAGGGATAGTTGGGGGTGATTTACGGTAGCCGAAGTAATTTAGGTTATTCTGGTATAGTTTGTTATGATTTTTAGCATTTTTTTGTAATTTTAAAGTGATTGGGCTTAGTTTGTTGCTGTAAAGTGTAGTTGGGGGTGATTTTTGATAGCCGAAGTAATTTAGGTGAGTTTGGCTAAGTTTGCTATGGTTAGTAGCATTTTTTTGTAATTTAAAAGTGATTGGGTTTAGTTTGTTGTGGTAAGGGTTAGTTGGGGATGATTTAGAGTAGCCGAAGTAATTTAGGTGAGTTTGGCATAGTTTGTTATGATTTGTACACCTTTTTTTGTAATTTTAAGATGATATGGTTTGGTTTGTTGTGGTAAGGGATAGTTGGGGGTGATTTAGGGTAGCCGAAATAATTTAGGTGATTCTGGTATAGTTTGTTATGATTTTTAGCATTTTTTTGTAATTTTAAAGCGATTGGGCTTAGTTTGTTGCTGTAAAGTGTAGTTGGGGGTGATTTTTAATAGCCGAAGTAATCTAGGTGTGTTTGGCATAGTTTGCTATGGTTACTAGCATTTTTTTGTAATTTAAAATTGATTGGGTTTAGTTTGTTGTGGTAAGGGTTAGTTGGCGATGATTTAGAGTAGCCGAAGTAATTTAGGTGAGTCTGGCATAGTTTGTTATCATTTGTACACCTTTTTTTGTAATTTTAAGACGATATGGTTTGGTTTGTTGTGGTAAGGGATAGTTGGGGGTGATTTACGGTAGCCGAAGTAATTTAGGTGATTCTGGTATAGTTTGTTATGATTTTTAGCATTTTTTTGTAATTTTAAAGTGATTGGGCTTAGTTTGTTGCTGTAAAGTGTAGTTGGGGGTGATTTTTGATAGCCGAAATAATTTAGGTGAGTTTGGCATAGTTTGATATGGTTAGTAGCATTTTTTTGTAATTTAAAAGTGATTGGGTTTAGTTTGTTGTGGTAAGGGTTAATTGGTGATGATTTAGAGTAGCCGAAGTAATTTAGGTGAGTCTGGCATAGTTTTTTATGATTTGTACACCTTTTTTTGTAATTTTAAGATGATATGGTTTGGTTTGTTGTGGTAAGGGAGAGTTGGGGGTGATTTACGGTAGCCGAAGTAATTTAGGTAATTCTGGTATAGTTTGTTACGATTTTTAGCATTTTTTTGTAATTTTAAAGTGATTGGGCTTAGTTTGTTGCTGTAAAGTGTAGTTGGGGGTGATTTTTGATAGCCGAAGTAATTTAGGTGAGTTTGGCATAGTTTGCTATGGTTAGTAGCATTTTTTTGTAATTTAAAAGTGATTGGGTTTAGTTTGTTGTGGTAAGGGTTAGTTGGTGATGATTTAGAGTAGCCGAAGTAATTTAGGTGAGTCTGGCATAGTTTGTTATGATTTGTACACCTTTTTTTGGAATTTTAAGATGATATGGTTTGGTTTGTTGTGGTAAGGGATAGTTGGGGGTGATTTACAGTAGCCGAAGTAATTTAGGTGATTCTGGTATAGTTTGTTATGATTTTTAGCATTTTTTTGTAATTTTAAAGTGACTGGGCTTAGTTTGTTGCTGTAAAGTGTAGTTGGGGGTGATTTTTGATAGCCGAAGTAATTTAGGTGAGTTTGGCATAGTTTGCTATGGTTAGTCGCATTTTTTTGTAATTTAAAAGTGATTGGGTTTAGTTTGTTGTGGTAAGGGTTAGTTGGTGATGATTTAGAGTAGCCGAAGTAATTTAGGTGAGTCTGGCATAGTTTGTTATGATTTGTACACCTTTTTTTGTAATTTTAAGACGATATGGTTTGGTTTGTTGTGGTAAGGGATAGTTGGGGGTGATTTACGGTAGCCGAAGTAATTTAGGTGATTCTGGTATAGTTTGTTATGATTTTTAGCATTTTTTTGTAATTTTAAAGTGATTGGGCTTAGTTTGTTGCTGTAAAGTGTAGTTGGGGGTGATTTTTGATAGCCGAAATAATTTAGGTGAGTTTGGCATAGTTTGCTATGGTTACTAGCATTTTTTTGTAATTTAAAATTGATTGGGTTTAGTTTGTTGTGGTAAGGGTTAGTTGGTGATGATTTAGAGTAGCCGAAGTAATTTAGGTGAGTCTGGCATAGTTTGTTATGATTTGTACACCTTTTTTTGTAATTTTAAGATGATATGGTTTGGTTTGTTGTGGTAAGGGATAGTTGGGGGTGATTTACGGTAGCCGAAGTAATTTAGGTGATTCTGGTATAGTTTGTTATGATTTTTAGCATTTTTTTGTAATTTTAAAGTGATTGGGCTTACTTTGTTGCTGTAAAGTGTATTTGGGGGTGATTTTTGATAGCCGAAGTAATTTAGGTGAGTTTGGCATAGTTTGCTATGGTTAGTAGCATTTTTTCGTAATTTAAAACTGATTGGGTTTAGTTTGTTGTGGTAAGGGTTAGTTGGTGATGATTTAGAGTAGCCGAAGTAATTTAGGTGAGTCTGGCATAGTTTGTTATGATTTGTACACCTTTTTTTGTAATTTTAAGACGATATGGTTTGGTTTGTTGTGGTAAGGGATAGTTGGGGGTGATTTACGGTAGCCGAAGTAATTTAGGTGATTCTGGTATAGTTTGTTATGATTTTTAGCATTTTTTTGTAATTTTAAAGTGATTGGGCTTAGTTTGTTGCTGTAAAGTGTAGTTGGGGGTGATTTTTGATAGCCGAAATAATTTAGGTGAGTTTGGCATAGTTTGCTATGGTTACTAGCATTTTTTTGTAATTTAAAATTGATTGGGTTTAGTTTGTTGTGGTAAGGGTTAGTTGGTGATGATTTAGAGTAGCCGAAGTAATTTAGGTGAGTCTGGCATAGTTTGTTATGATTTGTACACCTTTTTTTGTAATTTTAAGATGATATGGTTTGGTTTGTTGTGGTAAGGGATAGTTGGGGGTGATTTACGGTAGCCGAAGTAATTTAGGTGATTCTGGTATAGTTTGTTATGATTTTTAGCATTTTTTTGTAATTTTAAAATGATTGGGCTTAGTTTGTTGCTGTAAAGTGTAGTTGGGGGAGATTTTTGATAGCCGAAGTAATTTAGGTGAGTTTGGCATAGTTTGCTATGGTTAGTAGCATTTTTTTGTAATTTAAAACTGATTGGGTTTAGTTTGTTGTGGCAAGGGTTAGTTGGTGATGATTTAGAGTAGCCAAAGTAATTTAGGTGTGTCTGGCATAGTTTGTTATGATTTGTACACCTTTTTTTGTAATTTTAAGATGATATGGTTTGGTTTGTTGAGGTAAGGGATAGTTGGGGGTGATTTACGGTAGCCGAAGTAATTTTTGTGATTCTGGTATAGTTTGTTATGATTTTTAGCATTTTTTTGTAATTTTAAAGTGATTGGGCTTACTTTGTTGCTGTAAAGTGTATTTGGGGGTGATTTTTGATAGCCGAAGTAATTTAGGTGAGTTTGGCATAGTTTGCTATGGTTAGTAGCATTTTTTCGTAATTTAAAACTGATTGGGTTTAGTTTGTTGTGGTAAGGGTTAGTTGGTGATGATTTAGAGTAGCCGAAGTAATTTAGGTGAGTCTGGCATAGTTTGTTATGATTTGTACACCTTTTTTTGTAATTTTAAGACGATATGGTTTGGTTTGTTGTGGTAAGGGATAGTTGGGGGTGATTTACGGTAGCCGAAGTAATTTAGGTGATTCTGGTATAGTTTGTTATGATTTTTAGCATTTTTTTGTAATTTTAAAGTGATTGGGCTTAGTTTGTTGCTGTAAAGTGTAGTTGGGGGTGATTTTTGATAGCCGAAATAATTTAGGTGAGTTTGGCATAGTTTGCTATGGTTACTAGCATTTTTTTGTAATTTAAAATTGATTGGGTTTAGTTTGTTGTGGTAAGGGTTAGTTGGTGATGATTTAGAGTAGCCGAAGTAATTTAGGTGAGTCTGGCATAGTTTGTTATGATTTGTACACCTTTTTTTGTAATTTTAAGATGATATGGTTTGGTTTGTTGTGGTAAGGGATAGTTGGGGGTGATTTACGGTAGCCGAAGTAATTTAGGTGATTCTGGTATAGTTTGTTATGATTTTTAGCATTTTTTTGTAATTTTAAAGTGATTGGGCTTAGTTTGTTGTTGTAAAGTGTAGTTGGGGGAGATTTTTGATAGCCGAAGTAATTTAGGTGAGTTTGGCATAGTTTGCTATGGTTAGTAGCATTTTTTTGTAATTTAAAACTGATTGGGTTTAGTTTGTTGTGGCAAGGGTTAGTTGGTGATGATTTAGAGTAGCCAAAGTAATTTAGGTGTGTCTGGCATAGTTTGTTATGATTTGTACACCTTTTTTTGTAATTTTAAGATGATATGGTTTGGTTTGTTGAGGTAAGGGATAGTTGGGGGTGATTTACGGTAGCCGAAGTAATTTTTGTGATTCTGGTATAGTTTGTTATGATTTTTAGCATTTTTTTGTAATTTTAAAGTGATTGGGCTTACTTTGTTGCTGTAAAGTGTATTTGGGGGTGATTTTTGATAGCCGAAGTAATTTAGGTGAGTTTGGCATAGTTTGCTATGGTTAGTAGCATTTTTTCGTAATTTAAAACTGATTGGGTTTAGTTTGTTGTGGTAAGGGTTAGTTGGTGATGATTTAGAGTAGCCGAAGTAATTTAGGTGAGTCTGGCATAGTTTGTTATGACTTGTACACCTTTTTTGTAATTTTAAGATGATATGGTTTGGTTTGTTGTTGTAAGGGATAGTTGGGGGTGATTTACGGTAGCCGAAGTAATTTAGGTGATTCTAGTATAGTTTGTTATGATTTTTAGCATTTTTTTGTAATTTTAAAATGATTGGGCTTAGTTTGTTGCTGTAAAGTGTAGTTGGGGGTGATTTTTGATAGCCGAAGTAATTTAGGTGAGTTTGGCATAGTTTGCTATGGTTAGTAGCATTTTTTTGTAATTTAAAAGTGATTGGGTTTAGTTTGTTGTGGTAAGGGTTAGTTGGTGATGATTTAGAGTAGCCGAAGTAATTTAGGTGAGTCTGGCATAGTTTGTTATGATTTGTACACCTTTTTTTGTAATTTTAAGATGATATGTTTTGGTTTGTTGTGGTAAGAGATAGTTGGGGGTGATTTAGGGTAGCCGAAGTAATTTAGGTGATTCTGGTATAGTTTGTTATGATTTTTAGCATTTTTTTGTAATTTTAAAGTGATTGGGCTTAGTTTGTTGCTGTTAAGTGTAGTTGGGGGTGATTTTTAATAGCCGAAGTAATCTAGGTGTGTTTGGCATAGTTTTCTATGGTTACTAGCATTTTTTTATAATTTAAAAGTGATTGGGTTTAGTTTGTTGTGATAATTTAAAGTAGCCGAAGTAATTTAGGTAAGTCTGGCATAGTTTGTTATCATTTGTACACCTTTTTTTGTAATTTTAAGATGATATGGTTTGGTTTGTTGGGGTAAGGGATAGTTGGGGGTGATTTACGGTAGCCGAAGTAATTTAGGTGATTCTGGTATAGTTTGTTATGATTTTTAGCATTTTTTTGTAATTTTAAAGTGATTGGGCTTAGTTTGTTGCTGTAAAGTGTAGTTGGGGGTGATTTTTGATAGCCGAAATAATTTAGGTGAGTTTGGCATAGTTTGCTATGGTTAGTAGCATTTTTTTGTAATTTAAAAGTGATTGGGTTTAGTTTGTTGTGGTAAGGGTTAATCGGTGATGATTTAGAGTAACCGAAGTAATTTAGGTGAGTCTGGCATAGTTTGTTATGATTTGTACACCTTTTTTTGTAATTTTAAGATGATATGGTTTGGTTTGTTGTGGTAAGGGATAATTGGGGGTGATTTACGGTAGCCGAAGTAATTTAGGTGATTCTGGTATAGTTTGTTATGATTTTTAGCATTTTTTTGTAATTTTAAAGTGATTGGGCTTAGTTTGTTGCTGTAAAGTGTAGTTGGGGGTGATTTTTGATAGCCAAAGTAATTTAGGTGAGTTTGGCATAGTTTGCAATTATTAGTAGCATTTTTTTGTAATTTAAAAGTGATTGGGTTTAGTTTATTGTGGTAAGGGTTAGTTGGTGTTGATTTAGAGTAGCCGAAGTAATTTAGGTGAGTCTGGCATAGTTTGTTATGATTTGTACACCTTTTTTTGTAATTTGAAGATGATATGGTTTAGTTTGTTGTGGTAAGGGATAGTTGGGGGTGATTTACGGTAGCCGAAGTAATTTAGGTGATTCTGGTATAGTTTGTTATAATTTTTTTCATTTTTTTGTAATTTTAAAGTGATTGGGCTTAGTTTGTTGCTGTAAAGTGTAGTTGGGGGTGATTTTTGATAGCCAAAGTAATTTTGGTATGTTTGGCATAGTTTGCTATGGTTAGTAGCATTTTTAGTAATTTAAAAGTGATTGGGTTTAGTTTGTTGTGGTAAGGGTTAGTTGGTAATGATTTAGAATAGCCGAAGTAATTTAGGTGAGTCTGGCATAGTTTGTTATGAATTGTACACCTTTTTTTATAATTTTAAGATGATATGGTTTGGTTTGTTGTGGTAAGGGATAGTTGGGGGTGATTTACGGTAGCCGAAGTAATTTAGGTGATTCTGGTATAGTTTGTTATGATTTTTAGCATTTTTTTGTAATTTTACAGTGATTGGGCTTAGTTTGTTGCTGTAAAGTGTAGTTGGGGGTGATTTTTGATAGCCGAAGTAATTTAGATGAGTTTGGCATAGTTTGTTATGGTTAGTAGCATTTTTTTGTAATTTAAAAGTGATTGGGTTTAGTTTGTTGTGGTAAGGGTTAGTTGGTGATGATTTAGAGTATCCGAAGTAATTTAGGTGAGTCTGGTATAGTTTGTTATGATTTGTACACCTTTTCTTGTAATTTTAAGAAGATATGGTTTGGTTTGTTGTGGTAAGGGATAGTTGGGGGTGATTTACGGTAGCCGAAGTAATTTAGGTGATTCTGGTATAGTTTGTTATGATTTTTAACATTTTTTTGTAATTTTAAAGTGATTGGGCTTAGTTTGTTGCTGTAAAGTGTAGTTGGGGGTGATTTTTGATAGCCGAAGTAATTTAGGTGAGTTTGGCCTAGTTTGCTATGGTTAGTAGCATTTTTTTGTAATTTAAAAGTGATTGGGTTTAGTTTGTTGTGGTAAGGGTTAGTTGGTAATGATTTAGAGTAGCCGAAGTAATTTACGTGAGTCTGGCATAGTTTGTTATGATTTGTACACCTTTTTTTGTAATTTTAAGATGATATGGTTTTAGTTGTTGTGGTAAGGGATAGTTGGGGGTGTTTTACGGTAGCCGAAGTAATTTAGGTGATTCTGGTATAGTTTGTTATAATTTTTAGCATTTTTTTGTAATTTTAAAGTGGTTGGGCTTAGTTTGTTGCTGTAAAGTGTAGTTGGGGGTGATTTTTGATAGCCGAAGTAATTTAGGTGAGTTTGGCATAGTTTGCTATGGTCAGTAGCATTTTTAGTAATTTAAAAGTGATTGGGTTTAGTTTGTTGTGGTAAGGGTTAGTTGGTGATGATTTAGAGTATCCGAAGTAATTTAGGTGAGTCTGGTATAGTTTGTTATGATTTGTACACCTTTTCTTGTAATTTTAAGAAGATATGGTTTGGTTTGTTGTGGTAAGGGATAGTTGGGGGTGATTTACGGTAGCCGAAGTAATTTAGGTGATTCTGGTATAGTTTGTAATGATTTTTAACCTTTTTTTGTAATTTTAAAGTGATTGGGCTTAGTTTGTTGCTGTAAAGTGTAGTTGGGGGTGATTTTTGATAGCCGAAGTAATTTAGGTGAGTTTGGCCTAGTTTGCTATGGTTAGTAGCATTTTTTTGTAATTTAAAAGTGATTGGGTTTAGTTTGTTGTGGTAAGGGTTAGTTGGTAATGATTTAGAGTAGCCGAAGTAATTTAGGTGAGTCTGGCATAGTTTGTTATGATTTGTACACCTTTTTTTGTAATTTTAAGATGATATGGTTTTAGTTGTTGTGGTAAGGGATAGTTGGGGGTGTTTTACGGTAGCCGAAGTAATTTAGGTGATTCTGGTATAGTTTGTTATAATTTTTAGCATTTTTTTGTAATTTTAAAGTGGTTGGGCTTAGTTTGTTGCTGTAAAGTGTAGTTGGGGGTGATTTTTGATAGCCGAAGTAATTTAGGTGAGTTTGGCATAGTTTGCTATGGTCAGTAGCATTTTTTTGTAATTTAAAAGTGATTGGGTTTAGTTTGTTGTGATAATTTAAAGTAGCCGAAGTAATTTAGGTAAGTCTGGCATAGTTTGTTATCATTTGTACACCTTTTTTTGTAATTTTAAGACGATATGGTTTGGTTTGTTGTGGTAAGGGATAGTTGGGGGTGATTTACGGTAGCCGAAGTAATTTAGGTGATTCTGGTATAGTTTGTTAAGATTTTTAGCATTTTTTTGTAATTTTAAAGTGATTGGGCTTAGTTTGTTGCTGTAAAGTGTAGTTGGGGGTGATTTTTGATAGCCGAAGTAATTTAGGTGAGTTTGGCATAGTTTGCTATGGTCAGTAGCATTTTTTTGTAATTTAAAAGTGATTGGGTTTAGTTTGTTGTGGTAAGGGTTAGTTGGTGATGATTTAGAGTAGCCGAGGTAATTTAGGTGAGTCTGGCATAGTTTGTTATGACTTGTACACCTTTTTTGTAATTTTAAGATGATATGGTTTGGTTTGTTGTTGTAAGGGATAGTTGGGGGTGATTTACGGTAGCCGAAGTAATTTAGGTGATTCTAGTATAGTTTGTTATGATTTTTAGCATTTTTTTGTAATTTTAAAGGGATTGGGCTTAGTTTGTTGCTGTAAAGTGTAGTTGGGGGTGATTTTTGATAGCCGAAGTAATTTAGGTGAGTTTGGCATAGTTTGCTATGGTTAGTAGCATTTTTTTGTAATTTAAAAGTGATTGGGTTTAGTTTGTTGTGGTAAGGGTTAGTTGGTGATGATTTAGAGTAGCCGAAGTAATTTAGGTGAGTCTGGCATAGTTTGTTATGATTTGTACACCTTTTTTTGTAATTTTAAGATGATATGGTTTGGTTTGTTGTGGTAAGAGATATTTGGGAGTGATTTAGGGTAGCCGAAGTAATTTAGGTGATTCTGGTATAGTTTGTTATGATTTTTAGCATTTATTTGTAATTTTAAAGTGATTGGGCTTAGTTTGTTGCTGTTAAGTGTAGTTGGGGGTGATTTTTAATAGCCGAAGTAATCTAGGTGTGTTTGGCATAGTTTTCTATGGTTACTAGCATTTTTTTATAATTTAAAAGTGATTGGGTTTAGTTTGTTGTGGTAAGGGTTAGTTGGTGATAATTTAGAGTAGCCGAAG
Organism: Eledona agricola; assembly: GCA_964023215.1. Classification (NCBI taxonomy): domain Eukaryota; kingdom Metazoa; phylum Arthropoda; class Insecta; order Coleoptera; family Tenebrionidae; genus Eledona; species Eledona agricola. Next base: position 2,307,260 of record CAXIEJ010000140.1, on the reverse strand, counting down.
TAATTTAGGTAAGTCTGGCATAGTTTGTTATCATTTGTACACCTTTTTTTGTAATTTTAAGACGATATGGTTTGGTTTGTTGTGGTAAGGGATAGTTGGGGGTGATTTACGGTAGCCGAAGTAATTTAGGTGATTCTGGTATAGTTTGTTATGATTTTTAGCATTTTTTTGTAATTTTAAAGTGATTGGGCTTAGTTTGTTGCTGTAAAGTGTAGTTGGGGGTGATTTTTGATAGCCGAAATAATTTAGGTGAGTTTGGCATAGTTTGCTATGGTTAGTAGCATTTGTTTGTAATTTAAAAGTGATTGGGTTTAGTTTGTTGTGGTAAGGGTTAATCGGTGATGATTTAGAGTAACCGAAGTAATTTAGGTGAGTCTGGCATAGTTTGTTATGATTTGTACACCTTTTTTGTAATTTTAAGATGATATGGTTTGTTTTGTTGTGGTAAGGGAGAGTTGGGGGTGATTTACGGTAGCCGAAGTAATTTAGGTGATTCTGGTATAGTTTGTTATGATTTTTAGCATTTTTTTGTAATTTTAAAGTGATTGGGCTTAGTTTGTTGCTGTAAAGTGTAGTTTGGGGTGATTTTTGATAGCCGAAGTAATTTAGGTGAGTTTGGCATAGTTTGCTATGGTTAGTAGCATTTTTTTGTAATTTAAAATTGATTGGGTTTAGTTTGTTGTGGTAAGGGTTAGTTGGTGATGATTTAGAGTAGCCGAAGTAATTTAGGTGAGTCTGGCATAGTTTGTTATGATTTGTACACCTTTTTTTGTAATTTTAAGATGATATGGTTTGGTTTGTTGTGGTAAGGGATAATTGGGGGTGATTTACGGTAGCCGAAGTAATTTAGGTGATTCTGGTATAGTTTGTTATGATTTTTAGCATTTTTTTGTAATTTTAAAGTGATTGGGCTTAGTTTGTTGCTGTAAAGTGTAGTTGGGGGTGATTTTTGATAGCCGAAATAATTTAGGTGAGTTTGGCATAGTTTGCTATGGTTAGTAGAATTTTTTTGTAATTTAAAAGTGATTGGGTTTAGTTTGTTGTGGTAAGGGTTATTTGGTGATGATTTAGAGTATCCGAAGTAATTTAGGTGAGTCTGGCATAGTTTGTTATGATTTGTAAACCTTTTTTTGTAATTTTAAGATGATATGGTTTGGTTTGTTGTGGTAAGGGATAGTTGGGGGTGATTTACGGTAGCCGAAGTAATTTAGGTTATTCTGGTATAGTTCGTTATGATTTTTAGCATTTTTTTGTAATTTGAAAGTGATTGGGCTTAGTTTGTTGCTGTAAAGTGTAGTTGGGGGTGATTTTTGATAGCCGAAGTAATTTAGGTGAGTTTGGCATAGTTTGCTATGGTTAGTAGCATTTTTTTGTAATTTAAAACTGATTGGGTTTAGTTTGTTGTGGCAAGGGTTAGTTGGTGATGATTTAGAGTAGCCAAAGTAATTTAGGTGTGTCTGGCATAGTTTGTTATGATTTGTACACCTTTTTTTGTAATTTTAAGATGATATGGTTTGGTTTGTTGAGGTAAGGGATAGTTGGGGGTGATTTACGGTAGCCGAAGTAATTTTTGTGATTCTGGTATAGTTTGTTATGATTTTTAGCATTTTTTTGTAATTTTAAAGTGATTGGGCTTACTTTGTTGCTGTAAAGTGTATTTGGGGGTGATTTTTGATAGCCGAAGTAATTTAGGTGAGTTTGGCATAGTTTGCTATGGTTAGTAGCATTTTTTCGTAATTTAAAACTGATTGGGTTTAGTTTGTTGTGGTAAGGGTTAGTTGGTGATGATTTAGAGTAGCCGAAGTAATTTAGGTGAGTCTGGCATAGTTTGTTATGACTTGTACACCTTTTTTGTAATTTTAAGATGATATGGTTTGGTTTGTTGTTGTAAGGGATAGTTGGGGGTGATTTACGGTAGCCGAAGTAATTTAGGTGATTCTAGTATAGTATGTTATGATTTTTAGCATTTTTTTGTAATTTTAAAGTAATTGGGCTTAGTTTGTTGCTGTAAAGTGTAGTTGGGGGTGATTTTTGATAGCCGAAGTAATTTAGGTGAGTTTGGCATAGTTTGCTATGGTTAGTAGCATTTTTTTGTAATTTAAAAGTGATTGGGTTTAGTTTGTTGTGGTAAGGGTTAGTTGGTGATGATTTAGAGTAGCCGAAGTAATTTAGGTGAGTCTGGCATAGTTTGTTATGATTTGTACACCTTTTTTTGTAATTTTAAGATGATATGTTTTGGTTTGTTGTGGTAAGAGATAGTTGGGGGTGATTTAGGGTAGCCGAAGTAATTTAGGAGATTCTGGTATAGTTTGTTATGATTTTTAGCATTTTTTTGTAATTTTAAAGTGATTGGGCTTAGTTTGTTGCTGTTAAGTGTAGTTGGGGGTGATTTTTAATAGCCGAAGTAATCTAGGTGTGTTTGGCATAGTTTTCTATGGTTACTAGCATTTTTTTATAATTTAAAAGTGATTGGGTTTAGTTTGTTGTGATAATTTAAAGTAGCCGAAGTAATTTAGGTAAGTCTGGCATAGTTTGTTATCATTTGTACACCTTTTTTTGTAATTTTAAGACGATATGGTTTGGTTTGTTGTGGTAAGGGATAGTTGGGGGTGATTTACGGTAGCCGAAGTAATTTAGGTGATTCTGGTATAGTTTGTTATGATTTTTAGCATTTTTTTGTAATTTTAAAGTGATTGGGCTTAGTTTGTTGCTGTAAAGTGTAGTTGGGGGTGATTTTTGATAGCCGAAATAATTTAGGTGAGTTTGGCATAGTTTGCTATGGTTAGTAGCATTTTTTTGTAATTTAAAAGTGATTGGGTTTAGTTTGTTGTGGTAAGGGTTAATCGGTGATGATTTAGAGTAACCGAAGTAATTTAGGTGAGTCTGGCATAGATTGTTATGATTTGTACACCTTTTTTTGTAATTTTAAGATGATATGGTTTGGTTTGTTGTGGTAAGGGATAATTGGGGGTGATTTATGGTAGCCGAAGTAATTTAGGTGATTCTGGTATAGTTTGTTATGATTTTTAGCATTTTTTTGTAATTTTAAAGTGATTGGGCTTAGTTTGTTGCTGTAAAGTGTAGTTGGGGGTGATTTTTGATAGCCAAAGTAATTGAGGTGAGTTTGGCATAGTTTGCAATTATTAGTAGCATTTTTTTGTAATTTAAAAGTTATTGGGTTTAGTTTGTTGTGGTAAGGGTTAGTTGGTGATGATTTAGAGTAGCCGAAGTAATTTAGGTGAGTCTGGCATAGTTTGTTATGATTTGTACACCTTTTTTTGTAATTTTAAGATGATATGGTTTGGTTTGTTGTGGTAAGAGATAGTTGGGGGTGATTTAGGGTAGCCGAAGTAATTTAGGTGATTCTGGTATAGTTTGTTATGATTTTTAGCATTTTTTTGTAATTTTAAAATGATTGGGCTTAGTTTGTTGCTGTTAAGTGTAGTTGGGGGTGATTTTTAATAGCCGAAGTAATCTAGGTGTGTTTGGCATAGTTTTCTATGGTTACTAGCATTTTTTTATAATTTAAAAGTGATTGGGTTTATTTTGTTGTGGTAAGGGTTAGTTGGTGATAATTTAGAGTAGCCGAAGTAATTTAGGTAAGTCTGGCATAGTTTGTTATCATTTGTACACCTTTTTTTGTAATTTTAAGACGATATGGTTTGGTTTGTTACGGTAAGGGATAGTTGGGGGTGATTTACGGTAGCCGAAGTAATTTAGGTGATTCTGGTATAGTTTGTTATGATTTTTAGCATTTTTTTGTAATTTTAAAGTGATTGGGCTTAGTTTGTTGCTGTAAAGTGTAGTTGGGGGTGATTTTTGATAGCCGAAATAATTTAGGTGAGTTTGGCATAGTTTGCTATGGTTAGTAGCATTTTTTTGTAATTTAAAAGTGATTGGGTTTAGTTTGTTGTGGTAAGGGTTAATCGGTGATGATTTAGAGTAACCGAAGTAATTTAGGTGAGTCTGGCATAGTTTGTTATGATTTGTACACCTTTTTTTGTAATTTTAAGATGATATGGTTTGGTTTGTTGTGGTAAGGGATAATTGGGGGTGATTTACGGTAGCCGAAGTAATTTAGGTGATTCTGGTATAGTTTGTTATGATTTTTAGCATTTTTTTGTAATTTTAAAGTGATTGGGCTTAGTTTGTTGCTGTAAAGTGTAGTTGGGGGTGATTTTTGATAGCCAAAGTAATTTAGGTGAGTTTGGCATAGTTTGCAATTATTAGTAGCATTTTTTTGTAATTTAAAAGTGATTGGGTTTAGTTTGTTGTGGTAAGGGTTAGTTGGTGTTGATTTAGAGTAGCCGAAGTAATTTAGGTGAGTCTGGCATACTTTGTTATGATTTGTACACCTTTTTTTGTAATTTGAAGATGATATGGTTTAGTTTGTTGTGGTAAGGGATAGTTGGGGGTGATTTACGGTAGCCGAAGTAATTTAGGTGATTCTGGTATAGTTTGTTATAATTTTTTTCATTTTTTTGTAATTTTAAAGTGATTGGGCTTAGTTTGTTGCTGTAAAGTGTAGTTGGGGGTGATTTTTGATAGCCAAAGTAATTTTGGTATGTTTGGCATAGTTTGCTATGGTTAGTAGCATTTTTAGTAATTTAAAAGTGATTGGGTTTAGTTTGTTGTGGTAAGGGTTAGTTGGTAATGATTTAGAATAGCCGAAGTAATTTAGGTGAGTCTGGCATAGTTTGTTATGAATTGAAAACTTTTTTTTATAATTTTAAGATGATATGGTTTGGTTTGTTGTGGTAAGGGATAGTTGGGGGTGATTTACGGTAGCCGAAGTAATTTAGGTGATTCTGGTATAGTTTGTTATGATTTTTAGCATTTTTTTGTAATTTTACAGTGATTGGGCTTAGTTTGTTGCTGTAAAGTGTAGTTGGGGGTGATTTTTGATAGCCGAAGTAATTTAGATGAGTTTGGCATAGTTTGTTATGGTTAGTAGCATTTTTTTGTAATTTAAAAGTGATTGGGTTTAGTTTGTTGTGGTAAGGGTTAGTTGGTGATGATTTAGAGTATCCGAAGTAATTTAGGTGAGTCTGGTATAGTTTGTTATGATTTGTACACCTTTTCTTGTAATTTTAAGAAGATATGGTTTGGTTTGTTGTGGTAAGGGATAGTTGGGGGTGATTTACGGTAGCCGAAGTAATTTTGGTGATTCTGGTATAGTTTGTTATGATTTTTAGCATTTTTTTGTAATTTTACAGTGATTGAGCTTAGTTTGTTGCTGTAAAGTGTAGTTGGGGGTGATTTTTGATAGCCGAAGTAATTTAGATGAGTTTGGCATAGTTTGCTATGGTTAGTAGCATTTTTTTGTAATTTAAAAGTGATTGGGTTTAGTTTGTTGTGGTAAGGGTTAGTTGGTGATGATTTAGAGTATCCGAAGTAATTTAGGTGAGTCTGGTATAGTTTGTTATGATTTGTACACCTTTTCTTGTAATTTTAAGAAGATATGGTTTGGTTTGTTGTGGTAAGGGATAGTTGGGGGTGATTTACGGTAGCCGAAGTAATTTAGGTGATTCTGGTATAGTTTGTTATGATTTTTAACATTTTTTTGTAATTTTAAAGTGATTGGGCTTAGTTTGTTGCTGTAAAGTGTAGTTGGGGGTGATTTTTGATAGCCGAAGTAATTTAGGTGAGTTTGGCATAGTTTGCTATGGTTAGTAGCATTTTTTTGTAATTTAAAAGTGATTGGGTTTAGTTTGTTGTGGTAAGGGTTAGTTGGTAATGATTTAGAGTAGCCGAAGTAATTTAGGTGAGTCTGGCATAGTTTGTTATGATTTGTACACCTTTTTTTGTAATTTTAAGATGATATGGTTTTAGTTGTTGTGGTAAGGGATAGTTGGGGGTGTTTTACGGTAGCCGAAGTAATTTAGGTGATTCTGGTATAGTTTGTTATAATTTTTAGCATTTTTTTGTAATTTTAAAGTGGTTGGGATTAGTTTGTTGCTGTAAAGTGTATTTGGGGGTGATTTTTGATAGCCGAAGTAATTTAGGTGAGTTTGGCATAGTTTGCTATGGTCAGTAGCATTTTTTTGTAATTTAAAAGTGATTGGGTTTAGTTTGTTGTGGTAAGGGTTAGTTGGTGATGATTTAGAGTAGCCGAAGTAATTTAGGTGAGTCTGGCATAGTTTGTTATGATTTGTACACTTTTTTTTGTAATTTTAAGATGATATGGTTTGGTTTGTTGTGGTAAGGTATAGTTGGGGGTGATTTACGGTAGCCGAAGTAATTTAGGTGATTCTGGTGTAGTTTGTTATAATTTTTAGCATTTTTTTGTAATTTTAAAATGATTGGGCTTAGTTTGTTGCTGTAAAGTGTAGTTGGGGGTGATTTTTGATAGCCGAAGTAATTTAGGTGAGTTTGGCATAGTTTGCTATGGTTAGTAGCATTTTTTTGTAATTTAAAAGTGATTGGGTTTAGTTTGTTGTGGTAAGGGTTAGTTGGTGATGATTTAGAGTAGCCGAAGTAATTTAGGTGAGTCTGGCATAGTTTGTTATGATTTGTACACTTTTTTTTGTAATTTAGAAATGATATGGTTTGGTTTGTTGTGGTAAGGGATAGTTGGGGGTGATTTACAGTAGCCGAAGTAAATTAGGTGATTCTGGTAAAGTTTGTTATGATTTTTAGCATTTTTTTGTAATTTTAAAGTGATTGGGCTTAGTTTGTTGCTGTAAAGTGTAGTTGGGGGTGATTTTTGATAGCCGAAGTAATTTAGGTGAGTTTGGCATAGTTTGCTATGGTTAGTAGCATTTTTTTGTAATTTAAAACTGATTAGGTTTAGTTTGTTTTGGTAAGGGTTAGTTGGTGATGATTTAGAGTAGCCAAAGTAATTTAGGTGAGTCTGGCATAGTTTGTTATGATTTGTACACCTTTTTTTGTAATTTTAAGATGATATGGTTTGGTTTGTTGTGGTAAGGGATAGTTGAGGGTGATTTACGGTAGCCGAAGTAATTTAGGTGATTCTGGTGTAGTTTGTTATAATTTTTAGCATTTTTTTGTAATTTTAAAATGATTGGGCTTAGTTTGTTGCTGTAAAGTGTAGTTGGGGGTGATTTTTGATAGCCGAAGTAATTTAGGTGAGTTTGGCATAGTTTGCTATGGTTAGTAGCATTTTTTTGTAATTTAAAAGTGATTGGGTTTAGTTTGTTGTGGTAAGGGTTAGTTGGTGATGATTTAGAGTAGCCGAAGTAATTTAGGTGAGTCTGGCATAGTTTGTTATGATTTGTACACTTTTTTTTGTAATTTAGAAATGATATGGTTTGGTTTGTTGTGGTAAGGGATAGTTGGGGGTGATTTACAGTAGCCGAAGTAAATTAGGTGATTTTGGTAAAGTTTGTTATGATTTTTAGCATTTTTTTGTAATTTTAAAGTGATTGGGATTAGTTTGTTGCTGTAAAGTGTAGTTGGGGGTGATTTTTGATAGCCGAAGTAATTTAGGTGAGTTTGGCATAGTTTGCTATGGTTAGTAGCATTTTTTTGTAATTTAAAACTGATTAGGTTTAGTTTGTTTTGGTAAGGGTTAGTTGGTGATGATTTAGAGTAGCCAAAGTAATTTAGGTGAGTCTGGCATAGTTTGTTATGATTTGTACACCTTTTTTTGTAATTTTAAGATGATATGGTTTGGTTTGTTGTGGTAAGGGATAGTTGGGGGTGATTTACGGTAGCCGAAGTAATTTAGGTGATTCTGGTATAGTTTGTTATGATTTTTAGCATTTTTTTGTAATTTTAAAGTGATTGGGCTTAGTTTGTTGCTGTAAAGTGTAGTTGGGGGTGATTTTTGAAAGCCGAAGTAATTTAGGTGAGTTTGGCATAGTTTGCTATGGTTAGTAGCATTTTTTTGTAATTTAAAACTGATTGGGTTTAGTTTGTTGTGGTAAGGGTTAGTTGGTGATGATTTAGAGTATCCGAAGTAATTTAGGTGAGTCTGGCATAGTTTGTTATGATTTGTGCACCTTTTTTTGTAATTTCAAGATGATATGGTTTGGTTTGTTGTGGAAAGGGATAGTTGGGGGTGATTTACGGTAGCCGAAGTAATTTAGATGATTCTGGTATAGTTTGTTATGATTTTTAGCATTTTTTTGTAATTTTAAAGTGATTGGGCTTAGTTTGTTGCTGTAAAGTGTAGTTGGGGGTTGTTTTTGATAGCCAAAGTAATTTAGATGAGTTTGGCATAGTTTGCTATGGTTAGTAACATTTTTTTGTAATTTAAAAGTGATTGGGTTTAGTTTGTTGTGATAAGGGTTAGTTGGTGATAATTTAGGGTAGCCGAAGTAATTTAGGTGAGTCTGGCATAATTTGTTATGATTTGTACACCTTTTTTTGTAATTTTAAGATGATATGGTTTGGTTTGTTGTGGTAAGGGATAGTTGGGGGTGATTTACGGTAGCCGAAGGAATTTAGGTGATTCTGGTATAGTTTGTTATAATTTTTAGCATTTTTTTGTAATTTTAAAGTGATTGGGCTTAGTTTGTTGCTGTAAAGTGTAGTTGGGGGTGATTTTTGATAGCCGAAGTAATCTAGGTGAGTTTGGCATAGTTTGCTATGGTTACTAGCATTTTTTTGTAATTTAAAAGCGATTGGGTTTAGTTTGTTGTGGTAAGGGTTAGTTGGTAATGATTTAGAGTAGCCGAAGTAATTTAGGTGAGTCTGGCATAGTTTGTTATGATTTGTACACCTTTTTTGTAATTTTTAGATGATATGGTTTGGTTTGTTGTGGTAAGAGATAGTTGGGGGTGATTTACGGTAGCCGAAGTAATTTAGGTGATTCTAGTATAGTTTGTTATGATTTTTAGCATTTTTTTTGTAATTTTAAAGTGATTGGGCTTATTTTGTTGCTGTAAAGTGTAGTTGGGGGTGATTTTTGATAGCCGAAGTAATTTAGGTGAGTTTGGCATAGTTTGCTATGGTTAGTAGCATTTTTTTGTAATTTAAAAGTGATTGGGTTTAGTTTGTTGTGGTAAGGGTTAGTTGGTGATGATTTAGAGTAGCCGAAGTAATTTAGGTGAGTCTGGCATAGTTTGTTATGATTTGTACACCTTTTTTTGTAATTTTAAGATGATATGGTTTGGTTTGTTGTGGTAAGGGATAGTTGGGGGTGATTTACGGTAGCCGAAGTAATTTAGGTGATTCTGGTATAGTTTGTTATGATTTTTAGCATTTTTTTGTAATTTTAAAGTGATTGGGCTTAGTTTGTTGCTGTAAAGTGTAGTTGGGGGTGATTTTTGATAGCCGAAGTAATTTAGGTGAGTTTGGCATAGTTTGCTATGGTTAGTAGCATTTTTTTGTAATTTAAAAGTGATAGGGTTTAGTTTGTTGTGGTAAGGGTTAGTTGGTAATGATTTAGAGTAGCCGAAGTAATTTAGGTGAGTCTGGCATAGATTGTTATGATTTGTACACCTTTTTTTGTAATTTTAAGATGATATGGTTTGGTTTGTTGTGGTAAGGGATAGTTGGGGGTGATTTACGGTAGCCGAAGTAATTTAGGTGATTCTGGTATAGTTTGTTATGATTTTTAGCATTTTTTTTGTAATTTTAAAGTGATTGGGCTTAGTTTGTTGCTGTAAAGTGTAGTTGGGGGTGATTTTTGATAGCCGAAGTAATTTAGATGAGTTTGGCATAGTTTGCTATGGTTAGTAACATTTTTTTGTAATTTAAAAGTGATTGGGTTTAGTTTGTTGTGGTAAGGGTTAGTTGGTGATGATTTAGAGTAGCCGAAGTAATTTAGGTGAGTCTGGCATAATTTGTTATGATTTGTACACTTTTTTTTGTAATTTTAAGATGATATGGTTTGGTTTGTTGTGGTAAGGGATAGTTGGGGGTGATTTACGGTAGCCGAAGTAATTTAGGTAATTCTGGTATAGTTTGTTATGATTTTTAGCATATTTTTGTAATTTTAAAGTGATTGGGCTTAGTTTGTTGCTGTAAAGTGTAGTTGGGGGTGATTTTTGATAGCCGAAGTAATTTAGGTGAGTTTGGCATAGTTTGCTATGGTTAGTAGCATTTTCTTGTAATTTAAAAGTGATTGGGTTTAGTTTGTTGTGGTAAGGGTTAGTTGGTGATGATTTAGAGTAGCCGAAGTAATTTAGGTGAGTCTGGCATAGTTTGTTATGATTTGTACACCTTTTTTTGTAATTTTAAGATGATATGGTTTGGTTTGTTGTGGTAAGGGATAGTTGAGGGTGATTTACGGTAGCCGAAGTAATTTAGGTGATTCTGGTATAGTTTGTTATGATTTTTAGCATTTTTTTGTAATTTTAAAGTGATTGGGCTTAGTTTGTTGCTGTAAAGTGTAGTTGGGGGTGATTTTTGATAGCCGAAGTAATTTAGGTGAGTTTGGCATAGTTTGCTATGGTTAGTAGCATTTTTTTGTAATTTAAAAGTGATTGGGTATAGTTTGTTGTGGTAAGGGTTAGTTGGTGATGATTTAGAGTAGCCGAAGTAATTTAGGTGAGTCTGGCATAGTTTGTTATGATTTGTACACCTTTTTTGTAATTTAGAGATGATATGATTTGGTTTGTTGTGGTAAGGGATAGTTGGGGGTGATTTACAGTAGCCGAAGTAAATTAGGTGATTCTGGTAAAGTTTGTTATGATTTTTAGCATTTTTTTGTAATTTTAAAGTGATTGGGCTTAGTTTGTTGCTGTAAAGTGTAGTTGGGGGTGATTTTTGATAGCCGAAGTAATTTAGGTGAGTTTGGCATAGTTTTCTATGGTTAGTAGCATTTTTTTGTAATTTAAAACTGATTGGGTTTAGTTTGTTGTGGTAAGGGTTAGTTGGTGATGATTTAGAGTAGCCAAAGTAATTTAGGTGAGTCTGGCATAGTTTGTTATGATTTGTACACCTTTTTTTGTAATTTTAAGATGATATGGTTTGGTTTGTTGTGGTAAAAGATAGTTGGGGGTGATTTACGGTAGCCGAAGTAATTTAGGTGATTCTGGTATAGTTTGTTATGATTTTTAGCATTTTTTTGTAATTTTAAAGTGATTGGGCTTAGTTTGTTGCTGTAAAGTGTAGTTGGGGGTGATTTTTGAAAGCCGAAGTAATTTAGGTGAGTTTGGCATAGTTTGCTATGGTTAGTAGCATTTTTTTGTAATTTAAAACTGATTGGGTTTAGTTTGTTGTGGTAAGGGTTAGTTGGTGATGATTTAGAGTATCCGAAGTAATTTAGGTGAGTGTGGCATAGTTTGTTATGATTTGTACATCTTTTTTTGTAATTTCAAGATGATATGGTTTGGTTTGTTGTGGAAAGGGATAGTTGAGGGTGATTTACGGTAGCCGAAGTAATTTAGATGATTTTGGTATTGTTTGTTATGATTTTTAGCATTTTTTTGTAATTTTAAAGTGATTGGGCTTAGTTTGTTGCTGTAAAGTGTAGTTGGGGGTTGTTTTTGATAGCCGAAGTAATTTAGATGAGTTTGGCATATGGTTAGTAATATTTTTTTGTAATTTAAAAGTGATTGGGTTTAGTTTGTTGTGATAAGGGTTAGTTGGTGATGATTTAGAGTAGCCGAAGTAATTTAGGTGAGTCTGGCATAATTTGTTATGATTTGTACACCTTTTTTTGTAATTTTAAGATGATATGGTTTGGTTTGTTGTGGTGAGGGATAGTTGGGGGTGATTTCACGGTAGCCGAAGTAATTTAGGTAATTCTGGTATAGTTTGTTATGATTTTTAGCATTTTTTTGTAATTTTAAAGTGATTGGGCTTAGTTTGTTGCTGTAAAGTGTAGTTGGGGATGATTTTTGATAGCCGAAGTAATTTAGGTGAGTTTGGCATAGTTTCCTATGGTTAGTAGCATTTTTTTGTAATTTAAAAGTGATTGGGTTTAGTTTGTTGTGGTAAGGGTTAGTTGGTGATGATTTAGAGTAGCCGAAGTAATTTAAGTGAGTCTGGCATAGTTTATTATGATTTGTACACCTTTTTTTGTTATTTTAAGATGATATGGTTTGGTTTGTTGTGGTAAGGGATAGTTGGGGGTGATATACGGTAGCCGAAGTAATTTAGGTGATTCAGGTATAATTTGTTTTGATTTTTAGCATTTTTTTGTAATTCTAAAGTGATTGGGCTCAGTTTGTTGCTGTAAAGTGTAGTTGAGGGTGATTTTTGATAGCCGAAGTAATTTAGGTGAGTTTGGCATAGTTTGCTATGGTTAGTAGCATTTTTTTGTAATTTAAAAGTAATTGCGTTTAGTTTTTTGTGGTAAGGGTTAGTTGGTGATGATTTAGAGTAGCCGAAGTAATTTAGGTGAGTCTGGCATAGTTTGTTATGATTTGTACACCTTTTTTGTAATTTTAAAATGATATGGTTTGGTTTGTTGTGGTAAGGGATAGTTGGGGGTGATTTACGGTAGCCGAAGTAATTTAGGTGATTCAGGTATAATTTGTTTAGATTTTTAGCAATTTTTTTGTAATTCTAAAGTGATTGGGTTCAGTTTGTTGCTATAAAGTGTAGTTGGGGGTGATTTTTGATAGCCGAAGTAATTTAGGTGAGTTTGGCATAGTTTGCTATGGTTTGTAACATTTTTTGTAATTTAAAAGTGATTTTGTTTAGTTTGTTGTGATAAGGGTTAGTTAGTGATGATTTAGAGTAGCCGAAGTAATTTAGGTGAGTCTGGCATAATTTGTTATGATTTGTACAACTTTTTTTGTAATTTTAAGATGATATGGTTTGGTTTGTTGTGGTAAGGGTTAGTTGGGGGTGATTTACGGTAGCCGAAGTAATTTAGGTAATTCTGGTATAGTTTGTTATGATTTTTAGCATTTTTTTGTAATTTTAAAGTGATTGGGCTTAGTTTGTTGCTGTAAAGTGTAGTTGGGGGTGATTTTTGATAGCGGAAGTAATTTAGGTGAGTTTGGCATAGTTTGCTATGGTTAGTAGCATTTTTTTGTAATTTAAAAGTGATTGCGTTTAGTTTGTTGTGGTAAGGGTTAGTTGGTGATGATTTAGAGTAGCCGAAGTAATTTAGGTGAGTCTGGCATAGTTTGTTATGATTTGTACACCTTTTTTTGTAATTTTAAGATGATATGGTTTGGTTTGTTGTGGTAAGGGATAGTTGGGGGTGATTTACGGTTGCCGAAGTAATTTAGGTGGTTCAGGTATAATTTGTTTTGATTTTTAGCATTTTTTTGTAATTCTAAAGTGATTGGGCTCAGTTTGTTGCTGTAAAGTGTAGTTGGGGGTGATTTTTGATAGCCGAAGTAATTTAGGTAAGTTTGGCATAGTTTGCTATGGTTAGTAGCATTTTTTGTAATTTAAAAGTGATTGCGTTTAGTTTGTTGTGGTAAGGGTTAGTTGGTGATGATTTAGAGTAGCCGAAGTAATTTAGGTGAGTCTGGCATAGTTTGTTATGATTTGTACACCTTTTTTTGTAATTTTAAGATGATATGGTTTGGTTTGTTGTGGTAAGGGATAGTTGGGGGTGATTTACGGTTGCCGAAGTAATTTAGGTGGTTCAGGTATAATTTGTTTTGATTTTTAGCATTTTTTTGTAATTCTAAAGTGATTGGGCTCAGTTTGTTGCTGTAAAGTGTAGTTGGGGGTGATTTTTGATAGCCGAAGTAATTTAGGTAAGTTTGGCATAGTTTGCTATGGTTAGTAGCATTTTTTGTAATTTAAAAGTGATTGGGTTTAGTTTGTTTTGGTAAGGGTTAGTTGGTGATGATTTAGAGTAGCCGAAGTAATTTAGGTGAGTTTGGCATAGCTTGTTATGATTTGTACACCTTTTTTGAAATTTTAAGATGATATGGTTTGGTTTGTTGTGGTAAGGGATAGTTGGGGGTGATTTACGGTAGCCGAAGTAATTTAGGTGATTCTGGCATAGTTTGTTATGATTTTTAGCATTTTTTTGTAATTTTAAAGTGATTGGGCTTAGTTTGTTGCTGTAAAGTGTAGTTGGGGGTGATTTTTGATAGCCGAAGTAATTTAGGTGAGTTTGGCATAGTTTGCTATGGTTAGTAGCATTTTTTTGTAATTTAAAAGTAATTGGGTTTAGTTTGTTGTGGTAAGGGTTAGTTGGTGATGATTTAGAGTAGCCGAAGTAATTTAGGTGAGTCTGGAATAGTTTGTTATCATTTGTACACCTTTTTTTTGTATTTTTAAGACGATATGGTTTGGTTTGTTGTGGTAAGGGATAGTTGGGGGGGATTTACGGTAGCCGAAGTAATTTAGGTGATTCTGGTATAGTTTGTTATGATTTTTAGCATTTTTTTGTAATTTTAAAGTGATTGGGCTAAGTTTGTTGCTGTAAAGTGTGGTTGGGGGTGATTTTTGATAGCCGAAGTAATTTAGGTGAGTTTGGCATAGTTTGCTATGGTTAGTAGCATTTTTTTGTAATTTAAAAGTAATTGGGTTTAGTTTGTTGTGGTAAGGGTTAGTTGGTGATGATTTAGAGTAGCCGAAGTAATTTAGGTGAGTCTGGAATAGTTTGTTATCATTTGTACACCTTTTTTTTGTATTTTTAAGACGATATGGTTTGGTTTGTTGTGGTAAGGGATAGTTGGGGGGGATTTACGGTAGCCGAAGTAATTTAGGTGATTCTGGTATAGTTTGTTATGATTTTTAGCATTTTTTTGTAATTTTAAAGTGATTGGGCTAAGTTTGTTGCTGTAAAGTGTGGTTGGGGGTGATTTTTTATAGCCGAAGTAATTTAGGTGAGTTTGGCATAGTTTGCTATGGTTAGTAGCATTTTTTTGTAATTTAAAAGTGATTGGGTTTAGTTTGTTGTGGTAAGGGTTAGTTGGTGATGATTTAGAGTAGCCGAAGTAATTAAGGTAATTCTGGTATAGTTTGTTATGATTTTTAGCATTTTTTTGTAATTTTAAAGTGATTGGGCTTAGTTTGTTGCTGTAAAGTGTAATTGGAGGTGATTTTTGATAGCCGAATTAATTTAGGTGAGTCTGGCATAGTTTGTTATGACTTGTACACCTTTTTTGTAATTTTAAGATGATATGGTTTGGTTTGTTGTGGTAAGGGATAGTTGGGGGTGATTTACGGTATCCGAAGTAATTTAGGTGATTCAGGTATAATCTGTTTTGATTTTTAGCATTTTTTTGTAATTCTAAAGTGATTGGGCTCAGTTTGTTGCTGTAAAGTGTAGTTGGTGGTGATTTTTGATAGCCGAAGTAATTTAGGTGAGTTTGGCATAGTTTGCTATGGTTAGTAGCATTTTTTTGTAATTTAAAAGTGATTGCGTTTAGTTTGTTGTGGTAAGGGTTAGTTGGTGATGATTTAGAGTAGCCGAAGTAATTTAGGTGAGTCTGGCATAGTTTGTTATGATTTGTACACCTTTTTTTGTAATTTTAAGATGATATGGTTTGGTTTGTTGTGGTAAGGGATAGTTGGGGGTGATTTACGGTTGCCGAAGTAATTTAGGTGGTTCAGGTATAATTTGTTTTGATTTTTAGCATTTTTTTGTAATTCTAAAGTGATTGGGCTCAGTTTGTTGCTGTAAAGTGTAGTTGGGGGTGATTTTTGATAGCCGAAGTAATTTAGGTAAGTTTGGCATAGTTTGCTATGGTTAGTAGCATTTTTTTGTAATTTAAAAGTGATTGGGTTTAGTTTGTTTTGGTAAGGGTTAGTTGGTGATGATTTAGAGTAGCCGAAGTAATTTAGGTGAGTCTGGCATAGCTTGTTATGATTTGTACACCTTTTTTGTAATTTTAAGATGATATAGTTTGGTTTGTTGTGGTAAGGGATAGTTGGGGGTGATTTACGGTAGCCGAAGTAATTTAGGTGATTCTGGCATAGTTTGTTATGATTTTTAGCATTTTTTTGTAATTTTAAAGTGACTGGGCTTAGTTTGTTGCTGTAAAGTGTAGTTGGGGGTGATTTTTGATAGCCGAAGTAATTTAGGTGAGTTTGGCATAGTTTGCTATGGTTAGTAGCATTTTTTTGTAATTTAAAAGTAATTGGGTTTAGTTTGTTGTGGTAAGGGTTAGTTGGTGATGATTTAGAGTAGCCGAAGTAATTTAGGTGAGTCTGGAATAGTTTGTTATCATTTGTACACCTTTTTTTTGTATTTTTAAGACGATATGGTTTGGTTTGTTGTGGTAAGGGATAGTTGGGGGGGATTTACGGTAGCCGAAGTAATTTAGGTGATTCTGGTATAGTTTGTTATGATTTTTAGCATTTTTTTGTAATTTTAAAGTGATTGGGCTAAGTTTGTTGCTGTAAAGTGTGGTTGGGGGTGATTTTTGATAGCCGAAGTAATTTAGGTGAGTTTGGCATAGTTTGCTATGGTTAGTAGCATTTTTTTGTAATTTAAAAGTAATTGGGTTTAGTGTGTTGTGGTAAGGGTTAGTTGGTGATGATTTAGAGTAGCCGAAGTAATTTAGGTGAGTCTGGAATAGTTTGTTATCATTTGTACACCTTTTTTTTGTATTTTTAAGACGATATGGTTTGGTTTGTTGTGGTAAGGGATAGTTGGGGGGGATTTACGGTAGCCGAAGTAATTTAGGTGATTCTGGTATAGTTTGTTATGATTTTTAGCATTTTTTTGTAATTTTAAAGTGATTGGGCTAAGTTTGTTGCTGTAAAGTGTGGTTGGGGGTGATTTTTTATAGCCGAAGTAATTTAGGTGAGTTTGGCATAGTTTGCTATGGTTAGTAGCATTTTTTTGTAATTTAAAAGTGATTGGGTTTAGTTTGTTGTGGTAAGGGTTAGTTGGTGATGATTTAGAGTAGCCGAAGTAATTAAGGTAATTCTGGTATAGTTTGTTATGATTTTTAGCATTTTTTTGTAATTTTAAAGTGATTGGGCTTAGTTTGTTGCTGTAAAGTGTAATTGGAGGTGATATTTGATAGCCGAATTAATTTAGGTGAGTCTGGCATAGTTTGTTATGACTTGTACACCTTTTTTGTAATTTTAAGATGATATGGTTTGGTTTGTTGTGGTAAGGGATAGTTGGGGGTGATTTACGGTATCCGAAGTAATTTAGGTAATTCAGGTATAATCTGTTTTGATTTTTAGCATTTTTTTGTAATTCTAAAGTGATTGGGCTCAGTTTGTTGCTGTAAAGTGTAGTTGGTGGTGATTTTTGATAGCCGAAGTAATTTAGGTGAGTTTGGCATAGTTTGCTATGGTTAGTAGCATTTATTTGTAATTTAAAAGTGATTGGGTTTAGTTTGTTGTGGTAAGGGTTAGTTGGTGATGATTTAGAGTAGCCGAAGTAATTAAGGTAATTCTGGTATAGTTTGTTATGATTTTTAGCATTTTTTTGTAATTTTAAAGTGATTGGGCTTAGTTTGTTGCTGTAAAGTGCAATTGGGGGTGATTTTTGATAGCCGAATTAATTTAGGTGAGTTTGGCATAGTTTGCTATGGTTAGTAGCATTTTTTTGTAATTTAAAAGTGATTGGGTTTAGTTTGTTGTGGTAAGGATTAGTTGGTGATGATATAGAGTAGCCGAAGTAATTTAGGTGAGTCTGGCATAGTTTGTTATGATTTGTACACCTTTTTTTGTAATTTTAAGATGATATGGTTTGGTTTGTTGTGGTAAGGGATAGTTGGGGGTGATTTACGGTAGCCGAAGTAATTTAGGTGATTCTGGTATAGTTTGTTACGATTTTTAGCATTTTTTTGTAATTTTAAAGTGATTGGGCTTAGTTTGTTGCTGTAAAGTGTAGTTGCGGGTGATTTTTGATAGCCGAAGTAATTTAGGTGAGTTTGGCATAGTTTGCTATGGTTAGTAGCATTTTTTTGTAATTTAAAAGTGATTGGGTTTAGTTTGTTGTGGTAAGGGTTAGTTGGTGATGATTTAGAGTAGCCGAAGTAATTTAATTGAGTCTGGCATAGTTTGTTATGACTTGTACACCTTTTTTTGAAATTTTAAGGTGATATGGTTTGGTTTGTTGTGGTAAGGGATAGTTGGGGGTGATTTACGGTAGCCGAAGTAATTTAGGTGATTCTGGTATAGTTTGTTACGATTTTTAGCATTTTTTTGTAATTTTAAAGTGATTGGGCTTAGTTTGTTGCTGTAAAGTGTAGTTGCGGGTGATTTTTGATAGCCGAAGTAATTTAGGTGAGTTTGGCATAGTTTGCTATGGTTAGTAGCATTTTTTTGTAATTTAAAAGTGATTGGGTTTAGTTTGTTGCGGTAAGGGTTAGTTGGTGATGATTTATAGTAGCCGAAGTAATTTAGGTGAGTCTGGCATAGTTTGTTATGATTTGAACACCTTTTTTTGTAATTTTAAGATGATATGGTTTGGTTTGTTGTGGTAAGGGATAGTTGGGGGTGATTATGGTAGCAGAAGTAATTTAGGTGATTCTGGTATAGTTTGTTATGATTTATAGCATTTTTTTGTAATTTTAAAGTGATTGGGCTTAGTTTGTTGCTGTAAAGTGTAGTTGGGGGTGATTTTTGATAGCCGAAGTAATTTAGGTGAGTTTGGCATAGTTTGCTAGGGTTAGTAGCATTTTTTTGTAATTTAAAAGTTATTGGGTTTAGTTTGTTGTGGTAAGGGTTAGTTGGTGATGATTTAGAGTAGCCGAAGTAATTTAGGTGAGTCTGGCATAGTTTGTTATGATTTGTACACCTTTTTTGTAATTTTAAGATGATATTGTTTGGTTTGTTGTGGTAAGGGATAGTTGGGGGTGATTTACGGTAGCCGAAGTAATTTAGGTGATTCTGGTATAGTTTGTTATGATTTTTAGCATTTTTTTGTAATTTAAAAGTGATTTGGCTTAGTTTGTTGCTGTAAAGTGCAGTTGGGGGTGATTTTTGATAGCCGAAATAATTTAGGTGAGTTTGGCATAGTTTGCTATGGTTAGTAGCATTTTTTTGTAATTTAAAAGTGATTGGGTTTAGTTTGTTGTGGTAAGGGTTAGTTGGTGATGATTTAGACTAGCCGAAGTAATTTAGGTGAGTCTGGCATAGTTTGTTATGATTTGTACACCTTTTTTTGTAATTTTAAGATGATATGGTTTGGTTTGTTGTGGTAAGGGATAGTTGGAGGTGATTTACGGTAGCCGAAGTAATTTAGGTGATTCTGGTATAGTTTGTTATGATTTTTAGCATTTTTTTGTAATTTTAAAGTGATTGGGCTTAGTTTGTTGCTGTAAAGTGTAGTTGGGGGTGATTTTTGATAGCCGAAGTAATTTAGGTGAGTTTGGCATAGTTTGCTATGGTTAGTAGCATTTTTTTGTAATTTAAAAGTGATTGGGTTTAGTTTGTTGCGGTAAGGGTTAGTTGGTGATAATTTATAGTAGCCGAAGTAATTTAGGTGAGTCTGGCATAGTTTGTTATGATTTGTACACCTTTTTTTGTAATTTTAAGATGATATGGTTTGGTTTGTTGTGGTAAGAGATAGTTGGGGGTGATTTACGGTAGCCGAAGTAATTTAGGTGATTCTGGTATAGTTTGTTATAATTTTTAGCATTTTTTTGTAATTTTAAAGTGATTGGGCTAGTTTGTTGCTGTAAAGTGTAGTTGGGGGTAATTTTTGATAGCGGAAGTAATTTAGGTGAGTTTGGCATAGTTTGCTATGGTTAGTAGCATTTTTTTGTAATTTAAAGGTGATTGGGTTTAGTTTGTTGTGTTAAGGGTTAGTCGGTTATGATTTAGAGTAGCCGAAGTAATTTAGGTGAGTCTGGCATAGTTTGTTATGATTGGTACAACTTTTTTTGTAATTTTAAGATGATATGGTTTGGTTTGTTGTGGTAAGGGATAGTTGGGGGTGATTTACGGTAGCCGAAGTAATTTAGGTGATTCTTGTATAGTTTGTTATGATTTTTAGCATTTTTTTGTAACTTTAAAGTGATTGGGCTTAGTTTGTTGCTGTAAAGTGTAGTTGGGGGTGATTTTTGATAGCTGAAGTAATTTTGGTGAGTTTGGCATAGTTTGCTATGGTTAGTAGCATTTTTTTGTAATTTAAAAGTGATTGGGTTTAGTTTGTTGTGGTAAGGGTTAGTTGGTGATGATTTATAGTAGCCGAAGTAATTTAGGTGAGTCTGGCATAGTTTTTTATGATTTGTACATCTTTTTTTGTAATTTTAAGATGATATGGTTTAGTTTGTTGTGGTAAGAGATAGTTGGGGGTGATTTACGGTAGCCGAAGTAATTTAGGTGACTCTGGTATAGTTTGTTATAATTTTTAGCATTTTTTTGTAATTTTAAAGTTATTGGGCTAGTTTGTTGCTGTAAAGTGTAGTTGGGGGTAATTTTTGATAGCCGAAGTAATTTAGGTGAATTTGGCATAGTTTGCTATGGTTAGTAGCATTTTTTTGTAACTTAAAAGTGATTGGGTTTAGTTTGTTGTGGTAAGGGTTAGTTGGTGATGATTTAGAGTAGCCGAAGTAATTTAGGTGTGTCTGGCATAGTTTGTTATGATTTGTACACCTTTTTTTGTAATTTTAAGATGATATGGTTTGGTTTGTTGTGGTAAGAGATAGTTGGGGGTGATTTACGGTAGCCGAAGTAATTTAGGTGACTCTGGTATAGTTTGTTATAATTTTTAGCATTTTTTTGTAATTTAAAAGTGATTGGGTTTAGCTTGTTGTGGTAAGGGTTAGTCGGTTATGATTTAGAGTAGCCGAAGTAATTTAGGTGAGTCTGGCCAAGTTTGTTATGATTTGTACACCTTTTTTTGTAATTTTAAGATGATATGGTTTGGTTTGTTGTGGTAAGGGATAGTTGAGGGTGATTTACGGTAGCCGAAGTAATTTAGGTGGTTCTGGTATAATTTGTTTTGTTTTTTAGCTTTTTTTGTAATTTTAAAGTGATTGGGCTTAGTTTGTTGCTGTAAAGTGTAGTTGGGGGTAATTTTTGATAGCCGAAGTAATTTAGGTGAGTTTCGCATAGTTTGCTATGGTTAGTAGCATTTTTTTGTAATTTAAAAGTGATTGGGTTTAGTTTGTTTTGGTAAGGGTTAGTTGGTGATGATTTAGAGTAGCCGAAGTAATTTAGGTGAGTCTGGCATAGTTTGTTATGATTTGTACACCTTTTTTGTAATTTTAAGATGATATGGTTTGGTTTGTTGTGGTAAGGGATAGTTGGGGGTGATTTACGGTAGCCGAAGTAATTTAGGTGATTCTGGTATAGTTTGTTACGATTTTAAGCATTTTTTTGTAATTTTAAAGTGATTGATACAGTTTGTTGCTGTAAGGTGTAGTTGGGGGTGATTTTTGATAGCCGAAGTAATTTAGGTGAGTTTGGCATAGTTTGCTATGGTTAGTAGCATTTTTTTGTAATTTAAAAGTGATTAGGTTTAGTTTGTTTTGGTAAGGGTTAGTTGGTGATGATTTAGGGTAGGCGAAGTAATTTAGGTGTCTGGCATAGTTTGTTATGATTTGTACACTTTTTTTTGTAATTTTAAGATGATATGGTTTAGTTTGTTGTGGTAAGGGATAGTTGGGGGTGATTTACGGTAGCCGAAGTAATTTAGGTGATTCTGGTATAGTTTGTTATGATTTTTAGCATTTTTTTGTAATTTTAAAGTGATTTGGCTTAGTTTGTTGCTGTAAAGTGTAGTTGGGGGTGATTTTTGACAGCCGAAGTAATTTAGGTGAATTTGGCATAGTTTGCTATGGTTAGTAGCATTTTTTTGTAATTTAAAAGTGATTGGGTTTAGTTTGTTGTGGTAAGGGTTAGTTGGTGATGATTTAGAATAGCCGAAGTAATTTAGGTGAGTCTGGCATAGTTTGTTATGATTTGTACACCTTTTTTTGTAATTTTAAGATGATATGGTTTGGTTTGTTGTGGTAAGGGATTGTTGGGGGTGATTTACGGTAGCCGAAGTAATTTAGGTGATTCTGGTATAGTTTGTTATGATTTTTAGAATTTTTTTGTAATTTTAAAGTCATTGGGCTTAGTTTGTTGCTGTAAAGTGTAGTTGGGGGTGATTTTTGATAGCCGAAGTAATTTAGGTGAGTTTGGCATAGTTTGCTATGATTAGTAGCATTTTTTTGTAATTTAAAAGTGATTGGGTTTAGTTTGTTGCGGTAAGGGTTAGTTGGTGATGATTTATAGTAGCCGAAGTAATTTAGGTGAGTCTGGCATAGTTTGTTATGATTTGTACACCCTTTTTTGTAATTTTAAGATAATATGGTTTGGTTTGTTGTGGTAAGAGATAGTTGGGGGTGATTTACGGTAGCCGAAGTAATTTAGGTGATTCTGGTATAGTTTGTAATAATTTTTAGCATTTTTTTGTAATTTTAAAGTGATTGGGCTAGTTTGTTGCTGTAAAGTGTAGTTGGGGGTAAGTTTTGATAGCGGAAGTAATTTAGGTGAGTTTGGCATAGTTTGCTATGGTTAGTAGCATTTTTTTGTAATTTAAAAGTGATTGGGTTTAGTTTGTTGTGGTAAGGGTTAGTCGGTTATGATTTAGAGTAGCCGAAGTAATTTAGGTGAGTCTGGCATAGTTTGTTATGATTGGTACAACTTTTTTTGTAATTTTAAGATGATATGGTTTGGTTTGTTGTGGTAAGGGATAGTTGGGGGTGATTTACGGTAGCCGAAGTAATTTAGGTGATTCTTGTATAGTTTGTTATTATTTTTAGCATTTTTTTGTAATTTTAAAGTGATTGGGCTTAGTTTGTTGCTGTAAAGTGTAGTTGGGGGTGATTTTTGATAGCTGAAGTAATTTGGGTGAGTTTGGCATAGTTTGCTATGGTTAGTAGCATTTTTTTGTAATTTAAAAGTGATTGGGTTTAGTTTGTTGTGGTAAGGGTTAGTTGGTGATGATTTATAGTAGCCGAAGTAATTTAGGTGAGTCTGGCATAGTTTTTTATGATTTGTACACCTTTTTTTGTAATTTTAAGATGATATGGTTTAGTTTGTTGTGGTAAGAGATAGTTGGGGGTGATTTACGGTAGCCGAAGTAATTTAGGTGATTCTGGTATAGTTTGTTATAATTTTTAGCATTTTTTTGTAATTTTAAAGTTATTGGGCTAGTTTGTTGCTGTAAAGTGTAGTTGGGGGTAATTTTTGATAGCCGAAGTAATTTAGGTGAATTTGGCATAGTTTGCTATGGTTAGTAGCATTTTTTTGTAACTTAAAAGTGATTGGGTTTAGTTTGTTGGGGTAAGGGTTAGTTGGTGATGATTTAGAGTAGCCGAAGTAATTTAGGTGAGTCTGGCATAGTTTGTTATGATTTGAACACCTTTTTTTGTAATTTTAAGATGATATGGTTTGGTTTGTTGTGGTAAGGGATAGTTGGGGGTGATTATGGTAGCAGAAGTAATTTAGGTGATTCTGGTATAGTTTGTTATGATTTATAGCATTTTTTTGTAATTTTAAAGTGATTGGGCTTAGTTTGTTGCTGTAAAGTGTAGTTGGGGGTGATTTTTGATAGCCGAAGTAATTTAGGTGAGTTTGGCATAGTTTGCTAGGGTTAGTAGCATTTTTTTGTAATTTAAAAGTGATTGGGTTTAGTTTGTTGTGGTAAGGGTTAGTTGGTGATGATTTAGAGTAGCCGAAGTAATTTAGGTGAGTCTGGCATAGTTTGTTATGATTTGTACACCTTTTTTGTAATTTTAAGATGATATTGTTTGGTTTGTTGTGGTAAGGGATAGTTGGGGGTGATTTACGGTAGCCGAAGTAATTTAGGTGATTCTGGTATAGTTTGTTATGATTTTTAGCATTTTTTTGTAATTTAAAAGTGATTTGGCTTAGTTTGTTGCTGTAAAGTGCAGTTGGGGGTGATTTTTGATAGCCGAAATAATTTAGGTGAGTTTGGCATAGTTTGGTATGGTTAGTAGCATTTTTTTGTAATTTAAAAGTGATTGGGTTTAGTTTGTTGTGGTAAGGGTTAGTTGGTGATGATTTAGAGTAGCCGAAGTAATTTAGGTGAGTCTGGCATAGTTTGTTATGATTTGTACACCTTTTTTGTAATTTTAAGATGATATTGTTTGGTTTGTTGTGGTAAGGGATAGTTGGGGGTGATTTACGGTAGCCGAAGTAATTTAGGTGATTCTGGTATAGTTTGTTATGATTTTTAGCATTTTTTTGTAATTTTAAAGTAATTGGGCTTAGTTTGTTGCTGTAAAGTGTAGTTGGGGGTGATTTTTGATAGCCGAAGTAATTTAGATGAGTTTGGCATAGTTTGCTATGGTTAGTAGCATTTTTTTGTAATTTAAAAGTGATTGGGTTTAGTTTGTTTTGGTAAGGGTTAGTTGGTGATGATTTAGAGTAGCCGAAGTAATTTAGGTGAGTCTGGCATAGTTTGTTATGATTTGTACAACTTTTTTTGTAATTTTAAGATGATATGGATTGGTTTGTTGTGGTAAAGGATAGTTGGGGGTGATTTACGGTAGCCGAAGTAATTTAGGTGATTCTGGTATAATTTGTTTTGTTTTTTAGCATTTTTTTGTAATTTTAAAGTAATTGGGCTTAGTTTGTTGCTGTAAAGTGTAGTTGGGGGTGATTTTTGATAGCCGAAGTAATTTAGGTGAGTTTGGCATAGTTTGCTATGGTTAGTAGCATTTTTTTGTAATTTAAAAGTGATTAGGTTTAGTTTGTTTTGGTAAGGGTTAGTTGGTGATGATTTAGGGTAGGCGAAGTAATTTAGGTGAGTCTGGCATAGTTTGTTATGATTTGCACACTTTTTTTTGTAATTTTAAGATGATATGGTTTAGTTTGTTGTGGTAAGGGATAGTTGGGGGTGATTTACGGTAGCCGAAGTAATTTAGGTGATTCTGGTATAGTTTGTTATGATTTTTAGCATTTTTTTGTAATTTTAAAGTGATTTGGCTTAGTTTGTTGCTGTAAAGTGTAGTTGGGGGTGATTTTTGGTAGCCGAAGTAATTTAGGTGAATTTGGCATAGTTTGCTATGGTTAGTAGCATTTTTTTGTAATTTAAAAGTGATTGGGTTTAGTTTGTTGTGGTAAGGGTTAGTTGGTGATGATTTAGAATAGCCGAAGTAATTTAGGTGAGTCTGGCATAGTTTGTTATGATTTGTACACCTTTTTTTGTAATTTTAAGATGATATGGTTTGGTTTGTTGTGGTAAGGGATAGTTGGGGGTGATTTACGGTAGCCGAAGTAATTTAGGTGATTCTGGTATAGTTTGTTATGATTTTTAGCATTTTTTTGTAATTTTAAAGTCATTGGGCTTAGTTTGTTGCTGTAAAGTGTAGTTGGGGGTGATTTTTGATAGCCGAAGTAATTTAGGTGAGTTTGGCATAGTTTGCTATGATTAGTAGCATTTTTTTGTAATTTAAAAGTGATTGGGTTTAGTTTGTTGTGGTAAGGGTTAGTCGGTTATGATTTAGAGTAGCCGAAGTAATTTAGGTGAGTCTGGCATAGTTTGTTATGATTGGTACAACTTTTTTTGTAATTTTAAGATGATATGGTTTGGTTTGTTGTGGTAAGGGATAGTTGGGGGTGATTTACGGTAGCCGAAGTAATTTAGGTGATTCTTGTATAGTTTGTTATGATTTTTAGCATTTTTTTGTAATTTTAAAGTGATTGGGCTTAGTTTGTTGCTGTAAAGTGTAGTTGGGGGTGATTTTTGATAGCTGAAGTAATTTGGGTGAGTTTGGCATAGTTTGCTATGGTTAGTAGCATTTTTTTGTAATTTAAAAGTGATTGGGTTTAGTTTGTTGTGGTAAGGGTTACTTGGTGATGATTTATAGTAGCCGAAGTAATTTAGGTGAGTCTGGCATAGTTTTTTATGATTTGTACACCTTTTTTTGTAATTTTAAGATGATATGGTTTAGTTTGTTGTGGTAAGAGATAGTTGGGGGTGATTTACGGTAGCCGAAGTAATTTAGGTGATTCTGGTATAGTTTGTTATAATTTTTAGCATTTTTTTGTAATTTAAAAGTTATTGGGCTAGTTTGTTGCTGTAAAGTGTAGTTGGGGGTAATTTTTGATAGCCGAAGTAATTTAGGTGAATTTGGCATAGTTTGCTATGGTTAGTAGCATTTTTTCGTAACTTAAAAGTGATTGGGTTTAGTTTGTTGTGGTAAGGGTTAGTTGGTGATGATTTAGAGTAGCCGAAGTAATTTAGGTGAGTCTGGCATAGTTTGTTATGATTTGAACACCTTTTTTTATAATTTTAAGATGATATGGTTTGGTTTGTTGTGGTAAGGGATAGTTGGGGGTGATTATGGTAGCAGAAGTAATTTAGGTAATTCTGGTATAATTTGTTATGATTTATAGCATTTTTTTGTAATTTTAAAGTGATTGGGCTTAGTTTGTTGCTGTAAAGTGTAGTTGGGGGTGATTTTTGATAGCCGAAGTAATTTAGGTGAGTTTGGCATAGTTTGCTAGGGTTAGTAGCATTTTTTTGTAATTTAAAAGTGATTGGGTTTAGTTTGTTGTGGTAAGGGTTAGTTGGTGATGATTTAGAGTAGCCGAAGTAATTTAGGTGAGTCTGGCATAGTTTGTTATGATTTGTACACCTTTTTTGTAATTTTAAGATGATATTGTTTGGTTTGTTGTGGTAAGGGATAGTTGGGGGTGATTTACGGTAGCCGAAGTAATTTAGGTGATTCTGGTATAGTTTGTTATAATTTTTAGCATTTTTTTGTAATTTTAAAGTGATTGGGCTAGTTTGTTGCTGTAAAGTGTAGTTGGGGGTAATTTTTGATAGCGGAAGTAATTTAGGTGAGTTTGGCATAGTTTGCTATGGTTAGTAGCATTTTTTTGTAATTTAAAAGTGATTGGGTTTAGTTTGTTGTGGTAAGGGTTAGTCGGTTATGATTTAGAGTAGCCGAAGTAATTTAGGTGAGTCTGGCATAGTTTGTTATGATTGGTACAACTTTTTTTGTAATTTTAAGATGATATGGTTTGGTTTGTTGTGGTAAGGGATAGTTGGGGGTGATTTACGGTAGCCGAAGTAATTTAGGTGATTCTTGTATAGTTTGTTATGATTTTTAGCATTTTTTTGTAATTTTAAAGTGATTGGGCTTAGTTTGTTGCTGTAAAGTGTAGTTGGGGGTGATTTTTGATAGCTGAAGTAATTTGGGTGAGTTTGGCATAGTTTGCTATGGTTAGTAGCATTTTTTTGTAATTTAAAAGTGATTGGGTTTAGTTTGTTGTGGTAAGGGTTAGTTGGTGATGATTTATAGTAGCCGAAGTAATTTAGGTGAGTCTGGCATAGTTTTTTATGATTTGTACACCTTTTTTTGTAATTTTAAGATGATATGGTTTAGTTTGTTGTGGTAAGAGATAGTTGGGGGTGATTTACGGTAGCCGAAGTAATTTAGGTGATTCTGGTATAGTTTGTTATAATTTTTAGCATTTTTTTGTAATTTTAAAGTTATTGGGCTAGTTTGTTGCTGTAAAGTGTAGTTGGGGGTAATTTTTGATAGCCGAAGTAATTTAGGTGAATTTGGCATAGTTTGCTATGGTTAGTAGCATTTTTTTGTAACTTAAAAGTCATTGGGTTTAGTTTGTTGTGGTAAGGGTTAGTTGGTGATGATTTAGAGTAGCCGAAGTAATTTAGGTGAGTCTGGCATAGTTTGTTATGATTTGTACACCTTTTTTTGTAATTTTAAGATGATATGGTTTGGTTTGTTGTGGTAAGAGATAGTTGGGGGTGATTTACGGTAGCCGAAGTAATTTAGGTGATTCTGGTATAGTTTGTTATAATTTTTAGCATTTTTTTGTAATTTTAAAGTGATTGGGCTAGTTTGTTGCTGTAAAGTGTAGTTGGGGGTAATTTTTGATAGCGGAAGTAATTTAGGTGAGTTTGGCATAGTTTGCTATGGTTAGTAGCATTTTTTTGTAATTTAAAAGTGATTGGGTTTAGCTTGTTGTGGTAAGGGTTAGTCGGTTATGATTTAGAGTAGCCGAAGTAATTTAGGTGAGTCTGGCAAAGTTTGTTATGATTGGTACAACTTTTTTTGTAATTTTAAGATGATATGGTTTGGTTTGTTGTGGTAAGGGATAGTTGGGGGTGATTTACGGTAGCCGAAGTAATTTAGGTGATTCTTGTATAGTTTGTTATGATTTTTAGCATTTTTTTGTAATTTTAAAGTGATTGGGCTTAGTTTGTTGCTGTAAAGTGTAGTTGGGGGTGATTTTTGATAGCCGAAGTAATTTAGGTGAGTTTGGCATAGTTTGCTATGGTTAGTAGCATTTTTTTGTAATTTAAAAGTGATTGGGTTTAGTTTCTTGTGGTAAGGGTTAGTTGGTGATGATTTATAGTAGCCGAAGTAATTTAGGTGAGTCTGCCATAGTTTTTTATGATTTGTACACCTTTTTTTGTAATTTTAAGATGATATGGTTTAGTTTGTTGTGGTAAGAGATAGTTGGGGGTGATTTACGGTAGCCGAAGTAATTTAGGTGATTCTGGTATAGTTTGTTATGATTTTTAGCATTTTTTTGTAATTTTAAAGTTATTGGGCTAGTTTGTTGCTGTAAAGTGTAGTTGGGGGTAATTTTTGATAGCCGAAGTAATTTAGGTGAATTTGGCATAGTTTGCTATGGTTAGTAGCATTTTTTTGTAACTTAAAAGTGATTGGGTTTAGTTTGTTGGGGTAAGGGTTAGTTGGTGATGATTTAGAGTAGCCGAAGTAATTTAGGTGAGTCTGGCATAGTTTGTTATGATTTGAACACCTTTTTTTGTAATTTTAAGATGATATGGTTTGGTTTGTTGTGGTAAGGGATAGTTGGGGGTGATTATGGTAGCAGAAGTAATTTAGGTGATTCTGGTATAGTTTGTTATGATTTATAGCATTTTTTTGTAATTTTAAAGTGATTGGGCTTAGTTTGTTGCTGTAAAGTGTAGTTGGGGGTGATTTTTGATAGCCGAAGTAATTTAGGTGAGTTTGGCATAGTTTGCTAGGGTTAGTAGCATTTTTTTGTAATTTAAAAGTGATTGGGTTTAGTTTGTTGTGGTAAGGGTTAGTTGGTGATGATTTAGAGTAGCCGAAATAATTTAGGTGAGTCTGGCATAGTTTGTTATGATTTGTACACCTTTTTTGTAATTTTAAGATGATATTGTTTGGTTTGTTGTGGTAAGGGATAGTTGGGGGTGATTTACGGTAGCCGAAGTAATTTAGGTGATTCTGGTATAGTTTGTTATGATTTTTAGCATTTTTTTGTAATTTAAAAGTGATTTGGCTTAGTTTGTTGCTGTAAAGTGCAGTTGGGGGTGATTTTTGATAGCCGAAATAATTTAGGTGAGTTTGGCATAGTTTGGTATGGTTAGTAGCATTTTTTTGTAATTTAAAAGTGATTGGGTTTAGTTTGTTGTGGTAAGGGTTAGTTGGTGATGATTTAGAGTAGCCGAAGTAATTTAGGTGAGTCTGGCATAGTTTGTTATGATTTGTACACCTTTTTTGTAATTTTAAGATGATATTGTTTGGTTTGTTGTGGTAAGGGATAGTTGGGGGTGATTTACGGTAGCCGAAGTAATTTAGGTGATTCTGGTATAGTTTGTTATGATTTTTAGCATTTTTTTGTAATTTTAAAGTAATTGGGCTTAGTTTGTTGCTGTAAAGTGTAGTTGGGGGTGATTTTTGATAGCCGAAGTAATTTAGATGAGTTTGGCATAGTTTGCTATGGTTAGTAGCATTTTTTTGTAATTTAAAAGTGATTGGGTTTAGTTTGTTTTGGTAAGGGTTAGTTGGTGATGATTTAGAGTAGCCGAAGTAATTTAGGTGAGTCTGGCATAGTTTGTTATGATTTGTACAACTTTTTTTGTAATTTTAAGATGATATGGATTGGTTTGTTGTGGTAAAGGATAGTTGGGGGTGATTTACGGTAGCCGAAGTAATTTAGGTGATTCTGGTATAATTTGTTTTGTTTTTTAGCATTTTTTTGTAATTTTAAAGTAATTGGGCTTAGTTTGTTGCTGTAAAGTGTAGTTGGGGGTGATTTTTGATAGCAGAAGTAATTTAGGTGAGTTTGGCATAGTTTGCTATGGTTAGTAGCATTTTTTTGTAATTTAAAAGTGATTAGGTTTAGTTTGTTTTGGTAAGGGTTAGTTGGTGATGATTTAGGGTAGGCGAAGTAATTTAGGTGAGTCTGGCATAGTTTGTTATGATTTGCACACTTTTTTTTGTAATTTTAAGATGATATGGTTTAGTTTGTTGTGGTAAGGGATAGTTGGGGGTGATTTACGTTAGCCGAAGTAATTTAGGTGATTCTGGTATAGTTTGTTATGATTTTTAGCATTTTTTTGTAATTTTAAAGTGATTTGGCTTAGTTTGTTGCTGTAAAGTGTAGTTGGGGGTGATTTTTGGTAGCCGAAGTAATTTAGGTGAATTTGGCATAGTTTGCTATGGTTAGTAGCATTTTTTTGTAATTTAAAAGTGATTGGGTTTAGTTTGTTGTGGTAAGGGTTAGTTGGTGATGATTTAGAATAGCCGAAGTAATTTAGGTGAGTCTGGCATAGTTTGTTATGATTTGTACACCTTTTTTTGTAATTTTAAGATGATATGGTTTGGTTTGTTGTGGTAAGGGATAGTTGGGGGTGATTTACGGTAGCCGAAGTAATTTAGGTGATTCTGGTATAGTTTGTTATGATTTTTAGCATTTTTTTGTAATTTTAAAGTCATTGGGCTTAGTTTGTTGCTGTAAAGTGTAGTTGGGGGTGATTTTTGATAGCCGAAGTAATTTAGGTGAGTTTGGCATAGTTTGCTATGATTAGTAGCATTTTTTTGTAATTTAAAAGTGATTGGGTTTAGTTTGTTGCGGTAAGGGTTAGTTGGTGATGATTTATAGTAGCCGAAGTAATTTAGGTGAGTCTGGCATAGTTTGTTATGATTTGTACACCTTTTTTTGTAATTTTAAGATGATATGGTTTGGTTTGTTGTGGTAAGAGATAGTTGGGGGTGATTTACGGTAGCCGAAGTAATTTAGGTGATTCTGGTATAGTTTGTTATAATTTTTAGCATTTTTTTGTAATTTTAAAGTGATTGGGCTAGTTTGTTGCTGTAAAGTGTAGTTGGGGGTAATTTTTGATAGCGGAAGTAATTTAGGTGAGTTTGGCATAGTTTGCTATGGTTAGTAGCATTTTTTTGTAATTTAAAAGTGATTGGGTTTAGTTTGTTGTGGTAAGGGTTAGTCGGTTATGATTTAGAGTAGCCGAAGTAATTTAGGTGAGTCTGGCATAGTTTGTTATGATTGGTACAACTTTTTTTGTAATTTTAAGATGATATGGTTTGGTTTGTTGTGGTAAGGGATAGTTGGGGGTGATTTACGGTAGCCGAAGTAATTTAGGTGATTCTTGTATAGTTTGTTATGATTTTTAGCATTTTTTTGTAATTTTAAAGTGATTGGGCTTAGTTTGTTGCTGTAAAGTGTAGTTGGGGGTGATTTTTGATAGCTGAAGTAATTTGGGTGAGTTTGGCATAGTTTGCTATGGTTAGT
The DNA here is from genome assembly GCA_964023215.1 of Eledona agricola. Taxonomy (NCBI): domain Eukaryota; kingdom Metazoa; phylum Arthropoda; class Insecta; order Coleoptera; family Tenebrionidae; genus Eledona; species Eledona agricola. The sequence goes on along the minus strand of CAXIEJ010000140.1, from coordinate 2,275,991 downwards.
AGCATTTTTTTGTAATTTAAAAGTGATTGGGTTTAGTTTGTTGTGGTAAGGGTTAGTTGGTGATGATTTATAGTAGCCGAAGTAATTTAGGTGAGTCTGGCATAGTTTTTTATGATTTGTACACCTTTTTTTGTAATTTTAAGATGATATGGTTTAGTTTGTTGTGGTAAGAGATAGTTGGGGGTGATTTACGGTAGCCGAAGTAATTTAGGTGATTCTGGTATAGTTTGTTATAATTTTTAGCATTTTTTTGTAATTTAAAAGTTATTGGGCTAGTTTGTTGCTGTAAAGTGTAGTTGGGGGTAATTTTTGATAGCCGAAGTAATTTAGGTGAATTTGGCATAGTTTGCTATGGTTAGTAGCATTTTTTCGTAACTTAAAAGTGATTGGGTTTAGTTTGTTGTGGTAAGGGTTAGTTGGTGATGATTTAGAGTAGCCGAAGTAATTTAGGTGAGTCTGGCATAGTTTGTTATGATTTGAACACCTTTTTTTATAATTTTAAGATGATATGGTTTGGTTTGTTGTGGTAAGGGATAGTTGGGGGTGATTATGGTAGCAGAAGTAATTTAGGTAATTCTGGTATAATTTGTTATGATTTATAGCATTTTTTTGTAATTTTAAAGTGATTGGGCTTAGTTTGTTGCTGTAAAGTGTAGTTGGGGGTGATTTTTGATAGCCGAAGTAATTTAGGTGAGTTTGGCATAGTTTGCTAGGGTTAGTAGCATTTTTTTGTAATTTAAAAGTGATTGGGTTTAGTTTGTTGTGGTAAGGGTTAGTTGGTGATGATTTAGAGTAGCCGAAGTAATTTAGGTGAGTCTGGCATAGTTTGTTATGATTTGTACACCTTTTTTGTAATTTTAAGATGATATTGTTTGGTTTGTTGTGGTAAGGGATAGTTGGGGGTGATTTACGGTAGCCGAAGTAATTTAGGTGATTCTGGTATAGTTTGTTATAATTTTTAGCATTTTTTTGTAATTTTAAAGTGATTGGGCTAGTTTGTTGCTGTAAAGTGTAGTTGGGGGTAATTTTTGATAGCGGAAGTAATTTAGGTGAGTTTGGCATAGTTTGCTATGGTTAGTAGCATTTTTTTGTAATTTAAAAGTGATTGGGTTTAGTTTGTTGTGGTAAGGGTTAGTCGGTTATGATTTAGAGTAGCCGAAGTAATTTAGGTGAGTCTGGCATAGTTTGTTATGATTGGTACAACTTTTTTTGTAATTTTAAGATGATATGGTTTGGTTTGTTGTGGTAAGGGATAGTTGGGGGTGATTTACGGTAGCCGAAGTAATTTAGGTGATTCTTGTATAGTTTGTTATGATTTTTAGCATTTTTTTGTAATTTTAAAGTGATTGGGCTTAGTTTGTTGCTGTAAAGTGTAGTTGGGGGTGATTTTTGATAGCTGAAGTAATTTGGGTGAGTTTGGCATAGTTTGCTATGGTTAGTAGCATTTTTTTGTAATTTAAAAGTGATTGGGTTTAGTTTGTTGTGGTAAGGGTTAGTTGGTGATGATTTATAGTAGCCGAAGTAATTTAGGTGAGTCTGGCATAGTTTTTTATGATTTGTACACCTTTTTTTGTAATTTTAAGATGATATGGTTTAGTTTGTTGTGGTAAGAGATAGTTGGGGGTGATTTACGGTAGCCGAAGTAATTTAGGTGATTCTGGTATAGTTTGTTATAATTTTTAGCATTTTTTTGTAATTTTAAAGTTATTGGGCTAGTTTGTTGCTGTAAAGTGTAGTTGGGGGTAATTTTTGATAGCCGAAGTAATTTAGGTGAATTTGGCATAGTTTGCTATGGTTAGTAGCATTTTTTTGTAACTTAAAAGTCATTGGGTTTAGTTTGTTGTGGTAAGGGTTAGTTGGTGATGATTTAGAGTAGCCGAAGTAATTTAGGTGAGTCTGGCATAGTTTGTTATGATTTGTACACCTTTTTTTGTAATTTTAAGATGATATGGTTTGGTTTGTTGTGGTAAGAGATAGTTGGGGGTGATTTACGGTAGCCGAAGTAATTTAGGTGATTCTGGTATAGTTTGTTATAATTTTTAGCATTTTTTTGTAATTTTAAAGTGATTGGGCTAGTTTGTTGCTGTAAAGTGTAGTTGGGGGTAATTTTTGATAGCGGAAGTAATTTAGGTGAGTTTGGCATAGTTTGCTATGGTTAGTAGCATTTTTTTGTAATTTAAAAGTGATTGGGTTTAGCTTGTTGTGGTAAGGGTTAGTCGGTTATGATTTAGAGTAGCCGAAGTAATTTAGGTGAGTCTGGCAAAGTTTGTTATGATTGGTACAACTTTTTTTGTAATTTTAAGATGATATGGTTTGGTTTGTTGTGGTAAGGGATAGTTGGGGGTGATTTACGGTAGCCGAAGTAATTTAGGTGATTCTTGTATAGTTTGTTATGATTTTTAGCATTTTTTTGTAATTTTAAAGTGATTGGGCTTAGTTTGTTGCTGTAAAGTGTAGTTGGGGGTGATTTTTGATAGCCGAAGTAATTTAGGTGAGTTTGGCATAGTTTGCTATGGTTAGTAGCATTTTTTTGTAATTTAAAAGTGATTGGGTTTAGTTTCTTGTGGTAAGGGTTAGTTGGTGATGATTTATAGTAGCCGAAGTAATTTAGGTGAGTCTGCCATAGTTTTTTATGATTTGTACACCTTTTTTTGTAATTTTAAGATGATATGGTTTAGTTTGTTGTGGTAAGAGATAGTTGGGGGTGATTTACGGTAGCCGAAGTAATTTAGGTGATTCTGGTATAGTTTGTTATGATTTTTAGCATTTTTTTGTAATTTTAAAGTGATTGGGCTAGTTTGTTGCTGTAAAGTGTAGTTGGGGGTAATTTTTGATAGCCGAAGTAATTTAGGTGAATTTGGCATAGTTTGCTATGGTTAGTAGCATTTTTTTGTAATTTAAAAAAGATTGGGTTTAGTTTGTTGTGGTAAGGGTTAGTTGGTGATGATTTAGAGTAGCCGAAGTAATTTAGGTGAGTCTGGCATAGTTTGTTATGATTTGTACACCTTTTTTTGTAATTTTAAGATGATATGGTTTGGTTTGTTGTGGTAAGGGATAGTTGGGTGTGATTTACGGTAGCCGAAGTAATTTAGGTGATTCTGGTATAGTTTGTTATGATTTTTAGCATTTTTTTGTAATTTTAAAGTTATTGGGCTTAGTTTGTTGCTGTAAAGTGTAGTTGGGAGTGATTTTTGATAGCCGAAGTAATTTAGGTGAGTTTGGCATAGTTTGCTATGATTAGTAGCATTTTTTTGTAATTTAAAAGTGATTGGGTTTAGTTTGTTGTGGTAAGGGTTAGTTGGTGATGATTTAGAGTAGCCGAAGTAATTTAGGTGAGTCTGGCATAGTTTGTTATGATTTGTACACCTTTTTTTGTAATTTTAAGATGATATGGTTTAGTTTGTTGTGGTAAGAGATAGTTGGGGGTGATTTACGGTAGCCGAAGTAATTTAGGTGATTCTGGTATAGTTTGTTATGATTTTTAGCATTTTTTTGTAATTTTAAAGTGATTGGGCTAGTTTGTTGCTGTAAAGTGTAGTTGGGGGTAATTTTTGATAGCCGAAGTAATTTAGGTGAATTTGGCATAGGTTGCTATGGTTAGTAGCATTTTTTTGTAATTTAAAAGTGATTGGGTTTAGTTTGTTGTGGTAAGGGTTAGTTGGTGATGATTTAGAGTAGCCGAAGTAATTTAGGTGAGTCTGGCATAGTTTGTTATGATTTGTACACTTTTTTTTGTAATTTTAAGATGATATGGTTTGGTTTGTTGTGGTAAGGGATAGTTGGGGGTGATTTACGGTAGCCGAAGTAATTTAGGTGATTCTGGTATAGTTTGTTATGATTTTTACCATTTTTTTGTAATTTTAAAGTGATTGGGCTTAGTTTGTTTCTGTAAAGTGTAGTTGGGGGTGATTTTTGATAGCCGAAGTAATTTAGGTGAGTTTGGCATAGTTTGCTATGGTTAGTAGCATTTTTTTGTAATTTAAAAGTGATTGGGTTTAGTTTGGTGTGGTAAGGGTTAGTTGGTGATGATTTAGAGTAGCCGATGTAATTTAGGTGAGTCTGGCATAGTTTGTTATGATTTGTACACCTTTTTTTGTAATTTTAAGATGATATGGTTTGGTTTGTTGTGGTAAGGGTTAGTTGGGGGTGATTTACGGTCGCCGAAGAAACTTAGGTGATTCTGGTATAATTTGTTATAATTTTTAGCTTTTTTTTGTAATTTTAAAGTGATTGGGCTTAGTTTGTTGCTGTAAAGTGTAGTTGGGGGTGATTTTTGATTGCCGAAGTAATTTAGGTGAGCTTGGCATAGTTTGATATGGTTAGTAGCATTTTTTTGTAATTTAAAAGTGATTGGGTTTAGTTTGTTGTGGTAAGGGTTAGTTGGTGATGATTTAGAGTAGCCGAAGTAATTTAGGTGAGTCTGGCATAGTTTGTTATGATTTGTACACCTTTTTTTGTAATTTTAAGATGATATGGTTTGGTTTGTTGTGGTAAGGGATAGTTGGGGGTGATTTACGGTAGCCGAAGTAATTTAGGTGATTCTGGTATAGTTTGTTATGATTTTTAGCATTTTTTTGTAATTTTAAAGTGATTGGGCTTAGTTTGTTGCTGTAAAGTGTAGTTGGGTGTGATTTTTGATAGCCGAAGTAATTTAGGTGAGTCTGGCATAGTTTGTTATGATTTGTACACCTTTTTTTGTAATTTTAAGATGATATGGTTTGGTTTGTTGTGGTAAGGGATAGTTGGGGGTGATTTACGGTAGCCGAAGTAATTTAGGTGAATCTGGTATAGTTTGTTATGATTTTTAGCATTTTTTTGTAATTTTAAAGTGATTGGGCTTAGTTTGTTGCTGTAAAGTGTAGTTGGGGGTGACTTTTGATAGCCGAAGTAATTTAGGTGAGTCTGGCACAGTTTGTTATGATTTGTACACCTTTTTTTGTAATTTTAAGATGATATGGTTGGGTTTGTTGTGGTAAGGAATAGTTGGAGGTGATTTACGGTAGCCGAAGTAATTTAGGTGATTCTGGTATAGTTTGTTATGATTTTTAGCATTTTTTTGTAATTTTAAAGTGATTGGGCTTAGTTTGTTGCTGTAAAGTGTAGTTGGGAGTGATTTTTGATAGCCGAAGTAATTTAGGTGAGTTTGGCATAGTTTGCTCTGGTTAGTAGCATTTTTTTGTAATTTAAAAGTGATTGGGTTTAGTTTGTTGTGGTAAGGGTTAGTTGGTGATGATTTATAGTAGCCGAAGTAATTTAGGTGAGTCCGGCATAGTTTGTTATGATTTGTACACCTTTTTTTGTAATTTTAAGATGATATGGTTTGGTTTGTTGTGGTAAGAGATAGTTGGGGGTGATTTACGGTAGCCGAAGTAATCTAGGTGATTCTGGTATAGTTTGTTATGATTTTTAGCATTTTTTTGTAATTTTAAAGTGATTGGGCATTGTTTGTTGCTGTGAAGTGTAGTTGGGGGTAATTTTTGATAGCCGAAGTAATTTAGGTGAGTTTGGCATAGTTTGCTATGGTTAGTAGCATTTTTTTGTAATTTAAATTGATTGGGTTTAGTTTGTTGTGGTAAGGGTTATTTGGTGATGATTTAGAGCAGCCGAAGTAATTTAGGTGAGTCTGGCATAGTTTGTTATGATTTGTACACCTTTTTTTATAATTTTAAGATGATATGGTTTGGTTTGTTGTGGTAAGGGATAGTTGGGGGTGATTTACGGTAGCCGAAGTAATTTAGGTGATTCTGGTATAGTTTGTTATGATTTTTAGCATTTTTTGTAATTTTAAAGTGATTGGGCTTAGTTTGTTGCTGTAAAGTGTAGTTGGGGGTGATTTTTGATATCCGAAGTAATTTAGGTGAGTTTGGCATAGTTTGCTATGGTTAGTAGCATTTTTTTGTAATTTAAATGTGATTGGGTTTAGTTTGTTGTGGTAAGGGTTAGTTGGTGATGATTTAGAGTAGCCGAAGTAATTTAGGTGAGTCTGGCATAGTTTGTTATGATTTGTACATTTTTTTTGTATTTTAAGGTGACATGGTTTGGTTTGTTGAGGTAAGGAATAGTTGGGGGTGATTTACGGTAGCCGAAGTAATTTAGGTGATTCTGGTATAGTTTGTTATGATTTTTAGCATTTTCTTGTAATTTTAAAGTGATTGGGCTTAGTTTGTTGCTGTAAAGTGAAGTTGGGGGTGATTTTTGATAGCCGAAGTAATTTAGGTGAGTTTGGCATAGTTTGCTATGGTTAGTAGCATTTTTTTGTAATTTAAAAGTGATTGATTTTAGTTTGTTGTGGTAAGTGTTAGTTGGTGATGATTTAGAGTAGCCGAAGTAATTTAGGTGAGTCTGGCATAGTTTGTTATGATTTGTACATTTTTATTGTAATTTTAAGGTGACATGGTTTGGTTTGTTGTGGTAAGGAATAGTTGGAGGTGATTTACGGTAGCCGAAGTAATTTAGGTGATTCTGGTATAGTTTGTTAGAATTTTTAGCATTTTTTTGTAATTTAAAAGTGATTGGGTTTAGTTTGTTGTGGTAAGGGTTAGTTGGTGATGATTTATAGTAGCCGAAGTAATTTAGGTGAGTCCGGCATAGTTTGTTATGATTTGTACACCTTTTTTTGTAATTTTAAGATGATATGGTTTGGTTTGTTGTGGTAAGAGATAGTTGGGGGTGATTTACGGTAGCCGAAGTAATCTAGGTGATTCTGGTAAAGTTTGTTATGATTTTTAGCATTTTTTTGTAATTTTAAAGTGATTGGGCTAGTTTGTTGCTGTGAAGTGTAGTTGGGGGTAATTTTTGATAGCCGAAGTAATTTAGGTGAGTTTGGCATAGTTTGCTATGGTTAGTAGCATTTTTTTGTAATTTAAATTGATTGGGTTTAGTTTGTTGTGGTAAGGGTTAGTTGGTGATGATTTAGAGTAGCCGAAGTAATTTAGGTGAGTCTGGCATAGTTTGTTATGATTTGTACACCTTTTTTTGTAATTTTAAGATGATATGGTTTGGTTTGTTGTGGTAAGGGATAGTTGGGGGTGATTTACGGTAGCCGAAGTAATTTAGGTGATTCTGGTATAGTTTGTTAGAATTTTTAGCATTTTTTTGTAATTTTAAAGTGATTGGGCTTAGTTTGTTGCTGTAAAGTGTAGTTGGGGGTGATTTTTGATTGCCGAAGTAATTTAGGTGAGCTTGGCATAGTTTGATATGGTTAGTAGCATTTTTTTGTAATTTAAAAGTGATTGGGTTTAGTTTGTTGTGGTAAGGGTTAGTTGGTGATGATTTAGTGTAGCCGAAGTAATTTAGGTGAGTCTGGCATAGTTTGTTATGATTTGTACACCTTTTTTTGTAATTTTAAGATGATATGGTTTGGTTTGTTGTGGTAAGGGATAGTTGGGGGTGATTTACGGTAGCCGAAGTAATTTAGGTGATTCTGGTATAGTTTGTTATAATTTTTAGCATTTTTTTGTAATTTTAAAGTGATTGGGCTTAGTTTGTTGCTGTAAAGTGTAGTTGGGGGTGATTTTTGATAGCCGAAGTAATTTAGGTAAGTCTGGCATAGTTTGTTATGATTTGTACACCTTTTTTTGTAATTTTAAGATGATATGGTTTGGTTTGTTGTGGTAAGGGATAGTTGGGGGTGATTTACGGTAGCCGAAGTAATTTAGGTGATTCTGGTATAGTTTGTTATGATTTTTAACATTTTTTGTAATTTTAAAGTGATTGGGCTTAGTTTGTTGCTGTAAAGTGTAGTTGGGAGTGATTTTTGATAGCCGAAGTAATTTAGGTGAGTTTGGCATAGTTTGCTATGGTTAGTAGCATTTTTTTGTAATTTAAATGTGATTGGGTTTAGTTTGTTGTGGTAAGGGTTAGTTGGTGATGATTTAGAGTAGCCGAAGTAATTTAGGTGAGTCTGGCATAGTTTGTTTAGATTTGTACATTTTTTTTTTAATTTTAAGACGACATGGTTTGGTTTGTTGTGGTAAGGAATAGTTGGGGGCGATTTACGGTAGCCGAAGTAATTTAGGTAATTCTGGTATAGTTTGTTATGATTTTTAGCATTTTTTTGTAATTTTAAAATGATTGGGCTTAGTTTGTTGCTGTAAAGTGTAGTTGGGGGTGATTTTTGATAGCCGAAGTAATTTAGGTGAGTCTGGCAAACTTTGTTATGATTTGTACACCTTTTTTTGTAATTTTAAGATGATATGGTTTGATTTGTTGTGGTAAGGGTTAGTTGGCGGTGATTTACGGTAGCCGAAGTAATTTAGGTGATTCTGGTATAGTTTGTTATGATTTTTAGCATTTTTTTGTAATTTTAAAGTGATTGGGCTTAGTTTGTTGCTGTAAAGTGTAGTTGGGGGTGATTTTTGATAGCCGAAGTAATTTAGGTGAGTTTGGCATAGTTTGCTATGGTTAGTAGCATTTTTTTGTAATTTAAAAGTGATTGGGTTTAGTTTGTTGTGGTAAGGGATAGTTGGTGATGATTTAGGTTAGCCGAAGTAATTTAGGTGAGTCTGGCATAGTTTGTTATGATTTGTACATTTTTTTTGTAATTTTAAGATGACATGGTTTGGTTTGTTGTGGTAAGGAATAGTTGGGGGTGATTTACGGTAGCCGAAGTAATTTAGGTGATTCTGGTATAGTTTGTTATGATTTTTAGCATTTTTTTGTAATTTTAAAGTGATTGGGCTTAGTTTGTTGCTGTAAAGTGTAGTTGGGTGTGATTTTTGATAGCCGAAGTAATTTAGGTGAGTCTGGCATAGTTTGTTATGATTTGTACACCTTTTTTTGTAATTTTAAGATGATATGGTTTGGTTTGTTGTGGTAAAGGATAGTTGGGGGTGATTTACGGTAGCCGAAGTAATTTAGGTGATTCTGGTATAGTTTGTTATGATTTTTAGCATTTTTTTGTAATTTTAAAGTGATTGGGCTTAGTTTGTTGCTGTAAAGTGTAGTTGGGGGTGATTTTTGATAGCCGAAGTAATTTAAGTGAGTTTGGCATAGTTTGCTATGGTTAGTAGCATTTTTTTGTAATTTAAAAGTGATTGGGTTTGGTTTGTTGTGGTAAGGGTTAGTTGGTGATGATTTAGAGTAGGCGAAGTAATTTAGGTGAGTCTATCATAGTTTGTTATCATTTGTACAACTTTTTTTCAATTTTAAGATGATATGGTTTGGTTTGTTGTGGTAAGGGATAGTTGGGGGTGATTTACGGTAGCCGAAGTAATTTAGGTGATTCTGGTATAGTTTGATATGATTTTTAGCATTTGTTTGTAATTTTAAAGTGATTGGGCTTAGTTTGTTGCTGTAAAGTGTAGTTGGGGGTGATTTTTGATAGCCGAAGTAATTTAGGTGAGTCTGGCATAGTTTGTTATGATTTGTACACCTTTTTTTGTAATTTTAAGATGATATGGTTTGGTTTGTTGTGGTAAGGGATAGTTGGGGGTGATTTACGGTAGCCAAAGTAATTTAGGTGATTTTGGTATAGTTTGTTATGATTTTTAGCATTTTTTTGTAATTTTAAAGTGATTGGGCTTAGTTTGTTGCTGTAAAGTGTAGTGGGGTGTTGGGGGTGATTTTTGATAGCCGAAGTAATTTAGGTGAGTTTGGCATAGTTTGCTATAATTTGTACACCTTTTTTTGTAATTTTAAGATGATATGGTTTGGTTTGTTGTGGTAAGGGATAGTTGGGGATGATTTTCGGTAGCCGAAGTAATTTAGGTGATTCTGGTATAGTTTGATATGATTTTTAGCATTTTTTTGTAATTTTAAAGTGATTGGGCTTAGTTTGTTGCTGTAAAGTGTAGTTGGGGGAGATTTTTGATAGCCGAAGTAATTTAGGTGAGTTTGGCATAGTTTGCTATGGTTAGTAGCATTTTTTTGTAATTTAAAAATGATTGGGTTTAGTTTGTTGTGGTAAGGGTTAGTTGGTGATGATTTAGAGTAGCCGAAGTAATTTAGGTGAGTCTGGCATAGGTTGTTATGATTTGTACACCTTTTTTTGTAATTTTAAGATGACATGGTTTGGTTTGTTGTGGTAAGGGATAGTTAGGGGTGATTTACGGTAGCCGAAGTAATTTAGGTGATTCTGGTATAGTTTGTTATGATTTTTAGAATTTTTTTGTAATTTTAAAGTGATTGGGCGTAGTTTGTTGCTGTAAAGTGTAGTTGGGGGTGATTTTTGATAGCCGAAGTAATTTAGGTGAGTTTGGCATAGTTTGCTTTGGTTAGTAGCATTTTTTTGTAATTTAAAAATGATTGGGTTTAGTTTGTTGTGGTAAGGGTTAGTTGGTGGTGATTTAGAGTAGCCGAAGTAATTTAGGTAAGTCTGGCATAGTTTGTTATGATTTGTACACCTTTTTTTGTAATTTTAAGATGATATGGTTTGGTTTGTTGTGGTAAAGGATAGTTGGGGGTGATTTACGGTAGCCGAAGTAATTTAGGTGATTCTGGTATAGTTTGTTATGATTTTTAGCATTTTTTTGTAATTTTAAAGTGATTGGGCTTAGTTTGTTACTATAAAGTGTAGTTGGGGGTGATTTTTGATAGCCGAAGTAATTTAGGTGAGTTTGGCATAGTTTGCTATGGTTAGTAGCATTTTTTTGTAATTTAAAAGTGATTGGGTTTAGTTTGTTGTGGTAAGGGTTAGTTGGTGATGATTTAGAGTAGCCGAAGTAATTTAGGTGAGTCTGGCATAGTTTGTTATGATTTGTACACCTTTTTTTGTAATTTTAAGATGATATGGTTTGGTTTGTTGTGGTAAGGGACAGTTGGGGGTGATTTACGGTAGCCGAAGTAATTTAGGTGATTCTAATATAGTTTGTTATAATTTTTAGCATTTTTTTGTAATTTTAAAGTGATTCGGCTTAGTTTGTTGCTGTAAAGTGTAGTTGGGGGTGATTTTTGATAGCCGAAGTAGTTTAGGTGAGTTTGGCATAGTTTGCTATGGTTAGTAGCATTTTTTCTAATTTAAAAGTGATTGGGTTTAGTTTGTTGTGGTAAGGGTTTGTTGGTGATGATATAGAGTAGCCGAAGTAATTTAGATGGGTCTGGCATAGTTTGTTATGATTTGTACACCTTTTTTTGTAATTTTAAGATGATATGGTTTGGTTTGTTGTGGTAAGGGACAGTTGGGGGTGATTTACGGTAGCCGAAGTAATTTAGGTGATTCTAATATAGTTTGTTATAATTTTTAGCATTTTTTTGTAATTTTAAAGTGATTCGGCTTAGTTTGTTGCTGTAAAGTGTAGTTGGGGGTGATTTTTGATAGCCGAAGTAATTTAGGTGAGTTTGGCATAGTTTGCTATGGTTAGTAGCATTTTTTCTAATTTAAAAATGATTGGGTTTAGTTTGTTGTGGTAAGGGTTTGTTGGTGATGATATAGAGTAGCCGAAGTAATTTAGATGGGTCTGGCATAGTTTGTTATGATTTGTACACCTTTTTTTGTAATTTTAAGATGATATGGTTTGGTTTGTTGTGGTAAGGGATAGTTGGGGGTGATTTACGGTAGCCGAAGTAATTTAGGTCATTCAGGTATAATTTGTTTTGATTTTTAGCATTTTTTTGTAATTTTAAAGTGATTGGGCTCAGTTTGTTGCTGTAAAGTGTAGTTGGGGGTAATTTTTGATAGCCGAAGTAATTTAGGTGAGTTTGGCATAGTTTGCTATGGTTAGTAGCATTTTTTTGTAATTTAAAAGTGATTGGGTTTAGTTTGTTTTGGTAAGGGTTAGTTGGTGATGATTTAGAGTAGCCGAAGTAATTTAGGTGAGTCTGGAATAGTTTGTTATCATTTGTACATTTTTTTTTGTAATTTTAAGACGATATGGTTTGGTTTGTTGTGGTAAGGGATAGTTGGGGGTGATTTAAGGTAGCCGAAGTAATTTAGGTGATTCTGGTATAGTTTGTTATGATTTTTAGCATTTTTTTGTAATTTTAAAGTGATTGGGTTAAGTTTGTTGTGGTAAGGGTTAGTTGGTGATGATTTAGAGTAGCCGAAGTAATTTAGGTGAGTCTGGCATAGTTTGTTATGATTTGTACACCTTTTTTTGTAATTTTAAGATGATATGGTTTGGTTTGTTGTGGTAAGGGATAGTTGGGGGTGATTTACGGTAGCGGAAGTAATTTAGGTGGTTCTGGTATAGTTTGTTATGATTTTTAGCATTTTTTTTAATTTTAAAGTGATTGGGCTTAGTTTGTTGCTGTAAAGTGTAGTTGGGGGTGATTTTTGATAGCCGAAGAAATTTAGGTAAGTTTTGCATAGTTTGCTATGGTTAGTAGCATTTTTTTGTAATTTAAAAGTGATTGGGTTTAGTTTGTTGTGGTAAGGGTTAGTTGGTGATGATTTAGAGTAGCCGAAGTAATTTAGGTGAGTCTGGCATAGTTTGTTATGATTTGTACATCTTTTTTTGTAATTTTAAGATGATATGGTTTGGTTTGTTGTGGTAAGGGATAGTTGGGAGTGATTTACGGTAGCCGAAGTAATTTAGGTAATTCTGGTATAGTTTGTTATGATTTTTAGCATTTTTTTGTAATTTTAAAGTGATTGGGCTTAGTTTGTTGCTGTAAAGTGTAGTTGGGGGTGATTTTTGATAGCCGAAGTAATTTAAGTGAGTTTGGCATAGTTTGCTTTGGTTAGAATATTTTTTTTGTAATTTAAAAGTGATTGGGTTTAGTTTGTTGTGGTAAGGGTTTGTTGGTGATGATTTAGAGTAGCCGAAGTAATTTAGATGGCTCTGGCATAGTTTGTTATGATTTGTACACCTTTTTTTGTAATTTTAAGATGATATGGTTTGGTTTGTTGTGGTAAGGGACAGTTGGGGGTGATTTACGATAGCCGAAGTAATTTAGGTGATTCTGGTATAGTTTGTTATGATTTTTAGCATTTTTTTGTAATTTTAAAGTGATTGGTCTTAGATTGTTGCTGTAAAGTGTAGTTGGGGGTGATTTTTGATAGCCGAAGTAATTTAGGTGAGTTTGGCATAGTTTGCTATGGTTAGTAGCATTTTTTTGTAATTTAAAAGTGATTGGGTTTAGTTTGTTGTGGTAAGGGTTAGTTGGTGATGATTTAGAGTAGCCGAAGTAATTTAGGTGAGTCTGGCATAGTTTGTTATGATTTGTACACCTTTTTTTGTAATTTTAAGATGATATGGTTTGGTTTGTTGTGGTAAGGGATAGTTGGGGGTGATTTACGGTAGCCGAAGTAATTTAGGTGATTCTGGTATAGTTTGTTACGATTTTTAGCATTTTTTTGCAATTTTAAAGTGATTGGGCTTAGTTTGTTGCTGTAAAGTGTAGTTGGGGGTGATTTTTGATAGCCGAAGTAATTTAGGTGAGTTTGGCATAGTTAGCTATGGTTAGTAGCATTTTTTTGTAATTTAAAAGTGATTGGGTTTAGTTTGTTGTGGTAAGGGTTAGTTGGTGATGATTTAGAGTAGCCGAAGTAATTTAGGTGAGTCTGGCATAGTTTGTTATGATTTGTACACCTTTTTTTGTAATTTTAAGATGATATGGTTTGGTTTGTTGTGGTAAGGGATAGTTGGGGGTGATTTACGGTAGCGGAAGTAATTTAGGTGGTTCTGGTATAGTTTGTTATGATATTTAGCATTTTTTTGTAATTTTAAAGTGATTGTGCTTAGTTTGTTGCTGTAAAGTGTAGTTGGGGGTGATTTTTGACAGCCGAAGAAATTTAGGTAAATTTTGCATAGTTTGCTATGGTTAGTAGCATTTTTTTGTAATTTAAAAGTGATTGGGTTTAGTTTGTTGTGGTAAGGTTTAGTTGGTGATGATTTAGAGTAGCCGAAGTAATTTAGGTGAGTCTGGCATAGTTTGTTATGATTTGTACACCATTTTTTGTAATTTTAAAATGATATGGTTTGGTTTGTTGTGGTAAGGGATAGTTGGGGGTGATTTACGGTAGCCGAAGTAATTTAGGTAATTCTGGTATAGTTTGTTATGATTTTTAGCATTTTTTTGTAATTTTAAAGTGATTGGGCTTAGTTTGTTGCTGTAAAGTGTAGTTGGGGGTGATTTTTGATAGCCGAAGTAATTTAAGTGAGTTTGGCATAGTTTGCTTTGGTTAGAATATTTTTTTTGTAATTTAAAAGTGATTGGGTTTAGTTTGTTTTGGTAAGGGTTAGTTGGTGATGATTTAGAGTAGCCAAAGTAATTTAGGTGAGTCTGGCATAGTTTGTTATGATTTGTACACCTTTTTTTGTAATTTTAAGATGATATGGTTTGGTTTGTTGTGGTAAGGGACAGTTGGGGGTGATTTACGGTAGCCGAAGTAATTTAGGTGATTCTGGTATAGTTTGTTATAATTTTTAGCATTTTTTTGTAATTTTAAAGTGATTCGGCTTAGTTTGTTGCTGTAAAGTGTAGTTGGGGGTGATTTTTGATAGCCGAAGTAATTTAGGTAAGTTTGGCATAGTTTGCTATGGTTAGTAGCATTTTTTTCTCAATTAAAAGTGATTGGGTTTAGTTTGTTGTGGTAAGGGTTTGTTGGTGATGATTTAGAGTAGCCGAAGTAATTTAGATGGCTCTGGCATAGTTTGTTATGATTTGTACACCTTTTTTTGTAATTTTAAGATGATATGGTTTGGTTTGTTGTGGTAAGGGACAGTTGGGGGTGGTTTACGGTAGCCGAAGTAATTTAGGTGATTCTGGTATAGTTTGTTATGATTTTTAGCATTTTTTTGTAATTTTAAAGTGATTGGTCTTAGTTTGTTGCTGTAAAGTGTAGTTGGGGGTGATTTTTGATAGCCGAAGTAATTTAGGTGAGTTTGGCATAGTTTGCTATGGTTAGTAGCATTTTTTTGTAATTTAAAACTGATTGGGTTTAGTTTGTTGTGGTAAGGGTTAGTTGGTGATGATTTAGAGTAGCCGAAGTAATTTAGGTGAGTCTGGCATATTTTGTTATGATTTGTACACCTTTTTTTGTAATTTTAAGATGATATGGTTTGGTTTGTTGTGGTAAGGGATAGTTGGGGGTGATTTACGGTAGCCGAAGTAATTTAGGTGATTCTGGTATAGTTTGTTACGATTTTTAGCATTTTTTTGTAATTTTAAAGTGATTGGGCTTAGTTTGTTGCTGTAAAGTGTAGTTGGGGGTGATTTTTGATAGCCGAAGTAATTTAGGTGAGCTTGGCATAGTTTGCTATGGTTAGTAGCATTTTTTTGTAATTTAAAAGTGATTGGGTTTAGTTTGTTGTGGTAAGGGTTAGTTGGTGATGATTTAGAGTAGCCGAAGTAATTTAGATAAGTCTGGCATAGTTTGTTATGACTTAAACACCTTTTTTTGTAATTTTAAGATGATATGGTTTGGTTTGTTGTGGTAAGGGACAGTTGGGGGTGATTTACGGTAGCCGAAGTAATTTAGGTGATTCTAGTATAGTTTCTTATAATTTTTAGCATTTTTTTATAATTTTAAAGTGATTCGGCTTAGTTTGTTGCTGTAAAGTGTAGTTGGGGGTGATTTTTGATAGCCGAAGTAATTTAGGTGAGTTTGGCATAGTTTGCTATGGTTAGTAGCATTTTTTTGTAATTTAAAAGTGATTGGGTTTAGTTTGTTGTGGTAAGGGTTAGTTGGTGATGATTTAGAGTAGCCGAAGTAATTTAGGTGAGTCTGGCATAGTTTGTTATGATTTGTACACCTTTTTTTGTAATTTTAAGATGATATGGTTTGGTTTGTTGTGGTAAGGGATAGTTGGAGGTGATTTACGGTAGCGGAAGTAATTTAGGTGGTTCTGGTATAGTTTGTTATGATTTTTAGCATTTTTTTGTAATTTTAAAGTGATTGGGCTTAGTTTGTTGCTGTAGAGTGTAGTTGGGGGTGATTTTTGATAGCCGAAGAAATTTAGGAAAGTTTTGCTATGGTTAGTAGCATTTTTTTGTAATTTAAAAGTGATTGGGTTTAGTTTGTTGTGGTAAGGGTTAGTTGGTGATGATTTAGAGTAGCCGAAGTAATTTAGGTGAGTCTGGCATAGTTTGTTATGATTTGTACACCTTTTTTTGTAATTTTAAGATGATATGGTTTGGTTTGTTGTGGTAAGGGATAGTTGGGGGTGATTTACGGTAGCCGAAGTAATTTAGGTAATTCTGGTATAGTTCGTTATGATTTTTAGCATTTTTTTGTAATTTTAAAGTGATTGGCCTTAGTTTGTTGCTGTAAAGTGTAGTTGGGGGTGATTTTTGATAGCCGAAGTAATTTAAGTGAGTTTGGCATAGTTTGTTATGATTTGTACACCTTTTTTTGTAATTTTAAGATGATATGGTTTGGTTTGTTGTGGTAAGGGACAGTTGGGGGTGATTTACGGTAGCCGAAGTAATTTAGGTGATTCTGGTATAGTTTGTTATAATTTTTAGCATTTTTTTGTAATTTTAAAGTGATTCGGCTTAGTTTGTTGCTGTAAAGTGTAGTTGGGGGTGATTTTTGATAGCCGAAGTAATTTAGGTGAGTTTGGCATAGTTTGCTATGGTTAGTAGCATTTTTTTCTAAATTAAAAGTGATTGGGTTTAGTTTGTTGTGGTAAGGGTTTGTTGGTGATGATTTAGAGTAGCCGAAGTAATTTAGATGGGTCTGGCATAGTTTGTTATGATTTGTACACCTTTTTTTGTCATTTTAAGATGATATGGTTTGGTTTGTTGTGGCAAGGGATAGTTGGGGGTGAGTTACGGTTGCCGAAGTAATTTAGGTGATTCAGGTATAATTTGTTTTGATTTTTAGCATTTTTTTGTAATTCTAAAGTGATTGGGCTCAGTTTGTTGCTGTAAAGTGTAGTTGGGGGTGATTTTTGATAGCCGAAGTAATTTAGGTGAGTTTGGCATAGTTTGCTATAGTTAGTAGCATTTTTTTGTAATTTAAAAGTGATTGGGTTTAGTTTGTTTTGGTAAGGGTTAGTTGGTGATGATTTTGAGTAGCCGAAGTAATTTAGGTGAGTCTGGCATAGTTTGTTATGATTTGTACATCTTTTTTGTAATTTTAAGATGATATGGTTTGGTTTGTTGTGGTAAGGGATAGTTGGGGGTGATTTACGGTAGCCGAAGTAATTTAGGTGATTCTGGTATCATTCGTTTTGTTTTTTAGCTTTTTTTTGTAATTTTAAAGTGATTGGGCTTAGTTTGTTGCTGTAAAGTGTAGTTGGGGGTAATTTTTGATAGCCGAAGTAATTTAGGTGAGTTTGGCATAGTTTGCTATGGTTAGTAGCATTTTTTTTTAACTTAAAAGTGATTGGGTTTAGTTTGTTTTGGTAAGGGTTAGTTGGTGATGATTTAGAGTAGCCGAAGTAATTTAGGTGAGTCTGGCATAGTTTGTTATGATTTGTACACCTTTTTTGTAATTTTAAGATGATATGGTTTGGTTTGTTGTGGTAAGGGATAGTTGGGGGTGATTTACGGTAGCCGAAGTAATTTAGGTGATTCTGGTATAGTTTGTTATGATTTTTAGCATTTTTTTGTAATTTTAAAGTGATTGATACAGTTTGTTGCTGTAAGGTGTAGTTGGGGGTGATTTTTGATAGCCGAAGTAATTTAGGTGAGTTTGGCATAGTTTGCTATGGTTAGTAGCATTTTTTTCTAATTTAAAAGTGATTGGGTTTAGTTTGTTGTGGTAAGGGTTAGTTGGTGATAATTTAGAGTAGCCGAAGTAATTTAGGTGAGTCTGGCATAGTTTGTTATGATTTGTACATTTTTTTTTGTAATTTTAAGATGATATAGTTTGGTTTGTTGTGGTAAGGGATAGTTGGGGGTGATTTACGGTAGCCGAAGTAATTTAGGTGATTCTGGTATAATTTGTTTTGTTTTTTAACATTTTTTTGTAATTTTAAAGTAATTGGGCTTAGTTTGTTGCTGTAAAGTGTAGTTGGGGGTGATTTTTGATAGCCGAAGTAATTTAGATGAGTTTGGCATAGTTTGCTATGGTTAGTAGCATTTTTTTGTAATTTACAAGTGATTGGGTTTAGTTTGTTTTGGTAAGGGTTAGTTGGTGATGATTTAGAGTAGCCGAAGTAATTTAGGTGAGTCTGGCATAGTTTGTTATGATTTGTACACCTTTTTTTGTAATTTTAAGATGATATAGTTTGGTTTGTTGTGGTAAGGGATAGTTGGGGGTGATTTACGGTAGCCGAAGTAATTTAGGTGATTCTGGTATAATTTGTTTTGTTTTTTAGCATTTTTTTGTAATTTTAAAGTAATTGGGCTTAGTTTGTTGCTGTAAAGTGTAGTTGGGGGTGATTTTTGATAGCCGAAGTAATTTAGGTGAGTTTGGCACAGTTTGCTATGGTTAGTAGCATTTTCTTGTAATTTAAAAGTGATTGGGTATAGTTTGTTTTGGTAAGGGTTAGTTGGTGATGATTTAGAGTAACCGAAGTAATTTAGGTGAGTCAGGCATAGTTTGTTATGATTTGTACACCTTTTTTGTAATTTTAAGATGATATGGTTTAGTTTGTTGTGGTAAGGGATAGTTGGGGGTGATTTACGGTAGCCGAAGTAATTTAGGTGATTCTGGTATAGTTTGTTATGATTTTTAGCATTTTTTTGTAATTTTAAAGTGATTGGGCTTAGTTTGTTGCTGTAAAGTGTAGATGGGGGTGATTTTTGATAGCCGAAGTAATTTAGGTGAGTTTGGCATAGTTCGCTATGGTTAGTAGCATTTTTTTGTAATTTAAAAGTGATTGGGTTTAGTTTGTTGTGGTAAGGGTTAGTTGGTGATGATTTAGAGTAGCCGAAGTAGTTTAGGTGAGTCTGGAATAGTTTGTTATCATTTGTACACCTTTTTTTTGTAATTTTAAGACGATATGGTTTGGTTTGCTGTGGTAAGAGATAGTTGGGGGTGATTTACGGTAGCCGAAGTAATTTAGGTAATTCTGGTATAGTTTGTTATGATTTTTAGCATTTTGTTGTAATTTTAAAGTGATTGGGCTTAGTTTGTTGCTGTAAATTGTAGTTGGGGGTGATTTTTCATAGCCGAAGTAATTTAGGTGAGTTTGGCATAGTTTGCTATGGTTAGTAGCATTTTTTTGTAATTTAAAAGTGATTGGGTTTAGTTTGTTGTGTTAAGGGTTGGTTGGTGATGATTTAGAGTAGCCGAAGTAATTTAGGTGAGTCTAGCATAGTTTGTTATGATTTGTACACCTTTTTTGTAATTTTAAGATGATATGGTTTGGTTTGTTGTGGTAAGGGATAGTTGGGGGTGATTTACGGTAGCCGAAGTAATTTAGGTGATTCTGGTATAGTTTGTTATGATTTTTAGCATTTTTTTGTAATTTTAAAATGATTGGGCTTAGTTTGTTGCTGTAAAGTGTAGTTGGGGGTGATTTTTCATAGCCGAAGTAATTTAGGTGAGTTTGGCATAGTTTGCTATGGTTAGTAGCATTTTTTTGTAATTTAAAAGTGATTGGGTTTAGTTTGTTGTGTTAAGGGTTGGTTGGTGATGATTTAGAGTAGCCGAAGTAATTTAGGTGAGTCTGGCATAGTTTGTTATGATTTGTACACCTTTTTTTGTAATTTTAAGATGATATGGTTTGGTTTGTTGTGGTAAGGGATAGTTGGGGGTGATTTACGGTAGCTGAAGTAATTTAGGTGATTCTGGTATAGTTTGTTATGTTTTTTTGCATTTTTTTGTAAGTTTAAAGTGATTGGGCTTAGTTTGTTGCTGTGAAGTGTAGTTGTGGGAGATTTTTGATATCCGAAGTAATTTAGGTGAGTTTGGCATAGTTTGCTATGGTTAGTAGCATTTTTTTGTAATTTAAAAGTGATTGGGTTTAGTTTGTTGTGGTAAGGGTTAGTTGGTGATGATTTAGAGTAGCCGAAGTAATTTAGGTGAGTCTGGCATACTTTGTTATGATTTGTACACTTTTTTTGTAATTTTAAGATGATATGGTTTGGTTTGTTGTGGTAAGGGATAGTTGGGGGTGATTTACGGTAGCCGAAGTAATTTAGGTGATTCTGGTATAGTTTGTTATGATTTTAGCATTTTTTTGTAATTTTAAAGTGATTGGGCTTAGTTTGTTGCTGTAAAGTGTAGTTGGGGGTGATTTTTGATAGCCGAAGTAATTTAGGTGAGTTTGGCATAGTTTGCTATGGTTAGTAGCATTTTTTTGTAATTTAAAAGTGATTGGGTTTAGTTTGTTGTGGTAAGGGTTAGTTGGTGGTGATTTAGAGTAGGCAAAGTAATTTAGGTGAGTCTGGCATAGTTTGTTATGATTTGTACACCTTTTTTTGTAATTTTAAGATGATATGGTTTGGTTTGTTGTGGTAAGGGATAATTGGGGGTGATTTACGGTAGCCGAAGTAATTTAGGTGATTCTGGTATAGTTTGTTATGATTTTTAGCATTTTTTTGTAATTTTAAAGTGATTGGGCTTAGTTTGTTGCTGTAAAGTGTAGTTGGGGGTGATTTTTGATAGCCGAAGTAATTTAGGTGAGTTTGGCATAGTTCGCTATGGTTAGTAGCATTTTTTTGTAATTTAAAAGTGATTGGGTTTAGTTTGTTGTGGTAAGGGTTAGTTGGTGATGATTTAGAGTAGCCGAAGTAGTTTAGGTGAGTCTGGAATAGTTTGTTATCATTTGTACACCTTTTTTTTGTAATTTTAAGACGATATGGTTTGGTTTGCTGTGGTAAGAGATAGTTGGGGGTGATTTACGGTAGCCGAAGTAATTTAGGTGATTCTGGTATAGTTTGTTATGATTTTTAGCATTTTGTTGTAATTTTAAAGTGATTGGGCTTAGTTTGTTGCTGTAAAGTGTAGTTGGGGGTGATTTTTCATAGCGGAAGTAATTTAGGTGAGTTTGGCATAGTTTGCTATGGTTAGTAGCATTTTTTTGTAATTTAAAAGTGATTGGGTTTAGTTTGTTGTGTTAAGGGTTGGTTGGTGATGATTTAGAGTAGCCGAAGTAATTTAGGTGAGTCTGGCATAGTTTGTTATGATTTGTACACCTTTTTTGTAATTTTAAGATGATATGGTTTGGTTTGTTGTGGTAAGGGATAGTTGGAGGTGATTTACGGTAGCCGAAGTAATTTAGGTGATTCTGGTATAGTTTGTTATGATTTTTAGCATTTTGTTGTAATTTTAAAGTGATTGGGTTTAGTTTGTTGCTGTAAAGTGTAGTTGGGGGTGATTTTTCATAGCGGAAGTAATTTAGGTGAGTTTGGCATAGTTTGCTATGGTTAGTAGCATTTTTTTGTAATTTAAAAGTGATTGGGTTTAGTTTGTTGTGTTAAGGGTTGGTTGGTGATGATTTAGAGTAGCCGAAGTAATTTAGGTGAGTCTGGCATAGTTTGTTATGATTTGTACACCTTTTTTTGTAATTTTAAGATGATATGGTTTGGTTTGTTGTGGTAAGGGATAGTTGGGGGTGATTTACGGTAGCCGAAATAATTTAGGTGATTCTGGTATAGTTTGTTATGATTTTTAGAATTTTTTTGTAAGTTTAAAGTGATTGGGCTTAGTTTGTTGCTGTGAAGTGTAGTTGGGGGTGATTTTTGATAGCCGAAGTAATTTAGGTGGGTTTGGCATAGTTTGCTATGGTTAGTAGCATTTTTTTGTAATTTAAAAGTGATTGGGTTTAGTTTGTTGTGGTAAGGGTTAGTTGGTGATGATTTAGAGTAGCCGAAGTAATTTAGATAAATCTGGCATAGTTTGTTATGACTTAAACACCTTTTTTTGTAATTTTAAGATGATATGGTTTGGTTTGTTGTGGTAAGGGATAGTTGGGGTTGATTTACGGTAGCCAAAGTAATTTAGGTGATTCTGGTATAGTTTGTTATGATTTTTAGCATTTTTTTGTAATTTTAAAGTGATTGGGCTTAAATTGTTGCTGTAAAGTGTAGTTGGGGGTGATTTTTGATAGCCGAAGTAATTTAGGTGAGTTTGGCATAGTTTGCTATGGTTAGTAGCATTTTTTTGTAATTTAAAAGTGATTGGGTTTAGTTTGTTGTGGTAAGGGTTAGTTGGTGATGATTTAGAGTAGCCGAAGTAATTTAGGTGGGTCTGGCATAGTTTGTTATGATTTGTACACCTTTTTTTGTAATTTTAAGATGATATGGTTTGGTTTGTTGTGGTAAGGGATAGTTGGAGGTGATTTACGGTAGCGGAAGTAATTTAGGTGGTTCTGGTATAGTTTGTTATGATTTTTAGCATTTTTTTGTAATTTTAAAGTGATTGGGCTTAGTTTGTTGCTGTAAAGTGTAGTTGGGGGTGATTTTTGATAGCCGAAGAAATTTAGGAAAGTTTTGCTATGGTTAGTAGCATTTTTTTGTAATTTAAAAGTGATTGGGTTTAGTTTGTTGTGGTAAGGGTTAGTTGGTGATGATTTAGAGTAGCCGAAGTAATTTAGGTGAGTCTGGCATAGTTTGTTATGATTTGTACACCTTTTTTTGTAATTTTAAGATGATATGGTTTGGTTTGTTGTGGTAAGGGATAGTTGGGGGTGATTTACGGTAGCCGAAGTAATTTAGGTGATTCTGGTATACTTTGTTATGATTTTTAGCATTTTTTTGTAATTTTAAAATGATTGGGCTTAGTTTGTTGCTGTAAAGTGTAGTTGGGGGTGATTTTTCATAGCCGAAGTAATTTAGGTGAGTTTGGCATAGTTTGCTATGGTTAGTAGCATTTTTTTGTAATTTAAAAGTGATTGGGTTTAGTTTGTTGTGTTAAGGGTTGGTTGGTGATGATTTAGAGTAGCCGAAGTAATTTAGGTGAGTCTGGCATAGTTTGTTATGATTTGTACACCTTTTTTTGTAATTTTAAGATGATATGGTTTGGTTTGTTGTGGTAAGGGATAGTTGGGGGTGATTTACGGTAGCGGAAGTAATTTAGGTGGTTCTGGTATAGTTTGTTATGATTTTTAGCATTTTTTTGTAATTTTAAAGTGATTGGGCTTAGTTTGTTGCTGTAAAGTGTAGTTGGGGGTGATTTTTGATAGCCGAAGAAATTTAGGTAAGTTTTGCATAGTTTGCTATGGTTAGTAGCATTTTTTTGTAATTTAAAAGTGATTGGGTTTAGTTTGTTGTGGTAAGGGTTAGTTGGTGATGATTTAGAGTAGCCGAAGTAATTTAGGTGAGTCTGGCATAGTTTGTTATGATTTGTACACCTTTTTTTGTAATTTTAAGATGATATGGTTTGGTTTGTTGTGGTAAGGGATAGTTGGGGGTGATTTACGGTAGCCGAAGTAATTTAGGTAATTCTGGTATAGTTCGTTATGATTTTTAGCATTTTTTTGTAATTTTAAAGTGATTGGGCTTAGTTTGTTGCTGTAAAGTGTAGTTGGGGGTGATTTTTGATAGCCGAAGTAATTTAAGTGAGTTTGGCATAGTTTGCTTTGGTTAGAATATTTTTTTTGTAATTTAAAAGTGATTGGGTTTAGTTTGTTTTAGTAAGGGTTAGTTGGTGATGATTTAGAGTAGCCGAAGTAATTTAGGTGAGTCTGGCATAGTTTGTTATGATTTGTACACCTTTTTTTGTAATTTTAAGATGATATGGTTTGGTTTGTTGTGGTAAGGGACAGTTGGGGGTGATTTACGGTAGCCGAAGTAATTTAGGTGATTCTGGTATAGTTTGTTATAATTTTTAGCATTTTTTTGTAATTTTAAAGTGATTCGGCTTAGTTTGTTGCTGTAAAGTGTAGTTGGGGGTGATTTTTGATAGCCGAAGTAATTTAGGTGAGTTTGGCATAGTTTGCTATGGTTAGTAGCATTTTTTCTAAATTAAAAGTGATTGGGTTTAGTTTGTTGTGGTAAGGGTTTGTTGGTGATGATTTAGAGTAGCCGAAGTAATTTAGATGGGTCTGGCATAGTTTGTTATGATTTGTACACCTTTTTTTGTAATTTTAAGATGATATGGTTTGGTTTGTTGTGGTAAGGGATAGTTGGGGGTGATTTACGGTTGCCGAAGTAATTTAGGTGATTCAGGTATAATTTGTTTTGATTTTTAGCATTTTTTTGTAATTCTAAAGTGATTGGGCTCAGTTTGTTGCTGTAAAGTGTAGTTGGGGGTGATTTTTGATAGCCGAAGTAATTTAGGTGAGTTTGGCATAGTTTGCTATAGTTAGTAGCATTTTTTTGTAATTTAAAAGTGATTGGGTTTAGTTTGTTTTGGTAAGGGTTAGTTGGTGATGATTTTGAGTAGCCGAAGTAATTTAGGTGAGTCTGGCATAGTTTGTTATGATTTGTACACCTTTTTTTGTAATTTTAAGATGATATGGTTTGGTTTGTTGTGGTAAGGGATAGTTGGGGGTGATTTACGGTAGCCGAAGTAATTTAGGTGATTCTGGTATAGTTTGTTATGATTTTTAGCATTTTTTTGTAATTTTAAAATGATTGGGCTTAGTTTGTTGCTGTAAAGTGTAGTTGGGGGTGATTTTTCATAGCCGAAGTAATTTAGGTGAGTTTGGCATAGTTTGCTATGGTTAGTAGCATTTTTTTGTAATTTAAAAGTGATTGGGTTTAGTTTGTTGTGTTAAGGGTTGGTTGGTGATGATTTAGAGTAGCCGAAGTAATTTAGGTGAGTCTGGCATAGTTTGTTATGATTTGTACACCTTTTTTTGTAATTTTAAGATGATATGGTTTGGTTTGTTGTGGTAAGGGATAGTTGGGGGTGATTTACGGTAGCGGAAGTAATTTAGGTGGTTCTGGTATAGTTTGTTATGATTTTTAGCATTTTTTTGTAATTTTAAAGTGATTGGGCTTAGTTTGTTGCTGTAAAGTGTAGTTGGGGGTGATTTTTGATAGCCGAAGAAATTTAGGTAAGTTTTGCATAGTTTGCTATGGTTAGTAGCATTTTTTTGTAATTTAAAAGTGATTGGGTTTAGTTTGTTGTGGTAAGGGTTAGTTGGTGATGATTTAGAGTAGCCGAAGTAATTTAGGTGAGTCTGGCATAGTTTGTTATGATTTGTACACCTTTTTTTGTAATTTTAAGATGATATGGTTTGGTTTGTTGTGGTAAGGGATAGTTGGGGGTGATTTACGGTAGCCGAAGTAATTTAGGTAATTCTGGTATAGTTCGTTATGATTTTTAGCATTTTTTTGTAATTTTAAAGTGATTGGGCTTAGTTTGTTGCTGTAAAGTGTAGTTGGGGGTGATTTTTGATAGCCGAAGTAATTTAAGTGAGTTTGGCATAGTTTGCTTTGGTTAGAATATTTTTTTTGTAATTTAAAAGTGATTGGGTTTAGTTTGTTTTAGTAAGGGTTAGTTGGTGATGATTTAGAGTAGCCGAAGTAATTTAGGTGAGTCTGGCATAGTTTGTTATGATTTGTACACCTTTTTTTGTAATTTTAAGATGATATGGTTTGGTTTGTTGTGGTAAGGGACAGTTGGGGGTGATTTACGGTAGCCGAAGTAATTTAGGTGATTCTGGTATAGTTTGTTATAATTTTTAGCATTTTTTTGTAATTTTAAAGTGATTCGGCTTAGTTTGTTGCTGTAAAGTGTAGTTGGGGGTGATTTTTGATAGCCGAAGTAATTTAGGTGAGTTTGGCATAGTTTGCTATGGTTAGTAGCATTTTTTTCTAAATTAAAAGTGATTGGGTTTAGTTTGTTGTGGTAAGGGTTTGTTGGTGATGATTTAGAGTAGCCGAAGTAATTTAGATGGGTCTGGCATAGTTTGTTATGATTTGTACACCTTTTTTTGTAATTTTAAGATGATATGGTTTGGTTTGTTGTGGTAAGGGATAGTTGGGGGTGATTTACGGTTGCCGAAGTAATTTAGGTGATTCAGGTATAATTTGTTTTGATTTTTAGCATTTTTTTGTAATTCTAAAGTGATTGGGCTCAGTTTGTTGCTGTAAAGTGTAGTTGGGGGTGATTTTTGATAGCCGAAGTAATTTAGGTGAGTTTGGCATAGTTTGCTATAGTTAGTAGCATTTTTTTGTAATTTAAAAGTGATTGGGTTTAGTTTGTTTTGGTAAGGGTTAGTTGGTGATGATTTTGAGTAGCCGAAGTAATTTAGGTGAGTCTGGCATAGTTTGTTATGATTTGTACACCTTTTTTTGTAATTTTAAGATGATATGGTTTGGTTTGTTGTGGTAAGGGATAGTTGGGGGTGATTTACGGTAGCCGAAGTAATTTAGGTGATTCTGGTATAGTTTGTTATGATTTTTAGCATTTTTTTGTAATTTTAAAATGATTGGGCTTAGTTTGTTGCTGTAAAGTGTAGTTGGGGGTGATTTTTCATAGCCGAAGTAATTTAGGTGAGTTTGGCATAGTTTGCTATGGTTAGTAGCATTTTTTTGTAATTTAAAAGTGATTGGGTTTAGTTTGTTGTGTTAAGGGTTGGTTGGTGATGATTTAGAGTAGCCGAAGTAATTTAGGTGAGTCTGGCATAGTTTGTTATGATTTGTACACCTTTTTTTGTAATTTTAAGATGATATGGTTTGGTTTGTTGTGGTAAGGGATAGTTGGGGGTGATTTACGGTAGCGGAAGTAATTTAGGTGGTTCTGGTATAGTTTGTTATGATTTTTAGCTTTTTTTTGTAATTTTAAAGTGATTGGGCTTAGTTTGTTGCTGTAAAGTGTAGTTGGGGGTGATTTTTGATAGCCGAAGAAATTTAGGTAAGTTTTGCATAGTTTGCTATGGTTAGTAGCATTTTTTTGTAATTTAAAAGTGATTGGGTTTAGTTTGTTGTGGTAAGGGTTAGTTGGTGATGATTTAGAGTAGCCGAAGTAATTTAGGTGAGTCTGGCATAGTTTGTTATGATTTGTACACCTTTTTTTGTAATTTTAAGATGATATGGTTTGGTTTGTTGTGGTAAGGGATAGTTGGGGGTGATTTACGGTAGCCGAAGTAATTTAGGTAATTCTGGTATAGTTCGTTATGATTTTTAGCATTTTTTTGTAATTTTAAAGTGATTGGGCTTAGTTTGTTGCTGTAAAGTGTAGTTGGGGGTGATTTTTGATAGCCGAAGTAATTTAAGTGAGTTTGGCATAGTTTGCTTTGGTTAGAATATTTTTTTTGTAATTTAAAAGTGATTGGGTTTAGTTTGTTTTAGTAAGGGTTAGTTGGTGATGATTTAGAGTAGCCGAAGTAATTTAGGTGAGTCTGGCATAGTTTGTTATGATTTGTACACCTTTTTTTGTAATTTTAAGATGATATGGTTTGGTTTGTTGTGGTAAGGGACAGTTGGGGGTGATTTACGGTAGCCGAAGTAATTTAGGTGATTCTGGTATAGTTTGTTATAATTTTTAGCATTTTTTTGTAATTTTAAAGTGATTCGGCTTAGTTTGTTGCTGTAAAGTGTAGTTGGGGGTGATTTTTGATAACCGAAGTAATTTAGGTGAGTTTGGCATAGTTTGCTATGGTTAGTAGCATTTTTTTCTAAATTAAAAGTGATTGGGTTTAGTTTGTTGTGGTAAGGGTTTGTTGGTGATGATTTAGAGTAGCCGAAGTAATTTAGATGGGGTCTGGCATAGTTTGTTATGATTTGTACACCTTTTTTTGTAATTTTAAGATGATATGGTTTGGTTTGTTGTGGTAAGGGATAGTTGGGGGTGATTTACGGTTGCCGAAGTAATTTAGGTGATTCAGGTATAATTTGTTTTGATTTTTAGCATTTTTTTGTAATTCTAAAGTGATTGGGCTCAGTTTGTTGCTGTAAAGTGTAGTTGGGGGTGATTTTTGATAGCCGAAGTAATTTAGGTGAGTTTGGCATAGTTTGCTATAGTTAGTAGCATTTTTTTGTAATTTAAAAGTGATTGGGTTTAGTTTGTTTTGGTAAGGGTTAGTTGGTGATGATTTTGAGTAGCCGAAGTAATTTAGGTGAGTCTGGCATAGTTTGTTATGATTTGTACACCTTTTTTGTAATTTTAAGATGATATGGTTTGGTTTGTTGTGGTAAGGGATAGTTGGGGGTGATTTACGGTAGCCGAAGTAATTTAGGTGATTCTGGTATAATTCGTTTTGTTTTTTAGCTTTTTTTTGTAATTTTAAAGTGATTGGGCTTAGTTTGTTGCTGTAAAGTGTAGTTGGGGGTAATTTTTGATAGCCGAAGTAATTTAGGTGAGTTTGGCATAGTTTGCTATGGTTAGTAGCATTTTTTTTTAACTTAAAAGTGATTGGGTTTAGTTTGTTTTGGTAAGGGTTAGTTGGTGATGATTTAGAGTAGCCGAAGTAATTTAGGTGAGTCTGGCATAGTTTGTTATGATTTGTACACCTTTTTTGTAATTTTAAGATGATATGGTTTGGTTTGTTGTGGTAAGGGATAGTTGGGGGTGATTTACGGTAGCCGAAGTAATTTAGGTGATTCTGGTATAGTTTGTTATGATTTTTAGCATTTTTTTGTAATTTTAAAGTGATTGATACAGTTTGTTGCTGTAAGGTGTAGTTGGGGGTGATTTTTGATAGCCGAAGTAATTTAGGTGAGTTTGGCATAGTTTGCTATGGTTAGTAGCATTTTTTTCTAATTTAAAAGTGATTGGGTTTAGTTTGTTGTGGTAAGGGTTAGTTGGTGATAATTTAGAGTAGCCGAAGTAATTTAGGTGAGTCTGGCATAGTTTGTTATGATTTGTACACCTTTTTTTGTAATTTTAAGATGATATAGTTTGGTTTGTTGTGGTAAGGGATAGTTGGGGGTGATTTACGGTAGCCGAAGTAATTTAGGTGATTCTGGTATAATTTGTTTTGTTTTTTAGCATTTTTTTGTAATTTTAAAGTAATTGGGCTTAGTTTGTTGCTGTAAAGTGTAGTTGGGGGTGATTTTTGATAGCCGAAGTAATTTAGATGAGTTTGGCATAGTTTGCTATGGTTAGTAGCATTTTTTTGTAATTTACAAGTGATTGGGTTTAGTTTGTTTTGGTAAGGGTTAGTTGGTGATGATTTAGAGTAGCCGAAGTAATTTAGGTGAGTCTGGCATAGTTTGTTATGATTTGTACACCTTTTTTTGTAATTTTAAGATGATATAGTTTGGTTTGTTGTGGTAAGGGATAGTTGGGGGTGATTTACGGTAGCCGAAGTAATTTAGGTGATTCTGGTATAATTTGTTTTGTTTTTTAGCATTTTTTTGTAATTTTAAAGTAATTGGGCTTAGTTTGTTGCTGTAAAGTGTAGTTGGGGGTGATTTTTGATAGCCGAAGTAATTTAGGTGAGTTTGGCATAGTTTGCTATGGTTAGTAGCATTTTCTTGTAATTTAAAAGTGATTGGGTATAGTTTGTTTTGGTAAGGGTTAGTTGGTGATGATTTAGAGTAACCGAAGTAATTTAGGTGAGTCAGGCATAGTTTGTTATGATTTGTACACCTTTTTTGTAATTTTAAAATGATATGGTTTAGTTTGTTGTGGTAAGGGATAGTTGGGGGTGATTTACGGTAGCCGAAGTAATTTAGGTGATTCTGGTATAGTTTGTTATGATTTTTAGCATTTTTTTGTAATTTTAAAGTGATTGGGCTTAGTTTGTTGCTGTAAAGTGTAGTTGGGGGTGATTTTTGATAGCCGAAGTAATTTAGGTGAGTTTGGCATAGTTCGCTATGGTTAGTAGCATTTTTTTGTAATTTAAAAGTGATTGGGTTTAGTTTGTTGTGGTAAGGGTTAGTTGGTGATGATTTAGAGTAGCCGAAGTAGTTTAGGTGAGTCTGGAATAGTTTGTTATCATTTGTACACCTTTTTTTTGTAATTTTAAGACGATATGGTTTGGTTTGCTGTGGTAAGAGATAGTTGGGGGTGATTTACGGTAGCCGAAGTAATTTAGGTGATTCTGGTATAGTTTGTTATGATTTTTAGCATTTTGTTGTAATTTTAAAGTGATTGGGCTTAGTTTGTTGCTGTAAATTGTAGTTGGGGGTGATTTTTCATAGCCGAAGTAATTTAGGTGAGTTTGGCATAGTTTGCTATGGTTAGTAGCATTTTTTTGTAATTTAAAAGTGATTGGGTTTAGTTTGTTGTGTTAAGGGTTGGTTGGTGATGATTTAGAGTAGCCGAAGTAATTTAGGTGAGTCTGGCATAGTTTGTTATGATTTGTACACCTTTTTTGTAATTTTAAGATGATATGGTTTGGTTTGTTGTGGTAAGGGATAGTTGGGGGTGATTTACGGTAGCCGAAGTAATTTAGGTGATTCTGGTATAGTTTGTTATGATTTTTAGCATTTTTTTGTAATTTTAAAATGATTGGGCTTAGTTTATTGCTGTAAAGTGTAGTTGGGGGTGATTTTTCATAGCCGAAGTAATTTAGGTGAGTTTGGCATAGTTTGCTATGGTTAGTAGCATTTTTTTGTAATTTAAAAGTGATTGGGTTTAGTTTGTTGTGTTAAGGGTTGGTTGGTGATGATTTAGAGTAGCCGAAGTAATTTAGGTGAGTCTGGCATAGTTTGTTATGATTTGTACACCTTTTTTTGTAATTTTAAGATGATATGGTTTGGTTTGTTGTGGTAAGGGATAGTTGGGGGTGATTTACGGTAGCCGAAGTAATTTAGGTGATTCTGGTATAGTTTGTTATGTTTTTTTGCATTTTTTTGTAAGTTTAAAGTGATTGGGCTTAGTTTGTTGCTGTGAAGTGTAGTTGTGGGTGATTTTTGATATCCGAAGTAATTTAGGTGAGTTTGGCATAGTTTGCTATGGTTAGTAGCATTTTTTTGTAATTTAAAAGTGATTGGGTTTAGTTTGTTGTGGTAAGGGTTAGTTGGTGATGATTTAGAGTAGCCGAAGTAATTTAGGTGAGTCTGGCATACTTTGTTATGATTTGTACACTTTTTTTGTAATTTTAAGATGATATGGTTTGGTTTGTTGTGGTAAGGGATAGTTGGGGGTGATTTACGGTAGCCGAAGTAATTTAGGTGATTCTGGTATAGTTTGTTATGATTTTAGCATTTTTTTGTAATTTTAAAGTGATTGGGCTTAGTTTGTTGCTGTAAAGTGTAGTTGGGGGTGATTTTTGATAGCCGAAGTAATTTAGGTGAGTTTGGCATAGTTTGCTATGGTTAGTAGCATTTTTTTGTAATTTAAAAGTGATTGGGTTTAGTTTGTTGTGGTAAGGGTTAGTTGGTGGTGATTTAGAGTAGGCAAAGTAATTTAGGTGAGTCTGGCATAGATTGTTATGATTTGTACACCTTTTTTTGTAATTTTAAGATGATATGGTTTGGTTTGTTGTGGTAAGGGATAATTGGGGGTGATTTACGGTAGCCGAAGTAATTTAGGTGATTCTGGTATAGTTTGTTATGATTTTTAGCATTTTTTTGTAATTTTAAAATGATTAGGCTTAGTTTGTTGCTGTAAAGTGTAGTTGGGGGTGATTTTTCATAGCCGAAGTAATTTAGGTGAGTTTGGCATAGTTTGCTATGGTTAGTAGCATTTTTTTGTAATTTAAAAGTGATTGGGTTTAGTTTGTTGTGTTAAGGGTTGGTTGGTGATGATTTAGAGTAGCCGAAGTAATTTAGGTGAGTCTGGCATAGTTTGTTATGATTTGTACACCTTTTTTTGTAATTTTAAGATGATATGGT
Organism: Eledona agricola; assembly: GCA_964023215.1. NCBI lineage: Eukaryota > Metazoa > Arthropoda > Insecta > Coleoptera > Tenebrionidae > Eledona > Eledona agricola. The sequence continues at coordinate 2,244,593 of CAXIEJ010000140.1, read as the reverse complement.
TTGGTTTGTTGTGGTAAGGGATAGTTGGGGGTGATTTACGGTAGCCGAAGTAATTTAGGTGATTCTGGTATAGTTTGTTATGTTTTTTTGCATTTTTTTGTAAGTTTAAAGTGATTGGGCTTAGTTTGTTGCTGTGAAGTGTAGTTGTGGGTGATTTTTGATATCCGAAGTAATTTAGGTGAGTTTGGCATAGTTTGCTATGGTTAGTAGCATTTTTTTGTAATTTAAAAGTGATTGGGTTTAGTTTGTTGTGGTAAGGGTTAGTTGGTGATGATTTAGAGTAGCCGAAGTAATTTAGGTGAGTCTGGCATACTTTGTTATGATTTGTACACTTTTTTTGTAATTTTAAGATGATATGGTTTGGTTTGTTGTGGTAAGGGATAGTTGGGGGTGATTTACGGTAGCCGAAGTAATTTAGGTGATTCTGGTATAGTTTGTTATGATTTTAGCATTTTTTTGTAATTTTAAAGTGATTGGGCTTAGTTTGTTGCTGTAAAGTGTAGTTGGGGGTGATTTTTGATAGCCGAAGTAATTTAGGTGAGTTTGGCATAGTTTGCTATGGTTAGTAGCATTTTTTTGTAATTTAAAAGTGATTGGGTTTAGTTTGTTGTGGTAAGGGTTAGTTGGTGGTGATTTAGAGTAGGCAAAGTAATTTAGGTGAGTCTGGCATAGATTGTTATGATTTGTACACCTTTTTTTGTAATTTTAAGATGATATGGTTTGGTTTGTTGTGGTAAGGGATAATTGGGGGTGATTTACGGTAGCCGAAGTAATTTAGGTGATTCTGGTATAGTCTGTTATGATTTTTAGCATTTTTTTGTAATTTTAAAGTGATTGGGCTTAGTTTGTTGCTGTAAAGTGTAGTTGGGGGTGATTTTTCATAGCGGAAGTAATTTAGGTGAGTTTGGCATAGTTTGCTATGGTTAGTAGCATTTTTTTGTAATTTAAAAGTGATTGGGTTTAGTTTGTTGTGTTAAGGGTTGGTTGGTGATGATTTAGAGTAGCCGAAGTAATTTAGGTGAGTCTGGAATAGTTTGTTATCATTTGTACACCTTTTTTTTGTAATTTTAAGACGATATGGTTTGGTTTGCTGTGGTAAGAGATAGTTGGGGGTGATTTACGGTAGCCGAAGTAATTTAGGTGATTCTGGTATAGTTTGTTATGATTTTTAGCATTTTGTTGTAATTTTAAAGTGATTGGGCTTAGTTTGTTGCTGTAAAGTGTAGTTGGGGGTGATTTTTCATAGCGGAAGTAATTTAGGTGAGTTTGGCATAGTTTGCTATGGTTAGTAGCATTTTTTTGTAATTTAAAAGTGATTGGGTTTAGTTTGTTGTGTTAAGGGTTGGTTGGTGATGATTTAGAGTAGCCGAAGTAATTTAGGTGAGTCTGGCATAGTTTGTTATGATTTGTACACCTTTTTTGTAATTTTAAGATGATATGGTTTGGTTTGTTGTGGTAAGGGATAGTTGGAGGTGATTTACGGTAGCCGAAGTAATTTAGGTGATTCTGGTATAGTTTGTTATGATTTTTAGCATTTTGTTGTAATTTTAAAGTGATTGGGCTTAGTTTGTTGCTGTAAAGTGTAGTTGGGGGTGATTTTTCATAGCGGAAGTAATTTAGGTGAGTTTGGCCTAGTTTGCTATGGTTAGTAGCATTTTTTTGTAATTTAAAAGTGATTGGGTTTAGTTTGTTGTGTTAAGGGTTGGTTGGTGATGATTTAGAGTAGCCGAAGTAATTTAGGTGAGTCTGGCATAGTTTGTTATGATTTGTACACCTTTTTTTGTAATTTTAAGATGATATGGTGTGGTTTGTTGTGGTAAGGGATAGTTGGGGGTGATTTACGGTAGCCGAAGTAATTTAGGTGATTCTGGTATAGTTTGTTATGATTTTTAGAATTTTTTTGTAAGTTTAAAGTGATTGGGCTTAGTTTGTTGCTGTGAAGTGTAGTTGTGGGTGATTTTTGATATCCGAAGTAATTTAGGTGAGTTTGGCATAGTTTGCTATGGTTAGTAGCATTTTTTTGTAATTTAAAAGTGATTGGGTTTAGTTTGTTGTGGTAAGGGTTAGTTGGTGATGATTTAGAGTAGCCGAAGTAATTTAGGTGAGTCTGGCATACTTTGTTATGATTTGTACACTTTTTTTGTAATTTTAAGATGATATGGTTTGGTTCGTTGTGGTAAGGGATAGTTGGGGGTGATTTACGGTAGCCGAAGTAATTTAGGTGATTCTGGTATAGTTTGTTATGATTTTTAGCATTTTTTTGTAATTTTAAAGTGATTGGGCTTAGTTTGTTGCTGTAAAGTGTAGTTGGGGGTGATTTTTGATAGCCGAAGTAATTTAGGTGAGTTTGGCATAGTTTGCTATGGTTAGTAGCATTTTTTTGTAATTTAAAAGTGATTGGGTTTAGTTTGTTGTGGTAAGGGTTAGTTGGTGGTGATTTAGAGTAGGCAAAGTAATTTAGGTGAGTCTGGCATAGTTTGTTATGATTTGTACACCTTTTTTTGTAATTTTAAGATGATATGGTTTGGTTTGTTGTGGTAAGGGATAATTGGGGGTGATTTACGGTAGCCGAAGTAATTTAGGTGATTCTGGTATAGTTTGTTATGATTTTTAGCATTTTTTTGTAATTTTAAAGTGATTTGGCTTAGTTTGTTGCTGTAAAGTGTGTTTGGGGGTGATTTTTGATAGCCGAAGTAATTTAGGTGAGTTTGGCATAGTTTGCTATGGTTAGTAGCATTTTTTTGTAATTTAAAAGTGATTGGGTTTAGTTTGTTGTGGTAAGGGTTAGTTGGTGATGATTTAGAGTAGCCGAAGTAATTTAGGTGAGTCTGGCATAGTTTGTTATGAATTGTACACCTTTTTTTGTAATTTTAAGATGATATGGTTTGGTTTGTTGTGGTAAGGGATAGTTGGGGGTGATTTACGATAGCCGAAGTAATTTAGGTTATTCTGGTATAGTTTGTTATGATTTTTAGCATTTTTTTGTAATTTTAAAGTGATTGGGCTTAGTTTGTTGCTGTAAAGTGTAGTTGGGGGTGATTTTTGATAGCCGAAGTAATTTAGGTGAGTTTGGCATAGTTTGCTATGGTTAGTAGCATTTTTTTGTAATTTAAAAGTGATTGGGTTTAGTTTGTTGTGGTAAGGGTTAGTTGGTGATGATTTAGATTAGCCGAAGTAATTTAGGTGAGTCTGGCAAAGTTTGTTATGATTTGTACACCTTTTTTTGTAATTTTAAAATGATATAGTTTGGTTTGTTGTGGTAAGGGATAGTTGGGGGTGATTATGGTAGTAGAAGTAATTTAGGTGATTCTGGTATAGTTTGTTATGATTTATAGCATTTTTTTGTAATTTTAAAGTGATTGGGCTTAGTTTGTTGCTGTAAAGTGTAGTTGGGGGTGATTTTTGATAGCCGAAGTAATTTAGGTGAGTTTGGCATAGTTTGCTATGGTTAGTAGCATTTTTTTGTAATTTAAAAGTGATTGGGTTTAGTTTGTTGTGGTAAGGGTTAGTTGGTGATGATTTAGAGTAGCCGAAGTAATTTAGGTGAGTCTGGCATAGTTTGTTATGTTTTGTACACTTTTTTTTGTAATTTTGAGATGATATGGTTTGGTTTGTTGTGGTAAGGGATAGTTGGGGGTGATTTACGGTAGCCGAAGTAATTTAGGTGATTCTGGTTTAGTTTGTTATGATTTTTAGCATTTTTTTGTAATTTTAAAGTGATTGGGCTTAGTTTGTTTCTGTAAAGTGTAGTTGGGGGTGATTTTTGATAGCAGAAGTAATTTAGGTGAGTTTGGCATAGTTTGCTATGGTTAGTAGCATTTTTTTGTAATTTAAAAGTGATTGGGTTTAGTTTGTTGTGGTAAGGGTTAGTTGGTGATGATTTAGAGTAGCCGATGTAATTTAGGTGAGTCTGGCATAGTTTGTTATGATTTGTACACCTTTTTTTGTAATTTTAAGATGATATGGTTTGGTTTGTTGTGGTAAGGGATAGTTGGGGGTGATTTACGGTAGCCGAAGAAACTTAGGTAATTCTGGTATAGTTTGTTATAATTTTTAGCATTTTTTTGTAATTTTAAAGTGATTGGGCTTAGTTTGTTGCTGTAAAGTGTAGTTGGGGGTGATTTTTGATAGCCGAAGTAATTTAGGTGAGTCTGGCATAGTTTGTTATGATTTGTACACCTTTTTTTGTAATTTTAAGATGATATGGTTTGGTTTGTTGTGGTAAGGGTTAGTTGGGGGTGATTTACGGTAGCCGAAGTAATCTAGGTGATTCTGGTATAGTTTGTTATGATTTTTAGCATTTTTTTGTAATTTTAAAGTGATTGGGCTAGTTTGTTGCAAAGTGTAGTTGGGGGTAATTTTTGATAGCCGAAGTAATTTAGGTGAGTTTGGCATAGTTTGCTATGGTTAGTAGCATTTTTTTGTAATTTAAAAGTGATAGGGTTTAGTTTGTTTTGGTAAGGGTTAGTTGGTGATGATTTAGAGTAGCCGAAGTAATTTAGGTGAGTCTGGCATAGTTTGTTATGATTTGTACACCTTTTTTTGTAATTTTAAGATGATATAGTTTGGTTTGTTGTGGTAAGGGATAGTTGGGGGTGATTTACGGTAGCCGAAGTAATTTAGGTGATTCTGGTATAATTTGTTTTGTTTTTTAGCATTTTTTTGTAATTTTAAAGTAATTGGGCTTAGTTTGTTGCTGTAAAGTGTAGTTGGGGGTGATTTTTGATAGCCGAAGTAATTTAGGTGAGTTTGGCATAGTTTGCTATGGTTAGTAGCATTTTCTTGTAATTTAAAAGTGATTGGGTATAGTTTGTTTTGGTAAGGGTTAGTTGGTGATGATTTAGAGTAACCGAAGTAATTTAGGTGAGTCAGGCATAGTTTGTTATGATTTGTACACCTTTTTTGTAATTTTAAAATGATATGGTTTAGTTTGTTGTGGTAAGGGATAGTTGGGGGTGATTTACGGTAGCCGAAGTAATTTAGGTGATTCTGGTATAGTTTGTTATGATTTTTAGCATTTTTTTGTAATTTTAAAGTGATTGGGCTTAGTTTGTTGCTGTAAAGTGTAGTTGGGGGTGATTTTTGATAGCCGAAGTAATTTAGGTGAGTTTGGCATAGTTCGCTATGGTTAGTAGCATTTTTTTGTAATTTAAAAGTGATTGGGTTTAGTTTGTTGTGGTAAGGGTTAGTTGGTGATGATTTAGAGTAGCCGAAGTAGTTTAGGTGAGTCTGGAATAGTTTGTTATCATTTGTACACCTTTTTTTTGTAATTTTAAGACGATATGGTTTGGTTTGCTGTGGTAAGAGATAGTTGGGGGTGATTTACGGTAGCCGAAGTAATTTAGGTGATTCTGGTATAGTTTGTTATGATTTTTAGCATTTTGTTGTAATTTTAAAGTGATTGGGCTTAGTTTGTTGCTGTAAATTGTAGTTGGGGGTGATTTTTCATAGCCGAAGTAATTTAGGTGAGTTTGGCATAGTTTGCTATGGTTAGTAGCATTTTTTTGTAATTTAAAAGTGATTGGGTTTAGTTTGTTGTGTTAAGGGTTGGTTGGTGATGATTTAGAGTAGCCGAAGTAATTTAGGTGAGTCTGGCATAGTTTGTTATGATTTGTACACCTTTTTTGTAATTTTAAGATGATATGGTTTGGTTTGTTGTGGTAAGGGATAGTTGGGGGTGATTTACGGTAGCCGAAGTAATTTAGGTGATTCTGGTATAGTTTGTTATGATTTTTAGCATTTTTTTGTAATTTTAAAATGATTGGGCTTAGTTTGTTGCTGTAAAGTGTAGTTGGGGGTGATTTTTCATAGCCGAAGTAATTTAGGTGAGTTTGGCATAGTTTGCTATGGTTAGTAGCATTTTTTTGTAATTTAAAAGTGATTGGGTTTAGTTTGTTGTGTTAAGGGTTGGTTGGTGATGATTTAGAGTAGCCGAAGTAATTTAGGTGAGTCTGGCATAGTTTGTTATGATTTGTACACCTTTTTTTGTAATTTTAAGATGATATGGTTTGGTTTGTTGTGGTAAGGGATAGTTGGGGGTGATTTACGGTAGCCGAAGTAATTTAGGTGATTCTGGTATAGTTTGTTATGTTTTTTTGCATTTTTTTGTAAGTTTAAAGTGATTGGGCTTAGTTTGTTGCTGTGAAGTGTAGTTGTGGGTGATTTTTGATATCCGAAGTAATTTAGGTGAGTTTGGCATAGTTTGCTATGGTTAGTAGCATTTTTTTGTAATTTAAAAGTGATTGGGTTTAGTTTGTTGTGGTAAGGGTTAGTTGGTGATGATTTAGAGTAGCCGAAGTAATTTAGGTGAGTCTGGCATACTTTGTTATGATTTGTACACTTTTTTTGTAATTTTAAGATGATATGGTTTGGTTTGTTGTGGTAAGGGATAGTTGGGGGTGATTTACGGTAGCCGAAGTAATTTAGGTGATTCTGGTATAGTTTGTTATGATTTTAGCATTTTTTTGTAATTTTAAAGTGATTGGGCTTAGTTTGTTGCTGTAAAGTGTAGTTGGGGGTGATTTTTGATAGCCGAAGTAATTTAGGTGAGTTTGGCATAGTTTGCTATGGTTAGTAGCATTTTTTTGTAATTTAAAAGTGATTGGGTTTAGTTTGTTGTGGTAAGGGTTAGTTGGTGGTGATTTAGAGTAGGCAAAGTAATTTAGGTGAGTCTGGCATAGATTGTTATGATTTGTACACCTTTTTTTGTAATTTTAAGATGATATGGTTTGGTTTGTTGTGGTAAGGGATAATTGGGGGTGATTTACGGTAGCCGAAGTAATTTAGGTGATTCTGGTATAGTTTGTTATGATTTTTAGCATTTTTTTGTAATTTTAAAGTGATTGGGCTTAGTTTGTTGCTGTAAAGTGTAGTTGGGGGTGATTTTTCATAGCGGAAGTAATTTAGGTGAGTTTGGCATAGTTTGCTATGGTTAGTAGCATTTTTTTGTAATTTAAAAGTGATTGGGTTTAGTTTGTTGTGTTAAGGGTTGGTTGGTGATGATTTAGAGTAGCCGAAGTAATTTAGGTGAGTCTGGAATAGTTTGTTATCATTTGTACACCTTTTTTTTGTAATTTTAAGACGATATGGTTTGGTTTGCTGTGGTAAGAGATAGTTGGGGGTGATTTACGGTAGCCGAAGTAATTTAGGTGATTCTGGTATAGTTTGTTATGATTTTTAGCATTTTGTTGTAATTTTAAAGTGATTGGGCTTAGTTTGTTGCTGTAAAGTGTAGTTGGGGGTGATTTTTCATAGCGGAAGTAATTTAGGTGAGTTTGGCATAGTTTGCTATGGTTAGTAGCATTTTTTTGTAATTTAAAAGTGATTGGGTTTAGTTTGTTGTGTTAAGGGTTGGTTGGTGATGATTTAGAGTAGCCGAAGTAATTTAGGTGAGTCTGGCATAGTTTGTTATGATTTGTACACCTTTTTTGTAATTTTAAGATGATATGGTTTGGTTTGTTGTGGTAAGGGATAGTTGGAGGTGATTTACGGTAGCCGAAGTAATTTAGGTGATTCTGGTATAGTTTGTTATGATTTTTAGCATTTTGTTGTAATTTTAAAGTGATTGGGCTTAGTTTGTTGCTGTAAAGTGTAGTTGGGGGTGATTTTTCATAGCGGAAGTAATTTAGGTGAGTTTGGCCTAGTTTGCTATGGTTAGTAGCATTTTTTTGTAATTTAAAAGTGATTGGGTTTAGTTTGTTGTGTTAAGGGTTGGTTGGTGATGATTTAGAGTAGCCGAAGTAATTTAGGTGAGTCTGGCATAGTTTGTTATGATTTGTACACCTTTTTTTGTAATTTTAAGATGATATGGTGTGGTTTGTTGTGGTAAGGGATAGTTGGGGGTGATTTACGGTAGCCGAAGTAATTTAGGTGATTCTGGTATAGTTTGTTATGATTTTTAGAATTTTTTTGTAAGTTTAAAGTGATTGGGCTTAGTTTGTTGCTGTGAAGTGTAGTTGTGGGTGATTTTTGATATCCGAAGTAATTTAGGTGAGTTTGGCATAGTTTGCTATGGTTAGTAGCATTTTTTTGTAATTTAAAAGTGATTGGGTTTAGTTTGTTGTGGTAAGGGTTAGTTGGTGATGATTTAGAGTAGCCGAAGTAATTTAGGTGAGTCTGGCATACTTTGTTATGATTTGTACACTTTTTTTGTAATTTTAAGATGATATGGTTTGGTTCGTTGTGGTAAGGGATAGTTGGGGGTGATTTACGGTAGCCGAAGTAATTTAGGTGATTCTGGTATAGTTTGTTATGATTTTTAGCATTTTTTTGTAATTTTAAAGTGATTGGGCTTAGTTTGTTGCTGTAAAGTGTAGTTGGGGGTGATTTTTGATAGCCGAAGTAATTTAGGTGAGTTTGGCATAGTTTGCTATGGTTAGTAGCATTTTTTTGTAATTTAAAAGTGATTGGGTTTAGTTTGTTGTGGTAAGGGTTAGTTGGTGGTGATTTAGAGTAGGCAAAGTAATTTAGGTGAGTCTGGCATAGTTTGTTATGATTTGTACACCTTTTTTTGTAATTTTAAGATGATATGGTTTGGTTTGTTGTGGTAAGGGATAATTGGGGGTGATTTACGGTAGCCGAAGTAATTTAGGTGATTCTGGTATAGTTTGTTATGATTTTTAGCATTTTTTTGTAATTTTAAAGTGATTTGGCTTAGTTTGTTGCTGTAAAGTGTGTTTGGGGGTGATTTTTGATAGCCGAAGTAATTTAGGTGAGTTTGGCATAGTTTGCTATGGTTAGTAGCATTTTTTTGTAATTTAAAAGTGATTGGGTTTAGTTTGTTGTGGTAAGGGTTAGTTGGTGATGATTTAGAGTAGCCGAAGTAATTTAGGTGAGTCTGGCATAGTTTGTTATGAATTGTACACCTTTTTTTGTAATTTTAAGATGATATGGTTTGGTTTGTTGTGGTAAGGGATAGTTGGGGGTGATTTACGATAGCCGAAGTAATTTAGGTTATTCTGGTATAGTTTGTTATGATTTTTAGCATTTTTTTGTAATTTTAAAGTGATTGGGCTTAGTTTGTTGCTGTAAAGTGTAGTTGGGGGTGATTTTTGATAGCCGAAGTAATTTAGGTGAGTTTGGCATAGTTTGCTATGGTTAGTAGCATTTTTTTGTAATTTAAAAGTGATTGGGTTTAGTTTGTTGTGGTAAGGGTTAGTTGGTGATGATTTAGATTAGCCGAAGTAATTTAGGTGAGTCTGGCAAAGTTTGTTATGATTTGTACACCTTTTTTTGTAATTTTAAAATGATATAGTTTGGTTTGTTGTGGTAAGGGATAGTTGGGGGTGATTATGGTAGTAGAAGTAATTTAGGTGATTCTGGTATAGTTTGTTATGATTTATAGCATTTTTTTGTAATTTTAAAGTGATTGGGCTTAGTTTGTTGCTGTAAAGTGTAGTTGGGGGTGATTTTTGATAGCCGAAGTAATTTAGGTGAGTTTGGCATAGTTTGCTATGGTTAGTAGCATTTTTTTGTAATTTAAAAGTGATTGGGTTTAGTTTGTTGTGGTAAGGGTTAGTTGGTGATGATTTAGAGTAGCCGAAGTAATTTAGGTGAGTCTGGCATAGTTTGTTATGTTTTGTACACTTTTTTTTGTAATTTTGAGATGATATGGTTTGGTTTGTTGTGGTAAGGGATAGTTGGGGGTGATTTACGGTAGCCGAAGTAATTTAGGTGATTCTGGTTTAGTTTGTTATGATTTTTAGCATTTTTTTGTAATTTTAAAGTGATTGGGCTTAGTTTGTTTCTGTAAAGTGTAGTTGGGGGTGATTTTTGATAGCAGAAGTAATTTAGGTGAGTTTGGCATAGTTTGCTATGGTTAGTAGCATTTTTTTGTAATTTAAAAGTGATTGGGTTTAGTTTGTTGTGGTAAGGGTTAGTTGGTGATGATTTAGAGTAGCCGATGTAATTTAGGTGAGTCTGGCATAGTTTGTTATGATTTGTACACCTTTTTTTGTAATTTTAAGATGATATGGTTTGGTTTGTTGTGGTAAGGGATAGTTGGGGGTGATTTACGGTAGCCGAAGAAACTTAGGTAATTCTGGTATAGTTTGTTATAATTTTTAGCATTTTTTTGTAATTTTAAAGTGATTGGGCTTAGTTTGTTGCTGTAAAGTGTAGTTGGGGGTGATTTTTGATAGCCGAAGTAATTTAGGTGAGTCTGGCATAGTTTGTTATGATTTGTACACCTTTTTTTGTAATTTTAAGATGATATGGTTTGGTTTGTTGTGGTAAGGGTTAGTTGGGGGTGATTTACGGTAGCCGAAGTAATCTAGGTGATTCTGGTATAGTTTGTTATGATTTTTAGCATTTTTTTTTAATTTTAAAGTGATTGGGCTAGTTTGTTGCAAAGTGTAGTTGGGGGTAATTTTTGATAGCCGAAGTAATTTAGGTGAGTTTGGTATAGTTTGCTATGGTTAGTAGCATTTTTTTGTAATTTAAAAGTGATTGGGTTTAGTTTGTTGTGGTAAGGGTTAGTTGGTGATGATTTAGAGTAGCCGAAGTAATTTAGGTGAGTCTGGCATAGTTTGTTATGATTTGTACACCTTTTTTTGTAATTTTAAGATGATATGGTTTGGTTTGTTGTGGTAAGGGATAGTTGGGGGTGATTTACGGTAGCCGAAGTAATTTAGGTGATTCTGGTATAGTTTGTTATGATTTTTAGCATTTTTTTGTAATTTTAAAGTGATTGGGCTTAGTTTGTTGCTGTAAAGTGTAGTTGGGGGTGATTTTTGATAGCCGAAGTAATTTAGGTGAGTTTGGCATAGTATGCTAAGGTTAGTAGCATTTTTTTGTAATTTAAAAGTGATTGGGTTTACTTTGTTGTGGTAAGGGTTAGTTGGTGATGATTTATAGTAGCCGAAGTAATTTAGGTGAGTCTGGCATAGTTTGTTATCATTTGTACAACTTTTTTTCAATTTTAAGATGATATGGTTTGGTTTGTTGTGGTAAGGGATAGTTGGGGGTGATTTACGGTAGCCGAAGTAATTTAGGTGATTTTGGTATAGTTTGTTATGATTTTTAGCATTTTTTTGTAATTTTAAAGTGATTGGGCTTAGTTTGTTGCTGTAAAGTGTAGTTGGGGGTGATTTTTGATAGCCGAAGTAATTTAGGTGAGTTTGGCTTAGTTTGCTATGGTTAGTAGCATTTTTTTGTAATTTAAAATTGATTGGGTTTAGTTTGTTGTGGTAAGGGTTAGTTGGTGATGATTTAGAGTAGCCGAAGTAATTTAGGTGAGTCTGGCATAGTTTGTTATGATTTGTACTTTTTTTTTGTAATTTTAAGATGACATGGTTTGGTTTGTTGTGGTAAGGAATAGTTGGGGGTGATTTACGGTAGCCGAAGTAATTTAGGTGATTCTGGTATAGTTTGTTATGATTTTTAGCATTTTTGTGTAATTTTAAAGTGATTGGGCTTCGTTTGTTGCTGTAAAGTGTAGTTGGAGGTGATTTTTGATAGCCGAAGTAATTTAGGTGAGTCTGGCATAGTTTGTTATGATTTGTACATCTTTTTTTGTAATTTTAAGATGATATGGTTTGGTTTGTTGTGGTAAGGGATAGTTGGGGGTGATTTACGGTAGCCGAAGTAATTTAGGTGATTCTGGTATAGTTTGTTATGATTTTTAGCATTTTTTGGTAATTTTAAAGTGATTGGGCTTAATTTGTTGCTGTAAAGTGTAGTTGGGGGTGATTTTTGATAGCCGAACTAATTTAGGTGAGTTTGGCATAGTTTGCTATGGTTAGTAGCATTTTTTTGTAATTTAAAAGTGATTGGGTTTAGTTTGTTGTGGTAAGGGTTAGTTGGTGATGATTTAGAGTAGCCGAAGTAATTTAGGTGAGTCTGGCATAGTTTGTTATGATTTGTAAATTTTTTTTGTAATTTTAAGATGACATGGTTTAGTTTGTTGTGGTAAGGAATAGTTGGGGGTGATTTACGGTAGCCGAAGTAATTTAGGTGATTCTGGTATAGTTTGTTATGATTTTTAGCATTTTTTTGTAATTTTAAAGTGATTGGGCTTAGTTTGTTGCTGTAAAGTGTAGTTGGGGGTGATTTTTGATAGCCGAAGTAATTTAGGTGAGTCTGGCATAGTTTGTTATGATTTGTACACCTTTTTTTGTAATTTTAAGATGATATGGTTTGGTTTGTTGTGGTAAGGGATAGTTGGGGGTGATTTACGGTAGCCGAAGTCATTTAGGTGATTCTGGTATAGTTTGTTATGATTTTTAGCATTTTTTTTTAATTTTAAATTGCTTGGGCTTAGTTTGTTGCTGTAAAGTGTAGTTGGGGGTGATTTTTGATAGCCGAAGTAATTTAGGTGAGTTTGGCATAGTTTGCTATGGTTAGTAGCATTTTTTTGTAATTTAAAAGTGATTGGGTTTAGTTTGTTGTGGTAAGGGTTAGTTGGTGATGATTTAGAGTAGCCGAAGTAATTTAGGTGAGTCTGGCATAGTTTGTTATGATTTGTAAATTTTTTTTGTAATTTTAAGATGACATGGTTTGGTTTGTTGTGGTAAGGAATAGTTGGGGGTGATTTACGGTAGCCGAAGTAATTTAGGTGATTCTGGTATAGTTTGTTATGATTTTTAGCATTTTTTTGTTATTTTAAAATGATTGGGCTTAGTTTGTTGCTGTAAAGTGTAGTTCGGGGTGATTTTTGATAGCCGAAGTAATTTAGGTGAGTCTGGCATAGTTTGTTATGATTTGTACACCTTTTTTTGTAATTTTAAGATGATATGGTTTGGTTTGTTGTGGTAAGGGATAGTTGGGGGTGATTTACGGTAGCTGAAGTCATTTAGGTGATTCTGGTATTGTTTGTTATGATTTTTAGCATTTTTTTATAATTTTAAAGTGATTGGGCTTAGTTTGTTGATGTAAAGTGTAGTTGGGGGTGATTTTTGATAGCCGAAGTAATTTAGGTGAGTTTGGCATAGTTTGCTATGGTTAGTAGCATTTTTTTGTAATTTAAAAGTGATTGGGTTTAGTTTGTTGTGGTAAGGGTTAGTTGGTGATGATTTAGAGTAGCCGAAGTAATTTAGGTGAGTCTGACACAGTTTGTTATCATTTGTACAACTTTTTTTCAATTTTAAGATGATATGGTTTGGTTTGTTGTGGTGAGGGATAGTTGGGGGTGATTTACGGTAGCCGAAGTAATTTAGGTGTTTCTGGTATAGTTTGTTATGATTTTTAGCATTTTTTTGTAATTTTAAAGTGATTGGGCTTAGTTTGTTGCTGTAAAGTGTAGTTGGGGGTGATTTTTGATAGCCGAAGTAATTTAGGTGAGTTTGGCATAGTTTGCAATGGTTAGTAGCATTTTTTTGTAATTTAAAAGTTATTGGGTTTAGTTTGTTGTGGTAAGGGTTAGTTGATGATGATTTAGAGTAGCCGAAGTAATTTAGGTGAGTCTGGCATAGTTTGTTATGATTTGTACATTTTTTTTGTAATTTTAAGATGATATGGTTTGGTTTGTTATGGTAAGGGATAGTTGGGGGTGATTTACGGTAGCCGAAGTAATTTAGGTGATTCTGGTATAGTTTGTTATGATTTTTAGCATTTTTTTGTAATTTTAAAGTGATTGGGCTTAGTTTGTTGCTGTAAAGTGTAGTTGGGGGTGATTTTTGATAGCCGAAGTAATTTAGGTGAGTCTGGCATAGTTTGTTATGATTTGTACACCTTTTTTTGTAATTTTAAGATGATATGGTTTGGTTTGTTGTGGTAAGGGATAGTTGGGGGTGATTTACGGTAGCCGAAGTAATTTAGGTGATTTTGGTATAGTTTGTTATGATTTTTAGCATTTTTTTGTAATTTTAAAGTGATTGGGCTTAGTTTGTTGCTGTAAAGTGTAGTTGGGGGTGATTTTTGATAGCCGAAGTAATTTAGGTGAGTTTGGCATAGTTTGCTATGGTTAGTAGCATTTTTTTGTAATTTAAAAGTGATTGGGTTTAGTTTGTTGTGGTAAGGGTTAGTTGGTGATGATTTAGAGTAGCCGAAGTAATTTAGGTGATTCTGGCATAGTTTGTTATGATTTGTACATTTTTTTTGTAATTTTAAGATGACATGGTTTGGTTTGTTGTGGTAAGGAATAGTTGGGGGTGATTTACGGTAGCCGAAGTAATTTAGGTGATTCTGGTATAGTTTGTTATGATTTTTAGCATTTTTGTGTAATTTTAAAGTGATTGGGCTTAGTTTGTTGCTGTAAAGTGTAGTTGGGGGTGATTTTTGATAGCCGAAGTAATTTAGGTGAGTCTGGCATAGTTTGTTATGATTTGTACATTTTTTTTGTAATTTTAAGATGATATGGTTTGGTTTGTTGTGGTAAGGGATATTTGGGGGTGATTTACGGTAGCCGAAGTAATTTAGGTGATTCTGGTATAGTTTGTTATGATTTTTAGCATTTTTTTGTAATTTTAAAGTGATTGGGCTTAGTTTGTTGCTGTAAAGTGTAGTTGGGGGTGATTTTTGATAGCCGAAGTAATTTAGGTGAGTTTGGCATAGTTTGCTATGGTTAGTAGCATTTTTTTGTAATTTAAAAGTGATTGGGTTTAGTTTGTTGTGGTAAGGGTTAGTTGGTGATGATTTAGAGTAGCCGAAGTAATTTAGGTGAGTCTGGCATAGTTTGTTATGATTTGTAAATTTTTTTTGTAATTTTAAGATGACATGGTTTAGTTTGTTGTGGTAAGGAATAGTTGGGGGTGATTTACGGTAGCCGAAGTAATTTAGGTGATTCTGGTATAGTTTGTTATGATTTTTAGCATTTTTTTGTAATTTTAAAGTGATTGGGCTTAGTTTGTTGCTGTAAAGTGTAGTTGGGGGTGATTTTTGATAGCCGAAGTAATTTAGGTGAGTCTGGCATAGTTTGTTATGATTTGTACACCTTTTTTTGTAATTTTAAGATGATATGGTTTGGTTTGTTGTGGTAAGGGATAGTTGGGGGTGATTTACGGTAGCCGAAGTCATTTAGGTGATTCTGGTATAGTTTGTTATGATTTTTAGCATTTTTTTTTAATTTTAAATTGATTGGGCTTAGTTTGTTGCTGTAAAGTGTAGTTGGGGGTGATTTTTAATAGCCGAAGTAATTTAGGTGAGTTTGGCATAGTTTGCTATGGTTAGTAGCATTTTTCTGTAATTTAAAAGTGATTGGGTTAAGTTTGTTGTGGTAAGGGTTAGTTGGTGATGATTTAGAGTAGCCGAAGTAATTTAGGAGAGTCTGGCATAGTTTGTTATGATTTGTAAATTTTTTTTGTAATTTTAAGATGACATGGTTTGGTTTGTTGTGGTAAGGAATAGTTGGGGGTGATTTACGGTAGCCGAAGTAATTTAGGTGATTCTGGTATAGTTTGTTATGATTTTTAGCATTTTTTTGTAATTTTAAAATGATTGGGCTTAGTTTGTTGCTTTAAAGTGTAGTTGGGGGTGATTTTTGATAGCCGAAGTAATTTAGGTGAGTCTGGCATAGTTTGTTATGATTTGTACACCTTTTTTTGTAATTTTAAGATGATATGGTTTGGTTTGTTGTGGTAAGGGATAGTTGGGGGTGATTTACGGTAGCTGAAGTCATTTAGGTGATTCTGGTATTGTTTGTTATGATTTTTAGCATTTTTTTGTAATTTTAAAGTGATTGGGCTTAAATTGTTGCTGTAAAGTGTAGATGGGGGTGATTTTTGATAGCCGAAGTAATTTAGGTGAGTTTGGCATAGTTTGCTATGGTTAGTAGCATTTTTTTGTAATTTAAAAGTGATTGGGTTTAGTTTGTTGTGGTAAGGGTTAGTTGGTGATGATTTAGAGTAGCCGAAGTAATTTAGGTGAGTCTGGCATAGTTTGTTTCGATTTGTACACCTTTTTTTGTAATTTTAAGATGATAAGGTTTGGTTTGTTGTGGTAAGGGATAGTTGGGGGTGATTTACGGTAGCCGAAGTAATTTAGGTGATTCTGGTATAGTTTGTTATGATTTTTAGCATTTTTTTGTAATTTTAAAGTGATTGGGATTATTTTGTTGCTGTAAAGTGTAGTTGGGGGTGATTTTTGATAGACGAAGTAATTTAGGTGAATTTGGCATAGTTTGCTATGGTTAGTAGCATTTTTTTGTAATTTAAAAGTGATCGGGTTTAGTTTGTTGTGGTAAGGGTTAGTTGGTGATGATTTAGAGTAGCCGAACTAATTTAGGTGAGTCTGGCATAGTTTGTTATGATTTGTACACTTTTTTTTGTATTTTTAAGATGATATGGTTTGGTTTGTTGTGGTAAGGGATAGTTGGGGGTGATTTACGGTAGCCGAAGTAATTTAGGTGGTTCTGGTATAGTTTGT
This sequence comes from Eledona agricola, assembly GCA_964023215.1. Lineage (NCBI taxonomy): Eukaryota > Metazoa > Arthropoda > Insecta > Coleoptera > Tenebrionidae > Eledona > Eledona agricola. The sequence goes on along the minus strand of CAXIEJ010000140.1, from coordinate 2,228,294 downwards.
TAAGATTTTTAGCATTTTTTTGTAATTTTAATGTTATTGGGCTTAGTTTGTTGCTGTAAAGTGTAGTTGGGGGTGATTTATGATAGCCGAAGTAATTTAGGTGAGTTTGGCATAGTTTGCTATGGTTAGTAGCATTTTTTTGTAATTTAAAAGTGATTGGGTTTAGTTTGTTGTGGTAAGGGTTAGTTGGTGATGACTTAGAGTAGCCGAAGTAATTTAGGTGAGTCTGGCATAGTTTGTTTCGATTTGTACAACTTTTTTTGTAATTTTAAGATGATAAGGTTTGGTTTGTTGTGGTAAGGGATAGTTGGGGGTTATTTACGGTAGCCGAAGTAATTTGGGTGATTCTGGTATAGTTTGTTATGATTTTTAGCATTTTTTTGTAATTTTAAAGTGATTGGGCTTAGTTTGTTGCTGTAAAGTGTAGTTGGGGGTGATTTTTGATAGCCGAAGTAATTTAGGTGAGTTTGGCATAGTTTGCTATGGTTAGTAGCATTTTTTTGTAATTTAAAAGTGATTGGGTTTAGTTTGTTGTGGTAAGGGTTAGTTGGTGATGATTTAGAGTAGTCGAAGTAATTTAGGTGAGTCTGGCATAGTTTGTTATGATTTGTACACCTTTTTTTGTAATTTTAAAATGATATGGTTTGGTTTCTTGTGGAAAAGGATAGTTGGGGGTGATTTACGGTAGCCGAAGTAATTTAGGTGATTCTGGTATATTTTGTTATGATTTTTAGCATTTTTTTGTAATTTAAAAGTAATTGGGTTTAGTTTGTTGTGGTAAGGGTTAGTTGGAGATGATTTAGAGTAGCCGAAGTAATTTAGGTGGTTCTGGTATAGTTTGTTATGATTTTTAGCATTTTTTTGTAATTTTAATGTTATTGGGCTTAGTTTGTTGCTGTAAAGTGTAGTTGGGGGTGATTTATGATAGCCGAAGTAATTTAGGTGAGTTTGGCATAGTTTGCTATGGTTAGTAGCATTTTTTTGTAATTTAAAAGTGATTGGGTTTAGTTTGTTGTGGTAAGGGTTAGTTGGTGATGACTTAGAGTAGCCGAAGTAATTTAGGTGAGTCTGGCATAGTTTGTTTCGATTTGTACAACTTTTTTTGTAATTTTAAGATGATAAGATTTGGTTTGTTGTGGTAAGGGATAGTTGGGGGTGATTTACGGTAGCCGAAGTAATTTATGTGATTCTGGTATAGTTTGTTATGATTTTTAGCATTTTTTTGTAATTTTAAAGTGATTGGGCTTATTTTGTTGCTGTAAAGTGTAGTTGGGGGTGATTTTTGATAGCCGAAGTAATTTAGGTGAATTTGGCATAGTTTGCTATGGTTAATAGCATTTTTTTGTAATTTAAAAGTGATTGGGTTTAGTTTGTTGTGGTAAGGGTTAGTTGGTAATGATTTAGAGTAGCCGAAGTAATTCAGGTGAGTCTGGCATAGTTTGTTATGATTTGTACACCTTTTTTTGTAATTTTACGATGATATGGTTTGGTTTGTTGTGGTAAGGGATAGTTGGGGGTGAATTACGGTAGCCGAAGTAATTTAGGTGATTCTGGTATAGTTTGTTATGATTTTTAGCATTTTTTTGTAATTTTAAAGTGATTGGGTTTAGTTTGTTGCTGTAAAGTAAAGTTGGGGGTGATTTTTGATAGCCGAAGTAATTTAGGTGTGTTTGGCATAGTTTGCTATGGTTAGTAGCATTTTTTTGTAATTTAAAAGTGATTGGGTTTAGTTTGTTGTGGTAAGGGTTAGTTGGTGATGATTTAGAGTAGCCGAAGTAATTTAGGTGAGTCTGGCACAGTTTGTTATCATTTGTACAACTTTTTTTCATATTTAAGATGATATGGTTTGGTTTGTTGTGGTGAGGGATAGTTGGGGGTGATTTACGGTAGCCGAAGTAATTTAGGTGTTTCTGGTATAGTTTAGTTATGATTTTTAGCATTTTTTTGTAATTTTAAAGTGATTGGGCTTAGTTTGTTGCTGTAAAGTGTAGTTGGGGGTGATTTTTGATAGCCGAAGTAATTTAGGTGAGTTTGGCATAGTTTGCAATGGTTAGTAGCATTTTTTTGTAATTTAAAATTTATTGGGTTTAGTTTGTTGTGGTAAGGGTTAGTTGATGATGATTTAGAGTAGCCGAAGTAATTTAGGTGAGTCTGGCATAGTTTGTTATGATTTGTACATTTTTTTTGTAATTTTAAGATGATATGGTTTGGTTTGTTATGGTAAGGGATAGTTGGGGGTGATTTACGGTAGCCGAAGTAATTCAGGTGATTCTGGTATAGTTTGTTATGATTTTTAGCATTTTTTTGTAATTTTAAAGTGATTGGGCTTAGTTTGTTGCTGTAAAGTGTAGTTGGGGGTGATTTTTGATAGCCGAAGTAATTTAGGTGAGTTTGGCATAGTTTGCTATGGTTAGTAGCATTTTTTTGTAATTTAAAAGTGATTGGGTTTAGTTTGTTGTGGTAAGGGTTAGTTGGTGATGATTTTGAGTAGCCGAAGTAATTTAGGTGAGTCTGGCATAGGTTGTTATGATTTGTACACCTTTTTTTGTAATTTTAAGATGACATGGTTTGGTTTGTTGTGGTAAGGGATAGTTAGGGGTGATTTACGGTAGCCGAAGTAATTTAGGTGATTCTGGTATAGTTTGTTATGATTTTTAGCATTTTTTTGTAATTTTAAAGTGATTGGGCTTAGTTTGTTGCTGTAAAGTGTAGTTGCGGGTGATTTTTGATAGCCGAAGTAATTTAGGTGAGTTTGGCATAGTTTGCTATGGTTAGTAGCATTTTTTTGTAATTTAAAAGTGATTGAGTTTAGTTTGTTGTGGTAAGGGTTAGTTGGTGATGATTTAGAGTAGCCGAAGTAATTTAGGTGAGTCTGGCATAGGTTGTTATGATTTGTACACCTTTTTTTGTAATTTTAAGATGACATGGTTTGGTTTGTTGTGGTAAGGGATAGTTAGGGGTGATTTACGGTAGCCGAAGTAATTTAGGTGATTCTGGTATAGTTTGTTATGATTTTTAGCATTTTTTTGTAATTTTAAAGTGATTGGGCTTAGTTTGTTGCTGTAAAGTGTAGTTGGGGGTGATTTTTGATAGCCGAAGTAATTTAGGTGAGTTTGGCGTAGTTTGCTATGGTTAGTAGCATTTTTTTGTAATTTAAAAGTGATTCGGTTTAGTTTGTTGTGGTAAGGGTTAGTTGGTGATGATTTAGAGTAGCCGAAGTAACTTAGGTGAGTCTGGCATAGTTTGTTATCATTTGTACAACTTTTTTTCAATTTTAAGATGATATGGTTTGGTTTGTTGTGGTAAGGGATAGTTGGGGGTGATTTACGGTAGCCGAAGTAATTTAGGTGATTCTGGTATAGTTTGTTATGATTTTTAGCATTTATTTGTAATTTTAAAGTGATTGGGCTTAGTTTGTTGCTGTAAAGTGTAGTTGGGGGTGATTTTTGATAGCCGAAATAATTTAGGTGATTTTGGCATAGTTTGCTTTGGTTAGTAGCATTTTTTTGTAATTTAAAAGTGATAGGGTTTAGTTTGTTGTGGTAAGGGTTAGTTGGTGATGATTTAGAGTAGCCGAAGTAATTTAGGTCAGTCTGGCATAGTTTGTAATGATTTGTACACCTTTTTTTGTAATTTTAAGATGATATGGTTTGGTTTGTTGTGGTAAGGTTTAGTTGAAGGTGATTTACGCTAGCCGAAGTAATTTAGGTGATTCTGGTATAGTTTGTTATGATTTTTAGCATTTTTTTGTAATTTTAAAGTGATTGGGCTTAGTTTGTTGCTGTAAAGTGTAGTTGGGGGTGATTTTTAATAGCCGAAGTAATTTAGGTGAGTTTGGCATAGTTTGCTATAATTAGTAGCATTTTTTTGTAATTTAAAAGTGATTGGGTTTAGTTTGTTGTGGTAAGGGTTAGTTGGTGATGATTTAGAGTAGCCGAAGTAATTTAGCTGAGTCTGGCATAGTTTGTTATGATTTGTACACCTTTTTTTGTAATTTTAAGATGATATGGTTTGGTTTGTTGTGGTAAGGGATAGTTGGGGGTGATTTACGGTGGCCGAAGTAATTTAGGTGATTCTGGTATAGTTTGTTATGATTTTTTGCATTTTTTTGTAATTTTAAAGTGATTGGGCTTAGTTTGTTGCTGTAAAGTGTAGTTGGGGTGATTTTTGATAGCCGAAGTAATTTAGGTGAGTTTGGCATAGTTTGCTATGGTTAGTAGCATTTTTTTAAATTTAAAAGTGATTGGGTTTAGTTTGTTGTGGTAAGGGTTAGTTGGTAATGATTTAGAGTAGCCGAAGTAATTTAGGTGAGTCCGGCATAGTTTGTTATGATTTGTACACCTTTTTTTGTAATTTTAAGATGATATGGTTTGGTTTGTTGTGGTAAGGGATAGTTGGGGGTGATTTACGGTAGCCGAAGTAATTTAGGTGATTCTGGTATAGTTTGTTATGATTTTTAGCATTTTTTTGTAATTTTAAAGTGATTGGGCTTAGTTTGTTGCTGTAAAGTGTAGTTGGGGGTGATTTTTGATAGCCGAAGTAATTTTAGTGAGTTTGGCATAGTTTGCTATGGTTAGTAGCATTTTTTTGTAATTTAAAAGTGATTGGGTTTAGTTTGTTGTGGTAAGGGTTAGTTGGTGATGATTTAGAGTAGCCGAAGTAATTTAGGTGAATCTGGCGTAGTTTGTTATGATTTGTACACCTTTTTTTGTAATTTTAAGATGATATGGTTTGGTTTGTTGTGGTAAGGGATAGTTGGGGGTGATTTACGGTAGCCGAAGTAATTTAGGTGATTCTGGTATAGTTTGTTATGATTTTTAGCATTTTTTTGTAATTTTAAAGTGATTGGGCTTAGTTTGTTGCTGTAAAGTGTAGTTGGGGGTGATTTTTGATAGCCGAAGTAATTTAGGTGAGTTTGGCATAGTTTGCTATTTTTAGTAGCATTTTTTTGTAATTTAAAAGTGATTGGGTTTAGTTTGTTGTGGTAAGGGTTAGTTGGTGATGATTTAGAGTAGCCGAAGTAATTTAGGTGAGTCTGGCATTTTTTGTTATGATTTGTACAACTTTTTTTCAATTTTAAGATGATATGGTTTGGTTTGTTGTGGTAAGGGATAGTTGGGGGTGATTTACGGTAGCCGAAGTAATTTAGGTGATTCTGGTATAGTTTGTTATGATTTTTAGCATTTTTTTGTAATTTTAAAGTGATTGGGCTTAAATTGTTGCTGTAAAGTGTAGATGGGGGTGATTTTTGATAGCCGAAGTAATTTAGGTGAGTTTGGCATAGTTTGCTATGGTTAGTAGCATTTTTTTGTAATTTAAATGTGATTGGGTTTAGATTGTTGTGGTAAGGGTTAGTTGGTGATGATTTAGAGTAGTCGAAGTAATTTAAGTGAGTCTGGCATAGTTTGTTATGATTTGTACACCTTTTTTTGTAATTTTAAGATGATATGGTTTGGTTTGTTGTGGTAAAGGATAGTTGGGGGTGATATACGGTAGCCGAAGTAATTTAGGTGATTCTGGTATAGTTTGTTATAATTTTTAGCATTTTTTTGTAATTTTAAAGTGATTGGGCTTAGTTTGTTGCTGTAAAGTGTAGTTGGGGGTGATTTTTGATAGCCGAAGTAATTTAGGTGAGTTTGGCATAGTTTGCTATGGTTAGTAGCATTTTTTTGTAATTTAACAATGATTGGGTTTAGTTTGTTGTGGTAAGGGTTAGTTGGTGATTATTTAGAGTAGCCGTAGTAATTTAGGTGAGTCTGGCATAGTTTGTTATGATTTGTACACCTTTTTTTGTAATTTTAAGATGATATGGTTTGGTTTGTTGTGGTAAGGGATAGTTGGGGGTGATTTACGGTAGCCGAAGTAATTTAGGTGATTCTGGTATAGTTTGTTATGATTTTTAGCATTTTTTTGTAATTTTAAAGTGATTGGGCTTAGTTTGTTGCTGTAAAGTGTAGTTGGGGGTAATTTTTGATAGCCGAAGTAATTTAGGTGAGTTTGGCATAGTTTGCTATGGTTAGTAGCATTTTTTTGTAATTTAAAAGTGATTGGGTTTAGTTTGTTGTGGTAAGGGTTAGTTGGTGATGATTTAGAGTAGCCGAAGTAATTTAGGTGAGTCTGGCATATTTTGTTATGATTTGTACACCTTTTTTCGTAATTTTAAGATGATATGGTTTGGTTTGTTGTGGTAAGGGATAGTTGGGGGTGATTTACGGTAGCCGAAGTAATTTAGGTGATTCTGGTTTAGTTTGTTATGATTTTTAGCATTTTTTTGTAATTTTAAAGTGATTGGGCTTAAATTGTTGCTGTAAAGTGTAGATGGGGGTGATTTTTGATAGCCGAAGTAATTTAGGTGAGTTTGGCATAGTTTGCTATGGTTAGTAGCATTTTTTTGTAATTTAAATGTGATTGGGTTTAGTTTGTTGTGGTAAGGGTTAGTTGGTGATGATTTAGAGTAGTCGAAGTAATTTAGGTGAGTCTGGCATAGTTTGTTATGATTTGTACAACTTTTTTTCAATTTTAAGATGATATGGTTTGGTTTGTTGTGGTAAGGGGTAGTTGGGGGTGATTTACGGTAGCCGAAGTAATTTAGGTGATTCTGGTATAGTTTGTTATGATTTTTAGCATTTTTTTGTAATTTTAAAGTGATTGGGCTTAGTTTGTTGCTGTAAAGTGTAGTTGGGGGTGATTTTTGATCGCCGAAGTAATTTAGGTGAGTTTGGCATAGTTTGCTATGGTTAGTAGCATTTTTTTGTAATTTAAAAGTGATTGGGTTTAGTTTGTTGTGGTAAGGGTTAGTTGGTGATGATTTAGAGTAACCGAAGTAATTTAGGTGAGTCTGGCATAGTTTGTTATGATTTGTACAACTTTTTTTCAATTTTAAGATGATATGGTTTGGTTTGTTGTGGTAAGGGGTAGTTGGGGGTGATTTACGGTAGCCGAAGTAATTTAGGTGATTCTGGTTTAGCTTGTTATGATTTTTAGCATTTTTTTGTAATTTTAAAGTGATTGGGCTTAAATTGTTGCTGTAAAGTGTAGATGGGGGTGATTTTTGATAGCCGAAGTAATTTAGGTGAGTTTGGCATAGTTTGCTATGGTTAGTAGCATTATTTTGTAATTTAAAAGTGATTGGGTTTAGTTTGTTGTGGTAAGGGTTAGTTGGTGATGATTTAGAGTAGCCGAAGTAATTTAGGTGAGTCTGGCATAGTTTGTTTCGATTTGTACACCTTTTTTTGTAATTTTAAGATGATAAGGTTTGGTTTGTTGTGGTAAGGGATAGTTGGGGGTGATTTACGGTAGCCGAAGTAATTTAGGTGATTCTGGTATAGTTTGTTATGATTTTTAGCATTTTTTTGTAATTTTAAAGTGATTGGGATTATTTTGTTGCTGTAAAGTGTAGTTGGGGGTGATTTTTGATAGACGAAGTAATTTAGGTGAATTTGGCATAGTTTGCTATGGTTAGTAGCATTTTTTTGTAATTTAAAAGTGATCGGGTTTAGTTTGTTGTGGTAAGGGTTAGTTGGTGATGATTTAGAGTAGCCGAACTAATTTAGGTGAGTCTGGCATAGTTTGTTATGATTTGTACACTTTTTTTTGTATTTTTAAGATGATATGGTTTGGTTTGTTGTGGTAAGGGATAGTTGGGGGTGATTTACGGTAGCCGAAGTAATTTAGGTGGTTCTGGTATAGTTTGTTAAGATTTTTAGCATTTTTTTGTAATTTTAATGTTATTGGGCTTAGTTTGTTGCTGTAAAGTGTAGTTGGGGGTGATTTATGATAGCCGAAGTAATTTAGGTGAGTTTGGCATAGTTTGCTATGGTTAGTAGCATTTTTTTGTAATTTAAAAGTGATTGGGTTTAGTTTGTTGTGGTAAGGGTTAGTTGGTGATGACTTAGAGTAGCCGAAGTAATTTAGGTGAGTCTGGCATAGTTTGTTTCGATTTGTACAACTTTTTTTGTAATTTTAAGATGATAAGGTTTGGTTTGTTGTGGTAAGGGATAGTTGGGGGTTATTTACGGTAGCCGAAGTAATTTGGGTGATTCTGGTATAGTTTGTTATGATTTTTAGCATTTTTTTGTAATTTTAAAGTGATTGGGCTTAGTTTGTTGCTGTAAAGTGTAGTTGGGGGTGATTTTTGATAGCCGAAGTAATTTAGGTGAGTTTGGCATAGTTTGCTATGGTTAGTAGCATTTTTTTGTAATTTAAAAGTGATTGGGTTTAGTTTGTTGTGGTAAGGGTTAGTTGGTGATGATTTAGAGTAGTCGAAGTAATTTAGGTGAGTCTGGCATAGTTTGTTATGATTTGTACACCTTTTTTTGTAATTTTAAAATGATATGGTTTGGTTTCTTGTGGAAAAGGATAGTTGGGGGTGATTTACGGTAGCCGAAGTAATTTAGGTGATTCTGGTATATTTTGTTATGATTTTTAGCATTTTTTTGTAATTTAAAAGTAATTGGGTTTAGTTTGTTGTGGTAAGGGTTAGTTGGAGATGATTTAGAGTAGCCGAAGTAATTTAGGTGGTTCTGGTATAGTTTGTTATGATTTTTAGCATTTTTTTGTAATTTTAATGTTATTGGGCTTAGTTTGTTGCTGTAAAGTGTAGTTGGGGGTGATTTATGATAGCCGAAGTAATTTAGGTGAGTTTGGCATAGTTTGCTATGGTTAGTAGCATTTTTTTGTAATTTAAAAGTGATTGGGTTTAGTTTGTTGTGGTAAGGGTTAGTTGGTGATGACTTAGAGTAGCCGAAGTAATTTAGGTGAGTCTGGCATAGTTTGTTTCGATTTGTACAACTTTTTTTGTAATTTTAAGATGATAAGATTTGGTTTGTTGTGGTAAGGGATAGTTGGGGGTGATTTACGGTAGCCGAAGTAATTTATGTGATTCTGGTATAGTTTGTTATGATTTTTAGCATTTTTTTGTAATTTTAAAGTGATTGGGCTTATTTTGTTGCTGTAAAGTGTAGTTGGGGGTGATTTTTGATAGCCGAAGTAATTTAGGTGAATTTGGCATAGTTTGCTATGGTTAATAGCATTTTTTTGTAATTTAAAAGTGATTGGGTTTAGTTTGTTGTGGTAAGGGTTAGTTGGTAATGATTTAGAGTAGCCGAAGTAATTCAGGTGAGTCTGGCATAGTTTGTTATGATTTGTACACCTTTTTTTGTAATTTTACGATGATATGGTTTGGTTTGTTGTGGTAAGGGATAGTTGGGGGTGATTTACGGTAGCCGAAGTAATTTAGGTGATTCTGGTATAGTTTGTTATGATTTTTAGCATTTTTTTGTAATTTTAAAGTGATTGGGTTTAGTTTGTTGCTGTAAAGTAAAGTTGGGGGTGATTTTTGATAGCCGAAGTAATTTAGGTGTGTTTGGCATAGTTTGCTATGGTTAGTAGCATTTCTTTGTAATTTAAAAGTGATTGGGTTTAGTTTGTTGTGGTAAGGGTTAGTTGGTGATGATTTAGAGTAGCCGAAGTAATTCAGGGGAGTCTGGCATAGTTTGTTTCGATTTGTACACCTTTTTTTGTAATTTTAAGATGATAAGGTTTGGTTTGTTGTGGTAAGGGATAGTTGGGGGTGATTTACGGTAGCCGAAGTAATTTAGGTGATTCTGGTATAGTTTGTTATGATTTTTAGCATTTTTTTGTAATTTTAAAGTGATTGGGCTTATTTTGTTGCTGTAAAGTGTAGTTGGGGGTGATTTTTAATAGCCGAAGTAATTTAAGTAAATTTGGCATAGTTTGCTATGGTTAGTAGCATTTTTTTGTAATTTAAAAGTGATTGGGTTTAGTTTGTTGTGGTAAGGGTTAGTTGGTGATGATTTAGAGTAGCCGAACTAATTTAGGTGAGTCTGGCATAGTTTGTTATGATTTGTACACTTTTTTTTGTATTTTTAAGATGATATGGTTTGGTTTGTTGTGGTAAGGGATAGTTGGGGGTGATTTACGGTAGCCGAAGTAATTTAGGTGATTCTGGTATAGTTTGTTATGATTTTTAGCATTTTTTTGTAATTTTAAAGTGATTGGGCTTAGTTTGTTGCTGTAAAGTGTAGTTGGGGGTGATTTTTGATAGCCGAAGTAATTTAGGTGAGTTTGGCATAGTTTGCTATGGTTAGTAGCATTTTTTTGTAATTTAAAAGTGATTGGGTTTAGTTTGTTGTGGTAAGGGTTAGTTGGTGATGATTTAGAGTAGCCGAAGTAATTTAGGTGAGTCTGGCATAGTTTGTTATGATTTGTACACCTTATTTTGTAATTTTAAGATGATATGGTTTGGTTTGTTGTGGTAAGGGATAGTTGGGGGTGATTTACGGTAGCCGAAGTAATTTAGGTGATTCTGGTATAGTTTGTTATGATTTTTAGCATTTTTTTGTAATTTTAAAGTGATTGGGCTTAGTTTGTTGCTGTAAAGTGTAGTTGGGGGTGATTTTTGATAGCCGAAGTAATTTAGGTGAGTTTGGCATAGTTTGCTATGGTTAGTAGCATTTTTTTGTAATTTAAAAGTGATTGGGTTTAGTTTGTTGTGGTAAGGGTTAGTTGGTGATGATTTAGAGTAGCCGAAGTAATTTAGGTGAGTCTGGCATAGTTTGTTATGATTTGTACACCTTATTTTGTAATTTTAAGATGATATGGTTTGGTTTGTTGTGGTAAGGGATAGTTGGGGGTGATTTACGGTAGCCGAAGTAATTTAGGTGATTCTGGTATAGTTTGTTATGATTTTTAGCATTTTTTTGTAATTTTAAAGTGATTGGGCTTATTTTGTTGCTGTAAAGTGTAGTTGGGGGTGATTTTTGATAGCCGAAGTAATTTAAGTAAATTTGGCATAGTTTGCTATGGTTAGTAGCATTTTTTTGTAATTTAAAAGTGATTGGGTTTAGTTTGTTGTGGTAAGGGTTAGTTGGTGATGATTTAGAGTAGCCGAACTAATTTAGGTGAGTCTGGCATAGTTTGTTATGATTTGTACACTTTTTTTTCTATTTTTAAGATGATATGGTTTGGTTTGTTGTGGTAAGGGATAGTTGGGGGTGATTTACGGTAGCCGAAGTAATTTAGGTGATTCTGGTATAGTTTGTTATGATTTTTAGCATTTTTTTGTAATTTTAAAGTGATTGGGCTTAGTTTGTTGCTGTAAAGTGTAGTTGGGGGTGATTTTTGATAGCCGAAGTAATTTAGGTGAGTTTGACATAGTTTGCTATGGTTAGTAGCATTTTTTTGTAATTTAAAAGTGATTGGGTTTAGTTTGTTGTGGTAAGGGTTAGTTGGTGATGATTTAGAGTAGCCGAAGTAATTTAGGTGAGTCTGGCATAGTTTGTTATGATTTGTACACCTTATTTTGTAATTTTAAGATGATATGGTTTGGTTTGTTGTGGTAAGGGATAGTTGGGGGTGATTTACGGTAGCCGAAGTAATTTAGGTGATTCTGGTTTAGTTTGTTATGATTTTTAGCATTTTTTTGTAATTTTAAAGTGATTGGGCTTAGTTTGTTGCTGTAAAATGTAGTTGGGGGTTATTTTTGATAGCCGAAGTAATTTAGGTGAGTCTGGCATAGTTTGTTATGATTTGTACACCTTTTTTTGTAATTTTAAGATGATATGGTTTGGTTTGTTGTGGTAAGGGATAGTTGGGGGTGATTTACGGTAGCCGAAGTAATTTAGGTGATTCTGGTATAGTTTGTTATGATTTTTAGCATTTTTTTGTAATTTTAAACTGATTGGGCTTAGTTTGTTGCTGTAAAGTGTAGTTGGGGTTGATTTTTGATAGCCGAAGTAATTTAGGTGAGTTTGGCAAAGTTTGCTATGGTTAGTAGCATTTTTTTGTAATTTAAAAGTGATTGGGTTTAGTTTGTTGTGGTAAGGGTTAGTTGGTGATGATTAAGAGTAGCCGAAGTAATTTAGGTGAGTCTGGCATAGTTTGTTATAATTTGTACACCTTTTTTTGTAATTTTAAGATGATATGGTTTGGTTTGTTGTGGTAAGGGATAGTTGGGAGTGATTTACGGTAGCCGAAGTATATTAGGTGATTCTGGTATAGTTTGTTATGATTTTAGAATTTTTTTGTAATTTTAAACTGATTGGGCTTAGTTTGTTGCTGTAAAGTGTAGTTGGGGGTGATTTTTGATAACCGAAGTAATTTAGGTGAGTTTGGCATAGTTTGCTATGGTTAGTAGCATTTTTTTGTAATTTAAAAGTGATTTGGTTTAGTTTGTTGTGGTAAGGGTTAGTTGGTGATGATTTAGAGTAGCCTAAGTAATTTAGGTGAGTCTGGCATAGTTTATTATGATTTGTACACCTTTTTTTGTAATTTTAAGATGATATGGTTTGGTTTGTTGTGGTAAGGGATGGTTGGGGGTGATTTACTGTAGCCGAAGTAATTTAGGTGATTCTGGTATAGTTTGTTATGATTTTTAGCATTTTTTTGTAATTTTAAAGTGATTGGGCTTAGTTTGTTGCTGTAAAGTGTAGTTGGGGGTGATTTTTGATAGCCGAAGTAATTTAGGTGAGTTTGACATAGTTTGCTAGGGTTAGTAGCATTTTTTTGTAATTTAAAAGTGATTGGGTTTAGTTTGTTGTGGTAAGGGTTAGTTGGTGATGATTTAGAATAGCCGAAGTAATTTAGGTGAGTCTGGCATAGTTTGTTTAGATTTGTACACCTTTTTTTGTAATTTTAAGATGATATGGTTTGGTTTGTTGTGGTAAGGGATAGTTGGAGGTGATTTACGGTAGCCGAAGTAATTTAGGTGATTCTGGTATAGTTTGTTATGATTTTTAGCATTTTTTGTAATTTTAAAGTGATTGGGCTTAGTTTGTTGCTGTAAAGTGTAGCTGGGGGTGATTTTTGATAGCCGAAGTAATTTAGGTGAGTTTGGCATAGTTTGCTATGGTTAGTAGCATTTTGTTGTAATTTAAAAATGATTGGGTTTAGTTTGTTGTGGTAAGGGTTAGTTGGTGATGATTTAGAGTTGCCTAAGTAATTTAGGTGAGTCTGGCATAGTTTGTTATGATTTGTACACCTTTTTTTGTAATTTTAAGATGATATGGTTTGGTTTGTTGTGGTAAGGGATAGTTGGGGGTGATTTCCGATAGCCGAAGTAATTTAGGTGATTCTGGTATAGTTTGTTATGATTTTTAGCATTTTTTTGTAATTTTAAAGTGATTGGGCTTAGTTTGTTGCTGTAAAGTGTAGCTGGGGGTGATTCATGATAGCCGAAGTAATTTAGGTGAGTTTGGCATAGTTTCCTACGGTTTGTAGAATTTTTTTGTAATTTTAAAGTGATTGGGCTTATTTTGGGTAGGTAAGGGGTAGTTGGGGGTGATTTTTGGTAGACGAAATAATATGTGTAAGTTCGACATAATCTGCCATGATTTGTGTCATTTTGTTTTATTTTAAAGTGATTGGAGTTACTTGGGGTTGCTAAGGGGAGGTAAGGGATGATTTAAAATAACGGATCTAGATTATGTCAGTTTGGCATAGTTCGGGAATTTTTTGGGGTTGATTTGGTAAAGTTTGCAGTGGTAAGAGGTGGCAATTTGAGGATGTTTAATGTTGACGGATGAAATTTGGAGTGATTTGGTAATTTTTAATTGAGTCACGGATCGACATTATAATTGAAATCAAAATTATAATTGAAATATCTGCGGCCTCGCTAGGTACGGCAAAAGTATGATCACGAAAGCAGAAACTCGACGTTACAATTGTTTAGGTTAAATAAGTGCTTTTAATGTAAACCGGTCGCCCGTCGTCGAAGTTGTTTTGGCTAGATACGTGCTTCTAACATAAACACGGTCTCCGCGATCAGATTTTTTGTTTATTTTAGCCGGTTTTTATTGAATTACAAAGGAACCGGGCCGAATTTCGCAAAATCCCTTCTTAGTGTTCAGTTTCGGCACATGATACACCCGTGTCTAAAATTTCAAGTCTCGAGCCCTCACGGTTTGGGCTGTGGGTTGATTATGAATCAGTGTGTAGATGAATGAGTGAATGAGTGTGTCAGTGAGGACACTTCGCTTTATGTAATAGACTAGCTGAATGTACCCGGCGTTGCCCGGACGTAGATTAAATATACGCAGTTTTGACAAAAGTGGTGTATTGGTGATGTTAACTAATCGACATTATAATACAATTAAACAGGAATGCTCTACTTAGTCAATCGCAAGATAAAAAATTTGCAATTGTTCAGCAAGAACCAACGGGAAGGTGTAGAGCTCTCTTGCCGGGATAGGGATAAAAGGAAGGAAAAAGGATAACGATAACTCATAAGTAAAAATTATGGATTGATAAAGAAACTTGTGGATTGATAAAGAAAAATTGTGTATCAGTAAGGGAGAGTGTCGATTAATTAGAAAATACTGAAGAAACAGCAATTGTTTCTTTCACTATTTAATATTTGAAAGTTTGTAAATTCTAGGATTTTTACATTAGACATCACTTGAATATTTTTTTTGGATTCCGGCCAGAGCAGAGCAGTATTTTACATTTCTGTTCACATCAATGAACTCTTCAATTGCATAAAATGTTATGTCAGACTAAAATAAAAAAAAGTGAGGCCAAGTTCACAGCACATATTAAATCTTCAGAGATTTTGTTTTTGGTTATCATGTGTTTTTTTACATTCTAGTTGTTGCATTGCAAATATGAATGTAAATGATCCAAATAAACCTTATAAACCATAACATACCATAACATGAACCCCACAAAATTTTTATATGCATCAGTATCAGGCGTATGCCTGCGCACAGTAAAAATCGAACGGGAATAGACGGTGTCCTATCCCAAAAAAAAATTGTTTTGAGAATAATATGTAAAATCCAACCCAACCAGCCTAAAGAAATATTCAAAGCTCTAAACCCTCAGAAGCGATTATAGGGACATCGAAAGTGAGGTTTAATCTAAAAATGAAACGCCACTTTTATTCTGTATATATTATTCTGTTCTCATTTTGAGATCGCTTCTTTGTAAACAATATTGGCAGCTTTATTATCCGGTGCCAATATAACCAAAGAAGATGGATTACTCACTCTTGAGCATGCCACATACAACTGCCCATGCGAAAAACAATCCCCCCTTAGATCGATCCCTGCTTCTTTTAAAGACTGTCCCTGAGATTTATTTATCGTCATATCACAAACCTTCACAGGGAATTGCAATCTTTTAAATTCAAAGGGGTAATCCGATGGAATGAGCGGGATTCGGGGGATGAATACAGACTCGCCCTGCGCACAACCAGTAAATATACTTGCTTCAATTACGTTTTGGTACAGTTTCGTGATCTGAAGCCTTGTACCATTGCAAAGTTTGGGCGGTTTCAAGTTACGCAGCAACATTATAGGAGTGCCAATCTTCAATTTGAGCTTATGGACAGGCATTCCAGGAGGATTTAAAGAATTCAAAAATTCCATCGGATAATTGACGGCTTCATCATTATTCAATACCGAGTCGACAGATTTGTATGTCAACTCTTCACTCTCAAAGCCATCAAGGATAATATTATTTAATTCATTAGCACTATCATTTTTCGGTGATAAAATGCCTCGTTCTCGCAACCAGGACATAGATTTATCTTTCAAATTTCGAATATCCGGTTAAATCTTATCTATTAAATCGGCAACACTTTGAACCACCGTTGCTAGGCTTGACGAAATTTCAATTTTGCCATCTATTTCTGGCGTACGACCCTCATCTAAAATTAATAAAAGTTGCGCAAATTCACCAGCTCCCGTATCACCTCTTAGGTATACCCGCATGTTTTTAGATAATGACATTTTTTGTATTTTGGGCCACAAATAGGACGATTTCAAGCAAGCATTAACTTCATCTGAAATCTCCTGCTAATACAACGGTAACTTTTCCCATAATCGAAACATTATTTCTAATGTCTCTTAATGTACGGTCAAGAGCCTCAACTGCTTTTTTGTGCGCCATGGTACATTCGTCCCACACAATTAGGCTGCAGTCATAAAGCAATCGAGCGACGTCGCTTTGTTTTGATATGTTGCATAACGGATTATCTGTGGAGTTTAAATTTAGGGGCAATTTAAAAACAGAATGGGCAGCTCTACCACCCTGTAACAAAGTTGCTGCAATTCCCGAAGAGGCCACCGCGATAGCAATTTTATTGGAACTGCGTATTTTCGATAATAACAAATTTATAAGGAATGTTTTTCCTGTACCCCCAGGTGCATCTAAAAAGAAAACTTTGCCGTAGTCTAAGTTTTCTAAAATTTCTAAGTAAACCTCTTTCTGTTCACTTGTAAGTAACCGTTTGTAATAAAACTTCAATATCGTAGTTCTTTTCTCTAATATAAACCAAATTTTCCGTAATCTCGTTGGTATAGCGTTTCGGTTGCGGCAATCCAAAATGAGTTAAGGGTTGATCACCGATTGTTAAAATAACATCTTCTAGAAGAATCAATGTCTTGTTGTACACCTCCGTTTTGGCATGTAATTCTTTAACTGCCAGCTCTCTGGCCACCCTTCTGAGAATATCCTCGGACAAACTGTCTTTGTATTTCTCCCAAAGCTGCAATGGGTCGGATACATGACAAAACACTAACATTATTGCAAACAATTCTCTCAGTTTCATCGGTGATTCTGAGATAGTAGCATCTTCTAGTGTGTTTTCCCAATGTTTGTCATCTTCCAACAATCCCAGGGCTTTACATGCGGATTGAAAAGTAGAATGTACTACGCCATTAACCGTCCTAAGACTTAAGAAAGAAGTAGGTCCACGAACCTCATGCAATAGTAGGTGAAGGTAGTAACACTCGGCATTATTGGGATGTACTGTATAAACCCTTCCAAGGACGTTATCTTTTTTTACACCCGGATATTCATCAATATTTTTTCCTAGCTTTCTACTTTGAAATTTATTCTTGTTCCACGTATAATATGAAGGCACTTCGTGGTAAAAAAGGGTTTTGGCAAAATCGTCGTTTCTGCATAAATCAAAAAAGGCCATTAATGTGGTTTTTGGAGGGTTATTAACCCTATCCAAAAGATTGTCTTTATTAAAATAGATTCTATGTCTATTTTCCAAATGGACGGAAAGATGAACAACAGGAGGAAACCTTTCGTGAATGGGAAAACATAGAATGCGCCAAACAGCTTCCGAAGTGCTTATATATCTTCCCGTTTTATAGATTGCCACCTCATCTAGTTCATTTTGTAGTGCAAAGGCCGCCTGATCGCTGCCTTTATTAACGTACTAGCTGAATGTACCCGGCGTTGCCCGGACGTAGATTAAATAAACGCAGTGTTGACAAAAGTGGTGTATTTGTGATGTAGACTAATCGACATTATAATACAATTAAACAGGAATGCTCTACTTTTCCAATCACAAAATAAACAAATTTGCTGAAATTAACCTGCATTGCCAGGACCGGGTACTTCAATATGATTTGGAAAATGACGATAATTTCGTTTCTGGGTGCAAGCTCCTTTTTTTTCACTCTTTTTCACTCTTCAAGAGAAGGAGAGTTGACAGAGAAGCTAAACTATTCCAAATTATTCCCATTTAGTTCTCTAACAACGTTAAAGAATGTCGTCAAAGAATGTTGAAATATATAAATACATAATTTCACACCATAAAAACGATGTATTTGGTGTAGTTTCGAATGATAAGGTTTTTTTTGGGGATTGTTTTGAATGGTTATTGATGGTTGGCGGGGTTTAGCTTTGGCGGATTAAACGAAACTTTTGGTAATTTTAATGCGATTGGGTTTAGTTTGGCTTGGTAAGAAGTGGTTGGGGTGATATAGCGGAAGTCGAAGTAATTTATGCGTGTTTAGCGTAGTTTGCTTGTAATTCGTAATTTTTTTACATTTTAGGTTGATGTGGGGTAGTTTGGAATGGCAAGTGTATGATTTTTGAGAGTAGTTTGGAATGGTACATTATGTTTAGGGGTGTTTAACGTATTCAGGTAAAATATACAGAAAATTTGGAAATTTTAAAATGAACAATTATAGTGCGAACCTCTTGAGCTCTATTTTCGGTAATAAAATGCAATAGGAAAGATAGTAAAAAAGACTATTTCCTTCACTTTTCAGAGGAATTATACGTGGTGGTATTTGTACCCCGCTTACTATTCCTCCATCTTAGTTATAAATAATGCAGAACAATAATGAACACAATGTACATAAAATAAATAGTGTAAATCGTGTATAAGCACATATTACTTATGATGTCAGTGAAATCCGGTAAAACTGCAAATTTCGGATTTTGGCCGGAGCAGGTTTGGTGAAGATCAAATACACCACTATCATTAAATGAACGTAGAAATTAGCGTACGGTATATAAGTGGAGTCCGGTACGACGATGGTAATTTTTCGAAAATCGATTGGGGAGATATTTACTTAAAGTCAAGAACAAATCGGGAATATTATATTAAAAAAATTTATTTAATAGCGATAGAACTTCGAATACTGATGCGTCGCCTCGACCTTGGCGACGTTGAGTACCAGCGTTCCAGACGCTGAAGCAGCAATTTTAACAATTATATTAGGTGCACGTGCCTAGTGCGTATTAAAAGAATTTGGATTACCAAATAATACTCGCGCAGGTGTACTCGTATGGCCCGCCATAATTTGCACAAAATGAATTAACATACTAAAGTAAATAAATATTTTGACGGGAATGTGGTGGATGTAAAAATCTTATTCGGCCTCTCCGACAAACTAACACTTGTTTAGATTAACATGCATTCCTTCATGGACCTGTGACGAATTACAAACAAATATCTAAATTTCAAGTGTACCATTTGATTTCGTTTCTGGATGCAAGCGGTTTTTTCACTCTTGTCAGTCTGAACTTATTACATAGTGATATTTTCACATCCAGGTGCCCTAAATTTATTTTGCCGCTGATTTCAAAAATTTTTCTGGAAGGAAAGTAGTCAGCAGTGGGGCTCGTCAGGGGTGGCAGGGTTGGCAGTGCCACTGGTATGAATGTCAGTGATATCTGGTACATACAACGGTGAAAATTTCGGGGCAAATTTGGTGAAATACAAATACACCACTATCATTAACTAGCGTACAAATATAAGTGGAGTCCGGTCCGATGCTGATAATTTTTCGAAAATTGATTGGGGGCAGATTTGGTTAACGCGAGGATCAAATGTTAAATTAAAATACTTTATTTGATAGCGGTAGACCTTCGAACACTGATGCGTCGCCTCATCGAATTTGGCGACTTTGCGAACAGTTTCCGACGCTGGAGCAGCAATTTTCACAATTGTAGTTGTGTTAAAATTAAACACCCCGATCGAGTACTGCTCCACACGCTGAAACAGCAATTCTCGAATTCTAAGAAACGATAAGAAAGGCTTATCCAACGCTTGGTATGTGCGAATTTCTGCATAGACACTCAATCAAACTAAATCGAGCATCGCCTTTTAACGTTTCTGACCTTGCCCTTGACGTGGCAGGCTCCAGCTGCTTCAATAATGTAAAAATCTTATTCGGCCTCTCCAATAAACTCACATTTGTTTACATTAACACGCATTCCCTCATGGACTTGTGACGAATTACAAACAAATATTTCAACTTCAAGTGTTCCATTTAATTTCGTTTCTGGGTGCAAGCTCCTTTCTTTTCACTCTAGTCAGTCTAAACTTATTACACAGAGTTATATTTTCAAATCCAGGCGCCCTAAAGAATTTTGTCCTTGTTTTCAAAAGTTTCAAGAGAAGGAGAGTTGACATAGAAGCTAAATTATTCCAAATTATTCCCATTTAGTTCTCTGACAACGTTAAAGACAATGTTGAAATATATAAATACAAAATTTTACACCATAAAAACGAAGTATTTAGGAATTATGTATAAAAAAAGTCGAAGTTATTCTTCGCTCTTGAGCTCTATTTCCGGTATTAAAAATGCAATAGGAAAGATTGTAAGAAAGACTATTTCCATCACTTTTCACCGGAATTATACGTGGTTGTATTTGTTCTCCGCTTACTATTAGATTTTCAAACTGCTCCATCTTAGTTATAAATAATGCAGAACAATAATGAACGCAATGTACGTAAAATAAATAGTGTAAATAAATCGTGTCTAAGATACAATACTTAAGCGTATGATGTCAGTGAAAATTTCGGATTTCGGCCGGAGCAGGTTTGGTGAAGAACAAATACACCACTATCATTATCTGAACGTAAAAATTAGCGTACGAAAATAAGTGAAGTCCGGTCCGACGCTGGAAATTTTTCGAAAATCGATTGGGGAGAGTTTTGGTTAACGGCAAGAACAAATCGGGAATATTATATTAAAATAATTTATTTAATAGCGATAGAACTTTGAATACCGATGCGTCGCCTCGACCTTGGCGACGTTGAGTACCAGCGATCCAGACGAAATAAATATTTTGACAGGAATGTTAAAAATCTTATTCGGTCTCTCCGACAAACTAACACTTGTTTACATTAACATGCATTCCTTCATGGACCTGTGACGAATTACAAACAAATATCGAAATTTCAAGTGTTCCATGTCAGTCTGAACTTATTACAAAGTGAAATTTTACATTCAGGCGTCCTAAATTATTTTGACGTTGATTTATAAAGTTTCCCTGGAAGGAGAGTAGTCAGCAGGTGTCTCGTCAGGGGTGGCAGGGTTGGCAGTGCCACTCCAAGTATAAATTTACTATCGAACACAAAGATAGTTCTGATTCAATTGCAGAATTTCGAATTTTTCAGATATTTTTACGAAACTCTAGCGCTTACACCGCCTTTATACCTCTTTAAAGTTAAAAACCATAGGGCTGTTTATACAAATGCACGCATGTTGAAAAGGTAGGGCTTGCCCCGTCAGCGTGTTGCAATTCAGAAATACGTTTATGTTTGCATCTCAACTGGAACAAATATTTATTGGAAGGTGGAAGAGAATCAAAATAGGTATCAGCATATTATATATTCAGAATAACGACTATTAGTCGGAACAATATATTTTATGTGCAGATATTTATTAATATTTTATGATTTAATACGATAAGAAATTTATAAATAACACAACCAAATAGAAGATTTTGATTGAAAACGATTATTAATTTATGGTAGCCGAAGTAATTTAAGTGAGTTTGGCATAGCTTGCTATGGCTTGTAGCATTTTTCGTAATTTTAAAGTGATTGGGCTTATTTTGGGGTGGTAAGGGGTAGTTGGGGGTGATTTATGGTAGCCGAAGTAATTTAGGTGAGTTAGGCTTAGTTTGCTATGGTTTGTAGCATTTTTTTGTAATTTTAAAGTGATTGGGCTTATTTTGGGGTAGTAAGGGGTTGTTGGGGGTGATTTATGTTAGCCGAAGTAATTTAGGTGAGTTAGGCATAGTTTGCTATGGTTTGTTGAATATTTTGTAATTTTAAAGTGATTGGGCTTATTTTGGGGTGGTAAGGTGTAGTTGGGGGTGATTTATAGAAGCCAAAGTAATTTAAGTGAGTTTGGCATAGTTTGCTATGGTTTGTAGCATTTTTTGTAATTTTGAAGTGATTGGGCTTATTTTGGGCTGGTAAGGGGTAGTTGGGGGTGATTTATGGTAGCCGAAGTAATTTAGGTGAGTTAGGCATAGTTTGCTATAATTTGTTGAATATTTTGTAATTTTATAGTGATTGGGTTTATTTTGGGATTGTAAGGGGTAGTTCGGGGTGATTTATGGTAGCCGAAGTAATTTAGGGGAGTTTGGCATAGTTTGCTACTGTTTGTAGAATTTTTTTGTAATTTTAAAGTGATTGAGTCTATTTTGGGTTGGTAAGGGGTAGTTAAGGGTGATTTATAGAAGCCAAAGTAATTTAAGTGAGTTTGGCATAGTTTGCTATGGTTTGTAGCATTTTTTGTAATTTCAAAGTGATTGGGCTTATTTTGGGGTGGTAAGGGGTAGTTGGGGGTGATTTATAATAGCCGAAGTAATTTAGGTGAGTTAGGCATAGTTTGCTATGATTTGTTGAATATTTTGTAATTTTAAATTGATTGAGTTTATTTTGGGGTTGTAAAGGGTAGTTCGGGGTGATTTATGGTTGCCGAAGTAATTTAGGGAGATTGGCATAGTTTGCTACGGTTTGTAGAATTTTTTTGTAATTTTAAAGTGATTGAGCCTATTTTGGGGTGGTAAGGGGTAGTTGGGGGTGATTTATGTAAGCCAAAGTAATTTAGATGAGTTTGGAATAGTTTGATATGGCTTGTAACATTTTTTGTAATTTTAAAGTTATTGGGTTTAGTTTGTGGTTGGTAAGGGGTAGTTGGGGGTGATTTATGGTAGCCGCAGTAATTTAAGTGAGTTTGGCATAGTTTGCTATGGTTTGTAGCATTTTTTTGTAATTTTAAAGTGATTGGGCTTATTTTGGGGTAGTAAGGGGTTGTTGGGGGTGATTTATGTTAGCCGAAGTAATTTAGGTGAGTTAGGCATAGTTTGCTATGGTTTGTAGCATTTTTTGTAATTTTAAAGTGATTGGGATGAGTTAGGGGTGGTAAGGGGTAGTTGGGGGTGATTTATGATAACCGAAGTAATTTAAGTGAGTTTGGCATAGTTTGCTATGGTTTGTAGCATTTTTTGTAATTTTAAAGTGATTGGGTTTATTTTGGGGTAGTAAGGGGTTGTTGGGGGTGATTTATGTTAGCCGAAGTAATTTAGGTGAGTTAGGCATAGTTTGCAATGGTTTGTAGCATTTTTTATAATTTTAAAATGATTGGGCTTATTTTGGGGTAGTAAAGGGTAGTTGGGGGTGATTTGTGTTAGCCGAAGTAATTTAGGTGAGTTAGGCATAGTTTGCTATGGTTTGTAGCATTTTTTGTAATTTTAAAGTGATTGGGATGAGTTAGGGGTGGTAAGGGGTAGTTGGGGGTGATTTATGATAGCCGAAGTAATTTAAGTGAGTTTGGCATAGTTTGGTATGGTTTGTAGAATTTTTTGTAATTTGAAAGTGATTGGGCTTATTTTGGGGTTGTAAGGGGTAGTTGGGGGTGATTTATGGTAGCCGAAGTAATTTAGGGGAGTTTGGCACAGTTTGCTACGGTTTGTAGATTTTTTTTGTAATTTTAAAGTGATTGAGCCTATTTTGGGGAGGTAAGGGGTAGTTGGGGGTGATTAATGGAAGCCGAAGTAATTTAGATGAGTTTGGCATAGTTTGATATTGCTTGTAACATTTTTTGTAATTTTAAAGTGATTAGGCTGAGTTTGGGGTGGTAAGGGGTAGTTGGGGGTGATTTATGTTAGCCGAAGTAATTTAGGTGAGTTAGGGATAGTTTGCTATGATTTGTGTCATTTTGTTTTATTTTAAAGTGATTGGAGTTACTTGGGGTTGCTAAAGGGTGGTAAGGGATGATTTAAGATAACGGATCTAATTTATGTCAGTTTGGCTTAGTTCGGGAATTTTTTGGGGTTGATTTGGTAAAGTTTGCAGTGGTAAGAGATATTTGAGGATGTTTAATGTTGACGGATTAAATTTGGAGTGATTTGGTAATTTTTAATTGAGTCACGGATCGACATTATAATTGAAATCAAAATTATAATTGAAATATCTGCGGCCTCGCTAGGTACGGCAAAAGTATGATCACGAAAGCAGAAACTCGACGTTGTAATTGTTGAGGTTAAATAAGAGCTTTTAATGTAAACCGGTCGCCCGTCGTTGAAGTTGTTTTGGCTAGATACATGCTTCTAACATAAACACGGTCTCCGGGATCGGATCATTTTTTGTTTATTTTAGCCGGTTTTTATTGAATTACAAAGAAACCGGGCCGAATTTCGCAAAATCCCTTCTTAGTGTTCAGTTTCGGCACATGATACACCCGTGTCTAAAATTTCAAGTCTCCAGCCCTCACGGTTTGGGCTGTGGGTTGATTATGAATCAGTGTGTAGATGAATGAGTGTGTCAGTGAGGACACTTCGCTTTATATATATAGATTGGGTTTAGTTTGTTGTGGTAAGGGTTAGTTGGTGATGATTTAGAATAGCCGAAGTAATTTAGGTGAGTCTGGCATAGTTTGTTATGATTTGTACACCTTTT
This sequence comes from Eledona agricola, assembly GCA_964023215.1. NCBI lineage: Eukaryota > Metazoa > Arthropoda > Insecta > Coleoptera > Tenebrionidae > Eledona > Eledona agricola. The sequence continues at coordinate 2,204,323 of CAXIEJ010000140.1, read as the reverse complement.
TTTACTTTTAAGATGATATGGTTTGGTTTGTTGTGGAAAGGGATAGTTGGGGGTAATTTACGGTAGCCGAAGTAATTTAGGTGATTCTGGTATAGTTTGTTATGATTTTTAGCATTTTTTTGTAATTTTAAAGTGATTGGGCTTAGTTTGTTGCTGTAAAGTGTAGTTGGGGGTGATTTTTGAGAGCCGAAGTAATTTAGGTGAGTTTGGCATAGTTTGCTATGGTTAGTAGCATTTTTTTGTAATTTAAAAGTGATTGGGTTTAGTTTGTTGTGGTAAGGGTTAGTTGGTGATGATTTAAAGTAGCCGAAGTAATTTAGGTGAGTCTGGCATAGTTTGTTATGATTTGTACACCTTTTTTTGTAATTTTAAGATGATATGGTTTGGTTTGTTGTGGTAAGGGATAGTTGGGGGTGATTTACGGTAGCCGAAGTAATTTAGGTGATTCTGGTATAGTTTGTTATGATTTTTAGCATTTTTTGTAATTTTAAAGTGATTGGGCTTAGTTTGTTGCTGTAAAGTGTAGCTGGGGGTGATTTTTGATAGCCGAAGTAATTTAGGTGAGTTTGGCATAGTTTGCTATGGTTAGTAGCATTTTTTTGTAATTTAAAAATGATTGGGTTTAGTTTGTTGTGGTAAGGGTTAGTTGGTGATTATTTAGAGTTGCCTAAGTAATTTAGGTGAGTCTGGCATAGTTTTTTATGATTTGTACACCTTTTTTTGTAATTTTAAGATGATATGGTTTGGTTTGTTGTGGTAAGGGATAGTTGGGGGTGATTTACGGTAGCCGAAGTAATTTAGGTGATTCTGGTATAGTTTGTTATGATTTTTAGCATTTTTTTGTAATTTTAAAGTGATTGGGCTTAGTTTGTTGCTGTAAAGTGTAGTTGGGGGTGATTTTTGATAGCCGAAGTAATTTAGGTGAGTTTGGCATAGTTTGCTAGGGTTAGTAGAATTTTTTTGTAATTTAAAAATGATTGGGTTTAGTTTGTTGTGGTAAGGGTTAGTTGGTGATGATTTAGAGTTGCCTAAGTAATTTAGGTGAGTCTGGCATAGTTTGTTATGATTTGTACACCTTTTTTTACTTTTAAGATGATATGGTTTGGTTTGTTGTGGAAAGGGATAGTTGGGGGTGATTTACGGTAGCCGAAGTAATTTAGGTGATTCTGGTATAGTTTGTTATGATTTTTAGCATTTTTTTGTAATTTTAAAGTGATTGGGCCTAGTTTGTTGCTGTAAAGTGTAGTTGGGGGTGATTTTTAATAGCCGAAGTAATTTAGGTGAGTTTGGCATAGTTTGCAATGGTTAGTAGCATTTTTTTGTAATTTAAAAGTGATTGGGTTTAGTTTGTTGTGGTAAGGGTAAGTTGGTGATGATTTAGAGTAGCCGAAGTAATTTAGGTGAGTCTGGCATAGTTTGTTATGATTTGTACACCTTTTTTTGTAATTTTAAGATGATATGGTTTGGTTTGTTGTGGTAAGGGATAGTTGGGGGTGATTTACGGTAGCCGAAGTAATTTAGGTGATTCTGGTATAGTTTGTTATGATTTGTAGCATTTTTTGTAATTTTAAAGTGATTGGGCTTAGTTTGTTGCTGTAAAGTGTAGCTGGGGGTGATTTTTGATAGCCGAAGTAATTTAGGTGAGTTTGGCATAGTTTGCTATGGTTAGTAGCATTTTTTTGTAATTTAAAAATGATTGGGTTTAGTTTGTTGTGGTAAGGGTTAGTTGGTGATGATTTAGAGTTGCCTAAGTAATTTAGGTGAGTCTGGCATAGTTTTTTATGATTTGTACACCTTTTTTTGTAATTTTAAGATGATATGGTTTGGTTTGTTGTGGTAAGGGATAGTTGGGGGTGATTTACGGTAGCCGAAGTAATTTAGGTGATTCTGGTATAGTTTGTTATGATTTTTAGCATTTTTTTGTAATTTTAAAGTGATTGGGCTTAGTTTGTTGCTGTAAAGTGTAGTTGGGGGTGATTTTTGATAGCCGAAGTAATTTAGGTGAGTTTGGCATAGTTTGCTAGGGTTAGTAGAATTTTTTTGTAATTTAAAAATGATTGGGTTTAGTTTGTTGTGGTAAGGGTTAGTTGGTGATGATTTAGAGTTGCCTAAGTAATTTAGGTGAGTCTGGCATTGTTTGTTATGATTTGTACACCTTTTTTTACTTTTAAGATGATATGGTTTGGTTTGTTGTGGAAAGGGATAGTTGGGGGTGATTTACGGTAGCCGAAGTAATTTAGGTGATTCTGGTATAGTTTGTTATGATTTTTAGCATTTTTTTGTAATTTTAAAGTGATTGGGCCTAGTTTGTTGCTGTAAAGTGTAGTTGGGGGTGATTTTTAATAGCCGAAGTAATTTAGGTGAGTTTGGCATAGTTTGCTATGGTTAGTAGCATTTTTTTGTAATTTAAAAGTGATTGGGTTTAGTTTGTTGTGGTAAGGGTAAGTTGGTGATGATTTAGAGTAGCCGAAGTAATTTAGGTGAGTCTGGCATAGTTTGTTATGATTTGTACACCTTTTTTTGTAATTTTAAGATGATATGGTTTGGTTTGTTGTGGTAAGGGATAGTTGGGGGTGATTTACGGTAGCCGAAGTAATTTAGGTGATTCTGGTATAGTTTGTTATGATTTTTAGCATTTTTTGTAATTTTAAAGTGATTGGGCTTAGTTTGTTGCTGTAAAGTGTAGCTGGGGGTGATTTTTGATAGCCGAAGTAATTTAGGTGAGTTTGGCATAGTTTGCTATGGTTAGTAGCATTTTTTTGTAATTTAAAAATGATTGGGTTTAGTTTGTTGTGGTAAGGGTTAGTTGGTGATGATTTAGAGTTGCCTAAGTAATTTAGGTGAGTCTGGCATAGTTTTTTATGATTTGTACACCTTTTTTTGTAATTTTAAGATGATATGGTTTGGTTTGTTGTGGTAAGGGATAGTTGGGGGTGATTTACGGTAGCCGAAGTAATTTAGGTGATTCTGGTATAGTTTGTTATGATTTTTAGCATTTATTTGTAATTTTAAAGTGATTGGGCTTAGTTTGTTGCTGTAAAGTGTAGTTGGGGGTGATTTTTGATAGCCGAAGTAATTTAGGTGAGTTTGGCATAGTTTGCTAGGGTTAGTAGAATTTTTTTGTAATTTATAAGTGATTGGGTTTAGTTTGTTGTGGTAAGGGTTAGTTGGTGATGATTTAGAATAGCCGAAGTAATTTAGGTGAGTCTGGCATAGTTTGTTATGATTTGTACACCTTTTTTTACTTTTAAGATGATATGGTTTGGTTTGTTGTGGAAAGGGATAGTTGGGGGTGATTTACGGTAGCCGAAGTAATTTAGGTGATTCTGGTATAGTTTGTTATGATTTTTAGCATTTTTTTGTAATTTTAAAGTGATTGGGCCTAGTTTGTTGCTGTAAAGTGTAGTTGGGGGTGATTTTTAATAGCCGAAGTAATTTAGGTGAGTTTGGCATAGTTTGCTATGGTTAGTAGCATTTTTTTGTAATTTAAAAGTGATTGGGTTTAGTTTGTTGTGGTAAGGGTTAGTTGGTGATGATTTAAAGTAGCCGAAGTAATTTAGGTGAGTCTGGCATAGTTTGTTATGATTTGTACACCTTTTTTTGTAATTTTAAGATGATATGGTTTGGTTTGTTGTGGTAAGGGATAGTTGGGGGTGATTTACGGTAGCCGAAGTAATTTAGGTGATTCTGGTATAGTTTGTTATGATTTTTAGCATTTTTTGTAATTTTAAAGTGATTGGGCTTAGTTTGTTGCTGTAAAGTGTAGCTGGGGGTGATTTTTGATAGCCGAAGTAATTTAGGTGAGTTTGGCATAGTTTGCTATGGTTAGTAGCATTTTTTTGTAATTTAAAAATGATTGGGTTTAGTTTGTTGTGGTAAGAGTTAGTTGGTGATGATTTAGAGTTGCCTAAGTAATTTAGGTGAGTCTGGCATAGTTTTTTATGATTTGTACACCTTTTTTTGTAATTTTAAGATGATATGGTTTAGTTTGTTGTGGTAAGGGATAGTTGGGGGTGATTTACGGTAGCCGAAGTAATTTAGGTGATTCTGGTATAGTTTGTTATGATTTTTAGCATTTTTTTGTAATTTTAAAGTGATTGGGCTTAGTTTGTTGCTGTAAAGTGTAGTTGGGGGTGATTTTTGATAGCCGAAGTAATTTAGGTGAGTTTGGCATAGTTTGCTAGGGTTAGTAGAATTTTTTTGTAATTTAAAAATGATTGGGTTTAGTTTGTTGTGGTAAGGGTTAGTTGGTGATGATTTAGAGTTGCCTAAGTAATTTAGGAGAGTCTGGCATAGTTTGTTATGATTTGTACACCTTTTTTTACTTTTAAGATGATATGGTTTGGTTTGTTGTGGAAAGGGATAGTTGGGGGTGATTTACGGTAGCCGAAGTAATTTAGGTGATTCTGGTAGAGTTTGTTATGATTTTTAGCATTTTTTTGTAATTTTAAAGTGATTGGGCCTAGTTTGTTGCTGTAAAGTGTAGTTGGGGGTGATTTTTAATAGCCGAAGTAATTTAGGTGAGTTTGGCATAGTTTGCTATGGTTAGTAGCATTTTTTTGTAATTTAAAAGTGATTGGGTTTAGTTTGTTGTGGTAAGGGTTAGTTGGTGATGATTTAGAGTAGCCGAAGTAATTTAGGTGAGTCTGGCATAGTTTGTTATGATTTGTACACCCTTTTTTGTAATTTTAAGATGATATGGTTTGGTTTGTTGTGGTAAGGGATAGTTGGGGGTGATTTACTGAAGCCGAAGTAATTTAGGTGATTCTGGTATAGTTTGTTATGATTTTTATCATTTTTTTGTAATTTTAATGTGATTGGGCTTAGTTTCTTGCTGTAAAGTGTAGTTGGGGGTGATTTTTGATAGCCGAAGTAATTTAGGTGAGTTTGGCAAAGCTTGCTATGGTTAGTAGCATTTTTTTGTAATTTAAAAATGATTGGGTTTAGTTTGTTGTGGTAAGGGTTAGTTGGTGATGATTTAGAGTTGCCTAAGTAATTTAGGTGAGTCTGGCATAGTTTGTTATGATTTGTACACCTTTTTTTGTAATTTTAAGATGATATGGTTTGGTTTGTTGTGGTAAGGGATAGTTGGGGGTGATTTACGGTAGCCGAAGTAATTTAGGTGATTCTGGTATAGTTTGCTATGATTTTTAGCATTTTGTGTAATTTTAAAGTGATTGGGCTTAGTTTGTTGCTGTAAAGTGTAGCTGGAGGTGATTTATGATAGCCGAAGTAATTTAGGTGAGTTTGGCATAGTTTGCTATGGTTAGTAGCATTTTTTTGTAATTTAAAAGTGATTGGGTTTAGTTTGTTGTGGTAAGGGTTAGTTGGTGATGATTTAGAGTAGCCGAAGTAATTTAGGTGAGTCTGGCACAGTTTGTTATGATTTGTACACCTTTTTTTACTTTTAAGATTATATGGTTTGGTTTGTTGTGGAAAGGGATAGTTGGGGGTGATTTACGGTAGCCGAAGTAATTTAGGTGATTCTGGTATAGTTTGTTATGATTTTTAGCATTTTTTTGTAATTTTAAAGTGATTGGGCTTAGTTTGATATTGTAAAGTGTAGTTGGGGGTGATTTTTGATAGCCGAAGTAATTTAGGTGAGTTTGGCATAGTTTGCTATGGTTAGTACCATTTTTTTTAATTTAAAAGTGATTGGGTTTAGTTTGTTGTGGTAAGGGTTAGTTGGTGATGATTTAGAGTAGCCGAAGTAATTTAGGTGAGTCTGGCATAGTTTGTTATGATTTGTACACCTTTTTTTGTAATTTTAAGATGATATGGTTTGGTTTGTTGTGGTAAGGGATACTTGGGGGTGATTTACGGTAGCCGAAGTAATTTAGGTGATTCTGGTATAGTTTGTTAGGATTTTTAGTATTTTTTTGTAATTTTAAATTGATTGGGCTTAGTTTGTTGCTGTAAAGTGTAGTTGGAGGTGATTTTTGATAGCCGAAGTAATTTAGGTGAGTTTGGCATAGTTTGCTATGGTTTGGTTTGTTGTGGTAAGGGATAGTTGGGGGTGATTTACGGTAGCCGAAGTAACTTAGGTAATTCTGGTATAGTTTGTTATGATTTTTAGCATTTTTTTGTAATTTTAAGGTGATTGGGCTTAGTTTGTTGCTGTAAAGTGTAGCTGGGGGTGATTTGCGATAGCCGAAGTAATTTAGGTGAGTTTGGCATAGTTTGCTATGGTTAGTAGCATTTTTTTGTAATTTAAAAATGATTGGGTTTAGTTTGTTGTGGTAAGTGTTGGTTGGTGATGATTTAGAGTAGCCTAAGTAATATAGGTGAGTCTGGCATAGTTTGTTATGATTTGTACACCTTTTTTTGTAATTTTAGGATGATATGGTTTGGTTTGTTGTGGTAAGGGATAGTTGGGGGTGATTTACGGTAGCCGAAGTAACTTAGGTGATTCTGGTATAGTTTGTTATGATTTTTAGCATTTTTTTGTAATTTTGAAGTAATTGGGCTTAGTTTGTTGCTGTAAAGTGTAGCTGGGGGTGATTTTTGATAGCCGAAGTAATTTAGGTGAGTTTGGCATAGTTTGCTATGGTTAGTAGCATTTTTTTGTAATTTAAAAATGATTGGGATTAGTTTGTTGTGGTAAGGGTTAGTTGGTAATGAATTAGAGTAGCCTAAGTAATTTAGGTGAGTCTGGCATAGTTTGTTATGATTTGTACACTTTTTTTTAATTTTAAGATGATATGGTTTGGTTTGTTGTGGTAAGGGATAGTTGGGGGTGATTTACGGTAGCAGAAGTAATTTAGGTGATTCTGGTATAGTTTGTTTTGATTTTTAGCATTTTTTGTAATTTTAAAGTGATTGGGCTTAGTTTGTTGCTGTAAAGTGTAGTTGGGGATGATTTTTGATAGTCGAAGTAATTTAGGTGAGTTTGGCATAGTTTGCCATGGTTAGTAGCATTTTTTTGTAATTTAAAAATAATTGGGTTTAGTTTGTTGTGGTAAGGGTTAGTTGGTGATAATTTAGAGTAGCCGAAGTAATTTAGGTGAGTCTGGCATACTTTGTTATGATTTGTACACCTTTTTTTGTAATTTTAAGATGATATGGTTTGGTTTGTTGTGGTAAGGGATAGTTGGGGGTAATTTACAGTAGCCGAAGTAATTTAGGTGATTCTGGTATAGTTTGTTACGATTTTTAGCATTTTTTTGTAATTTTAAAGTGATTGGGCTTAGTTTGTTGCTGTAAAGTGTAGTTGGGGGTGATTTTTGATAGCCGAAGTAATTTAGGTGAGTTTGGCATAGTTTGCTATGGTTGGTAGCATTTTTTTGTAATTTAAAAATGATTGGGTTTAGTTTGTTGCTGTAAAGTGTAGCTGGGGGTGATTTATGATAGCCGAAGTAATTTAGGTGAGTTTGACATAGTTTGCTATGGTTAGTAGCATTTTTTTGTAATTTAAAAGTGATTGGGTTTAGTTTGTTGTGGTAAGGGTTAGTTGGTGATGATTTAGAGTAGCCGAAGTAATTTAGGTGAGTCTGGCATAGTTTGTTATGATTTGTACACCTTTTTTTGTAATTTTAAGATGATATGGTTTGGTTTGTTGTGGTAAGGGATAGTTGGGGGTGATTTACGGTAGCCGAAGTAATTTAGGTGATTCTGGTATAGTTTGTTAGGATTTTTAGTATTTTTTTGTAATTTTAAATTGATTGGGCTTAGTTTGTTGCTGTAAAGTGTAGTTGGAGGTGATTTTTGATAGCCGAAGTAATTTAGGTAAGTTTGGCATAGTTTGCTATGGTTTGGTTTGTTGTGGTAAGGGATAGTTGGGGGTGATTTACGGTAGCCGAAGTAATTTAGGTGATTCTGGTATAGTTTGTTAGGATTTTTAGTATTTTTTTGTAATTTTAAATTGATTGGGCTTAGTTTGTTGCTGTAAAGTGTAGTTGGAGGTGATTTTTGATAGCCGAAGTAATTTAGGTGAGTTTGGCATAGTTTGCTATGGTTTGGTTTGTTGTGGTAAGGGATAGTTGGGGGTGATTTACGGTAGCCGAAGTAACTTAGGTAATTCTGGTATAGTTTGTTATGATTTTTAGCATTTTTTTGTAATTTTAAAGTGATTGGGCTTAGTTTGTTGCTGTAAAGTGTAGTTGGGGTTGATTTTTGATAGTCAAAGTAATTTAGGTGAGTTTGGCATAGTTTGCTATGGTTAGTAGCATTTTTTTGTAATTTAAAAATAATTGGGCTTAGTTTGTTGTGGTAAGGGTTAGTTGGTGATAATTTGGAGTAGCCGAAGTAATTTAGGTGAGTCTGGCATAGTTTGTTATGATTTGTACACCTTTTTTTGTAATTTTAAGATGATATGGTTTGGTTTGTTGTGGTAAGGGATAGTTGGGGTGATTTACGGTAGCCGAAGTAATTTAAGAGATTCTGGTATAGTTTGCTATGATTTTTTGCATTTTTTTGTAATTTTAATGTGATTGGGCTTTGTTTGTTGCTGTAAAGTGTAGTTGAGGGTGATTTTTGATAGCCGAAGTAATTTAGGTAAGTTTGGCATAGTTTGCTATGGTTAGTAGCATTTTTTTGTAATTTAAAAGTGATTGGGTTTAGTTTGTTGTGGTAACGGTCAGTTGGTGATGATTTAGAGTAGCCGAAGTAATTTTGGTGAGTCTGGCAGAGTTTGTTATGGTTTGTACACCTTTTTTTGTAATTTTAAGATGATATGGGTTGGTTTGTTGTGGTAAGGGATATTTGGGGGTGATATACGGTAGCCGAAGTAATTTAGGTAATTCTGGTATAGTTTGTTATGATTTTTAGCATTTTTTTGTAATTTTAAAGTGATTGGGCTTAGTTTGTTGTGGTAAGGGTTAGTTGGTGATGATTTAGAGTTGCCTAAGTAATTTAGATGAGTCTGGCATAGTTTTTTATGATTTGTACACCTTTTTTTTAATTTTAAGATGATATGGTTTGGTTTGTTGTGGTAAGGGATAGTTGGGGGTGATTAACGGTAGCTGAAGTAATTTAGGTGATTCTGGTATAGTTTGTTATGATTTTTAGCATTTATTTGTAATTTTAAAGTGATTGGGCTTAGTTTGTTGCTGTAAAGTGTAGTTGGGGGTGATTTTTGATAGCCGAAGTAATTTAGGTGAGTTTGGCATAGTTTGCTAGGGTTAGTAGAATTTTTTTGTAATTTATAAGTGATTGGGTTTAGTTTGTTGTGGTAAGGGTTAGTTGGTGATGATTTAGAATAGCCGAAGTAATTTAGGTGAGTCTGGCATAGTTTGTTATGATTTGTACACCTTTTTTTACTTTTAAGATGATATGGTTTGGTTTGTTGTGGAAAGGGATAGTTGGGGGTGATTTACGGTAGCCGAAGTAATTTAGGTGATTCTGGTATAGTTTGTTATGATTTTTAGCATTTTTTTGTAATTTTAAAGTGATTGGGCCTAGTTTGTTGCTGTAAAGTGTAGTTGGGGGTGATTTTTAATAGCCGAAGTAATTTAGGTGAGTTTGGCATAGTTTGCTATGGTTAGTAGCATTTTTTTGTAATTTAAAAGTGATTGGGTTTAGTTTGTTGTGGTAAGGGTTAGTTGGTGATGATTTAAAGTAGCCGAAGTAATTTAGGTGAGTATGGCATAGTTTGTTATGATTTGTACACCTTTTTTTGTAATTTTAAGATGATATGGTTTGGTTTGTTGTGGTAAGGGATAGTTGGGGGTGATTTACGGTAGCCGAAGTAAATTAGGTGATTCTGGTATAGTTTGTTATGATTTTTAGCATTTTTTGTAATTTTAAAGTGATTGGGCTTAGTTTGTTGCTGTAAAGTGTAGCTGGGGGTGATTTTTGATAGCCGAAGTAATTTAGGTGAGTTTGGCATAGTTTGCTATGGTTAGTAGCATTTTTTTGTAATTTAAAAATGATTGGGTTTAGTTTGTTGTGGTAAGGGTTAGTTGGTGATGATTTAGAGTTGCCTAAGTAATTAAGGTGAGTCTGGCATAGTTTTTTATGATTTGTATTCTTTTTTTTGTAATTTTAAGATGATATGGTTTGGTTTGTTGTGGTAAGGGATAGTTGGGGGTGATTTACGGTAGCCGAAGTAATTTAGGTGATTCTGGTATAGTTTGTTATGATTTTTAGCATTTATTTGTAATTTTAAAGTGATTGGGCTTAGTTTGTTGCTGTAAAGTGTAGTTGGGGGTGATTTTTGATAGCCGAAGTAATTTAGGTGAGTTTGGCATAGTTTGCTAGGGTTAGTAGAATTTTTTTGTAATTTATATGTGATTGGGTTTAGTTTGTTGTGGTAAGGGTTAGTTGGTGATGATTTAGAATAGCCGAAGTAATTTAGGTGAGTCTGGCATAGTTTGTTATGATTTGTACAGCTTTTTTTACTTTTAAGATGATATGGTTTGGTTTGTTGTGGAAAGGGATAGTTGGGGGTGATTTACGATAGCCGAAGTAATTTAGGTGATTCTGGTATAGTTTGCTATGATTTTTAGCATTTTTTTGTAATTTTAAAGTGATTGGGCCTAGTTTGTTGCTGTAAAGTGTAGTTGGGGGTGATTTTTAATAGCCGAAGTAATTTAGGTGAGTTTGGCATAGTTTGCTATGGTTAGTAGCATTTTTTTGTAATTTAAAAGTGATTGGGTTTAGTTTGTTGTGGTAAGGGTTAGTTGGTGATGATTTAAAGTAGCCGAAGTAATTTAGGTGAGTCTGGCATAGTTTGTTATGATTTGTACACCTTTTTTTGTAATTTTAAGATGATATGGTTTGGTTTGTTGTGGTAAGGGATAGTTGGGGGTGATTTACGGTAGCCGAAGTAATTTAGGTGATTCTGGTATAGTTTGTTATGATTTTTAGCATTTTTTGTAATTTTAAAGTGATTGGGCTTAGTTTGTTGCTGTAAAGTGTAGCTGGGGGTGATTTTTGATAGCCGAAGTAATTTAGGTGAGTTTGGAATAGTTTGCTATGGTTAGTAGCATTTTTTTGTAATTTAAAAATGATTGGGTTTAGTTTGTTGTGGTAAGGGTTAGTTGGTGATGATTTAGAGTTGCCTAAGTAATTTAGGTGAGTCTGGAATAGTTTTTTATGATTTGTACACCTTTTTTTGTAATTTTAAGATGATATGGTTTAGTTTGTTGTGGTAAGGGATAGTTGGGGGTGATTTACGGTAGCCGAAGTAATTTAGGTGATTCTGGTATAGTTTGTTATGATTTTTAGCATTTTTTTGTAATTTTAAAGTGATTGGGCTTAGTTTGTTGCTGTAAAGTGTAGTTGGGGGTGATTTTTGATAGCCGAAGTAATTTAGGTGAGTTTGGCATAGTTTGCTAGGGTTAGTAGAATTTTTTTGTAATTTAAAAATGATTGGGTTTAGTTTGTTGTGGTAAGGGTTAGTTGGTGATGATTTAGAGTTGCCTAAGTAATTTAGGTGAGTCTGGCATAGTTTGTTATGATTTGTACACCTTTTTTTACTTTTAAGATGATATGGTTTGGTTTGTTGTGGAAAGGGATAGTTGGGGGTGATTTACGGTAGCCGAAGTAATTTAGGTGATTCTGGTATAGTTTGTTATGATTTTTAGCATTTTTTTGTAATTTTAAAGTGATTGGGCCTAGTTTGTTGCTGTAAAGTGTAGTTGGGGGTGATTTTTAATAGCCGAAGTAATTTAGGTGAGTTTGGCATAGTTTGCTATGGTTAGTAGCATTTTTTTGTAATTTAAAAATGATTGGGTTTAGTTTGTTGTGGTAAGGGTTAGTTGGTGATGATTTAGAGTAGCCGAAGTAATTTAGGTGAGTCTGGCATAGTTTGTTATGATTTGTACACCCTTTTTTGTAATTTTAAGATGATATGGTTTGGTTTGTTGTGGTAAGGGATAGTTGGGGGTGATTTACTGAAGCCGAAGTAATTTAGGTGATTCTGGTATAGTTTGTTATGATTTTTATCATTTTTTTATAATTTTAATGTGATTGGGCTTAGTTTCTTGCTGTAAAGTGTAGTTGGGGGTGATTTTTGATAGCCGAAGTAATTTAGGTGAGTTTGGCATAGCTTGCTATGGTTAGTAGCATTTTTTTGTAATTTAAAAATGATTGGGTTTAGTTTGTTGTGGTAAGGGTTAGTTGGTGATGATTTAGAGTTGCCTAAGTAATTTAGGTGAGTCTGGCATAGTTTGTTATGATTTGTACACCTTTTTTTGTAATTTTAAGATGATATGGTTTGGTTTGTTGTGGTAAGGGATAGTTGGGGGTGATTTACGGTAGCCGAAGTAATTTAGGTGATTCTGGTATAGTTTGCTATGATTTTTAGCATTTTTTGTAATTTTAAAGTGATTGGGCTTAGTTTGTTGCTGTAAAGTGTAGCTGGAGGTGATCTATGATAGCCGAAGTAATTTAGGTGAGTTTGGCATAGTTTGCTATGGTTAGTAGCATTTTTTTGTAATTTAAATGTGATTGGGTTTAGTTTGTTGTGGTAAGGGTTAGTTGGTGATGATTTAGAGTAGCCGAAGTAATTTAGGTGAGTCTGGCACAGTTTGTTATGATTTGTACACCTTTTTTTACTTTTAAGATGATATGGTTTGGTTTGTTGTGGAAAGGGATAGTTGGGGGTGATTTACGGTAGCCGAAGTAATTTAGGTGATTCTGGTATAGTTTGTTATGATTTTTAGCGTTTTTTGTAATTTTAAAGTGATTGGGCTTAGTTTGATGTTGTAAAGTGTAGTTGGGGGTGATTTTTGATAGCCGAAGTAATTTAGGTGAGTTTGGCATAGTTTGCTATGGTTAGTACCATTTTTTTAAATTTAAAAGTGATTGGGTTTAGTTTGTTGTGGTAAGGGTTAGTTGGTGATGATTTAGAGTAGCCGAAGTAATTTAGGTGAGTCTGGCATAGTTTGTTATGATTTGTACACCTTTTTTTGTAATTTTAAGATGATATGGTTTGGTTTGTTGTGGTAAGGGATACTTGGGGGTGATTTACGGTAGCCGAAGTAATTTAGGTGATTCTGGTATAGTTTGTTAGGATTTTTAGTATTTTTTTGTAATTTTAAATTGATTGGGCTTAGTTTGTTGCTGTAAAGTGTAGTTGGAGGTGATTTTTGATAGCCGAAGTAATTTAGGTGAGTTTGGCATAGTTTGCTATGGTTTGGTTTGTTGTGGTAAGGGATAGTTGGGGGTGATTTACGGTAGCCGAAGTAACTTAGGTAATTCTGGTATAGTTTGTTATGATTTTTAGCATTTTTTTGTAATTTTAAGGTGATTGGGCTTAGTTTGTTGCTGTAAAGTGTAGCTGGGGGTGATTTGCGATAGCCGAAGTAATTTAGGTGAGTTTGGCATAGTTTGCTATGGTTAGTAGCATTTTTTTGTAATTTAAAAATGATTGGGTTTAGTTTGTTGTGGTAAGTGTTGGTTGGTGATGATTTAGAGTAGCCTAAGTAATATAGGTGAGTCTGGCATAGTTTGTTATGATTTGTACACCTTTTTTTGTAATTTTAGGATGATATGGTTTGGTTTGTTGTGGTAAGGGATAGTTGGGGATGATTTACGGTAGCCGAAGTAACTTAGGTGATTCTGGTATAGTTTGTTATGATTTTTAGCATTTTTTTGTAATTTTGAAGTAATTGGGCTTAGTTTGTTGCTGTAAAGTGTAGCTGGGGGTGAATTTTGATAGCCGAAGTAATTTAGGTGAGTTTGGCATAGTTTGCTATGGTTAGTAGCATTTTTTTGTAATTTAAAAATGATTGGGATTAGTTTGTTGTGGTAAGGGTTAGTTGGTAATGAATTAGAGTAGCCTAAGTAATTTAGGTGAGTCTGGCATAGTTTGTTATGATTTGTACACCTTTTTTTGTAATTTTAAGATGATATGGTTTGGTTTGTTGTGGTAAGGGATAGTTGGGGGTGATTTACTGTAGCCGAAGTAATTTAGGTGATTCTGGTATAGTTTGTTATGATTTTTAGCATTTTTTTGTAATTTTAAAGTGATTGGGCTTAGTTTGTTGCTGTAAAGTGTAGTTGGGGGTGATTTTTGTTAGCCGAAGTAATTTAGGTGAGTTTGGCATAGTTTGCTAGGGTTAGTAGCATTTTTTTGTAATTTAAAAGTGATTGGGTTTAGTTTGTTGTGGTAAGGGTTAGTTGGTGATGATTTAGAGTAGCCGAAGTAATTTAGGTGAGTCTGTCATAGTTTCTTATGATTTGTACACTTTTTTTTAATTTTAAGATGATATGGTTTGGTTTGTTGTGGTAAGGGATAGTTGGGGGTGATTTACGGTAGCAGAAGTAATTTAGGTGATTCTGGTATAGTTTGTTTTGATTTTTAGCATTTTTTGTAATTTTAAAGTGATTGGGCTTAGTTTGTTGCTGTAAAGTGTAGTTGGGGGTGATTTTTGATAGTCGAAGTAATTTAGGTGAGTTTGGCATAGTTTGCCACGGTTAGTAGCATTTTTTTGTAATTTAAAAATAATTGGGTTTAGTTTGTTGTGGTAAGGGTTAGTTGGTGATAATTTAGAGTAGCCGAAGTAATTTAGGTGAGTCTGGCATACTTTGTTATGATTTGTACACCTTTTTTTGTAATTTTAAGATGATATAGTTTGGTTTGTTGTGGTAAGGGATAGTTGGGGGTAATTTACAGTAGCCGAAGTAATTTAGGTGATTCTGGTATAGTTTGTTACGATTTTTAGCATTTTTTTGTAATTTTAAAGTGATTGGGCTTAGTTTGTTGCTGTAAAGTGTAGTTGGGGGTGATTTTTGATAGCCGAAGTAATTTAGGTGAGTTTGGCATAGTTTGCTATGGTTGGTAGCATTTTTTTGTAATTTAAAAATGATTGGGTTTAGTTTGTTGCTGTAAAGTGTAGCTGGGGGTGATTTATGATAGCCGAAGTAATTTAGGTGAGTTTGGCATAGTTTGCTATGGTTAGTAGCATTTTTTTGTAATTTAAAAGTGATTGGGTTTAGTTTGTTGTGGTAAGGGTTAGTTGGTGATGATTTAGAGTAGCCGAAGTAATTTAGGTGAGTCTGGCATAGTTTGTTATGATTTGTACACCTTTTTTTGTAATTTTAAGATGATATGGTTTGGTTTGTTGTGGTAAGGGATAGTTGGGGGTGATTTACGGTAGCCGAAGTAATTTAGGTGATTCTGGTATAGTTTGTTAGGATTTTTAGTATTTTTTTGTAATTTTAAATTGATTGGGCTTAGTTTGTTGCTGTAAAGTGTAGTTGGAGGTGATTTTTGATAGCCGAAGTAATTTAGGTGAGTTTGGCATAGTTTGCTATGGTTTGGTTTGTTGTGGTAAGGGATAGTTGGGGGTGATTTACGGTAGCCGAAGTAATTTAGGTGATTCTGGTATAGTTTGTTAGGATTTTTAGTATTTTTTTGTAATTTTAAATTGATTGGGCTTAGTTTGTTGCTGTAAAGTGTAGTTGGAGGTGATTTTTGATAGCCGAAGTAATTTAGGTGAGTTTGGCATAGTTTGCTATGGTTTGGTTTGTTGTGGTAAGGGATAGTTGGGGGTGATTTACGGTAGCCGAAGTAACTTAGGTAATTCTGGTATAGTTTGTTATGATTTTTAGCATTTTTTTGTAATTTTAAAGTGATTTGGCTTAGTTTGTTGCTGTAAAGTGTAGTTGGGGTTGATTTTTGATAGTCGAAGTAATTTAGGTGAGTTTGCCATAGTTTGCTATGGTTAGTAGCATTTTTTTGTAATCTATATATATAAAGCGAAGTGTCCTCACTGACACACTCATTCATTCACTCATTCATCTACACATCTACACACTGATTCATAATCAACCCACAGCCCAAACCGTGAGGGCTGGAGACTTGAAATTTTAGACACGGGTGTATCATGTGCCGAAACTGAACACTAAGAAGGGATTTTGCGAAATTCGGCCCGGTTCCTTTGTAATTCAATAAAAACCGGCTAAAATAAACAAAAAATGATCGGATCGCGGAGACCGTGTTTATGTTAGAAGCACGTATCTAGCCAAAACAACTTCGACGACGGGCGACCGGTTTACATTAAAAGCACTTATTTAACCTAAACAATTTCAACGTCGAGTTTCTGCTTTCGTGATCATACTTTTGCCGTACCTAGCGAGGCCGCAGATATTTCAATTATAATTTTGATTTCAATTATAATGTCGATCCGTGACTCAATTAAAAATTACCAAATCACTCCAAATTTAATCCGTCAACATTAAACATCCTCAAATATCTCTTACCACTGCAAACTTTACCAAATCAACCCCAAAAAATTCCCGAACTATGCCAAACTGACATAAACTAGATCCGTTATTTTAAATCATCCCTTACCACCCCTTAGCAACCCCAAGCAACTCCAATCACTTTAAAATAAAACAAAATGACACAAATCATGGCAGATTAAGTCCAACTCACACATATTATTTCGTCTACCAAAAATCACCCCCAACTACCCCTTACCACCCCAAAATAAGCCCAATCACTTTAAAATTACAAAAAATGTTACAAACCTTACCAAACTATGCCAAACTCATCTAAATTACTTTGGCTTCCATAAATCACCCCCAACTACCCCTTACCACCCCAAAATAAGCCCAATCACTTTAAAATTATCAAAAATGCTACAAACCATAGCAAACTATGCCTAACTCACCTAAATTACTTCGGCTAACATAAATCACCCCCAACAACCCCTTACTACCCCAAAATAAGCCCAATCACTTTAAAATTACAAAAAATGCTACAAACCATAGCAAACTATGCCAAACTCACTTAAATTACTTCGGCTATCATAAATCACCCCCAACTACCCCTTACCACCCCTAACTCATCCCAATCACTTTAAAATTACAAAACATGCTACAAACCATAGCAAACTATGCCTAACTCACCCAAATTACTTCGGCTAACATAAATCACCCCCAACAACCCCTTACTACCCCAAAATAAGCCCAATCACTTTAAAATTACAAAAAATGCTACAAACCATAGCAAACTATGCCAAACTCACTTAAATTACTTCGGCTATCATAAATCACCCCCAACTACCCCTTACCGCCCCTAACTCATCCCAATCACTTTAAAATTACAAAAAATGCTACAAACCATAGCAAACTATGCCTAACTCACTTAAATTACTTCGGCTAACATAAATCACCCCCAACTACCCCTTACCACCCCTAACTCATCCCAATCACTTTAAAATTACAAAAAATGCTACAAACCATAGCAAACTATGCCTAACTCACCTAAATTACTTCGGCTAACATAAATCACCCCCAACAACCCCTTACTACCCCAAAATAAGCCCAATCACTTTAAAATTACAAAAAATGCTACAAACCATAGCAAACTATGCCTAACTCACTTAAATTACTTCGGCTAACATAAATCACCCCCAACTACCCCTTACCACCCCTAACTCATCCCAATCACTTTAAAATTACAAAAAATGCTACAAACCATAGCAAACTATGCCAAACTCACTTAAATTACTTCGGCTATCATAAATCACCCCCAACTACCCCTTACCGCCCCTAACTCATCCCAATCACTTTAAAATTACAAAAAATGCTACAAACCATAGCAAACTATGCCTAACTCACTTAAATTACTTCGGCTAACATAAATCACCCCCAACTACCCCTTACCACCCCTAACTCATCCCAATCACTTTAAAATTACAAAAAATGCTACAAACCATAGCAAACTATGCCTAACTCACCTAAATTACTTCGGCTAACATAAATCACCCCCAACAACCCCTTACTACCCCAAAATAAGCCCAATCACTTTAAAATTACAAAAAATGCTACAAACCATAGCAAACTATGCCTAACTCACCTAAATTACTTCGGCTAACATAAATCACCCCCAACTACCCCTTACCACCCCTAACTCATCCCAATCACTTTAAAATTACAAAAAATGCTACAAACCATAGCAAACTATGCCAAACTCACTTAAATTACTTCGGCTATCATAAATCACCTCCAACTACCCCTTACCGCCCCTAACTCATCCCAATCACTTTAAAATTACAAAAAATGCTACAAACCATAGCAAACTATGCCTAACTCACTTAAATTACTTCGGCTAACATAAATCACCCCCAACTACCCCTTACCACCCCTAACTCATCCCAATCACTTTAAAATTACAAAAAATGCTACAAACCATAGCAAACTATGCCAAACTCACTTAAATTACTTCGGCTATCATAAATCACCCCCAACTACCCCTTACCGCCCCTAACTCATCCCAATCACTTTAAAATTACAAAAAATGCTACAAACCATAGCAAACTATGCCTAACTCACTTAAATTACTTCGGCTAACATAAATCACCCCCAACTACCCCTTACCACCCCTAACTCATCCCAATCACTTTAAAATTACAAAAAATGCTACAAACCATAGCAAACTATGCCTAACTCACCTAAATTACTTCGGCTAACATAAATCACCCCCAACAACCCCTTACTACCCCAAAATAAGCCCAATCACTTTAAAATTACAAAAAATGCTACAAACCATAGCAAACTATGCCTAACTCACCTAAATTACTTCGGCTAACATAAATCACCCCCAACAACCCCTTACTACCCCAAAATAAGCCCAATCACTTTAAAATTACAAAAAAATGCTACAAACCATAGCAAACTATGCCTAACTCACCTAAATTACTTCGGCTAACATAAATCACCCCCAACAACCCCTTACTACCCCAAAATAAGCCCAATCACTTTAAAATTACAAGAAATGCTACAAACCATAGCAAACTATGCCTAACTCACCTAAATTACTTCGGCTAACATAAATCACCCCCAACAACCCCTTACTACCCCAAAATAAGCCCAATCACTTTAAAATTACAAAAAAATGCTACAAACCATAGCAAACTATGCCTAACTCACCTAAATTACTTCGGCTACCATAAATCAGCCCCAACTACCCCTTACCACCCCAAAATAAGCCCAATCACTTTAAAATTACAAAAAATGCTACAAACCATAGCAAACTATGCCAAACTCACTTAAATTACTTCGGCTATCATAAATCACCCCCAACTACCCCTTACCACCCCAAACTCAGCCCAATCACTTTAAAATTACAAAAAATGTTACAAGCCTTATCAAACTATGCCAAACTCATCTAAATTACTTTGGCTTCCATAAATCACCCCCAACTACCCCTTACCACCCCAAAATAGGCTCAATCACTTTAAAATTACAAAAAAATTCTACAAACCGTAGCAAACTATGCCAAACTCCCCTAAATTACTTCGGCTACCATAAATCACCCCGAACTACCCCTTACAACCCCAAAATAAGCCCAATCACTTTAAAATTACAAAATATTCAACAAATCATAGCAAACTATGCCTAACTCACCTAAATTACTTCGGCTACCATAAATCACCCCCAACTACCCCTTACAACCCCAAAATTAGCCCAATCACTTTAAAATTACGAAAAATGCTACAAACCATGGCAAACTATCTCAAACTCACCTGAATTACTTCGGTTACCATAAATCGACTAATAGTCGTTATTCTGAATATTAAATATGCTGATACCTATTCTGATTTTCTTCCACCTTCCAATAAATATTTGTTCCAGTTGAGATGCAAACATAAACGTATTTCTGAATTGCAACACGCTGACGGGGCAAGCCCTACCTTTTCAACATGCGTGCATTTGTATAAACAGCTCTATGGTTTTTAACTTTAAAGAGGTATAAAGGCGGTGTAAGCGCTAGAGTTTCGTAAAAATATCTGAAAAATTCGAAATTCTGCAATTGAATCAGAACTATCTTTGTGTTCGATAGTAAATTTATACTTGGAGTGGCACTGCCAACCCTGCCACCCCTGACGAGGCACCTGCTGACTACTCTCCTTCCAGGGAAACTTTATAAATCAACGTCAAAATAATTTAGGGCGCCTGAATGTGAAAATATCACTGTGTAATAAGTTCAGACTGACATGGAACACTTGAAATTTCGATATTTGTTTGTAATTCGTCACAGGTCCATGAAGGAATGCATGTTAATGTAAACAAGTGTTAGTTTGTTGGAGAGACCGAATAAGATTTTTAACATTCCCGTCAAAATATTTATTTACTTTAGAATGTTAATTTCTTAAATTCATTTCGTGAAAATTATGACGTGCCATACGAGTACACCTGTGCGAGTATTATTTGGTACATACAAATTAATCTCTTTTGTTATCCAAATTGTTTACATACGCACGAGACACGTGCACCTCATATTATTGTGAAAATTGCTGCTTCAGCGTCTGAAACGCTGGTACTCAACGTCGCCAAGGTCGAGGCGACGCATCGGTATTCGAAGTTCTATCGCTATTAAATAAATTATTTTATTCCCGATATTCCCGATTTGTTCTTGCCGTTAACCAAAACTCTCCCCAATCGATTTTCGAAAAATTTCCAGCGTCGGACCGGACGTCACTTATTATCGTACGCTAATTTTTACGTTCAGTTAATCATAGTGGTGTATTTGTTCTTCACCAAACCTGCTCCGGCCAAAATCCGAAATTTTAAGTATTGTGTGCTTATACACGATTTACACTATTTATTTTACGTACATTGCGTTCATTATGGTTCTGCATTATTTATAACTAAGATGGAGCAGTTTGAAAATCTAATAGTAAGCGGAGAACAAATACCACCACGTATAATTCCCGTGAAAAGTGATGGAAATAGTCTTTCTTACTATCTTTCCTATTGCATTTTTAATACCGGAAATAGAGCTCAAGAGCGAAGAATAACTTCGACTTTTTTTATACATAATTCCTAAATACTTCGTTTTTATGGTGTAAAATTTTGTATCTATATATTTCAACATTGTCTTTAACGTTGTCAGAGAACTAAATGGGTATAATTTGGAATAATTTAGCTTCTATGTCAACTCTCCTTCTCTTGAAACTTTGGAAAACAACGACAAAATTCTTTAGGGCGCCTGGATTTGAAAATATAACTCTGTATAATAAGTTTAGACTGACTAGAGTGAAAAGAAAGGAGCTTGCACCCAGAAACGAAATTAAATGGAACACTTGAAGTTGCAATATTTGTTTGTAATTCGTCAGAAGTCCATGAGGGAATGCGTGTTAATGTAAACAAATGTGAGTTTATTGGAGAGGCCGAATAAGATTTTTACATTATTGAAGCAGCTGGAGCCTGCCACGACAAGGGCAAGGTCACAAACGTGAAAAGGCGATGCTCGATTTAGTTTGATTGAGTATCTATGCAGAAATTCGCCCATACCAAGCGTTGGATAAGCCTTTCTTATCGTTTCTTAGAATTCGAGAATTGCTGGTTCAGCGTGTGGAGCAGTACTCGATCGCGGTGTTTAATTTTAACACAACTACAATTGTGAAAATTGCTGCTCCAGCGTCGGAAACTGTTCGCAAAGTCGCCAAATTCGATGAGGCGACGCATCAGTGTTCGAAGGTCTACCGCTATCAAATAAAGTATTTTAATTTAACATTTGATCCTCGCGTTAACCAAATCTGCCCCCAATCAATTTTCGAAAAATTACCAGCGTCGAACCGGATTCCACTTATATTTGTACGCTAATTTTTACTTTCAGTTAATGGTAGTGGTGTATTTGTTTTTCACCAAATTTGCCCCGGCTGAAATCCGAAATTTTCACCGTTGTATGTACCAGAGATCACTGACATTCATATCCTTAATAATTATGTGCTTATACACGTTTTACACTATTTATTTTACGTTCACTGTGTTTATTATTGCTTTACATCATTTATAACTAAGATGGAGAAGTTTGAAAATCTAGCGATGTACAAATACCACACCGTATTATGAAAGGTTATGGAAATTGTCTTTTTTTATATCTATGGTATTGGTATTGATATTTTAATACTGGAACGGAAGCTCAATAGGTTGGCACTTTAATTGTTCAACAAGTGTGTGTTAATGTAAACAGGTGTGAGTCCGTCGGAGAGACCGAATAAGATTTTCACATCCACCATATTCCCGTCAAAATATTTATTTATTTTAGAATGTTAATTTTGCCGTTAACAAAATTTGTTCCCAATCACCTTCGTCGTACCGGACGACCGTTCAGTTAATGATAATGGTGTATTTATTTTTCACCAAATCTGCCTCGGCTGAAATCCAAAATTTACAGCGTTGGACCAGACATTACTGACATTGATACGCGTTTTACACTGTTTATTTTACGTAAATACATTGTGTTCATTATTGCTTTACATCATTTATAACTAAGATGGACAAGTTTGAAAATCTAGCGATGCACAAATACCATAAAATACCACATTTTACCACATACCAAAATTTTAATACTAGAAAGGGAGCTCAAAAGGTTCGCACTTTAATTGTCCAACCAGTTAGGGCCAGGTTGTAATAATTTTTGTGCAGTTCAGAAGGAGATAAGTGTTTGTTTATTCCGGAGATAAGTCAAAATCATCTACATACTGTTCTATTTGTGAGTTGACTGCAGCAAGAGGAATTGTTCCATTGTGTTTTCAATTTTATCATAACATGATCAGCTAATTTGTAAACTTCGATTTCCCCTAAAATTATATCAAGTTAATTTCGATTTCCTGGAATCGCTTATAGAACAACTGCCTAAAGAGACTATTCAAAATTTTTCATCTCAGATATCAACCAAGGTATCCTCTTTGTCCAAATCATATTGAAGTACCCGGTCCTGGCAACGCAGGTTAATTTCAGCATATTTGTTTATTTTGTGATTGGAAAAGTAGAGCATTCCTGTTTAATTGTATTATAATGTCGATTAGTCAACATCACCACTTTAGTCAACACTGAGTTTATTTAATCTACGTCCGGGCAACGCCGGGTACATTCAGCTATCTATATATATAAAGCGAATATTTAATAAAATTTATATCGAACATTCGCATAAGAGGCTGTGTGCGGAAAGAGTTTCCATAAAAGAGAGTAGGATATATTGGCTTGAACTCTTCAGAGACGTGCATTCGACCATATGCGCATGATCAACTTTGATGACAGTGGGCGTCCTCAAACCAATACACACAGCTGACTTTTAAAAGTTAGGTTATATTTTTGTTAAGACGTGATATTACTCGAAATAATTATTGCTTTTTAAGTCCGTGTTTCAAGTTTCTGCACGATACATAACAGATAATGTGCTAATTAATTAAATCCCCAACTTAACATAGATCAAAGTTACAGTGTTCCTGTTTTATTTCCAGGTTAAACAAGGGTTTCTGCTAATTAGGAAAATATATCAAAGTGGTTGAACATCCGTCATTTGGAAATTCTTGACAATTACGACAGCATATTGTGGCAATCTATGTATTTGGCAAAAAACACATTTCGTTAACTGTGGCCACAACCACAAAATGCAATCCTAGCTGATCCATCGTTGAACATCTATGCCAGAAATCGCGTAACAAATATGACAAACGTTTGTATCAACTGTAATGTCATAATGACCACCTTATAGTTGTCACTCACATTGTTTCTAGGTAAATGCAAACTAAATGGTTGTAGAATATTGGGTGGTATAAAAACAAGTTCATATCCATCATTTATTATTTATTTATTACTTATAATAACTTACTTACTTAACTTAACAATAACTTAACAATAACTTAACTTAACAATATATAAAGATGACAGTACCGCGGCCGCGGCCGCGGCGCCGCCAATTTTGTTGGTCCCGGCTGCCACCATGGCCCCGGCCCCGGTTGCCGCCACGGCCCCGGCCCTGGTTGCCGCCACGGCCCCGGCCCCGGTTGCCGCCCCGGTTGCCGCCACGGCCCCGGCCCCGGTTGCCGCCACGTCCCCGGCTGCCGCCACGTCCCCGGCCCCGGCTGCCACCACGGCCCACGCCGCCCCGGCCCACGCCGCCCCGGCCCACGCCGCCCCGGCTACCGCCACGTCCCCAGCCCCGGCTACCGCCACGTCCCCAGCCCCGGCTACCGCCACGGCCTCGATCGGCGGCCGGCTGGACCACGTCATCTGTCCCCGGAGTCCAGGGGACTGTGTTCCCAGGGTCTCCCTCCTCCATGGGAGACTCTGGGGGTAGTGACTGTGGTGGCGGTGGACTTGGTTCAGACATCTCAAATAAAAAAAAAATTAGTTTGTTATAAGATAATTTCTACATACTTTCGTTTTTATGATTTGAAATTTTGTATTTTGAATGGGACATATTTCAAGGTTGAGTTTCACATTGTCAGAAAGCCAAAATTGGATAGGATTTGCAACAATTAGCTCTTACAAAACTCTCCGTCCCGGCAAACTTTAGAAATCATAACAACAAAATTATTTAGGGGGCGGCTGGATTTAAAAATATAATAATATCATGTGTAATAAGTTTAAACTCACTTACGGTGGAAAAACACATCCGCAGCATCCGAGGTGGAGAAACGAAATGAAGCTGAACACTTGAAGTTACGATATTTGTTTTTATTTCGTCACAGGTTCATGAAGGAATACGTGTTACTGTAAACAAGTGTGAGTCCGTCCCAGAGGCCAAATCAATTTTTTTCATTATTGAAACAGCTGGAGCTTGCGAGAGCAAGGGCAAAGTTACAAAGGCAAAAAGGCGATGTTCCAATAGTTTTGATTCAAAATCTTATGCAAAAACTCGCACATACTAAGCATAGGATATCGCTATTTCTTATTGCTTTTCGGGTATACGAAAATTGCTGGTTCAGCATAGCTATGTTAATTAATACTAAATTTTGTCGCTTTAAATAAAAATAATGATTCGTCAAATTGAAAATATGTTTCATAGTCGATGTATACAATTGGAGGTCTCGATTTGTCGAATATATTCGTTTCCGTCTGGGCCGATCGTCGACAATCCACTTGAAATCCCAAGTGGTCGTCGCCCTTTTGTTGAAATGATGAAATATGATAAATATTATTTTTCACGAGGCGAGACGGATTGAATCTGGCCAAAACAACGTAACTAACATTCGGTTGCAATATATAATATTATCTTCCTCATTGGACTTCTTGGATGTCATGTCATCATGCATCAATTGACGTTTACGTTTACGTTGGTACATACAAATGAATCTGTTTTGCTACCCAGATTGTTACATTTACCAATAGAAGTTACGTACACGTAATAAAATTGTGAAAATTGCTGCTTCAGTGGCTGGAACAGTACTACTGTCGCACGGTCAATCTTTCCAAGATTGACAGCGCTTCAGTATTCGAAGTTGTATCGGTATCAAATAAAACATTTTAATTTAACATTTCTCACGTTAACAAAATCTGCGCGAAACCGATTGTAGAAACATTTTCAGCGTTGGACCCCCGACTCCACTAACATTCTTACACTTATTTTTACGTTCAGTTAATGATAGTGGTGTATTTGTTTTTTTGAATTCATACGCATAAGTATTTTGTGCTTATACACGTGTACACTATTTATTTTACGTACATTGTGTTCATTGTTGTTCTATATTATTTATAACTAACATGGAGCAGTTTGAAAATCTAATAGTAAGCGGATTACAAATACCACACAGTATAATTCCCGTGAAAAATGATGGACTTTAATTGTTCATTTTTAATTACCAAAATTTCTGTAAATTTTACCTGTCTACGTTAAACACTCCCAAACATAACGTATAAAACCACCCCAAATCAACCCAAAATTAAAAAAAAATGTACGAACTCCAAGCAAACTATGCCAAACTCACATAAATTACTTCAGCTTCCCTTGAATCACCCCAATCACCTCTTACCAACCCAAAATGATCCCAATCATATTAAAATTTTACCCGTTAAAAATTACGCAAGTTTAACCCGCAAAAGCTAAACACCGCCAACCATCAATAACGATTCCAAATAATCCCTAAAGAAACTCTTAACATCCAAACCTATCCTAAATAAACATAATATTACAAACAAATGCCACGAACCCTAACAAATCACGCCAAATTCACATAAATAATTTCGGCTTTTTTTTTTACATAATTCCTAAATACTTCCGTATTATGGTGTGAAATTTTGTATCTATATATTTCAATGTTGTCTTTAACGTTGTCAGAGAACTAAATGGGAAGAATTTGGAATAATTTTGCTTCTCTCCTTCTCGGGAAACTTTTGAAATCAACGACAAAATTATTTAGGGCGCCTGGATTTGAAAATATCATTCTGTGTAATAAGTTCAGATTGACTAGAGTGAAAAAAAGCAGCTTGCACCCAGAAACGAATTTAAATGGAACACTTGAAGTTGCGATCTTTGTTTGTAATTCGTCACAGGTCGACGAAAAAAATGCGTGTTAATGTAAACAAGTGTGAGTTCGTCGGAGAGGCCAAATAAGATTTTTACTTTATTGAAGCAGCTGGAGCCTGCCAGGTCAAGGGCAAAGTAACAAAAGTAAAAAGGCGATGATCCATTTGTTTTGATATTGTGAAAATTGCTGCTTCAGCGTCTGAAACGATTTTTAATTATAAAGGGTACAGCGTGTGGAGCATTATTGGATCGCGGTTCTTAAAAATAAAACAACTACTATGTGAATTAATGACGTAATGATATTAGAAGCAAACAACAATATGTATTATCCCTAAATATTGGAGCTTAAAATAAAAATAATGATTCGTAAAATATAATATAAAATATATTTAATGGTCGATGTGTACAGTAATTAGAGGTCTCGGTTATAAGTACTTCCGCCTGGGCCGATCGTCAACATCGACAATCCACTTGAAATCCCAAGTGGTTGCGTATTCGTCGCCTTTTGCTGAATTAGCCGTTTTCTGGAAATCGTGGCAGATACTTAATCCCGTATAATATGTATGATTAAATATTATAATTATATTCTTCATGGGACGAGACGGGCCGAAACTTACTAAGACAATCTAACAAACATTTATTGCAACTACCATTGCAACATACATAATCTTACATCAATCGACGTTATCCGAAATTTATGTATGACGGGTATGTTACATAAAAATAAATCTGTTTTGCTACCCGAATTGTTCCGTTTTAATACGTAATTAATACGAAATAGAAGGCACGTGCAACTAATAAAATTGCTGCTTCAGCGCCTGGAACAGTAAGTACTCCATCCCATGGTCAACGTCGCCAAGATCGACAGCGCGTCAGTATTCGAAGTTGTATCGGTATCGAATAAAGCATTTTAATTTAACGTTGTTCGCGTTAACCAAATCTGCCCGAAACCGATTTTCGAAACATTTTCACTGTCGGACCAGACTCTTTTTTACTTAGCTTTCGCTTATTTTTAAGTTCCGTTGGTGAGAGTGATAGTGTTAGTGATTTGTTCTTCATCAAATTTGCCCAGGCTGAAATCAGAAAATTTGTAACGTTGGACCGGACTTCACTCGCACTTCACACGCTTAAGTATTCTGTTCATATAAACATTTTACACCATTTATTTTTTGAATTTTTAGTTTTTCAGTTTTTTTACATTGCGTTCATTATTGCTCTAATCTATTGTTTATAAGTAAGATGGAGCAGTTTGAAATTCTAATAGTAAACGGAGTACAAATACCACACCGTGTATTTCCCGTGAAAGGTGATGGAAATTGTCTATTTTATTCTCTTTCCTATTGCATCTTTAACACCGTAAATAGAGCTCAAGAGGTTCGCACTTTAATTGTTCAACACGTTGCGGCCAATTGGGCAAGGTTTCAATTATTATCGTGCAACCGAGAAGGGAATAATTATGCTGACCAGTTTGTTTATTCTGAAGATATGTCAAAATTATCTACATATGGTTCTGTTTGTGAGTTGACTGCAGCAGGAGAAATGTTTCCATTTTGTTTTCAAGTATATCATAACGGTAGTTTTTATGCGCAATTTGGTGAACATAATCAGTCAATTCGTAAACTTAGATTTTCCGGAAATTTATCTAACGGTCATTTCGATGTCCTTGAATCAGTTCCCGTGCCACGACTTATAGAACATTCCCAAATTGCGTCTTCGTCTGAAGAGTCTATTCAAGATAATTCTTCTCAGACATCAAATAAAAGGAAACGCCGTGCGCGTGTTTCAAACAGAACTAGAAACACCCAACTAAAAATTGCTGCAGTGAAATATACATCAAAAAATAAAGAGCAAAAGAAGGCTGCTTCAGTAAAATACGCAAAAAAAAATCCAGAAGTTCATAGAGCTGCTGTAGCGAAATATGCCCAAAAACATCCGGAAGTTAATAGAGCTGCCGTTGCGAAATATGCGCAAGAACATCCGGAAGTTAAAAGAGCTGCTGTTGCGAAATATGCGCAAAAACATCCGGAAGTTAATAGAGCTGCTGTTGCGAAATATGCGCAAGAACATCCGGAAGTTAAAAGAGCTGCTGTTGCGAAATATGCGCAAAAACATCCGGAAGTTAATAGAGCTGCTGTTGCGAAATATGCGCAAGAACATCCGGAAGTTAATAGAGCTGCTGTTGCGAAATATGCGCAAGAACATCTGGAAGTTAATAGAGCTGCTGTTGCAAAATATGCGCAAGACCATCCGGAAGTGAATAAAGCTGCTGTTGCGAAATATGCGCAACAACATCCTGAAGTTAATAGAGCTGCTGTGGCGAAATATGCGCAAGAACATCCGGAAGTTAACAGAGCTGCTGTAGCGAAACATGCGCAAGAACATCCCGAAGGTCATAGAGCTGCCGTTCGTAGATATACACAACAGCACCCAGAGGTTAACAGAAACGCTGTTGCGCGTTATGATCCACGCAACGAAAAAAGAATTCAACGAAGGACACTTTCTTGGACGCAAAAGGCTGATTCTGCATTCCAATATGACCCATGTATTGCATACGAAGCAGAAAAAACTATACAATTGGGTGAAATGAGCATAATATGCCAATGGTGCAAAGCCCTCAAATGGAAGGGGGAGACACCTGGCATGTGTTGCAACAATGGAAAGGTGCAATTAACACCATTCGAACAACAACCTGAACCTATAAGGAGCCTTTTGTCCTTTTTACATCCGAAATCAAAACATTTTCTAAATTCTATTAGGAAATATAACGGTTGTTTTCAAATGACATCCTTTGCGGCTAAAGAGGTTTCTGAAGGTAGCTTTAGGCCCACATTTAAAGTTCAAGGTCAGGTGTACCATTTAGCTGGGAGTTTGTTGCCACCTAATACTAACGAAGAACCTAAGTTCCTTCAGATATATTTTGTGGGAGAAGACGAGAAAGAAACAACTCTTAGGTGTCGGAATTTTACTGATGTAAATAATGCTTTGGTGGCGCAACTACAAAAGATGCTTCACGAGAATAACACATACGTTAGAGATTTTAAAGCTGCCATAGAAAATATTCCACAAAGTACAGAAGATTTCCGTGTAGTCATACATGCCGAAAGAAAACCCATAAACGCTCATCGAGGTCGTTACAATAATCCTATCGCCAATGAAATTGCTATAGTAATGGAAGGTCAGATATTTGAAAAAAGAGACATTGTGTTGCACAGTCGCGATGACAAGTTACAACGAATAAGTGAGTTGAACAGAGCATACGACGCGTTGCAATATCCCTTAATGTTTTGTAGAGGTGAGGATGGTTATTCCATAGCAGTACCTCAAACTGACCCTGTTTCAAAGATGCCTTTAAATAAAACCGTTTCGGCAGCAAATTTCTATGCTTTTCGCATTATGATTAGACAGAACGAAATTAATCATCTTCTCAGTTACCGAAGCTTACTAAGTCAATTTTTAGTTGACATGTATGCAAAAATCGAAACAGAAAGATTAAATTTTATCAAGAATAATCAAACAAAATTAAGGGCGGAAAATTACGTTCATTTACAAGATGCAATTAAAAAGGCTGATGCCAATGCTGCTGAGTTAGGTCGATTAGTAATTCTGCCTTCAACTTTCACTGGAGGACCCAGGTATATGCATGAACGTACCCAAGACGCGTTGACATACGTACGCCACTACGGCCGTCCAGATTTATTTATTACTTTTACGTGTAACCCAAAGTGGAAAGATATTACAGATGTATTATTGTTCGAACAACAGCCGCATGATCGACATGATGTCATTAGCCGCGTCTTTCGTCTGAAAGTGAGAACAATGATGAACCTATTAACCAAGGCTCAAATATTTGGACGCGTTCGCTGTTACATGTATTCCGTAGAATGGCAGAAACGAGGACTTCCACATGTACATATTTTGCTATGGTTGGAAAACCGAATTTGTGCTGATAAAATAGATGACGTGATTTGTGCAGAAATTCCGTCTCCCGAAGACGATCCGATTCTTCACGAAATAATTAAATCCAATATGATTCATGGACCGTGCGGTAACATAAATAGAGATTCTCCGTGTATGATTGATGGAATCTGTTCAAAGAAGTATCCTCGACAATTAATAAGAGATACACAGACAGGTGAGGATGGTTATCCTAAGTACCGACGAAGATCACCGCAAGATGGTGGGTTCACTGTTGAAATTAAAGGCAAACAACTCGACAACCGGTGGGTTGTACCGTTTAATCCGGTCCTGTCTCGCACTTTTAATGCACATATTAACGTAGAGTACTGCAATTCTGTCAAATCTATCAAATATATCTGCAAATACGTTAATAAAGGCAGCGATCAGGCGGCCTTTGCACTACAAAATGAACTAGATGAGGTGGCAATCTATAAAACGGGAAGATATATAAGCACTTCGGAAGCTGTTTGGCGCATTCTATGTTTTCCCATTCACGAAAGGTTTCCTCCTGTTGTTCATCTTTCCGTCCATTTGGAAAATGGACAGAGAATCTATTTTAATGAAGACAATCTTTTGGATAGGGTCAATAACCCTCCAAAAACCACATTAATGGCCTTTTTTGATTTATGCAGAAACGACGATTTTGCCAAAACCCTTCTTTACCACGAAGTGCCTTCATATTATACGTGGAACAAGAATAAATTTCAACGTAGAAAGCTAGGAAAAAATATTGATGAATATCCGGGTGTAAAAAAAGATAACGTCCTTGGAAGGGTTTATACAGTACATCCCAATAATGCCGAGTGTTACTACCTTCGCCTACTATTGCATGAGGTTCGTGGACCTACTTCTTTCTTAAGTCTTAGGACGGTTAATGGCGTAGTACATTCTACTTTTCAATCCGCATGTAAAGCCCTGGGATTGTTGGAAGATGACAAACATTGGGAAAACACACTAGAAGATGCTACTATCTCAGAATCACCGATGAAACTGAGAGAATTGTTTGCAATAATGTTAGTGTTTTGTCATGTATCCGACCCATTGCAGCTTTGGGAGAAATACAAAGACAGTTTGTCCGAGGATATTCTCAGAAGGGTGGCCAGAGAGCTGGCAGTTGAAGAATTACATGCCAAAACGGAGGTGTACAACAAGGCATTGATTCTTCTAGAAGATGTTATTCTAACAATCGGTGATCAACCCTTAACTCATTTTGGATTGCCGCAACCGAAACGCTATACCAACGAGATTACGGAAAATTTGGTTTATATTAGAGAAAAGAACTACGATATTGAAGTTTTATTACAAACGGTCGAAGAAAACGAACCTTTACTTACAAGTGAACAGAAAGAGGTTTACTTAGAAATTTTAGAAAACTTAGACTACGGCAAAGTTTTCTTTTTAGATGCACCTGGGGGTACAGGAAAAACATTCCTTATAAATTTGTTATTATCGAAAATACGCAGTTCCAATAAAATTGCTATCGCGGTGGCCTCTTCGGGAATTGCAGCAACTTTGTTACAGGGTGGTAGAACTGCCCATTCTGTTTTTAAATTGCCCCTAAATTTAAACTCCACAGATAATCCGTTATGCAACATATCAAAACAAAGCGACGTCGCTCGATTGCTTTATGACTGCAGCCTAATTGTGTGGGACGAATGTACCATGGCGCACAAAAAAGCAGTTGAGGCTCTTGACCGTACATTAAGAGACATTAGAAATAATGTTTCGATTATGGGAAAAGTTACCGTTGTATTAGCAGGAGATTTCAGACAAACGCTGCCTGTTGTACCGAGAGGAACTCGGGCTGATGAAGTTAATGCTTGCTTGAAATCGTCCTATTTGTGGCCCAAAATACAAAAAATTTCATTATCTAAAAACATGCGAGTATACCTAAGAGGTGATACGGGAGCTGGTGAATTTGCGCAACTTTTATTAAATTTAGGTGAGGGTCGTACGCCAGAAATAGATGGCAAAATTCAAATTTCGTCAAGCCTAGCAACGGTGGTTCAAAGTGTTGCCCATTTAATAGATAAGATTTATCCGGATATTCGAAATTTGAAAGATAAATCTATGTCCTGGTTGCGAGAACGAGCCATTTTATCACCGAAAAATGATAGTGCTAATGAATTAAATAATATTATCCTTGAAGGCTTTGAGAGTGAAGAGTTGACATACAAATCTGTCGACTCGGTATTGAATAATGATGAAGCCGTCAATTATCCGGTGGAATTTTTGAATTCTTTAAATCCTCCTGGAATGCCTGTCCATAAGCTCAAATTGAAGATTGGCACTCCTATAATGTTGCTGCGTAACTTGAAACCGCCCAAACTTTGCAATGGTACAAGGCTTCAGATCACGAAACTGTACCAAAACGTAATTGAAGCAAGTATATTTACTGGTTGTGCGCAGGGCGAGTCTGTATTCATCCCCCGAATCCCGCTCATTCCATCGGATTACCCCTTTGAATTTAAAAGATTGCAGTTCCCTGTGAAGGTTTGTTTTGCAATGACGATAAATAAATCTCAGGGACAGTCTTTAAAAGAAGCAGGGATCGATCTGAGGGGGGATTGTTTTTCGCATGGGCAGTTGTATGTGGCATGCTCAAGAGTGAGTAATCCATCTTCTTTGGTTATATTGGCACCGGATAATAAAGCTGCCAATATTGTTTACAAAGAAGCGATCTCAAAATGAGAACAGAATAATATATACAGAATAAAAGTGGCGTTTCATTTTTAGATTAAACCTCACTTTCGATGTCCCTATAATCGCTTCTGAGGGTTTAGAGCTTTGAATATTTCTTTAGGCTGGTTGAGTTGGATTTTACATATTATTCTCAAAACAATTTTTTTTTGGGATAGGACACCGTCTATTCCCGTTCGATTTTTACTGTGCGCAGGCATACGCCTGATACTGATGCATATAAAAATTTTGTGGGGTTCATGTTATGGTATGTTATGGTTTATAAGGTTTATTTGGATCATTTACATTCATATTTGCAATGCAACAACTAGAATGTAAAAAAACACATGATAACGAAAAACCAAATCTGTGAAGATTTAATATGTGCTGTGAACTTGGCCTCACTTATTTTTATTTTAGTCTGACATAACATTTGATGCAATTGAAGAGTTCATTGATGTGAACAGAAATGTAAAATACTGCTCTGCTCTGGCCGGAATCCAAAAAAAAATATTCAAGTGATGTCTAATGTAAAAATCCTA
This sequence comes from Eledona agricola, assembly GCA_964023215.1. Classification (NCBI taxonomy): domain Eukaryota; kingdom Metazoa; phylum Arthropoda; class Insecta; order Coleoptera; family Tenebrionidae; genus Eledona; species Eledona agricola. The sequence goes on along the minus strand of CAXIEJ010000140.1, from coordinate 2,170,990 downwards.
GAATTTACAAACTTTCAAATATTAAATAGTGAAAGAAACAATTGCTGTTTCTTCAGTATTTTCTAATTAATCGACACTCTCCCTTACTGATACACAATTTTTCTTTATCAATCCACAAGTTTCTTTATCAATCCATAATTTTTACTTATGACTTATCGTTATCCTTTTTCCTTCCTTTTATCCCTATCCCGGCAAGAGAGCTCTACACCTTCCCGTTGGTTCTTGCTGAACAATTGCAAATTTTTTATCTTGCGATTGACTAAGTAGAGCATTCCTGTTTAATTGTATTATAATGTCGATTAGTTAACATCACCAATACACCACTTTTGTCAAGACTGCGTATATTTAATCTACGTCCGGGCAACGCCGGGTACATTCAGCTAGTTTAAAAATAGTTGGGCTTAGTTTGTTGTGGTAAGGGTTAGTTGGTGATAATTTGGAGTAGCCGAAGTAATTTAGGTGAGTCTGGCATAGTTTGTTATGATTTGTACACCTTTTTTTGTAATTTTAAGATGATATGGTTTGGTTTGTTGTGGTAAGGGATAGTTGGGGTGATTTACGGTAGCCGAAGTAATTTAAGAGATTCTGGTATAGTTTGCTATGATTTTTTGCATTTTTTTGTAATTTTAATGTGATTGGGCTTTGTTTGTTGCTGTAAAGTGTAGTTGGGGGTGATTTTTGATAGCCGAAGTAATTTAGGTAAGTTTGGCATAGTTTGCTATGGTTAGTAGCATTTTTTTGTAATTTAAAAGTGATTGGGTTTAGTTTGTTGTGGTAACGGTCAGTTGGTGATGATTTAGAGTAGCCGAAGTAATTTTGGTGAGTCTGGCAGAGTTTGTTATGGTTTGTACACCTTTTTTTGTAATTTTAAGATGATATGGGTTGGTTTGTTGTGGTAAGGGATATTTGGGGGTGATATACGGTAGCCGAAGTAATTTAGGTAATTCTGGTATAGTTTGTTATGATTTTTAGCATTTTTTTGTAATTTTAAAGTGATTGGGCTTAGTTTGTTGCTCTAAATTGTAGTTGGGGGTGATTTTTGATAGCCGAAGTAATTTAGGTGAGTTTGGCATAGTTTGCTATGGTTAGTAGCATTTTTTTGTAATTTAAAAGCGATTGGGTTTAGTTTGTTGTGGTAAGGGTTAGTTGGTGATGATTTAGGGTAGCCGAAGTAATTTAGGTGAGTCTGGCATAGTTTGTTATGATTTGTACACCTTTTTTTGTAATTTTAAGATGATATGGTTTGGTTTGTTGTGGTAAGGGATAGTTGGGGGTGATTTACGGTAGCCGAAGTAATTTAGGTGATTCTGGTATAGTATGTTATGATTTTTAGCATTTTTTTGTAATTTTAAAGTGATTGGGCTTAGTTTGTTGCTGTAAAGTGTAGTTGGGGGTGATTTTTGATAGCCGAAGTAATTTAGGTGAGTTTGGCATAGTTTGCTATGGTTAGTAGCATTTTTTTGTAATTTAAAAGTGATTGGGTTTAGTTTGTTGTGGTAAGGGTTAGTTGGTGATGATTTAGAGTTGCCAAAGTAATTTAGGTGAGTCTGGCATAGTTTGTTATGATTTGTACACTTTTTTTTGTAATTTTAACATGATATGGTTTGGTTTGTTGTGGTAAGGGATAGTTGGGGGTGATTTACTGTAGCAGAAGTAATTTAGGTGATTCTGGTATAGTTTGTTATGATTTTTAGCATTTTTTTGCAATTTTAAAATGATTGGGCTTAGTTTGTTGCTGTATAGTGTAGTTGGGGGTGATTTTTGATAGCCGAAGTAATTTAGGTGAGTTTGGCATAGTTTGCTATGGTTAGTAGCATTTTTTTGTAATTTAAAAATGATTGGGTTTAGTTTGTTGCTGTAAAGTGTAGCTGGGGGTGATTTATGATAGCCGAAGTAATTTAGGTGAGTTTGGCATGGTTTGCTATGGTTAGTAGCATTTTTTTGTAATTTAAAAGTGATTGGGTTTAGTTTGTTGTGGTAAGGGTTAGTTGGTGATGATTTAGAGTAGCCGAAGTAATTTAGGTCAGTCTGGCATAGTTTGTTATGATTTGTACACCTTTTTTTGTAATTTTAAGATGATATGGTTTGGTTTGTTGTGGTAAGGGATAGTTGGGGGTGATTTACGGTAGCCGAAGTAATTTAGGTGATTCTGGTATAGTTTGTTAGGATTTTTAGTATTTTTTTGTAATTTTAAATTGATTGGGCTTAGTTTGTTGCTGTAAAGTGTAGTTGGAGGTAATTTTTGATAGCCGAAGTAATTTAGGTGAGTTTGGCATAGTTTGCTATGGTTTGGTTTGTTGTGGTAAGGGATAGTTGGGGGTGATTTACGGTAGCCGAAGTAATTTAGGTGATTCTGGTATAGTTTGTTAGGATTTTTATTTATTTTTTGTAATTTTAAATTGATTGGGCTTAGTTTGTTGCTGTAAAGTGTAGTTGGAGGTGATTTTTGATAGCCGAAGTAATTTAGGTGAGTTTGGCATAGTTTGCTATGGTTTGGTTTGTTGTGGTAAGGGATAGTTGGGGGTGATTTACGGTAGCCGAAGTAACTTAGGTAATTCTGGTATAGTTTGTTATGATTTTTAGCATTCTTTTGTAATTTTAAAGTGATTGGGCTTAGTTTGTTGCTGTAAAGTGTAGTTGGGGTTGATTTTTGATAGTCGAAGTAATTTAGGTGAGTTTGGCATAGTTTGCTATGGATAGTAGCATTTTTTTGTAATTTAAAAGTGATTGGGTTTAGATTGTTGTGGTAAGGGTTAGTTGGTGATGATTTAGAGTAGCCGAAGTAATTTAGGTGAGTCTGGCATAGTTTGTTATGATTTGTACACCTTTTTTTGTAATTTTAAGATGATATGGTTTGGTTTGTTGTGGTAAGGGATAGTTGGGGTTGATTTACGGTAGCCCAAGTAATGTAGGTGATTCTGGTATAGTTTGTTATGATTTTTAGCATTTTTTTGTAATTTTAAAGTGATTGGGCTTAGTTTGTTGCTGTAAAGTGTAGTTGGGGGTGATTTTTGATAGCCGAAGTAATTTAGGTGAGTTTGGCATAGTTTGCTATGGATAGTAGCATTTTTTTGTAATTTAAATGTGATTGGGTTTAGTTTGTTGTGGTAACGGTTAGTTGGTGATGATTTAGAGTAGCCGAAGTAATTTAGGTGAGTCTGACATAGTTTGTTATATTTGTACACCTTTTTTTGTAATATTAAGATGGTATGGTTTGGTTTGTTGTGGTAAGGGATAGTTGGGGTGATTTACGGTAGCCGAAGTAATTTAGGTGATTCTGGTATAGTTTACTAGCTGAATGTACCCGGCGTTGCCCGGTAGATTAAATAAACGCAGTGTTGACAAAAGTGGTGTATTTGTGATGTAGACTAATCGACATTATAATACAATTAAACAGGAATGCTCTACTTTTCCAATCACAAAATAAACAAATTTGCTGAAATTAACCTGCATTGCCAGGACCGGGTACTTCAATATGATTTGGAAAATGACGATAATTTCGTTTCTGGGTGCAAGCTCCTTTTTTTTCACTCTTTTTCACTCTTCAAGAGAAGGAGAGTTGACAGAGAAGCTGAACTATTCCAAATTATTCCCATTTAGTTCTCTAACAACGTTAAAGAATGTCGTCGAAGAATGTTGAAATATATAAATAAATAATTTCACACCATAAAAACGATGTATTTGGTGTAGTTTCGGATGATAAGGTTTTTTTTGGGGATCGTTTTGAATGGTTATTGATAGTTGGCGGGGTTTAGCTTTGGCGGATTAAACGAAACTTTTGGTAATTTTAATGCGATTGGGTTTAGTTTGGCTTGGTAAGAAGTGGTTGGGGTGATATAGCGGAAGTCGAAGTAATTTATGCGGGTTTAGCGTAGTTTGCTTGTAATTCGTAATTTTTTTACATTTTAGGTTGATGTGGGGTAGTTTGGAATGGCAAGTGTATGATTTTTGAGAGTAGTTTGGAATGGTACATTATGTTTAGGGGTGTTTAACGTATTCAGGTAAAATATACAGAAAATTTGGTAATTTTAAAATGAACAATTATAGTGCGAACCTCTTGAGCTCTATTTTCGGTAATAAAATGCAATAGGAAAGATAGTAAAAAAGACTATTTCCATCACTTTTCAGAGGAATTATACGTGGTGGTATTTGTACCCCGCTTACTATTCCTCCATCTTAGTTATAAATAATGCAGAACAATAATGAACACAATGTACATAAAATAAATAGTGTAAATCGTGTATAAGCACACATTACTTATGATGTCAGTGAAATCCGGTAAAACTGCAAATTTCGGATTTTGGCCGGAGCAGGTTTGGTGAAGATCAAATACACCACTATCATTAAATGAACGTAAAAATTAGCGTACGGTATATAAGTGGAGTCCGGTACGACGATGGTAATTTTTCGAAAATCGATTGGGGAGATATTTACTTAACGTCAAGAACAAATCGGGAATATTATATTAAAAAAATTTATTTAATAGCGATAGAACTTCGAATACTGATTCGTCGCCTCGACCTTGGCGACGTTGAGTACCAGCGTTCCAGACGCTGAAGCAGCAATTTTAACAATTATATTAGGTGCACGTGCCTAGTGCGTATTAAAAGAATTTGGATTACCAAATAATACTCGCGCAGGTGTACTCGACTGGCCCGTCATAATTTGCACAAAATGAATTAACATACTAAAGTAAATAAATATTTTGACGGGAATGTGGTGGGTGTAAAAATCTTATTCGGCCTCTCCGACAAACTAACACTTGTTTACATTAACATGCATGCCTTCATGGACCTGTGACGAATTACAAACAAATATCTAAATTTCAAGTGTTCCATTTGATTTCGTTTCTGGATGCAAGCGGTTTTTTTCACTCTTGTCAGTCTGAACTTATTACATAGTGATATTTTCACATCCAGGTGCCCTAAATTTATTTTGCCGCTGATTTCAAAAATGTTTCTGGAAGGAAAGTAGTCAGCAGTGGGGCTCGTCAGGGGTGGCAGGGTTGGCAGTGCCACTCCAAGTATAAATTTACTATCGAACACAAAATTAGTTCTGTAATTCAGTTGCAGAATTATGAATTTTTCAGATATTTTCACGAAAATTTAGCGCTTATACCGCCGCTGGTATGAATGTCAGTGATATCTGGTACATACAACGGTGAAAATTTCGGGGCAAATTTGGTGAAAAACAAATACACCACTATCATTAACTAAACGTAAAAATTAGCGTACAAATATAAGTGGAGTCCGGTCCGATGCTGATAATTTTTCGAAAATTGATTGGGGGCAGATTTGGTTAACGCGAGGATGAAATGTTAAATTAAAATACTTTATTTGATAGCGGTAGACCTTCGAACACTGATGCGTCGCCTCATCGAATTTGGCGACTTTGCAAACAGTTTCCGACGCTGGAGCAGCAATTTTCACAATTGTAGTTGTGTTAAAATTAAACACCGCGATCGAGTACTGCTCCACACGCTGAACCAGCAATTCTCGAATTCTAAGAAACGATAAGAAAGGCTTATCATCCAACGCTTGGTATGTGCGAATTTCTGCATAGACACTCAATCAAACTAAATCGAGCATCGCCTTTTCACGTTTCTGACCTTGCCCTTGACGTGGCAGGCTCCAGCTGCTTCAATAATGTAAAAATATTATTCGACCTCTCCAATAAACTCACATTTGTTTACATTAACACGCATTCCCTCATGGACTTGTGACGAATTACAAACAAATATTTCAACTTCAAGTGTTCCATTTAATTTCGTTTCTGGGCGCAAGCTCCTTTCTTTTCACTCTAGTCAGTCTAAACTTATTACACAGAGTTATATTTTCAAATCCAGGCGCCCTAAAGAATTTTGTCATTGTTTTCAAAAGTTTCTAAATTATTCCAAATTATTCCCATTTAGTTCTCTGACAACGTTAAAGACAATGTTGAAATATATAAGGAAGTATTTAGGAATTATGTATAAAAAAGTCGAAGTTATTGTTCGCTCTTGAGCTCTATTTCCGGTATTAAAAATGCAATAGGAAAGATAGTAAGAAAGACTATTTCCATCACTTTTCACGGGAATTATACGTGGTGGTATTTGTTCTCCGCTTACTATTAGATTTTCAAACTGCTCCATCTTAGTTATAAATAATGCAGAACAATAATGAACGCAATGTACGTAAAATAAATAGTGTAAATAAATCGTGTCTAAGCATACAATACTTAAGCGTATGATGTCAGTGAAAATTTCGGATTTCGGCCGGAGCAGGTTTGGTGAAGAACAAATACACCACTATCATTAACTGAACGTAAAAATTAGCGTACGAAAATAAGTGAAGTCCGGTCCGACGCTGGAAATTTTTCGAAAATCGATTGGGGAGAGTTTTGGTTAACGGCAAGAACAAATCGGGAATATTATATTAAAATAATTTATTTAATAGCGACAGAACTTTGAATACCGATGCGTCGCCTCGACCTTGGCGACGTTGAGTACCACCGATCCAGACGCTGAAGCAGCAATTTTCACAATTATATGAGGTGCACGTGCCTAGTGCGTATAAAAACAATTCGGATAACAAAAGAGATTAATTTGTATGCACCAAATAATACTCGCACAGGTGTACTCGTATGGCCCGTCATAATTTTCACAAAATCAATTTAAGAAATTAACATTCTAAAGTAAATAAATATTTTGACAGGAATGTTAAAAATCTTATTCGGTCTCTCCGACAAACTAACACTTGTTTACATTAACATGCATTCCTTCATGGACCTGTGTCGAATTACAAACAAATATCGAAATTTCAAGTGTTCCATGTCAGTCTGAACTTATTACACAGTGATATTTTCACATTCAGGCGTCCTAAATTATTTTGACGTTGATTTATAAAGTTTCCCTGGAAGGAGAGTAGTCAGCAGGTGCCTCGTCATGGGTGGCAGGGTTGGCAGTGCCACTCCAAGTATAAATTTACTATCGAACACAAAGATAGTTCTGATTCAATTGATGAATTTCGAATTTTTCAGATATTTTTACGAAACTCTAGCGCTTACACCGCCTTTATACCTCTTTAAAGTTAAAAACCATAGAGCTGTTTATACAAATTCACGCATGTTGAAAAGGTAGGGCTTGCCCCGTCAGCGTGTTGCAATTCAGAAATACGTTTATGTTTGCATCTCAACTGGAACAAATATTTATTGGAAGGTGGAAGAGAATCAAAATAGGTATCAGCATATTTAGTATTCAGAATAACGACTATTAGTCGGAACAATATATTTTATGTGCAGATATTTATTAATATTTTATGATTTAATACGATAAGGCATTTATAAATAACACAACCAAATAGAAGATTTTGATTGAAAACGATTATTAATTTATGGTAGCCGAAGAAATTTAAGTGAGTTTGGCATAGCTTGCTATGTTTTGTAGCATTTTTGTAATTTTAAAGTGATTAGGCTCATTTTGGGGCGGTAAGGGGTAGTTGGGGGTTATTTATGGTAGCCGAAGTAATTTAGGTGAGTTTGGCATAGTTTGCTATGGTTTGTAGCATTTTTTGTAATTTTAAAGTGATTGGGCTTAGTTTGGGGTGGTAAGGGGTAGTTGGGGGTGATTTATGGTAGCCAAAGTAATTTAGGTGAGTTAGGCATAGTTTGCTATGATTTGTTGAATATTTTGTAATTTTAAAGTGATTGGGTTTATTTTGGGGTTGTAAGGGGTAGTTCGGGGTGATTTATGTTAGCCGAAGTAATTTAGGGGAGTTTGGCATAGTTTGCTTCGGTTTGTAGAATTTTTTTGTAATTTTAAAGTGATTGAGCCTATTTTGGGGTGGTAAGGGGTAGTTGGGGGTGATTTATGGTAGCCGAAGTAATTTAGGTGAGTTAGGCATAGTTTGCTATGATTTGTTGAATATTTTGTAATTTTAAAGTGATTGGGCTTATTTTGGGGTTGTAAGGGGTAGTTCGGGGTGATTTATGGTAGCCGAAGTAATTTAGGGGAGTTTGGCATAGTTTGCTACGGTTTGTAGAATTTTTTTGTAATTTTAAAGTGGTTGAGCCTATTTTGGGGTGGTAAGGGGTAGTTGGGGGTGATTTATAGAAGCCAAAGTAATTTAAGTGAGTTTGGCATAGTTTGCTACGGTTTGTAGCATTTTTTGTAATTTTAAAGTGATTGGGTTTAGTTTGTGGTTGGTAAGGGGTAGTTGGGGGTGATTTATGGTAGCCGCAGTAATTTAAGTGAGTTTGGCATAGTTTGCTATGGTTTGTAGCATTTTTTTGTAATTTTAAAGTGATTGGGCTTATTTTGGGGTAGTAAGGGGTTGTTGGGGGTGATTTATGTTAGCCGAAGTAATTTAGGTGAGTTAGGCATAGTTTGCTATGGTTTGTAGCATTTTTTATAATTTTAAAGTGATTGGGCTTATTTTGGGGTAGTAAGGGGTAGTTGGGGGTGATTTATGTTAGCCGAAGTAATTTAGGTGGGTTAGGCATAGTTTGCTATGGTTTGTAGCATTTTTTGTAATTTTAAAGTGATTGGGATGAGTTAGGGGTGGTAAAGGGTAGTTGGGGGTGATTTATGATAGCCGAAGTAATTTAAGTGAGTTTGGCATAGTTTGTAGAATTTTTTGTAATTTTAAAGTGATTGGGCTTAGTTTGGGGTGGTAAGGGGTAGTTGGGGCTGATTTATGGTAGCCGAAGTAATTTAGGTGAGTTAGGCATAGTTTGCTATGGTTTGTAGCATTTTTTTGTAATTTTAAAGTGATTGGGCTTATTTTGGGGTAGTAAGGGGTTGTTGGGGGTGATTTATGTTAGCCGAAGTAATTTAGGTGAATTTGGCATAGTTTGCTATGGTTTGTAGCATTTTTTGTAATTTTAAAGTGATTGGGCTTATTTTGGGGTAGTAAGGGGTTGTTGGGGGTGATTTATGTTAGCCGAAGTAATTTAGGTGAGTTAGGCATAGTTTGCTATGGTTTGTAGCATTTTTTGTAATTTTAAAGTGATTGGGATGAGTTAGGGGAGGTAAGGGGTAGTTTGGGGTGATTTATGGAAGTCAAAGTAATTTAGATGAGTTTGGCATAGTTTGCTACGGTTTGTAGAATTTTTTTGTAATTTTAAAGTGATTGGGCTTATTTTGGGGTGGTAAGGGGTAGTTTGGGGTGATTTATGGAAGTCAAAGTAATTTAGATGAGTTTGGCATAGTTTGCTACGGTTTGTAGAATTTTTTTGTAATTTTAAAGTGATTGGGCTTATTTTGGGGTGGTAAGGGGTAGTTGGGGGTGATTTTTGGTAGACGAAATAATATGTGTGAGTTGGACATAATCTGCCATGATTTGTGTCATTTTGTTTTATTTTAAAGTGATTGGAGTTACTTGGGGTTGCTAAGGGGTGGTAAGGGATGATTTAAAATAACGGATCTAGTTTATGTCAGTTTGGCATAGTTCGGGAATTTTTTGGGGTTGATTTGGTAAAGTTTGCAGTGGTAAGAGATATTTGAGGATGTTTAATGTTGACGGATTAAATTTGGAGTGATTTGGTAATTTTTAATTGAGTCACGGATCGACATTATAATTGAAATATCTGCGGCCTCGCTAGGTACGGCAAAAGTATGATCACGAAAGCAGAAACTCGACGTTGAAATTGTTTAGGTTAAATAAGTGCTTTTAATGTAAACCGGTCGCCCGTCGTCGAAGTTGTTTTGGCTAGATACGTGCTTCTAACATAAACACGGTCTCCGCGATCCGATCATTTTTTGTTTATTTTAGCCGGTTTTTATTGAATTACAAAGGAACCGGGCCGAATTTCGCAAAATCCCTTCTTAGTGTTCAGTTTCGGCACATGATACACCCGTGTCTAAAATTTCAAGTCTCCAGCCCTCACGGTTTGGGCTGTGGGTTGATTATGAATCAGTGTGTAGATGTGTAGATGAATGAGTGAATGAATGAGTGTGTCAGTGAGGACACTTCGCTTTATATATATAGATTATGATTTTTAGCATTTTTTTGTAATTTTAAAGTGATTGGGCTTAGTTTGTTGTGGTAAGGGTTAGTTGGTGATGATTTAGAGTAGCCGAAGTAATTTAGGTGAGTCTGGCATAGTTTGTTATGATTTGTACACCTTTTTTTGTAATTTTAAGATGATATGGTTTGGTTTGTTGTGGTAAGGGATAGTTGGGGGTGATTTACGGTAGCCGAAGTAATTTAGGTGATTCTGGTATAGTTTGTTAGGATTTTTAGGATTTTTTTGTAATTTTAAATTGATTGGGCTTAGTTTGTTGCTGTAAAGTGTAGTTGGGGGTGATTTTTGATAGCCGAAGTAATTTAGGTGAGTTAGGCATAGTTTGCTATGGTTTGTAGCATTTTTTTGTAATTTTAAAGTGATTGGGCTTATTTTGGGGTAGTAAGGGGTTGTTGGGGGTGATTTATGTTAGCCGAAGTAATTTAGGTGAATTTGGCATAGTTTGTTATGATTTGTACACCTTTTTTTGTAATTTTAAGATGATATGGTTTCGTTTGTTGTGGTAAGGGATAGTTGGGGTGATTTACGGTAGCCGAAGTAATTTAAGTGGTTCTGGTATAGTTTGCTATGATTTTTTGCATTTTTTTGTAATTTTAAAGTGATTGGGCTTAGTTTGTTGCTGTAAAGTGTAGTTGGGGGTGATTTTTGATAGCCGAAGTAATTTAGGTGAGTTTGGCATAGTTTGCTATGGTTAGTAGCATTTTTTTGTAATTTAAAAGTGATTGGGTTTAGTTTGTTGTGGTAACGGTCAGTTGGTGATGATTTAGAGTAGCCGAAGTAATTTTGGTGAGTCTGGCAGAGTTTGTTATGGTTTGTACACCTTTTTTTGTAATTTTAAGATGATATGGGTTGGTTTGTTGTGGTAAGGGATATTTGGGGGTGATATACGGTAGCCGAAGTAATTTAGGTAATTCTGGTATAGTTTGTTATGATTTTTAGCATTTTTTTGTAATTTTAAAGTGATTGGGCTTAGTTTGTTGCTGTAAAGTGTAGTTGGGGGTGTTTTTGGATAGCCGAAGTAATTTAGGTGAGTTTGGCATAGTTTGCTATGGTTAGTAGCATTTTTTTGTAATTTAAAAGCGATTGGGTTTAGTTTGTTGTGGTAAGGGTTAGTTGGTGATGATTTAGAGTAGCCGAAGTAATTTAGGTGAGTCTGGCATAGTTTGTTATGATTTTTACACTTTTTTTTGTAATTTTAACATGATATGGTTTGGTTTGTTGTGGTAAGGGATAGTTGGGGGTGATTTACTGTAGCCGAAGTAATTTAGGTGATTCTGGTATAGTTTGTTATAATTTTTAGCATTTTTTTGCAATTTTAAAGTGATTGGGCTTAGTTTGTTGCTGCAAAGTGTAGTTGGGGGTGATTTTTGATAGTCGAAGTAATTTAGGTGAGTTTGGCATAGTTTGCTATGGTTAGTAGCATTTTTTTGTAATTTAAAAGTGATTGGGTTTAGATTGTTGTGGTAAGGGTTAGTTGGTGATGATTTAGAGTAGCCGAAGTAATTTAGGTGAGTCTGGCATAGTTTGTTATGATTTGTACACCTTTTTTTGTAATTTTAAGATGATATGGTTTGGTTTGTTGTGGTAAGGGATAGTTGGGGTTGATTTACGGTTGCCGAAGCAATTTAGGTGATTCTGGTATAGTTTGTTATGATTTTTAGATTTTTTTTGTAATTTTAAAGTGATTGGGCTTAGTTTGTTGCTGTATAGTGTAGTTGGGGGTGATTTTTGATAGCCGAAGTAATTTAGGTGAGTTAGGCATAGTTTGCTATGGTTTGTAGCATTTTTTTGTAATTTTAAAGTGATTGGGCTTATTTTGGGGTAGTAAGGGGTTGTTGGGGGTGATTTATGTTAGCCGAAGTAATTTAGGTGAATTTGGCATAGTTTGTTATGATTTGTACACCTTTTTTTGTAATTTTAAGATGATATGGTTTGGTTTGTTGTGGTAAGGGATAGTTGGGGGTGATTTACGGTTGCCGAAGCAATTTAGGTGATTCTGGTATAGTTTGTTATGACTTTTAGATTTTTTTTGTAATTTTAAAGTGATTGGGCTTAGTTTGTTGCTGTATAGTGTAGTTGGGGGTGATTTTTGATAGCCGAAGTAATTTAGGTGAGTTTGGCATAGTTTGCTATGGTTAGTAGCATTTTTTTGTAATTTAAAAGTGATTGGGTTTAGTTTGTTGTGGTAAGGGTTAGTTGGTGATGATTTAGAGTTGCCAAAGTAATTTAGGTGAGTCTGGCATAGTTTGTTATGATTTGTACACTTTTTTTTGTAATTTTAACATGATATGGTTTGGTTTGTTGTGGTAAGGGATAGTTGGGGGTGATTTACTGTAGCCGAAGTAATTTAGGTGATTCTGGTATAGTTTGTTATGATTTTTAGCATTTTTTTGCAATTTTAAAGTGATTGGGCTTAGTTTGTTGCTGCAAAGTGTAGTTGGGGGTGATTTTTGATAGCCGAAGTAATTTAGGTGAGTTTGGCATAGTTTGCTAATGATAGTAGCATTTTTTTGTAATTTAAATGTGATTGGGTTTAGTTTGTTGTGGTAAGGGTTAGTTGGTGATGATTTAGAGTTGCCAAAGTAATTTAGGTGAGTCTGGCATAGTTTGTTATGATTTGTACACCTTTTTTTGTAATTTTAAGATGATATGGTTTGGTTTGTTGTGGTAAGGGATAGTTGGGGTTGATTTACGGTTGCCGAAGCAATTTAGGTGATTCTGGTATAGTTTGTTATGATTTTTAGATTTTTTTTGTAATTTTAAAGTGATTGGGCTTAGTTTGTTGCTGTATAGTGTAGTTGGGGGTGATTTTTGATAGCCGAAGTAATTTAGGTGAGTTTGGCATAGTTTGCTATGGTTAGTAGCATTTTTTTGTAATTTAAAAGTGATTGGGTTTAGTTTGTTGTGGTAAGGGTTAGTTGGTGATGATTTAGAGTAGCCGAAGTAATTTAGGTGAGTCTGGCATAGTTTGATATGATTTTTACACCTTTTTTTGTAATTTTAAGATGATATGGTTTGGTTTGTTGTGGTAAGGGATAGTTGGGGGTGATTTACGGTTGCCGAAGCAATTTAGGTGATTCTGGTATAGTTTGTTATGACTTTTAGATTTTTTTTGTAATTTTAAAGTGATTGGGCTTAGTTTGTTGCTGTATAGTGTAGTTGGGGGTGATTTTTGATAGCCGAAGTAATTTAGGTGAGTTTGGCATAGTTTGCTATGGTTAGTAGCATTTTTTTGTAATTTAAAAATAATTGGGTTTAGTTTGTTGTGGTAAGGGTTAGTTGGTGATAATTTAGAGTAGCCGAAGTAATTTAGGTGAGTCTGGCATAGTTTGTTATGATTTGTACACCTTTTTTTGTAATTTTAAGATGATATGGTTTCGTTTGTTGTGGAAAGGGATAGTTGGGGTGATTTACGGTAGCCGAAGTAATTTAAGTGGTTCTGGTATAGTTTGCTATGATTTTTTGCATTTTTTTGTAATTTTAAAGTGATTGGGCTTAGTTTGTTGCTGTAAAGTGTAGTTGGGGGTGATTTTTGATAGCCGAAGTAATTTAGGTGAGTTTGGCATAGTTTGCTATGGTTAGTAGCATTTTTTTGTAATTTAAAAATGATTGGGTTTAGTTTGTTGTGGTAACGGTCAGTTGGTGATGATTTAGAGTAGCCGAAGTAATTTTGGTGAGTCTGGCAGAGTTTGTTATGGTTTGTACACCTTTTTTTGTAATTTTAAGATGATATGGGTTGGTTTGTTGTGGTAAGGGATATTTGGGGGTGATATACGGTAGCCGAAGTCATTTAGGTAATTCTGGTATAGTTTGTTATGATTTTTAGCATTTTTTTGTAATTTTAAAGTGATTGGGCTTAGTTTGTTGCTGTAAAGTGTAGTTGGGGGTGTTTTTGGATAGCCGAAGTAATTTAGGTGAGTTTGGCATAGTTTGCTATGGTTAGTAGCATTTTTTTGTAATTTAAAAGCGATTGGGTTTAGTTTGTTGTGGTAAGGGTTAGTTGGTGATGATTTAGAGTAGCCGAAGTAATTTAGGTGAGTCTGGCATAGTTTGTTATGATTCGTACACTTTTTTTTGTAATTTTAACATGATATGGTTTGGTTTGTTGTGGTAAGGGATAGTTGGGGGTGATTTACTGTAGCCGAAGTAATTTAGGTGATTCTGGTATAGTTTGTTATGATTTTTAGCATTTTTTTGCAATTTTAAAGTGATTGGGCTTAGTTTGTTGCTGCAAAGTGTAGTTGGGGGTGATTTTTGATAGTCGAAGTAATTTAGGTGAGTTTGGCATAGTTTGCTATGGTTAGTAGCATTTTTTTGTAATTTAAAAGTGATTGGGTTTAGATTGTTGTGGTAAGGGTTAGTTGGTGATGATTTAGAGTAGCCGAAGTAATTTAGGTGAGTCTGGCATAGTTTGTTATGATTTGTACACCTTTTTTTGTAATTTTAAGATGATATGGTTTGGTTTGTTGTGGTAAGGGATAGTTGGGGTTGATTTACGGTTGCCGAAGCAATTTAGGTGATTCTGGTATAGTTTGTTATGATTTTTAGATTTTTTTTGTAATTTTAAAGTGATTGGGCTTAGTTTGTTGCTGTATAGTGTAGTTGGGGGTGATTTTTGATAGCCGAAGTAATTTAGGTGAGTTTGGCATAGTTTGCTATGGTTAGTAGCATTTTTTTGTAATTTAAAAGTGATTGGGTTTAGTTTGTTGTGGTAAGGGTTAGTTGGTGATGATTTAGAGTAGCCGAAGTAATTTAGGTGAGTCTGGCATAGTTTGATATGATTTTTACACCTTTTTTTGTAATTTTAAGATGATATGGTTTGGTTTGTTGTGGTAAGGGATAGTTGGGGGTGATTTACGGTTGCCGAAGCAATTTAGGTGATTCTGGTATAGTTTGTTATGACTTTTAGATTTTTTTTGTAATTTTAAAGTGATTGGGCTTAGTTTGTTGCTGTATAGTGTAGTTGGGGGTGATTTTTGATAGCCGAAGTAATTTAGGTGAGTTTGGCATAGTTTGCTATGGTTAGTAGCATTTTTTTGTAATTTAAAAGTGATTGGGTTTAGTTTGTTGTGGTAAGGGTTAGTTGGTGATGATTTAGAGTTGCCAAAGTAATTTAGGTGAGTCTGGCATAGTTTGTTATGATTTGTACACTTTTTTTTGTAATTTTAACATGATATGGTTTGGTTTGTTGTGGTAAGGGATAGTTGGGGGTGATTTACTGTAGCCGAAGTAATTTAGGTGATTCTGGTATAGTTTGTTATGATTTTTAGCATTTTTTTGCAATTTTAAAGTGATTGGGCTTAGTTTGTTGCTGCAAAGTGTAGTTGGGGGTGATTTTTGATAGCCGAAGTAATTTAGGTGAGTTTGGCATAGTTTGCTAATGATAGTAGCATTTTTTTGTAATTTAAATGTGATTGGGTTTAGTTTGTTGTGGTAACGGTTAGTTGGTGATGATTTAGAGTAGCCGAAGTAATTTAGGTGAGTCTGACATAGTTTGTTATATTTGTACACCTTTTTTTGTAATATTAAGATGGTATGGTTTGGTTTGTTGTGGTAAGGGATAGTTGGGGTGATTTACGGTAGCCGAAGTAATTTAGGTAATTCTGGTATAGTTTATTATGATTTTTAGCATTTTTTTGTAATTTTAAAGTGATTGGGCTTAGTTTGTTGTTGTTAAGTGTAGTTGGGGGTGATTTTTGTTAGCCGAAGTAATTTAGGTGAGTTTGGCATAGGTTGCTATGATTAGTAGCATTTTTTTGTAATTTAAAAGTGATTGGGTTTAGTTTGTTGTGGTAAGGGTTAGTTGGTGATGATTTAAAGTAACCGAAGTAATTTAGGTGAGTCTGGCAGAGTTTGTTATGGTTTGTACACCTTTTTTTGTAATTTTAAGATGATATAATTTGGTTTGTTGTGATAAGGGTTAGATGGGGGTGATATACGGTAGCCGAAGTAATTTAGGTGATTCTGGTATAGTTTGTTATGATTTTTAGCATTTTTATGTAATTTTAAAGTGATTGGGCTTAGTTTGTTGCAGTAAATTGTAGTTGGGGGTGATTTTTGAGAGCCGAAGTAATTTAGGTGAGTTTGGCATAGTTTGCTATGGTTAGTAGCATTTTTTTGTAATTTAAAAGTGATTGGGTTTAGTTTGTTGTGGTAAGGGTTAGTTGGTGATGATTTAGAGGAGCCGAAGTAATTTAGGTGAGTCTGGCATAGTTTGTTATGATTTGTACACCTTTTTTTGTAATTTTAAGATGATATGGTTTGGTTTGTTGTGGTAAGGGATAGTTGGGGGTGATTTACGGTAGCCGAAGTAATTTAGGTAATTCTGGTATAGTTTGTTATGATTTTTAGCATTTTTTTGTAATTTTAAAGTGATTGGGCTTAGTTTGTTGCTGTAAAGTGTAGTTGGGTGTGATTTTTGATAGCGGAAGTAATTTAGGTGAGTTTGGCATAGTTTGCTATGGTTAGTAGCATTTTTTTGTAATTTAAAAGTGATTGGGTTTAGTTTGTTGTGGTAAGGGTTAGTTGGTAATGATTTAGAGTAGCCGAAGTAATTTAGGTGAGTCTGGCATAGTTTGTTATGATTTGTACACCTTTTTTTGTAATTTTAAGATGATATGGTTTCTTTTGTTGTGGTAAGGGATAGTTGGGGGTGATTTACGGTAGCCGAAGTAACTTAGGTGATTCTGGAATAGTTTGTTATGATTTTTAGCATTTTTTTGTAATTTTAAAGTGATTGGGCTTAGTTTGTTGCTGTAAAGTATAGCTGGGGGTGATTTTTGATAGCCGAAGTAATTTAGGTGAGTTTGGCATAGTTTGCTATGGTTAGTAGCATTTTTTTGTAATTTAAAAATGATTGAATTTAGTTTGTTGTGGTAAGGGTTAGTTGGTGATGATTTAAAGTAGCCGAAGTAATTTAGGTGAGTCTGGCAGAGTTTGTTATGGTTTGTACACCTTTTTTTGTAATTTTAAGATGATGTAATTTGGTTTGTTGTGATAAGGGTTAGTTGGGGGTGATATACGGTAGCCGAAGTAATTTAGGTGATTCTGGTATAGTTTGTTATGATTTTTAGCATTTTTATGTAATTTTAAAGTGATTGGGCTTAGTTTGTTGCAGTAAATTGTAGTTGGGGGTGATTTTTGAGAGCCGAAGTAATTTAGGTGAGTTTGGCATAGTTTGCTATGGTTAGTAGCATTTTTTTGTAATTTAAAAGTGATTGGGTTTAGTTTGTTGTGGTAAGGGTTAGTTGGTGATGATTTAGAGGAGCCGAAGTAATTTAGGTGAGTCTGGCATAGTTTGTTATGATTTGTACACCTTTTTTTGTAATTTTAAGATGATATGGTTTGGTTTGTTGTGGTAAGGGATAGTTGGGGGTGATTTACGGTAGCCGAAATAATTTAGGTAATTCTGGTATAGTTTGTTATAATTTTTAGCATTTTTTTGTAATTTTAAAGTGATTGGGCTTAGTTTGTTGCTGTAAAGTGTAGTTGGGGGTGATTTTTGATAGCGGAAGTAATTTAGGTGAGTTTGGCATAGTTTGCTATGGTTAGTAGCATTTTTTTGTAATTTAAAAGTGATTGGGTTTAGTTTGTTGTGGTAAGGGTTAGTTGGTGATGATTTAGAGTAGCCGAAGTAATTTAGGTGAGTCTGGCATAATTTGTTATGATTTGTACACCTTTTTTTGTAATTTTAAGATGATATGGTTTCTTTTGTTGTGGTAAGGGATAGTTGGGGGTGATTTACGGTAGCCGAAGTAACTTAGGTGATTCTGGTATAGTTTGTTATGATTTTTAGCATTTTTTTGTAATTTTAAAGTGATTGGGCTTAGTTTGTTGCTGTAAAGTGTAGCTGGGGGTGATTTTTGATAGCCGAAGTAATTTAGGTGAGTTTGGCATAGTTTGCTATGGTTAGTAGCATTTTTTTGTAATTTAAAAATGATTGAATTTAGTTTGTTGTGGTAAGGGTTAGTTGGTGATGATTTAAAGTAGCCGAAGTAATTTAGGTGAGTCTGGCAGAGTTTGTTATGGTTTGTACACCTTTTTTTGTAATTTTAAGATGATATGGTTTGGTTTGTTGTGGTAAGGGTTAGCTGGGGGTGATATACGGTAGCCGAAGTAATTTAGGTGATTCTGGTATAGTTTGTTATGATTTTTAGCATTTTTTTGTAATTTTAAAGTGATTGGGCTTAGTTTGTTGCAGTAAATTGTAGTTGGGGGTGATTTTTGAGAGCCGAAGTAATTTAGGTGAGTTTGGCATAGTTTGCTATGGTTAGTAGCATTTTTTTGTAATTTAAAAGTGATTGGGTTTAGTTTGTTGTGGTAAGGGTTAGTTGGTGATGATTTAGAGCAGCCTAAGTAATTTAAGTGAGTCTGGCATAGTTTGTTATGATTTGTACACCTTTTTTTGTAATTTGAAGATAATATGGTTTGGTTTGTTGTGGTAAGGGATAGTTGGGGGTGATTTACTGTAGCCGAAGTAATTTAGGTGATTCTGGTATAGTTTGTTATGATTTTTAGAATTTTTTTGTAATTTTAAAGTGATTGGGCTTAGTTTGTTGCTGTAATGTGTAGTTGGGGGTGATTTTTGATAGCCGAAGTAATTTAGGTGAGTTTGGCATAGTTTGCTATGGTTAGTAGCATTTTATTGTAATTTAAAAGTGATTGGGTTTAGTTTGTTGTGGTAAGGGTTAGTTGGTGATGATTTAGAGTAGCCGAAGTAATTTAGGTGAGTCTGGCATAGTTTGTTATGATTTGTACACCTTTTTTTGTAATTTTAAGATGATATGGTTTGGTTTGTTGTGGTAAGGGATAGTTGGGGGTGATTTACGGTAGCCGAAGTAACTTAGGTGATTCTGGTATAGTTTGTTATGATTTTTAGCATTTTTTTGTAATTTTAAAGTGATTGGGCTTAGTTTGTTGCAGTAAAGTGTAATTGGGGGTGATTTTTGAAAGCCGAAGTAATTTAGGTGACTTTGGCATAGTTTGCTATGGTTAATAGCATTTTTTTGTAATTTAAAAGTGATTGGGTTTAGTTTGTTGTGGTAAGGGTTAGTTGGTGATGATTTAGAGTAGCCGAAGTAATTTTGGTGAGTCTGACACAGTTTGTTATGATTTGTACACCTTTTTTTGTAATTTTAAAATGATATGGTTTGGTTTGTTGTGGTAAGGGATAGTTAGGGGTGATTTACGGTAGCCGAAGTAATTTAGGTGATTCTGGTATAGTTTGTTATGATTTTTAGCATTTTTTTGTAATTTTAAAGTGATTGGGCTTAGTTTGTTGCTGTAAAGTGTAGTTGGGGGTGATTTTTGATAGCGGAAGTAATTTAGGTGAGTTTGGCATAGTTTGCTATGGTTAGTAGCATTTTTTTGTAATTTAAAAGTGATTGGGTTTAGTTTGTTGTGGTAAGGGATAGTTGGAAACGATGATTTAGAGTAGCCGAAGTAATTTAGGTGAGTCTGGCATAGTTTGTTATGATTTGTACACCTTTTTTTGTAATTTTAAGATGATATGGTTTCTTTTGTTGTGGTAAGGGATAGTTGGGGGTGATTTACGGTAGCCGAAGTAATTTAGGTGATTCTGGTATAGTTTGTTATGATTTTTAGCATTTTTTTGTAATTTTAAAGTGATTGGGCTTAGTTTGTTGCTGTAATGTGTAGTTGGGGGTGATTTTTGATAGCCGAAGTAATTTAGGTGAGTTTGGCATAGTTTGCTATGGTTAGTAGCATTTTTTTGTAATTTAAAAGTGATTGGGTTTAGTTTGTTGTGGTAAGGGTTAGTTGGTGATGATTTAGAGTAGCCGAAGTAATTTAGGTGAGTCTGGCATAGTTTGTTATGATTTGTACACCTTTTTTTGTAATTTTAAGATGATATAGTTTGGTTTGTTGTGGTAAGGGATAGTTGGGGGTGATTTACGGTAGCCGAAGTAACTTAGGTGATTCTGGTATAGTTTGTTATGATTTTTAGCATTTTTTTGTAATTTTAAATTGATTGGGCTTAGTTTGTTGCAGTAAAGTGTAGTTGGGGTGATTTTTGAAAGCCGAAGTAATTTAGGTGAGTTTGGCATAGTTTGCTATGGTTAGTAGCATTTTTTTGTAATTTAAAAGTGATTGGGTTTAGTTTGTTGTGGTAAGGGTTAGTTGGTGATGATTTAGAGGAGCCGAAGTAATTTAGGTGAGTCTGGCATAGATTGTTATGATTTGTACACCTTTTTTTGCAATTTTAAGATGATATGGTTTGGTTTGTTGTGGTAAGGGATAGTTGGGGGTGATTTACGGTAGCCGAAATAATTTAGGTGATTCTGGTATAGTTTGTTATGATTTTTAGCATTTTTTTGTAATTTTAAAGTGATTGGGCTTAGTTTGTTGCTGTAAAGTGTAGTTGGGGGTGATTTTTGATAGCGGAAGTAATTTAGGTGAGTTTGGCATAGTTTGCTATGGTTAGTAGCATTTTTTTGTAATTTAAAAGTGATTGGGTTTAGTTTGTTGTGGTAAGGGTTAGTTGGTGATGATTTAGAGTAGCCGAAGTAATTTAGGTGAGTCTGGCATAGTTTGTTATGATTTGTACACCTTTTTTTGTAATTTTAAGATGATATGGTTTGGTTTGTTGTGGTAAGGGATAGTTGGGGGTGATTTACGGTAGCCGAAGTAACTTAGGTGATTCTGGTATAGTTTGTTATGATTTTTAGCATTTTTTTGTAATTTTAAAGTGATTGGGCTTAGTTTGTTGCAGTAAAGTGTAGTTGGGGGTGATTTTTGAAAGCCGAAGTAATTTAGGTGAGTTTGGCATAGTTTGCTATGGTTAGTAGCATATTTTTGTAATTTAAAAGTGATTGGGTTTAGTTTGTTGTGGTAAGGGTTAGTTGGTGATGATTTAGAGTAGCCGAAGTAATTTAGGTGAGTCTGGCATAGTTTGTTATGATTTGTACACCTTTTTTTGTAATTTTAAGATGATATGGTTTGGTTTGTTGTGGTAAGGGATAGTTGGGGGTGATTTACGGTAGCCGAAGTAACTTAGGTGATTCTGGTATAGTTTGTTATGATTTTTAGCATTTTTTTGTAATTTTAAAGTGATTGGGCTTAGTTTGTTGCTGTATAGTGTAGTTGGGGGTGATTTTTGATAGCCAAAGTAATTTAGGTGAGTTTGGCATAGTTTGCTATGGTTAGTAGCATTTTTTTGTAATTTAAAAATGATTTAATTTAGTTTGTTGTGGTAAGGGTTAGTTGGTGATGATTTAGAGCAGCCTAAGTAATTTAAGTGAGTCTGGCATAGTTTGTTATGATTTGTACACCTTTTTTTGTAATTTTAGGATGATATGGTTTGGTTTGTTGTGGTAAGGGATAGTTGGGGGTGATTTACTGTAGCCGAAGTAATTTAGGTGATTCTGGTATAGTTTGTTATGATTTTTAGCATTTTTTTGTAATTTTAAAGTGATTGGGCTTAGTTTGTTGCTGTAAAGTGTAGTTGGGGGTGATTTTTGATAGCCGAAGTAATTTAGGTGAGTTTGGCATAGTTTGCTATGGTTAGTAGCATTTTTTTGTAATTTAAAAATGATTGAATTTAGTTTGTTGTGGTAAGGGTTAGTTGGTGATGATTTAAAGTAGCCGAAGTAATTTAGGTGAGTCTGGCAGAGTTTGTTATGGTTTGTACACCTTTTTTTGTAATTTTAAGATGATATGGTTTGGTTTGTTGTGGTAAGGGTTAGCTGGGGGTGATATACGGTAGCCGAAGTAATTTAGGTGATTCTGGTATAGTTTGTTATGATTTTTAGCATTTTTTTGTAATTTTAAAGTGATTGGGCTTAGTTTGTTGCAGTAAATTGTAGTTGGGGGTGATTTTTGAGAGCCGAAGTAATTTAGGTGAGTTTGGCATAGTTTGCTATGGTTAGTAGCATTTTTTTGTAATTTAAAAGTGATTGGGTTTAGTTTGTTGTGGTAAGGGTTAGTTGGTGATGATTTAGAGCAGCCTAAGTAATTTAAGTGAGTCTGGCATAGTTTGTTATGATTTGTACACCTTTTTTTGTAATTTTAAGATAATATGGTTTGGTTTGTTGTGGTAAGGGATAGTTGGGGGTGATTTACTGTAGCCGAAGTAATTTAGGTGATTCTGGTATAGTTTGTTATGATTTTTAGAATTTTTTTGTAATTTTAAAGTGATTGGGCTTAGTTTGTTGCTGTAATGTGTAGTTGGGGGTGATTTTTGATAGCCGAAGTAATTTAGGTGAGTTTGGCATAGTTTGCTATGGTTAGTAGCATTTTATTGTAATTTAAAAGTGATTGGGTTTAGTTTGTTGTGGTAAGGGTTAGTTGGTGATGATTTAGAGTAGCCGAAGTAATTTAGGTGAGTCTGGCATAGTTTGTTATGATTTGTACACCTTTTTTTGTAATTTTAAGATGATATGGTTTGGTTTGTTGTGGTAAGGGATAGTTGGGGGTGATTTACGGTAGCCGAAGTAACTTAGGTGATTCTGGTATAGTTTGTTATGATTTTTAGCATTTTTTTGTAATTTTAAAGTGATTGGGCTTAGTTTGTTGCAGTAAAGTGTAATTGGGGGTGATTTTTGAAAGCCGAAGTAATTTAGGTGACTTTGGCATAGTTTGCTATGGTTAATAGCATTTTTTTGTAATTTAAAAGTGATTGGGTTTAGTTTGTTGTGGTAAGGGTTAGTTGGTGATGATTTAGAGTAGCCGAAGTAATTTTGGTGAGTCTGACACAGTTTGTTATGATTTGTACACCTTTTTTTGTAATTTTAAAATGATATGGTTTGGTTTGTTGTGGTAAGGGATAGTTAGGGGTGATTTACGGTAGCCGAAGTAATTTAGGTGATTCTGGTATAGTTTGTTATGATTTTTAGCATTTTTTTGTAATTTTAAAGTGATTGGGCTTAGTTTGTTGCTGTAAAGTGTAGTTGGGGGTGATTTTTGATAGCGGAAGTAATTTAGGTGAGTTTGGCATAGTTTGCTATGGTTAGTAGCATTTTTTTGTAATTTAAAAGTGATTGGGTTTAGTTTGTTGTGGTAAGGGATAGTTGGAAACGATGATTTAGAGTAGCCGAAGTAATTTAGGTGAGTCTGGCATAGTTTGTTATGATTTGTACACCTTTTTTTGTAATTTTAAGATGATATGGTTTCTTTTGTTGTGGTAAGGGATAGTTGGGGGTGATTTACGGTAGCCGAAGTAATTTAGGTGATTCTGGTATAGTTTGTTATGATTTTTAGCATTTTTTTGTAATTTTAAAGTGATTGGGCTTAGTTTGTTGCTGTAATGTGTAGTTGGGGGTGATTTTTGATAGCCGAAGTAATTTAGGTGAGTTTGGCATAGTTTGCTATGGTTAGTAGCATTTTTTTGTAATTTAAAAGTGATTGGGTTTAGTTTGTTGTGGTAAGGGTTAGTTGGTGATGATTTAGAGTAGCCGAAGTAATTTAGGTGAGTCTGGCATAGTTTGTTATGATTTGTACACCTTTTTTTGTAATTTTAAGATGATATAGTTTGGTTTGTTGTGGTAAGGGATAGTTGGGGGTGATTTACGGTAGCCGAAGTAACTTAGGTGATTCTGGTATAGTTTGTTATGATTTTTAGCATTTTTTTGTAATTTTAAATTGATTGGGCTTAGTTTGTTGCAGTAAAGTGTAGTTGGGGTGATTTTTGAAAGCCGAAGTAATTTAGGTGAGTTTGGCATAGTTTGCTATGGTTAGTAGCATTTTTTTGTAATTTAAAAGTGATTGGGTTTAGTTTGTTGTGGTAAGGGTTAGTTGGTGATGATTTAGAGGAGCCGAAGTAATTTAGGTGAGTCTGGCATAGATTGTTATGATTTGTACACCTTTTTTTGTAATTTTAAGATGATATGGTTTGGTTTGTTGTGGTAAGGGATAGTTGGGGGTGATTTACGGTAGCCGAAATAATTTAGGTGATTCTGGTATAGTTTGTTATGATTTTTAGCATTTTTTTGTAATTTTAAAGTGATTGGGCTTAGTTTGTTGCTGTAAAGTGTAGTTGGGGGTGATTTTTGATAGCGGAAGTAATTTAGGTGAGTTTGGCATAGTTTGCTATGGTTAGTAGCATTTTTTTGTAATTTAAAAGTGATTGGGTTTAGTTTGTTGTGGTAAGGGTTAGTTGGTGATGATTTAGAGTAGCCGAAGTAATTTAGGTGAGTCTGGCATAGTTTGTTATGATTTGTACACCTTTTTTTGTAATTTTAAGATGATATGGTTTGGTTTGTTGTGGTAAGGGATAGTTGGGGGTGATTTACGGTAGCCGAAGTAACTTAGGTGATTCTGGTATAGTTTGTTATGATTTTTAGCATTTTTTTGTAATTTTAAAGTGATTGGGCTTAGTTTGTTGCAGTAAAGTGTAGTTGGGGGTGATTTTTGAAAGCCGAAGTAATTTAGGTGAGTTTGGCATAGTTTGCTATGGTTAGTAGCATATTTTTGTAATTTAAAAGTGATTGGGTTTAGTTTGTTGTGGTAAGGGTTAGTTGGTGATGATTTAGAGTAGCCGAAGTAATTTAGGTGAGTCTGGCATAGTTTGTTATGATTTGTACACCTTTTTTTGTAATTTTAAGATGATATGGTTTGGTTTGTTGTGGTAAGGGATAGTTGGGGGTGATTTACGGTAGCCGAAGTAACTTAGGTGTTTCTGGTATAGTTTGTTATGATTTTTAGCATTTTTTTGTAATTTTAAAGTGATTGGGCTTAGTTTGTTGCTGTAGAGTGTAGTTGGGGGTGATTTTTGATAGCCAAAGTAATTTAGGTGAGTTTGGCATAGTTTGCTATGGTTAGTAGCATTTTTTTGTAATTTAAAAATGATTTAATTTAGTTTGTTGTGGTAAGGGTTAGTTGGTGATGATTTAGAGCAGCCTAAGTAATTTAAGTGAGTCTGGCATAGTTTGTTATGATTTGTACACCTTTTTTTGTAATTTTAGGATGATATGGTTTGGTTTGTTGTGGTAAGGGATAGTTGGGGGTGATTTACGGTAGCCGAAGTAATTTAGGTGATTCTGGTATAGTTTGTTATAATTTTTAGCATTTTTTTGTAATTTTAAATTGATTGGGCTTAGTTTGTTGCTGTAAAGTGTAGTTGGGGGTGATTTTTGATAGCCGAAGTAATTTAGGTGAGTTTGGCATAGTTTGCTATGGTTAGTAGCATTTTTTTGTAATTTAAAAATGATTGGGTTTAGTTTGTTGTGGTAAGGGTTAGTTGGTGATGATTTAGAGTTGCCGAAGTAATTTAGGTGAGTCTGGCATAGTTTGTTATGATTTGTACACCTTTTTTTGTAATTTTAAGATGATATGGTTTCTTTTGTTGTGGTAAGGGATAGTTGGGGGTGATTTACGGTAGCCGAAGTAATTTAGGTGATTCTGGTATAGTTTGTTATGATTTTTAGTTTTTTTTGTAATTTTAAAGTGATTGGGCTTAGTTTGTTGCTGTAAAGTGTAGTTGGGGCTGATTTTTGATAGCCGAAGTAATTTAGGTGAGTTTGGCATTGTTTGCTTTGGTTAGTAGAATTTTTTTGTAATTTAAAAGTGATTGGGTTTAGTTTGTTGTGGTAAGGGTTAGTTGGTGATGAATTAGAGTAGCCGAAGTAATTTAGGTGAGTCTGGCATAGTTTGTTATGATTTGTACACCTTTTTTTGAAATTTTAAGATGATATGGTTTGGTTTGTTGTGGTAAGGGATAGTTGGGGGTGATTTACGGTAGCCGAAGTAATTTAGGTGATTCTGGTATAGTTTGTTATAATTTTTAGCATTTTTTTGTAATTTTAAATTGATTGGGCTTAGTTTGTTGCTGTAAAGTGTAGTTGGGAGTGATTTTTGATAGCCGAAGTAATTTAGGTGAGTTTGGCATAGTTTGCTATGGTTAGTAGCATTTTTTTGTAATTTAAAAATGATTGGGTTTAGTTTGTTGTGGTAAGGGTTAGTTGGTGATGATTTAGAGTTGCCGAAGTAATTTAGGTGAGTCTGGCATAGTTTGTTATGATTTGTACACCTTTTTATGTAATTTTAAGATGATATGGTTTCTTTTGTTGTGGTAAGGGATAGTTGGGGGTGATTTACGGTAGCCGAAGTAATTTAGGTGATTCTGGTATAGTTTGTTATGATTTTTAGCTTTTTTTTGTAATTTTGAAGTGATTGGGCTTAGTTTGTTGCTGTAATGTGTAGTTGGGGGTGATTTTTGATAGCCGAAGTAATTTAGGTGAGTTTGGCATAGTTTGCTCGGGTTAGTAGCATTTTTTTGTAATTTAAAAGTGATTGGGTTTTGTTTGTTGTGGTAAGGGTTAGTTGGTGATGATTTAGAGTAGCCGAAGTAATTTAGGTGAGTCTGGCATAGTTTGTTATGATTTGTACACCTTTTTTTGAAATTTTAAGATGATATGGTTTAGTTTGTTGTGGTAAGGGATAGTTGGGGGTGATTTACTGTAGCCGAAGTAATTTAGGTGATTCTGGTATAGTTTGTTATGATTTTTAGCACTTTTTTGTAATTTTAAAGTGATTGGGCTTAGTTTGTTGCTGTAAAGTGTAGTTGGGGGTGATTTTTGATAGCCGAAGTAATTTAGGTGAGTTTGGCATAGTTTTCTATGGTTAGTAGCATTTTTTTGTAATTTAAAAATGATTGAATTTAGTTTGTTGTGGTAAGGGTTAGTTGGTGATGATTTAGAGTAGCCTAAGTAATTTAAGTAAGTCTGGCATAGTTTGTTATGATTTGTACAACTTTTTTTGTAATTTTAAGATGATATGGTTTTATTTTGTTGTGGTAAGGGATAGTTGGGGGTGATTTACTGTAGCCGAAGTAATTTAGGTGATTCTGGTATAGTTTGTTATGATTTTTAGCATTTTTTTGTAATTTTAAAGTGATTGGGCTTAGTTTGTTGCTGTAAAGTGTAGTTGGGGGTGATTTTTGATAGCCGAAGTAATTTAGGTGAGTTTGGCATAGTTTGCTATGGTTAGTAGCATTTTTTTGTAATTTAAAAGTGATTGGGTATAGTTTGTTGTGGTAAGGGTTAGTTGGTGATGATTTAGAGTAGCCGAAGTAATTTAGGTGAGTCTGGCATAGTTTGTTATGATTTGTACACCTTTTTTTGTAATTTTAAGATGATATGGTTTGGTTTGTTGTGGTAAGGGATAGTTGGGGGTGATTTACGATAGCCGAAGTAATTTAGGTGATTCTGGTATAGTTTGTTATGATTTTTAGCATTTTTTTGTAATTTTAAAGTGATTGGGCTTAGTTTGTTGCTGTAAAGTGTAGTTGGGGGTGATTTTTGATTGCCGAAGTAATTTAGGTGAGTTTAGCATAGTTTGCTATGGTTAGTAGCATTTTTTTGTAATTTAAAAGTGATTGGGTTTAGTTTGTTGTGGTAAGGGTTTGTTGGTGATGAATTAGAGTAGCCGAAGTAATTTAGGTGAGTCTGGCATAGTTTGTTATGACTTGTACACCTTTTTTTGTAATTTTAAAATGATATGGTTTGGTTTGTTGTGGTAAGGGATAGTTGGGGGTGATTTACGGTAGCTGAAGTAATTTAGGTGATTCTGGTATAGTTTGTTATGATTTTTAGCATTTTTTTGTAATTTTAAAGTGATTGGGCTTAGTTTGTTGCAGTAAAGTGTAGTTGGGGGTGATTTTTGAGAGCCGAAGTAATTTAGGTGAGTTTGGCATAGTTTGCTATGGTTAGTAGCATTTTTTTGTAATTTAAAAGTGATTGGGTTTAGTTTGTTGTGGTAAGGGTTAGTTGGTGATGATTTAGAGGAGCCGAAGTAATTTAGGTGAGTCTGGCATAGTTTGTTATGATTTGTACACCTTTTTTTGTAATTTTAAGATGATATGGTTTGGTTTGTTGTGGTAAGGGATAGTTGGGGGTGATTTACGGTAGCCGAAGTAATTTAGGTGATTCTGGTATAGTTTGTTATGATTTTTAGCATTTTTTTGTAATTTTAAAGTGATTGGGCTTAGTTTGTTGCTGAAAAGTGTAGTTGGGGGTGATTTTTGATAGCGGAAGTAATTTAGGTGAGTTTGGCATAGTTTGCTATAGTTAGTAGCATTTTTTTGTAATTTAAAAGTGATTGGGTTTAGTTTGTTGTGGTAAGGGTTAGTTGGTGATGATTTAGAGTAGCCGAAGTAATTTAGGTGAGTCTGGCATAGTTTGTTATGATTTGTACACCTTTTTTTGTAATTTTAAGATGATATGGTTTCTTTTGTTGTGGTAAGGGATAGTTGGGGGTGATTTACGGTAGCCGAAGTAATTTAGGTGATTTTGGTATAGTTTGTTATGATTTTTAGCATTTTTTTGTAATTTTAAAGTGATTGGGCTTAGTTTGATGCTGTAATGTGTAATTGGGGGTGATTTTTGATAGCCGAAGTAATTTAGGTGAGTTTGGCATAGTTTGCTATGGTTAGTAGCATTTTTTTGTAATTTAAAAGTGATTGGGTTTAGTTTGTTGTGGTAAGGGTTAGTTGGTGATGATTTAGAGTAGCCGAAGTAATTTAGGTGAGTCTGGCATAGTTTGTTATAATTTGTACACCTTTTTTTGTAATTTTAAAATGATATGGTTTGGTTTGTTGTGGTAAGGGATAGTTGGGGGTGATTTACGGTAGCCGAAGTAACTTAGGTGATTCTGGTATAGTTTGTTATGATTTTTAACATTTTTTTGTAATTTTAAAGTGATTGGGCTTAGTTTGTTGCAGTAAAGTGTAGTTGGGGGTGATTTTTGAAAGCCGAAGTAATTTAGGTGAGTTTGGCATAGTTTGCTATGGTTAGTAGCATTTTTTTGTAATTTAAAAGTGATTGGGTTTAGTTTGTTGTGTTAAGGGTTAGTTGGTGATGATTTAGAGGAGCCGAAGTAATTTAGGTGAGTCTGGCATAGATTG
Source organism: Eledona agricola (assembly GCA_964023215.1). Lineage (NCBI taxonomy): Eukaryota > Metazoa > Arthropoda > Insecta > Coleoptera > Tenebrionidae > Eledona > Eledona agricola. The sequence continues at coordinate 2,142,132 of CAXIEJ010000140.1, read as the reverse complement.
TTATGATTTGTACACCTTTTTTTGTAATTTTAAGATGATATGGTTTGGTTTGTTGTGGTAAGGGATAGTTGGGGGTGATTTACGGTAGCCGAAGTAATTTAGGTGATTCTGGTATAGTTTGTTATGATTTTTAGCATTTTTTTGTAATTTTAAAGTGATTGGGCTTAGTTTGTTGCTGTAAAGTGTAGTTGGGGGTGATTTTTGATAGCGGAAGTAATTTAGGTGAGTTTGGCATAGTTTGATATGGTTAGTAGCATTTTTTTGTAATTTAAAAGTGATTGGGTTTAGTTTGTTGTGGTAAGGGTTAGTTGGTGATGATTTAGAGTAGCCGAAGTAATTTAGGTGAGTCTGGCATAGTTTGTTATGATTTGTACAACTTTTTTTGTAATTTTAAGATGATATGGTTTATTTTGTTGTGGTAAGGGATAGTTGGGGGTGATTTACGGTAGCCGAAGTAATTTAGGTGATTCTGGTATAGTTTGTTATGATTTTTAGCATTTTTTTGTAATTTTAAAGTGATTGGGCTTAGTTTGTTGCTGTAATGTGTAGTTGGGGGTGATTTTTGACAGCCGAAGTAATTTAGGTGATTTTGGCATAGTTTGCTATGGTTAGTAGCATTTTTTTGTAATTTAAAAGTGATTGGGTTTAGTTTGTTGTGGTAAGGGTTAGTTGGTGATGATTTAGAGTAGCCGAAGTAATTTAGGTGAGTCTGGCATAGTTTGTTATGATTTGTACACCTTTTTTTGTAATTTTAAGATGATATGGTTTGGTTTGTTGTGGTAAGGGATAGTTGGGGGTGATTTACGGTAGCCTAAGTAACTTAGGTGATTCTGGTATAGTTTGTTATGATTTTTAGCATTTTTTTGTAATTTTAAAGTGATTGGGCTTAGTTTGTTGCAGTAAAGTGTAGTTGGGGGTGATTTTTGAAAGCCGAAGTAATTTAGGTGAGTTTGGCATAGTTTGCTATGGTTAGTAGCATTTTTTTGTAATTTAAAAGTGATTGGGTTTAGTTTGTTGTGGTAAGGGTTAGTTGGTGATGATTCAGAGGAGCCGAAGTAATTTAGGTGAGTCTGGCATAGATTGTTATGATTTGTACACCTTTTTTTGTAATTTTAAGATGATATGGTTTGGTTTGTTGTGGTAAGGGATAGTTGGGGGTGATTTACGGTAGCCGAAGTAATTTAGGTTATTCTGGTATAGTTTGTTATGATTTTTAGCATTTTTTTGTAATTTTAAAGTGACTGGGCTTAGTTTGTTGCTGTAAAGTGTAGTTGGGGGTGATTTTTGATAGCGGAAGTAATTTAGTTGAGTTTGGCATAGTTTGCTATGGTTAGTAGCATTTTTTTGTAATTTAAAAGTGATTGGGTTTAGTTTGTTGTGGTAAGGGTAAGTTGGTGATGATTTAGAGTAGCCGAAGAAATTTAGGTGAGTCTGGCATAGTTTGTTATGATTTGTACAACTTTTTTTGTAATTTTAAGATGATATGGTTTCTTTTGTTGTGGTAAGGGATAGTTGGGGGTGATTTACGGTAGCCGAAGTAATTTAGGTGATTCTGGTATAGTTTGTTATGATTTTTAGCATTTTTTTGTAATTTTAAAGTGATTGGGCTTAGTTTGTTGCTGTAATGTGTAGTTGGGGGTGATTTTTGATAGCCGAAGTAATTTAGGTGAGTTTGGCATAGTTTGCTATGGTTAGTAGCATTTTTTTGTAATTTAAAAGTGATTGGGTTTAGTTTGTTGTGGTAAGGGTTAGTTGGTGATGATTTAGAGTAGCCGAAGTAATTTAGGTGAGTCTGGCAGAGTTTGTTATGATTTGTACACCTTTTTTTGTAATTTTAGGATGATATGGTTTGGTTTGTTGTGGTAAGGGATAGTTGGGGGTGATTTACGGTAGCCGAAATAACTTAGGTGATTCTGGTATAGTTTGTTATGATTTTTAGCATTTTTTTGTAATTTCAAAGTGATTGGGCTTAGTTTGTTGCTGTAAAGTGTAGCTGGGGGTGATTTTTGATAGCCGAAGTAATTTAGGTGAGTTTGGCATACTTTGCTATGGTTAGTAGCATTTTTTTGTAATTTAAAAATGATTGAATTTAGTTTGTTGTGGTAAGGGTTAGTTGGTGATGATTTAGAGCAGCCTAAGTAATTTAAGTGAGTCTGACATAGTTTGTTATTATTTGTACACCTTTTTTTGTAATTTTAAGATGATATGGTTTGGTTTGTTGTGGTAAGGGATAGTTGGGGGTGATTTACTGTAGCCAAAGTAATTTAGGTGATTCTGGTATAGTTTGTTATGATTTTTAGCATTTTTTTGTAATTTTAAAGTGATTGGGCTTAGTTTGTTGCTGAAAAGTGTAGTTGGGGGTGATTTTTGATAGCGGAAGTAATTTAGGTGAGTTTGGCATAGTTTGCTATAGTTAGTAGCATTTTTTTGTAATTTAAAAGTGATTGGGTTTAGTTAGTTGTGGTAAGGGTTAGTTGGTGATGATTTAGAGTAGCCGAAGTAATTTAGGTGAGTCTGGCATAGTTTGTTATGATTTGTACACCTTTTTTTGTAATTTTAAAATGATATGGTTTGGTTTGTTGTGGTAAGGGATAGTTGGGGGTGATTTACGGTAGCCGAAGTAACTTAGGTGATTCTGGTATAGTTTGTTATGATTTTTAACATTTTTTTGTAATTTTAAAGTGATTGGGCTTAGTTTGTTGCAGTAAAGTGTAGTTGGGGGTGATTTTTGAAAGCCGAAGTAATTTAGGTGAGTTTGGCATAGTTTGCTATGGTTAGTAGCATTTTTTTGTAATTTAAAAGTGATTGGGTTTAGTTTGTTGTGGTAAGGGTTAGTTGGTGATGATTTAGAGGAGCCGAAGTAATTTAGGTGAGTCTGGCATAGATTGTTATGATTTGTACACCTTTTTTTGTACTTTTAAGATGATATGGTTTGGTTTGTTGTGGTAAGGGATAGTTGGGGGTGATTTACGGTAGCCGAAGTAATTTAGGTGATTCTGGTATAGTTTGTTATGATTTTTAGCATTTTTTTGTAATTTTAAAGTGATTGGGCTTAGTTTGTTGCTGTAAAGTGTAGTTGGGGGTGATTTTTGATAGCGGAAGTAATTTAGGTGAGTTTGGCATAGTTTGATATGGTTAGTAGCATTTTTTTGTAATTTAAAAGTGATTGGGTTTAGTTTGTTGTGGTAAGGGTTAGTTGGTGATGATTTAGAGTAGCCGAAGTAATTTAGGTGAGTCTGGCATAGTTTGTTATGATTTGTACAACTTTTTTTGTAATTTTAAGATGATATGGTTTCTTTTGTTGTGGTAAGGGATAGTTGGGGGTGATTTACGGTAGCCGAAGTAATTTAGGTGATTCTGGTATAGTTTGTTATGATTTTTAGCATTTTTTTGTAATTTTAAAGTGATTGGGCTTAGTTTGTTGCTGTAATGTGTAGTTGGGGGTGATTTTTGACAGCCGAAGTAATTTAGGTGAGTTTGGCATAGTTTGCTATGGTTAGTAGCATTTTTTTGTAATTTAAAAGTGATTGGGTTTAGTTTGTTGTGGTAAGGGTTAGTTGGTGATGATTTAGAGTAGCCGAAGTAATTTAGGTGAGTCTGGCATAGTTTGTTATGATTTGTACACCTTTTTTTGTAATTTTAAGATGATATGGTTTGGTTTGTTGTGGTAAGGGATAGTTGGGGGTGATTTACGGTAGCCGAAGTAATTTAGGTGATTATGGTATAGTTTGTTATGATTTTTAGCATTTTTTTGTAATTTTAAAGTGATTGGGCTTAGTTTGTTGCAGTAAAGTGTAGTTGGGGGTGATTTTTGAAAGCCGAAGTAATTTAGGTGAGTTTGGCATAGTTTGCTATGGGTAGTAGCATTTTTTTGTAATTTAAAAGTGATTGGGTTTAGTTTGTTGTGGTAAGGGTTAGTTGGTGATGATTCAGAGGAGCCGAAGTAATTTAGGTGAGTCTGGCATAGATTGTTATGATTTGTACACCTTTTTTTGTAATTTTAAGATGATATGGTTTGGTTTGTTGTGGTAAGGGATAGTTGGGGGTGATTTACGGTAGCCGAAGTAATTTAGGTGATTCTGGTATAGTTTGTTATGATTTTTAGCATTTTTTTGTAATTTTAAAGTGACTGGGCTTAGTTTGTTGCTGTAAAGTGTAGTTGGGGGTGATTTTTGATAGCGGAAGTAATTTAGTTGAGTTTGGCATAGTTTGCTATGGTTAGTAGCATTTTTTTGTAATTTAAAAGTGATTGGGTTTAGTTTGTTGTGGTAAGGGTAAGTTGGTGATGATTTAGAGTAGCCGAAGAAATTTAGGTGAGTCTGGCATAGTTTGTTATGATTTGTACAACTTTTTTTGTAATTTTAAGATGATATGGTTTCTTTTGTTGTGGTAAGGGATAGTTGGGGGTGATTTACGGTAGCCGAAGTAATTTAGGTGATTCTGGTATAGTTTGTTATGATTTTTAGCATTTTTTTGTAATTTTAAAGTGATTGGGCTTAGTTTGTTGCTGTAATGTGTAGTTGGGGGTGATTTTTGATAGCCGAAGTAATTTAGGTGAGTTTGGCATAGTTTGCTATGGTTAGTAGCATTTTTTTGTAATTTAAAAGTGATTGGGTTTAGTTTGTTGTGGTAAGGGTTAGTTGGTGATGATTTAGAGTAGCCGAAGTAATTTAGGTGAGTCTGGCATAGTTTGTTATGATTTGTACACCTTTTTTTGTAATTTTAGGATGATATGGTTTGGTTTGTTGTGGTAAGGGATAGTTGGGGGTGATTTACGGTAGCCGAAATAACTTAGGTAATTCTGGTATAGTTTGTTATGATTTTTAGCATTTTTTTGTAATTTCAAAGTGATTGGGCTTAGTTTGTTGCTGTAAAGTGTAGCTGGGGGTGATTTTTGATAGCCGAAGTAATTTAGGTGAGTTTGGCATACTTTGCTATGGTTAGTAGCATTTTTTTGTAATTTAAAAATGATTGAATTTAGTTTGTTGTGGTAAGGGTTAGTTGGTGATGATTTAGAGCAGCCTAAGTAATTTAAGTGAGTCTGGCATAGTTTGTTATGATTTGTACACCTTTTTTTGTAATTTTAAGATGATATGGTTTGGTTTGTTGTGGTAAGGGATAGTTGGGGGTGATTTACTGTAGCCAAAGTAATTTAGGTGATTCTGGTATAGTTTGTTATGATTTTTAGCATTTTTTTGTAATTTTAAAGTGATTGGGCTTAGTTTGTTGCTGTAAAGTGTAGTTGGGGGTAATTTTTGATAGCCGAAGTAATTTAGGTGAGTTTGGCATAGTTTGCTATGGTTAGTAGCATTTTTTTGTAATTTAAAAATGATTGAATTTAGTTTGTCGTGGTAAGGGTTAGTTGGTGATGATTTAGAGGAGCCAAAGTAATTTAGGTGAGTCTGGCATAGTTTGTTATGATTTGTACACCTTTTTTTGTAATTTTAAGATGATATGGTTTGGTTTGTTGTGGTAAGGGATAGTTGGGGGTGATTTACGGTAGCCGAAGTAATTTAGGTGATTCTGGTATAGTTTGTTATGATTTTTAGCATTTTTTTGTAATTTTAAAGTGATTGGGCTTAGTTTGTTGCTGAAAAGTGTAGTTGGGGGTGATTTTTGATAGCGGAAGTAATTTAGGTAAGTTTGGCATAGTTTGCTATAGTTAGTAGCATTTTTTTGTAATTTAAAAGTGATTGGGTTTAGTTTGTTGTGGTAAGGGTTAGTTGGTGATGATTTAGAGTAGCCGAAGTAATTTAGGTGAGTCTGGCATAGTTTGTTATGATTTGTACACCTTTTTTTGTAATTTTAAGATGATATGGTTTCTTTTGTTGTGGTAAGGGATAGTTGGGGGTGATTTACGGTAGCCGAAGTAATTTAGGTGATTCTGGTATAGTTTGTTATGATTTTTAGCATTTTTTTGTAATTTTAAAGTGATTGGGCTTAGTTTGATGCTGTAATGTGTAATTGGGGGTGATTTTTGATAGCCGAAGTAATTTAGGTGAGTTTGGCATAGTTTGCTATGGTTAGTAGCATTTTTTTGTAATTTAAAAGTGATTGGGTTTAGTTTGTTGTGGTAAGGGTTAGTTGGTGATGATTTAGAGTAGCCGAAGTAATTTAGGTGAGTCTGGCATAGTTTGTTATGATTTGTACACCTTTTTTTGTAATTTTAAGATGATATGGTTTGGTTTGTTGTGGTAAGGGATAGTTGGGGGTGATTTACGGTAGCCGAAGTAACTTAGGTGATTCTGGTATAGTTTGTTATGATTTTTAGCATTTTTTTGTAATTTTAAAGTGATTGGGCTTAGTTTGTTGCAGTAAAGTGTAGTTGGGGGTGATTTTTGAAAGCCGAAGTAATTTAGGTGAGTTTGGCATAGTTTGCTATGGTTAGTAGCATTTTTTTGTAATTTAAAAGTGATTGGGTTTAGTTTGTTGTGGTAAGGGTTAGTTGGTGATGATTTAGAGGAGCCGAAGTAATTTAGGTGAGTCTGGCATAGATTGTTATGATTTGTACACCTTTTTTTGTAATTTTAAGATGATATGGTTTGGTTTGTTGTGGTAAGGGATAGTTGGGGGTGATTTACGGTAGCCGAAGTAATTTAGGTGATTCTGGTACAGTTTGTTATGATTTTTAGCATTTTTTTGTAATTTTAAAGTGATTGGGCTTAGTTTGTTGCTGTAAAGTGTAGTTGGGGGTGATTTTTGATAGCGGAAGTAATTTAGGTGAGTTTGGCATAGTTTGATATGGTTAGTAGCATTTTTTTGTAATTTAAAAGTGATTGGGTTTAGTTTGTTGTGGTAAGGGTTAGTTGGTGATGATTTAGAGTAGCCGAAGTAATTTAGGTGAGTCTGGCATAGTTTGTTATGATTTGTACAACTTTTTTTGTAATTTTAAGATGATATGGTTTCTTTTGTTGTGGTAAGGGATAGTTGGGGGTGATTTACGGTAGCCGAAGTAATTTAGGTGATTCTGGTATAGTTTGTTATGATTTTTAGCATTTTTTTGTAATTTTAAAGTGATTGGGCTTAGTTTGTTGCTGTAATGTGTAGTTGGGGGTGATTTTTAACAGCCGAAGTAATTTAGGTGAGTTTGGCATAGTTTGCTATGGTTAGTAGCATTTTTTTGTAATTTAAAAGTGATTGGGTTTAGTTTGTTGTGGTAAGGGTTAGTTGGTGATGATTTAGAGTAGCCGAAGTAATTTAGGTGAGTCTGGCATAGTTTGTTATGATTTGTACACCTTTTTTTGTAATTTTAAGATGATATGGTTTGGTTTGTTGTGGTAAGGGATAGTTGGGGGTGATTTACGGTAGCCGAAGTAACTTAGGTGATTCTGGTATAGTTTGTTATGATTTTTAGCATTTTTTTGTAATTTTAAAGTGATTGGGCTTAGTTTGTTGCAGTAAAGTGTAGTTGGGGGTGATTTTTGAAAGCCGAAGTAATTTAGGTGAGTTTGGCATAGTTTGCTATGGTTAGTAGCATTTTTTTGTAATTTAAAAGTGATTGGGTTTAGTTTGTTGTGGTAAGGGTTAGTTGGTGATGATTTAGAGGAGCCGAAGTAATTTAGGTGAGTCTGGCATAGATTGTTATGATTTGTACACCTTTTTTTGTAATTTTAAGATGATATGGTTTGGTTTGTTGTGGTAAGGGATAGTTGGGGGTGATTTACGGTAGCCGAAGTAATTTAGGTGATTCTGGTAAAGTTTGTTATGATTTTTAGCATTTTTTTGTAATTTTAAAGTGATTGGGCTTAGTTTGTTGCTGTAAAGTGTAGTTGGGGGTGATTTTTGATAGCGGAAGTAATTTAGGTGAGTTTGGCATAGTTTGCTATGGTTAGTAGCATTTTTTTGTAATTTAAAAGTGATTGGGTTTAGTTTGTTGTGGTAAGGGTTAGTTGGTGATGATTTAGAGTAGCCGAAGAAATTTAGGTGAGTCTGGCATAGTTTGTTATGATTTGTACAACTTTTTTTGTAATTTTAAGATGATATGGTTTCTTTTGTTGTGGTAAGGGATAGTTGGGGGTGATTTACGGTAGCCGAAGTAATTTAGGTGATTTTGGTATAGTTTGTTATGATTTTTAGCATTTTTTTGTAATTTTAAAGTGATTGGGCTTAGTTTGTTGCTGTAATGTGTAGTTGGGGGTGATTTTTGATAGCCGAAGTAATTTAGGTGAGTTTGGCATAGTTTGCTATGGTTAGTAGCATTTTTTTGTAATTTAAAAGTGATTGGGTTTAGTTTGTTGTGGTAAGGGTTAGTTGGTGATGATTTAGAGTAGCCGAAGTAATTTAGGTGAGTCTGGCATAGTTTGTTATGATTTGTACACCTTTTTTTGTAATTTTAGGATGATATGGTTTGGTTTGTTGTGGTAAGGGATAGTTGGGGGTGATTTACGGTAGCCGAAGTAACTTAGGTGATTCTGGTATAGTTTGTTATGATTTTTAGCATTTTTTTGTAATTTCAAAGTGATTGGGCTTAGTTTGTTGCTGTAAAGTGTAGCTGGGGGTGATTTTTGATAGCCGAAGTAATTTAGGTGAGTTTGGCATACTTTGCTATGGTTAGTAGCATTTTTTTGTAATTTAAAAATGATTGAATTTAGTTTGTTGTGGTAAGGGTTAGTTGGTGATGATTTAGAGCAGCCTAAGTAATTTAAGTGAGTCTGGCATAGTTTGTTATGATTTGTACACCTTTTTTTGTAATTTTAAGATGATATGGTTTGGTTTGTTGTGGTAAGGGATAGTTGGGGGTGATTTACTGTAGCCAAAGTAATTTAGGTGATTCTGGTATAGTTTGTTATGATTTTTAGCATTTTTTTGTAATTTTAAAGTGATTGGGCTTAGTTTGTTGCTGTAAAGTGTAGTTGGGGGTAATTTTTGATAGCCGAAGTAATTTAGGTGAGTTTGGCATAGTTTGCTATGGTTAGTTGCATTTTTTTGTAATTTAAAAGTGATTGGGTATAGTTTGTTGTGGTAAGGGTTAGTTGGTGATGATTTAGAGTAGCCGAAGTAATTTAGGTGAGTCTGGCATAGTTTGTTATGATTTGTACACCTTTTTTTGTAATTTTAAGATGATATGGTTTGGTTTGTTGTGGTAAGGGATAGTTGGGGGTGATTTACGGTAGCCGAAGTAACTTAGGTGATTCTGGTATAGTTTGTTATGATTTTTAGCATTTTTTTGTAATTTTAAAGTGATTGGGCTTAGTTTGTTGCAGTAAAGTGTAGTTGGGGGTGATTTTTGAAAGCCGAAGTAATTTAGGTGAGTTTGGCATAGTTTGCTATGGTTAGTAGCATTTTTTTGTAATTTAAAAGTGATTGGGTTTAGTTTGTTGTGGTAAGGGTTAGTTGGTGATGATTTAGAGGAGCCGAAGTAATTTAGGTGAGTCTGGCATAGATTGTTATGATTTGTACACCTTTTTTGTAATTTTAAGATGATATGGTTTGGTTTGTTGTGGTAAGGGATAGTTGGGGGTGATTTACGGTAGCCGAAGTAATTTAGGTGATTCTGGTACAGTTTGTTATGATTTTTAGCATTTTTTTGTAATTTTAAAGTGATTGGGCTTAGTTTGTTGCTGTAAAGTGTAGTTGGGGGTGATTTTTGATAGCGGAAGTAATTTAGGTGAGTTTGGCATAGTTTGATATGGTTAGTAGCATTTTTTTGTAATTTAAAAGAGATTGGGTTTAGTTTGTTGTGGTAAGGGTTAGTTGGTGATGATTTAGAGTAGCCGAAGTAATTTAGGTGAGTCTGGCATAGTTTGTTATGATTTGTACAACTTTTTTTGTAATTTTAAGATGATATGGTTTCTTTTGTTGTGGTAAGGGATAGTTGGGGGTGATTTACGGTAGCCGAAGTAATTTAGGTGATTCTGGTATAGTTTGTTATGATTTTTAGCATTTTTTTGTAATTTTAAAGTGATTGGGCTTAGTTTGTTGCTGTAATGTGTAGTTGGGGGTGATTTTTGACAGCCGAAGTAATTTAGGTGAGTTTGGCATAGTTTGCTATGGTTAGTAGCATTTTTTTGTAATTTAAAAGTGATTGGGTTTAGTTTGTTGTGGTAAGGGTTAGTTGGTGATGATTTAGAGTAGCCGAAGTAATTTAGGTGAGTCTGGCATAGTTTGTTATGATTTGTACACCTTTTCTTGCAATTTTAAGATGATATGGTTTGGTTTGTTGTGGTAATGGATAGTTGGGGGTGATTTACGGTAGCCGAAGTAACTTAGGTGATTCTGGTATAGTTTGTTATGATTTTTAGCATTTTTTTGTAATTTTAAAGTGATTGGGCTTAGTTTGTTGCAGTAAAGTGTAGTTGGGGGTGATTTTTGAAAGCCGAAGTAATTTAGGTGAGTTTGGCATAGTTTGCTATGGTTAGTAGCATTTTTTTGTAATTTAAAAGTGATTGGGTTTAGTTTGTTGTGGTAAGGGTTAGTTGGTGATGATTTAGAGGAGCCGAAGTAATTTAGGTGAGTCTGGCATAGATTGTTATGATTTGTACACCTTTTTTTGTAATTTTAAGATGATATGGTTTGGTTTGTTGTGGTAAGGGATAGTTGGGGGTGATTTACGGTAGCCGAAGTAATTTAGGTGATTCTGGTATAGTTTGTTATGATTTTTAGCATTTTTTTGTAATTTTAAAGTGATTGGGCTTAGTTTGTTGCTGTAAAGTGTAGTTGGGGGCGATTTTTGATAGCGGAAGTAATTTAGGTGAGTTTGGCATAGTTTGCTATGGTTAGTAGCATTTTTTTGTAATTTAAAAGTGATTGGGTTTAGTTTGTTGTGGTAAGGGTTAGTTGGTGATGATTTAGAGTAGCCGAAGAAATTTAGGTGAGTCTGGCATAGTTTGTTATGATTTGTACAACTTTTTTTGTAATTTTAAGATGATATGGTTTCTTTTGTTGTGGTAAGGGATAGTTGGGGGTGATTTACGGTAGCCGAAGTAATTTAGGTGATTCTGGTATAGTTTGTTATGATTTTTAGCATTTTTTTGTAATTTTAAAGTGATTGGGCTTAGTTTGTTGCTGTAATGTGTAGTTGGGGGTGATTTTTGATAGCGGAAGTAATTTAGGTGAGTTTGGCATAGTTTGATATGGTTAGTAGCATTTTTTTGTAATTTAAAAGAGATTGGGTTTAGTTTGTTGTGGTAAGGGTTAGTTGGTGATGATTTAGAGTAGCCGAAGTAATTTAGGTGAGTCTGGCATAGTTTGTTATGATTTGTACAACTTTTTTTGTAATTTTAAGATGATATGGTTTCTTTTGTTGTGGTAAGGGATAGTTGGGGGTGATTTACGGTAGCCGAAGTAATTTAGGTGATTCTGGTATAGTTTGTTATGATTTTTAGCATTTTTTTGTAATTTTAAAGTGATTGGGCTTAGTTTGTTGCTGTAATGTGTAGTTGGGGGTGATTTTTGACAGCCGAAGTAATTTAGGTGAGTTTGGCATAGTTTGCTATGGTTAGTAGCATTTTTTTGTAATTTAAAAGTGATTGGGTTTAGTTTGTTGTGGTAAGGGTTAGTTGGTGATGATTTAGAGTAGCCGAAGTAATTTAGGTGAGTCTGGCATAGTTTGTTATGATTTGTACACCTTTTCTTGTAATTTTAAGATGATATGGTTTGGTTTGTTGTGGTAATGGATAGTTGGGGGTGATTTACGGTAGCCGAAGTAACTTAGGTGATTCTGGTATAGTTTGTTATGATTTTTAGCATTTTTTTGTAATTTTAAAGTGATTGGGCTTAGTTTGTTGCAGTAAAGTGTAGTTGGGGGTGATTTTTGAAAGCCGAAGTAATTTAGGTGAGTTTGGCATAGTTTGCTATGGTTAGTAGCATTTTTTTGTAATTTAAAAGTGATTGGGTTTAGTTTGTTGTGGTAAGGGTTAGTTGGTGATGATTTAGAGGAGCCGAAGTAATTTAGGTGAGTCTGGCATAGATTGTTATGATTTGTACACCTTTTTTTGTAATTTTAAGATGATATGGTTTGGTTTGTTGTGGTAAGGGATAGTTGGGGGTGATTTACGGTAGCCGAAGTAATTTAGGTGATTCTGGTATAGTTTGTTATGATTTTTAGCATTTTTTTGTAATTTTAAAGTGATTGGGCTTAGTTTGTTGCTGTAAAGTGTAGTTGGGGGTGATTTTTGATAGCGGAAGTAATTTAGGTGAGTTTGGCATAGTTTGCTATGGTTAGTAGCATTTTTTTGTAATTTAAAAGTGATTGGGTTTAGTTTGTTGTGGTAAGGGTTAGTTGGTGATGATTTAGAGTAGCCGAAGAAATTTAGGTGAGTCTGGCATAGTTTGTTATGATTTGTACAACTTTTTTTGTAATTTTAAGATGATATGGTTTCTTTTGTTGTGGTAAGGGATAGTTGGGGGTGATTTACGGTAGCCGAAGTAATTTAGGTGATTCTGGTATAGTTTGTTATGATTTTTAGCATTTTTTTGTAATTTTAAAGTGATTGGGCTTAGTTTGTTGCTGTAATGTGTAGTTGGGGGTGATTTTTGATAGCCGAAGTAATTTAGGTGAGTTTGGCATAGTTTGCTATGGTTAGTAGCATTTTTTTGTAATTTAAAAGTGATTGGGTTTAGTTTGTTGTGGTAAGGGTTAGTTGGTGATGATTTAGAGTAGCCGAAGTAATTTAGGTGAGTCTGGCATAGTTTGTTATGATTTGTACACCTTTTTTTGTAATTTTAGGATGATATGGTTTGGTTTGTTGTGGTAAGGGATAGTTGGGAGTGATTTACGGTAGCCGAAGTAACTTAGGTGATTCTGGTATAGTTTGTTATGATTTTTAGCATTTTTTTGTAATTTCAAAGTGATTGGGCTTAGTTTGTTGCTGTAAAGTGTAGCTGGGGGTGATTTTTGATAGCCGAAGTAATTTAGGTGAGTTTGGCATACTTTGCTATGGTTAGTAGCATTTTTTTGTAATTTAAAAATGATCGAATTTAGTTTGTTGTGGTAAGGGTTAGTTGGTGATGATTTAGAGCAGCCTAAGTAATTTAAGTGAGTCTGGCATAGTTTGTTATGATTTGTACACCTTTTTTTGTAATTTTAAGATGATATGGTTTGGTTTGTTGTGGTAAGGGATAGTTGGGGGTGATTTACTGTAGCCAAAGTAATTTAGGTGATTCTGGTATAGTTTGTTATGATTTTTAGCATTTTTTTGTAATTTTAAAGTGATTGGGCTTAGTTTGTTGCTGTAAAGTGTAGTTGGGGGTAATTTTTGATTGCCGAAGTAATTTAGGTGAGTTTGGCATAGTTTGCTGTGGTTAGTAGCATTTTTTTGTAATTTAAAAGTGATTGGGTATAGTTTGTTGTGGTAAGGGTTAGTTGGTGATGATTTAGAGTAGCCGAAGTAATTTAGGTGAGTCTGGCATAGTTTGTTATGATTTGTACACCTTTTTTTGTAATTTTAAGATGATATGGTTTGGTTTGTTGTGGTAAGGGATAGGGGGTGATTTACGATAGCCGGAGTAATTTAGGTGATTCTGGTATAGTTTGTTATGATTTTTAGCATTTTTTTGTAATTTTAAAGTGATTGGGCTTAGTTTGTTGCTGTAAAGTGTAGTTGGGGGTGATTGTTGATAGCCGAAGTAATTTAGGTGAGTTTGGCATAGTTTGCTATGGTTAGTAGCATTTTTTTGTAATTTAAATATGATTGAATTTAGTTTGTTGTGGTAAGGGTTAGTTGGTGATGATTTAGAGCAGCCTAAGTAATTTAAGTGAGTCTGGCATAGTTTGTTATGATTTGTACACCTTTTTTGTAATTTTAAGATGATATGGTCTGGTTTGTTGTGGTAAGGGATAGTTGGGGGTGATTTACTGTAGCCGAAGTAATTTAGGTGATTCTGGTATAGTTTGTTATGATTTTTAGCATTTTTTTGTAATTTTAAAGTGATTGGGCTTAGTTTGTTGCTGTAATGTGTAGTTGGGGGTGATTTTTGATAGCCGAAGTAATTTAGGTGAGTTTGGCATAGTTTGCTATGGTTAGTAGCATTTTTTTGTAATTTAAAAATGTTTGAATTTAGTTTGTTGTGGTAAGGGTTAGTTGGTGATGATTTAGAGCAGTCGAAGTAATTTAGGTGAGTCTGGCATAGTTTGTTATGATTTGTACACCTTTTTTTGTAATTTTAATATGATATGGTTTGGTTTGTTGTGGTAAGGGATAGTTGGGGGTGATTTACTGTAGCCGAAGTAATTTAGGTGATTCTGGTATAGTTTGTTATGATTTTTAGCATTTTTTTGTAATTTTAAAGTGATTGGGCTTAGTTTGTTGCTGTAAAGTGTAGCTGGGGGTGATTTTTGATAGCCGAAGTAATTTAGGTGAGTTTGGCATAGTTTGCTATGGTTAGTAGCATTTTTTTGTAATTTAAAAATGATTGAATTTAGTTTGTTGTGGTAAGCGTTAGTTGGTGATGATTTAGAGCAGCCTAAGTAATTTAAGTGAGTCTGGCATAGTTTGTTATGATTTGTACACCTTTTTTTGTAATTTTAAGATGATATGGTTTGGTTTGTTGTGGTAAGGGATAGTTGGGGGTGATTTACTGTAGCCGAAGTAATTTAGGTGATTCTGGTATAGTTTGTTATGATTTTTAGCATTTTTTTGTAATTTTAAAGTGATTGGGCTTAGTTTGTTGCTGTAAAGTGTAGTTGGGGGTGATTTTTGATAGCCGAAGTAATTTAGGTGAGTTTGGCATAGTTTGCTGTGGTTAGTAGCATTTTTTGTAATTTAAAAGTGATTGGGTTTAGTTTGTTGTGGTAAGGGTTAGTTGGTGATGATTTAGAGTAGCCGAAGTAATTTAGGTGAGTTTGGCATAGTTTGTTATGATTTGTACACCTTTTTTTGTAATTTTAAAATGATATGGTTTGGTTTGTTGTGGTAAGGGATAGTTGGGGGTGATTTACGGTAGCCGAAGTAATTTAGGTGATTCTGGTATAGTTTGTTATGATTTTTAGCATTTTTTTGTAATTCTAAAGTTATTGGGCTTAGTTTGTTGCTGTAATGTGTAGTTGGGGATGATTTTTAAAAGCCGAAGTAATTTAGGTGAGTTTGGCATAGTTTGCTATGGTTAGTAGCATTTTTTTGTAATTTAAAAGTGATTGGGTTTAGTTTGTTGTGGTAAGGGTTAGTTGGTGATGATTTAGAGTAGCCGAAGTAATTTAGGTGAGTCTGGCATAGTTTGTTATGATTTGTACACCTTTTTTGTAATTTTAAGATGATATGGTTTGGTTTGTTGTGGTAAGGGATAGTTGGGGGTGATTTACTGTAGCCGAAGTAATTTAGGTGATTCTGGTATAGTTTGTTATGATTTTTAGCATTTTTTTGTAATTTTAAAGTGATTGGGCTTAGTTTGTTGCTGTAAAGTGTAGTTGGGGGTGATTTTTGATAGCCGAAGTAATTTAGGTGAGTTTGGCATAGTTTGCTATGGTTAGTAGCATTTTTTTGTAATTTAAAAATGATTGAATTTAGTTTGTTGTGGTAGGGGTTAGTTGGTGATGATTTAGAGCAGTCGAAGTAATTTAGGTGAGTCTGGCATAGTTTGTTATGACTTGTACACCTTTTTTTGTAATTTTAAGATGATATGGTTTGGTTTGTTGTGGTAAGGGATAGTTGGGGGTGATTTACTGTAGCCGAAGTAATTTAGGTGATTCTGGTATAGTTTGTTATGATTTTTAGCATTTTTTTGTAATTTTAAAGTGATTGGGCTTAGTTTGTTACTGTAAAGTGTAGCTGGGGGTGATTTTTGATAGCCGAAGTAATTTAGGTAAGTTTGGCATAGTTTGCTATGGTTAGTAGCATTTTTTTGTAATTTAAAAATGATTGAATTTAGTTTGTTGTGGTAAGGGTTAGTTGGTGATGATTTAGAATAGCCTAAGTAATTTAAGTAAGTCTGGCATAGTTTGTTATGATTTGTACACCTTTTTTTGAAATTTTAAGATGATATGGTTTGGTTTGTTGTGGTAAGGGATAGTTGGGGGTGATTTATTGTAACCGAAGTAATTTAGGTGATTCTGGTATTGTTTGTTATGATTTTTAGCATTTTTTTGTAATTTTAAAATGATTGGGCTTAGTTTGTTGCTGTAAAGTGTAGTTGGGGGTGATTTTTGATAGCCGAAGTAATTTAGGTGAGTTTGGCATAGTTTGCTAGGGTTAGTAGCATTTTTTTGTAATTTAAAAGTGATTGGGTTTAGTTTGTTGTGGTAAGGGTTAGTTGGTGATGATTTAGAGTAGCCGAAGTAATTTAGGTGAGTCTGGCATAGTTTGTTATGATTTGTACACCTTTTTTTGTAATTTTAAGATGATATGGTTTGGTTTGTTGTGGTAAGGGATAGTTGGGGGTGATTTACGGTAGCCGAAGTAATTTAGGTGATTCTGGTATAGTTTGTTATGATTTTTAGCATTTTTTTGTAATTTTAAAGTGATTGGGCTTAGTTTGTTGCTGTAAAGTGTAGTTGGGGGTGATTTTTAATAGCGGAAGTAATTTAGGTGTGTTTGGCATAATTTGCTATGGTTGGTAGCATTTTTTTGTAATTTAAAAGTGATTGGGTTTAGTTTGTTGTGGTAAGGGTTAGTTGGTGATGATTTAGAGTAGCCGAAGTAATTTAGGTGAGTCTGGCATAGTTTGTTATGATTTGTACACCTTTTTTTGTAATTTTAAGATGATATGGTTTCTTTTGTTGTGGTAAGGGATAGTTGGGGGTGATTTACGGTAGCCGAAGTAATTTAGGTGATTCTGGTATAGTTTGTTATGATTTTTTGCATTTTTTTGTAATTTTAAAATGATTGGGCTTAGTTTGTTGCTGTAAAGTGTAGTTGGGGGTGATTTTTGATTGCCGAAGTAATTTAGGTGAGTTTGGCATAGTTTGCTGTGGTTAGTAGCATTTTTTTGTAATTTAAAAGTGATTGGGTTTAGTTTGTTGTGGTAAGGGTTAGTTGGTGATGATTTATGGTAGCAGAAGTAATTTAGGTGAGTTTGGCATAGTTTGCTATGGTTACTAGCATTTTTTTGTAATTTGAAAGTGATTGGGTTTAGTTTGTTGTGGTAAGGGTTAGTTGGTGATGATTTATGGTAGCAGAAGTAATTTAGGTGAGTTTGGCATAGTTTGCTATGGTTACTAGCATTTTTTTGTAATTTGAAAGTGATTGGGTTTAGTTTGTTGTGGTAAGGGTTAGTTGGTGATGATTTAGAGTAGCCGAAGTAATATAGGTGAGTCTGGCATAGTTTGTTATGATTTGTACACCTTTTTTTGTAATTTTAAGATGATATGGTTTGGTTTGTTGTGGTAAGGGATAGTTGGGGGTGATTTACGATAGCCGAAGTAATTTAGGTGATTCTGGTATAGTTTGTTATGATTTTTTGCATTTTTTTGTAATTTTAAAGTGATTGGTCTTAGTTTGTTGCTGTAAAGTGTAGTTGGGGGTGATTTTTGATAGCCGAAGTAATTTAGGTGAGTTTGGCATAGTTTGCTATGGTTAGTAGCATTTTTTTGTAATTTAAAAATGATTGAATTTAGTTTGTTGTGGTAAGGGTTAGTTGGTGATGATTTAGAGCAGCCTAAGTAATTTAAGTGAGTCTGGCATAGTTTGTTATGATTTGTACACCTTTTTTTGTAATTTTAAGATGATATGGTTTGGTTTGTTGTGGTAAGGGATAGTTGGGGGTGATTTACGGTAGCCGAAGTAATTTAGGTGATTCTGGTATAGTTTGTTATGATTTTTAGCATTTTTTTGTAATTTTAAAGTGATTGGGCTTAGTTTGTTGCTGTAAAGTGTAGTTGGGGGTGATTTTTGATAGCCGAAGTAATTTAGGTGAGTTTGGCATAGTTTGCTATGGTTAGTAGCATTTTTTTGTAATTTAAAAATGATTGGGTTTAGTTTGTTGTGGTAAGGGTTAGTTGGTGATGATTTAGAGTTGCCGAAGTAATTTAGGTGAGTCTGGCATAGTTTGTTATAATTTGTACACCTTTTTTTGTAATTTTAAGATGATATGGTTTGGTTTGTTGTGGTAAGGGATAGTTGGGGGTGATTTACGGTAGCCGAAGTAATTTAGGTGATTCTGGTATAGTTTCTTATGATTTTTAGCATTTTTTTGTAATTTTAAAGTGATTGGGCTTAGTTTGTTGCTGTAAAGTGTAGTTGGGGGTGATTTTTAATAGCGGAAGTAATTTAGGTGTGTTTGGCATAATTTGCTATGGTTGGTAGCATTTTTTTGTAATTTAAAAGTGATTGGGTTTAGTTTGTTGTGGTAAGGGTTAGTTGGTGATGATTTAGAGTAGCCGAAGTAATTTAGGTGAGTCTGGCATAGTTTGTTATGATTTGTACACCTTTTTTTGTAATTTTAAGATGATATGGTTTCTTTTGTTGTCGTAAAGGATAGTTGGGGGTGATTTACGGTAGCCGAAGTAATTTAGGTGATTCTGGTATAGTTTGTTATGATTTTTTGCATTTTTTTGTAATTTTAAAGTGATTGGGCTTAGTTTGTTGCTGTAAAGTGTAGTTGGGGGTGATTTTTGATAGCCGAAATAATTTAGGTGAGTTTAGCCTAGTTTGCTATGGTTAGTAGAATTTTTTTGTAATTTAAAAGTGATTGGGTTTAGTTTGTTGTGGTAAGGGTTAGTTGGTGATGAATTAGAGTAGCCGAAGTAATTTAGGTGAGTCTGGCATAGTTTGTTATGATTTGTACACCTTTTTTTGTAATTTTAAAATGATATGGTTTGGTTTGTTGTGGTAAGGGGTAGTTGGGGGTGATTTACGGTAGCCGAAGTAATTTAGGTGATTCTGGTATAGTTTGTTATGATTTTTAGCATTTTTTTGTAATTTTAAAGTGATTGGGCTTAGTTTGTTGCTGTAAAGTGTAGTTGGGGGTGATTTTTGATAGCCGAAGTAATTTAGGTGAGTTTGGCATAGTTTGCTATGGTTAGTAGCATTTTTTTGTAATTTAAAAATGATTGGGTTTAGTTTGTTGTGGTAAGGGTTAGTTGGTGATGATTTAGAGTTGCCGAAGTAATTTAGGTGAGTCTGGCATAGTTTGTTATAATTTGTACACCTTTTTTTGTAATTTTAAGATGATATGGTTTGGTTTGTTGTGGTAAGGGATAGTTGGGGGTGATTTACGGTAGCCGAAGTAATTTAGGTGATTCTGGTATAGTTTGTTATGATTTTTAGCATTTTTTTGTAATTTTAAAGTGATTGGGCTTAGTTTGTTGCTGTAAAGTGTAGTTGGGGGTGATTTTTGATAGCCGAAGTAATTTAGGTGAGTTTGGCATAGTTTGCTATGGTTAGTAGCATTTTTTTGTAATTTAAAAATGTTTGAATTTAGTTTGTTGTGGTAAGGGTTAGTTGGTGATGATTTAGAGCAGTCGAAGTAATTTAGGTGAGTCTGGCATAGTTTGTTATGATTTGTACACCTTTTTTTGTAATTTTAAGATGATATGGTTTGGTTTGTTGTGGTAAGGGATAGTTGGGGGTGATTTACTTTAGCCGAAGTAATTTAGGTGATTCTGGTATAGTTTGTTATGATTTTTTGCATTTTTTTGTAATTTTAAAGTGATTGGGCTTAGTTTGTTGCTGTAAAGTGTAGCTGGGGGTGATTTTTGATAGCCGAAGTAATTTAGGTGAGTTTGGCATAGTTTGCTATGGTTAGTAGCATTTTTTTGTAATTTAAAAATGATTGAATTTAGTTTGTTGTGGTAAGCGTTAGTTGGTGATGATTTAGAGCAGCCTAAGTAATTTAAGTGAGTCTGGCATAGTTTGTTATGATTTGTACACCTTTTTTTGTAATTTTAAGATGATATGGTTTGGTTTGTTGTGGTAAGGGATAGTTGGGGGTGATTTACTGTAGCCGAAGTAATTTAGGTGATTCTGGTATAGTTTGTTATGATTTTTAGCATTTTTTTGTAATTTTAAAGTGATTGGGCTTAGTTTGTTGCTGTAAAGTGTAGTTGGGGGTGATTTTTGATAGCCGAAGTAATTTAGGTGAGTTTGGCATAGTTTGCTGTGGTTAGTAGCATTTTTTGTAATTTAAAAGTGATTGGGTTTAGTTTGTTGTGGTAAGGGTTAGTTGGTGATGATTTAGAGTAGCCGAAGTAATTTAGGTGAGTTTGGCATAGTTTGTTATGATTTGTACACCTTTTTTTGTAATTTTAAAATGATATGGTATGGTTTGTTGTGGTAAGGGATAGTTGGGGGTGATTTACGGTAGCCGAAGTAATTTAGGTGATTCTGGTATAGTTTGTTATGATTTTTAGCATTTTTTTGTAATTTTAAAGTGATTGGGCTTAGTTTGTTGCTGTAATGTGTAGTTGGGGATGATTTTTGATAGCCGAAGTAATTTAGGTTAGTTTGGCATAGTTTGCTATGGTTAGTAGCATTTTTTTGTAATTTAAAAGTGATTGGGTTTAGTTTGTTGTGGTAAGGGTTAGTTGGTGATGATTTAGAGTAGCCGAAGTAATTTAGGTGAGTCTGGCATAGTTTGTTATGATTTGTACACCTTTTTTTGTAATTTTAAGATGATATGGTTTGGTTTGTTGTGGTAAGGGATAGTTGGGGGTGATTTACTGTAGCCGAAGTAATTTAGGTGATTCTGGTATAGTTTGTTATGATTTTTAGCATTTTTTTGTAATTATAAAGTGATTGGGCTTAGTTTGTTGCTGTAAAGTGTAGTTGGGGGTGATTTTTGATAGCCGAAGTAATTTAGGTGAGTTTGGCATAGTTTGCTATGGTTAGTAGCATTTTTTTGTAATTTAAAAATGATTGAATTTAGTTTGTTGTGGTAAGGGTTAGTTGGTGATGATTTAGAATAGCCTAAGTAATTTAAGTAAGTCTGGCATAGTTTGTTATGATTTGTACACCTTTTTTTGTAATTTTAAGATGATATGGTTTGGTTTGTTGTGGTAAGGGATAGTTGGGGGTGATTTACTGTAACCGAAGTAATTTAGGTGATTCTGGTATTGTTTGTTACGATTTTTAGCATTTTTTTGTAATTTTAAAGTGATTGGGCTTAGTTTGTTGCTGTAAAGTGTAGTTGGGGGTGATTTTTGATAGCCGAAGTAATTTAGGTGAGTTTGGCATAGTTTGCTAAGGTTAGTAGCATTTTTTTGTAATTTAAAAGTGATTGGGTTTAGTTTGTTGTGGTAAGGGTTAGTTGGTGATGATTTAGAGTAGCCGAAGTAATTTAGGTGAGTCTGGCATAGTTTGTTATGATTTGTACACCTTTTTTTGTAATTTTAAGATGATATGGTTTGGTTTGTTGTGGTATGGGATAGTTGGGGGTGATTTACTGTAGCCGAAGTAATTTAGGTGATTCTGGTATAGTTTGTTAAGATTTTTAGCATTTTTTTGTAATTTTAAAGTGATTGGGCTTAGTTTGTTGCTGTAAAGTGTAGTTGGGGGTGATTTTTGATAGCCGAAGTAATTTAGGTGAGTTTGGCATAGTTTGCTATGGTTAGTTGCATTTTTTTGTAATTTAAAAGTGATTGGGTTTAGTTTGTTGTGGTAAGGGTTAGTTGGTGATGATTTAGAGTAGCCGAAGTAATTTAGGTGAGTCTGGCATAGTTTGTTATGATTTGTACACCTTTTTTTGTAATTTTAAGATGATATGGTTTGGTTTGTTGTGGTAAGGGATAGTTGGGGGTGATTTACGATAGCCGAAGTAATTTAGGTGATTCTGGTATAGTTTGTTATGATTTTTTGCATTTTTTTGTAATTTTAAAGTGATTGGGCTTAGTTTGTTGCTGTAAAGTGTAGTTGGGGGTGATTTTTGATAGCGGAAGTAATTTAGGTGTGTTTGGCATAATTTGCTATGGTTGGTAGCATTTTTTTGTAATTTAAAAGTGATTGGGTTTAGTTTGTTGTGGTAAGGGTTAGTTGGTGATGATTTAGAGTAGCCGAAGTAATTTAGGTGAGTCTGGCATAGTTTGTTATGATTTGTACACCTTTTTTGGTAATTTTAAGATGATATGGTTTCTTTTGTTGTGGTAAGGGATAGTTGGGGGTGATTTACGGTAGCCGAAGTAATTTAGGTGAGTCTGGCATAGTTTGTTATGATTTGTACACCTTTTTTTGTAATTTTAAGATGATATGGTTTGGTTTGTTGTGGTATGGGATAGTTGGGGGTGATTTACTGTAGCCGAAGTAATTTAGGTGATTCTGGTATAGTTTGTTATGATTTTTAGCTTTTTTTTGTAATTTTAAAGTGATTGGGCTTAGTTTGTTGCTGTAATGTGTAGTTGGGGGTGATTTTTGATAGCCGAAGTAATTTAGGTGAGTTTGGCATAGTTTGCTTTGGTTAGTAGCATTTTTTTGTAATTTAAAAGTGATTGGGTTTTGTTTGTTGTGGTAAGGGTTAGTTGGTGATGATTTAGAGTAGCCGAAGTAATTTAGGTGAGTCTGGCATAGTTTGTTATGATTTGTACACCTTTTTTTGAAATTTTAAGATGATATGGTTTGGTTTGTTGTGGTAAGGGATAGTTTGGGGTGATTTACTGTAGCCGAAGTTATTTAGGTGATTCTGGTATAGTTTGTTATGATTTTTAGCATTTTTTTGTAATTTTAAAGTGATTGGGCTTAGTTTGTTGCTGTAAAGTGTAGTTGGGGGTGATTTTTGATAGCCGAAGTAATTTAGGTGAGTTTGGCATAGTTTGCTATGGTTAGTAGCATTTTTTTGTAATTTAAAAGTGATTGGGTATAGTTTGTTGTGGTAAGAATTAGTTGGTGATGATTTAGAGTAGCCGAAGTAATTTAGGTGAGTCTGGCATAGTTTGTTATGATTTGTACACATTTTTTTGTAATTTTAAGATGATATGGTTTGGTTTGTTGTGGTAAGGGATAGTTGGGGGTGATTTACGATAGCCGAAGTAATTTAGGTGATTCTGGTATAGTTTGTTATGATTTTTAGCATTTTTTTGTAATTTTAAAGTGATTGGGCTTAGTTTGTTGCTGTAAAGTGTAGTTGGGGGTGATTTTTGATAGCCGAAGTAATTTAGGTGAGTTTAGCATAGTTTGCTATGGTTAGTAGCATTTTTTTGTAATTTAAAAGTGACTGGGTTTAGTTTGTTGTGGTAAGGGTTTGTTGGTGATGAATTAGAGTAGCCGAAGTAATTTAGGTGAGTCTGGCATAGTTTGTTATGATTTGTACACCTTTTTTTGTAATTTTAAGATGATATGGTTTGGTTTGTTGTGGTAAGGGATAGTTGGGGGTGATTTACGGTAGCTGAAGTAATTTAGGTGATTCTGGTATAGTTTGTTATGATTTTTAGCATTTTTTTGTAATTTTAAAGTGATTGGGCTTAGTTTGTTGCAGTAAAGTGTAGTTGGGGGTGATTTTTGAGAGCCGAAGTAATTTAGGTGAGTTTGGCATAGTTTGCTATGGTTAGTAGCATTTTTTTGTAATTTAAAAGTGATTGGGTTTAGTTTGTTGTGGTAAGGGTTAGTTGGTGATGACTTAGAGGAGCCGAAGTAATTTAGGTGAGTCTGGCATAGTTTGTTATGATTTGTACACCTTTTTTTGTAATTTTAAGATGATATGGTTTGGTTTGTTGTGCTAAGGGATAGTTGGGGGTGATTTACGGTAGCCGAAGTAATTTAGGTGATTCTGGTATAGTTTGTTATGATTTTTAGCATTTTTTTGTAATTTTAAAGTGATTGGGCTTAGTTTGTTGCTGAAAAGTGTAGTTGGGGGTGATTTTTGATAGCGGAAGTAATTTAGGTGAGTTTGGCATAGTTTGCTATAGTTAGTAGCATTTTTTTGTAATTTAAAAGTGATTGGGTTTAGTTTGTTGTGGTAAGGGTTAGTTGGTGATGATTTAGAGTAGCCGAAGTAATTTAGGTGAGTCTGGCATAGTTTGTTATGATTTGTACACCTTTTTTTGTAATTTTAAGATGATATGGTTTCTTTTGTTGTGGTAAGGGATAGTTGGGGGTGATTTACGGTAGCCGAAGTAATTTAGGTGATTCTGGTATAGTTTGTTATGATTTTTAGCATTTTTTTGTAATTTTTAAGTGATTGGGCTTAGTTTGATGCTGTAATGTGTAGTTGGGGGTGATTTTTGATAGCCGAAGTAATTTAGGTGAGTTTGGCATAGTTTGCTATGGTTAGTAGCATTTTTTTGTAATTTAAAAGTGATTGGGTTTAGTTTGTTGTGGTAAGGGTTAGTTGGTGATGATTTAGAGTAGCCGAAGTAATTTAGGTGAGTCTGGCATAGTTTGTTATGATTTGTACAACTTTTTTTGTAATTTTAAGATGATATGGTTTCTTTTGTTGTGGTAAGGGATAGTTGGGGGTGATTTACGGTAGCCGAAGTAATTTAGGTGATTCTGGTATAGTTTGTTATGATTTTTAGCATTTTTTTGTAATTTTAAAGTGATTGGGCTTAGTTTGTTGCTGTAATGTGTAGTTGGGGGTGATTTTTGACAGCCGAAGTAATTTAGGTGAGTTTGGCATAGTTTGCTATGGTTAGTAGCATTTTTTTGTAATTTAAAAGTGATTGGGTTTAGTTTGTTGTGGTAAGGGTTAGTTGGTGATGATTTAGAGTAGCCGAAGTAATTTAGGTGAGTCTGGCATAGTTTGTTATGATTTGTACACCTTTTTTTGTAATTTTAAGATGATATGGTTTGGTTTGTTGTGGTAAGGGATAGTTGGGGGTGATTTACGGTAGCCGAAGTAACTTAGGTGATTCTGGTATAGTTTGTTATGATTTTTAGCATTTTTTTTGTAATTTTAAAGTGATTGGGCTTAGTTTGTTGCAGTAAAGTGTAGTTGGGGGTGATTTTTGAAAGCCGAAGTAATTTAGGTGAGTTTGGCATAGTTTGCTATGGTTAGTAGCATTTTTTTGTAATTTAAAAGTGATTGGGTTTAGTTTGTTGTGGTAAGGGTTAGTTGGTGATGATTTAGAGTAGCCGAAGAAATTTAGGTGAGTCTGGCATAGTTTGTTATGATTTGTACAACTTTTTTTGTAATTTTAACATGATATGGTTTCTTTTGTTGTGGTAAGGGATAGTTGGGGGTGATTTACGGTAGCCGAAGTAATTTAGGTGATTCTGGTATAGTTTGTTATGATTTTTAGCATTTTTTTGTAATTTTAAAGTGATTGGGCTTAGTTTGTTGTGGTAAGGGTTAGTTGGTGATGATTTAGAGTAGCCGAAGTAATTTAGGTGAGTCTGGCATAGTTTGTTATGATTTGTACACCTTTTTTTGTAATTTTAGGATGATATGGTTTGGTTTGTTGTGGTAAGGGATAGTTGGGGGTGATTTACTGTAGCCAAAGTAATTTAGGTGATTCTGGTATAGTTTGTTATGATTTTTAGCATTTTTTTGTAATTTTAAAGTGATTGGGCTTAGTTTGTTGCTGTAAAGTGTAGTTGGGGGTAATTTTTGATAGCCGAAGTAATTTAGGTGAGTTTGGCATAGTTTGCTATGGTTAGTAGCATTTTTTTGTAATTTAAAAGTGATTGGGTATAGTTTGTTGTGGTAAGGGTTAGTTGGTGATGATTTAGAGTAGCCGAAGTAATTTAGGTGAGTCTGGCATAGTTTGTTATGATTTGTACACCTTTTTTTGTAATTTTAAGATGATATGGTTTGGTTTGTTGTGGTAAGGGTTAGTTGGGGGTGATTTACGGTAGCCGAAGTAACTTAGGTGATTCTGGTATAGTTTGTTATGATTTTTAGCATTTTTTTGTAATTTCAAAGTGATTGGGCTTAGTTTGTTGCTGTAAAGTGTAGCTGGGGGTGATTTTTGATAGCCGAAGTAATTTAGGTGAGTTTGGCATACTTTGCTATGGTTAGTAGCATTTTTTTGTAATTTAAAAATGATTGAATTTAGTTTGTTGTGGTAAGGGTTAGTTGGTGATGATTTAGAGCAGCCTAAGTAATTTAAGTGAGTCTGGCATAGTTTGTTATGATTTGTACACCTTTTTTTGTAATTTTAAGATGATATGGTTTGGTTTGTTGTGGTAAGGGATAGTTGGGGGTGATTTACTGTAGCCGAAGTAATTTAGGTGATTCTGGTATAGTTTGTTATGATTTTTAGCATTTTTTTGTAATTTTAAAGTGATTGGGCTTAGTTTGTTGCTGTAAAGTGTAGTTGGGGGTGATTTTTGATAGCCGAAGTAATTTAGGTGAGTTTGGCATAGTTTGCTGTGGTTAGTAGCATTTTTTGTAATTTAAAAGTGATTGGGTTTAGTTTGTTGTGGTAAGGGTTAGTTGGTGATGATTTAGAGTAGCCGAAGTAATTTAGGTGAGTTTGGCATAGTTTGTTATGATTTGTACACCTTTTTTTGTAATTTTAAAATTATATGGTTTGGTTTGTTGTGGTAAGGGATAGTTGGGGGTGATTTACGGTAGCCGAAGTAATTTAGGTGATTCTGGTATAGTTTGTTATGATTTTTAGCATTTTTTTGTAATTTTAAAGTGATTGGGCTTAGTTTGTTGCTGTAATGTGTAGTTGGCGATGATTTTTGATAGCCGAAGTAATTTAGGTGAGTTTGGCATAGTTTGCTATGGTTAGTAGCATTTTTTTGTAATTTAAAAGTGATTGGGTTTAGTTTGTTGTGGTAAGGGTTAGTTGGTGATGATTTAGAGTAGCCGAAGTAATTTAGGTGAGTCTGGAATAGTTTGTTATGATTTGTACACCTTTTTTTGTAATTTTAAGATGATATGGTTTGGTTTGTTGTGGTAAGGGATAGTTGGGGGTGATTTACTGTAGCCGAAGTAATTTAGGTGATTCTGGTATAGTTTGTTATGATTTTTAGCATTTTTTTGTAATTTTAAAGTGATTGGGCTTAGTTTGTTGCTGTAAAGTGTAGTTGGGGGTGATTTTTGATAGCCGAAGTAATTTAGGTGAGTTTGGCATAGTTTGCTATGGTTAGTAGCATTTTTTTGTAATTTAAAAATGATTGGGTTTAGTTTGTTGTGGTCAGGGTTAGTTGGTGATGATTTAGTGTAGCCGAAGTAATTTAGGTGAGTCTGGCAGAGTTTGTTATGATTTGTACACCTTTTTTTGTAATTTTAAGATCATATGGTTTGGTTTGTTGTGGTAAGGGATAGTTGGGGGTGATTTACGGTAGCCGAAGTAATTTAGGTGATTCTGGAATAGTTTGTTATGATTTTTTGCATTTTTTTGTAATTTTAAAGTGATTGGGCTTAGTTTGTTGCTGTAAAGTGTATTTGGGGGTGATTTTTGATAGCCGAAGTAATTTAGGTGAGTTTGGCATAGTTTGCTATGGTTAGTAGCATTTTTTTGTAATTTAAAAGTGTTTGGGTTTAGTTTGTTGTGATAAGGATTAGTTGGTGATGATTTATGATAGCCGAAGTAATTTAGTTGAGTTTGGCATAGTTTGCTATGGTTACTAGCATTTTTTTGTAATTTAAAAGTGATTGGGTTTAGTTTGTTGTGGTAAGGGTTAGTTGGTGATGATTTAGAGTAGCCGAAGTAATTTAGGTGAGTTTGGCATAGTTTGTTATGATTTGTACACCTTTTTTTGTAATTTTAAAATTATATGGTTTGGTTTGTTGTGGTAAGGGATAGTTGGGGGTGATTTACGGTAGCCGAAGTAATTTAGGTGATTCTGGTATAGTTTGTTATGATTTTTAGCATTTTTTTGTAATTTTAAAGTGATTGGGCTTAGTTTGTTGCTGTAATGTGTAGTTGGCGATGATTTTTGATAGCCGAAGTAATTTAGGTGAGTTTGGCATAGTTTGCTATGGTTAGTAGCATTTTTTTGTAATTTAAAAGTGATTGGGTTTAGTTTGTTGTGGTAAGGGTTAGTTGGTGATGATTTAGAGTAGCCGAAGTAATTTAGGTGAGTCTGGAATAGTTTGTTATGATTTGTACACCTTTTTTTGTAATTTTAAGATGATATGGTTTGGTTTGTTGTGGTAAGGGATAGTTGGGGGTGATTTACTGTAGCCGAAGTAATTTAGGTGATTCTGGTATAGTTTGTTATGATTTTTAGCATTTTTTTGTAATTTTAAAGTGATTGGGCTTAGTTTGTTGCTGTAAAGTGTAGTTGGGGGTGATTTTTGATAGCCGAAGTAATTTAGGTGAGTTTGGCATAGTTTGCTATGGTTAGTAGCATTTTTTTGTAATTTAAAAATGATTGGGTTTAGTTTGTTGTGGTCAGGGTTAGTTGGTGATGATTTAGTGTAGCCGAAGTAATTTAGGTGAGTCTGGCAGAGTTTGTTATGATTTGTACACCTTTTTTTGTAATTTTAAGATCATATGGTTTGGTTTGTTGTGGTAAGGGATAGTTGGGGGTGATTTACGGTAGCCGAAGTAATTTAGGTGATTCTGGAATAGTTTGTTATGATTTTTTGCATTTTTTTGTAATTTTAAAGTGATTGGGCTTAGTTTGTTGCTGTAAAGTGTATTTGGGGGTGATTTTTGATAGCCGAAGTAATTTAGGTGAGTTTGGCATAGTTTGCTATGGTTAGTAGCATTTTTTTGTAATTTAAAAGTGTTTGGGTTTAGTTTGTTGTGATAAGGATTAGTTGGTGATGATTTATGATAGCCGAAGTAATTTAGTTGAGTTTGGCATAGTTTGCTATGGTTACTAGCATTTTTTTGTAATTTAAAAGTGATTGGGTTTAGTTTGTTGTGGTAAGGCTCAGTTGGTGATGATTTATGGTAGCAGAAGTAATTTAGGTGAGTTTGGCATAGTTTGCTATGGTTACTAGCATTTTTTTTTAATTTGAAAGTGATTGGGTTTAGTTTGTTGTGGTAAGGGTTAGTTGGTGATGATTTAGAGTAGCCGAAGTAATTTAGGTGAGTCTGGCATAGTTTGTTATGATTTGTACACCTTTTTTTGTAATTTTAAGATGATATGGTTTGGTTTGTTGTGGTAAGGGATAGTTGGGGGTGATTTACGATAGCCGAAGTAATTTAGGTGATTCTGGTATAGTTTGTTATGATTTTTTGCATTTTTTTGTAATTTTAAAGTGATTGGTCTTAGTTTGTTGCTGTAAAGTGTAGTTGGGGGTGATTTTTGATAGCCGAAGTAATTTAGGTGAGTTTAGCATAATTTGCAATGGTTAGTAGAATTTTTTTGTAATTTAAAAGTGATTGGGTTTAGTTTGTTGTGGTAAGGGTTAGTTGGTGATGAATTAGAGTAGCCGAAGTAATTTAGGTGAGTCTGGCATAGTTTGTTATGATTTGTACACCTTTTTTTGTAATTTTAAGATGATATGGTTTGGTTTGTTGTGGTAAGGGATAGTTGGGGGTGATTTACGGTAGCCGAAGTAATTTAGGTGATTCTGGTATAGATTGTTATGATTTTTAGCATTTTTTTGTAATTTTAAAGTGATTGGGCTTAGTTTGTTGCTGTAAAGTGTAGTTGGGGGTGATTTTTGATAGCCGAAGTAATTTAGGTGAGTTTGGCATAGTTTGCTATGGTTAGTAGCATTTTTTTGTAATTTAAAAATGATTGGGTTTAGTTTGTTGTGGTAAGGGTTAGTTGGTGATGATTTAGAGTTGCCGAAGTAATTTAGGTGAGTCTGGCATAGTTTGTTATAATTTGTACACCTTTTTTTGTAATTTTAAGATGATATGGTTTGGTTTGTTGTGGTAAGGGATAGTTGGGGGTGATTTACGGTAGCCGAAGTAATTTAGGTGATTCTGGTATAGTTTGTTATGATTTTTAGCATTTTTTTGTAATTTTAAAGTGATTGGGTTTAGTTTGTTGCTGTAAAGTGTAGTTGGGGGTGATTTTTAATAGCGGAAGTAATTTAGGTGTGTTTGGCATAATTTGCTATGGTTGGTAGCATTTTTTTGTAATTTAAAAGTGATTGGGTTTAGTTTGTTGTGGTAAGGGTTAGTTGGTGATGATTTAGAGTAGCCGAAGTAATTTAGGTGAGTCTGGCATAGTTTGTTATGATTTTTACACCTTTTTTTGTAATTTTAAGATGATATGGTTTCTTTTGTTGTGGTAAGGGATAGTTGGGGGTGATTTACGGTAGCCGAAGTAATTTAGGTGATTCTGGTATAGTTTGTTATGATTTTTTGCATTTTTTGTAATTTTAAAGTGATTGGGCTTAGTTTGTTGCTGTAAAGTGTAGTTGGGGGTGATTTTTGATAGCCGAAGTAATTTAGGTGAGTTTAGCCTAGTTTGCTATGGTTAGTAGCATTTTTTTGTAATTTAAAAGTGATTGGGTTTAGTTTGTTGTGGTAAGGGTTAGTTGGTGATGATTTAGAGTAGCCGAAGTAATTTAGGTGAGTCTGGCATAGTTTGTTATGATTTGTACACCTTTTTTTGTAATTTTAAGATGATATGGTTTGGTTTGTTGTGGTAAGGGATAGTTGGGGGTGATTTACTGTAGCCGAAGTAATTTAGGTGATTCTGGTATAGTTTGTTATGATTTTTAGCATTTTTTTGTAATTTTAAAGTGATTGGGCTTAGTTTGTTACTGTAAAGTGTAGCTGGGGGTGATTTTTGATAGCCGAAGTAATTTAGGTGAGTTTGGCATAGTTTGCTATGGTTAGTAGCATTTTTTTGTAATTTAAAAATGATTGAATTTAGTTTGTTGTGGTAAGGGTTAGTTGGTGATGATTTAGAATAGCCTAAGTAATTTAAGTAAGTCTGGCATAGTTTGTTATGATTTGTACACTTTTTTTTGTAATTTTAAGATGATATGGTTTGGTTTGTTGTGGTAAGGGATAGTTGGGGGTGATTTACTGTAACCGAAGTAATTTAGGTGTTTCTGGTATTGTTTGTTATGATTTTTAGCATTTTTTTGTAATTTTAAAGTGATTGGGCTTAGTTTGTTGCTGTAAAGTGTAGTTGGGGGTGATTTTTGATAGCCGAAGTAATTTAGGTGAGTTTGGCATAGTTTGCTAGGGTTAGTAGCATTTTTTTGTAATTTAAAAGTGATTGGGTTTAGTTTGTTGTGGTAAGGGTTAGTTGGTGATGATTTAGAGTAGCCGAAGTAATTTAGGTGAGTCTGGCATAGTTTGTTATGATTTGTACACCTTTTTTTTAATTTTAAGATGATATGGTTTGGTTTGTTGTGGTAAGGGATAGTTGGGGGTGATTTAGGGTAGCCGAAGTAATTTAGGTAATTCTGATATAGTTTGTTATGATTTATAGCATTTTTTTGTAATTTTAAAGTAATTGGGCTTAGTTTGTTGCTGTAAAGTGTAGTTGGGGGTGATTTTTGATTGCCGAAGTAATTTAGGTGAGTTTGGCATAGTTTGCTATGGTTAGTAGCATTTTTTTGTAATTTAAAAGTGATTGGGTTTAGTTTGTTGTGGTAAGGGTTAGTTGGTGATGATTTAGAGTAGCCGAAGTAATTTAGGTGAGTCTGGCATAGTTTGCTATGATTTGTACACCTTGTTTTGGAATTTTAAGATGATATGGTTTGGTTTGTTGTGGTAAGGGATAGTTGGGGGTGATTTACGGTAGCGGAAGTAATTTAGGTAATTCTGGTATAGTTTGTTATGATTTTTAGCATTTTTTTGTAATTTTAAAATGATTGGGCTTAGTTTGTTGCATTAAAGTGTCGTTGGGGGTGATTTTTGATAGCCGAAGTAATTTAGGTGAGTTTGGCCTAGTTTGCTATGGTTAGTAGCATTTTTTTGTAATTTAAAAGTGATTGGGTTTAGTTTGTTGTGGTAAGGGTTAGTTGGTGATGATTTAGAGTAGCCGAAGTAATTTAGGTGAGTCTGGCAGAGTTTGTTATGATTTGTACACCTTTTTTTGTAATTTTAAGATCATATGGTTTGGTTTGTTGTGGTAAGGGATAGTTGGGGGTGATTTACGGTAGCCGAAGTAATTTAGGTGATTCTGGAATAGTTTGTTATGATTTTTTGCATTTTTTTGTAATTTTAAAGTGATTGGGCTTAGTTTGTTGCTGTAAAGTGTATTTGGGGGTGATTTTTGATAGCCGAAGTAATTTAGGTGAGTTTGGCATAGTTTGCTATGGTTAGTAGCATTTTTTTGTAATTTAAAAGTGTTTGGGTTTAGTTTGTTGTGATAAGGATTAGTTGGTGATGATTTATGATAGCCGAAGTAATTTAGTTGAGTTTGGCATAGTTTGCTATGGTTACTAGCATTTTTTTGTAATTTAAAAGTGATTGGGTTTAGTTTGTTGTGGTAAGGCTCAGTTGGTGATGATTTATGGTAGCAGAAGTAATTTAGGTGAGTTTGGCATAGTTTGCTATTGTTACTAGCATTTTTTTGTAATTTGAAAGTGATTGGGTTTAGTTTGTTGTGGTAAGGGTTAGTTGGTGATGATTTAGAGTAGCCGAAGTAATTTAGGTGAGTCTGGCATAGTTTGTTATGATTTGTACACCTTTTTTTGTAATTTTAAGATGATATGGTTTGGTTTGTTGTGGTAAGGGATAGTTGGGGGTGATTTACGATAGCCGAAGTAATTTAGGTGATTCTGGTATAGTTTGTTATGATTTTTTGCATTTTTTTGTAATTTTAAAGTGATTGGTCTTAGTTTGTTGCTGTAAAGTGTAGTTGGGGGTGATTTTTGATAGCCGAAGTAATTTAGGTGAGTTTAGCATAGTTTGCTATGGTTAGTAGAATTTTTTTGTAATTTAAAAGTGATTGGGTTTAGTTTGTTGTGGTAAGGGTTAGTTGGTGATGAATTAGAGTAGCCGAAGTAATTTAGGTGAGTCTGGCATAGTTTGTTATGATTTGTACACCTTTTTTTGTAATTTTAAGATGATATGGTTTGGTTTGTTGTGGTAAGGGATAGTTGGGGGTGATTTACGGTAGCCGAAGTAATTTAGGTGATTCTGGTATAGTTTGTTATGATTTGTAGCATTTTTTTGTAATTTTAAAGTGATTGGGCTTAGTTTGTTGCTGTAAAGTGTAGTTGGGGGTGATTTTTGATAGCCGAAGTAATTTAGTTGAGTTTGGCATAGTTTGCTATGGTTACTAGCATTTTTTTGTAATTTAAAAGTGATTGGGTTTAGTTTGTTGTGGTAAGGCTCAGTTGGTGATGATTTATGGTAGCAGAAGTAATTTAGGTGAGTTTGGCATAGTTTGCTATGGTTACTAGCATTTTTTTGTAATTTGAAAGTGATTGGGTTTAGTTTGTTGTGGTAAGGGTTAGTTGGTGATGATTTAGAGTAGCCGAAGTAATTTAGGTGAGTCTGGCATAGTTTGTTATGATTTGTACACCTTTTTTTGTAATTTTAAGATGGTATGGTTTGGTTTGTTGTGGTAAGGGATAGTTGGGGGTGATTTACGATAGCCGAAGTAATTTAGGTGATTCTGGTATAGTTTGTTATGATTTTTTGCATTTTTTTGTAATTTTAAAGTGATTGGTCTTAGTTTGTTGCTGTAAAGTGTAGTTGGGGGTGATTTTTGATAGCCGAAGTAATTTAGGTGAGTTTAGCATAGTTTGCTATGGTTAGTAGAATTTTTTTGTAATTTAAAAGTGATTGGGTTTAGTTTGTTGTGGTAAGGGTTAGTTGGTGATGATTTAGAGTAGCCGAAGTAATTTAGGTGAGTCTGGCATAGTTTGTTATGATTTTTACACCTTTTTTTGTAATTTTAAGATGATATGGTTTGGTTTGTTGTGGTAAGGGATAGTTGGGGGTGATTTACTGTAACCGAAGTAATTTAGGTGATTCTGGTATTGTTTGTTATGATTTTTAGCATTTTTTTGTAATTTTAAAGTGATTGAGCTTAGTTTGTTGCTGTAAAGTGTAGTTGGGGGTGATTTTTGATAGCCGAAGTAATTTAGGTGAGTTTGGCATAGTTTGCTAGGGTTAGTAGCATTTTTTTGTAATTTAAAAGTGATTCGGTTTAGTTTGTTGTGGTAAGGGTTAGTTGGTGATGATTTAGAGTAGCCGAAGTAATTTAGGTGAGTCTGGCATAGTTTGTTATGATTTGTACACCTTTTTTTAATTTTAAGATGATATGGTTTGGTTTGTTGTGGTAAGGGATAGTTGGGGGTGATTTAGGGTAGCCGAAGTAATTTAGGTGATTCTGATATAGTTTGTTATGATTTATAGCATTTTTTTGTAATTTTAAAGTAATTGGGCTTAGTTTGTTGCTGTAAAGTGTAGTTGGGGGTGATTTTTGATTGCCGAAGTAATTTAGGTGAGTTTGGCATAGTTTGCTATGGTTAGTAGCATTTTTTTGTAATTTAAAAGTGATTGGGTTTAGTTTGTTGTGGTAAGGGTTAGTTGGTGATGATTTAGAGTAGCCGAAGTAATTTAGGTGAGTCTGGCATAGTTTGCTATGATTTGTACACCTTTTTTTGGAATTTTAAGATGATATGGTTTGGTTTGTTGTGGTAAGGGATAGTTGGGGGTGATTTACGGTAGCGGAAGTAATTTAGGTAATTCTGGTATAGTTTGTTATGATTT
The DNA here is from genome assembly GCA_964023215.1 of Eledona agricola. NCBI lineage: Eukaryota > Metazoa > Arthropoda > Insecta > Coleoptera > Tenebrionidae > Eledona > Eledona agricola. The sequence continues at coordinate 2,107,841 of CAXIEJ010000140.1, read as the reverse complement.
TTAGCATTTTTTTGTAATTTTAAAGTGATTGGGCTTAGTTTGTTGCATTAAAGTGTCGTTGGGGGTGATTTTTGATAGCCGAAGTAATTTAGGTGAGTTTGGCCTAGTTTGCTATGGTTAGTAGCATTTTTTTGTAATTTAAAAGTGATTGGGTTTAGTTTGTTGTGGTAAGGGTTAGTTGGTGATGATTTAGAGTAGCCGAAGTAATTTAGGTGAGTCTGGCAGAGTTTGTTATGATTTGTACACCTTTTTTTGTAATTTTAAGATCATATGGTTTGGTTTGTTGTGGTAAGGGATAGTTGGGGGTGATTTACGGTAGTCGAAGTAATTTAGGTGATTGTGGAATAGTTTGTTATGATTTTTTGCATTTTTTTGTAATTTTAAAGTGATTGGGCTTAGTTTGTTGCTGTAAGGTGTATTTGGGGGTGATTTTTGATAGCCGAAGTAATTTAGGTGAGTTTGGCATAGTTTGCTATGGTTAGTAGCATTTTTTTGTAATTTAAAAGTGTTTGGGTTTAGTTTGTTGTGATAAGGGTTAGTTGGTGATGATTTATGATAGCCGAAGTAATTTAGTTGAGTTTGGCATAGTTTGCTATGGTTACTAGCATTTTTTTGTAATTTAAAAGTGATTGGGTTTAGTTTGTTGTGGTAAGGCTCAGTTGGTGATGATTTATGGTAGCAGAAGTAATTTAGGTGAGTTTGGCATAGTTTGCTATGGTTACTAGCATTTTTTTGTAATTTGAAAGTGATTGGGTTTAGTTTGTTGTGGTAAGGGTTAGTTGGTGATGATTTAGAGTAGCCGAAGTAATTTAGGTGAGTCTGGCATAGTTTGTTATGATTTGTACACCTTTTTTTGTAATTTTAAGATGATATGGTTTGGTTTGTTGTGGTAAGGGATAGTTGGGGGTGATTTACGATAGCCGAAGTAATTTAGGTGATTCTGGTATAGTTTGTTAAGATTTTTTGCATTTTTTTGTAATTTTAAAGTGATTGGTCTTAGTTTGTTGCTGTAAAGTGTAGTTGGGGGTGATTTTTGATAGCCGAAGTAATTTAGGTGAGTTTAGCATAGTTTGCTATGGTTAGTAGAATTTTTTTGTAATTTAAAAGTGATTGGGTTTAGTTTGTTGTGGTAAGGGTTAGTTGGTGATGAATTAGAGTAGCCGAAGTAATTTAGGTGAGTCTGGCATAGTTTGTTATGATTTGTACACCTTTTTTTGTAATTTTAAGATGATATGGTTTGGTTTGTTGTGGTAAGGGATAGTTGGGGGTGATTTACGGTAGCCGAAGTAATTTAGGTGATTCTGGTATAGTTTGTTATGATTTTTAGCATTTTTTTGTAATTTTAAAGTGATTGGGCTTAGTTTGTTGCTGTAAAGTGTAGTTGGGGGTGATTTTTGATAGCCGAAGTAATTTAGGTGAGTTTGGCATAGTTTGCTATGGTTAGTAGCATTTTTTTGTAATTTAAAAATGATTGGGTTTAGTTTGTTGTGGTAAGGGTTAGTTGGTGATGATTTAGAGTTGCCGAAGTAATTTAGGTGAGTCTGGCATAGTTTGTTATAATTTGTACACCTTTTTTTGTAATTTTAAGATGATATGGTTTGGTTTGTTGTGGTAAGGGATAGTTGGGGGTGATTTACGGTAGCCGAAGTAATTTAGGTGATTCTGGTATAGTTTGTTATGATTTTTAGCATTTTTTTGTAATTTTAAAGTGATTGGGCTTAGTTTGTTGCTGTAAAGTGTAGTTGGGGGTGATTTTTAATAGCGGAAGTAATTTAGGTGTGTTTGGCATAATTTGCTATGGTTGGTAGCATTTTTTTGTAATTTAAAAGTGATTGGGTTTAGTTTGTTGTGGTAAGGGTTAGTTGGTGATGATTTAGAGTAGCCGAAGTAATTTAGGTGAGTCTGGCATAGTTTGTTATGATTTGTACACCTTTTTTTGTAATTTTAAGATGATATGGTTTCTTTTGTTGTGGTAAGGGATAGTTGGGGGTGATTTACGGTAGCCGAAGTAATTTAGGTGATTCTGGTATAGTTTGTTATGATTTTTTGCATTTTTTTGTAATTTTAAAGTGATTGGGCTTAGTTTGTTGCTGTAAAGTGTAGTTGGGGGTGATTTTTGATAGCCTAAGTAATTTAGGTGAGTTTAGCCTAGTTTGCTATGGTTAGTAGAATTTTTTTGTAATTTAAAAGTGATTGGGTTTAGTTTGTTGTGGTAAGGGTTAGTTGGTGATGATTTAAAGTAGCCGAAGTAATTTAGGTGAGTCTGGCATAGTTTGTTATGATTTGTACACCTTTTTTTGTAATATTAAGATGATATGGATTGGTTTGTTGTGGTAAGGGTTAGTTGGTGATGATTTATGGTAGCCGAAGTAATTTAGGTGAGTTTGGCGTAGTTTGCTATGGTTACTAGCATTTTTTTGTAATTTAAAAGTGATTGGGTTTAGTTTGTTGTGGTAAGGGTTAGTTGGTGATGATTTAGAGTAGCCGAAGTAATTTAGGTGAGTCTGGCATAGTTTGCTATGATTTGTACACCTTTTTTTGTAATTTTAAGATGATATAGTTTGGTTTGTTGTGTTAAGGGATAGTTGGGGGTGATTTACGGTAGCCGAAGTAATTTAGGTGATTTTGGTATAGTTTGTTATGATTTTTAGCATTTTTTGTTATTTTAAAATGATTGGCCTTAGTTTGTTGCTGTAAAGTGTAGTTGGGGGTGGTTTTTGATAGCCAAATTAATTTAGGTGAGTTTGGCATAGTTTGCTATGGTTAGTAGCATTTTTTTGTAATTTAAAAGTGATTGGGTTTAGTTTGTTGTGGTAAACGTTAGTTGGTGATGATTTATGGTTGCCGAAGTAATTTAGGTGAGTTTGGCATAGTTTGCTATGGTTACGCATTTTCTTGTAATTTAAAAGTGATTGGGTTTAGTTTGTTGTGGTAAGGGTTAGTTGGTGATGATTTAGAGTAGCCGAAGTAATTTAGGTGAGTCTGGCAGAGTTTGTTATGATTTGTACACCTTTTTTTGTAATTTTAAGATCATATGGTTTGGTTTGTTGTGGTAAGGGATAGTTGGGGGTGATTTACGGTAGCCGAAGTAATTTAGGTGATTCTGGAATAGTTTGTTATGATTTTTTGCATTTTTTTGTAATTTTAAAGTGATTGGGCTTAGTTTGTTGCTGTAAAGTGTATTTGGGGGTGATTTTTGATAGCCGAAGTAATTTAGGTGAGTTTGGCATAGTTTGCTATGGTTAGTAGCATTTTTTTGTAATTTAAAAGTGATTGGGTTTAGTTTGTTGTGATAAGGGTTAGTTGGTGATGATTTATGATAGCCGAAGTAATTTAGTTGAGTTTGGCATAGTTTGTTATGGTTACTAGCAATTTTTTGTAATTTAAAAGTGATTGGGTTTAGTTTGTTGTGGTAAGGCTCAGTTGGTGATGATTTATGGTAGCAGAAGTAATTTAGGTGAGTTTGGCATAGTTTGCTATGGTTACTAGCATTTTTTTGTAATTTAAAAGTGATTGGGTTTAGTTTGTTGTGGTAAGGGTTAGTTGGTGATGATTTAGAGTAGCCGAAGTAATTTAGGTGAGTCTGGCAGAGTTTGTTATGATTTGTACACCTTTTTTTGTAATTTTAAGATCATATGGTTTGGTTTGTTGTGGTAAGGGATAGTTGGGGGTGATTTACGGTAGCCGAAGTAATTTAGGTGATTCTGGAATAGTTTGTTATGATTTTTTGCATTTTTTTGTAATTTTAAAGTGATTGGGCTTAGTTTGTTGCTGTAAAGTGTATTTGGGGGTGATTTTTGATAGCCGAAGTAATTTAGGTGAGTTTGGCATAGTTTGCTATGGTTAGTAGCATTTTTTTGTAATTTAAAAGTGATTGGGTTTAGTTTGTTGTGATAAGGGTTAGTTGGTGATGATTTATGATAGCCGAAGTAATTTAGTTGAGTTTGGCATAGTTTGTTATGGTTACTAGCATTTTTTTGTAATTTTAAAGTGATTGGGCTTAGTTTGTTGCTGTAAAGTGTAGTTGGGGGTGATTTTTGAAATCTGAAGTAATTTAGGTGAGTTTGGCATTGTTTGCTATGGTTAGTAGCATTTTTTTGTAATTTAAAAGTGATTGGGTTTAGTTTGTTGTGGTAAGGATTAGTTGGTGATGATTTATGGTAGCCGAAATAATTTAGGTGAGTTTGGCATAGTTTGCTATGGTTACTAGCATTTTTTTGTAATTTAAAAGTGATTGGGTTTAGTTTGTTGTGGTAAGGGTTAGTTGGTGATGATTTAGAGTAGCCGAAGTAATTTAGGTGAGTCTGGCATAATTTGTTATAATTTGTACACCTTTTTTTGTAATTTTAAGATGATATGGTTTGGTTTGGTGTGGTAAGGGATAGTTGGGGGTGATTTACGGTAGCGGAAGTAATTTAGGTGATTCTGGTATAGTTTGTTATGATTTTTAGCATTTTTTTGTAATTTTAAAGTGATTGGCTTAGTTTGTTGCTGTAAAGTGTAGTTGGGGGTGATTTTTGATAGCAGAAGTAATTTAGGTGAGTTTGGCATAGTTTGCTATGGTTAGTAGCATTTTTTTGTAATTTAAAAGTGATTGGGTTTAGTTTGTTCTGGTAAGGGTTAGTTGGTGTTGATTTATGGTAGCCGAAGTAATTTAGGTGAATTTGGCATAGTTTGCTACGGTTACTAGCATTTTTTTGTAATTTAAAAGTGATTGGGTTAGGTTGTTGTGGTAAGGGTTAGTTGGTGATGATTTAGATTAGCCGAAGTAATTTAGGTGAGTCTGGCATAGTTTGTTATGATTTGTACACCTTTTTTTGTAATTTTAAGATCATATGGTTTGGTTTGTTGTGGTAAGGGATAGTTGGGGGTGATTTACGGTAGCCGAAGTAATTTAGGTGATTCTGGAATAGTTTGTTATGATTTTTTGCATTTTTTTGTAATTTTAAAGTGATTGGGCTTAGTTTGTTGCTGTAAAGTGTATTTGGGGGTGATTTTTGATAGCCGAAGTAATTTAGGTGAGTTTGGCATAGTTTGCTATGGTTAGTAGCATTTTTTTGTAATTTAAAAGTGATTGGGTTTAGTTTGTTGTGATAAGGGTTAGTTGGTGATGATTTATGATAGCCGAAGTAATTTAGGTGAGTCTGGCAGAGTTTGTTATGATTTGTACACCTTTTTTTGTAATTTTAAGATGATATGGTTTGGTTTGTTGTGGTAAGGGATAGTTGGGGGTGATTTACGGTAGCCGAAGTAATTTAGGTGATTCTGGTATAGTTTGTTATGATTTTTAGCATTTTTTTGTAATATTAAAGTGATTGGGCTTAGTTTGTTGCTGTAAAGTGTAGTTGAGGGTGATTTTTGATAGCCGAAGTAATTTAGGTGAATTTGGCATAGTTTGCTATGGTTACTAGCATTTTTTTGTAATTTAAAAATGATTGGGTTTAGTTTGTTGTGGTAAGGGTTAGTTGGTGATGATTTATAATAGCCGAAGTAATTTAGGTGAGTTTGGCATAGTTTGCTATGGTTACTAGCATTTTTTTGTAATTTAAAAGTGATTGGGTTTAGTTTGTTGTGGTAAGGGTTAGTTGGTGATGATTTAGAGTAGCCGAAGTAATTTAGGTGAGTCTGGCATAGTTTGTTATGATTTGTACACCTTTTTGTGTAATTTTAAGATGATATGGTTTGGTTTGTTGTGGTAAGGGATAGTTGGGGGTGATTTACGGTAGCCGAAGTAATTTAGGTGATTCTGGTATAGTTTGTTATGATTTTTATAATTTTTTTGTAATTTTAAAGTGATTGGGCTTAGTTTATTGCTGTAAAGTGTAGCTAGGTGTGATTTTTGATAGCCGAAATAATTTAGGTGAGTTTGGCATAGTTTGCTATGGTTAGTAGCATTTTTTTGTAATTTAAAAATGATTGGGTTTAGTTTGTTGTGGTAAGGGTTAGTTGGTGATGATTTATAATAGCCGAAGTAATTTAGGTGAGTTTGGCATAGTTTGCTATGGTTACTAGCATTTTTTTGTAATTTAAAAGTGATTGGGTTTAGTTTGTTGTGGTAAGGGTTAGTTGGTGATGATTTAGAGTAGCCGAAGTAATTTAGGTGAGTCTGGCATAGTTTGTTATGATTTGTACACCTTTTTTTGTAATTTTAAGATGATATGGTTTGGTTTGTTTTGGTAAGGGATAGTTGGGGGTGATTTACGGTAGCCGAAGTAATTTACGTGATTCTGGTATAGTTTGTTATGATTTTTAACATTTTTTTGTAATTTTAAAGTGATTGGGCTTAGTTTGCTGCTGTAAAGTGTAGTTGGGGGTGATTTTTGATAGCCGAAGTAATTTAGGTGAGTTTGACATAGTTTGCTATGGTTAGTAGCATTTTTTTGTAATTTAAAAGTGATTGGGTTTAGTTTGTTGTGGTAAGGGTTAGTTGGTGATGATTTATGGTAGCCGAAGTAATTTAGGTGAGTTTGGCAGTTTGCTATGGTTACTAGCATTTTTTTGTAATTTAAAAGTGATTGGGTTTAGTTTGTTGTGGTAAGGGTTAGTTGGTGATGATTTAGAGTAGCCGAAGTAATTTAGGTGAGTCTGGCATAGTTTGTTATGATTTGTACACCTTTTTTTGTAATTTAAAGATGATATGGTTTGGTTTGTTGTGGTAAGGGATAGTTGGGGGTGATTTACGGTAGCCGAAGTAATTTAGGTGATTCTGGTATAGTTTGTTATGATTTTTAGCATTTTTTTGTAATTTTAAAGTGATAGGGCTTAGTTTGTTGCTGTAAAGTGTAGTTGGGGGCAATTTTTGATAGCCGAAGTAATTTAGGTGAGTTTGACATAGTTTGCTATGGTTAGTAGCATTTTTTTGTAATTTAAAAGTGATTGGGTTTAGTTTGTTGTGGTAAGGGTTAGTTGGTGATGATTTATGGTAGCCGAAGTAATTTAGGTGAGTTTGGCATAGTTTGCTATGGTTACTAGCATTTTTTTGTAATTTAAAAGTGATTGGGTTTAGTTTGTTGTGGTAAGGGTTAGTTGGTGATGATTTAGAGTAGCCGAAGTAATTTAGGTGAGTCTGGCATAGTTTGTTACGATTTGTACACCTTTTTTTGTAATTTAAAGATGATATGGTTTGGTTTGTTGTGGTAAGGGATAGTTGGGGGTGATTTACGGTAGCCGAAGTAATTTAGGTGATTCTGGTATAGTTTGTTATGATTTTTAGCATTTTTTTGTAATTTTAAAGTGATAGGGCTTAGTTTGTTGCTGTAAAGTGTAGTTGGGGGCAATTTTTGATAGCCGAAGTAATTTAGGTGAGTTTGGCCTAGCTTGCTATGGTTAGTAGCATTTTTCTGTAATTTAAAAGTGATTGGGTTTAGTTTGTTGTGGTAAGGGTTAGTTGGTGATGATTTATTGTTGCCGAAGTAATTTAGGTGAGTTTGGCAAAGTTTGCTATGGTTACTAGCATTTTTTTGTAATTTAAAAGTGATTGGGTTTAGTTTGTTGTGGTAAGGGTTAGTTGGTGATGATTTAGAGTAGCCGAAGTAATTTAGGTGAGTCTGGCATAGTTTGTTATGATTTGTACACCTTTTTTTGTAATTTTAAGATGATATGGTTTGGTTTGTTGTGGTACGGTATAGTTGGGGGTGATTTACGGTAGCCGAAGTAATTTAGGTGATTCTGGTATAGTTTGTTATGATTTTTAACATTTTTTTGTAATTTTAAAGTGATTGGGCTTAGTTTGTTGCTGTAAAGTGTAGTTGGGGGTGATTTTTGATAGCCGAAGTAATTAGGTGAGTTTGGCATAGTTCGCTATAATTAGTAGCATTTTTTTGTAATTTAAAAGTGATTGGGTTTAGTTTGTTGTGGTAAGGGTTAGTTGGTGATGATTTATGGTAGCCAAAGTAATTTAGGTGAGTTTGGCATAGTTTGCTATGGTTACTAGCATATTTTTGTAATTTAAAAGTGATTGGGTTTAGTTTGTTGTGGTAAGGGTTAGTTGGTGATGATTTAGAGTAGCCGAAGTAATTTAGGTGAGTCTGGCATAGTTTGTTATGATTTGTACACCTTTTTTTGTAATTTTAAGATGATATGGTTTGGTTTGTTGTGGTAAGGGATAGTTGGGGGTGATTTACGGTAGCCGAAGTAATTTAGGTGATTCTGCTATAGTTTGTTATGATTTTTATAATTTTTTTGTAATTTTAAAGTGATTGGGCTTAGTTTATTGCTGTAAATTGTAGCTGGGTGTGATTTTTGATAGCCGAAATAATTTAGGTGAGTTTGGCATAGTTTGCTATGGTTAGTAGCATTTTTTTGTAATTTAAAAATGATTGGGTTTAGTTTGTTGTGGTAAGGGTTAGTTGGTGATGATTTATAATAGCCGAAGTAATTTAGGTGTGTTTGGCATAGTTTGCTATGGTTTCTAGCATTTTTTTGTAATTTAAAAGTGATTGGGTTTAGTTTGTTGTGGTAAGGGTTAGTTGGTGATGATTTAGAGTAGCCGAAGTAATTTAGGTGAGTCTGGCATAGTTTGTTATGATTTGTACACCTTTTTTTGTAATTTTAAGATGATATGGTTTGGTTTGTTGTGGTAAGGGATAGTTGGGGGTGATTTACGGTAGCCGAAGTAATTTAGGTGATTCTGGTATAGTTTGTTATGATTTTTAACATTTTTTTGTAATTTTAAAGTGATTGGGCTTAGTTTGTTGCTGTAAAGTGTAGTTGGGGGTGATTTTTGATAGCCGAAGTAATTAGGTGAGTTTGGCATAGTTCGCTATGGTTAGTAGCATTTTTTTGTAATTTAAAAGTGATTGGGTTTAGTTTGTTGTGGTAAGGGTTAGTTGGTGATGATTTATGGTAGCCAAAGTAATTTAGGTGAGTTTGGCATAGTTTGCTATGGTTACTAGCATATTTTTGTAATTTAAATGTGATTGGGTTTAGTTTGTTGTGGTAAGGGTTAGTTGGTGATGATTTAGAGTAGCCGAAGTAATTTAGGTGAGTCTGGCATAGTTTGTTATGATTTGTACACCTTTTTTTGTAATTTTAAGATGATATGGTTTGGTTTGTTGTGGTAAGGGATAGTTGGGGGTGATTTACGGTAGTCGAAGTAATTTAGGTGATTCTGGTATAGTCTGTTATGATTTTTATCATTTTTTTGTAATTTTAAAGTGATTGGGCTTAGTTTATTGCTGTAAAGTGTAGCTGGGTGTGATTTTTGATAGCCGAAATAATTTAGGTGAGTTTGGCATAGTTTGCTATGGTTAGTAGCATTTTTTTGTAATTTAAAATTGATTGGGTTTAGTTTGTTGTGGTAAGGGTTAGTTGGTGATGATTTATGGTAGCCGAAGTAATTTAGGTGAGTTTGGCATAGTTTGCTATGGTTACTAGCATTTTTTTGTAATTTAAAATGATTGGGTATAGTTTGTTGTGGTAAGGGTTAGTTGGTAATGATTTAGAGTAGCCGAAGTAATTTAGGTGAGTCTGGCATAGTTTGTTATGATTTGTACACCTTTTTTTGTAATTTTAAGATGATATGGTTTGGTTTGTTGTGGTAAGGGATAGTCGGGGTGATTTACGGTAGCCGAAGTAATTTAGGTGATTCTGGTATAGTTTGTTATGATTTTTAGCATTTTTTTGTAATTTTAAAGTGATTGGGCTTAGTTCGTTGCTGTAAAGTGTAGTTGGGGGTGATTTTTGATAGCCGAAGTAATTTAGGTGAGTTTGGCATAGTTTGCTATGGTTAGTAGCATTTTTTTGTAATTTAAAAGTGATTGGGTTTAGTTTGTTGTGGTAAGGGTTAGTTGGTGATGATTTATGGTAGCCGAAGTAATTTAGGTGAATTTGGCATAGTTTGCTATGGTTACTAGCATTTTTTTGTAATTTAAAAGTGATTGGGTTTAGTTTGTTGTGGTAAGGGTTAGTTGGTGATGATTTATGGTAGCCGAAGTAATTTAGGTGAGTTTGGCATAGTTTGTTATGGTTACTAGCATTTTTTTGTAATTTAAAAGTGATTGGGTTTAGTTTGTTGTGGTAAGGGTTAGTTGGTGATGAATATAGAGTAGCCGAAGTAATTTAGGTGAGTCTGGCAGAGTTTGTTATGATTTGTACACCTTTTTTTGTAATTTTAAGATGATATGGTTTGGTTTGTTGTGGTAAGGGATAGTTGGGGGTGATTTACAGTAGCCGAAGTAATTTAGGTGATTCTGGTATAGTTTGTTATGATTTTTAGCATTTTTTTGTAATATTAAAGTGATTGGGCTTAGTTTGTTGCTGTAAAGTGTAGTTGAGGGTGATTTTTGATAGCCGAAGTAATTTAGGTGAGTCTGGCATAGTTTGCTATGGTTAGTAGCATTTTTTTGTAATTTAAAAGTGATTGGGTTTAGTTTGTTGTGGTAAGGGCTAGTTGGTGATGATTTATGGTAGCCGAAGTAATTTAGGTGAATTTGGCATAGTTTGCTATGGTTACTAGCATTTTTTTGTAATTTAAAAGTGATTGGGTTTAGTTTGTTGTGGTAAGGGTTAGCTGGTGATGATTTAGAGTAGCCAAAGTAATTTAATTGAGTCTGGCATAGTTTGTTATGATTTGTACACTTTTTTTTGTAATTTTAAGATGATATGGTTTGGTTTGTTGTCGTAAGGGATAGTTGGGGGTGATTTACGGAAGCCGAAGTAATTTAGGTGAATCTGGTATAGTTTGTTATGATTTTTAGCATTTTTTTGTAACTTTAAAGTGATTGGGATTAGTTTGTAGCTGTAAAGTGTAGTTGGGGGTGATTTTTGATAGCCGAAGTAATTTAGGTGAGTTTGGCATAGTTTGCTATGGTTAGTAGCATTTTTTTGTAATTTAAAAGTGATTGGGTTTAGTTTGTTGTGGTAAGGGTTAGTTGGTGATGATTTATGGTAGCCGAAGTAATTTAGGTGAGTTTGGCATAGTTTGCTATGGTTACTAGCATTTTTTTGTAATTTAAAATGATTGGGTATAGTTTGTTGTGGTAAGGGTTAGTTGGTGATGATTTAGAGTAGCCGAAGTAATTTAGGTAAGTCTGGCATAGTTTGTTATGATTTGTACACCTTTTTTTGTAATTTTAAGATGATATGGTTTGGTTTGTTGTGGTAAGGGATAGTTGGGGGTGATTTACGGTAGCCGAAGTAATTTAGGTGATTCTGGTATAGTTTGTTATGATTTTTATAATTTTTTTGTAATTTCAAAGTGATTGGGCTTAGTTTATTGCTGTAAAGTGTAGCTGGGTGTGATTTTTGATAGCCGAAATAATTTAGGTGAGTTTGGCATAGTTTGCTATGGTTAGTAGCATTTTTTTGTAATTTAAAAATGATTGGGTTTAGTTTGTTGTGGTAAGGGTTAGTTGGTGATGATTTATAATAGCCGAAGTAATTTAGGTGAGTTTGGCATAGTTTGCTATGGTTACTAGCATTTTTTTGTAATTTAAAAGTGAATGGGTTTAGTTTGTTGTGGTAAGGGTTAGTTGGTGATGATTTAGAGTAGCCGAAGTAATTTAGGTGAGTCTGGCATAGTTTGTTCTGATTTGTACACCTTTTTTTGTAATTTTAAGATGATATGGTTTGGTTTGTTGTGGTAAGGGATAGTTGGGGGTGATTTACGGTAGCCGAAGTAATTTAGGTGATTCTGGTATAGTTTGTTATGATTTTTAGCATTTTTATGTAATTTTAAAGTGATTGGGCTTAGTTTGTTGTTGTAAAGTGTAGTTGGGGGTGATTTTTGATAGCCGAAGTAATTTAGGTGAGTTTGGCATAGTTTGCTATGATTACTAGCATTTTTTTGTAATTTAAAAATGATTGGATTTAGTTTGTTGTGGTAAAGGTTAGTTGGTGATGATTTAGAGTAGCCGAAGTAATTTAGGTAAGTCTGGCATAGTTTGTTATGATTTGTACACCTTTTATTGTAATTTTAAAATGATATGGTTTGGTTTGTTGTGGTAAGGGATCGTTGGGGGTGATTTACGGTAGCCGAAGTAATATAGGTAATTCTGGTATAGTTTGTTATGATTTTTAGCATTTTTTTGTAATTTTAAAGTGATTGGGCTTAGTTTGTTGCTGTAAAGTGTAGTTGGGGGTGATTTTTGATAGCCGAAGTAATTTAGGTGAGTTTGGCATAGTTTGCTATGGTTAGTAGCATTTTTTTGTAATTTAAAAGTGATTGGGTTTAGTTTGTTGTGGTAAGGGTTAGTTGGTGATGATTTATGGTAGCCGAAGTAATTTAGGTGAGTTTGGCATAGTTTGCTATGGTTACTAGCATTTTTTTGTAATTTAAAAGTGATTGGGTTTAGTTTGTTGTGGTAAGGGTTAGTTGGTGATGATTTAGAGTAGCCGAAGTAATTTAGGTGAGTCTGGCATAGTTTGTTATGATTTGTACACCTTTTTTTGTAATTTTAAGATGATATGATTTGGTTTGTTGTGGTAAGGGATAGTTGGGGGTGATTTACGGTAGCCGAAGTAATATAGGTAATTCTGGTATAGTTTGTTATGATTTTTAGCATTTTTTTGTAATTTTAAAGTGATTGGGCTTAGTTTGTAGCTGTAAAGTGTAGTTGGGGTGATTTTTGATAGCCGAAGTATTTTAGGTGAGTTTGGCATAGTTTGCTATGGTTAGTAGCATTTTTTTGTAATTTAAAAGTGATTGGGTTTAGTTTGTTGTGGTAAGGGTTTGTTGGTGATGATTTATGGTAGCCGAAGTAATTTAGGTGAGTTTGGCATAGTTTGCTATGATTACTAGCATTTTTTTGTAATTTAAAAATGATTGGATTTAGTTTGTTGTGGTAAAGGTTAGTTGGTGATGATTTAGAGTAGCCGAAGTAATTTAGGTGAGTCTGGTATAGTTTGTTATGATTTGTATACCTTTTATTGTAATTTTAAGATGATATGGTTTGGTTTGTTGTGGTAAATGATAGTTGGGGGTGATTTGCGGTAGCCGAAGTAATTTAGGTGATTCTGGTATTGTTCGTTATGATTTTTAGCATTTTTTTGTAATTTTAAAGTGATTTGGCTTAGTTTGTTGCTGTAAAGTGTAGTTGGGGGCGATTTTTGATAGCCGAAGTAATTTAGTTTAGTTTGGCATAGTTTGCTATGGTTAGTAGCATTTTTTTGTAATTTAAAAATTATTGGTTTTAGTTTGTTGTGGTAAGGGTTAGTTGGTGATGATTTATGGTAGCCGAAGTAATTTAGGTGAGTTTGGCATAGTTTGCTATGGTTACTAGCATTTTTTTGTAATGTAAAAGTGATTGGGTTTAGTTTGTTGTGGTAAGGGTTAGTTGGTGATGATTTAGAGTAGCCGAAGTAATTTAGGTGAGTCTGGCATAGTTTGTTATGATTTGTACACCTTTTTTTGTAATTTTAAGATGATATGGTTTGGTTTGTTGTGGTAAGGGATAGTTGGGGGTGATTTACGGTAGCCGAAGTAATTTAGGTGATTCTGGTATAGTTTGTAATGATTTTTAGCATTTTTTTTGTAATTTTAAAGTGATTGGGCTTAGTTCGTTGCTGTAAAGTGTAGTTGGGGTGATTTTTGATAGCCGAAGTAATTTAGGTGTGTTTGGCATAGTTTGCCATGGTTAGTAGCATTTTTTTGTAATTTAAAAGTGATTGGGTTTAGTTTGTTGTGGTAAGGGTTAGTCGGTGATGATTTATGGTAGCCGAAGTAATTTAGGTGAGTTTGGCATAGTTTGCTATGGTTACTAGCATTTTTTTGTAATTTAAAAGTGATTGGGTTTAGTTTGTTGTGGTAAGGGTTAGTTGGTGATGATTTAGATTAGCCGAAGTAATTTAGGTGAGTCTGGCATAGTTTGTTATGATTTGTACACCTTTTTTTGTAATTTTAAGATGATATGGTTTGGTTTGTTGTGGTAAGGGATAGTTGGGGGTGATTTACGGTAGCCGAAGTAATTTAGGTGATTCTGGTATAGTTTGTTATGATTTTTAGCATTTTTTTTTAATTTTAAAGTGATTGGGCTTAGTTTGTTGCTGTAAAGTGTAGTTGGGGGTGATTTTTGATAGCCGAAGTAATTTAGGTGAGTTTGGCATAGTTCGCTATGGTTAGTAGCATTTTTTTGTAATTTAAAAGTGATTGGGTTTAGTTTGTTGTGGTAAGGGTTAGTTGGTGAAGATTTAGAGTAGCCGAAGTAATTTAGGTGAGTCTGGCATAGTTTGTTATGATTTGTACACCTTTTTTTGTAATTTTAAGATGATATGGTTTGGTTTGTTGTGGTAAGGGATAGTTGGGGGTGATTTACGGTAGCCGAAGTAATTTAGGTGATTCTGGTATAGTTTGTTATGATTTTTAGCATTTTTTTGTAATTTTAAAGTGATTGGGCTTAGTTTGTTGCTGTAAAGTGTAGTTGGGGGTGATTTTTGATAGCCGAAGTAATTTAGGTGAGTTTGGCATAGTTTGCTATGGTTAGTAGCATTTTTTTGTAATTTAAAAGTGATTGCGTTTAGTTTGTTGTGGTAAGGGTTAGTTGGTGATGATTTATGGTAGCCGAAGTAATTTAGGTGAGTTTGGCATAGTTTGCTATGGTTACTAGCATTTTTTTGTAATTTAAAAGTGATTGGGTTTAGTTTGTTGTGGTAAGGGTTAGTTGGTGATGATTTAGAGTAGCCGAAGTAATTTAGGTGAGTCTGGCATAGTTTGTTATGATTTGTACACCTTTTTTTGTAATTTTAAGATGATATGGTTTGGTTTGTTGTGGTAAGGGATAGTTGGGGGTGATTTACGGTAGCCGAAGTAATTTAGGTGATTCTGGTATAGTTTGTTATGATTTTTAGCATTTTTTTGTAATTTTAAAGTGATTGGGCTTAGTTTGTTGCTGTAAAGTGTAGTTGGGGGTGATTTTTGATAGCCGAAGTAATTTAGGTGAGTTTGGCATAGTTTGCTATGGTTACTAGCATTTTTTTGTAATTTAAAAGTGATTGGGTTTAGTTTGTTGTGGTAAGGGTTAGTTGGTGATGATTTAGAGTAGCCGAAGTAATTTAGGTGATTCTGGCATAGTTTGTTATGATTTGTACACCTTTTTTTGTAATTTTAAGATGATATGGTTTGGTTTGTTGTGGTAAGGGATAGTTGGGGGTGATTTACGGTAGCCGAAGTAATTTAGGTGATTCTGGTATATTTTGTTATGATTTTTATAATTTTTTTGTAATTTTAAAGTGATTGGGCTTAGTTTATTGCTGTAAAGTGTAGCTGGGTGTTACTTTTGATAGCCGAAATAATTTAGGTGAGTTTGGCATAGTTTGTTATGGTTAGTAGCATTTTTTTGTAATTTAAAAATAATTGGGTTTAGTTTGTTGTGGTAAGGGTTAGTCGGTGATGATTTATGGTAGCCGAAGTAATTTAGGTGACTTTGGCATAGTTTGCTATGGTTACTAGCATTTTTTTGTAATTTAAAAGTGATTGGGTTTAGTTTGTTGTGGTAAGGGTTAGTTGGTGATGATTTAGATTAGCCGAAGTAATTTAGGTGAGTCTGGCATAGTTTGTTATGATTTGTACACCTTTTTTTGTAATTTTAAGATGATATGGTTTGGTTTGTTGTGGTAAGGGATAGTTGGGGGTGATTTACGGTAGCCGAAGTAATTTAGGTGATTCTGGTATAGTTTGTTATGATTTGTAGCATTTTTTTTTAATTTTAAAGTGATTGGGCTTAGTTTGTTGCTGTAAAGTGTAGTTGGGGGTGATTTTTGATAGCCGAAGTAATTTAGGTGAGTTTGGCATAGTTCGCTATGGTTAGTAGCATTTTTTTGTAATTTAAAAGTGATTGGGTTTAGTTTGTTGTGGTAAGGGTTAGTTGGTGAAGATTTAGAGTAGCCGAAGTCATATAGGTGAGTCTGGCATAGTTTGTTATGATTTGTACACCTTTTTTTGTAATTTTAAGATGATATGGTTTGGTTTGTGGTGGTAAGGGATAGTTGGGGGTGATTTACGGTAGCCGAAGTAATTTAGGTGATTCTGGTATAGTTTGTTATGATTTTTAGCATTTTTTTGTAATTTTAAAGTGATTGGGCTTAGTTTGTTGCTGTAAAGTGTAGTTGGGGGTGATTTTTGATAGCCGAAGTAATTTAGGTGAGTTTGGCATAGTTTGCTATGAATAGTAGCTTTTTTTTGTAATTTAAAATTGATTGCGTTTAGTTTGTTGTGGTAAGGGTTAGTTGGTGATGATTTATGGTAGCCGAAGTAATTTAGGTAAGTTTGGCATAGTTTGCTATGGTTACTAGCATTTTTTTGTAATTTAAAAGTGATTGGGTTTAGTTTGTTGTGGTAAGGGTTAGTTGGTGATGATTTAGAGTAGCCGAAGTAATTTAGGTGAGTCTGGCATAGTTTGTTATGATTTGTACACCTTTTTTTGTAATTTTAAGATGATATGGTTTGGTTTGTTGTGGTAAGGGATAGTTGGGGGTGATTTACGGTAGCCGAAGTAATTTAGGTGATTCTGGTATAGTTTGTTATGATTTTTAGCATTTTTTTGTAATTTTAAAGTGATTGGGCTTAGTTTGTTGCTGTAAAGTGTAGTTTGCGGTGATTTTTGATAGCAGAAGTAATTAGGTGAGTTTGGCATAGTTTGCTATGGTTACTAGCATTTTTTTGTAATTTAAAAGTGATTGGGTTTAGTTTGTTGTGGTAAGGGTTAGTTGGTGATGATTTAGAGTAGCCGAAGTAATTTAGGTGATTCTGGCATAGTTTGTTATGATTTGTACACCTTTTTTTGTAATTTTAAGATGATATGGTTTGGTTTGTTGTAGTAAGGGATAGTTGGGGGTGATTTACGGTAGCCGAAGTAATTTAGGTGATTCTGGTATAGTTTGTTATGATTTTTATCATTTTTTTGTAATTTTAAAGTGATTGGGCTTAGTTTATTGCTGTAAAGTGTAGCTGGGTGTTATTTTTGATAGCCGAAATAATTTAGGTGAGTTTGGCATAGTTTGTTATGGTTAGTAGCATTTTTTTGTAATTTAAAAATAATTGGGTTTAGTTTGTTGTGGTAAGGGTTAGTTGGTGATGATTTATGGTAGCCGAAGTAATTTAGGTGAGTTTGGCATAGTTTGCTATGGTTACTAGCATTTTTTTGTAATTTAAAATGATTGGGTATAGTTTGTTGTGGTAAGGGTTAGTTGGTGATGATTTAGAGTAGCCGAAGTAATTTAGGTGATTCTGGTATAGTTTGTTATGATTTTTAGCATTTTTTTGTAATTTTAAAGTGATTGGGCTTAGTTTGTTGCTGTAAAGTGTTGTTGGGGGTGATTTTTGATAGCCGAAGTAATTTAGGTGAGTTTGGCATAGTTTGCTATGGTTAGTAGCATTTTTTTGTAATTTAAAACTGATTGGGTTTAGTTTGTTGTGGTAAGGGTTAGTTGGTGATGATTTATGGTAGCCGAAGTAATTTAGATGAGTTTGGCATAGTTTGTTATGGTTACTAGCATTTTTTTGTAATTTAAAAGTGATTGGGTTTAGTTTGTTGTGGTAAGGGCTAGTTGGTGATGAATATAGAGTAGCCGAAGTAATTTAGGTGAGTCTGGCAGAGTTTGGTATGATTTGTACACTTTTTTTTGTAATTTTAAGATGATATGGTTTGGTTTGTTGTGGTAAGGGATAGTTGGGGGTGATTTACGGTAGCCGAAGTAATTTAGGTGATTCTGGTATAGTTTGTTATGATTTTTAGCATTTTTTTGTAATATTAAAGTGATTGGGCTTAGTTTGTTGCTGTAAAGTGTAGTTGGGGGTGATTTTTGATAGCCGAAGTAATTTAGGTGAGTCTGGCATAGTTTGCTATGGTTAGTAGCATTTTTTTGTAATTTAAAAGTGATTGGGTTTAGTTTGTTGTGGTAAGGGTTAGTTGGTGATGATTTATGGTAGCCGAAGTAATTTAGGTGAATTTGGCATAGTTTGCTATGGTTACTAGCATTTTTTTGCAATTTAAAAGTGATTGGGTTTAGTTTGTTGTGGTAAGGGTTAGCTGGTGATGATTTAGAGTAGCCAAATTAATTTAATTCTGGCATAGTTTGTTATGATTTTTAGCATTTTTTTGTAATTTTAAAGTGATTGGGCTTAGTTTGTTGCTATAAAGTGTAGTTGGGGGTGATTTTTTATAGACGAAGTAATTTAGGTGAGTTTGGCATAGTTTGCTATGGTTAGTAGCATTTTTTTATAATTTAAAACTGATTGGGTTTAGTTTGTTGTGGTAAGGGTTAGTTGGTGATGATTTAAAGTAGCCGAAGTAATTTAGGTGAGTTTGGCATATTTTGCTATGGTTACTAGCATTTTTTTGTAATTTAAAAGTGATTGGGTTTAGTTTGTTGTGGTAAGGGTTAGCTGGTGATGATTTAGAGTAGCCGAAGTAATTTAGGTGAGTCTGGCATAGTTTGTTATGATTTGTACACCTTTTTTTGTAATTTTAAGATGATATGGTTTGGTTTGTTGTGGTAAGGGATAGTTGGGGATGATTTACGGTAGCCGAAGTAATTTAGGTGATTCTGGTATATTTGTTATGATTTTTAGCATTTTTTTGTAATTTTAAAGTGATTGGGCTTAGTTTGTTGCTGTAAAGTGTTGTTGGGGGTGATTTTTGATAGCCGAAGTAATTTAAGTGAGTTTGGCATAGTTTGCTATGGTTAGTAGCATTTTTTTGTAATTTAAAAGTGATTGGGTTTAGTTTGTTGTGGTAAAGGTTAGTTGGTGATGATTTATTGTAGCCGAAGTAATTTAGATGAGTTTGGCATAGTTTGTTATGGTTACTAGCATTTTTTTGTAATTTAAAAGTGATTGGGTTTAGTTTGTTGTGGTAAGGGCTAGTTGGTGATGAATATAGAGTAGCCGAAGTAATTTAGGTGAGTCTGGCAGAGTTTGGTATGATTTGTACACTTTTTTTGTAATTTTAAGATGATATGGTTTGGTTTGTTGTGGTAAGGGATAGTTGGGGGTGATTTACGGTAGCCGATGTAATTTAGGTGATTCTGGTATAGTTTGTTATGATTTTTAGCATTTTTTTGTAATATTAAAGTGATTGGGCTTAGTTTGTTGCTGTAAAGTGTAGTTGGGGGTGATTTTTGATAGCCGAAGTAATTTAGGTGAGTCTGGCATAGTTTGCTATGGTTAGTAGCATTTTTTTGAAATTTAAAAGTGATTGGGTTTAGTTTGTTGTGGTAAGGGTTAGTTGGTGATGATTTATGGTAGCCGAAGTAATTTAGGTGAATTTGGCATAGTTTGCTATAGTTACTAGCATTTTTTTGTAATTTAAAAGTGATTGGGTTTAGTTTGTTGTGGTAAGGGTTAGCTGGTGATGATTTAGAGTAGCCAAAGTAATTTAATTGAGTCTGGCATAGTTTGTTATGATTTGTACACTTTTTTTTGTAATTTTAAGATGATATGGTTTGGTTTGTTGTCGTAAGGGATAGTTGGGGGTGATCTACGGAAGCCGAAGTAATTTAGGTGATTCTGGAATAGTTTGTTATGATTTTTAGCATTTTTTTGTAATTTTAAAGTGATTGGGATTAGTTTGTTGCTGTAAAGTGTAGTTGGGGGTGATTTTTGATAGCCGAAGTAATTTAGGTGAGATTGGCATAGTTTGCTATGGTTAGTAGCATTTTTTTGTAATTTAAAAGTGATTGGGTTTAGTTTGTTGTGGTAAAGGTTAGTTGGTGATGATTTATGGTAGCCGAAGTAATTTAGATGAGTTTGGCATAGTTTGTTATGGTTACTAGCATTTTTTTGTAATTTAAAAGTGATTGGGTTTAGTTTGTTGTGGTAAGGGCTAGTTGGTGATGAATATAGAGTAGCCAAAGTAATTTAGGTGAGTCTGGCATAGTTTGATATGGTTTGTACACCTTTTTTTGTAACTTTAAGATGATATGGTTTGGTTTGTTGTGGTAAGGGATAGTTGGGGGTGATCTACGGTAGCCGAAGTAATTTAGGTGATTCTGGTATAGTTTGTTATGATTTTTAGCATTTTTTTGTAATTTTAAAGTGATTGGGCTTAGTTTGTTGCTGTAAAGTGTTGTTGGGGGTGATTTTTGATAGCCGAAGTAATTTAGGTGAGTTTAGCATAGTTTGCTATGGTTAGTAGCATTTTTTTGTAATTTAAAAGTGATTGGGTTTAGTTTGTTGTGGTAAGGGTTAGTTGGTGATGATTTAAAGTAGCCGAAGTAATTTAGGTGAGTCTGGCGTAGTTTGTTATGATTTGTACACCTTTTTTTGTAATTTTAAGATGATATGGTTTGGTTTGTTGTGGTAAGGCATAGCTGGGGGTGATTTACGGTAGCCGAAGTAATTTAGGTGTTTCTGGTATAATTTGTTATGATTTTTAGCATTTTTTTGTAATTTTAAAGTGATTGGGCTTAGTTAGTTGCTGTAAAGTGTAGTTGGGGGTGATTTTTGATAGCCGAAGTAAATTAGGTGAGTTTGGCATAGTTTGCTATGGTTACTAGCATTTTTTTGTAATTTATAAGTGATTGGGTTTAGTTTGTTGTGGTATGGGTTAGTTGGTGATGATTTAGAGTAGCCGAAGTAATTTAGGTGAGTCTGGCAGAGTTTGGTATGATTTGTACACTTTTTTTGTAATTTTAAGATGATATGGTTTGGTTTGTTGTGGTAAGGGATAGTTGGGGGTGATTTACGGTAGCCGATGTAATTTAGGTGATTCTGGTATAGTTTGTTATGATTTTTAGCATTTTTTTGTAATATTAAAGTGATTGGGCTTAGTTTGTTGCTGTAAAGTGTAGTTGGGGGTGATTTTTGATAGCCGAAGTAATTTAGGTGAGTCTGGCATAGTTTGCTATGGTTAGTAGCATTTTTTTGTAATTTAAAAGTGATTGGGTTTAGTTTGTTGTGGTAAGGGTTAGTTGGTGATGATTTATGGTAGCCGAAGTAATTTAGGTGAATTTGGCATAGTTTGCTATAGTTACTAGCATTTTTTTGTAATTTAAAAGTGATTGGGTTTAGTTTGTTGTGGTAAGGGTTAGCTGGTGATGATTTAGAGTAGCCAAAGTAATTTAATTGAGTCTGGCATAGTTTGTTATGATTTGTACACTTTTTTTTGTAATTTTAAGATGATATGGTTTGGTTTGTTGTCGTAAGGGATAGTTGGGGGTGATCTACGGAAGCCGAAGTAATTTAGGTGATTCTGGAATAGTTTGTTATGATTTTTAGCATTTTTTTGTAATTTTAAAGTGATTGGGATTAGTTTGTTGCTGTAAAGTGTAGTTGGGGGTGATTTTTGATAGCCGAAGTAATTTAGGTGAGATTGGCATAGTTTGCTATGGTTAGTAGCATTTTTTTGTAATTTAAAAGTGATTGGGTTTAGTTTGTTGTGGTAAAGGTTAGTTGGTGATGATTTATGGTAGCCGAAGTAATTTAGATGAGTTTGGCATAGTTTGTTATGGTTACTAGCATTTTTTTGTAATTTAAAAGTGATTGGGTTTAGTTTGTTGTGGTAAGGGCTAGTTGGTGATGAATATAGAGTAGCCAAAGTAATTTAGGTGAGTCTGGCATAGTTTGATATGGTTTGTACACCTTTTTTTGTAACTTTAAGATGATATGGTTTGGTTTGTTGTGGTAAGGGATAGTTGGGGGTGATCTACGGTAGCCGAAGTAATTTAGGTGATTCTGGTATAGTTTGTTATGATTTTTAGCATTTTTTTGTAATTTTAAAGTGATTGGGCTTAGTTTGTTGCTGTAAAGTGTTGTTGGGGGTGATTTTTGATAGCCGAAGTAATTTAGGTGAGTTTAGCATAGTTTGCTATGGTTAGTAGCATTTTTTTGTAATTTAAAAGTGATTGGGTTTAGTTTGTTGTGGTAAGGGTTAGTTGGTGATGATTTAAAGTAGCGGAAGTAATTTAGGTGAGTCTGGCGTAGTTTGTTATGATTTGTACACCTTTTTTTGTAATTTTAAGATGATATGGTTTGGTTTGTTGTGGTAAGGCATAGCTGGGGGTGATTTACGGTAGCCGAAGTAATTTAGGTGTTTCTGGTATAATTTGTTATGATTTTTAGCATTTTTTTGTAATTTTAAAGTGATTGGGCTTAGTTAGTTGCTGTAAAGTGTAGTTGGGGGTAATTTTTGATAGCCGAAGTAAATTAGGTGAGTTTGGCATAGTTTGCTATGGTTACTAGCATTTTTTTGTAATTTATAAGTGATTGGGTTTAGTTTGTTGTGGTATGGGTTAGTTGGTGATGATTTAGAGTAGCCGAAGTAATTTAGGTGAGTCTGGCAGAGTTTGGTATGATTTGTACACTTTTTTTGTAATTTTAAGATGATATGGTTTGGTTTGTTGTGGTAAGGGATAGTTGGGGGTGATTTACGGTAGCCGATGTAATTTAGGTGATTCTGGTATAGTTTGTTATGATTTTTAGCATTTTTTTGTAATATTAAAGTGATTGGGCTTAGTTTGTTGCTGTAAAGTGTAGTTGGGGGTGATTTTTGATAGCCGAAGTAATTTAGGTGAGTCTGGCATAGTTTGCTATGGTTAGTAGCATTTTTTTGTAATTTAAAAGTGATTGGGTTTAGTTTGTTGTGGTAAGGGTTAGTTGGTGATGATTTATGGTAGCCGAAGTAATTTAGGTGAATTTGGCATAGTTTGCTATAGTTACTAGCATTTTTTTGTAATTTAAAAGTGATTGGGTTTAGTTTGTTGTGGTAAGGGTTAGCTGGTGATGATTTAGAGTAGCCAAAGTAATTTAATTGAGTCTGGCATAGTTTGTTATGATTTGTACACTTTTTTTTGTAATTTTAAGATGATATGGTTTGGTTTGTTGTCGTAAGGGATAGTTGGGGGTGATCTACGGAAGCCGAAGTAATTTAGGTGATTCTGGAATAGTTTGTTATGATTTTTAGCATTTTTTTGTAATTTTAAAGTGATTGGGATTAGTTTGTTGCTGTAAAGTGTAGTTGGGGGTGATTTTTGATAGCCGAAGTAATTTAGGTGAGATTGGCATAGTTTGCTATGGTTAGTAGCATTTTTTTGTAATTTAAAAGTGATTGGGTTTAGTTTGTTGTGGTAAAGGTTAGTTGGTGATGATTTATGGTAGCCGAAGTAATTTAGATGAGTTTGGCATAGTTTGTTATGGTTACTAGCATTTTTTTGTAATTTAAAAGTGATTGGGTTTAGTTTGTTGTGGTAAGGGCTAGTTGGTGATGAATATAGAGTAGCCAAAGTAATTTAGGTGAGTCTGGCATAGTTTGATATGGTTTGTACACCTTTTTTTGTAACTTTAAGATGATATGGTTTGGTTTGTTGTGGTAAGGGATAGTTGGGGGTGATCTACGGTAGCCGAAGTAATTTAGGTGATTCTGGTATAGTTTGTTATGATTTTTAGCATTTTTTTGTAATTTTAAAGTGATTGGGCTTAGTTTGTTGCTGTAAAGTGTTGTTGGTGGTGATTTTTGATAGCCGAAGTAATTTAGGTGAGTTTAGCATAGTTTGCTATGGTTAGTAGCATTTTTTTGTAATTTAAAAGTGATTGGGTTTAGTTTGTTGTGGTAAGGGTTAGTTGGTGATGATTTAAAGTAGCCGAAGTAATTTAGGTGAGTCTGGCGTAGTTTGTTATGATTTGTACACCTTTTTTTGTAATTTTAAGATGATATGGTTTGGTTTGTTGTGGTAAGGCATAGCTGGGGGTGATTTACGGTAGCCGAAGTAATTTAGGTGTTTCTGGTATAATTTGTTATGATTTTTAGCATTTTTTTGTAATTTTAAAGTGATTGGGCTTAGTTAGTTGCTGTAAAGTGTAGTTGGGGGTGATTTTTGATAGCCGAAGTAAATTAGGTGAGTTTGGCATAGTTTGCTATGGTTACTAGCATTTTTTTGTAATTTATAAGTGATTGGGTTTAGTTTGTTGTGGTAAGGGTTAGTTGGTGATGATTTAGAGTAGCCGAAGTAATTTAGGTGAGTCTGGCATAGTTTGTTATGATTTGTACACCTTTTTTTGTAATTTTAAGATGATATGGTTTGGTTTGTTGTGGTAAGGGATAGTTGGGGGTGATTTACGGTAGCCGAAGTAATTTAGGTGATTCTGGTATAGTTTGTTATGATTTTTAGCATTTTTTTGTAATTTTAAAGTGATTGGGCTTAGTTTGTTGCTGTAAAGTTTAGTTGGGGGCGATTTTTGATAGCCGAAGTAATTTAGGTGAGTTTAGCATAGTTTGCTATGGTTAGTAGCATTTTTTTGTAATTTAAAAGTGATTGGGTTTAGTTTGTTGTGGTAAGGGTTAGTTGGTGATGATTTATGGTAGCCGAAGTAATTTAGGTGAATTTGGCATAGTTTGCTATAGTTACTAGCATTTTTTTGTAATTTAAAAGTGATTGGGTTTAGTTTGTTGTGGTAAGGGTTAGCTGGTGATGATTTAGAGTAGCCAAAGTAATTTAATTGAGTCTGGCATAGTTTGTTATGATTTGTACACTTTTTTTTGTAATTTTAAGATGATATGGTTTGGTTTGTTGTCGTAAGGGATAGTTGGGGGTGATCTACGGAAGCCGAAGTAATTTAGGTGATTCTGGAATAGTTTGTTATGATTTTTAGCATTTTTTTGTAATTTTAAAGTGATTGGGATTAGTTTGTTGCTGTAAAGTGTAGTTGGGGGTGATTTTTGATAGCCGAAGTAATTTAGGTGAGATTGGCATAGTTTGCTATGGTTAGTAGCATTTTTTTGTAATTTAAAAGTGATTGGGTTTAGTTTGTTGTGGTAAAGGTTAGTTGGTGATGATTTATGGTAGCCGAAGTAATTTAGATGAGTTTGGCATAGTTTGTTATGGTTACTAGCATTTTTTTGTAATTTAAAAGTGATTGGGTTTAGTTTGTTGTGGTAAGGGCTAGTTGGTGATGAATATAGAGTAGCCAAAGTAATTTAGGTGAGTCTGGCATAGTTTGATATGGTTTGTACACCTTTTTTTGTAACTTTAAGATGATATGGTTTGGTTTGTTGTGGTAAGGGATAGTTGGGGGTGATCTACGGTAGCCGAAGTAATTTAGGTGATTCTGGTATAGTTTGTTATGATTTTTAGCATTTTTTTGTAATTTTAAAGTGATTGGGCTTAGTTTGTTGCTGTAAAGTGTTGTTGGGGGTGATTTTTGATAGCCGAAGTAATTTAGGTGAGTTTAGCATAGTTTGCTATGGTTAGTAGCATTTTTTTG
This sequence comes from Eledona agricola, assembly GCA_964023215.1. NCBI lineage: Eukaryota > Metazoa > Arthropoda > Insecta > Coleoptera > Tenebrionidae > Eledona > Eledona agricola. The sequence continues at coordinate 2,082,709 of CAXIEJ010000140.1, read as the reverse complement.
TAATTTAAAAGTGATTGGGTTTAGTTTGTTGTGGTAAGGGTTAGTTGGTGATGATTTAAAGTAGCCGAAGTAATTTAGGTGAGTCTGGCGTAGTTTGTTATGATTTGTACACCTTTTTTTGTAATTTTAAGATGATATGGTTTGGTTTGTTGTGGTAAGGCATAGCTGGGGGTGATTTACGGTAGCCGAAGTAATTTAGGTGTTTCTGGTATAATTTGTTATGATTTTTAGCATTTTTTTGTAATTTTAAAGTGATTGGGCTTAGTTAGTTGCTGTAAAGTGTAGTTGGGGGTGATTTTTGATAGCCGAAGTAAATTAGGTGAGTTTGGCATAGTTTGCTATGGTTACTAGCATTTTTTTGTAATTTATAAGTGATTGGGTTTAGTTTGTTGTGGTAAGGGTTAGTTGGTGATGATTTAGAGTAGCCGAAGTAATTTAGGTGAGTCTGGCATAGTTTGTTATGATTTGTACACCTTTTTTTGTAATTTTAAGATGATATGGTTTGGTTTGTTGTGGTAAGGGATAGTTGGGGGTGATTTACGGTAGCCGAAGTAATTTAGGTGATTCTGGTATAGTTTGTTATGATTTTTAGCATTTTTTTGTAATTTTAAAGTGATTGGGCTTAGTTTGTTGCTGTAAAGTTTAGTTGGGGGCGATTTTTGATAGCCGAAGTAATTTAGGTGAGTTTAGCATAGTTTGCTATGGTTAGTAGCATTTTTTTGTAATTTAAAAGTGATTGGGTTTAGTTTGTTGTGGTAAGGGTTAGTTGGTGATGATTTATGGTAGCCGAAGTAATTTAGGTGAATTTGGCATAGTTTGCTATAGTTACTAGCATTTTTTTGTAATTTAAAAGTGATTGGGTTTAGTTTGTTGTGGTAAGGGTTAGCTGGTGATGATTTAGAGTAGCCAAAGTAATTTAATTGAGTCTGGCATAGTTTGTTATGATTTGTACACTTTTTTTTGTAATTTTAAGATGATATGGTTTGGTTTGTTGTCGTAAGGGATAGTTGGGGGTGATCTACGGAAGCCGAAGTAATTTAGGTGATTCTGGAATAGTTTGTTATGATTTTTAGCATTTTTTTGTAATTTTAAAGTGATTGGGATTAGTTTGTTGCTGTAAAGTGTAGTTGGGGGTGATTTTTGATAGCCGAAGTAATTTAGGTGAGATTGGCATAGTTTGCTATGGTTAGTAGCATTTTTTTGTAATTTAAAAGTGATTGGGTTTAGTTTGTTGTGGTAAAGGTTAGTTGGTGATGATTTATGGTAGCCGAAGTAATTTAGATGAGTTTGGCATAGTTTGTTATGGTTACTAGCATTTTTTTGTAATTTAAAAGTGATTGGGTTTAGTTTGTTGTGGTAAGGGCTAGTTGGTGATGAATATAGAGTAGCCAAAGTAATTTAGGTGAGTCTGGCATAGTTTGATATGGTTTGTACACCTTTTTTTGTAACTTTAAGATGATATGGTTTGGTTTGTTGTGGTAAGGGATAGTTGGGGGTGATCTACGGTGGCCGAAGTAATTTAGGTGATTCTGGTATAGTTTGTTATGATTTTTAGCATTTTTTTGTAATTTTAAAGTGATTGGGCTTAGTTTGTTGCTGTAAAGTGTTGTTGGGGGTGATTTTTGATAGCCGAAGTAATTTAGGTGAGTTTAGCATAGTTTGCTATGGTTAGTAGCATTTTTTTGTAATTTAAAAGTGATTGGGTTTAGTTTGTTGTGGTAAGGGTTAGTTGGTGATGATTTAAAGTAGCCGAAGTAATTTAGGTGAGTCTGGCGTAGTTTGTTATGATTTGTACACCTTTTTTTGTAATTTTAAGATGATATGGTTTGGTTTGTTGTGGTAAGGCATAGCTGGGGGTGATTTACGGTAGCCGAAGTAATTTAGGTGTTTCTGGTATAATTTGTTATGATTTTTAGCATTTTTTTGTAATTTTAAAGTGATTGGGCTTAGTTAGTTGCTGTAAAGTGTAGTTGGGGGTGATTTTTGATAGCCGAAGTAAATTAGGTGAGTTTGGCATAGTTTGCTATGGTTACTAGCATTTTTTTGTAATTTATAAGTGATTGGGTTTAGTTTGTTGTGGTAAGGGTTAGTTGGTGATGATTTATGGTAGCCGAAGTAATTTCGGTGAGTTTGGCATAGTTTGCTATGGTTACTAGCATATTTTTGTAATTTAAAAGTGATTGGGTTTAGTTTGTTGTGGTAAGGGTTAGCTGGTGATGATTTAGAGTAGCCAAAGTAATTTAATTGAGTCTGGCATAGTTTGTTATGATTTGTACACTTTTTTTTGTAATTTTAAGATGATATGGTTTGGTTTGTTGTCGTAAGGGATAGTTGGGGGTGATCTACGGAAGCCGAAGTAATTTAGGTGATTCTGGAATAGTTTGTTATGATTTTTAGCATTTTTTTGTAATTTTAAAGTGATTGGGATTAGTTTGTTGCTGTAAAGTGTAGTTGGGGGTGATTTTTGATAGCCGAAGTAATTTAGGTGAGATTGGCATAGTTTGCTATGGTTAGTAGCATTTTTTTGTAATTTAAAAGTGATTGGGTTTAGTTTGTTGTGGTAAAGGTTAGTTGGTGATGATTTATGGTAGCCGAAGTAATTTAGATGAGTTTGGCATAGTTTGTTATGGTTACTAGCATTTTTTTGTAATTTAAAAGTGATTGGGTTTAGTTTGTTGTGGTAAGGGCTAGTTGGTGATGAATATAGAGTAGCCAAAGTAATTTAGGTGAGTCTGGCATAGTTTGATATGGTTTGTACACCTTTTTTTGTAACTTTAAGATGATATGGTTTGGTTTGTTGTGGTAAGGGATAGTTGGGGGTGATCTACGGTGGCCGAAGTAATTTAGGTGATTCTGGTATAGTTTGTTATGATTTTTAGCATTTTTTTGTAATTTTAAAGTGATTGGGCTTAGTTTGTTGCTGTAAAGTGTTGTTGGGGGTGATTTTTGATAGCCGAAGTAATTTAGGTGAGTTTAGCATAGTTTGCTATGGTTAGTAGCATTTTTTTGTAATTTAAAAGTGATTGGGTTTAGTTTGTTGTGGTAAGGGTTAGTTGGTGATGATTTAAAGTAGCCGAAGTAATTTAGGTGAGTCTGGCGTAGTTTGTTATGATTTGTACACCTTTTTTTGTAATTTTAAGATGATATGGTTTGGTTTGTTGTGGTAAGGCATAGCTGGGGGTGATTTACGGTAGCCGAAGTAATTTAGGTGTTTCTGGTATAATTTGTTATGATTTTTAGCATTTTTTTGTAATTTTAAAGTGATTGGGCTTAGTTAGTTGCTGTAAAGTGTAGTTGGGGGTGATTTTTGATAGCCGAAGTAAATTAGGTGAGTTTGGCATAGTTTGCTATGGTTACTAGCATTTTTTTGTAATTTATAAGTGACTAGCTGAATGTACCCGGCGTTGCCCGGACGTAGATTAAATAAACGCAGTGTTGACAAAAGTGGTGTATTTGTGATGTAGACTAATCGACATTATAATACAATTAAACAGGAATGCTCTACTTTTCCAATCACAAAATAAACAAATTTGCTGAAATTAACCTGCATTGCCAGGACCGGGTACTTCAATATGATTTGGAAAATGACGATAATTTCGTTTCTGGGTGCAAGCTCCTTTTTTTTCACTCTTTTTCACACTTTTTCACTCTTCAAGAGAAGGAGAGTTGACAGAGAGACTGAATTATTCCAAATTATTCCCATTTAGTTCTCTAACAACGTTAAAGAATGTCGTCGAAGAATGTTGAAATATATAAATACATAATTTCACACCATAAAAACGATGTATTTGGTGTAGTTTCGGATGATAAGGGTTTTTTTGGGGATTGTTTTGAATGGTTATTGATGGTTGGCGGGGTTTAGCTTTGGCGGATTAAACGAAACTTTTGGTAATTTTAATGTGATTGGGTTTAGTTTGGCTTGGTAAGAAGTGGTTGGGGTGATATAGCGGAAGTCGTAGTAATTTCTGCGAGTTTAGCGTAGTTTGCTTGGAATTCGTAATTTTTTTTACATTTTAGGTTGATGTGGGGTAGTTTGGAATGGCAAGTGTATGATTTTTGAGAGTAGTTTGGAATGGTACATTATGTTTAGGGGTGTTTAACGTATTCAGGTAAAATATACAGAAAATTTGGTAATTTTAAAATGAACAATTATAGTGCGAACCTCTTGAGCTCTATTTTCGGTAATAAAATGCAATAGGAAAGATACTAAAAAAGACTATTTCCATCACTTTTCAGAGGAATTATACGTGGTGGTATTTGTACCCCGCTTACTATTCCTCCATCTTAGTTATAAATAATGCAGAACAATAATGAACACAATGTACATAAAATAAATAGTGTAAATCGTGTATAAGCACACATTACTTATGATGTCAGTGAAATCCGGTAAAACTGCAAATTTCGGATTTTGGCCGGAGCAGGTTTGGTGAAGATCAAATACACCACTATCATTAAATGAACGTAAAAATCGATTGGGGAGATATTTACTTAACGTCAAGAACAAATCGGGAATATTATATTAAAAAAATTAATTTAATAGCGATAGAACTTCGAATACTGATTCGTCGCCTCGACCTTGGCGACGTTGAGTACCAGCGTTCCAGACGCTGAAGCAGCAATTTTAACAATTATATTAGGTGCACGTGCCTAGTGCGTATTAAAAGAATTTGGATTACCAAATAACACTCGCGCAGGTGTACTCGACTGGCCCGTCATAATTTGCACAAAATGAATTAACATACTAAAGTAAATAAATATTTTGACGGGAATGTGGTGGGTGTAAAAATCTTATTCGGCATCTCCAATAAACTCACATTTGTTTACATTAACACGCATTCCCTCATGGACTTGTGACGAATTACAAACAAATATTTCAACTTCAAGTGTTCCATTTAATTTCGTTTCTAGATGCAAGCTGCTTTCTTTTCACTCTAGTCTGTCTAAACTTATTACACAGAGTTATATTTTCAAATCCAGGCGCCCTAAAGAATTTTGTCGTTGTTTTCAAAAGTTTCAAGAGAAGGAGAGTTGACATAGAAGCTAAATTATTCCAAATTATTCCCATTTAGTTCTCTGACAACGTTAAAGACAATGTTGAAATATATAAATACATAATTTCACACCATAAAAACGATGTATTTGGTGTAGTTTCGGATGATAAGGGTTTTTTTGGGGATTGTTTTGAATGGTTATTGATGGTTGGCGGGGTTTAGCTTTGGCGGATTAAACGAAACTTTTGGTAATTTTAATGTGATTGGGTTTAGTTTGGCTTGGTAAGAAGTGGTTGGGGTGATATAGCGGAAGTCGTAGTAATTTCTGCGAGTTTAGCGTAGTTTGCTTGGAATTCGTAATTTTTTTTACATTTTAGGTTGATGTGGGGTAGTTTGGAATGGCAAGTGTATGATTTTTGAGAGTAGTTTGGAATGGTACATTATGTTTAGGGGTGTTTAACGTATTCAGGTAAAATATACAGAAAATTTGGTAATTTTAAAATGAACAATTATAGTGCGAACCTCTTGAGCTCTATTTTCGGTAATAAAATGCAATAGGAAAGATACTAAAAAAGACTATTTCCATCACTTTTCAGAGGAATTATACGTGGTGGTATTTGTACCCCGCTTACTATTCCTCCATCTTAGTTATAAATAATGCAGAACAATAATGAACACAATGTACATAAAATAAATAGTGTAAATCGTGTATAAGCACACATTACTTATGATGTCAGTGAAATCCGGTAAAACTGCAAATTTCGGATTTTGGCCGGAGCAGGTTTGGTGAAGATCAAATACACCACTATCATTAAATGAACGTAAAAATCGATTGGGGAGATATTTACTTAACGTCAAGAACAAATCGGAAATATTATATTAAAAAAATTAATTTAATAGCGATAGAACTTCGAATACTGATTCGTCGCCTCGACCTTGGCGACGTTGAGTACCAGCGTTCCAGACGCTGAAGCAGCAATTTTAACAATTATATTAGGTGCACGTGCCTAGTGCGTATTAAAAGAATTTGGATTACCAAATAACACTCGCGCAGGTGTACTCGACTGGCCCGTCATAATTTGCACAAAATGAATTAACATACTAAAGTAAATAAATATTTTGACGGGAATGTGGTGGGTGTAAAAATCTTATTCGGCATCTCCAATAAACTCACATTTGTTTACATTAACACGCATTCCCTCATGGACTTGTGACGAATTACAAACAAATATTTCAACTTCAAGTGTTCCATTTAATTTCGTTTCTAGATGCAAGCTGCTTTCTTTTCACTCTAGTCTGTCTAAACTTATTACACAGAGTTATATTTTCAAATCCAGGCGCCCTAAAGAATTTTGTCGTTGTTTTCAAAAGTTTCAAGAGAAGGAGAGTTGACATAGAAGCTAAATTATTCCAAATTATTCCCATTTAGTTCTCTGACAACGTTAAAGACAATGTTGAAATATATAAATACAAAATTTTACACCATAAATACGAAGTATTTAGGAATTATGTATAAAAAAAGTCGAAGTTATTCTTCGCTCTTGAGCTCTATTTCCGGTATTAAAAATGCAATAGGAAAGATAGTAAGAAAGACTATTTCCATCACTTTTCACGGGAATTATACGTGGTGGTATTTGTTCTCCGCTTACTATTAGATTTTCAAACTGCTCTATCTTAGTTATAAATAATGCAGAACAATAATGAACGCAATGTACGTAAAATAAATAGTGTAAATAAATCGTGTCTAAGCATACAATACTTAAGCGTATGATGTCAGTGAAAATTTCGGATTTCGGCCGGAGCAGGTTTGGTGAAGAACAAATACACCACTATCATTAACTGAACGTAAAAATTAGCGTACGAAAATAAGTAAAGTCCGGTCCGACGCTGGAAATTTTTCGAAAATCGATTGGGGAGAGTTTTGGTTAACGGCAAGAACAAATCGGGAATATTATATTAAAATTAAACGGATAGAACTTTGAATACCGATGCGTCGCCTCGACCTTGGCGACGTTGAGTACCAGCGTTCCAGACTCTGAAGCAGCAATTTTCACAATTATATGAGGTGCACGTGCCTAGTGCGTATAAAAACAATTTGGATAACAAAAGAGATTAATTTGTATGTACCAAATAATACTCGCACAGGTGTACTCGTATGGCCCGTCATAATTTTCACAAAATCAATTTAAGAAATTAACATTCTAAAGTAAATAAATATTTTGACAGGAATGTTAAAAATCTTATTCGGTCTCTCCGACAAACTAACACTTGTTTACATTAACATGCATTCCTTCATGGACCTGTGACGAATTACTTATTACACAGTGATATTTTCACATTCAGGCGCCTTAAATTATTTTGACGTTGATTTATAAAGTTTCCCTGGAAGGAGAGTAGTCAGCAGGTGTCTCGTCAGGGGTGGCAGGGTTGGCAGTGCCACTCCAAGTATAAATTTACTATCGAACACAAAGATAGTTCTGATTCAATTGCAGAATCTCGAATTTTTCAGATATTTTTACGAAACTCTAGCGCTTACACCGCCTTTATACCTCTTTAAAGTTAAAAACCATAGAGCTGCTTATACAAATGCACGCATGTTGAAAAGTTAGGGCTTGCCCCGTCAGCGTGTTGCAATTCAGAAATACGTTTATGTTTGCATCTCAACTGGAAAAAATATTTATTGGAAGGTGGAAGAGAATCAAAATAGGTATCAGCATATTTAATATTCAGAATAACGACTATTAGTCGGAACAATATATTTTATGTGCAGATATTTATTAATATTTTATGATTTAATACGATAAGACATTTATAAATAACACAACCAAATAGAAGATTTTGATTGAAAACGATTATTAATTTATGGTAGCCGAAGTAACTTAAGTGAGTTTGGCATAGCTTGCTATGTTTTGTAGCATTTTTGTAATTTTAAAGTAATTGGGCTAATTTTGGGGCGGTAAGGGGTAGTTGGGGGTGATTTATGGTAGCCGAAGTAATGTAGGTGAGTTAGGCATAGTTTGCTATAGTTTGTAGCATTTTTTTGTAATTTTAAAGTGATTGGGCTTATTTTGGGGTAGTAAGGGGTTGTTGGGGGTGATTTATGTTAGCCGAAGTAATTTAGGTGAGTTAGGCATAGTTTGCTATGGTTTGTAGCATTTTTTTGTAATTTTAAAGTGATTGGGCATATTTTGGGGGTGGTAAGGGGTAGTTGGGGGTGATTTATGGTAGCCGAAGTAATTTAGGTGAGTTAGGCATAGTTTGCTATGATTTGTTGAATATTTTGTAATCTTAAAGTGATTGGGTTTATTTTGGGGTTGTAAGGGGTAGTTCGGGGTAATTTATGGTAGCCGAAGTAATTTAGGGGAGTTTGGCATAGTTTGCTACGGTTTGTAGAATTTTTTTCTAATTTTAAAGTGATTGGGCTTAGTTTGGGGTGGTAAGGGGTAGTTGGGGGTGATTTATGGTAGCCGAAGTAATTCAGGTGAGTTTGAGATAGTTTGCTATGGCTTGTAGCATTTTTCGTAATTTTAAAGTGATTGCGATTATTTTGGGGTGGTAAGGGGTAGTTGGGGGTGATTTATGGTAGCCGAAGTAATTTAGGTGAGTTAGGCATAGTTTGCTATGGTTTGAAGCATTTTTTGTAATTTTAAAGTGATTGGGCTTATTTTGGGGTGGTAAGGGGTAGTTGGGGGTGATTTATGGTAGCCGAAGTAATTTAGGTGAGTTAGGCATAGTTTGCTATGATTTGTTAAATATTTTGTAATTTTAAAGTGATTGGGCTTATTTTGGGGTTGTAAGGGGTAGTTGGGGGTGATTTATGGTAGCCGAAGTAATTTAGGGGAGTTTGGCATAGTTTGCTACGGTTTGTAGAATTTTTTTGTAATTTTAAAGTGATTGAGCCTATTTTGGGGTGGTAAGGGGTAGTTGGGGGTAATTTATAGAAGCCAAAGTAATTTAAGTGAGTTTGGCATAGTTTGCTATGGTTTGTAGCATTTTTTGTAATATTAAAGTGATTGGGCTTATTTTGGGGTGGTAAGGGGTAGTTGGGGGTGATTTATGGTAGCCGAAGTAATTTAGGTGAGTTAGGCATAGTTTGCTATGATTTGTTGAATATTTTGTAATTTTAAAGTGATTGGGTTTATTTTGGGGTTGTAAGGGGTAGTTCGGGGTGATTTATGGTAGCCGAAGTAATTTAGGGGAGTTTGGCATAGCTTGCTATGGTTTGTAGCATTTTTTATAATTTTAAAGTGATTGGGCTTATTTTGGGGTAGTAAGAAGTAGTTGGGTGTGATTTATGTTAGCCGAAGTAATTTAGGTGAGTTAGGCATAGTTTGCTATGGTTTGTAGCATTTTTTGTAATTTTAAAGTGATTGGGATGAGTTAGGGGCGGTAAGGGTTAGTTGGGGGTGATTTATGATAGCCGAAGTAATTTAAGTGAGTTTGGCATAGTTTGCTATGGTTTGTAGCATTTTTTATAATTTTAAAGTGATTGGGCTTATTTTGGAGTAGTAAGGGGTAGTTGGGGGTGATTTATGTTAGCCGAAGTAATTTAGATGAGTTAGGCATAGTTTGCTATGGTTTGTAGCATTTTTTGTAATTTTAAATTGATTGGGCTTATTTTGGGGCGGTAAGGGGTTGTTGGGGGTTGATTTATGGTAGCCGAAGTAATTTAGGTGAGTTAGGCATAGTTTGCTATGGTTTGTGGCATTTTTTTGTAATTTTAAAGTGATTGGGTTTAGTTTGTGGTTGGTAAGGGGTAGTTGGGGGTGATTTATGGTAGCCGCAGTAATTTAAGTGAGTTTGGCATAGTTTGCTATGATTTGTAGCATTTTTTGTAATTTTAAAGTGATTGGGATGAGTTAGGGGTGGCAAGGGGTAGTTGGGGGTGATTTATGATAGCCGAAGTAATTTAAGTGAGTTTGGCATAGTTTGGTATGGTTTGTAGAATTTTTTGTAATTTTAAAGTGATTGGGCTTATTTTGGGGTTGTAAGGGGTAGTTGGGGGTGATTTATGGTAGCCGAAGTAATTTAGGGGAGTTTGGCACAGTTTGCTACGGTTTGTAGAATTTTTTTGTAATTTTAAAGTGATTGAGCCTATTTTGGGGTGGTAAGGGGTAGTTGGGGGTGATTTATAGAAGCCGAAGTAATTTAGATGAGTTTGGCATAGTTTGATATTGCTTGTAACATTTTTTGTAATTTTAAAGTGATTGGGCTGAGTTTGGGGTGGTAAGGGGTAGTTGGGGGTGATTTATGGTAGCCGAAGTAATTTAGGTGAGTTAGGCATAGTTTGCTATGGTTTGTAGCATTTTTTTGTAATTTTAAAGTGATTGGGTTTAGTTTGTGGTTGGTAAGGGGTAGTTGGGGGTGATTTATGGTAGCCGCAGTAATTTAAGTGAGTTTGGCATAGTTTGCTATGATTTGTAGCATTTTTTGTAATTTTAAAGTGATTGGGATGAGTTAGGGGTGGCAAGGGGTAGTTGGATGTGATTTATGATAGCCGAAGTAATTTAAGTGAGTTTGGCATAGTTTGGTATGGTTTGTAGAATTTTTTGTAATTTTAAAGTGATTGAGCCTATTTTGGGGTGGTAAGGGGTAGTTGGGGGTGATTAATGGAAGCCGAAGTAATTTAGATGAGTTTGGCATAGTTTGATATTGCTTGTAACATTTTTTGTAATTTTAAAGTGATTGGGCTGAGTTTGGGGTGGTAAGGGGTAGTTGGGGGTGATTTATGGTAGCCGAAGTAATTTAGGTGAGTTAGGGATAGATAGATGATTTGTGTCATTTTGTTTTATTTTCAAGTGATTGGAGTTACTTGGGGTTGCTAAAGGGTGGTAAGGGATGATTTAAGATAACGGATCTAATTTATGTCAGTTTGGCTTAGTTCGGGAATTTTTTGGGGTTGATTTGGTAAAGTTTGCAGTGGTAAGAGATATTTGAGGATGTTTAATGTTGACGGATTAAATTTGGAGTGATTTGGTAATTTTTAATTGAGTCACGGATCGACATTATAATTGAAATCAAAATTATAATTGAAATATCGGCGGCCTCGCTAGGTACGGCAAAAGTATGATCACGAAAGCAGAAACTCGACGTTGAAATTGTTTAGGTTAAATAAGTGCTTTTAATGTAAACCGGTCGCCCGTCGTCGAAGTTGTTTTGGCTAGATACGTGCTTCTAACATAAACACGGTCTCCGCGATCGGATCATTTTTTGTTTATTTTAGCCGGTTTTTATTGAATTACAAAGGAACCGGGCCGAATTTCGCAAAATCCCTTCTTAGTGTTCAGTTTCGGCACCTGATACACCCGTGTCTAAAATTTCAAGTCGCCAGCCCTCACGGTTTGGGCTGTGGGTTGTCGGTGAATCAGTGAATGTGTAGATGTGTAGATGAGTGTGTCAGTGAGGACACTTCGCTTTATATATATAGATTGGGTTTAGTTTGTTGTGGTAAGGGTTAGTTGGTGATGATTTAGAGTAGCCGAAGTAATTTAGGTGAGTCTGGCATAGTTTGTTATGATTTGTACACCTTTTTTTGTAATTTTAAGATGATATGGTTTGGTTTGTTGTGGTAAGGGATAGTTGGGGGTGATTTACGGTAGCCAAAGTAATTTAGGTGTTTCTGGTATAGTTTGTTATGATTTTTAGCATTTTTTTGTAATATTAAATTGATTGGGCTTAGTTTGTTGCTGTAAAGTGTAGTTGGGGGTGATTTTTGATAGCCGAAGTAATTTAGGTGAGTCTGGCATAGTTTGCTATGGTTAGTAGCATTTTTTTGTAATTTAAAAGTGATTGGGTTTAGTTTGTTGTGGTAAGGGTTAGTTGGTGATGATTTATGGTAGCCGAAGTAATTTAGGTGAATTTGGCATAGTTTGCTATGGTTACTAGCATTTTTTTGTAATTTAAAAGTGATTGGGTTTAGTTTGTTGTGGTAATGGTTAGTTGGTGATGATTTATGGTAGCCGAAGTAATTTAGGTGAGTTTGGCATAGTTTGCTATGGTTACTAGCATTTTTTTGTAATTTAAAAGTGATTGGGTTTAGTTTGTTGTGGTAAGGGTTAGTTGGTGATGATTTAGAGTAGCCAAAGTAATTTAGGTGAGTCTGGCATAGTTTGATATGGTTTGTACACCTTTTTTTGTAATTTTAAGATGATATGGTTTGGTTTGTTGTGGTAAGGGATAGTTGGGGGTGATCTACGGTAGCCGAAGTAATTTAGGTGATTCTGGTATAGTTTGTTATGATTTTTAGCATTTTTTTGTAATTTTAAAGTGATTGGGCTTAGTTTGTTGCTGTAAAGTGTTGTTGGGGGTGATTTTTGATAGCCGAAGTAATTTAGGTGAGTTTAGCATAGTTTGCTATGGTTAGTAGCATTTTTTTGTAATTTAAAAGTGATTGGGTTTAGTTTGTTGTGGTAAGAGTTAGTTGGTGATGATTTATGGTAGCCGAAGTAATTTAGATGAGTTTGGCATAGTTTGTTATGGTTACTAGCATTTTTTTGTAATTTAAAAGTGATTGGGTTTAGATGTTGTGGTAAGGGCTAGTTGGTGATGAATATAGAGTAGCCGAAGTAATTTAGGTGAGTCTGGCAGAGTTTGGTATGATTTTTACACTTTTTTTTGTAATTTTAAGATGATATGGTTTGGTTTGTTGTGGTAAGGGATAGTTGGGGGTGATTTACGGTAGCCGAAGTAATTTAGGTGATTCTGGTATAGTTTGTTATGATTTTTAGCATTTTTTTGTAATATTAAAGTGATTGGGCTTAGTTTGTTGCTGTAAAGTGTAGTTGGGGGTGATTTTTGATAGCCGAAGTAATTTAGGTGAGTCTGGCATAGTTTGCTATGGTTAGTAGCATTTTTTTGTAATTTAAAAGTGATTGGGTTTAGTTTGTTGTGGTAAGGGTTAGTTGGTGATGATTTATGGTAGCCGAAGTAATTTAGGTGAATTTGGCATAGTTTGCTATGGTTACTAGCATTTTTTTGTAATTTAAAAGTGATTGGGTTTAGTTTGTTGTGGTAAGGGTTAGCTGGTGATGATTTAGAGTAGCCAAAGTAATTTAATTCTGGCATAGTTTGTTATGATTTTTAGCATTTTTTTGTAATTTTAAAGTGATTGGGCTTAGTTTGTTGCTATAAAGTGTAGTTGGGGGTGATTTTTTATAGACGAAGTAATTTAGGTGAGTTTGGCATAGTTTGCTATGGTTAGTAGCATTTTTTTGTAATTTAAAACTGATTGGGTTTAGTTTGTTGTGGTAAGGGTTAGTTGGTGATGATTTAAAGTAGCCGCAGTAATTTAGGTGAGTTTGGCATATTTTGCTATGGTTACTAGCATTTTTTTGTAATTTAAAAGTGATTGGGTTTAGTTTGTTGTGGTAAGGGTTAGCTGGTGATGATTTAGAGTAGCCGAAGTAATTTAGGTGAGTCTGGCATAGTTTGTTATGATTTGTACACCTTTTTTTGTAATTTTAAGATGATATGGTTTGGTTTGTTGTGGTAAGGGATAGTTGGGGATGATTTACGGTAGCCGAAGTAATTTAGGTGATTCTGGTATAGTTTGTTATGATTTTTAGCATTTTTTTGTAATTTTAAAGTGATTGGGCTTAGTTTGTTGCTGTAAAGTGTTGTTGGGGGTGATTTTTGATAGCCGAAGTAATTTAAGTGAGTTTGGCATAGTTTGCTATGGTTAGTAGCATTTTTTTGTAATTTAAAAGTGATTGGGTTTAGTTTGTTGTGGTAAAGGTTAGTTGGTGATGATTTATGATAGCCGAAGTAATTTAGATGAGTTTGGCATAGTTTGTTATGGTTACTAGCATTTTTTTGTAATTTAAAAGTGATTGGGTTTAGTTTGTTGTGGTAAGGGCTAGTTGGTGATGAATATAGAGTAGCCGAAGTAATTTAGGTGAGTCTGGCAGAGTTTGGTATGATTTGTACACTTTTTTTGTAATTTTAAGATGATATGGTTTGGTTTGTTGTGGTAAGGGATAGTTGGGGGTGATTTACGGTAGCCGAAGTAATTTAGGTGATTCTGGTATAGTTTGTTATGATTTTTAGCATTTTTTTGTAATATTAAAGTGATTGGGCTTAGTTTGTTGCTGTAAAGTGTAGTTGGGGGTGATTTTTGATAGCCGAAGTAATTTAGGTGAGTCTGGCATAGTTTGCTATGGTTAGTAGCATTTTTTTGTAATTTAAAAGTGATTGGGTTTAGTTTGTTGTGGTAAGGGTTAGTTGGTGATGATTTATGGTAGCCGAAGTAATTTAGGTGAATTTGGCATAGTTTGCTATAGTTACTAGCATTTTTTTGTAATTTAAAAGTGATTGGGTTTAGTTTGTTGTGGTAAGGGTTAGCTGGTGATGATTTAGAGTAGCCAAAGTAATTTAATTGAGTCTGTCATAGTTTGTTATGATTTGTACACTTTTTTTTGTAATTTTAAGATGATATGGTTTGGTTTGTTGTCGTAAGGGATAGTTGGGGGTGATCTACGGAAGCCGAAGTAATTTAGGTGATTCTGGAATAGTTTGTTATGATTTTTAGCATTTTTTTGTAATTTTAAAGTGATTGGGATTAGTTTGTTGCTGTAAAGTGTAGTTGGGGGTGATTTTTGATAGCCGAAGTAATTTAGGTGAGTTTGGCATAGTTTGCTATGGTTAGTAGCATTTTTTTGTAATTTAAATGTGATTGGGTTTAGTTTGTTGTGGTAAGGGTTAGTTGGTGATGATTTATGATAGCCGAAGTAATTTAGGTGAGTTTGGCATAGTTTGCTATGGTTACTAACATTTTTTTGTAATTTAAAAGTGATTGGGTTTAGTTTGTTGTGGTAAGGGTTAGCTGGTGATGATTTAGAGTAGCCGAAGTAATTTAGGTGTGTCTGACATAGTTTGTTATGATTTGTACACCTTTTTTTGTAATTTTAAGATGATATGGTTTGGTTTGTTGTGGTAAGGGATAGTTGGGGGTGATTTACGGTAGCCGAAGTAATTTAGGTGATTCTGGTATAGTTTGTTATGATTTTTATCATTTTTTTGTAATTTTAAAGTAATTGGGCTTAGTTTATTGCTGTAAAGTATAGTTGGGTTTGATTTTTGATAGCCGAAGTAATTTAGGTGAGTTTGGCATAGTTTGCTATGGTTAGTAGCATTTTTTGTAATTTAAAAGTGATTGGGTTTAGTTTGTTGTGGTAAGGGTTAGTTGGTGATGATTTATGGTAGCCGAAGTAATTTAGGTGAGTTTGGCATAGTTTGCTATGGTTACTAGCATTTTTTTGTAATTTATAAGTGATTGGGTTTAGTTTGTTGTGGTAAGGGTTAGTTGGTGATGATTTAGAGTAGCCGAAGTAATTTAGGTGAGTCTGGCATAGTTTGTTATGGTTTGTACACCTTTTTTTGTAATTTTAAGATGATATGGTTTGGTTTGTTGTGGTAAGGGATAGTTGGGGGTGATTTACGGTAGCCGAAGTAATTTAGGTGATTCTGGTATAGTTTGTTATGATTTTTAGCATTTTTTTGTAATTTTAAAGTGATTGGGCTTAGTTTGTTGCTGTAAAGTTTAGTTGGGGGCGATTTTTGATAGCCGAAGTAATTTAGGTTAATTTAGCATAGTCTGCTATGGTAAGTAGCATTTTTTTTGTAATTTAAAAGTGATTGGGTTTAGTTTGTTGTGGTAATGGTTAGTTGGTGATGATTTATGGTAGCCGAAGTAATTTAGGTGAGTTTGGCATAGTTTGCTATGGTTACTAGCATTTTTTTGTAATTTAAAAGTGATTGGGTTTAGTTTGTTGTGGTAAGGGTTAGTTGGTGATGATTTAGAGTAGCCGAAGTAATTTAGGTGAGTTTGGCATAGTTTGCTATGGTTACTAGCATTTTTTTGTAATTTATAAGTGATTGGGTTTAGTTTGTTGTGGTAAGGGTTAGTTGGTGATGATTTAGAGTAGCCGAAGTAATTTAGGTGAGTCTGGCATAGTTTGTTATGATTTGTACACCTTTTTTTGTAATTTTAAGATGATATGGTTTGGTTTGTTGTGGTAAGGGATAGTTGGGGGTGATTTACGGTAGCCGAAGTAATTTAGGTGATTCTGGTATAGTTTGTTATGATTTTTAGCATTTTTTTGTAATTTTAAAGTGATTGGGCTTAGTTTGTTGCTGTAAAGTTTAGTTGGGGGCGATTTTTGATAGCCGAAGTAATTTAGGTTAATTTGGCATAGTCTGCTATGGTAAGTAGCATTTTTTTGTAATTTAAAAGTGATTGGGTTTAGTTTGTTGTGGTAATGGTTAGTTGGTGATGATTTATGGTAGCCGAAGTAATTTAGGTGAGTTTGGCATAGTTTGCTATGGTTACTAGCATTTTTTTGTAATTTAAAAGTGATTGGGTTTAGTTTGTTGTGGTAAGGGTTAGTTGGTGATGATTTAGAGTAGCCGAAGTAATTTAGGTGAGTCTGGCATAGTTTGTTATGGTTTGTACACCTTTTTTTGTAATTTTAAGATGATATGGTTTGGTTTGTTGTGGTAAGGGATAGTTGGGGGTGATTTACGGAAGCCGAAGTAATTTAGGTGATTCTGGCATAGTTTGTTATGATTTTTAGCATTTTTTTGTAATTTTAAAGTGATTGGGCTTAGTTTGTTGCTATAAAGTGTAGTTGGGAGTGATTTTTGATAGACGAAGTAATTTAGGTGAGTTTGGCATAGTTTGCTATGGTTAGTAGCATTTTTTTTTTATTTAAAAGTGATTGGGTTTAGTTTGTTGTGGTAAGGGTTACTTGGTGATGATTTATGGTAGCCGAAGTAATTTAGATGAGTTTGGCATAGTTTGTTATGGTTACTAGCATTTTTGTGTAATTTAAAAGTGATTGGGTTTAGTTTGTTGTGGTAAGGGTTAGTTGGTGATGAATATAGAGTAACCGAAGTAATTTAGGTGAGTCTGGCAGAGTTTGGTATGATTTGTACACTTTTTTTTGTAATTTTAAGATGATATGGTTTGGTTTGTTGTGGTAAGGGATAGTTGGGGGTGATTTACGGTAGCCGAAGTAATTTAGGTGATTCTGGTATAGTTTGTTATGATTTTTAGCATTTTTTTGTAATATTAAATTGATTGGGCTTAGTTTGTTGCTGTAAAGTGTAGTTAGGGGTGATTTTTGATAGCCGAAGTAATTTAGGTGAGTCTGGCATAGTTTGCTATGGTTAGTAGCATTTTTTTGTAATTTAAAAGTGATTGGGTTTAGTTTGTTGTGGTAAGGGTTAGTTGGTGATGATTTATGGTAGCCGAAGTAATTTAGGTGAATTTGGCATAGTTTGCTATGGTTACTAGCATTTTTTTGTAATTTAAAAGTGATTGGGTTTAGTTTGTTGTGGTAATGGTTAGTTGGTGATGATTTATGGTAGCCGAAGTAATTTAAGTGAGTTTGGCATAGTTTGCTATGGTTACTAGCATTTTTTTGTAATTTAAAAGTGATTGGGTTTAGTTTGTTGTGGTAAGGGTTAGTTGGTAATGATTTAGAATAGCCAAAGTAATTTAGGTGAGTCTGGAATAGTTTGATATGGTTTGTACACCTTTTTTTGTAATTTTAAGATGATATGGTTTGGTTTGTTGTGGTAAGGGATAGTTGGGGGTGATCTACGGTAGCCGAAGTAATTTAGGTGATTCTGGTATAGTTTGTTATGATTTTTAGCATTTTTTTGTAATTTTAAAGTGATTGGGCTTAGTTTGTTGCTGTAAAGTGTTGTTGGGGGTGATTTTTGATAGCCGAAGTAATTTAGGTGAGTTTAGCATAGTTTGCTATGGTTAGTAGCATTTTTTTGTAATTTAAAAGTGATTGGGTTTAGTTTGTTGTGGTAAGGGTTAGTTGGTGATGATTTATGGTAGCCGAAGTAATTTAGATGAGTTTGGCATAGTTTGTTATGGTTACTAGCATTTTTTTGTAATTTAAAAGTGATTGGGTTTAGATGTTGTGGTAAGGGCTAGTTGGTGATGAATATAGAGTAGCCGAAGTAATTTAGGTGAGTCTGGCAGAGTTTGGTATGATTTGTACACTTTTTTTTGTAATTTTAAGATGATATGGTTTGGTTTGTTGTCGTAAGGGATAGTTGGGGGTGATTTACGGAAGCCGAAGTAATTTAGGTGATTCTGGTATAGTTTGTTATGATTTTTAGCATTTTTTTGTAATTTTAAAGTGATTGGGATTAGTTTGTTGCTGTAAAGTGTTGTTGGGGGTGATTTTTGATAGCCGAAGTAATTTAGGTGAGTTTAGCATAGTTTGCTATTGTTAGTAGCATTTTTTTGTAATTTAAAAGTGATTGGGTTTAGTTTGTTGTGGTAAGGGTTAGTTGGTGATGATTTATGGTAGCCGAAGTAATTTAGATGAGTTTGGCATAGTTTGTTATGGTTACTAGCATTTTTTTGTAATTTAAAAGTGATTGGGTTTAGATGTTGTGGTAAGGGCTAGTTGGTGATGAATATAGAGTAGCCAAAGTAATTTAATTGAGTCTGGCATAGTTTGTTATGATTTGTACACTTTTTTTTGTAATTTTAAGATGATATGGTTTGGTTTGTTGTCGTAAGGGATAGTTGGGGGTGATTTACGGAAGCCGAAGTAATTTAGGTGATTCTGGTATAGTTTGTTATGATTTTTAGCATTTTTTTGTAATTTTAAAGTGATTGGGATTAGTTTGTTGCTGTAAAGTGTTGTTGGGGGTGATTTTTGATAGCCGAAGTAATTTAGGTGAGTTTAGCATAGTTTGCTATGGTTAGTAGCATTTTTTTGTAATTTAAAAGTGATTGGGTTTAGTTTGTTGTGGTAAGGGTTAGTTGGTGATGATTTATGGTAGCCGAAGTAATTTAGATGAGTTTGGCATAGTTTGTTATGGTTACTAGCATTTTTTTGTAATTTAAAAGTGATTGGGTTTAGATGTTGTGGTAAGGGCTAGTTGGTGATGAATATAGAGTAGCCAAAGTAATTTAATTGAGTCTGGCATAGTTTGTTATGATTTGTACACTTTTTTTTGTAATTTTAAGATGATATGGTTTGGTTTGTTGTCGTAAGGGATAGTTGGGGGTGATTTACGGAAGCCGAAGTAATTTAGGTGATTCTGGTATAGTTTGTTATGATTTTTAGCATTTTTTTGTAATTTTAAAGTGATTGGGATTAGTTTGTTGCTGTAAAGTGTAGTTGGGTGTGATTTTTGACGGCCGAAGTAATTTAGGTGAGTTTGGCATAGTTTGCTATGGTTAGTAGCATTTTTTTGTAATTTAAAAGTGATTGGGTTTAGTTTGTTGTGGTAAGGGTTAGTTGGTGATGATTTATGGTAGCCGAAGTAATTTAGATGAGTTTGGCATAATTTGTTATGGTTACTAGCATTTTTTTGTAATTTAAAAGTGATTGGGTTTAGTTTGTTGTGGTAAGGGCTAGTTGGTAATGAATATAGAGTAGCCGAAGTAATTTAGGTGAGTCTGGCCGAGTTTGGTATGATTTGTACACTTTTTTTTGTAATTTTAAGATGATATGGTTTGGTTTGTTGTGGTAAGGGATAGTTGGGGGTGATTTACGGTAGCCGAAGTAATTTAGGTGATTCTGGTATAGTTTGTTATGATTTTTAGCATTTTTTTGTAATATTAAAGTGATTGGGCTTAGTTTGTTGCTGTAAAGTGTAGTTGGGGGTGATTTTTGATAGCCGAAGTAATTTAGGTGAGTCTGGCATAATTTGCTATGGTTAGTAGCATTTTTTTGTAATTTAAAAGTGATTGGGTTTAGTTTGTTGTGGTAAGGGTTAGTTGGTGATGATTTATGGTAGCCGAAGTAATTTCGGTGAATTTGGCATAGTTTGCTATGGTTACTAGCATTTTTTTGTAATTTAAAAGTGATTGGGTTTAGTTTGTTGTGGTAAGGGTTAGCTGGTGATGATTTAGAGTAGCCGAAGTAATTTAGGTGAGTCTGGCATAGTTTGTTATGATTTGTACACCTTTTTTTGTAATTTTAAGATGATATGGTTTGGTTTGTTGTGGTAAGAGATAGTTGGGGGTGATTTACGGTAGCCGAAGTAATTTAGGTGATTCTGGTATAGTTTGTTATGATTTTTAGCATTTTTTTGTAATATTAAATTGATTGGGCTTAGTTTGTTGCTGTAAAGTGTAGTTGGGGGTGATTTTTGATAGCCGAAGTAATTTAGGTGAGTCTGGCATAGTTTGCTATGGTTAGTAGCATTTTTTTGTAATTTAAAAGTGATTGGGTTTAGTTTGTTGTGGTAAGGGTTAGTTGGTGATGATTTATGGTAGCCGAAGTAATTTAGGTGAATTTGGCATAGTTTGCTATGGTTACTAGCATTTTTTTGTAATTTAAAAGTGATTGGGTTTAGTTTGTTGTGGTAAGGGTTAGCTGGTGATGATTTAGAGTAGCCGAAGTAATTTAGGTGAGTCTGGCATAGTTTGTTATGATTTGTACACTTTTTTTTGTAATTTTAAGATGATATGGTTTGGTTTGTTGTCGTAAGGGATAGTTGAGGGTGATTTACGGAAGCCGAAGTAATTTAGGTGATTCTGGTATAGTTTGTTATGATTTTTAGCATTTTTTTGTAATTTTAAAGTGATTGGGATTAGTTTGTTGCTGTAAAGTGTAGTTGGGTGTGATTTTTGACGGCCAAAGTAATTTAGGTGAGTTTGGCATAGTTTGCTATGGTTAGTAGCATTTTTTTGTAATTTAAAAGTGATTGGGTTTAGTTTGTTGTGGTAAGGGTTAGTTGGTGATGATTTATGGTAGCCGAAGTAATTTAGGTGAGTTTGGCATAGTTTGCTATGGTTACTAACATTTTTTTGTAATTTAAAAGTGATTGGGTTTAGTTTGTTGTGGTAAGGGTTAGCTGGTGATGATTTAGAGTAGCCGAAGTAATTTAGGTGAGTCTTGCATAGTTTGTTATGATTTGTACACCTTTTTTTGTAATTTTAAGATGATATGGTTTGGTTTGTTGTGGTAAGGGATAGTTGGGGGTGATTTACGGTAGCCGAAGTAATTTAGGTGATTCTGGTATAATTTGTTATGATTTTTAGCATTTTTTTGTAATTTTAAATTGATTGGGTTTAGTTTATTGCTGTAAAGTGTAGTTGGTGGTGATTTTTGATAGCCGAAGTAATTTAGGTGAGTTTGGCATAGTTTGCTACGGTTAGTAGCATTTTTTTGTAATTTAAAAGTGATTGGGTTTAGTTTGTTGTGGTAAGGGTTAGTTGGTGATGATTTATGGTAGCCGAAGTAATTTCGGTGAGTTTGGCATAGTTTGCTATGGTTACTAGCATATTTTTGTAATTTAAAAGTGATTGGGTTTAGTTTGTTGTGGCAAGGGTTAGTTGGTGATGATTTATGGTAGCCGAAGTAATTTAGGTGAGTTTGGCATAGTTTGCTATGGTTACTAGCATTTTTTTGTAATTTAAAAGTGATTGGGTTTAGTTTGTTGAAGTAAGGGTTAGTTGGTGATGATTTAGAGTAGCCGAAGTAATTTAGGTGAGTCTGGCATAGTTTGTTATGATTTGTACACCTTTTTTTGTAATTTAAAGATGATATGGTTTGGTTTGTTGTGGTAAGGGATTGTTGGGGGTGATTTACGGTAGCCGAAGTAATTTAAGTGATTCTGGTATAATTTGTTATGATTTTTAGCATTTTTTTGTAATTTTAAATTGATTGGGCTTAGTTTATTGCTGTAAAGTGTAGTTGGTGGTGATTTTTGATAGCCGAAGTAATTTAGGTGAGTTTGGCATAGTTTGCTACGGTTAGTAGCATTTTTTTGTAATTTAAAAGTGATTGGGTTTAGTTTGTTGTGGTAAGGGTTAGTTGGTGATGATTTATGGTAGCCGAAGTAATTTCGGTGAGTTTGGCATAGTTTGCTATGGTTACTAGCATATTTTTGTAATTTAAAAGTGATTGGGTTTAGTTTGTTGTGGTAAGGGTTAGTTGGAGATGATTTAGAGTAGCCGAAGTAATTTTGGTGAGTCTGGCATAGTTTGTTATAATTTGTACACTTTTTTTGTAATTTTAAGATGATACGGTTTGGTTTGTTGTGGTAAGGGATAGTTGGGGGTGATTTACGGTAGACGAAGTAATTTAGGTGATTCTGGTATAGTTTGTTATGATTTTTAGCATTTTTTTGAAATATTAAAGTGATTGGGCTTAGTTTGTTGCTGTAAAGTGTAGTTGGGGGTGATTTTCGATAGCCGAAGTAATTTAGGTGAGTTTGGCATAGTTTGCTATGGTTAGTAGCATTTTTTTGTAATTTAAAAGTGATTGGGATTAGTTTGTTGTGGTAAGGGTTAGTTGGTGATGATTTATGGTAGCCGAAGTAATTTAGGTGAGTTTGGCATAGTTTGCTATGGTTACTAGCATTTTTTTGTAATTTAAATGTGATTGGGTTTAGTTTGTTGTAGTAAGGGTTAGTTGGTGATGATTTAGAGTAGCCGAAGTAATTTAGGTGATTCTAGGATAGTTTATTATGATTTGTACACCTTTTTTTGTAATTTAAAGATGATATGGTTTGGTTTGTTGTGGTAAGGGATAGTTGGGCGTGATTTACGGTAGCCGAAGTAATTTAGATGATTCTGGTAGAGTTTGTTATGATTTTTAGCAATTTTTTGTAATTTTAAAGTGACTGGGCTTAGTTTATTGCTGTAAAGTGTAGTTGGGGGTGATTTTTGATAGCCGAAGTAATTTAGGTGAGTTTGACATAGTTTGCTATGGTTAGTAGAATTTTTTTGTAATTTAAAAGTGATTGGGTTAAGTTTGTTGTGGTAAGGGTTAGTTGGTGATAATTTATGGTAGCCGAAGTAACTTAGGTGAGTTTGGCATAGTTTGCTATGGTTACAAGCATTTTTTTGTAATTTAAAAGTGATTGGGTTTAGTTTGTTGTGGTAAGGTTTAGTTGGTGATGATTTAGAGTAGCCGAAGTAATTTAGGCGAGTCTGGCATAGTTTGTTATGATTTGTACACCTTTTTTTGTAATTTTAAGATGATATGGTTTGGTTTGTTGTGGTAAGGGATAGGTGGGGGTGATTTTTGATAGCCGAAGTAATTTAGGTGAGTTTGGCATAGTTTGCTATGGTTAGTAGCATTTTTTTGTAATTTAAAAGTGAATGGGTTTAGTTTGTTGTGGCAAGGGTTAGTTGGTGATGATTTATGGTAGCCGAAGTAATTTAGGTGAGTTTGGCATAGTTTGCTATGGTTACTAGCATTTTTTTGTAATTTAAAAGTGATTGGGTTTAGTTTGTTGAAGTAAGGGTTAGTTGGTGATGATTTAGAGTAGCCGAAGTAATTTAGGTGAGTCTAGCATAGTTTGTTATGATTTGTACAACTTTTTTTGTAATTTTAAGATGATATGGTTTGGTTTGTTGTGGTAAGGGATAGTTGGGGGTGATTTACGGTAGCCGAAGTAATTTAGGTGATTCTGGTATAGTTTGTTATGATTTTTAGAATTTTTTTGTAATTTTAAAGTGATTGGGCTTAGTTTGTTGCTGTAAATGTAGTTGGGGGTGATTTTTGATAGCCGAAGTAATTTAGGTGAGTTTGGCATAGTTTGCTATGGTTAGTAGCATTTTTTTGTAATTTAAATGTGATTGGGTTTAGTTTGTTGTGGTAAGGGTTAGTTGGTGATGATTTATGGTAGCCGAAGTAATTTAGGTGAGTTTGGCATAGTTTGCTATGGTTACTAGCATTTTTTTGTAATTTAAAAGTGATTGGGTTTAGTTTGTTGTGGTAAGGGTTAGTTGGTGATGATTTAGAGTAGCCGAAGTAATTTAGGTGAGTCTGGCATAGTTTGTTATGATTTGTACACTTTTTTTTTAATTTTAAGATGATATGGTTTGGTTTGTTGTGGTAAGGGATAGTTGGGGGTGATTTACGGTAGCCGAAGTAATTTAGGTGATTCTGGTATAGTTTGTTATGTTTTATAGCATTTTTTTGAAATATTAAAGTGATTGGGCTTAGTTTGTTGCTGTAAAGTGTAGTTGGGGGTGATTTTCGATAGCCGAAGTAATTTAGGTGAGTTTGGCATAGTTTGCTAAAGTTAGTAGCATTTTTTTGTAATTTAAAAGTGATTGGGTTTAGTTTGTTGTGGTAAGGGTTAGTTGGTGATGATTTATGGTAGCCAAAGTAATTTAGGTGAGTTTGGCATAGTTTGCTATGGTTACTAGCATTTTTTTGTAATTTAAATGTGATTGGGTTTAGTTTGTTGTAGTAAGGGTTATTTGGTGATGATTTAGAGTAGCCGAAGTAATTTAGGTGAGTCTATCATAGTTTATTATGATTTGTACACCTTTTTTTGTAATTTAAAGATGATATGGTTTGGTTTGTTGTGGTAAGGGATAGTTGGGCGTGATTTACGGTAGCCGAAGTAATTTAGGTGATTCTGGTATAGTTTGTTATGATTTTTAGCAATTTTTTGTAATTTTAAAGAAACTGGGCTTAGTTTATTGCTGTAAAGTGTAGTTGGCGGTGATTTTTGATAGCCGAAGTAATTTAGGTGAGTTTGCTATGGTTAGTAGAATTTTTTTGTAATTAAAAGTGATTGGGTTTAGTTTGTTGTGGTAAGGGTTAGTTGGTGATGATTTATGGTAGCCGAAGTAATTTAGGTGAGTTTGGCATAGCTTGCTATGGTAACTAGCATTTTTTTGTAATTTTAAAGTGATTGGGTTTAGTTTGTTGTGGTAAGGGTTAGTTGATGATGATTTTTAGTAGCCGAAGTAATTTAGGTGAGTCTGGCATAGTTTGTTATGATTTGTACACCTTTTTTTGTAATTTTAAGATGATATGGTTTGGTTTGTTGTGGTAAGGGATAGTTGGGGGTGATTTACGGTAGCGGAAGTAATTTAGGTAATTCTGGTATAGTTTGTTATGATTTTTAGCATTTTTTTGTAATTTTAAAGTGATTGGGCTTAGTTTGTTGCTGTAAAGTGTAGTTGGGCGTGATTTTTGATAGCCGAAGTAATTTAGGTGAGTTTGGCATAGTTTGCTATGGTTACTAGCATTTTTTTGTAATTTAAAAATAATTGGGTTTAGTTTGTTGTGGTAAGGGTTAGTTGGTGATGATTTAGAGTAGCCGAAGTAATTTAGGTGAGTCTGGCATAGTTTGTTATGATTTGTACACCTTTTTTTGTAATTTTAATATGATATGGTTTGGTTTGTTGTGGTAAGGGATAGTTGGGGGTGATTTACGGTAGCCGAAGTAATTTAGGTGATTCTGGTATAGTTTGTTATGATTTTTAGCATTTTTTTGTAATTTTTTAAGTGATTGGGCTTAGTTTGTTGCTGTAAAGTGTAGTTGGGGGTGATTTTTGATAGCCGAAGTAATTTAGGTGAGTTTGGCATAGTTTGCTATGGTTACTAGCATTTTTTTGTAATTTAAAAATAATTGGGTTAAGTTTGTTGTGGTAAGGGTTAGTTGGTGATGATTTCGAGTAGCCGAAGTAATTTAGGTAAGTCTGGCATAGTTTGTTATGATTTGTACACCTTTTTTTGTAATTTTAAGATGATATGGTTTGGTTTGTTGTGGTAAGGGATAGTTGGGGGTGATTTACGGTAGCCTAAGTAATTTAAGTGATTCTGGTATAGTTTGTTATGATTTTTAGCATTTTTTTGTAATTTTAAAGTGATTGGGCTTAGTTTGTTGCTGTAAAGTGTAGTTGGGGGTGATTTTTGATAGCCGAAGTAATTTAGGTGAGTTTGGTATAGTTTTCTATGGTTAGTAGCATTTTTTTGTAATTTAAAAGTGATTGGGTTTAGTTTGTTGTGGTAAGGGTTAGTTGGTGATGATTTATGGTAGCCGAAGTAATTTAGGTGAGTTTGGCATAGTTTGCTGTGGTTAGTAGCATTTTTTTGTAATTTAAAAGTGATTGGGTTTAGTTTGTTGTGGTAAGGGTTAGTTGGTGATGATTTAGAGTAGCCAAAGTAATTTAGGTGAGTCTGGCATAGTTTGTTATGATTTGTTCACCTTTTTTTGTAATTTTAAGATGATATGGTTTGGTTTGTTGTGATAAGGGATAGTTGGGTGTGGTTTACGGTAGCCGAAGTAATTTAGGTGATTCTGGTATAGTTTGTTATGATTTTTAGCATTTTTTTGTAATTTTAAAGTGATTGGGCTTAGTTTGTTGCTGTAAAGTGTAGTTGGGGGTGATTTTTGATAGCCGAAGTAATTTAGGTAAGTTTGGCATAGTTTGCTATGATTAGTAGCATTTTTTTGGAAATTTAAAAGTGATTGGGTTTAGTTTGTTGTGGTAAGGGTTAGTTGGTAATGATTTATGGTAGCCGAAGTAATTTGGGTGAGTTTGGCATAGTTTGCTATAGTTACTAGCATTTTTTGTAATTTAAAAGTGATTGGGTTTAGTTTGTTGTGGTAAGGGTTAGTTGGTGATGATTTAGAGTAGCCGAAGTAATTTAGGTGAGTCTGGCATAGTTTGTTATGATTTGTACACCTTTTTTGTAATTTTAAGATGATATGGTTTGGTTTGTTGTGGTAAGGGATAGTTGGGGGTGATTTACGGTAGCCGAAGTAATTTAGGTGATTCTGGTATAGTTTGTTATAATTTTTAGCATTTTTATGTAATTTTAAAGTGATTGGGCTTAGTTTGTTGCTGTAAAGTGTAGTTGGGGGTGATTTTTGATAGCCGAAGTAATTTAGGTGAGTTTGGCATAGTTTGCTATGGTTAGTAGCATTTTTTTGTAATTTAAAATTGATTGGGTTTAGTTTGTTGTGGTAAGGGTTAGTTGGTGATGATTTATGGTAGCCGAAGTAATTTAGGTGAGTTTGGCATAGTTTGCTATAGTTACTAGCATTTTTTGGAATTTAAAAGTGATTGGGTTTAGTTTGTTGTGGTAAGGGTTAGTTGGTGATGATTTAGAGTAGCCGAAGTAATTTAGGTGAGTCTGGCATAGTTTGTTATGATTTGTACACCTTTTTTGTAACTTTAAGATGATATGGTTTGGTTTGTTGTGGTAAGGGATAGTTGGGGGTGATTTACGGTAGCCGAAGTAATTTAGGTGATTCTGGTATAGTTTGTTATGATTTTTAGCATTTTTTTGTAATTTTAAAGTGATTGAGCTTAGTTTGTTGCTGTAAAGTGTAGTTGGGAGTGATTTTTGATAGCCGAAGTAATTTAGGTGAGTTTGGCATAGTTTGCTATGGTTAGTAGCATTTTTTTGAAATTTAAAAGTGATTGGGTTTAGTTTGTTGCGGTAAGGGTTAGTTGGTGATGATTTATGGTAGCCGAAGTAATTTAGGAGAGTTTGGCATAGTTTGCTATGGTTACTAGAATTTTTTTGTAATTTAAAAGTGATTGGGTTTAGTTTGTTGTAGTAAGGGTTAGTTGGTGATGATTTAGAGTAGCCGAAGTAATTTAGGTGAGTCTGGCATAGTTTGTTATGATTTGTACACCTTTTTTTGTAATTTTAAGATGATATGGTTTGGTTTGTTGTGGTAAGGGATAGTTGGGGGTGATTTACGGTAGCCGAAGTAATTTAGGTGATTCTGGTATAGTTTGTTATGATTTTTAGCATATTTTTGTAATTTCAAAGTGATTGGGCTTAGTTTGTTGCTGTAAAGTGTAGTTGGGGGTGATTTTTGATAGCCGAAGTAATTGAGGTGAGTTTGGCATAGTGTGCTATGGTTAGTAGCATTTTTTTGTAATTTAAAAGTGATTGGGTTTAGTTTGTTGTGGGAAGGGTTAGTTGGTGATGATTTATGGTAGCCGAAGTAATTTAGGTGAGTTTGGCATAGTTTGCTATGGTTACTAGCATTTTTTTGTAATTTAAAAGTGATTGGGTTTAGTTTGTTGTGGTAAGGGTTAGTTTGTGATGATTTAGAGTAGCCGAAGTAATTTAGGTGAGTCTGGCATAGTTTGATATGATTTGTACACCTTTTTTTGTAATTTTAAGATGATATGGTTTGGTTTGTTGTGGTAAGGGATAGTTGGGGGTGATTTACGGTAGCCGATGTAATTTAGGTGATTCTGGTATAGTTTGTTATGATTTTTAGCATTTTTTTGTAATTTTAAAGTGATTGGGCTTAGTTTGTTGCTGTAAAGTGTAGTTGGGGGTGATTTTTGATAGCCGAAGTAATTTAGGTGAGTTTGGCCTAGTTTGCTATGGTTAGTAGCATTTTTTTGTAATTTAAAATTGATTAGGTTTAGTATGTTGTGGTAAGGGTTAGTTGGTGATGATTTATGGTAGCCGAAGTAATTTAGGTGAGTTTGGCATAGTTTGCTATAGTTACTAGCATTTTTTGTAATTTAAAAGTGATTGGGTTTAGTTTGTTGTGGTAAGGGTTAGTTGGTGATGATTTAGAGTAGCCGAAGTAATTTAGGTGAGTCTGGCATAGTTTGTTATGATTTGTACACCTTTTTTTGTAATTTTAAGATGATATGGTTTGGTTTGTTGTGGTAAGGGATAGTTGGGGGTGATTTACGGTAGCCGAAGTAATTTAGGTGATTCTGGTATAGTTTGTTATGATTTTTAGCATTTTTTTGTAATTTTAAAGTGATTGAGCTTAGTTTGTTGCTGTAAAGTGTAGTTGGGAGTGATTTTTGATAGCCGAAGTAATTTAGGTGAGTTTGGCATAGTTTGCTATGGTTAGTAGCATTTTTTTGTAATTTAAAAGTGATTGGGTTTAGTTTGTTATGGTAAGGGTTAGTTGGTGATTATTTATGGTAGCCGAAGTAATTTAGGTAAGTTTGGCATAGTTTGCTATGGTTACTAGCATTTTTTTGTAATTTAAAAGTGATTGGGTTTAGTTTGTTGTGGTAAGGGTTAGTTGGTTATGATTTAGAGTAGCCGAAGAAATTTAGGTGAGTCTGGCATAATTTGTTATGATTTGTACACCATTTTTTGTAATTTTAAGATGATATGGTTGGTTTGTTGTGGTAAGGAATAGTTAGGGGTGATTTAGGGTAGCCGAAGTAATTTAGGTGATTCTGGTATAGTTTGTTATGATTTTTAGCATTTTTTTGTAATTTTAAAGTGATTGGGCTTAGTTTGTTGCTGTAAAGTGTAGTTGGGGGTGATTTTTGATAGCCGAAGTAATTTAGGTAAGTTTGGCATAGTTTGCTATGGTAAGTAGCATTTTTTTGTAATTTAAAAGTGATTGGGTTTAGTTTGTTGTGGTAAGGGTTAGTTAGTGATGATTTATGGTAGCCGAAGTAATTTAGGAGAGTTTGGCATAGTTTGCTATGGTTACTAGAATTTTTTTGTAATTTAAAAGTGATTGGGTTTAGTTTGTTGTAGTAAGGGTTAGTTGGTGATGATTTAGAGTAGCTGAAGTAATTTAGGTGAGTCTGGCATAGTTTGTTATGATTTGTACACCTTTTTTTGTAATTTTAAGATGATATGGTTTGGTTTGTTGTGGTAAGGGATAGTTGGGGGTGATTTACGGTAGCCGAAGTAATTTAGGTGATTCTGGTATAGTTTGTTATGATTTTTAGCATATTTTTGTAATTTCAAAGTGATTGGGCTTAGTTTGTTGCTGTAAAGTGTAGTTGGGGGTGATTTTTGATAGCCGAAGTAATTGAGGTGAGTTTGGCATAGTTTGCTATGGTTAGTAGCATTTTTTTGTAATTTAAATGTGATTGGGTTTAGTTTGTTGTGGTAAGGGTTAGTTGGTGATGATTTATGGTAGCCGAAGTAATTCAGGTGAGTTTGGCATAGTTTGCTATGGTTAGTAGCATTTTTTTGTAATTTAAAAGTGATTGGGTTTAGTTTGTTATGGTAAGGGTTAGTTGGTGATGATTTATGGTAGCCGAAGTAATTTAGGTAAGTTTGGCATAGTTTGCTATGGTTACTAGCATTTTTTTGTAATTTAAAAGTGATTGGGTTTAGTTTGTTGTGGTAAGGGTTAGTTGGTGATGATTTAGAGTAGCCGAAGTAATTTAGGTGAGTCTGGCATAGTTTGTTTTGATTTGTACACCTTTTTTTGTAATTTTAAGATGATATGGTTGGTTTGTTGTGGTAAGGGATAGTTGGGGGTGATTTACGGTAGCCGAAGTAATTTAGGTGATTCTGGTATAGTTTGTTATGATTTTTAGCATTTTTTTGTAATTTTAAAGTGATTGGGCTTAGTTTGTTGCTGTAAAGTGTAGTTGGGGGTGATTTTTGATAGCCGAAGTAATTTAGGTGAGTTTGGCATAGTTTGCTATGGTTAGTAGCATTTTTTTGTAATTTAAAAGTGATTGGGTTTAGTTTGTTGTGGTAAGGGTTAGTTGGTGATGATTTATGGTAGCCGAAGTAATTTAAGAGAGTTTGGCATAGTTTGCTATGGTTACTAGAATTTTTTTGTAATTTAAAAGTGATTGGGTTTAGTTTGTTGTAGTAAGGGTTAGTTGGTGATGATTTAGAGTAGCCGAAGTAATTTAGGTGAGTCTGGCATAGTTTGTTATGATTTGTACACCTTTTTTTGTAATTTTAAGATGATATGGTTTGGTTTGTTGTGGCAAGGGATAGTTGGGGGTGATTTACGGTAGCCGAAGTAATTTAGGTGATTCTGGTATAGTTTGTTATGATTTTTAGCATATTTTTGTAATTTCAAAGTGATTGGGCTTAGTTTGTTGCTGTAAAGTGTAGTTGGGGGTGATTTTTGATAGCCGAAGTAATTTAGGTGAGTTTGGCATAGTT
The DNA here is from genome assembly GCA_964023215.1 of Eledona agricola. NCBI lineage: Eukaryota > Metazoa > Arthropoda > Insecta > Coleoptera > Tenebrionidae > Eledona > Eledona agricola. Next base: position 2,052,111 of record CAXIEJ010000140.1, on the reverse strand, counting down.
TGCTATGGTTAGTAGCATTTTTTTGTAATTTAAAAGTGATTGGGTTTAGTTTGTTGTGGGAAGGGTTAGTTGGTGATGATTTAGAGTAGCCGAAGTAATTTAAGAGAGTTTGGCATAGTTTGCTATGGTTACTAGCATTTTTTTGTAATTTAAATGTACTTGGGTTTAGTTTGTTGTGGTAAGGGTTAGTTGGTGATGATTTAGAGTAGCCAAAGTAATTTAGGTGAGTCTGGCATAGTTTGTTATGATTTGTACACCTTTTTTTGAAATTTTAAAATGATATGGTTTGGTTTGTTGGGGTAAGGAATAGTTGGGGGTGATTTACGATAGTCGAAGTAATTTAGGTGATTCTGGTATAGTTTGTTATGATTTTTAGCATTTTTTTGTAATATTAAAGTTATTGGGCTTAGTTTGTTGCTGTAAAGTGTAGTTGGGGGTGATTTTTGATAACCGAAGTAATTTAGGTGAGTTTGGCATAGTTTGCTATGGTTAGTAGCATTTTTTTGTAATTTAAAAGTGATTGGGTTTAGTTTGTTGTGGTAAGGGTTAGTTGGTGATGATTTATGGTAGCCGAAGTAATTTAGGTGAGTTTGGCATAGTTTGCTATGGTTACTCGCATTTTTTTGTAGTTTAAAAGTGATTAGGTTTAGTTTGTTGTGGTATGGGTTAGTTGGTGATGATTTAGAGTAGCCGAAGTAATTTAGGTGAGTCTGGCATAGTTTGTTATGATTTGTACACCTTTTTTTGTAAATTTAAAATGATAGGGTTTGGTTTGTTGTGGTAAGGGATAGTTGGGGGTGATTTACGGTAGCCGAAGTAATTTAGGTGAGTTTGGCATAGTTTGCTATGGTTAGTAGCATTTTTTTGTAATTTAAAAGTGATTGGGTTTAGTTTGTTGTGGTAAGGGTTACTTGGTGATGATTTAGAGTAGCCGAAGTAATTTAAATGAGTCTGGCATAGTTTGTTATGATTTGTACAACTTTTTTTGTAATTTTAAGATGATAAAGTTTCGTTTGTTGTGGTAAGGGATAGTTGGGGGTGATTTACGGTAGCCGAAGTAATTTAGGTGATTCTGGTATAGTTTGTTATGATTTTTAGCATTTTTTTGTAATTTAAAAGTGATTGGGTTTAGTTTGTTGTGGTAAGGGTTAGTTGGTGATGATTTAGAGTAGCCGAAGTAATTTAGGTGAGTCTGGCATAGTTTGTTATGATTTGTACACCTTTTTTTGTAAATTTAAGATGATATGGTTTGGTTTGTTGTGGTAAGGAATAGTTGGGGGTGATTTACGGTAGCCGAAGTAATTTAGGTGATTCTGGTATAGTTTGTTATGATTTTTAGCATTTTTTTGTAATTTTAAAGTAATTGGGCTTAGTTTGTTGCTGTAAAGTGTAGTTGGGGGTGATTTTTGATAGCCGAAGTAATTTAGGTGAATTTTACATAGTTTGCTATGGTTACTAGCATTTTTTTGTAATTTAAAAGTGATTGGGTTTAGTTTGTTGTGGTAAGGGTTACTTGGTGATGATTTAGAGTAGCCGAAGTAATTTAAATGAGTCTGGCATAGTTTGTTATGATTTGTACAACTTTTTTTGTAATTTTAAGATGATAAAGTTTCGTTTGTTGTGGTAAGGGATAGTTCAGGGTGATTTACGGTAGCCGAAGAAATTTAGGTGATTCTGGTATAGTTTGTTATGATTTTTAACATTTTTTTGTAATTTTAAAGTGATTGGGCTTAGTTTGTTGCTGTAAAGTGTAGTTGGGGGTGATTTTTGATAGCCGAAGTATTTTAGGTGAGTTTGGCATAGTTTGCTATGGTTAGTAGCATTTTTTTGTAATTTAAAAGTGATTGGGTTTAGTTTGTTGTGGTAAGGGTTAGTTGGTGATGATTTATGGTAGCCGAAGTAATTTAGGTGAGTTTGGCATAGTTTGCTATGATTACTAGCATTTTTTTGTAATTTAAAAATGATTGGGTTTAGTTTGTTGTGGTAAGGGTTAGTTGGTGATGATTTAGAGTAGCCGAAGTAATTTAGGTGAGTCTGGCATAGTTTGTTATGATTTGTACACCTTTTATTGTAATTTTAAGATGATATGGTTTGGTTTGTTGTGGTAAGGGATAGTTGGGGGTGATTTACGGTAGCCGATGTAATTTAGGTGATTATGGTATAGTTTGTTATGATTTTTAGCATTTTTTTGTAATTTAAAAGTGATTGGGTTTAGTTTGTTGTGGTAAGGGTTAGTTGGTGATGATTTAGAGTAGCCGAAGTAATTTAGGTGAGTCTGGCATAGTTTGTTATGATTTGTACACCTTTTTTTGTAAATTTAAGATGATATGGTTTGGTTTGTTGTGGTAAGGGATAGTTGGGGGTGATTTACGGTAGCCGAAGTAATTTAGGTGATTCTGGTATTGTTTGTTATGATTTTTAGCATTTTTTTGTAATTTTAAAGTAATTGGGCTTAGTTTGTTGCTGTAAAGTGTAGTTGGGGGTGATTTTTGATAGCCGAAGTAATTTAGGTGAGTTTTTGATAGTTTGCTATGGTTAGTAGCATTTTTTTGTAATTTAAAAGTGATTGGGTTTAGTTTGTTGTGGTAAGGGTTACTTGGTAATGATTTAGAGTAGCCGAAGTAATTTAAATGAGTCTGGCATAGTTTGTTATGATTTGTACAACTTTTTTTGTAATTTTAAGATGATAAAGTTTCGTTTGTTGTGGTAAGGGATAGTTGGGGGTGATTTACGGTAGCCGAAGTAATTTAGGTGATTCTGGTATAGTTTGTTATGATTTTTAGCATTTTTTTGTAATTTAAAAGTGATTGGGTTTAGTTTGTTGTGGTAAGGGTTAGTTGGTGATGATTTAGAGTAGCCGAAGTAATTTAGGTGAGTCTGGCATAGTTTGTTATGATTTGTACATTTTTTTTTGTAAATTTAAGATGATATGGTTTGGTTTGTTGTGGTAAGGGATAGTTGGGGGTGATTTACGGTAGCCGAAGTAATTTAGGTGATTCTGGTATAGTTTGCTATGGTTACTAGCATTTTTTTGTAATTTAAAAGTGATTGGGTTTAGTTTGTTGTGGTAAGGGTTAGTTGGTGATGATTTAGAGTAGCCGAAGTAATTTAGGTGAGTCTGGCATAGTTTGTTTTGATTTGTACACCTTTTTTATGTAATTTTAAGATGATATGGTTGGTTTGTTGTGGTAAGGGATAGTTGGGGGTGATTTACGGTAGCCGAAGTAATTTAGGTGATTCTGGTATAGTTTGTTATGATTTTTAGCATTTTTTTGTAATTTTAAAGTGATTGGGCTTAGTTTGTTGCTGTAATGTGTAGTTGGGGGTGATTTTTGATAGCCGAAGTAATTTAGGTGAGTTTGGCATAGTTTGCTATGGTTAGTAGCATTTTTTTGTAATTTAAAAGTGATTGGGTTTAGTTTGTTGTGGTAAGGGTTAGTTGGTGATGATTTATGGTAGCCGAAGTAATTTAAGAGAGTTTGGCATAGTTTGCTATGGTTACTAGAATTTTTTTGTAATTTAAAAGTGATTGGGTTTAGTTTGTTGTAGTAAGGGTTAGTTGGTGATGATTTAGAGTAGTGGAAGTAATTTAGGTGAGTGTGGCATAGTTTGTTATGATTTGTACACCTTTTTTTGTAATTTTAAGATGATATGGTTTGGTTTGTTGTGGCAAGGGATAGTTGGGGGTGATTTACGGTAGCCGAAGTAATTTAGGTGATTCTGGTATAGTTTGTTATGATTTTTAGCATATTTTTGTAATTTCAAAGTGATTGGGCTTAGTTTGTTGCTGTAAAGTGTAGTTGGGGGTGATTTTTGATAGCCGAAGTAATTTAGGTGAGTTTGGCATAGTTTGCTATGGTTAGTAGCATTTTTTTGTAATTTAAAAGTGATTGGGTTTAGTTTGTTGTGGGAAGGGTTAGTTGGTGATGATTTAGAGTAGCCGAAGTAATTTAAGAGAGTTTGGCATAGTTTGCTATGGTTACTAGCATTTTTTTGTAATTTAAATGTACTTGGGTTTAGTTTGTTGTGGTAAGGGTTAGTTGGTGATGATTTAGAGTAGCCAAAGTAATTTAGGTGAGTCTGGCATAGTTTGTTATGATTTGTACACTTTTTTTTGAAATTTTAAAATGATATGGTTTGGTTTGTTGGGGTAAGGAATAGTTGGGGGTGATTTACGATAGTCGAAGTAATTTAGGTGATTCTGGTATAGTTTGTTATGATTTTTAGCATTTTTTTGTAATATTAAAGTTATTGGGCTTAGTTTGTTGCTGTAAAGTGTAGTTGGGGGTGATTTTTGATAACCGAAGTAATTTAGGTGAGTTTGGCATAGTTTGCTATGGTTAGTAGCATTTTTTTGTAATTTAAAAGTGATTGGGTTTAGTTTGTTGTGGTAAGGGTTAGTTGGTGATGATTTATGGTAGCCGAAGTAATTTAGGTGAGTTTGGCATAGTTTGCTATGGTTACTCGCATTTTTTTGTAATTTAAAAGTGATTAGGTTTAGTTTGTTGTGGTATGGGTTAGTTGGTGATGATTTAGAGTAGCCGAAGTAATTTAGGTGAGTCTGGCATAGTTTGTTATGATTTGTACACCTTTTTTTGTAATTTTAAGATGATATGGTTTGGTTTGTTGTGGTAAGGGATAGTTGGGGGTGATTTACGGTAGCCTAAGTAATTTAGGTGATTCTGGTATAGTTTGTTATGATTTTTAGCATTTTTTTGTAATTTAAAAGTGATTGGGTTTAGTTTGTTGTGGTAAGGGTTAGTTGGTGATGATTTAGAGTAGCTGAAGTAATTTAGGTGAGTCTGGCATAGTTTGTTATGATTTGTACACCTTTTTTTGTAAATTTAAAATGATATGGTTTGGTTTGTTGTGGTAAGGGATGGTTGGGGGTGATTTACGGTAGCCGAAGTAATTTAGGTGATTATGGTATAGTTTGTTATGATTTTTAGCATTTTTTTGTAATTTAAAAGTGATTGGGTTTAGTTTGTTGTGGTAAGGGTTAGTTGGTGATGATTTAGAGTAGCCGAAGTAATTTAGGTGAGTCTGGCATAGTTTGTTATGATTTGTACACCTTTTTTTGTAAATTTAAGATGATATGGTTTGGTTTGTTGTGGTAAGGGATAGTTGGGGGTGATTTACGGTAGCCGAAGTAATTTAGGTGATTCTGGTATTGTTTGTTATGATTTTTAGCATTTTTTTGTAATTTTAAAGTAATTGGGCTTAGTTTGTTGCTGTAAAGTGTAGTTGGGGGTGATTTTTGATAGCCGAAGTAATTTAGGTGAGTTTGGCATAGTTTGCTATGGTTAGTAGCATTTTTTTGTAATTTAAAAGTGATTGGGTTTAGTTTGTTGTGGTAAAAGTTACTTGGTGATGATTTAGAGTAGCCGAAGTAATTTAAATGAGTCTGGCATAGTTTGTTATGATTTGTACAACTTTTTTTGTAATTTTAAGATGATAAAGTTTCGTTTGTTGTGGTAAGGGATAGTTGGGGGTGATTTACGGTAGCCGAAGTAATTTAGGTGATTCTGGTATAGTTTGTTATGATTTTTAGCATTTTTTTGTAATTTAAAAGTGATTGGGTTTAGTTTGTTGTGGTAAGGGTTAGTTGGTGATGATTTATAGTAGCCGAAGTAATTAAGGTGAGTCTGGCATAGTTTGTTATGATTTGTACATTTTTTTTTGTAAATTTAAGATGATATGGTTTGGTTTGTTGTGGTAAGGGATAGTTGGGGGTGATTTACGGTAGCCGAAGTAATTTAGGTGATTCTGGTATAGTTTGTTATGATTTTTAGCATTTTTTTGTAATTTTAAAGTAATTGGGCTTAGTTTGTTGCTGTAAAGTGTAGTTGGGGGTGATTTTTGATAGCCGAAGTAATTTAGGTGAATTTTACATAGTTTGCTATGGTTACTAGCATTTTTTTGTAATTTAAAAATGATTGGGTTTAGTTTGTTCTGGCAAGGGTTACTTGGTGATGATTTAGAGTAGCCGAAGTAATTTAAATGAGTCTGGCATAGTTTGTTATGATTTGTACAACTTTTTTTGTAATTTTAAGATGATAAAGTTTCGTTTGTTGTGGTAAGGGATAGTTGGGGGTGATTTACGGTAGCCGAAGAAATTTAGGTGATTCTGGTATAGCTTGTTATGATTTTTAACATTTTTTTGTAATTTTAAAGTGATTGGGCTTAGTTTGTTGCTGTAAAGTGTAGTTGGGGGTGATTTTTGATAGCCGAAGTATTTTAGGTGAGTTTGGCATAGTTTGCTATGGTTAGTAGCATTTTTTTGTAATTTAAAAGTGATTGGGTTTAGTTTGTTGTGGTAAGGGTTAGTTGGTGATGATTTATGGTAGCCGAAGTAATTTAGGTGAGTTTGGCATAGTTTGCTATGATTACTAGCATTTTTTTGTAATTTAAAAATGATTGGGTTTAGTTTGTTGTGGTAAGGGTTAGTTGGTGATGATTTAGAGTAGCCGAAGTAATTTAGGTGAGTCTGGCATAGTTTGTTATGATTTGTACACCTTTTATTGTAATTTTAAGATGATATGGTTTGGTTTGTTGTGGTAAGGGATAGTTGGGGGTGATTTACGGTAGCCGATGTAATTTAGGTGATTTTGGTATAGTTCGTTATGATTTTTAGCATTTTTTTGTAATTTTAAAGTGATTGGGCTTAGTTTGTTGCTGTAAAGTGTAGTTGGGGGCGATTTTTGATAGCCAAAGTAATTTAGTTTAGTTTGGCATAGTTTGCTATGGTTAGTAGCATTTTTTTGTAATTTAAAAATGATTGCGTTTAGTTTGTTGTGGTAAGGGTTAGTTGGTGATGATTTATGGTAGCCGAAGTAATTTAGGTGAGTTTGGCATAGTTTGCTATGGTTACTAGCATTTTTTTGTAATGTAAAAGTGATTGGGTTTAGTTTGTTGTGGTAAGGGTGAGTTGGTGATGATTTAGAGTAGCCGAAGTAATTTAGGTGAGTCTGGCATAGTTTGTTATGATTTGTACACCTTTTTTTGTAATTTTAAGATGATATGGTTTGGTTTGTTGTGGTAAGGGATAGTTGGGGGTGATTTACGGTAGCCGAAGTAATTTAGGTGATTCTGGTATAGTTTGTAATGATTTTTAGCATTTTTTTTGTAATTTTAAAGTGATTGGGCTTAGTTCGTTGCTGTAAAGTGTAGTTGGGGGTGATTTTTGATAGCCGAAGTAATTTAGGTGAGTTTGGCATAGTTTGCCATGGTTAGTAGCATTTTTTTGTAATTTAAAAGTGATTGGGTTTAGTTTGTTGTGGTAAGGGTTAGTTGGTGAAGATTTAGAGTAGCCGAAGTAATTTAGGTGAGTCTGGCATAGTTTGTTATGATTTGTACACCTTTTTTTGTAATTTTAAGATGATATGGTTTGGTTTGTTGTGGTAAGGGATAGTTGGGGGTGATTTACGGTAGCCGAAGTAATTTAGGTGATTCTGGTGTAGTTTGTTATGATTTTTAACATTTTTTTGTAATTTTAAAGTGATTGGGCTTAGTTTGTTGCTGTAAAGTGTAGTTGGGGGTGATTTTTGATAGCCGAAGTAATTAGGTGAGTTTGGCATAGTTCGCTATGGTTAGTAGCATTTTTTTGTAATTTAAAAGTGATTAGGTATAGTTTGTTGTGGTAAGGGTTAGTTGGTGATGATTTATGGTAGCCAAAGTAATTTAGGTGAGTTTGGCATAGTTTGCTATGGTTACTAGCATTTTTTGTAATTTAAAAGTGATTGGGTTTAGTTTGTTGTGGTAAGGGTTAGTTGGTGATGATTTAGAGTAGCCGAAGTAATTTAGGTGAGTCTGGCATTGTTTGTTATGATTTGTACACCTTTTTTTGTAATTTTAAGATGATATGGTTTGGTTTGTTGTGGTAAGGGATAGTTGGGGGTGATTTACGGTAGCCGAAGTAATTTAGGTGATTCTGGTATAGTTTGTTATGATTTTTAGCATTTTTTTGTAATTTTAAAGTGATTGAGCTTAGTTTGTTGCTGTAAAGTGTAGTTGGGAGTGATTTTTGATAGCCGAAGTAATTTAGGTGAGTTTGGCATAGTTTGCTATGGTTAGTAGCATTTTTTTGTAATTTAAAAGTGATTGGGTTTAGTTTGTTATGGTAAGGGTTAGTTGGTGATTATTTATGGTAGCCGAAGTAATTTAGGTAAGTTTGGCATAGTTTGCTATGGTTACTAGCATTTTTTTGTAATTTAAAAGTGATTGGGTTTAGTTTGTTGTGGTAAGGGTTAGTTGGTTATGATTTAGAGTAGCCGAAGAAATTTAGGTGAGTCTGGCATAATTTGTTATGATTTGTACACCTTTTTTTGTAATTTTAAGATGATATGGTTGGTTTGTTGTGGTAAGGAATAGTTAGGGGTGATTTAGGGTAGCCGAAGTAATTTAGGTGATTCTGGTATAGTTTGTTATGATTTTTAGCATTTTTTTGTAATTTTAAAGTGATTGGGCTTAGTTTGTTGCTGTAAAGTGTAGTTGGGGGTGATTTTTGATAGCCGAAGTAATTTAGGTAAGTTTGGCATAGTTTGCTATGGTTAGTAGCATTTTTTTGTAATTTAAAAGTGATTGGGTTTAGTTTGTTGTGGTAAGGGTTAGTTAGTGATGATTTATGGTAGCCGAAGTAATTTAGGAGAGTTTGGCATAGTTTGCTATGGTTACTAGAATTTTTTTGTAATTTAAAAGTGATTGGGTTTAGTTTGTTGTAGTAAGGGTTAGTTGGTGATGATTTAGAGTAGCTGAAGTAATTTAGGTGAGTCTGGCATAGTTTGTTATGATTTGTACACCTTTTTTTGTAATTTTAAGATGATATGGTTTGGTTTGTTGTGGTAAGGGATAGTTGGGGGTGATTTACGGTAGCCGAAGTAATTTAGGTGATTCTGGTATAGTTTGTTATGATTTTTAGCATATTTTTGTAATTTCAAAGTGATTGGGCTTAGTTTGTTGCTGTAAAGTGTAGTTGGGGGTGATTTTTGATAGCCGAAGTAATTGAGGTGAGTTTGGCATAGTTTGCTATGGTTAGTAGCATTTTTTTGTAATTTAGAAGTGATTGGGTTTAGTTTGTTGTGGGAAGGGTTAGTTGGTGATGATTTATGGTAGCCGAAGTAATATAGGTGAGTTTGGCATAGTTTGCTCTGGTTACTAGCATTTTTTTGTAATTTAAAAGTGATTGGGTTTAGTTTGTTGTGGTAAGGGTTAGTTCGTGATGATTTAGAGTAGCCGAAGTAATTTAGGTGAGTCTGGCATAGTTTGTTATGATTTGTACACCTTTTTTTGTAATTTTAAGATGATATGGTTTGGTTTGTTGTGGTAAGGGATATTTGGGGGTGATTTACGGTAGCCGAAGTAATTTAGGTGATTCTGGTATAGTTTGTTATGATTTTTAGCATTTTTTTGTAATTTTAAAGTGATTGGGCTTAGTTTGTTGCTGTAAAGTGTAGTTGGGGGTGATTTTTGATAGCCGAAGTAATTTAGGTGAGTTTGGCCTAGTTTGGTATGGTTAGTAGCATTTTTTTGTAATTTAAAAGTGATTGGGTTTAGTTTGTTGTGGTAAGGGTTAGTTGGTGATGATTTATGGTAGCCGAAGTAATTTAGGTGAGTTTGGCATAGTTTGCTATGGTTACTAGCATTTTTTTGTAATTTAAAAGTGATTGGGTTTAGTTTGTTGTGGTAAGGGTTAGTTGGTGATGATTTAGAGTAGCCGAAGTAATTTAGGTGAGTCTGGCATAATTTGTTATGATTTGTACACCTTTTTTTGTAATTTTAAGATGATATGGTTTGGTTTGTTGTGGTAAGGGATAGTTGGGTGTGATTTACGGTAGCCTAAGTAATTTAGGTAATTCTGGTATAGTTTGTTATGATTTTTAGCACTTTTTTGTAATTTAAAAGTGATTGGGTTTAGTTTGTTGTGGTAAGGGTTAGTTGGTGATGATTTAGAGTAGCCGAAGTAATTTAGGTGAGTCTGGCATAGTTTGTTATGATTTGTACACCTTTTTTTGTAATTTTAAGATGATATGGTTTCGTTTGTTGTGGTAAGGGATAGTTGTGGGTGATTTACGGTAGCCGAAGTAATTTAGGTGATTCTGGTATAGTTTGTTTTGATTTTTAGCATTTTTTTGTAATTTTAAAGTGATTGGGCTTAGTTTCTTGCTGTAAAGTGTAGTTGGGGGTGATTTTTGATAGCCGAAGTAATTTAGGTGAATTTGGCATAGTTTGCTATGGTTAGTAGCATTTTTTTGTAATTTAAAAGTAATTGGGTTTAGTTTGTTGTGGTAAGGGTTAGTTGGTGATGATTTATGGTAGCCGAAGTAATTTAGGTGAGTTTGGCATAGTTTGCTATGGTTAGTAGCATTTTTTTGTAATTTAAATGTGATTGGGTTTAGTTTGTTGTGGTAAGGGTTAGTTGGTGATGATTTATGGTAGCCGAAGTAATTCAGGTGAGTTTGGCATAGTTTGCTATGGTTAGTAGCATTTTTTTGTAATTTAAAAGTGATTGGGTTTAGTTTGTTATGGTAAGGGTTAGTTGGTGATGATTTATGGTAGCCGAAGTAATTTAGGTAAGTTTGGCATAGTTTGCTATGGTTACTAGCATTTTTTTGTAATTTAAAAGTGATTGGGTTTAGTTTGTTGTGGTAAGGGTTAGTTGGTGATGATTTAGAGTAGCCGAAGTAATTTAGGTGAGTCTGGCATAGTTTGTTTTGATTTGTACACCTTTTTTTGTAATTTTAAGATGATATGGTTGGTTTGTTGTGGTAAGGGATAGTTGGGGGTGATTTACGGTAGCCGAAGTAATTTAGGTGATTCTGGTATAGTTTGTTATGATTTTTAGCATTTTTTTGTAATTTTAAAGTGATTGGGCTTAGTTTGTTGCTGTAAAGTGTAGTTGGGGGTGATTTTTGATAGCCGAAGTAATTTAGGTGAGTTTGGCATAGTTTGCTATGGTTAGTAGCATTTTTTTGTAATTTAAAAGTGATTGGGTTTAGTTTGTTGTGGTAAGGGTTAGTTGGTGATGATTTATGGTAGCCGAAGTAATTTAAGAGAGTTTGGCATACTTTGCTATGGTTACTAGAATTTTTTTGTAATTTAAAAGTGATTGGGTTTAGTTTGTTGTAGTAAGGGTTAGTTGGTGATGATTTAGAGTAGCCGAAGTAATTTAGGTGAGTCTGGCATAGTTTGTTATGATTTGTACACCTTTTTTTGTAATTTTAAGATGATATGGTTTGGTTTGTTGTGGCAAGGGATAGTTGGGGGTGATTTACGGTAGCCGAAGTAATTTAGGTGATTCTGGTATAGTTTGTTATGATTTTTAGCATATTTTTGTAATTTCAAAGTGATTGGGCTTAGTTTGTTGCTGTAAAGTGTAGTTGGGGGTGATTTTTGATAGCCGAAGTAATTTAGGTGAGTTTGGCATAGTTTGCTATGGTTAGTAGCATTTTTTTGTAATTTAAAAGTGATTGGGTTTAGTTTGTTGTGGGAAGGGTTAGTTGGTGATGATTTAGAGTAGCCGAAGTAATTTAAGAGAGTTTGGCATAGTTTGCTATGGTTACTAGCATTTTTTTGTAATTTAAATGTACTTGGGTTTAGTTTGTTGTGGTAAGGGTTAGTTGGTGATGATTTAGAGTAGCCAAAGTAATTTAGGTGAGTCTGGCATAGTTTGTTATGATTTGTACACCTTTTTTTGAAATTTTAAAATGATATGGTTTGGTTTGTTGGGGTAAGGAATAGTTGGGGGTGATTTACGATAGTCGAAGTAATTTAGGTGATTCTGGTATAGTTTGTTATGATTTTTAGCATTTTTTTGTAATATTAAAGTTATTGGGCTTAGTTTGTTGCTGTAAAGTGTAGTTGGGGGTGATTTTTGATAACCGAAGTAATTTAGGTGAGTTTGGCATAGTTTGCTATGGTTAGTAGCATTTTTTTGTAATTTAAAAGTGATTGGGTTTAGTTTGTTGTGGTAAGGGTTAGTTGGTGATGATTTATGGTAGCCGAAGTAATTTAGGTGAGTTTGGCATAGTTTGCTATGGTTACTCGCATTTTTTTGTAATTTAAAAGTGATTAGGTTTAGTTTGTTGTGGTATGGGTTAGTTGGTGATGATTTAGAGTAGCCGAAGTAATTTAGGTGAGTCTGGCATAGTTTGTTATGATTTGTACACCTTTTTTTGTAATTTTAAGATGATATGGTTTGGTTTGTTGTGGTAAGGGATAGTTGGGGGTGATTTACGGTAGCCTAAGTAATTTAGGTGATTCTGGTATAGTTTGTTATGATTTTTAGCATTTTTTTGTAATTTAAAAGTGATTGGGTTTAGTTTGTTGTGGTAAGGGTTAGTTGGTGATGATTTAGAGTAGCTGAAGTAATTTAGGTGAGTCTGGCATAGTTTGTTATGATTTGTACACCTTTCTTTGTAAATTTAAAATGATATGGTTTGGTTTGTTGTGGTAAGGGATAGTTGGGGGTGATTTACGGTAGCCGAAGTAATTTAGGTGAGTTTGGCATAGTTTGCTATGGTTAGTAGCATTTTTTTGTAATTTAAAAGTGATTGGGTTTAGTTTGTTGTGGTAAGGGTTACTTGGTGATGATTTAGAGTAGCCGAAGTAATTTAAATGAGTCTGGCATAGTTTGTTATGATTTGTACAACTTTTTTTGTAATTTTAAGATGATAAAGTTTCGTTTGTTGTGGTAAAGGATAGTTGGGGGTGATTTACGGTAGCCGAAGTAATTTAGGTGATTCTGGTATAGTTTGTTATGATTTTTAGCATTTTTTTGTAATTTATAAGTGATTGGGTTTAGTTTGTTGTGGTAAGGGTTAGTTGGTGATGATTTAGAGTAGCCGAAGTAATTTAGGTGAGTCTGGCATAGTTTGTTATGATTTGTACACCTTTTTTTGTAAATTTAAGATGATATGGTTTGGTTTGTTGTGGTAAGGAATAGTTGGGGGTGATTTACGGTAGCCGAAGTAATTTAGGTGATTCTGGTATAGTTTGTTATGATTTTTAGCATTTTTTTGTAATTTTAAAGTAATTGGGCTTAGTTTGTTGCTGTAAAGTGTAGTTGGGGGTGATTTTTGATAGCCGAAGTAATTTAGGTGAATTTTACATAGTTTGCTATGGTTACTAGCATTTTTTTGTAATTTAAAAGTGATTGGGTTTAGTTTGTTGTGGTAAGGGTTACTTGGTGATGATTTAGAGTAGCCGAAGTAATTTAAATGAGTCTGGCATAGTTTGTTATGATTTGTACAACTTTTTTTGTAATATTAAGATGATAAAGTTTCGTTTGTTGTGGTAAGGGATAGTTCAGGGTGATTTACGGTAGCCGAAGAAATTTAGGTGATTCTGGTATAGTTTGTTATGATTTTTAACATTTTTTTGTAATTTTAAAGTGATTGGGCTTAGTTTGTTGCTGTAAAGTGTAGTTGGGGGTGATTTTTGATAGCCGAAGTATTTTAGGTGAGTTTGGCATAGTTTGCTATGGTTAGTAGCATTTTTTTGTAATTTAAAAGTGATTGGGTTTAGTTTGTTGTGGTAAGGGTTAGTTGGTGATGATTTATGGTAGCCGAAATAATTTAGGTGAGTTTGGCATAGTTTGCTATGATTACTAGCATTTTTTTGTAATTTAAAAATGATTGGGTTTAGTTTGTTGTGGTAAGGGTTAGTTGGTGATGATTTAGAGTAGCCGAAGTAATTTAGGTGAGTCTGGCATAGTTTGTTATGATTTGTACACCTTTTATTGTAATTTTAAGATGATATGGTTTGGTTTGTTGTGGTAAGGGATAGTTGGGGGTGATTTATATCACCCTTATATACTTGTGGACTTAGACTCTGTAACCACCAATACTGACCCTTAGAGTCTTATTGTCTTGTGTTTCGGTCCACCGCGTGGCAGTCGACACCGGCTGCCATAATCTTGACCCCCTTTTATTTTTTTATTTTTTTTCAATTTTCGGGTTGTGTAAATTTTTTATTGGGGACGGCCCCCCAACATCATTTGCCGAAATACTCTGAAAACAGAGCAATAAATCAGCCAAACGTACAAATCTCTTTTTTTTTATTTTACCTTGACTCCAATATTCTCTTTTATCGCGTGGAAATACCAAAGACCAGTTTTTCTTGCCCTGCGCTTCATTTCGGTCCCAGAATCCACGCTCGATAACGATTGCAGGAAGGTCAGCCACCTTACAATTCCATTGTCTTTTTCTTATTCTACCATCGCTGACGAACCCTTAATTATAGGCGTCCGTCAACTCTCTCCCCACGGCGATCGTCAACACCATAAGAGCAAATAAGGAGTTCAATATTAATTAATTAATTAAAAAAAAAAAAAAAAAAAAAAAAAAAAAAAAAAAAAAGGGAGTGATTTTTAAAGGTTCTGTCCTCGCATTATTGTATTGTCCCAACGTTCCCCATCCTTCTTCCTTGGGGAACGTTTCTTTTAACCTGTAACGGTTTTTTTACAGCCGACGATTTTTATTTAAATACATTATTCCGCTGGGAGTTAATATCCCCAGCGGACGTCTGTAAACCAATGGCACAACCCGGAGACCACTTCATGTGCTCCGAATGTGGATCGGCATTCGAAGACGAGGACTCTATTAGAAACCATCCCTGTGGTCGAACTATCGACCCAGAACTGTTCTCTTGCGAACTCTGCAACAAAGCATATAAAACCTACGCTGGTCTCCGTCAACACCAACGCAGAAGCCACCCAATCGAATATAATGACTTCATGCAGACGGAAGATAAGAGAGTTAACAGAGCGTGGTCGCAACTCGAACAGTACCATCTAGCGCATGCCGAGGTGACCTACGACGGCAGAAATATCAACAAATATCTACACGAGCTTTTCCCCGAACGTACTATCTGGTCCATTAGATCGTACCGGGCGACCCCGATCTACAAATCGTTGGTCCTCAGAATTCGGGCAGAATTAACCGAAGCTGCCGAACCTCAAACATCATCGACGCCTCCCTTACCGGAAACACCGCTCCCTTCGCCTGTTGAAAAAGATACGACTTACGAATATCCACCTGCACGCCGGGAAAAGAACTATTCTCAAAACAACGCCGATTTGTCAGATCCTCAATCTCCTACACCCAACATCTCTAGGACAGGCACGCCAACGCGTCATAAAATAACCACAGACGAAGGGGCCGCCACTCACGAGCCACAAAATTCCACGGATACCGATCCGGTTATGCAATACATGACACAAGAACTACATCAAAATTTAGACGATTACATGAAGGGCATACTACTGGAATTTTGCAGCAATCAGACGGAACAACAAAATATAATTGAAGAGATGATGGCAGCTCTAACCAGAAAGTTAAACCTCCCAACTCGACCCCGCAAACACAAACCCGGGAAAGGCGGAAGTAACACCGTAAAGAAAAGTAGAGCCTATAAGTACAAGATGGCACAAACGCTCTACAGGACAAACCTCTCCAAATTAGCCACCCAGGTGATCGATGGTAAACTGGAAGACAGCGAAGAAATATCACCCAACATCATCGACGTCGAGGAGGCTTACAGGGACATTTACGGGGGCGACGTATGGGTTGACTCGGGCGAAATTGGTGTCATCAAAACAAATTCTACAAACATCTACTCACCTGTGACCATCCAACAAGTGAGTGATACATTAAATAGACGCCAATCCAACTCCAAGGGCCCAGACAACATAAAAATGAGCGATCTGAAACGACTACCGACTGCTGAAATATCACTACTCTACAACTTTATTTTGTTCAGCACTCACATCCCCATCTCCTGGAAGTGCAACCGAACAATCCTTATTCCAAAAGATCGAAACAACCCCGAAAATGTTGACAACTGGAGGCCGATAACAATCTCTTCTGCATTCCTTCGACTACTTAATAAAATTTTAGGAAAGAGGATGTCCAAACTTCCATTCCATCGTTCCCAACGAGGTTTTTTATCTCTTGATGGCACTCTCGCTAACACCATGCTGTTGCAGTCACTTATTAAGACCTGCAGGGAAAAGATCACGCCGCATTCCATAACCACCCTCGACCTCAAGAAAGCGTTCGACACAGTGCCGCACTCTTCCATCGTCAGGGCCATGAAACGCTTCGGTCTGCACCCCAAAATAATTAAGATGATCACCAACAGCTACGAGGGATGCACAACCAACATATCAGTGGGAGGGGATCAAACAAGAGCGATTCACATTACTAAAGGGGTTAAGCAGGGAGATCCCATCTCACCGTTCTTATTTAATATGGTGATTGACGAGTTGCTCTACATCCTGGAAACACGACCAGCCGGACTAAAACTTGGCGACGCCCGCATAAACACCCTTGCCTATGCGGATGACCTCATTTTACTATCGGAGAGCCGGGAAGACATGCAGTTTCTGGTCAGGGACGTAACACGTTTCTTGGAACAGCGCAGGATGCAGATCAACACTAAAAAATGCACCAACTTAACTGTGAAACGCCTGCCCATGAAACAGAAGCTGTACGTGAACACAGATCGGCGGTCCCACGTCTACATCGGAAGCGTCCCACTACCAAACATCGGAGTGGGTGATCAATTTCGCTACCTTGGTCACAACTATGAGTTCTCGGGGGCAAAATTCTCTACTCTGGCGGACCTCAAACCCCAACTGGATCGAATACAAAAGGCCCCCCTAAAACCTCAACAGAAAATTCATCTAATTAAATTTTATCTTGTACCGCGCTACATCTATACCCTTCAAAATCCGAATGTTACTCTAAAGGCCCTACGCAGCGCCGATCGACTGGTACGCCTTGCCGCAAAAAAAACCCTCCACCTACCCTCCAGCACCTCTAATGCTTACCTATATTCTAGAACATCAGATGGAGGTCTCGGTCTATTAAATCTCTCTCGCAGAATTCCGGGAATCCTACTGGGCCGCCTAAACAAGCTCTCGGCAACCGATGATTCCGATCTCCTGGAACTTTTTAATAACAACAACTACCTACAGAAATTTACCGAAAAACTTTCCCTCTGGCTGCGAGATATAGGCACCAACCCCAACAATCTCGCCCACTATTGGTCAGGTCAACTAGAAGCTTCAGTATCAGGAGGCGGGCTTTGGCAGGTCGGTGGCTGTTCGGGTTGCTATCGATGGGTTGATCGGCCTCCCGGCCACTGGAATGGAGGCGACTACGTTAAAGCAATCCAACTAAGGGGTAACCTTCTACCGGTCCATGGGGGTGTGCATAATCGATCAGGAGAGGTCCTCTGCAGAGCAGGCTGTCAACGGAGAGAGACGGTCTGCCATATATTGCAGAGATGTCCAGTCACGCACGTGGAGAGGATAGCGAGGCACGACCACACCGTCAACCGCATCGCGGCAATGGCCAGAGAGAAAGGTTGGGAAGTCTCTGTGGAACCGAGGATATACGATCTTAACGGGGCGCTTCACAAACCGGATTTAATTTTAATCAAAGAAAGCCGACTTATAATAGGAGAGATAGGAATCCACTGGGAAGGTCCCAACAACCTGGACGTGGCATTCAGAAACAAGGCGGCCCATTACAGCAGCGACTCCTTCCTTGCCGGAGTAAAACGCATCCATAAGGATAAGGATATACAGGTCCTTCCAACTATAATTGGAGCTCGCGGCGGTTGGTGTCCTCTGAACAACCAATTCATCGACACCATCGGACTCGGTAAAAACAGCTTGGAGTCCCTGGTGTGCGATGTAATCAAAGGAGGCTGGATATGTCACGGAAGGTTCAGCACTAGAGTGTGGGACCGCCGCCTGTGAAAGTGCTTTGATTAATACATGGCCTGTTAGTGCGGTTGGATGTGCGTACTTACGAGTCTATCGGGAACTTTGCCGTTCAAACCAGGTCATCGTGATGTTTTGGTTTCCATAACCTCAATTTTATAAAACGATCGATGACCGCCTTTTCGCCCTGATCAATCTACCAACCAAACACGGCAGAGTTCACCGTTACCGGCTGAGTAATAATTGCTAGTTCTAACAACTTTAACTTAGCCTATACTCACCAATGTTAACAACTACGAATGCATTTCGTTTCGAACAAACATCAAAGCGTCACAAAATTTCCGAACCTTACAGACATGCGCGAAATGTACACATGCGCGAAATGCATTCTCCTCGGCGAATCGTGTCAAACTCGTCCATTTTGTGTGCGACAGTCGACCGATTCGCAGATAAGCAATCAATCTCTACTATTATAATTCCATCTTGTGTTGTCTTTACTGGTAGTTACAGAGTCAAAGTCCTGAATATCACCCTTATATACTTGTGGACTTAGACTCTGTAACCACCAATACTGACCCTTAGAGTCTTATTGTCTTGTGTTTCGGTCCACCGCGTGGCAGTCGACACCGGCTGCCATAATCTTGACCCCCTTTTATTTTTTTTTTTTTTTTCAATTTTCGGGTTGTGTAAATTTTTTATTGGGGACGGCCCCCCAACATCATTTGCCGAAATACTCTGAAAACAGAGCAATAAATTAGCCGATGTAATTTAGGTGATTATGGTATAGTTTGTTATGATTTTTAGCATTTTTTTGTAATTTAAAAGTGATTGGGTTTAGTTTGTTGTGGTAAGGGTTAGTTGGTGATGATTTAGAGTAGCCGAAGTAATTTAGGTGAGTCTGGCATAGTTTGTTATGATTTGTACACCTTTTTTTGTAAATTTAAGATGATATGGTTTGGTTTGTTGTGGTAAGGGATAGTTGGGGGTGATTTACGGTAGCCGAAGTAATTTAGGTGATTCTGGTATTGTTTGTTATGATTTTTAGCATTTTTTTGTAATTTTAAAGTAATTGGGCTTAGTTTGTTGCTGTAAAGTGTAGTTGGGGGTGATTTTTGATAGCCGAAGTAATTTAGGTGAGTTTGGCATAGTTTGCTATGGTTAGTAGCATTTTTTTGTAATTTAAAAGTGATTGGGTTTAGTTTGTTGTGGTAAGGGTTACTTGGTGATGATTTAGAGTAGCCGAAGTAATTTAAATGAGTCTGGCATAGTTTGTTATGATTTGTACAACTTTTTTTGTAATTTTAAGATGATAAAGTTTCGTTTGTTGTGGTAAGGGATAGTTGGGGGTGATTTACGGTAGCCGAAGTAATTTAGGTGATTCTGGTATAGTTTGTTATGATTTTTAGCATTTTTTTGTAATTTAAAAGTGATTGGGTTTAGTTTGTTGTGGTAAGGGTTAGTTGGTGATGATTTAGAGTAGCCGAAGTAATTTAGGTGAGTCTGGCATAGTTTGTTATGATTTGTACATTTTTTTTTGTAAATTTAAGATGATATGGTTTGGTTTGTTGTGGTAAGGGATAGTTGGGGGTGATTTACGGTAGCCGAAGTAATTTAGGTGATTCTGGTATAGTTTGCTATGGTTACTAGAATTTTTTTGTAATTTAAAAGTGATTGGGTTTAGTTTGTTGCGGTAAGGGTTAGTTGGTGATGATTTAGAGTAGCCGAAGTAATTTAGGTGAGTCTGGCATAGTTTGTTTTGATTTGTACACCTTTTTTATGTAATTTTAAGATGATATGGTTGGTTTGTTGTGGTAAGGGATAGTTGGGGGTGATTTACGGTAGCCGAAGTAATTTAGGTGATTCTGGTATAGTTTGTTATGATTTTTAGCATTTTTTTGTAATTTTAAAGTGATTGGGCTTAGTTTGTTGCTGTAATGTGTAGTTGGGGGTGATTTTTGATAGCCGAAGTAATTTAGGTGAGTTTGGCATAGTTTGCTATGGTTAGTAGCATTTTTTTGTAATTTAAAAGTGATTGGGTTTAGTTTGTTGTGGTAAGGGTTAGTTGGTGATGATTTATGGTAGCCGAAGTAATTTAAGAGAGTTTGGCATAGTTTGCTATGGTTACTAGAATTTTTTTGTAATTTAAAAGTGATTGGGTTTAGTTTGTTGTAGTAAGGGTTAGTTGGTGATGATTTAGAGTAGCCGAAGTAATTTAGGTGAGTCTGGCATAGTTTGTTATGATTTGTACACCTTTTTTTGTAATTTTAAGATGATATGGTTTGGTTTGTTGTGGCAAGGGATAGTTGGGGGTGATTTACGGTAGCCGAAGTAATTTAGGTGATTCTGGTATAGTTTGTTATGATTTTTAGCATATTTTTGTAATTTCAAAGTGATTGGGCTTAGTGTGTTGCTGTAAAGTGTAGTTGGGGGTGATTTTTGATAGCCGAAGTAATTTAGGTGAGTTTGGCATAGTTTGCTATGGTTAGTAGCATTTTTTTGTAATTTAAAAGTGATTGGGTTTAGTTTGTTGTGGGAAGGGTTAGTTGGTGATGATTTAGAGTAGCCGAAGTAATTTAAGAGAGTTTGGCATAGTTTGCTATGGTTACTAGCATTTTTTTGTAATTTAAATGTACTTGGGTTTAGTTTGTTGTGGTAAGGGTTAGTTGGTGATGATTTAGAGTAGCCAAAGTAATTTAGGTGAGTCTGGCATAATTTGTTATGATTTGTACACCTTTTTTTGAAATTTTAAAATGATATGGTTTGGTTTGTTGGGGTAAGGAATAGTTGGGGGTGATTTACGATAGTCGAAGTAATTTAGGTGATTCTGGTATAGTTTGTTATGATTTTTAGCATTTTTTTGTAATATTAAAGTTATTGGGCTTAGTTTGTTGCTGTAAAGTGTAGTTGGGGGTGATTTTTGATAACCGAAGTAATTTACCATAGGTGAGTTTGGCATAGTTTGCTATGGTTAGTAGCATTTTTTTGTAATTTAAAAGTGATTGGGTTTAGTTTGTTGTGGTAAGGGTTAGTTGGTGATGATTTATGGTAGCCGAAGTAATTTAGGTGAGTTTGGCATAGTTTGCTATGGTTACTCGCATTTTTTTGTAATTTAAAAGTGATTAGGTTTAGTTTGTTGTGGTATGGGTTAGTTGGTGATGATTTATAGTAGCCGAAGTAATTTAGGTGAGTCTGGCATAGTTTGTTATGATTTGTACACCTTTTTTTGTAATTTTAAGATGATATGGTTTGGTTTGTTCTGGTAAGGGATAGTTGGGGGTGATTTACGGTAGCCTAAGTAATTTAGGTGATTCTGGTATAGTTTGTTATGATTTTTAGCATTTTTTTGTAATTTAAAAGTGATTGGGTTTAGTTTGTTGTGGTAAGGGTTAGTTGGTGATGATTTAGAGTAGCTGAAGTAATTTAGGTGAGTCTGGCATAGTTTGTTATGATTTGTACACCTTTTTTTGTAAATTTAAAATGATATGGTTTGGTTTGTTGTGGTAAGGGATGGTTGGGGGTGATTTACGGTAGCCGAAGTAATTTAGGTGATTATGGTATAGTTTGTTATGATTTTTAGCATTTTTTTGTAATTTAAAAGTGATTGGGTTTAGTTTGTTGTGGTAAGGGTTAGTTGGTGATGATTTAGAGTAGCCGAAGTAATTTAGGTAAGTCTGGCATAGTTTGTTATGATTTGTACACCTTTTTTTGTAAATTTAAAATGATATGGTTTGGTTTGTTGTGGTAAGGGATAGTTGGGGGTGATTTACGGTAGCCGAAGTAATTTAGGTGATTCTGGTATTGTTTGTTATGATTTTTAGCATTTTTTTGTAATTTTAAAGTAATTGGGCTTAGTTTGTTGCTGTAAAGTGTAGTTGGGGGTGATTTTTGATAGCCGAAGTAATTTAGGTGAGTTTGGCATAGTTTGCTATGGTTAGTAGCATTTTTTTGTAATTTAAAAGTGATTGGGTTTAGTTTGTTGTGGTAAAAGTTACTTGGTGATGATTTAGAGTAGCCGAAGTAATTTAAATGAGTCTGGCATAGTTTGTTATGATTTGTACAACTTTTTTTGTAATTTTAAGATGATTAAGTTTCGTTTGTTGTGGTAAGGGATAGTTGGGGGTGATTTACGGTAGCCGAATTAATTTAGGTGATTCTGGTATAGTTTGTTATGATTTTTAGCATTTTTTTGTAATTTAAAAGTGATTGGGTTTAGTTTGTTGTGGTAAGGGTTAGTTGGTGATGATTTATAGTAGCCGAAGTAATTTAGGTGAGTCTGGCATAGTTTGTTATGATTTGTACATTTTTTTTTGTAAATTTAAGATGATATGGTTTGGTTTGTTGTGGTAAGGGATAGTTGGGGGTGATTTACGGTAGCCGAAGTAATTTAGGTGATTCTGGTATAGTTTGTTATGATTTTTAGCATTTTTTTGTAATTTTAAAGTAATTGGGCTTAGTTTGTTGCTGTAAAGTGTAGTTGGGGGTGATTTTTGATAGCCGAAGTAATTTAGGTGAATTTTACATAGTTTGCTATGGTTACTAGCATTTTTTTGTAATTTAAAAGTGATTGGGTTTAGTTTGTTGTGGCAAGGGTTACTTGGTGATGATTTAGAGTAGCCGAAGTAATTTAAATGAGTCTGGCATAGTTTGTTATGATTTGTACAACTTTTTTTGTAATTTTAAGATGATAAAGTTTCGTTTGTTGT
Source organism: Eledona agricola (assembly GCA_964023215.1). Taxonomy (NCBI): domain Eukaryota; kingdom Metazoa; phylum Arthropoda; class Insecta; order Coleoptera; family Tenebrionidae; genus Eledona; species Eledona agricola. The sequence goes on along the minus strand of CAXIEJ010000140.1, from coordinate 2,029,680 downwards.
GGTAAGGGATAGTTGGGGGTGATTTACGGTAGCCGAAGAAATTTAGGTGATTCTGGTATAGTTTGTTATGATTTTTAACATTTTTTTGTAATTTTAAAGTGATTGGGCTTAGTTTGTTGCTGTAAAGTGTAGTTGGGGGTGATTTTTGATAGCCGAAGTATTTTAGGTGAGTTTGGCATAGTTTGCTATGGTTAGTAGCATTTTTTTGTAATTTAAAAGTGATTGGGTTTAGTTTGTTGTGGTAAGGGTTAGTTGGTGATGATTTATGGTAGCCGAAGTAATTTAGGTGAGTTTGGCATAGTTTGCTATGATTACTAGCATTTTTTTGTAATTTAAAAATGATTGGGTTTAGTTTGTTGTGGTAAGGGTTAGTTGGTGATGATTTAGAGTAGCCGAAGTAATTTAGGTGAGTCTGGCATAGTTTGTTATGATTTGTACACCTTTTATTGTAATTTTAAGATGATATGGTTTGGTTTGTTGTGGTAAGGGATAGTTGGGGGTGATTTACGGTAGCCGATGTAATTTAGGTGATTTTGGTATAGTTCGTTATGATTTTTAGCATTTTTTTGTAATTTTAAAGTGATTGGGCTTAGTTTGTTGCTGTAAAGTGTAGTTGGGGGCGATTTTTGATAGCCAAAGTAATTTAGTTTAGTTTGGCATAGTTTGCTATGGTTAGTAGCATTTTTTTGTAATTTAAAAATGATTGGGTTTAGTTTGTTGTGGTAAGGGTTAGTTGGTGATGATTTATGGTAGCCGAAGTAATTTAGGTGAGTTTGGCATAGTTTGCTATGGTTACTAGCATTTTTTTGTAATGTAAAAGTGATTGGGTTTAGTTTGTTGTGGTAAGGGTGAGTTGGTGATGATTTAGAGTAGCCGAAGTAATTTAGGTGAGTCTGGCATAGTTTGTTATGATTTGTACACCTTTTTTTGTAATTTTAAGATGATATGGTTTGGTTTGTTGTGGTAAGGGATAGTTGGGGGTGATTTACGGTAGCCGAAGTAATTTAGGTGATTCTGGTATAGTTTGTAATGATTTTTAGCATTTTTTTTGTAATTTTAAAGTGATTGGGCTTAGTTCGTTGCTGTAAAGTGTAGTTGGGGGTGATTTTTGATAGCCGAAGTAATTTAGGTGAGTTTGGCATAGTTTGCCATAGTTAGTAGCATTTTTTTGTAATTTAAAAGTGATTGGGTTTAGTTTGTTGTGGTAAGGGTTAGTTGGTGAAGATTTAGAGTAGCCGAAGTAATTTAGGTGAGTCTGGCATAGTTTGTTATGATTTGTACACCTTTTTTTGTAATTTTAAGATGATATGGTTTGGTTTGTTGTGGTAAGGGATAGTTGGGGGTGATTTACGGTAGCCGAAGTAATTTAGGTGATTCTGGTGTAGTTTGTTATGATTTTTAACATTTTTTTGTAATTTTAAAGTGATTGGGCTTAGTTTGTTGCTGTAAAGTGTAGTTGGGGGTGATTTTTGATAGCCGAAGTAATTAGGTGAGTTTGGCATAGTTCGCTATGGTTAGTAGCATTTTTTTGTAATTTAAAAGTGATTAGGTATAGTTTGTTGTGGTAAGGGTTAGTTGGTGATGATTTATGGTAGCCAAAGTAATTTAGGTGAGTTTGGCATAGTTTGCTATGGTTACTAGCATTTTTTTGTAATTTAAAAGTGATTGGGTTTAGTTTGTTGTGGTAAGGGTTAGTTGGTGATGATTTAGAGTAGCCGAAGTAATTTAGGTGAGTCTGGCATAGTTTGTTATGATTTGTACACCTTTTTTTGTAATTTTAAGATAATATGGTTTGGTTTGTTGCGGTAAGGGATAGTTGGGGGTGATTTACGGTAGCCGAAGTAATTTAGGTGATTCTGGTATAGTCTGTTATGATTTTTATCATTTTTTTTGTAATTTTAAAGTGATTGGGCTTAGTTTATTGCTGTAAAGTGTAGCTGGGTGTGATTTTTGATAGCCGAAATAATTTAGGTGAGTTTGGCATAGTTTGCTATGGTTAGTAGCATTTTTTTGTAATTTAAAAATGATTAGGTTTAGTTTGTTGTGGTAAGGGTTAGTTGGTGATGATTTATGGTAGCCGAAGTAATTTAGGTGAGTTTGGCATAGTTTGCTATGGTTACTAGCATTTTTTTGTAATTTAAAATGATTGGGTATAGTTTGTTGTGGTAAGGGTTAGTTGGTGATGATTTAGAGTAGCCGAAGTAATTTAGGTGTGTCTGGCATAATTTGTTATGATTTGTACACCTTTTTTTGTAATTTTAAGATGATATGGTTTGGTTTGTTGTGGTAAGGGATAGTCGGGGTGATTTACGGTAGCCGAAGTAATTTAGGTGATTCTGGTATAGTTTGTTATGATTTTTAGCATTTTTTTGTAATTTTAAAGTGATTGGGTTTAGTTTGTTGTGGTAAGGGTTAGTTGGTGATGATTTATGGTAGCCGACGTAATTTAGGTGAGTTTGGCATAGTTTGTTATGGTTACTAGCATTTTTTTGTAATTTAAAAGTGATTGGGTTTAGTTTGTTGTGGTAAGGGTTAGCTGGTGATGATTTAGAGTAGCCAAAGTAATTTAATTAAGTCTGGCATAGTTTGTTATGATTTGTACACTTTTTTTTCTAATTTTAAGATGATATGGTTTGGTTTGTTGTCGTAAGGGATAGTTGGGGGTGATTTACGGAAGCCGAAGTAATTTAGGTGAATCTGGTATAGTTTGTTATGATTTTTAGCATTTTTTTGTAATTTTAAAGTGATTGGGATTAGTTTGTTGCTGTAAAGTGTAGTTGGGGGTGATTTTTGATAGCCGAAGTAATTTAGGTGAGTTTGGCATAGTTTGCTATGGTTAGTAGCATTTTTTTGTAATTTAAAAGTGATTGGGTTTAGTTTGTTGTGGTAAGGGTTAGTTGGTGATGATTTATGGTAGCCGAAGTAATTTAGGTGAGTTTGGCATAGTTTGCTATGGTTACTAGCATTTTTTTGTAATTTAAAATGATTGGGTATAGTTTGTTGTGGTAAGGGTTAGTTGGTGATGATTTAGAGTAGCCGAAGTAATTTAGGTGAGTCTGGCATAGTTTGTTATGATTTGTACACCTTTTTTTGTAATTTTAAGATGATATGGTTTGGTTTGTTGTGGTAAGGGATAGTTGGGGGTGATTTACGGTAGCCGAAGTAATTTAGGTGATTCTGGTATAGTTTGTTATGATTTTTATAATTTTTTTTAATTTTAAAGTGATTGGGCTTAGTTTATTGCTGTAAAGTGTAGCTGGATATGATTTTTGATAGCCGAAATAATTTAGGTGAGTTTGGCATAGTTTGCTATGGTTAGTAGCATTTTTTTGTAATTTAAAAATGATTGGGTTTAGTTTGTTGTGGTAAGGGTTAGTTGGTGATGATTTATAATAGCCGAAGTAATTTAGGTGAGTTTGGCATAGTTTGCTATGGTTACTAGCATTTTTTTGTAATTTAAAAGTGATTGGGTTTAGTTTGTTGTGGTAAGGGTTAGTTGGTGATGATTTAGAGTAGCCGAAGTAATTTAGGTGAGTCTGGCATAGTTTGTTATGATTTGTACACCTTTTTTTGTAATTTTAAGATGATATGGTTTGGTTTGTTGTGGTACGGGATAGTTGGGGGTGATTTACGGTAGCCGAAGTAATTTAGGTGATTCTGGTATAGTTTGTTATGATTTTTAACATATCTTTGTAATTTTAAAGTGATTGGGCTTAGTTTGTTGCTGTAAAGTGTAGTTGGGGGTGATTTTTGATAGCCGAAGTAATTAGGTGAGTTTGGCATAGTTCGCTATGGTTAGTAGCATTTTTTTGTAATTTAAAAGTGATTGGGTTTAGTTTGATGTGGTAAGGGTTAGTTGGTGATGATTTATGGTAGCCAAAGTAATTTAGGTGAGTTTGGCATAGTTTGCTATGGTTACTAGCATTTTTTTGTAATTTAAAAGTGATTGGGATTAGTTTGTTGTGGTAAGGGTTAGTTGGTGATGATTTAGAGTAGCCGAAGTAATTTAGGTGAGTCTGGCATAGTTTGTTATGATTTGTACACCTTTTTTTGTAATTTTAAGATGATATGGTTTGGTTTGTTGTGGTAAGGGATAGTTGGGGGTGATTTACGGTAGCCGAAGTAATTTAGGTGATTCTGGTATAGTTTGTTAGGATTTTTATAATTTTTTTGTAATTTTAAAGTGATTGGGCTTAGTTTATTGCTGTAAAGTGTAGCTGGGTGTGATTTTTGATAGCCGAAATAATTTAGGTGAGTTTGGCATAGTTTGCTATGGTTAGTAGCATTTTTTTGTAATTTAAAAATGATTGGGTTTAGTTTGTTGTGGTAAGGGTTATTTGGTGATGATTTATAATAGCCGAAGTAATTTAGGTGAGTTTGGCATAGTTTGCTATGGTTACTAGCATTTTTTTGTAATTTAAAAGTGATTGGGTTTAGTTTGTTGTGGTAAGGGTTAGTTGGTGATGATTTATGGTAGCCGAAGTAATTTAGGTGAGTTTGGCATAGTTTGCTATGGTTACTAGAATTTTTTTGTAATTTAAAAGTGATTGGGTTTAGTTTGTTGCTGTAAAGTGTAGTTGGGGGTGATTTTTGATAGCCGAAGTAATTTAGGTGAATTTGGAATAGTTTGCTATGGTTAGTAGCAATTTTTTGTAATTTAAAAGTGGTTGGGTTTAGTTTGTTGTGGTAAGGGATAGTTGGTGATGATTTAGAGTAGCCGAAGTAATTTAGGTGAGTCTGGCATAGTTTGTTATGATTTGAACACCTTTTTTTGTAATTTTAAGATGATATGGTTTGGTTTGTTGTGGTAAGGGATAGTTGGGGGTGATTTACGGTAGCCGAAGTAATTTAGGTGATTCTGGTATAGTTTGTTATGATTTTTAGCATTTATTGTAATATTAAAGTGATTGGGCTTAGTTTGTTGCTGTAAAGTGTAGTTGAGGGTGATTTTTGATAGCCGAAGTAATTTAGGTGAGTCTGGCATAGTTTGCTATGGTTAGTAGCATTTTTTTGTAATTTAAAAGTGATTGGGTTTAGTTTGTTGTGGTAAGGGTTAGTTGGTGATGATTTATGGTAGCCGAAGTAATTTAGGTGAATTTGGCATAGTTTGCTATGGTTACTAGCATTTTTTTGTAATTTAAAAGTGATTGGGTTTAGTTAGTTGTGGTAAGGGTTAGCTGGTGATGATTTAGAGTAGCCAAAGTAATTTAATTGAGTCTGGCATAGTTTGTTATGATTTGTACACTTTTTTTTGTAATTTTAAGATGATATGGTTTGGTTTGTTGTCGTAAGGGATAGTTGGGGGTGATTTACGGAAGCCGAAGTAATTTAGGTGAATCTGGTATAGTTTGTTATGATTTTTAGCATTTTTTTGTAACTTTAAAGTGATTGGGATTAGTTTGTACCTGTAAAGTGTAGTTGGGGGTGATTTTTGATAGCCGAAGTAATTTAGGTGAGTTTGGCATAGTTTGCTATGGTTAGTAGCATTTTTTTGTAATTTAAAAGTGATTGGGTTTAGTTTGTTGTGGTAAGGGTTAGTTGGTGATGATTTATGGTAGCCGAAGTAATTTAGGTGAGTTTGGCATAGTTTGCTATGGTTACTAGCATTTTTTTGTAATTTAAAATGATTGGGTATAGTTTGTTGTGGTAAGGGTTAGTTGGTGATGATTTAGAGTAGCCGAAGTAATTTAGGTAAGTCTGGCATAGTTTGTTATGATTTGTACACCTTTTTTTGTAATTTTAAGATGATATGGTTTGCTTTGTTGTGGTAAGGGATAGTTGGGGGTGATTTACGGTAGCCGAAGTAATTTAGGTGATTCTGGTATAGTTTGTTATGATTTTTATAATTTTTTTGTAATTTTAAAGTGATTGGGCTTAGTTTATTGCTGTAAAGTGTAGCTGGGTGTGATTTTTGATAGCCGAAATAATTTAGGTGAGTTTGGCATAGTTTGCTATGGTTAGTAGCATTTTTTTGTAATTTAAAAATGATTGGGTTTAGTTTGTTGTGGTAAGGGTTAGTTGGTGATGATTTATAATAGCCGAAGTAATTTAGGTGAGTTTGGCATAGTTTGTTATGGTTACTAGCATTTTTTTGTAATTTAAAAGTGAATGGGTTTAGTTTGTTGTGGTAAGGGTTAGTTGGTGATGATTTAGAGTAGCCGAAGTAATTTAGGTGAGTCTGGCATAGTTTGTTATGATTTGTACACCTTTTTTTGTAATTTTAAGATGATATGGTTTGGTTTGTTGTGGTAAGGGATAGGTGGGGGTGATTTACGGTAGCCGAAGTAATTTAGGTGATTCTGGTATAGTTTGTTATGATTTTTAACATTTTTATGTAATTTTAAAGTGATTGGGCTTAGTTTGTTGCTGTAAAGTGTAGTTGGGGGTGATTTTTGATAGCCGAAGTAATTTAGGTGAGTTTGGCATAGTTTGCTATGGTTAGTAGCATTTTTTTGTAATTTAAAAGTGATTGGGTTTAGTTTGTTGTGGTAAGGGTTAGTTGGTGATGATTTATGGTAGCCGAAGTAATTTAGGTGAGTTTGGTATAGTTTGCTATGATTACTAGCATTTTTTTGTAATTTAAAAATGATTGGATTTAGTTTGTTGTGGTAAAGGTTAGTTGGTGATGATTTAGAGTAGCCGAAGTAATTTAGGTGAGTCTGGCATAGTTTGTTATGATTTGTACACCTTTTATTGTAATTTTAAAATGATATGGTTTGGTTTGTTGTGGTAAGGGATAGTTGGGGGTGATTTACGGTAGCCGAAGTAATATAGGTAATTCTGGTATAGTTTGTTATGATTTTTAGCATTTTTTTGTAATTTTAAAGTGATTGGGCTTAGTTTGTTGCTGTAAAGTGTAGTTGGGGGTGATTTTTGATAGCCGAAGTAATTTAGGTGAGTTTGGCATAGTTTGCTATGGTTAGTAGCATTTTTTTGTAATTTAAAAGTGATTGGGTTTAGTTTGTTGTGGTAAGGGTTAGTTGGTAATGATTTATGGTAGCCGAAGTAATTTAGGTGAGTTTGGCATAGTTTGCTATGGTTACTAGCATTTTTTTGTAATTTAAAAGTGATTGGGTTTAGTTTGTTGTGGTAAGGGTTAGTTGGTGATGATTTAGAGTAGCCGAAGTAATTTAGGTGAGTCTGGCATAGTTTGTTATGATTTGTACAAATTTTTTTGTAATTTTAAGATGATATGATTTGGTTTGTTGTGGTAAGGGATAGTTGGGGGTGATTTACGGTAGCCGAAGTAATATAGGTAATTCTGGTATAGTTTGTTATGATTTTTAGCATTTTTTTGTAATTTTAAAGTGATTGGGCTTAGTTTGTAGCTGTAAAGTGTAGTTGGGGTGATTTTTGATAGCCGAAGTATTTTAGGTGAGTTTGGCATAGTTTGCTATGGTTAGTAGCATTTTTTTGTAATTTAAAAGTGATTGGGTTTAGTTTGTTGTGGTAAGGGTTAGTTGGTGATGATTTATGGTAGCCGAAGTAATTTAGGTGAGTTTGGCATAGTTTGCTATGATTACTAGAATTTTTTTGTAATTTAAAAATGATTGGATTTAGTTTGTTGTGGTAAAGGTTAGTTGGTGATGATTTAGAGTAGCCGAAGTAATTTAGGTGAGTCTGGCATAGTTTGTTATGATTTGTACACCTTTTATTGTAATTTTAAGATGATATGGTTTGGTTTGTTGTGGTAAATGATAGTTGGGGGTGATTTGCGGTAGCCGAAGTAATTTAGGTGATTCTGGTATAGTTCGTTATGATTTTTAGCATTTTTTTGTAATTTTAAAGTGATTTGGCTTAGTTTGTTGCTGTAAAGTGTAGTTGGGGGCGATTTTTGATAGCCGAAGTAATTTAGTTTAGTTTGACATAGTTTGCTATGGTTAGTAGCATTTTTTTGTAATTTAAAAATTATTGGTTTTAGTTTGTTGTGGTAAGGGTTAGTTGGTGATGATTTATGGTAGCCGAAGTAATTTAGGTGAGTTTGGCATAGTTTGCTATGGTTACTAGCATTTTTTTGTAATGTAAAAGTGATTGGGTTTAGTTTGTTGTGGTAAGGGTTAGTTGGTGATGATTTAGAGTAGCCGAAGTAATTTAGGTAAGTCTGGCATGGTTTGTTATGATTTGTACACCTTTTTTTGTAATTTTAAGATGATATGGTTTGGTTTGTTGTGGTAAGGGATAGTTGGGGGTGATTTACGGTAGCCGAAGTAATTTAGGTGATTCTGGTATAGTTTGTAATGATTTTTAGCATTTTTTTTTGTAATTTTAAAGTGATTGGGCTTAGTTCGTTGCTGTAAAGTGTAGTTGGGGTGATTTTTGATAGCCGAAGTAATTTAGGTGAGTTTGGCATAGTTTGCCATGGTTAGTAGCATTTTTTTGTAATTTAAAAGTGATTGGGTTTAGTTTGTTGTGGTAAGGGTTAGTTGGTGATGATTTATGATAGCCGAAGTAATTTAGGTTAGTTTGGCATAGTTTGCTATGGTTACTAGCATTTTTTTGTAATTTAAAAGTGATTGGGTTTAGTTTGTTGTGGTAAGGGTTAGTTGGTGATGATTTAGATTAGCCGAAGTAATTTAGGTGAGTCTGGCATAGTTTGTTATGATTTGTACACCTTTTTTTGTAATTTTAAGATGATATGGTTTGGTTTGTTGTGGTAAGGAATAGTTGGGGGTGATTTACGGTAGCCGAAGTAATTTAGGTGATTCTGGTATAGTTTGTTATGATTTTTAGCATTTTTTTTTAATTTTAAAGTGATTGGGCTTAGTTTTTTGCTGTAAAGTGTAGTTGGGGGTGATTTTTGATAGCCGAAGTAATTTAGGTGAATTTGGCATAGTTCGCTATGGTTAGTAGCATTTTTTTGTAATTTAAAAGTGATTGGGTTTAGTTTGTTGTGGTAAGGGTTAGTTGGTGAAGATTTAGAGTAGCCGAAGTAATTTAGGTGAGTCTGGCATAGTTTGTTATGATTTGTACACTTTTTTTTGTAATTTTAAGATGATATGGTTTGGTTTGTTGTGGTAAGGGATAGTTGGGGGTGATTTACGGTAGCCGAAGTAATTTAGGTGATTCTGGTAGAGTTTGTTATGATTTTTAGCATTTTTTTGTAATTTTAATGTGATTGGGCTTAGTTTGTTGCTGTAAAGTGTAGTTGGGGGTGATTTTTGATAGCCGAAGTAATTTAGGTGAGTTTGGCATAGTTTGCTATGGTTAGTAGCATTTTTTTGTAATTTAAAAGTGATTGCGTTTAGTTTGTTGTGGTAAGGGTTAGTTGGTGATGATTTTTGGTGGCCGAAGTAATTTAGGTGAGTTTGGCATAGTTTGCTATGATTAGTAGCATTTTTTTGTAATTTAAAAGTGATTGGGATTAGTTTGTTGTGGTAAGGGTTAGTTGGTGAAGATTTAGAGTAGCCGAAGTAATTTAGGTGAGTCTGGCATAGTTTGTTATGATTTGTACACCTTTTTTTGTAATTTTAAGATGATATGGTTTGGTTTGTTGTGGTAAGGGATAGTTGGGGGTGATTTACGGTAGCCGAAGTAATTTAGGTGATTCTGGTATAGTTTGTTATGATTTTTAGCATTTTTTTGTAATTTTAAAGTGATTGGGCTTAGTTTGTTGCTGTAAAGTGTAGTTGGGGGTGATTTTTGATAGCCGAAGTAATTTAGGTAAGTTTGGCATAGTTTGCTATGGTTAGTAGCATTTTTTTGTAATTTAAAAGTGATTGGGTTTAGTTTGTTGTGGTAAGGGTTAGTTAGTGATGATTTATGGTAGCCGAAGTAATTTAGGAGAGTTTGGCATAGTTTGCTATGGTTACTAGAATTTTTTTGTAATTTAAAAGTGATTGGGTTTAGTTTGTTGTGGTAAGGGTTAGTTGGTGATGATTTAGAGTAGCCGAAGTAATTTAGGTGAGTCTGGCATAATTTGTTATGATTTGTACACCTTTTTTTGTAATTTTAAGATGATATGGTTTGGTTTGTTGTGGTAAGGGATAGTTGGGTGTGATTTACGGTAGCCTAAGTAATTTAGGTGATTCTGATATAGTTTGTTATGATTTTTAGCACTTTTTTGTAATTTAAAAGTGATTGGGTTTAGTTTGTTGTGGTAAGGGTAAGTTGGTGATGATTTAGAGTAGCCGAAGTAATTTAGGTGAGTCTGGCATAGTTTGTTATGATTTGTACACCTTTTTTTGTAATTTTAAGATGATATGGTTTCGTTTGTTGTGGTAAGGGATAGTTGTGGGTGATTTACGGTAGCCGAAGTAATTTAGGTGATTCTGGAATAGTTTGTTTTGATTTTTAGCATTTTTTTGTAATTTTAAAGTGATTGGGCTTAGTTTCTTGCTGTAAAGTGTAGTTGGGGGTGATTTTTGATAGCCGAAGTAATTTAGGTGAATTTGGCATAGTTTGCTATGGTTAGTAGCATTTTTTTGTAATTTAAAAGTAATTGGGTTTAGTTTGTTGTGGTAAGGGTTAGTTGGTGATGATTTATGGTAGCCGAAGTAATTTAGGTGAGTTTGGCATAGTTTGCTATGGTTAGTAGCATTTTTTTGTAATTTAAATGTGATTGGGTTTAGTTTGTTGTGGTAAGGGTTAGTTGGTGATGATTTATGGTAGCCGAAGTAATTCAGGTGAGTTTGGCATAGTTTGCTATGGTTAGTAGCATTTTTTTGTAATTTAAAAGTGATTGGGTTTAGTTTGTTATGGTAAGGGTTAGTTGGTGATGATTTATGGTAGCCGAAGTAATTTAGGTAAGTTTGGCATAGTTTGCTATGGTTACTAGCATTTTTTTGTAATTTAAAAGTGATTGGGTTTAGTTTGTTGTGGTAAGGGTTAGTTGGTGATGATTTAGAGTAGCCGAAGTAATTTAGGTGAGTCTGGCATAGTTTGTTTTGATTTGTACACCTTTTTTTGTAATTTTAAGATGATATGGTTGGTTTGTTGTGGTAAGGGATAGTTGGGGGTGATTTACGGTAGCCGAAGTAATTTAGGTGATTCTGGTATAGTTTGTTATGATTTTTAGCATTTTTTTGTAATTTTAAAGTGATTGGGCTTAGTTTGTTGCTGTAAAGTGTAGTTGGGGGTGATTTTTGATAGCCGAAGTAATTTAGGTGAGTTTGGCATAGTTTGCTATGGTTAGTAGCATATTTTTGTAATTTAAAAGTGATTGGGTTTAGTTTGTTGTGGTAAGGGTTAGTTGGTGATGATTTATGGTAGCCGAAGTAATTTAAGAGAGTTTGGCATAGTTTGCTATGGTTACTAGAATTTTTTTGTAATTTAAAAGTGATTGGGTTTAGTTTGTTGTGGTAAGGGTTAGTTGGTGATGATTTAGAGTAGCCGAAGTAATTTAGGTGAGTCTGGCATAGTTTGTTTTGATTTGTACACCTTTTTTTGTAATTTTAAGATGATATGGTTGGTTTGTTGTGGTAAGGGTTAGTTGGGGGTGATTTACGGTAGCCGAAGTAATTTAGGTGATTCTGGTATAGTTTGTTATAATTTTTAGCATTTTTTTGTAATTTTAAAGTGATTGGGCTTAGTTTGTTGCTGTAAAGTGTAGTTGGGGGTGATTTTTGATAGCCGAAGTAATTTAGGTGAGTTTGGCATAGTTCGCTATGGTTAGTAGCATTTTTTTGTAATTTAAAAGTGATTGGGTTTAGTTTGTTATGGTAAGGGTTAGTTGGTGATGATTTATGGTAGCCGAAGTAATTTAGGTAAGTTTGGCATAGTTTGCTATGGTTACTAGCATTTTTTTGTAATTTAAAAGTGATTGGGTTTAGTTTGTTGTGGTAAGGGTTAGTTGGTGATGATTTAGAGTAGCCGAAGTAATTTAGGTGAGTCTGGCATAGTTTGTTTTGATTTGTACACCTTTTTTTGTAATTTTAAGATGATATGGTTGGTTTGTTGTGGTAAGGGATAGTTGGGGGTGATTTACGGTAGCCGAAGTAATTTAGGTGATTCTGGTATAGTTTGTTATGATTTTTAGCATTTTTTTGTAATTTTAAAGTGATTGGGCTTAGTTTGTTGCTGTAAAGTGTAGTTGGGGGTGATTTTTGATAGCCGAAGTAATTTAGGTGAGTTTGGCATAGTTCGCTATGGTTAGTAGCATTTTTTTGTAATTTAAAAGTGATTGGGTTTAGTTTGTTGTGGTAAGGGTTAGTTGGTGAAGATTTAGAGTAGCCGAAGTAATTTAGGTGAGTCTGGCATAGTTTGTTATGATTTGTACACCTTTTTTTGTAATTTTAAGATGATATGGTTTGGTTTGTTGTGGTAAGGGATAGTTGGGGGTGATTTACGGTAGCCGAAGTAATTTAGGTAATTCTGGTATAGTTTGTTATGATTTTTAGCATTTTTTTGTAATTTTAAAGTGATTGGGCTTAGTTTGTTGCTGTAAAGTGTAGTTGGCGGTGATTTTTGATAGCCGAAGTAATTAGGTGAGTTTGGCATAGTTTGCTATGGTTACTAGCATTTTTTTGTAATTTAAAAGTGATTGGGTTTAGTTTGTTGTGGTAAGGGTTATTTGGTGATGATTTAGAGTAGCCGAAGTAATTTAAATGAGTCTGGCATAGTTTGTTATGATTTGTACAACTTTTTTTGTAATTTTAAGATGATAAAGTTTCGTTTGTTGTGGTAAGGGATAGTTGGGGGTGATTTACGGTAGCCGAAGAAATTTAGGTGATTCTGGTATAGTTTGTTATGATTTTTAACATTTTTTTGTAATTTTAAAGTGATTGGGCTTAGTTTGTTGCTGTAAAGTGTAGTTGGGGGTGATTTTTGATAGCCGAAGTATTTTAGGTGAGTTTGGCATAGTTTGCTATGGTTAGTAGCATTTTTTTGTAATTTAAAAGTGATTGGGTTTAGTTTGTTGTGGTAAGGGTTAGTTGGTGATGATTTAAGGTAGCCGAAGTAATTTAGGTGAGTTTGGCATAGTTTGCTATGATTACTAGCATTTTTTTGTAATTTAAAAATGATTGGGTTTAGTTTGTTGTGGTAAGGGTTAGTTGGTGATGATTTAGAGTAGCCGAAGTAATTTAGGTGAGTCTGGCATAGTTTGTTATGATTTGTACACCTTTTATTGTAATTTTAAGATGATATGGTTTGGTTTGTTGTGGTAAGGGATAGTTGGGGGTGATTTACGGTAGCCGATGTAATTTAGGTGATTTTGGTATAGTTCGTTATGATTTTTAGCATTTTTTTGTAATTTTAAAGTGATTGGGCTTAGTTTGTTGCTGTAAAGTGTAGTTGGGGGCGATTTTTGATAGCCAAAGTAATTTAGTTTAGTTTGGCATAGTTTGCTATGGTTAGTAGCATTTTTTTGTAATTTAAAAATGATTGGGTTTAGTTTGTTGTGGTAAGGGTTAGTTGGTGATGATTTATGGTAGCCGAAGTAATTTAGGTGAGTTTGGCATAGTTTGCTATGGTTACTAGCATTTTTTTGTAATGTAAAAGTGATTGGGTTTAGTTTGTTGTGGTAAGGGTGAGTTGGTGATGATTTAGAGTAGCCGAAGTAATTTAGGTGAGTCTGGCAAAGTTTGTTATGATTTGTACACCTTTTTTTGTAATTTTAAGATGATATGGTTTGGTTTGTTGTGGTAAGGGATAGTTGGGGGTGATTTACGGTAGCCGAAGTAATTTAGGTGATTCTGGTATAGTTTGTAATGATTTTTAGCATTTTTTTTGTAATTTTAAAGTGATTGGGCTTAGTTCGTTGCTGTAAAGTGTAGTTGGGGGTGATTTTTGATAGCCGAAGTAATTTAGGTGAGTTTGGCATAGTTTGCCATGGTTAGTAGCATTTTTTTGTAATTTAAAAGTGATTGGGTTTAGTTTGTTGTGGTAAGGGTTAGTTGGTGAAGATTTAGAGTAGCCGAAGTAATTTAGGTGAGTCTGGCATAGTTTGTTATGATTTGTACACCTTTTTTTGTAATTTTAAGATGATATGGTTTGGTTTGTTGTGGTAAGGGATAGTTGGGGGTGATTTACGGTAGCCGAAGTAATTTAGGTGATTCTGGTATAGTTTGTTATGATTTTTAACATTTTTTTGTAATTTTAAAGTGATTGGGCTTAGTTTGTTGCTGTAAAGTGTAGTTGGGGGTGATTTTTGATAGCCGAAGTAATTTAGGTGAGTTTGGCATAGTTTGCTATGGTTAGTAGCATTTTTTTGTAATTTAAAAGTGATTGCGTTTAGTTTGTTGTGGAAAGGGTTAGTTGGTGATGATTTATGGTAGTCGAAGTAATTTAGGTGAGTTTGGAATAGTTTGCTATGGTTACTAGCATTTTTTTGTAATTTTAAAGTGATTGGAATTAGTTTGTTGCTGTAAAGTCTAGTTGGGGGTGATTTTTGATAGCCGAAGTAATTTAGGTGAGTCTGGCATAGTTTGCTATGGTTAGTAGCATTTTTTTGTAATTTAAAAATGATTGGGTTTAGTTTGTTGTGGTAAGAGTTAGTTGGTGATGATTTAGAGTAGCCGAAGTAATTTAGGTGAGTCTGGCATAGTTTGTTATGATTTGTACACCTTTTTTTGTAATTTTAAGATGATATGATTTGGTTTGTTGTGGTAAGGGATAGTTGGGGGTGATTTACGGTAGCCAAAGTAATTTAGGTGATTCTGGTATAGTTTGTTATGATTTTTAGCATTTTTTGTAATTTTAAAGTGATTGGGCTTAGTTTGTTGCTGTAAAGTGTAGTTGGGGGTGATTTTTGATAGCCGAAGTAATTTAGGTGAGTTTGGCATAGTTTGCTATGGTTAGTAGCATTTTTTGTAATTTAAAAGTGATTGGGTTTAGTTTGTTTTGGTAAGGGTTATTTGGTGATGATTTAGAGTAGCCGAAGTAATTTAGGTGAGTCTGGCATACTTTGTTATGATTTGTACACCTTTTTTATAATTTTAAGATGATATGGTTTGGTTTGTTGTGGTAAGGGATAGTTGGGGGTGATTTACGGTACCCGAAGTAATTTAGGTGATTCTGGTATAGTTTGTTATGATTTTTAGCATTTTTTTGTAATTTTAAAGTGATTGGGCTTAGTTTGTTGCTGTAAAGTGTAGTTGGGGGTGATTTTTGATAGCCGAAGTAATTAGGTGAGTTTGGCATAGTTCGCTATGGTTAGTAGCATTTTTTTGTAATTTAAAAGTGATTAGGTATAGTTTGTTGTGGAAAGGGTTAGTTGGTGATGATTTATGGTAGCCAAAGTAATTTAGGTGAGTTTGGCATAGTTTGCTATGGTTACTAGCATTTTTTTGTAATTTAAAAGTGATTGGGTTTAGTTTGTTGTGGTAAGGGTTAGTTGGTGATGATTTAGAGTAGCCGAAGTAATTTAGGTGAGTCTGGCATAGTTTGTTATGATTTGTACACCTTTTTTTGTAATTTTAAGATGATATGGTTTGGTTTGTTGTGGTAAGGGATAGTTGGGGGTGATTTACGGTAGCCGAAGTAATTTAGGTGATTCTGGTATAGTCTGTTATGATTTTTATCATTTTTTTTGTAATTTTAAAGTGATTGGGCTTAGTTTATTGCTGCAAAGTGTAGCTGGGTGTGATTTTTGATAGCCGAAATAATTTAGGTGAGTTTGGCATAGTTTGCTATGGTTAGTAGCATTTTTTTGTAATTTAAAAATGATTGGGTTTAGTTTGTTGTGGTAAGGGTTAGTTGGTGATGATTTATGGTAGCCGAAGTAATTTAGGTGAATTTGGCATAGTTTGCTATGGTTACTAGCATTTTTTTGTAATTTAAAAATGATTGGGTTTAGTTTGTTGTGGTAAGGGTTAGTTGGTGATGATCTATGGTAGCCGAAATAATTTAGGTGAGTTTGGCATAGTTTGCTATGGTTAGTAGCATTTTTTTGTAATTTAAAAATGATTGGGTTTAGTTTGTTGTGGTAAGGGTTAGTTGGTGATGATTTAGAGTAGCCGAAGTAATTTAGGTGTGTCTGGCATAGTTTGTTATGATTTGTACATCTTTTTTTGTAATTTTAAGATGATATGGTTTGGTTTGTTGTGGTAAGGGATAGTCGGGGTGATTTATGGTAGCCGAAGTAATTTAGGTGATTCTGGTATAGTTTGTTATGATTTTTAGCATTTTTTTGTAATTTTAAAGTGATTGGGATTAGTTTGTTGCTGTAAAGTGTAGTTGGGGTGATTTTTGATAGCCGAAGTAATTTAGGTGAGTTTGGCATAGTTTGCTATGGTTAGTAGCATTTTTTTGTAATTTAAAAGTGATTGGGTTTAGTTTGTTGTGGTAAGGGTTAGTTGGTGATGATTTATGGTAGCCGACGTAATTTAGGTGAGTTTGGCATAGTTTGTTATAGTTACTAGCATTTTTTTGTAATTTAAAAGTGATTGGGTTTAGTTTGTTGTGGTAAGGGTTAGTTGGTGATGAATATAGAGTAGCCGAAGTAATTTAGGTGAGTCTGGCAGAGTTTGTTATGATTTGTACACCTTTTTTTGTAATTTTAAGATGATATGGTTTGGTTTGTTGTGGTAAGGGATAGTTGGGGGTGATTTACGGTAGCCGAAGTAATTTAGGTGATTCTGGTATAGTTTGTTATGATTTTTAGCATTTTTTTGTAATATTAAAGTGATTGGGCTTAGTTTGTTGCTGTAAAGTGTAGTTGAGGGTGATTTTTGATAGCCGAAGTAATTTAGGTGAGTCTGGCATAGTTTGCTATGGTTAGTAGCATTTTTTTGTAATTTAAAAGTGATTGGGTTTAGTTTGTTGTGGTAAGGGTTAGTTGGTGATGATTTATGGTAGCCGAAGTAATTTAGGTGAATTTGGCATAGTTTGCTATGGTTACTAGCATTTTTTTGTAATTTAAAAGTGATTGGGTTTAGTTTGTTGTGGTAAGGGTTAGTTGGTGATGATTTAGAGTAGCCGAAGTAATTTAGGTGAGTCTGGCATAGTTTGTTATGATTTGTACACCTTTTTTTTAATTTTAAGATGATATGGTTTGGTTTGTTGTGGTACGGTATAGTTGGGGGTGATTTACGGTAGCCGAAGTAATTTAGGTGATTCTGGTATAGTTTGTTATGATTTTTAACATTTTTTTGTAATTTTAAAGTGATTGGGCTTAGTTTGTTGCTGTAAAGTGTAGTTGGGGGTGATTTTTGATAACCGAAGTAATTAGGTGAGTTTGGCATAGTTTGCTATGGTTAGTAGCATTTTTTTGTAATTTAAAAGTGATTGGGTTTAGTTTGATGTGGTAAGGGTTAGTTGGTGATGATTTATGGTAGCCAAAGTAATTTAGGTGAGTTTGGCATAGTTTGCTATGGTTACTAGCATTTTTTTGTAATTTAAAAGTGATTGGGTTTAGTTTGTTGTGGTAAGGGTTAATTGGTGATGATTTAGAGTAGCCGAAGTAATTTAGGTGAGTCTGGCATAGTTTGTTATGATTTGTACACCTTTTTTTGTAATTTTAAGATGATATGGTTTGGTTTGTTGTGGTAAGGGATAGTTGGGGGTGATTTACGGTAGCCGAAGTAATTTAGGTGATTCTGCTATAGTTTGTTATGATTTTTATAATTTTTTTGTAATTTTAAAGTGATTGGGCTTAGTTTATTGCTGTAAATTGTAGCTGGGGGTGATTTTTGATAGCCGAAGTAATTTAGGTGAGTTTGGCATAGTTTGCTATGGTTAGTAGCATTTTTTTGTAATTTATAAATGATTGGGTTTAGTTTGTTGTGGTAAGGGTTAGTTGGTGATGATTTATAATAGCCGAAGTAATTTAGGTGAGTTTGGCATAGTTTGCTATGGTTACTAGCATTTTTTTGTAATTTAAAAGTGATTGGGTTTAGTTTGTTGTGGTAAGGGTTAGTTGGTGATGATTTAGAGTAGCCGAAGTAATTTAGGTGAGTCTGGCATAGTTTGTTATGATTTGTACACCTTTTTTTGTAATTTTAAGATGATATGGTTTGGTTTGTTTTGGTAAGGGATAGTTGGGGGTGATTTACGGTAGCCGAAGTAATTTAGGTGATTCTGGTATAGTTTGTTATGATTTTTAACATTTTTTTGTAATTTTAAAGTGATTGGGCTTAGTTTGTTGCTGTAAAGTGTAGTTGGGGGTGATTTTTGATAGCCGAAGTAATTTAGGTGAGTTTGACATAGTTTGCTATGGTTAGTAGCATTTTTTTGTAATTTAAAAGTGATTGGGTTTAGTTTGTTGTGGTAAGGGTTAGTTGGTGATGATTTATGGTAGCCGAAGTAATTTAGGTGAGTTTGGCATAGTTTGCGATGGTTACTAGCATTTTTTTGTAATTTAAAAGTGATTGGGTTTAGTTTGTTGTGGTAAGGGTTAGTTGGTGATGATTTAGAGTAGCCGAAGTAATTTAGGTGAGTCTGGCATAGTTTGTTATGATTTGTACACCTTTTTTTGTAATTTAAAGATGATATGGTTTGGTTTGTTGTAGTAAGGGATAGTTGGGGGTGATTTACGGTAGCCGAAGTAATTTAGGTGATTCTGGTATAGTTTGTTATGATTTTTAGCATTTTTTTGTAATTTTAAAGTAATAGGGCTTAGTTTGTTGCTGTAAAGTGTAGTTGGGGGCAATTTTTGATAGCCGAAGTAATTTAGGTGAGTTTGGCCTAGCTTGCTATGGTTAGTAGCATTTTTCTGTAATTTAAAAGTGATTGGGTTTAGTTTGTTGTGGTAAGGGTTAGTTGGTGATGATTTATTGTTGCCGAAGTAATTTAGGTGAGTTTGGCATAGTTTGCTATGGTTACTAGCATTTTTTTGTAATTTAAAAGTGATTGGGTTTAGTTTGTTGTGGTAAGGGTTAGTTGGTGATGATTTAGAGTAGCCGAAGTAACTTAGGTGAGTCTGGCATAGTTTGTTATGATTTGTACACCTTTTTTTTAATTTTAAGATGATATGGTTTGGTTTGTTGTGGTACGGTATAGTTGGGGGTGATTTACGGTAGCCGAAGTAATTTAGGTGATTCTGGTATAGTTTGTTATGATTTTTAACATTTTTTTGTAATTTTAAAGTGATTGTTCTTAGTTTGTTGCTGTAAAGTGTAGTTGGGGGTGATTTTTGATAACCGAAGTAATTAGGTGAGTTTGGCATAGTTTGCTATGGTTAGTAGCATTTTTTTGTAATTTAAAAGTGATTGGGTTTAGTTTGATGTGGTAAGGGTTAGTTGGTGATGATTTATGGTAGCCAAAGTAATTTAGGTGAGTTTGGCATAGTTTGCTATGGTTACTAGCATTTTTTTGTAATTTAAAAGTGATTGGGTTTAGTTTGTTGTGGTAAGGGTTAATTGGTGATGATTTAGAGTAGCCGAAGTAATTTAGGTGAGTCTGGCATAGTTTGTTATGATTTGTACACCTTTTTTTGTAATTTTAAGATGATATGGTTTGGTTTGTTGTGGTAAGGGATAGTTGGGGGTGATTTACGGTAGCCGAAGTAATTTAGGTGATTCTGCTATAGTTTGTTATGATTTTTATAATTTTTTTGTAATTTTAAAGTGATTGGGCTTAGTTTATTGCTGTAAATTGTAGCTGGGTGTGATTTTTGATAGCCGAAATAATTTAGGTGAGTTTGGCATAGTTTGCTATGGTTAGTAGCATTTTTTTGTAATTTAAAAATGATTGGGTTTAGTTTGTTGTGGTAAGGGTTAGTTGGTGATGATTTATAATAGCCGAAGTAATTTATGTGTGTTTGGCATAGTTTGCTATGGTTACTAGCATTTTTTTGTAATTTAAAAGTGATTGGGTTTAGTTTGTTGTGGTAAGGGTTAGTTGGTGATGATTTAGAGTAGCCGAAGTAATTTAGGTGAGTCTGGCATAGTTTGTTATGATTTGTACACCTTTTTTTGTAATTTTAAGATGATATGGTTTGGTTTGTTGTGGTAAGGGATAGTTGGGGGTGATTTACGGTAGCCGAAGTAATTTAGGTGATTCTGGTATAGTTTGTTATGATTTTTAACATTTTTTTGTAATTTTAAAGTGATTGGGCTTAGTTTGTTGCTGTAAAGTGTAGTTGGGGGTGATTTT
Organism: Eledona agricola; assembly: GCA_964023215.1. Taxonomy (NCBI): domain Eukaryota; kingdom Metazoa; phylum Arthropoda; class Insecta; order Coleoptera; family Tenebrionidae; genus Eledona; species Eledona agricola. The sequence goes on along the minus strand of CAXIEJ010000140.1, from coordinate 2,009,709 downwards.
TGATAGCCGAAGTAATTAGGTGAGTTTGGCATAGTTCGCTATGGTTAGTAGCATTTTTTTGTAATTTAAAAGTGATTGGGTTTAGTTTGTTGTGGTAAGGGTTAGTTGGTGATGATTTATGGTAGCCAAAGTAATTTAGGTGAGTTTGGCATAGTTTGCTATGGTTACTAGCATATTTTTGTAATTTAAAAGTGATTGGGTTTAGTTTGTTGTGGTAAGGGTTAGTTGGTGATGATTTAGAGTAGCCGAAGTAATTTAGGTGAGTCTGGCATAGTTTGTTATGATTTTTACACCTTTTTTTGTAATTTTAAGATGATATGGTTTGGTTTGTTGTGGTAAGGGATAGTTGGGGGTGATTTACGGAAGCCGAAGTAATTTAGGTGATTCTGGTATAGTCTGTTATGATTTTTATCATTTTTTTGTAATTTTAAACTGATTGGGCTTAGTTTATTGCTGTAAAGTGTAGCTGGGTGTGATTTTTGATAGCCGAAATAATTTAGGTGAGTTTGGCATAGTTTGCTATGGTTAGTAGCATTTTTTTGTAATTTAAAATTGATTGGGTTTAGTTTGTTGTGGTAAGGGTTAGTTGGTGATGATTTATGGTAGCCGAAGTAATTTAGGTGAGTTTGGCATAGTTTGCTATGGTTACTAGCATTTTTTTGTAATTTAAAATGATTGGGTATAGTTTGTTGTGGTAAGGGTTAGTTGGTGATGATTTAGAGTAGCCGAAGTAATTTAGGTGAGTCTGGCATAGTTTGTTATGATTTGTACACCTTTTTTTGTAATTTTAAGATGATATGGTTTGGTTTGTTGTGGTAAGGGATAGTCGGGGTGATTTACGGTAGCCGAAGTAATTTAGGTGATTCTGCTATAGTTTGTTATGATTTTTATAATTTTTTTGTAATTTTAAAGTGATTGGGCTTAGTTTATTGCTGTAAATTGTAGCTGGGGGTGATTTTTGATAGCCGAAGTAATTTAGGTGAGTTTGGCATAGTTTGCTATGGTTAGTAGCATTTTTTTGTAATTTAGAAATGATTGGGTTTAGTTTGTTGTGGTAAGGGTTAGTTGGTGATGATTTATAATAGCCGAAGTAATTTAGGTGAGTTTGGCATAGTTTGCTATGGTTACTAGCATTTTTTTGTAATTTAAAAGTGATTGGGTTTAGTTTGTTGTGGTAAGGGTTAGTTGGTGATGATTTAGAGTAGCCGAAGTAATTTAGGTGAGTCTGGCATAGTTTGTTATGATTTGTACACCTTTTTTTGTAATTTTAAGATGATATGGTTTGGTTTGTTTTGGTAAGGGATAGTTGGGGGTGATTTACGGTAGCCGAAGTAATTTAGGTGATTCTGGTATAGTTTGTTATGATTTTTAACATTTTTTTGTAATTTTAAAGTGATTGGGCTTAGTTTGTTGCTGTAAAGTGTAGTTGGGGGTGATTTTTGATAGCCGAAGTAATTTAGGTGAGTTTGACATAGTTTGCTATGGTTAGTAGCATTTTTTTGTAATTTAAAAGTGATTGGGTTTAGTTTGTTGTGGTAAGGGTTAGTTGGTGATGATTTATGGTAGCCGAAGTAATTTAGGTGAGTTTGGCATAGTTTGCGATGGTTACTAGCATTTTTTTGTAATTTAAAAGTGATTGGGTTTAGTTTGTTGTGGTAAGGGTTAGTTGGTGATGATTTAGAGTAGCCGAAGTAATTTAGGTGAGTCTGGCATAGTTTGTTATGATTTGTACACCTTTTTTTGTAATTTAAAGATGATATGGTTTGGTTTGTTGTAGTAAGGGATAGTTGGGGGTGATTTACGGTAGCCGAAGTAATTTAGGTGATTCTGGTATAGTTTGTTATGATTTTTAGCATTTTTTTGTAATTTTAAAGTAATAGGGCTTAGTTTGTTGCTGTAAAGTGTAGTTGGGGGCAATTTTTGATAGCCGAAGTAATTTAGGTGAGTTTGGCCTAGCTTGCTATGGTTAGTAGCATTTTTCTGTAATTTAAAAGTGATTGGGTTTAGTTTGTTGTGGTAAGGGTTAGTTGGTGATGATTTATTGTTGCCGAAGTAATTTAGGTGAGTTTGGCATAGTTTGCTATGGTTACTAGCATTTTTTTGTAATTTAAAAGTGATTGGGTTTAGTTTGTTGTGGTAAGGGTTAGTTGGTGATGATTTAGAGTAGCCGAAGTAACTTAGGTGAGTCTGGCATAGTTTGTTATGATTTGTACACCTTTTTTTTAATTTTAAGATGATATGGTTTGGTTTGTTGTGGTACGGTATAGTTGGGGGTGATTTACGGTAGCCGAAGTAATTTAGGTGATTCTGGTATAGTTTGTTATGATTTTTAACATTTTTTTGTAATTTTAAAGTGATTGGGCTTAGTTTGTTGCTGTAAAGTGTAGTTGGGGGTGATTTTTGATAACCGAAGTAATTAGGTGAGTTTGGCATAGTTTGCTATGGTTAGTAGCATTTTTTTGTAATTTAAAAGTGATTGGGTTTAGTTTGATGTGGTAAGGGTTAGTTGGTGATGATTTATGGTAGCCAAAGTAATTTAGGTGAGTTTGGCATAGTTTGCTATGGTTACTAGCATTTTTTTGTAATTTAAAAGTGATTGGGTTTAGTTTGTTGTGGTAAGGGTTAATTGGTGATGATTTAGAGTAGCCGAAGTAATTTAGGTGAGTCTGGCATAGTTTGTTATGATTTGTACACCTTTTTTTGTAATTTTAAGATGATATGGTTTGGTTTGTTGTGGTAAGGGATAGTTGGGGGTGATTTACGGTAGCCGAAGTAATTTAGGTGATTCTGCTATAGTTTGTTATGATTTTTATAATTTTTTTGTAATTTTAAAGTGATTGGGCTTAGTTTATTGCTGTAAATTGTAGCTGGGTGTGATTTTTGATAGCCGAAATAATTTAGGTGAGTTTGGCATAGTTTGCTATGGTTAGTAGCATTTTTTTGTAATTTAAAAATGATTGGGTTTAGTTTGTTGTGGTAAGGGTTAGTTGGTGATGATTTATAATAGCCGAAGTAATTTATGTGTGTTTGGCATAGTTTGCTATGGTTACTAGCATTTTTTTGTAATTTAAAAGTGATTGGGTTTAGTTTGTTGTGGTAAGGGTTAGTTGGTGATGATTTAGAGTAGCCGAAGTAATTTAGGTGAGTCTGGCATAGTTTGTTATGATTTGTACACCTTTTTTTGTAATTTTAAGATGATATGGTTTGGTTTGTTGTGGTAAGGGATAGTTGGGGGTGATTTACGGTAGCCGAAGTAATTTAGGTGATTCTGGTATAGTTTGTTATGATTTTTAACATTTTTTTGTAATTTTAAAGTGATTGGGCTTAGTTTGTTGCTGTAAAGTGTAGTTGGGGGTGATTTTTGATAGCCGAAGTAATTAGGTGAGTTTGGCATAGTTCGCTATGGTTAGTAGCATTTTTTTGTAATTTAAAAGTGATTGGGTTTAGTTTGTTGTGGTAAGGGTTAGTTGGTGATGATTTATGGTAGCCAAAGTAATTTAGGTGAGTTTGGCATAGTTTGCTATGGTTACTAGCATATTTTTGTAATTTAAAAGTGATTGGGTTTAGTTTGTTGTGGTAAGGGTTAGTTGGTGATGATTTAGAGTAGCCGAAGTAATTTAGGTGAGTCTGGCATAGTTTGTTATGATTTTTACACCTTTTTTTGTAATTTTAAGATGATATGGTTTGGTTTGTTGTGGTAAGGGATAGTTGGGGGTGACTTACGGAAGCCGAAGTAATTTAGGTGATTCTGGTATAGTCTGTTATGATTTTTATCATTTTTTTGTAATTTTAAACTGATTGGGCTTAGTTTATTGCTGTAAAGTGTAGCTGGGTGTGATTTTTGATAGCCGAAATAATTTAGGTGAGTTTGGCATAGTTTGCTATGGTTAGTAGCATTTTTTTGTAATTTAAAATTGATTGGGTTTAGTTTGTTGTGGTAAGGGTTAGTTGGTGATGATTTATGGTAGCCGAAGTAATTTAGGTGAGTTTGGCATAGTTTGCTATGGTTACTAGCATTTTTTTGTAATTTAAAATGATTGGGTATAGTTTGTTGTGGTAAGGGTTAGTTGGTGATGATTTAGAGTAGCCGAAGTAATTTAGGTGAGTCTGGCATAGTTTGTTATGATTTGTACACCTTTTTTTGTAATTTTAAGATGATATGGTTTGGTTTGTTGTGGTAAGGGATAGTCGGGGTGATTTACGGTAGCCGAAGTAATTTAGGTGATTCTGGTATAGTTTGTTATGATTTTTAGCATTTTTTTGTAATTTTAAAGTGATTGGGCTTAGTTCGTTGCTGTAAAGTGTAGTTGGGGGTGATTTTTGATAGCCGAAGTAATTTAGGTGAGTTTGGCATAATTTGCTATGGTTAGTAGCATTTTTTTGTAATTTAAAAGTGATTGGGTTTAGTTTGTTGTGGTAAGGGTCAGTTGGTGATGATTTATGGTAGCCGAAGTAATTTAGGTGAGTTTGGCATAGTTTGTTATGGTTACTAGCATTTTTTTGTAATTTAAAAGTGATTGGGTTTAGTTTGTTGTGGTAAGGGTTAGTTGGTGATGAATATAGAGTAGCCGAAGTAATTTAGGTGAGTCTGGCAGAGTTTGTTATGATTTGTACACCTTTTTTTGTAATTTTAAGATGATATGGTTTGGTTTGTTGTGGTAAGGGATAGTTGGGGGTGATTTACGGTAGCCGAAGTAATTTAGGTGATTCTGGTATAGTTTGTTATGATTTTTAGCATTTTTTTGTAATATTAAAGTGATTGAGCTTAGTTTGTTGCTGTAAAGTGTAGTTGAGGGTGATTTTTGATAGCCGAAGTAATTTAGGTGAGTCTGGCATAGTTTGCTATGGTTAGTAGCATTTTTTTGTCATTTAAAAGTGATTGGGTTTAGTTTGTTGTGATAAGGGTTAGTTGGTGATGATTTATGGTAGCCGAAGTAATTTAGGTGAATTTGGCATAGTTTGCTATGGTTACTAGCATTTTTTTGTAATTTAAAAGTGATTGGGTTTAGTTTGTTGTGGTAAGGGTTAGCTGGTGATGATTTAGAGTAGCCAAAGTAATTTAATTGAGTCTGGCATAGTTTGTTATGATTTGTACACTTTTTTTTGTAATTTTAAGATGATATGGTTTGGTTTGTAGTCGTAAGGGATAGTTGGGGGTGATTTACGGAAGCCGAAGTAATTTAGGTGAATCTGGTATAGTTTGTTATGATTTTTAGCATTTTTTTGTAACTTTAAAGTGATTGGGATTAGTTTGTAGCTGTAAAGTGTAGTTGGGGGTGATTTTTGATAGCCGATGTAATTTAGGTGAGTTTGGCATAGTTTGCTATGGTTAGTAGCATTTTTTTGTAATTTAAAAGTGATTGGGTTTAGTTTGTTGTGGTAAGGGTTAGTTGGTGATGATTTATGGTAGCCGAAGTAATTTAGGTGAGTTTGGCATAGTTTGCTATGGTTACTAGCATTTTTTTGTAATTTAAAATGATTGGGTATAGTTTGTTGTGGTAAGGGTTAGTTGGTGATGATTTAGAGTAGCCGAAGTAATTTAGGTAAGTCTGGCATAGTTTGTTATGATTTGTACACCTTTTTTTGTAATTTTAAGATGATATGGTTTGGTTTGTTGTGGTAAGGGATAGTTGGGGGTGATTTACGGTAGCCGAAGTAATTTAGGTGATTCTGGTATAGTTTGTTATGATTTTTATAATTTTTTTGTAATTTTAAAGTGATTGGGCTTAATTTATTGCTGTAAAGTGTAGCTGGGTGTGATTTTTGATAGCCGAAATAATTTAGGTGAGTTTGGCATAGTTTGCTATGGTTAGTAGCATTTTTTTGTAATTTAAAAATGATTGGGTTTAGTTTGTTGTGGTAAGGGTTAGTTGGTGATGATTTATAATAGCCGAAGTAATTTAGGTGAGTTTGGCATAGTTTGCTATGGTTACTAGCATTTTTTTGTAATATAAAAGTGAATGGGTTTAGTTTGTTGTGGTAAGGGTTAGTTGGTGATGATTTAGAGTAGCCGAAGTAATTTAGGTGAGTCTGGCATAGTTTGTTATGATTTGTACACCTTTTTTTGTAATTTTAAGATGATATGGTTTGGTTTGTTGTGGTAAGGGATAGGTGGGGGTGATTTACGGTAGCCGAAGTAATTTAGGTGATTCTGGTATAGTTTGTTATGATTTTTAACATTTTTATGTAATTTTAAAGTGATTGGGCTTAGTTTGTTGCTGTAAAGTGTAGTTGGGGGTGATTTTTGATAGCCGAAGTAATTTAGGTGAGTTTGGCATAGTTTGCAATGGTTAGTAGCATTTTTTTGTAATTTAAAAGTGATTGGGTTTAGTTTGTTGTGGTAAGGGTTAGTTGGTGATGATTTATGGTAGCCGAAGTAATTTAGGTGAGTTTGGCATAGTTTGCTATGATTACTAGCATTTTTTTGTAATTTAAAAATGATTGGATTTAGTTTGTTGTGGTAAAGGTTAGTTGGTGATGATTTAGAGTAGCCGAAGTAATTTAGGTGAGTCTGGCATAGTTTGTTATGATTTGTACACCTTTTTTTGTAATTTTAAGATGATATGGTTTGGTTTGTTGTGGTAAGGGATAGTTGGGGGTGATTTACGGTAGCCGAAGTAATTTAGGTGATTCTGGTATAGTTTGTAATGATTTTTAGCATTTTTTTTGTAATTTTAAAGTGATTGGGCTTAGTTCGTTGCTGTAAAGTGTAGTTGGGGTGATTTTTGATAGCCGAAGTAATTTAGGTGAGTTTGGCATAGTTTGCCATGGTTAGTAGCATTTTTTTGTAATTTAAAAGTGATTGGGTTTAGTTTGTTGTGGTAAGGGTTAGTTGGTGATGATTTATGGTAGCCGAAGTAATTTAGGTTAGTTTGGCATAGTTTGCTATGGTTACTAGCATTTTTTTGTAATTTAAAAGTGATTGGGTTTAGTTTGTTGTGGTAAGGGTTAGTTGGTGATGATTTAGATTAGCCGAAGTAATTTAGGTGAGTCTGGCATAGTTTGTTATGATTTGTACACCTTTTTTTGTAATTTTAAGATGATATGGTTTGGTTTGTTGTGGTAAGGGATAGTTGGGGGTGATTTACGGTAGCCGAAGTAATTTAGGTGATTCTGGTATAGTTTGTTATGATTTTTAGCATTTTTTTTTAATTTTAAAGTGATTGGGCTTAGTTTGTTGCTGTAAAGTGTAGTTGGGGGTGATTTTTGATAGCCGAAGTAATTTAGGTGAGTTTGGCATAGTTCGCTATGGTTAGTAGCATTTTTTTGTAATTTAAAAGTGATTGGGTTTAGTTTGTTGTGGTAAGGGTTAGTTGGTGAAGATTTAGAGTAGCCGAAGTAATTTAGGTGAGTCTGGCATAGTTTGTTATGATTTGTACACCTTTTTTTGTAATTTTAAGATGATATGGTTTGGTTTGTTGTGGTAAGGGATAGTTGGGGGTGATTTACGGTAGCCGAAGTAATTTAGGTGATTCTGGTATAGTTTGTTATGATTTTTAGCATTTTTTTGTAATTTTAAAGTGATTGGGCTTAGTTTGTTGCTGTAAAGTGTAGTTGGGAGTGATTTTTGATAGCCGAAGTAATTTAGGTGAGTTTGGCATAGTTTGCTATGGTTAGTAGCATTTTTTTGTAATTTAAAAGTGATTGCGTTTAGTTTGTTGTGGTAAGGGTTAGTTGGTGATGATTTATGGTAGCCGAAGTAATTTAGGTGAGTTTGGCATAGTTTGCTATGGTTACTAGCATTTTTTTGTAATTTAAAAGTGATTGGGTTTAGTTTGTTGTGGTAAGGGTTAGTTGGTGATGATTTAGAGTAGCCGAAGTAATTTAGGTGAGTCTGGCATAGTTTGTTATGATTTGTACACCTTTTTTTGTAATTTTAAGATGATATGGTTTGGTTTGTTGTGGTAAGGGATAGTTGGGGGTGATTTACGGTAGCCGAAGTAATTTAGGTGATTCTGGTATAGTTTGTTATGATTTTTAGCATTTTTTTGTAATTTTAAAGTGATTGGGCTTAGTTTGTTGCTGTAAAATGTAGTTGGCGGTGATTTTTGATAGCCGAAGTAATTAGGTGAGTTTGGCATAGTTTGCTATGGTTACTAGCATTTTTTTGTAATTTAAAAGTGATTGGGTTTAGTTTGTTGTGGTAAGGGTTAGTTGGTGATGATTTAGAGTAGCCGAAGTAATTTAGGTGATTCTGGCATAGTTTGTTATGATTTGTACACCTTTTTTTGTAATTTTAAGATGATATGGTTTGGTTTGTTGTGGTAAGGGATAGTTCGGGGTGATTTACGGTAGCCGAAGTAATTTAGGTGATTCTGGTATAGTTTGTTATGATTTTTATCATTTTTTTGTAATTTTAAAGTGATTGGGCTTAGTTTATTGCTGTAAAGTGTAGCTGGGTGTGATTTTTGATAGCCGAAATAATTTAGGTGAGTTTGGCATAGTTTGTTATGGTTAGTAGCATTTTTTTAATTTAAAAATAATTGGGTTTAGTTTGTTGTGGTAAGGGTTAGTTCGTGATGATTTATGGTAGCCGAAGTAATTTAGGTGAGTTTGGCATAGTTTGCTATGGTTACTAGCATTTTTTTGTAATTTAAAATGATTGGGTATAGTTTGTTGTGGTAAGGGTTAGTTGGTGATGATTTAGAGTAGCCGAAGTAATTTAGGTGATTTTGGTATAGTTTGTTATGATTTTTAGCATTTTTTTGTAATTTTAAAGTGATTGGGCTTAGTTTGTTGCTGTAAAGTGTTGTTGGGGGTGATTTTTGATAGCCGAAGTAACTTAGGTGAGTTTGGCATAGTTTGCTATGGTTAGTAGCATTTTTTTGTAATTTAAAAGTGATTGGGTTTAGTTTGTTGTGGTAAGGGTTAGTTGGTGATGATTTATGGTAGCCGAAGTAATTTAGATGAGTTTGGCATAGTTTGTTATGGTTACTAGCATTTTTTTGTAATTTAAAAGTGATTGGGTTTAGTTTGTTGTGGTAAGGGCTAGTTGGTGATGAATATAGAGTAGCCGAAGTAATTTAGGTGAGTCTGGCAGAGTTTGGTATGATTTGTACACTTTTTTTTGTAATTTTAAGATGATATGGTTTGTTTTGTTGTGGTAAGGGATAGTTGGGGGTGATTTACGGTAGCCGAAGTAATTTAGGTGATTCTGGTATAGTTTGTTATGATTTTTAGCATTTTTTTGTAATATTAAAGTGATTGGGCTTAGTTTGTTGCTGTAAAGTGTAGTTGGGGGTGATTTTTGATAGCCGAAGTAATTTAGGTGAGTCTGGCATAGTTTGCTATGGTTAGTACCATTTTTTTGTAATTTAAAAGTGATTGGGTTTAGTTTGTTGTGGTAAGGGTTAGTTGGTGATGATTTATGGTAGCCGAAGTAATTTAGGTGAATTTGGCATAGTTTGCTATGGTTACTAGCATTTTTTTGTAATTTAAAAGTGATTGGGTTTAGTTTGTTGTGGTAAGGGTTAGCTGGTGATGATTTAGAGTAGCCAAAGTAATTTAATTCTGGCATAGTTTGTTATGATTTTTAGAATTTTTTTGTAATTTTAAAGTGATTGGGCTTAGTTTGTTGCTATAAAATGTAGTTGGGGGTGATTTTTTATAGACGAAGTAATTTAGGTGAGTTTGGCATAGTTTGCTATGGTTAGTAGCATTTTTTTGTAATTTAAAACTGATTGGGTTTAGTTTGTTGTGGTAAGGGTTAGTTGGTGATGATTTAAAGTAGCCGAAGTAATTTAGGTGAGTTTGGCATATTTTGCTATGGTTACTAGCATTTTTTTGTAATTTAAAAGTGATTGGGTTTAGTTTGTTGTGGTAAGGGTTAGCTGGTGATGATTTAGAGTAGCCGAAGTAATTTAGGTGAGTCTGGCATAGTTTGTTATGATTTGTACACCTTTTTTTGTAATTTTAAGATGATATGGTTTGGTTTGTTGTGGTAAGGGATAGTTGGGTATGATTTACGGTAGCCGAAGTAATTTAGGTGATTCTGGTATAGTTTGTTATGATTTTTAGCATTTTTTTGTAATTTTAAAGTGATTGGGCTTAGTTTGTTGCTGTAAAGTGTTGTTGGGGGTGATTTTTGATAGCCGAAGTAATTTAAGTGAGTTTGGCATAGTTTGCTATGGTTAGTAGCATTTTTTTGTAATTTAAAAGTGATTGTGTTTAGTTTGTTGTGGTAAAGGTTAGTTGGTGATGATTTATGGTAGCCGAAGTAATTTAGATGAGTTTGGCATAGTTTGTTATGGTTACTAGCATTTTTTTGTAATTTAAAAGTGATTGGGTTTAGTTTGTTGTGGTAAGGGCTAGTTGGTGATGAATATAGAGTAGCCGAAGCAATTTAGGTGAGTCTGGCAGAGTTTGGTATGATTTGTACACTTTTTTTGTAATTTTAAGATGATATGGTTTGGTTTGTTGTGGTAAGGGATAGTTGGGGGTGATTTACGGAAGCCGAAGTAATTTAGGTGATTCTGGTATAGTTTGTTATGATTTTTAGCATTTTTTTGTAATATTAAAGTGATTGGGCTTAGTTTGTTGCTGTAAAGTGTAGTTGGGGGTGATTTTTGATAGCCGAAGAAATTTAGGTGTGTCTGGCATAGTTTGCTATGGTTAGTAGCATTTTTTTGTAATTTAAAAGTGATTGGGTTTAGTTTGTTGTGGTAAGGGTTAGTTGGTGATGATTTATGGTAGCCGAAGTAATTTTGGTGAATTTGGCATAGTTTGCTATAGTTACTAGCATTTTTTTGTAATTTAAAAGTGATTGGGTTTAGTTTGTTGTGGTAAGGGTTAGCTGGTGATGATTTAGAGTAGCCAAAGTAATTTAATTGAGTCTGGCATAGTTTGTTATGATTTGTACACTTTTTTTTGTAATTTTAAGATGATATGGTTTGGTTTGTTGTCGTAAGGGATAGTTGGGGGTGATCTACGGAAGCCGAAGTAATTTAGGTGATTCTGGAATAGTTTGTTATGATTTTTAGCATTTTTTTGTAATTTTAAAGTGATTGGGATTAGTTTGTTGCTGTAAAGTGTAGTTGGGGGTGATTTTTGATAGCCGAAGTAATTTAGGTGAGTTTGGCATAGTTTGCTATGGTTAGTAGCATTTTTTTGTAATTTAAATGTGATTGGGTTTAGTTTGTTGTGGTAAGGGTTAGTTGGTGATGATTTATGATAGCCGAAGTAATTTAGGTGAGTTTGGCATAGTTTGCTATGGTTACTAACATTTTTTTGTAATTTAAAAGTGATTGGGTTTAGTTTGTTGTGGTAAGGGTTAGCTGGTGATGATTTAGAGTAGCCGAAGTAATTTAGGTGAGTCTGGCATAGTTTGTTATGATTTGTACACCTTTTTTTGTAATTTTAAGATGATATGGTTTGGTTTGTTGTGGTAAGGGATAGTTGGGGGTGATTTACGGTAGCCGAAGTAATTTAGGTGATTCTGGTATAGTTAGTTATGATTTTTATCATTTTTTTGTAATTTTAAAGTAATTGGGCTTAGTTTATTGCTGTAAAATATAGTTGGGTTTGATTTTTGATAGCCGAAGTAATTTAGGTGAGTTTGGCATAGTTTGCTATGGTTAGTAGCATTTTTTGTAATTTAAAAATGATTGGGTTTAGTTTGTTGTGGTAAGGGTTAGTTGGTGATGATTTATGGTAGCCGAAGTAATTTAGGTGAGTTTGGCATAGTTTGCTATGGTTACTAGCATTTTTTTGTAATTTATAAGTGATTGGGTTTAGTTTGTTGTGGTAAGGGTTAGTTGGTGATGATTTAGAGTAGCCGAAGTAATTTAGGTGAGTCTGGCATAGTTTGTTATGATTTGTACACCTTTTTTTGTAATTTTAAGATGATATGGTTTGGTTTGTTGTGGTAAGGGATAGTTGGGGGTGATTTACGGTAGCCGAAGTAATTTAGGTGATTCTGGTATAGTTTGTTATGATTTTTAGCATTTTTTTGTAATTTTAAAGTGATTGGGCTTAGTTTGTTGCTGTAAAGTTTAGTTGGGGGCGATTTTTGATAGCCGAAGTAATTTAGGTTAATTTGGCATAGTTTGCTATGGTAAGTAGCATTTTTTTGTAATTTAAAAGTGATTGGGTTTAGTTTGTTGTGGTAATGGTTAGTTGGTGATGATTTATGGTAGCCGAAGTAATTTAGGTGAGTTTGGCATAGTTTGCTATGGTTACTAGCATTTTTTTGTAATTTAAAAGTGATTGGGTTTAGTTTGTTGTGGTAAGGGTTAGTTGGTGATGATTTAGAGTAGCCGAAGTAATTTAGGTGAGTCTGGCATAGTTTGTTATGGTTTGTACACCTTTTTTTGTAATTTTAAGATGATATGGTTTGGTTTGTTGTGGTAAGGGATAGTTGGGGGTGATTTACGGAAGCCGAAGTAATTTAGGTGATTCTGGCATAGTTTGTTATGATTTTTAGCATTTTTTTGTAATTTTAAAGTGATTGGGTTTAGTTTGTTGCTATAAAGTGTAGTTGGGGGTGATTTTTGATAGACGAAGTAATTTAGGTGAGTTTGGCATAGTTTGCTATGGTTAGTAGCATTTTTTTTTAATTTAAAAGTGATTGGGTTTAGTTTGTTGTGGTAAGGGTTACTTGGTGATGATTTATTGTAGCCGAAGTAATTTAGATGAGTTTGGCATAGTTTGTTATGGTTACTAGCATTTTTTTGTAATTTAAAAGTGATTGGGTTTAGTTTGTTGTGGTAAGGGTTAGTTGGTGATGAATATAGAGTAGCCGAAGTAATTTAGGTGAGTCTGGCAGAGTTTGGTATGATTTGTACACTTTTTTTTGTAATTTTAAGATGATATGGTTTGGTTTGTTGTGGTAAGGGATAGTTGGGGGTGATTTACGGTAGCCGAAGTAATTTAGGTGATTCTGGTATAGTTTGTTATGATTTTTAGCATTTTTTTGTAATATTAAATTGATTGGGCTTAGTTTGTTGCTGTAAAGTGTAGTTGGGGGTGATTTTTAATAGCCGAAGTAATTTAGGTGAGTCTGGCATAGTTTGCTATGGTTAGTAGCATTTTTTTGTAATTTAAAAGTGATTGGGTTTAGTTTGTTGTGGTAAGGGTTAGTTGGTGATGATTTATGGTAGCCGAAGTAATTTAGGTGAATTTGGCATAGTTTGCTATGGTTACTAGCATTTTTTTGTAATTTAAAAGTGATTGGGTTTAGTTTGTTGTGGTAATGGTTAGTTGGTGATGATTTATGGTAGCCGAAGTAATTTAGGTGAGTTTGGCATAGTTTGCTATGGTTACTAGCATTTTTTTGTAATTTAAAAGTGATTGGGTTTAGTTTGTTGTAGTAAGGGTTAGTTGGTGATGATTTAGAGTAGCCAAAGTAATTTAGGTGAGTCTGGCATAGTTTGATATGGTTTGTACACCTTTTTTTGTAATTTTAATATGATATGGTTTGGTTTGTTGTGGTAAGTGATAGTTGGGGGTGATCTACGGTAGCCGAAGTAATTTAGGTGATTCTGGTATAGTTTGTTATGATTTTTAGCATTTTTTTGTAATTTTAAAGTGATTGGGTTTAGTTTGTTGTGGTAAGGGTTAGTTGGTGATGATTTATGGTAGCCGAAGTAATTTAGGTGAATTTGGCATAGTTTGCTATGGTTACTAGCATTTTTTTGTAATTTAAAAGTGTTTGGGTTTAGTTTGTTGTGGTAAGGGTTAGCTGGTGATGATTTAGAGTAGCCAAAGTAATTTAATTGAGTCTGGCATAGTTTGTTATGATTTGTACACTTTTTTTTTTTATTTTAAGATGATATGGTTTGGTTTGTTGTCGTAAGGGATAGTTGGGGGTGATTTACGGAAGCCGAAGTAATTTAGGTGATTCTGGTATAGTTTGTTATGATTTTTAGCATTTTTTTGTAATTTTAAAGTGATTGGGATTAGTTTGTTGCTGTAAAGTGTAGTTGGGTGTGATTTTTGACGGCCGAAGTAATTTAGGTGAGTTTGGCATAGTTTGCTATGGTTAGTAGCATTTTTTAGTAATTTAAAAGTGATTGGGTTTAGTTTGTTGTGGTAAGGGTTAGTTGGTAATGATTTATGGTAGCCGAAGTAATTTAGATGAGTTTGGCATAGTTTGTTATGGTTACTAGCATTTTTTTGTAATTTAAAAGTGATTGGGTTTAGTTTGTTGTGGTAAGGGCTAGTTGGTAATGAATATAGAGTAGCCGAAGTAATTTAGGTGAGTCTGGCAGAGTTTGGTATGATTTGTACACTTTTTTTTGTAATTTTAAGATGATATGGTTTGGTTTGTTGTCGTAAGGGAGAGTTGGGGGTGATTTACGGTAGCCGAAGTAATTTAGGTGATTCTGGTATAGTTTGTTATGATTTTTAGCATTTTTTTGTAATATTAAGGTGATTGGGCTTAGTTTGTTGCTGTAAAGTGTAGTTGGGGGTGATTTTTGATAGCCGAAGTAATTTAGGTGAGTCTGGCATAGTTTGCTATGGTTAGTAGCATTTTTTTGTAATTTAAAAGTGATTGGGTTTAGTTTGTTGTGGTAAGGGTTAGTTGGTGATGATTTATGGTAGCCGAAGTAATTTAGGTGAATTTGGCATAGTTTGCTATGGTTACTAGCATTTTTTTGTAATTTAAAAGTGATTGGGTTTAGTTTGTTGTGGTAAGGGTTAGCTGGTGATGATTTAGAGTAGCCGAAGTAATTTAGGTGAGTCTGGCATAGTTTGTTATGATTTGTACACCTTTTTTTGTAATTTTAAGATGATATGGTTTGGTTTGTTGTGGTAAGAGATAGTTGGGGGTGATTTACGGTAGCCGAAGTAATTTAGGTGATTCTGGTATAGTTTGTTATGATTTTTAGCATTTTTTTGTAATATTAAATTGATTGGGCTTAGTTTGTTGCTGTAAATGTAGTTGGGGGTGATTTTTGATAGCCGAAGTAATTTAGGTGAGTTTGGCATAGTTTGCTATAGTTAGTAGCATTTTTTTGTAATTTAAATGTGATTGGGTTTAGTTTGTTGTGGTAAGGGTTAGTTGGTGATGATTTATGGTAGCCGAAGTAATTTAGGTGAGTTTGGCATAGTTTGCTATGGTTACTAGCATTTTTTTGTAATTTAAAAGTGATTGGGTTTAGTTTGTTGTGGTAAGGGTTAGCTGGTGATGATTTAGAGTAGCCAAAGTAATTTAATTGAGTCTGGCATAGTTTGTTATGATTTGTACACTTTTTTTTGTAATTTTAAGATGATATGGTTTGGTTTGTTGTCGTAAGGGATAGTTGGGGGTGATTTACGGAAGCCGAAGTAATTTAGGTGATTCTGGTATAGTTTGTTATGATTTTTAGCATTTTTTTGTAATTTTAAAGTGATTGGGATCAGTTTGTTGCTGTAAAGTGTAGTTGGGTGTGATTTTTGACGGCCGAAGTAATTTAGGTAAGTTTGGCATAGTTTGCTATGGTTAGTAGCATTTTTTTGTAATTTAAAAGTGATTGGGTTTAGTTTGTTGTGGTAAGGGTTAGTTGGTGATGATTTATGGTAGCCGAAGTAATTTAGGTGAGTTTGGCATAGTTTGCTATGGTTTCTAACGTTTTTTTGTAATTTAAAAGTGATTGGGTTTAGTTTGTTGTGGTAAGGGTTAGCTGGTGATGATTTAGAGTAGCCGAAGTAATTTAGGTGAGTCTTGCATAGTTTGTTATGATTTGTACACCTTTTTTTGTAATTTTAAGATGATATGGTTTGGTTTGTTGTGGTAAGGGATAGTTGGGGGTGATTTACGGTAGCCGAAGTAATTTAGGTGATTCTGGTATAGTTTGTTAGGATTTTTAGCATTTTTTTGTAATTTTAAAGTGATTGGGCTTAGTTTATTGCTGTAAAGTGTAGTTGGGTTTGATTTTTGATAGCCGAAGTAATTTAGGTGAGTTTGGCATAGTTTGCTATGGTTAGTAGCATTTTTTGTAATTTAAAAGTGATTGGGTTTAGTTTGTTGTGGTAAGGGTTAGTTGGTGATGATTTATGGTAGCCGAAATAATTTAGGTGAGTTTGGCATAGTTTGCTATGGTTACTAGCATTTTTTTGTAATTTAAAAGTGATTGGGTTTAGGTTGTTGTGGTAAGGGTTAGTTGGTGATGATTTAGAGTAGCCGAAGTAATTTAGGTGAGTCTGGCATAGTTTGTTATGATTTGTACACCTTTTTTTGTAATTTAAAAATGATATGGTTTGGTTTGTTGTGGTAAGGGATTGTTGGGGGTGATTTAGGGTAGCCGAAGTAATTTAAGTGATTCTGGTATAATTTGTTATGATTTTTAGCATTTTTTTGTAATTTTAAATTGATTGGGCTTAGTTTATTGCTGTAAAGTGTAGTTGGTGGTGATTTTTGATAGCCGAAGTAATTTAGGTGAGTTTGGCATAGTTTGCTACTGCTAGTAGCATTTTTTTGTAATTTAAAAGTGATTGGGTTTAGTTTGTTGTGGTAAGGGTTAGTTGGTGATGATTTATGGTAGCCGAAGTAATTTCGGTGAGTTTGGCATAGTTTGCTATGGTTACTAGCATTTTTTTGTAATTTAAAAGTGATTGGGTTTAGTTTGTTGTGGTAAGAGTTAGTTGGTGATGATTTAGAGTAGCCGAAGTAATTTTGGTGAGTCTGGCATAGTTTGTTATGATTTGTACACTTTTTTTGTAATTTTAAGATGATACGGTTTGGTTTGTTGTGGTAAGGGATAGTTGGGGGTGATTTACGGTAGCCGAAGTAATTTAGGTGATTCTGGTATAGTTTGTTATGATTTTTAGCATTTTTTTGAAATATTAAAGTGATTGGGCTTAGTTTGTTGCTGTAAAGTGTAGTTGGGGGTGATTTTCGATAGCCGAAGTAATTTAGGTGAGTTTGGCATAGTTTGCTATGGTTAGTAGCATTTTTTTGTAATTTAAAAGTGATTGGGTTTAGTTTGTTGTGGTAAGGGTTAGTTGGTGATGATTTATGGTAGCCGAAGTAATTTAGGTGAGTTTGGCATAGTTTGCTATGGTTACTAGCATTTTTTTGTAATTTAAAAGTGATTGGGTTTAGTTTGTTGTGGTAAGGGTTAGCTGGTGATGATTTAGAGTAGCCAAAGTAATTTAATTGAGTCTGGCATAGTTTGTTATGATTTGTACACTTTTTTTTGTAATTTTAAGATGATATGGTTTGGTTTGTTGTCGTAAGGGATAGTTGGGGGTGATTTACGGAAGCCGAAGTAATTTAGGTGATTCTGGTATAGTTTGTTATGATTTTTAGCATTTTTTTGTAATTTTAAAGTGATTGGGATTAGTTTGTTGCTGTAAAGTGTAGTTGGGTGTGATTTTTGACGGCCGAAGTAATTTAGGTGAGTTTGGCATAGTTTGCTATGGTTAGTAGCATTTTTTTGTAACTTAAAAGTGATTGGGTTTAGTTTGTTGTGGTAAGGGTTAGTTGGTGATGATTTATGGTAGCCGAAGTAATTTAGGTGAGTTTGGCATAGTTTGCTATGGTTACTAACATTTTTTTGTAATTTAAAAGTGATTGGGTTTAGTTTGTTGTGGTAAGGGTTAGCTGGTGATGATTTAGAGTAGCCGAAGTAATTTAGGTGAGTCTTGCATAGTTTGTTATGATTTGTACACCTTTTTTTGTAATTTTAAGATGATATTTTTTGGTTTGTTGTGGTAAGGGATAGTTGGGGGTGATTTACGGTAGCCGAAGTAATTTAGGTGATTCTGGTATAGTTTGTTAGGATTTTTAATATTTTTTTGTAATTTTAAAGTGATTGGGCTTAGTTTATTGCTGTAAAGTGTAGTTGGGTTTGATTTTTGATAGCCGAAGTAATTTAAGTGAGTTTGGCATAGTTTGCTATGGTTAGTAGCATTTTTTGTAATTTAAAAGTGATTGGGTTTAGTTTGTTGTGGTAAGGGTTAGTTGGTGATGATTTATGGTAGCCGAAGTAATTTCGGTGAGTTTGGCATAGTTTGCTATGGTTACTAGCATTTTTTTGTAATTTAAAAGTGATTGGGTTTAGTTTGTTGTGGTAAGAGTTAGTTGGTGATGATTTAGAGTAGCCGAAGTAATTTTGGTGAGTCTGGCATAGTTTGTTATGATTTGTACACTTTTTTTGTAATTTTAAGATGATACGGTTTGGTTTGTTGTGGTAAGGGATAGTTGGGGGTGATTTACGGTAGCCGAAGTAATTTAGGTGATTCTGGTATAGTTTGTTATGATTTTTAGCATTTTTTTGAAATATTAAAGTGATTGGGCTTAGTTTGTTGCTGTAAAGTGTAGTTGGGGGTGATTTTCGATAGCCGAAGTAATTTATGTGAGTTTGGCATAGTTTGCTATGGTTAGTAGCATTTTTTTGTAATTTAAAAGTGATTGGTTTTAGTTTGTTGTGGTAAGGGTTAGTTGGTGATGATTTATGGTAGCCGAAGTAATTTAGGTGAGTTTGGCATAGTTTGCTATGGTTACTAGCATTTTTTTGTAATTTAAAAGTGATTGGGTTTAGTTTGTTGTGGTAAGGGTTAGCTGGTGATGATTTAGAGTAGCCAAAGTAATTTAATTGAGTCTGGCATAGTTTGTTATGATTTGTACACTTATTTTTGTAATTTTAAGATGATATGGTTTGGTTTGTTGTCGTAAGGGATAGTTGGGGGTGATTTACGGAAGCCGAAGTAATTTAGGTGATTCTGGTATAGTTTGTTATGATTTTTAGCATTTTTTTGTAATTTTAAAGTGATTGGGATTAGTTTGTTGCTGTAAAGTGTAGTTGGGTGTGATTTTTGACGGCCGAAGTAATTTAGGTGAGTTTGGCATAGTTTGCTATGGTTAGTAGCATTTTTTGTAATTTAAAAGTGATTGGGTTTAGTTTGTTGTGGTAAGGGTTAGTTGGTGATGATTTATGGTAGCCGAAATAATTTAGGTGAGTTTGGCATAGTTTGCTATGGTTACTAGCATTTTTTTGTAATTTAAAAGTGATTGGGTTTAGTTTGTTGTGGTAAGAGTTAGTTGGTGATGATTTAGAGTAGCCGAAGTAATTTTGGTGAGTCTGGCATAGTTTGTTATGATTTGTACACTTTTTTTGTAATTTTAAGATGATACGGTTTGGTTTGTTGTGGTAAGGGATAGTTGGGGGTGATTTACGGTAGCCGAAGTAATTTAGGTGATTCTGGTATAGTTTGTTATGATTTTTAGCATTTTTTTGAAATATTAAAGTGATTGGGCTTAGTTTGTTGCTGTAAAGTGTAGTTGGGGGTGATTTTCGATAGCCGAAGTAATTTATGTGAGTTTGGCATAGTTTGCTATGGTTAGTAGCATTTTTTTGTAATTTAAAAGTGATTGGTTTTAGTTTGTTGTGGTAAGGGTTAGTTGGTGATGATTTATGGTAGCCGAAGTAATTTAGGTGAGTTTGGCATAGTTTGCTATGGTTACTAGCATTTTTTTGTAATTTAAAAGTGATTGGGTTTAGTTTGTTGTGGTAAGGGTTAGCTGGTGATGATTTAGAGTAGCCAAAGTAATTTAATTGAGTCTGGCATAGTTTGTTATGATTTGTACACTTATTTTTGTAATTTTAAGATGATATGGTTTGGTTTGTTGTCGTAAGGGATAGTTGGGGGTGATTTACGGAAGCCGAAGTAATTTAGGTGATTCTGGTATAGTTTGTTATGATTTTTAGCATTTTTTTGTAATTTTAAAGTGATTGGGATTAGTTTGTTGCTGTAAAGTGTAGTTGGGTGTGATTTTTGACGGCCGAAGTAATTTAGGTGAGTTTGGCATAGTTTGCTATGGTTAGTAGCATTTTTTTGTAATTTAAAAGTGATTGGGTTTAGTTTGTTGTGGTAAGGGTTAGTTGGTGATGATTTATGGTAGCCGAAATAATTTAGGTGAGTTTGGCATAGTTTGCTATGGTTACTAGCATTTTTTTGTAATTTAAAAGTGATTGGGTTTAGTTTGTTGTGGTAAGGGTTAGTTGGTGATGATTTAGAGTAGCCGAAGTAATTTAGGTGAGTCTGGCATAGTTTGTTATGATTTGTACACCTTTTTTTGTAATTTAAAGATGATATGGTTTGGTTTGTTGTGGTAAGGGATAGTTGGGGGTGATTTACGGTAGCCGAAGTAATTTAGGTGATTCTGGTATAGTTTGTTATGATTTTTAGAATTTTTTTGAATTATTAAAGTGATTGGGCTTAGTTTGTTGCTGTAAAGTGTAGTTGGGGGTGATTTTCGATAGCCGAAGTAATTTAGGTGAGTTTGGCATAGTTTGCTATGGTTAGTAGCATTTTTTTGTAATTTAAAAGTGATTGGGTTTAGTTTGTTGTGGTAAGGGTTAGTTGGTGATGATTTATGGTAGCCGAAGTAATTTAGGTGAGGTTGGCATAGTTTGCTATGGTTACTAGCATTTTTTTGTAATTTAAATGTGATTGGGTTTAGTTTGTTGTAGTAAGGGTTAGTTGGTGATGATTTAGAGTAGCCGAAGTAATTTAGGTGAGTCTAGGATAGTTTATTATGATTTGTACACCTTTTTTTGTAATTTAAAGATGATATGGTTTGGTTTGTTGTGGTAAGGGATAGTTGGGCGTGATTTACGGTAGCCGAAGTAATTTAGATGATTCTGGTATAGTTTGTTATGATTTTTAGCAATTTTTTGTAATTTTAAAGTGACTGGGCTTAGTTTATTGCTGTAAAGTGTAGTTGGGGGTGATTTTTGATAGCCGAAGTAATTTAGGTGAGTTTGACATAGTTTGCTATGGTTAGTAGAATTTTTTTGTAATTTAAAAGTGATTGGGTTTAGTTTGTTGTGGTAAGGGTTAGTTGGTGATAATTTATGGTAGCCGAAGTAACTTAGGTGAGTTTGGCATAGTTTGCTATGGTTACAATCATTTTTTTGTAATTTAAAAGTGATTGGGTTTAGTTTGCTGTGGTAAGGTTTAGTTGGTGATGATTTAGAGTAGCCGAAGTAATTTAGGCGAGTCTGGCATAGTTTGTTATGATTTGTACACCTTTTTTTGTAATTTTAAGATGATATGGTTTGGTTTGTTGTGGTAAGGGATAGTTGGGGGTGATTTTTGATAGCCGAAGTAATTTAGGTGAGTTTGGCATAGTTTGCTATGGTTAGTAGCATTTTTTTGTAATTTAAAAGTGAATGGGTTTAGTTTGTTGTGGCAAGGGTTAGTTGGTGATGATTTATGGTAGCCGAAGTAATTTAGGTGAGTTTGGCATAGTTTGCTATGGTTACTAGCATTTTTTTGTAATTTAAAAGTGATTGGGTTTAGTTTGTTGAAGTAAGGGTTAGTTGGTGATGATTTAGAGTAGCCGAAGTAATTTAGGTGAGTCTAGCATAGTTTGTTATGATTTGTACAACTTTTTTTGTAATTTTAAGATGATATGGTTTGGTTTGTTGTGGTAAGGGATAGTTGGGGCTGATTTACGGTAGCCGAAGTAATTTAGGTGATTCTGGTATAGTTTGTTATGATTTTTAGCATTTTTTTGTAATTTTAAAATGATTGGGCTTAGTTTGTTGCTGTAAATGTAGTTGGGGGTAATTTTTGATAGCCGAAGTAATTTAGGTGAGTTTGGCATAGTTTGCTATGGTTAGTAGCATTTTTTTGTAATTTAAATGTGATTGGGTTTAGTTTGTTGTGGTAAGGGTTAGTTGGTGATGATTTATGGTAGCCGAAGTAATTTAGGTGAGTTTGGCATAGTTTGCTATGGTTACTAGCATTTTTTTGTAATTTAAAAGTGATTGGGTTTAGTTTGTTGTGGTAAGGGTTAGTTGGTGATGATTTAGAGTAGCCGAAGTAATTTAGGTGAGTCTGGCATAGTTTGTTATGATTTGTACACCTTTTTTTGTAATTTTAAGATGATATGGTTTGGTTTGTTGTGGTAAGGGATAGTTGGGTGTGATTTACGGTAGCCGAAGTAATTTAGGTGATTCTGGTATAGTTTGTTATGATTTTTAGCATTTTTTTGAAATATTAAAGTGATTGGGCTTAGTTTGTTGCTGTAAAGTGTAGTTGGGGGTGATTTTCGATAGCCGAAGTAATATAGGTGAGTTTGGCATAGTTTGCTATAGTTAGTAGCATTTTTTTGTAATTTAAAAGTGATTGGGTTTAGTTTGTTGTGGTAAGGGTTAGTTGGTGATGATTTATGGTAGCCGAAGTAATGTAGGTGAGTTTGGCATAGTTTGCTATGGTTACTAGCATTTTTTTGTAATTTAAATGTGATTGGGTTTAGTTTGTTGTAGTAAGGGTTAGTTGGTGATGATTTAGAGTAGCCGAAGTAATTTAGGTGAGTCTATCATAGTTTATTATGATTTGTACACCTTTTTTTGTAATTTAAAGATGATATGGTTTGGTTTGTTGTGGTAAGGGATAGTTGGGCGTGATTTACGGTAGCCGAAGTAATTTAGGTGATTCTGGTATAGTTTGTTATGATTTTTAGCAATTTTTTGTAATTTTAAAGAAACTGGGCTTAGTTTATTGCTGTAAAGTGTAGTTGGCGGTGATTTTTGATAGCCGAAGTAATTTAGGTGAGTTTGACATAGTTTGCTATGGTTAGTAGAATTTTTTTGTAATTTAAAAGTGATTGGGTTTAGTTTGTTGTGGTAAGGGTTAGTTGGTGATGATTTATGGTAGCCGAAGTAATTTAGGTGAGTTTGGCATAGCTTGCTATGGTAACTAGCATTTTTTTGTAATTTTAAAGTGATTGGGTTTAGTTTGTTGTGGTAAGGGTTAGTTGGTGATGATTTAGAGTAGCCGAAGTAATTTAGGTGAGTCTGGCATAGTTTGTTATGATTTGTACACCTTTTTTTGTAATTTAAAGATGATATGGTTTGGTTTGTTGTGGTAAGGGATTGTTGGGGGTGATTTACGGTAGCCGAAGTAATTTAAGTGATTCTGGTATAATTTGTTATGATTTTTAGCATTTTTTTGTAATTTTAAATTGATTGGGCTTAGTTTATTGCTGTAAAGTGTAGTTGGTGGTGATTTTTGATAGCCGAAGTAATTTAGGTGAGTTTGGCATAGTTTGCTACGGTTAGTAGCATTTTTTTGTAATTTAAAAGTGATTGGGTTTAGTTTGTTGTGGTAAGGGTTAGTTGGTGATGATTTATGGTAGCCGAAGTAATTTCGGTGAGTTTGGCATAGTTTGCTATGGTTACTAGCATTTTTTTGTAATTTAAAAGTGATTGGGTTTAGTTTGTTGTGGTAAGGTTTAGTTGGTGATGATTTAGAGTAGCCGAAGTAATTTAGGCGAGTCTGGCATAGTTTGTTATGATTTGTACACCTTTTTTTGTAATTTTAAGATGATATGGTTTGGTTTGTTGTGGTAAGGGATAGTTGGGGGTGATTTTTGATAGCCGAAGTAATTTAGGTGAGTTTGGCATAGTTTGCTATGGTTAGTAGCATTTTTTTGTAATTTAAAAGTGATTGGGTTTAGTTTGTTTTGGTAAGGGTTAGTTGGTGATGATTTATGGTAGCCGAAGTAATTTAGGTGAGTTTGGCATAGTTTGCTATGGTTACTAGCATTTTTTTGTAATTTAAATGTGATTGGGTTTAGTTTGTTGTAGTAAGGGTTAGTTGGTGATGATTTAGAGTAGCCGAAGTAATTTAGGTGAGTCTAGGATAGTTTATTATGATTTGTACACTTTTTTTTGTAATTTAAAGATGATATGGTTTGGTTTGTTGTGGTAAGGGATAGTTGGGCGTGATTTACGGTAGCCGAAGTAATTTAGATGATTCTGGTATAGTTTGTTATGATCTTTAGCAATTTTTTGTAATTTTAAAGTGACTGGGCTTAGTTTATTGCTGTAAAGTGTAGTTGGGGGTGATTTTTGATAGCCGAAGTAATTTAGGTGAGTTTGACATAGTTTGCTATGGTTAGTAGCATTTTTTTGTAATTTAAATGTGATTGGGTTTAGTTTGTTGTGGTAAGGGTTAGTTGGTGATGATTTATGGTAGCCGAAGTAATTTAGGTGAGTTTGGCATAGTTTGCTATGGTTACTAGCATTTTTTTGTAATTTAAAAGTGATTGGGTTTAGTTTGTTGTGGTAAGGGTTAGTTGGTGATGATTTAGAGTAGCCGAAGTAATTTAGGTGAGTCTGGCATAGTTTGTTATGATTTGTACACCTTTTTTTGTAATTTTAAGATGATATGGTTTGGTTTGTTGTGGTAAGGGATAGTTGGGTGTGATTTACGGTAGCCGAAGTAATTTAGGTGATTCTGGTATAGTTTGTTATGATTTTTAGCATTTTTTTGAAATATTAAAGTGATTGGGCTTAGTTTGTTGCTGTAAAGTGTAGTTGGGGGTGATTTTCGATAGCCGAAGTAATATAGGTGAGTTTGGCATAGTTTGCTATAGTTAGTAGCATTTTTTTGTAATTTAAAAGTGATTGGGTTTAGTTTGTTGTGGTAAGGGTTAGTTGGTGATGATTTATGGTAGCCGAAGTAATGTAGGTGAGTTTGGCATAGTTTGCTATGGTTACTAGCATTTTTTTGTAATTTAAATGTGATTGGGTTTAGTTTGTTGTAGTAAGGGTTAGTTGGTGATGATTTAGAGTAGCCGAAGTAATTTAGGTGAGTCTATCATAGTTTATTATGATTTGTACACCTTTTTTTGTAATTTAAAGATGATATGGTTTGGTTTGTTGTGGTAAGGGATAGTTGGGCGTGATTTACGGTAGCCGAAGTAATTTAGGTGATTCTGGTATAGTTTGTTATGATTTTTAGCAATTTTTTGTAATTTTAAAGAAACTGGGCTTAGTTTATTGCTGTAAAGTGTAGTTGGCGGTGATTTTTGATAGCCGAAGTAATTTAGGTGAGTTTGACATAGTTTGCTATGGTTAGTAGAATTTTTTTGTAATTTAAAAGTGATTGGGTTTAGTTTGTTGTGGTAAGGGTTAGTTGGTGATGATTTATGGTAGCCGAAGTAATTTAGGTGAGTTTGGCATAGCTTGCTATGGTAACTAGCATTTTTTTGTAATTTTAAAGTGATTGGGTTTAGTTTGTTGTGGTAAGGGTTAGTTGGTGATGATTTAGAGTAGCCGAAGTAATTTAGGTGAGTCTGGCATAGTTTGTTATGATTTGTACACCTTTTTTTGTAATTTAAAGATGATATGGTTTGGTTTGTTGTGGTAAGGGATTGTTGGGGGTGATTTACGGTAGCCGAAGTAATTTAAGTGATTCTGGTATAATTTGTTATGATTTTTAGCATTTTTTTGTAATTTTAAATTGATTGGGCTTAGTTTATTGCTGTAAAGTGTAGTTGGTGGTGATTTTTGATAGCCGAAGTAATTTAGGTGAGTTTGGCATAGTTTGCTACGGTTAGTAGCATTTTTTTGTAATTTAAAAGTGATTGGGTTTAGTTTGTTGTGGTAAGGGTTAGTTGGTGATGATTTATGGTAGCCGAAGTAATTTCGGTGAGTTTGGCATAGTTTGCTATGGTTACTAGCATTTTTTTGTAATTTAAAAGTGATTGGGTTTAGTTTGTTGTGGTAAGGTTTAGTTGGTGATGATTTAGAGTAGCCGAAGTAATTTAGGCGAGTCTGGCATAGTTTGTTATGATTTGTACACCTTTTTTTGTAATTTTAAGATGATATGGTTTGGTTTGTTGTGGTAAGGGATAGTTGGGGGTGATTTTTGATAGCCGAAGTAATTTAGGTGAGTTTGGCATAGTTTGCTATGGTTAGTAGCATTTTTTTGTAATTTAAAAGTGATTGGGTTTAGTTTGTTTTGGTAAGGGTTAGTTGGTGATGATTTATGGTAGCCGAAGTAATTTAGGTGAGTTTGGCATAGTTTGCTATGGTTACTAGCATTTTTTTGTAATTTAAATGTGATTGGGTTTAGTTTGTTGTAGTAAGGGTTAGTTGGTGATGATTTAGAGTAGCCGAAGTAATTTAGGTGAGTCTAGGATAGTTTATTATGATTTGTACACTTTTTTTTGTAATTTAAAGATGATATGGTTTGGTTTGTTGTGGTAAGGGATAGTTGGGCGTGATTTACGGTAGCCGAAGTAATTTAGATGATTCTGGTATAGTTTGTTATGATCTTTAGCAATTTTTTGTAATTTTAAAGTGACTGGGCTTAGTTTATTGCTGTAAAGTGTAGTTGGGGGTGATTTTTGATAGCCGAAGTAATTTAGGTGAGTTTGACATAGTTTGCTATGGTTAGTAGAATTTTTTTGTAATTTAAAAGTGATTGGGTTTAGTTTGTTGTGGTAAGGGTTAGTTGGTGATAATTTATGGTAGCCGAAGTAACTTAGGTGAGTTTGGCATAGTTTGCTATGGTTACAAGCATTTTTTTGTAATTTAAAAGTGATTGGGTTTAGTTTGTTGTGGTAAGGTTTAGTTGGTGATGATTTAGAGTAGCCGAAGTAATTTAGGCGAGTCTGGCATAGTTTGTTATGATTTGTACACCTTTTTTTGTAATTTTAAGATGATATGGTTTGGTTTGTTGTGGTAAGGGATAGTTGGGGGTGATTTTTGATAGCCGAAGTAATTTAGGTGAGTTTGGCATAGTTTGCTATGGTTAGTAGCATTTTTTTGTAATTTAAAAGTGAATGGGTTTAGTTTGTTGTGGCAAGGGTTAGTTGGTGATGATTTATGGTAGCCGAAGTAATTTAGGTGAGTTTGGCATAGTTTGCTATGGTTACTAGCATTTTTTTGTAATTTAAAAGTGATTGGGTTTAGTTTGTTGAAGTAAGGGTTAGTTGGTGATGATTTAGAGTAGCCGAAGTAATTTAGGTGAGTCTAGCATAGTTTGTTAATATTTGTACAACTTTTTTTGTAATTTTAAGATGATATGGTTTGGTTTGTTGTGGTAAGGGATAGTTGGGGGTGATTTACGGTAGCCGAAGTAATTTAGGTGATTCTGGTATAGTTTGTTATAATTTTTAGCATTTTTTTGTAATTTTAAAGTGATTGGGCTTAGTTTGTTGCTGTAAATGTAGTTGGGGGTGATTTTTGATAGCCGAAGTAATTTAGGTGAGTTTGGCATAGTTTGCTATGGTTAGTAGCATTTTTTTGTAATTTAAATGTGATTGGGTTTAGTTTGTTGTGGTAAGGGTTAGTTGGTGATGATTTATGGTAGCCGAAGTAATTTAGGTGAGTTTGGCATAGTTTGCTATGGTTACTAGCATTTTTTTGTAATTTAAAAGTGATTGGGTTTAGTTTGTTGTGGTAAGGGTTAGTTGGTGATGATTTAGAGTAGCCGAAGTAATTTAGGTGAGTCTGGCATAGTTTGTTATGATATGTACACCTTTTTGTGTAATTTTAAGATGATATGGTTTGGTTTGTTGTGGTAAGGAATAGTTGGGGGTGATTTACGGTAGCCGAAGTAATTTAGGTGATTTTGGTATAGTTTGTTATGATTTTTAGCATTTTTTTGAAATATTAAAGTGATTGGGCTTAGTTTGTTGCTGTAAAGTATAGTTGGGGGTGATTTTCGATAGCCGAAGTAATTTAGGTGAGTTTGGCATAGTTTGCTATAGTTAGTAGCATTTTTTTGTCATTTAAAAGTGATTGGGTTTAGTTTGTTGTGGTAAGGGTTAGTTGGTGCTGATTTATGGTAGCCGAAGTAATTTAGGTGAGTTTGGCATAGTTTGCTATGGTTACTAGCATTTTTTTGTAATTTAAATGTGATTGGGTTTAGTTTGTTGTAGTAAGGGTTAGTTGGTGATGATTTAGAGTAGCCGAAGTAATTTAGGTGAGTCTATCATAGTTTATTATGATTTGTACACCTTTTTTTGTAATTTAAAGATGATATGGTTTGGTTTGTTGTGGTAAGGGATAGTTGGGCGTGATTTACGGTAGCCGAAGTAATTTAGGTTATTCTGGTATAGTTTGTTATGATTTTTAGCAATTTTTTGTAATTTTAAAGAAACTGGGCTTAGTTTATTGCTGTAAAGTGTAGTTGGCGGTGATTTTTGATAGCCGAAGTAATTTAGGTGAGATTGACTTAGTTTGCTATGGTTAGTAGAATTTTTTTGTAATTTAAAAGTGATTGGGTTTAGTTTGTTGTGGTAAGGGTTAGTTGGTGATGATTTATGGTAGCCGAAGTAATTTAGGTGAGTTTGGCATAGCTTGCTATGGTAACTAGCATTTTTTTGTAATTTTAAAGTGATTGGGTTTAGTTTGTTGTGGTAAGGGTTAGTTGGTGATGATTTAGAGTAGCCGAAGTAATTTAGGTGAGTCTGGCATAGTTTGTTATGATTTGTACACCTTTTTTTGTAATTTTAAGATGATATGGTTTGGTTTGTTGTGGTAAGGGATAGTTGGGGGTGATTTACGGTAGCTGAAGTAATTTAGGTGATTCTGGTATAGTTTGTTAAGATTTTTAGTAAGTAATTTAGGTGAGTTTGGCATAGTTTGCTATGGTTAGTAGCATTTTTTTGTAATTTAAAAGTGATTGAATTTAGTTTATTGCTGTAAAGTTTAGTTGGGGGTGATTTTTGATAGCCGAAGTAATTTAGGTGAGTTTGACATAATTTGCTGTGGTTAGTAGAATTTTTTTGTAATTTACAAGTGATTGGGTTTAGTTTGTTGTGGTAAGGGTTAGTTGGTGATGATTTATGGTAGCCGAAGTAATTTAGGTGAGTTTGGCATAGTTTGCTATGGTTACTAGCATTTTTTTGTAATTTAAAAGTGATTGAGTTTAGTTTATTGCTGTAAAGTGTAGTTGGGGGTGATTTTTGATAGCCGAAGTAATTTAGGTGAGTTGGGCATAGTTTGCTATGGTTAGTAGCATTTTTTTGTAATTTAAAAGTGATTGAGTTTAGTTTGTGGTGGTAAGGGTTAGTTGGTGATGATTTATGGTAGCCGAAGTAATTTAGGTGAGTTTGGCATAGTTTGCTATGGTTACTAGCATTTTTTTGTAATTTAAAAGTGATTGGGTTTAGTTTGTTGTAGTAAGGGTTAGTTGGTGATGATTTAGAGTAGCCGAAGTAATTTAGGTCAGTTTGGAATAGTTTGTTATGATTTGTACACCTTTTTTTGTAATTTTAAGATGATATGGTTTGGTTTGTTGTGGTAAGGGATAGTTGGGGGTGATTTACGGTAGCCGAAGTAATTTAGGTGATTCTGGTATAGTTTGTTACGATTTTTAGCATTTTTTTGTAATTTTAAAGTGATTGGGCTTAGTTTGTTGCTGTAAAGTGTAGTTGGGGGTGATTTTTGATAGCCGAAGTAATTTAGGTGAGTTTGGCATAGTTTGCTATGGTTAGATGCATTTTTTTGTAATTTAAAAGTGATTGGGTTTAGTTTGTTGTGGTAAGGGTTAGTTGGTGATGATTTATGGTAGCCGAAGTAATTTAGGTGAGTTTGGCATAGTTTGCTATGGTTACTAGCATTTTTTTGTAATGTAAAAGTGATTGGGTTTAGTTTGTTGTGGTAAGGGTTAGTTGGTGATGATTTAGAGTAGCCGAAGTAATTTAGGTGAGTCTGGCATAGTTTGTTATAATTTGTACACCTTTTTTTGTAATTTTAAGATGATATGGTTTGGTTTGTTGTGGTAAGAGATAGTTGGGGGTGATTTACGGTAGCTGAAGTAATTTAGGTGATTCTGGTATAGTTTGTTATGATTTTTAGCATTTTTTTGTAATTTTAAAGTGATTGGCCTTAGTTTATTGCTGTAAAGTGTAGTTGGGGGTGATTTTTGATAGCCGAAGTAATTTAGGTGAGTTTGGCATAGTTTGCTATGGTTAGATGCATTTTTTTTTAATTTAAAAGTGATTGAGTTTAGTTTGTTGTGGTAAGGGTTAGTTGGTGATGATTTATGGTAGCCGAAGTAATTTAGTTGAGTTTGGCATAGTTTGCTATGGTTACTAGCATTTTTTTGTAATTTAAAAGTGATTGGGTTTAGTTTGTTGTAGTAAGGGTTAGTTGGTGATGATTTAGAGTAGCCGAAGTAATTTAGGTGAGTCTGGCATAGTTTGTTATGATTTGTACACCTTTTTTTGTAATTTTAAGATGATATGGTTTGGTTTGTTGTGGTAAGGGATAGTTGGGGGTGATTTACGGTAGCTGAAGTAATTTAGGTGATTCTGGTATAGTTTGTTAAGATTTTTAGTAAGTAATTTAGGTGAGTTTGGCATAGTTTGCTATGGTTAGTAGCATTTTTTTGTAATTTAAAAGTGATTGAGTTTAGTTTATTGCTGTAAAGTGTAGTTGGGGGTGATTTTTGATAGCCGAAATAATTTAGGTGAGTTTGACATAGTTTGCTATGGTTAGTAGAATTTTTTTGTAATTTAAAAGTGATTGGGTTTAGTTTGTTGTGGTAAGGGTTAGTTGGTGATGATTTATGGTAGCCGAAGTAATTTAGGTGAGTTTGGCATAGTTTGCTATGGTTACTAGCATTTTTTTGTAATTTAAAAGTGATTGAGTTTAGTTTATTGCTGTAAAGTGTAGTTGGGGGTGATTTTTGATAGCCGAAGTAATTTAGGTGAGTTTGGCATAGTTTGCTATGGTTAGTAGCATTTTTTTGTATTTTAAAAGTGATTGAGTTTAGTTTGTTGTGGTAAGGGTTAGTTGGTGATGATTTATGGTAGCCGAAATAATTTAGGTGAGTTTGGCATAGTTTGCTATGGTTACTAGCATTTTTTTGTAATTTAAAAGTGATTGGGTTTAGTTTGTTGTAGTAAGGGTTAGTTGGTGATGATTTAGAGTAAGCGAAGTAATTTAGGTGAGTTTGGAATAGTTTGTTATGATTTGTACACCTTTTTTTGTAATTTTAAGATGATATGGTTTGGTTTGTTGTGGTAAGGGACAGTTGGGGGTGATTTACGGTAGCCGAAGTAATTTAGGTGATTCTGGTATTGTTTGTTATGATTTTTAGCATTTTTTTGTAATTTTAAAGTGATTGGTCTTAGTTTATTGCTGTAAAGTGTAGTTGGGGGTGATTTTTGATAGCCGAAGTAATTTAGGTGAGCTTGGCATAGTTTGCTATGGTTAGTAGAATTTTTTTGTAATTTAAAAGTAATTGGGTTTAGTTTGTTGTGGTAAGGGTTAGTTGGTGATAATTTATGGTAGCCGAAGTAACTTAGGTGAGTTTGGCATAGTTTGCTATGGTTACTAGCATTTTTTTGTAATTTAAAAGTGATTGGGTTTAGTTTGTTGTGGTAAGGGTTAGTTGGTGATGATTTAGAGTAGCCGAAGTAATTTAGGCGAGTCTGGCATAGTTTGTTATGATTTGTACACCTTTTTTTGTAATTTTAAGATGATATGGTTTGGTTTGTTGTGGTAAGGGATAGTTGGGGGTGATTTACGGTAGCCGAAGTAATTTAGGTGATTCTGGTATGGTTTGTTATGATTTTTAGCATT
The DNA here is from genome assembly GCA_964023215.1 of Eledona agricola. Taxonomy (NCBI): domain Eukaryota; kingdom Metazoa; phylum Arthropoda; class Insecta; order Coleoptera; family Tenebrionidae; genus Eledona; species Eledona agricola. The sequence continues at coordinate 1,978,444 of CAXIEJ010000140.1, read as the reverse complement.
TTTTTGTAATTTTAAAGTGATTGGGCTTAGTTTGTTGCTTTAAAGTGTAGTTGGGGGTGATTTTTGATAGCCGAAGTAATTTAGGTGAGTTTGGCATAATTTGCTATGGTTGTTGCGCTCATTTACGCATTTGGCACTCGGTTTTGAAGTCGTTGAAGGGAGCGCATGCCCAAGGACGTTGGGAAGGCCTGCGTAGATGGTGAAGAAGAAGAATCGGCTCACCGCACGCGAAGTGGCGTCTTTAGTTGGTTTTTTCATAATTAAATAAGTCAGTGTTCAATGCCGTTTTTTTACTCAAACAATACCCCCAACGCAACATAAAATGGTCCTTCGAGCCGGATGCAATCAGCGGCATAGCAAGACGACATCAAATTGAAAACAACGTGCAAAAAACATCGACGCCATCTTCCCACGCCACTTCATTTTTCGTCTCATAGCGAGCCGCAGCATAAGCACAAAACAACGGTGAGTCACTCACATCCTTTCGCATCCCGATAACAATTTATAACCCAAATTTGCATCCAATCCTTTACAATGGAGGGAACGGTGCAAGCATTAATCAAAAAAAGAGGCACCATAAAAAGTCATTTAACTCGTAATAAGAATTTCTTAGATACGCTAGATTTGACTGCAATCTCCCAAAGAACAATCAACGAACTCCAACTCAGGAAAGCCAAGGTCGAGCCCTTGTTGCATGATTTTGAATACATTCAAGATCAAATCGAGGAACTTGATAACGTCTCCGACACCGCCTCGCATGAAGAGGAGAGAAACGCGTTCGAAACACTTTACTATTCATTAATAGCAACGTTTTCCGAATATATTTATACACAAAAACCTGTCATTCAAACCAATTTTGACAGTGTGTCTCAAGCCGGTTCAATGACCGATAACAAGGAAAGCAACGCCGGGCGAGAAAGCGATAGTCAATCACCGAGCAATTCCAGGTTAGATTTCACAAACGGGCCTTATCAAACTGGTGCTAATGCAAACAATTCACAAAATCGGGTGCAACACGTAAAATTACCTCAACTCGTTTTGCCCACCTTTACGGGACAACTCGATCAATGGTTAAACTTTCATGACATGTTTAACTCATTAGTTCATAACAATGAATCTCTAACATCAATCCAAAAATTTCAATATTTAAAAACATCTCTCAGCGGTGATGCAGCAGCAGTCATCCAATCACGTGAAATCAGCTCGTCAAATTACGACATTGCATTTAACCTTCTAAAGGAACGATTTGAAAATAGAGCACGAATTATTTTCGATCATTTAAAATCACTTTTTGAACTTGAATCAATGACAAGAGGATCTCAGGTTCATCTGCAAGCGTTATTAAATGGAACCCTTAAACATGTTCGGGCGCTAAAAACACTCAATCAGCCAACCGAGCAGTGGGACTCCATTCTCATCTATCTTACCAGCACTAAGATGGATCTAACAACCAAGCGTGAATGGGAAAAAATTAAGAACGATTTAGACGAATTGCCCACCATGAAGGATTTGACTAATTTCTTAGCCAAGAGGTGTCAACTTCTCGAATCTCTTGGTGTACAAACCAAACGTCTCACAATCTCTTCCGATAGACCAAGTCGGTCATCAGCAGCACATGTTTCATTCGAAAAATCGAACTGCAAGGTTTGCAAAGGAAATCATCCTATATTTCACTGTTCAAAACTTCTGCAACTCCAAGTTCCCGCGCGTATCAACGAAATCTCTCGACTAAAGCTTTGTAAGAATTGTCTGAGAGAAGGTCACATGACCAAAGAATGCAAATCTTCCACATGCAGAAAATGCAATCAACGTCACCATACATTGTTGCATTTAGTCAACGACAACCCAAATTCAAATTCAGATTCTCAGGGTCCCAGTACGGACATTCAAGCATCGACGGTGGTAAATTGCTCTCAATTTCGAACCAATCAGGTTCTTTTACCCACGGCAGTGGCGTACACATACGATAAGAAAGGCAATTATCGCGAGGTTCGAATTCTTCTTGATTCAGCATCTCAGTCTAACTTCATACGTCAAGATTTGTCAAACAAATTAAATCTCAAGGGTAGAAATGTGAATCTTTCCATCTCAGGGATAAACAATTCGCAGTCGTACGCGACATCTGAAGTTTTGATTACTCTGCATTCTCGTTTCAATGCATTTAAATGTACAATCGAATGTCTAGTGATTCCAGAAATCACAGATCATCTGCCACAAAATTCATTCGACATGAACGACTTGAGCATTCCAGAAGAAATCCAATTGGCTGACCCTACATTCACACGATCGGGTGAGATCAGTCTTTTAGTGGGTGCAGAAATCTTTTGGTCATTGCTGTGCATAGGTCAAATGTCATTAGGCAAGGGAAAACCAATACTTCAAAAAACACATTTCGGCTGGATCGTATCCGGGCCAGTTTTTCAATCACGTCGATGTAAGTCAAAATCTTCTTCATGCATGCTCTCAGTTCAAAATGACAAAGGATTAGACATCCAACAACAGTTGGCGGCCTTTTGGCAAACTGAAGAGCTACCCAGTTCACAAATTAAACGTCAGATTCAGACTCAGCAGGAAATCGAATGTGAAAATTATTTCAAACAAACCACCACTCGAGATGTTCATGGAAAATTCGTCGTCAGACTTCCATTTAAGGAAAATGTACGCGAGTTTTATGCAAATCATTGAGCACGGCAAGGCGAAGATTTCTGTCGTTGGAAAGACGCCTTTTGGCAAACAGTCAATTGTATTCACAGTACTCAAAATTCATTAAAGACTACGAGGACTTAGGTCACATGTCAGTCATTGAATATTCAGAACAGCAACTTCAACAAGCTTACTTTCTCCCGCACCACGCAGTAGACAGACCAGACAAGTTAACGACAAAATTACGGGTGGTATTCGATGCCAGCTGCAAAACAACAAGTGGACGATCATTGAATGATGTTCTTATGGTCGAACCAGTCGTGCAGTCTGATCTCTTCACAATACTAATTCAATTTCGATTGCACAAATATGCCTTTACAAGCGATTGCGAAAAAATGTATAGACAGGTATTCGTTCACAAAGACGACCGCATTTTTCAAAACATACTGTGGAGAAATGACCAGCGAGAAGAAATAAAAACGTACCAGCTGAACACAGTAAGCTACGGCACTTCCTCGGCGCCGTATCTTGCAACCAAATGCATTGAAGAAATCGCGAATCAAAATTCAAACAGATTTCCTGAAGCATGTGCCGTAATAAAAACTTCCTTCTACGTGGATGATCTAATCACTAGTTGTGAAGAGGCAAACAAGGCGGCTACTCTAATTAAACAAATAAATGAGCTACTCTCTAAGTATGGCTTCCCCATGCGGAAGTGGGCGTCCAACCATCCAAATCTGCTTAGTGGTTTAGACTCAACTCACACTATAACTCATTTCAATGATGACACGCAATCGTCAAAGACTTTAGGTTTAGATTGGAACTCAAAGGAGGATGTCTTTCGCTATCCATATAAACCAAGGAACTCTGAACCGTCAGCTACGAAACGGAGTATCCTGTCAACAGTCAGTTCAATCTTTGACCCTTTAGGCTTAATCGGACCAGTAGTCGTTAAATCTAAAATCATTCTTCAGCGCCTATGGCTCCACAATTTATCTCGGGACGAATCAATTCCATGCGATCTTCATACGCTATGGCAATCATACAAGCGCGAATTATCCCAAGTTGGAAATTTTACAATTCCGAGACAGGTGCTTTGCGATTCTCCAAGGCACATTCAAATTCATGTCTTCTCCGACGCATCTGAGCTCAGTTACGGCGCATGTGTCTATTTGCGCTCTACCAATGCACTTGAACAGCACACAGTTCGTCTGCTTTGTGCAAAGGGGCGTGTAGCTCCGTTAAAGGTCATTACCATTCCCAAACTGGAATTGATGGCAGCACATCTAGCTGCTAAACTTGGCAGTCAATTGTCTAAAACGCTAGGATCCAACACACAGATAAATGAAGTCCATTACTGGTGCGATAGCTCAATAGTACTGGCTTGGCTCAAGAAGGTCCCAAATCAATTAAAGACATTTGTAGCACACAGAGTCGCTGACATTTTGTCGCTAACTAACAATGCAATTTGGCATCATGTTCGATCAAGGGACAATCCGGCTGACATTCTAAGCCGGGGAGCATCCGCTATACAATTAGCAGATTCCGACATGTGGTGGCATGGTCTAAGTTGGTTATCCGAAATTCCCGAACAATGGCCAACGTCAACCGTTAACTTGCAGCTCAGTGACATTCCTGAAATAAAATCAGTCACAATCGCCATTAGTACGAATACAGAGTCACCCTTGATATCCGATCTCATCCATCAATATTCAAGCTTGACTAAATTGCAACGAGTACTTTCATATTGCACTCGATTTGCAAGAATTTGTCAACAAAATCCCCCCAATTCTCTGGGCCCTCTGACAGTCGCTGAATTACAGCATTCGTTACAGTTGCTGATCAACCACGTTCAAACAGAATCGTTTCCTGATGAGTTTCAACAACTCAGAAAAGGATATTCAGTTTCCCCAAGGAGTAGGCTAAAACGTTTAAGTCTTTTTCTCGATGACCAAGGTCTCATTCGTGTAGGCGGTAGAATCCGTAACAGTCATGTCACGTATAACAAAAAATTCCCATATGTTCTACCAACAAATCATTTATTCACTCAGTTAGTCGTGCGACAATACCACCTACAACACTTTCACGGCGGTTGTGAATGCACACTCAGTGCTATCAAACAACGCCTTTGGATAATATCAGGCAAATCAGCAGTTAAAAAACTCATTCACAACTGTGTCACATGCAAGCGCTTCAATGCTCAACCAGTCAAACCGTTAATGGGTGATCTTCCTGAAAGTCGAGTTGTGCCGTCGAGAGCATTCACGGTGTGCGGTACAGACTTTGCAGGACCCTTTTCAATTCGTGAAAGAAAGGGACGCGGAAAAAGAACTACGAAGGGGTATCTCTGCCTGTTTGTTTGCTTTAGTACCAAGGCAGTACACTTAGAGGCTGTAAGCGATTTGACGACAGATTCTTTTCTCGCTTGCTTAAAACGTTTTCTTGCACGACGGGGCTTATGTCGGGAGATTCACTCCGATAACGGCAGAAATTTTGTCGGAGCAAGTCGGGAAATCAAACAGTGGTTTTCATTCTACTCTCAATCCTCTCACAACGATGCCGTGGCGGAATTTTTAAGTCAAAATTCAATACAATGGAAGTTTATTCCAGCTAGGTCTTCTTACTTTGGTGGTCTATGGGAGGCTGCAGTCAAATCCGCGAAGCGTCATCTTTACCGAATCACGGGCAACTCAACGTTTACCTTTGAGGAATTTAATACACTATGTTGTCAAATCGAGGCCATTTTAAATTCTCGGCCACTCATTCCTTTATCCCCAAATCCCGACGACCTCCAATTCCTAACTCCAGCTCATTTCCTTGTGGGTGATTCATTACTGGCGCTACCAGAACCGTCTCTAGTTGATCTCAAACAAAATCAATTGAGTCGTCTCCAGATGATACAACAAATGCAACAACGATTCTGGAAATTGTGGTCGCAAGATTATCTCACGATACTGCAAACCAGAGTAAAATGGCATTGCAAACTCGACGCAGATATCCAACAAGGAGCTCTTGTGTTACTTCGGGAACCACAGACTCATCCCCTTCTATGGTGCAAAGGACGAGTCATCGATACCCATCCTGGTCCAGACGGAATAATGAGAGTGGTGACCGTTAAAATTTCAACAAGTGTAGTAAAACGACCAGTTGCGAAAGTGATCGAAATCTTTAACGATGCAGCACCCAATTGACAGGTGCAATTGATATGATGCCCAGCTTCTACCATCAGTGCACTATTGAACTTTCAAGTGTTATTGTTCAACTGCAAATTGACATTGTTGTTTCAATTGCCAATGAATGTTTGTTAATATGTTTAGTGCTCATGTACTTTGCATTTGTTTTATGTTGAAACATTATTTCAAGGCGGCTGGGATGTTGCGCTCATTTACGCATTTGGCGCTCGGTTTTGAAGTCGTTGAAGGGAGCGCATGCCCAAGGACGTTGGGAAGGCCTGCGTAGATGGTGAAGAAGAAGAATCGGCTCACCGCACGCGAAGTGGCGTCTTTAGTTGGTTTTTCATAATTAAATAAGTCAGTGTTCAATGCCGTTTTTTTACTCAAAAAATACCCCCAACGCAACAATGGTTAGTAGCATTTTTTTGTAATTTGAAAGTGATTGGGTTTAGTTTGTAGTGGTAAGGGTTAGTTGGTGATGATTTATGGTAGCCGAAGTAATTTAGGTGAGTTTGGCATAGTTTGCTATGGTTACTAGCATTTTTTTGTAATTTAAAAGTGATTGGGTTTAGTTTGTTGTGGTAAGGGTTAGTTGGTGATGATTTATGGTAGCCGAAGTAATTTAGGTGAGTTTGGCATAGTTTGCTATGGTTACTAGCATTTTTTTGTAATTTAAAAGTGATTGGGTTTAGTTTGTTGTGGTAAGGGTTAGTTGGTGATGATTTAGAGAAGCCGAAGCAATTTAGGTGAGTCTGGCATAGTTTGTAATGATTTGTACACCTTTCTTTGAAATTTTAAGATGATATGGTTTGGTTTGTTGTGGTAAGGGATAGTTGGGGGTGATTTACGGTAGCCAAAGTAATTTAGGTGATTCTGGTATAGTTTGTTATAATTTTTAGGATTTTTTTTGTAATTTTAAAGGGATTGGGCTTAGTTTGTTGCTGTAAAGTGTTGTTGGGGGTGATTTTTGATAGCCGAAGTAATTTAGGTGAGTTTGACTTAGTTTGCTATGGTTAGTAGCATTTTTTTGTAATTTAAATGTGATTGGGTTTAGTTTGTTGTGGTAAGGGTTAGTTGGTGATCATTTAGAGTAGCCGAAGCAATTTAGGTGAGTCTGGCATAGTTTGAAATGATTTGTACACCTTTTTTTGTAATTTTAAGATGATATGGTTTGGTTTGTTGTGGTAAGGGATAGTTGGGAGTGATTTACGGTAGCCGAAGTAATTTAGGTGATTCTGGTATAGTTTGTTATGATTTTTAGCATTTTTTTGTAATTTTAAAGTGATTGGGCTTAGTTTGTTGCTGTAAAGTGTAGTTGGGGGTGATTTTTGATAGCCGAAGTAATTTAGGTGAGTTTGGCATAGTTTGCTATGGTTAGTAGCATTTTTTTGTAATTTCAAAGTGATTGGGTTTAGTTTGTTGTGGTAAGGGTTAGTTGGTGATGATTTATGGTAGCCGAAGTAATTTAGGTGAGTTTGGCATAGTTTGGTATTGTTACTAGCATTTTTTTGTAATTTAAAAGTGATTGGGTTTAGTTTGTTGTGGTAAGGGTTAGTTGGTGATGATTTACAGTAGCCGAAGTAATTTAGGTGAGTCTGGCATAGTTTGTTATGATTTGTACACCTTTTTTTGTAATTTTAAGTTGATATGGTTTGGTTTGTTGTGGTAAGGGATAGTTGGTGGTGATTTACGGTAGCCGAAGTAATTTAGGTGATTCTGGTATGGTTTGTTATGATTTTTAGCATTTTTTTATAATTTTAAAGTGATTGGGCTTAGTTTGTTGCTGTAAAGTGTAGTTGGGGGTGATTTTTGATTGCCGAAGTAATTTAGGTGAGTTTGGCATAGTTTGCTATGGTTAGTAGCATTTTTTTTAATTTAAAAGTGATTGGGTTTAGTTTGTTGTGGTAAGGGTTAGTTGGTGATGATTTAAGGTAGCCGACGTAATTTAGGTGAGTTTGGCATAGTTTGCTATGGTTACAAGCATTTTTTTCTAATTTAAAAGTGATTGGGTTTAGTTTGTTGTGGTAACGGATAGTTGGTGATGATTTAGAGTAGCCGAAGTAATTTAGGTGAGTCTGGCATAGTTTGTTATGATTTGTACACCTTTTTTTGTAATTTTAAGATGATATGGTTTGGTTTGTTTTGGTAAGGGATAGTTGGGGGTGATTTACGGTAGCCGAAGTAATTTAGGTGATTCTGGTATAGTTTGTTATGATTTTTAGCATTTTTTTGTAATTTTAAAGTGATTGGGCTTAGTTTGTTTCTGTAAATTGTAGTTGGGGGTGATTTTTGATAGCCGAAATAATTTTGGTGAGTTTGGCATAGTTTGCTATGGTTAGTAGCATTTTTTTGTAATTTAAAAGTGATTGGGTTTAGTTTGTTGTGGTAAGGGTTAGTTGGTGATGATTTATGGTAGCCGAAGTAATTTAGGTGAGTTTGGCATAGTTTGCTATGGTTACTAGCATTTTTTTGTAATTTAAAATTGATTGGGTTTGGTTTGTTGTGGTAAGGGTTAGTTGGTGATGATTTATGGTAGCCGAAGTAATTTAAGTGAGTTTGGCATAGTTTGCTATGGTTACTAGCATTTTTTTGTAATTTAAAAGTGATTGGGTTTAGTTTGCTGTGGTAAGGGTTAGTTGGTGATGATTTAGAGTAGCCGAAGTAATTTAGGTGAGTTTGGCATAGTTTGTTATGATTTGTATACCTTTTTTTGTAATTTTAAGATAATATGGTTTGGTTTGTTGTGGTAAGGGATAGTTGGGGGTGATATACGGTAGCCGAAGTAATTTAGGTGATTCTGGTATAGTTTGTTATAATTTTTAGCATTTTTTTGTAATTTTAAAGTGATTGGGCTTAGTTTGTTGCTGTAAAGTGTAGTTGGGGGTGATTTATGATAGCCGAAGTAATTTAGGTGAGTTTGGCATAGTTTGCTATGGTTAGTAGCATTTTTTTCTAATTTAAAAGTGACTAGGTTTAGTTTGTTGTGGTAAGGGTTAGTTGGTGATGATTTATGGTAGCCGAAGTAATTTAGGTGAGTTTGGCATAGTTTGCTATGGTTACTAGCATTTTTTTGTAATTTAAAAGTGATTGGGTTTGGTTTGTTGTGGTAAGGGTTAGTTGGTGATGATTTATGGTAGCCGAAGTAATTTAGGTGAGTTTGGCATAGTTTGCTATGGTTACTAGCATTTTTTTGTAATTTAAAAGTGATTGAGTACAGTTTGTTGTGGTAAGGGTTAGTTGGTGATGATTTAGAGTAGCCGAAGTAATTTAGGTGAGTTTGGCATAGTTTGTTATGATTTGTATACCTTTTTTTGTAATTTTAAGATAATATGGTTTGGTTTGTTGTGGTAAGGGATAGTTGGGGGTGATATACGGTAGCCGAAGTAATTTAGGTGATTCTGGTATAGTTTGTTATAATTTTTAACATTTTTTTGTAATTTTAAAGTGATTGGGCTTAGTTTGTTGCTGTAAAGTGTAGTTGGGGGTGATTTATGATAGCCGAAGTAATTTAGGTGAGTTTGGCATAGTTTGCTATGGTTAGTAGCATTTTTTTCTAATTTAAAAGTGACTAGGTTTAGTTTGTTGTGGTAAGGGTTAGTTGGTGATGATTTATGGTAGCCGAAGTAATTTAGGTGAGTTTGGCATAGTTTGCTATGGTTACTAGCATTTTTTTGTAATTTAAAAGTGATTGGGTTTGGTTTGTTGTGGTAAGGGTTAGTTGGTGATGATTTATGGTAGCCGAAGTAATTTAGGTGAGTTTGGCATAGTTTGCTATGGTTACTAGCATTTTTTTGTAATTTAAAAGTGATTGAGTACAGTTTGTTGTGGTAAGGGTTAGTTGGTGATGATTTAGAGTAGCCGAAGTAATTTAGGTGAGTCAGGCATAGTTTGTTATGATTTGTACACCTTTTTTTGTAATTTTAAGATGATATGGTTTGGTTTGTTGTGGTAAGGGACAGTTGGGGGTGATTTACGGTAGCCGAAGTAATTTACGTGATTCTGGTATAGCTTGTTATGATTTTTAACATTTTTTTGTAATTTTAAAGTGATTGGGCTTAGTTTGTTGCTGTAAAGTGTAGTTGGGGGTGATTTTTGATAGCCGAAGTAATTTAGGTGAGTTTGGCATAGTTTGCTATGGTTACTAGCATTTTTTTGTAATTTAAAAGTTATTGGGTTTGGTTTGTTGTGGTAAGGGTTAGTTGGTGATGATTTATGGTAGCCGAAGTAATTTAGGTGAGTTTGGCATAGTTTGCTATGGTTACTAGCATTTTTTTGTAATTTAAAAGTGATTGGGTTTAGTTTGTTGTGGTAAGGATTAGTTGGTGATGATTTAGAGTAGCTGAAGTAATTTAGGTGAGTCTGGCATAGTTTGTTATGATTTGTACACCTTTTTTTGTAATTTTAAGATGATATGGTTTGGTTTGTTGTGCTAATGGATAGTTGGGGGTGATTTACGGTAGCCGAAGTAATTTAGGTGATTCTGGTATAGTTTGTTATGATTTTTAGCATTTTTTTGTAACTTTAAAGTGATTGGGCTTAGTTTGTTGCTGTAAAGTGTAGTTGGGGGTGATTTTGAATAGCCGAAGTAATTTAGGTGAGTTTGGCATAGTTTGCTGTGGTTAGTAGCATTTTTTTGTAATTTAAAAGTGATTGGGTTTAGTTTGTTGTTATAAGGGTTAGTTAGTGATGATTTATGGTAGCCGAAGTAATTTAGGTAAGTTTGGCATAGTTTGCTATGGTTACTAGCATTTTTTTGTAATTTAAAAGTGATTGGGTTTAGTTTGTTGTGGTAAGGGTTAGTTGGTGATGATTTATGGTAGCCGAAATATTTTAGGTGAGTTTGGCATAGTTTGCTATGGTTACTAGCATTTTTTTGTAATTTAAAAGTGATTGGGTTTAGTTTGTTGTGGTAAGGATTAGTTGGTGATGATTTAGAGTAGCTGAAGTAATTTAGGTGAGTCTGGCATAATTTGTTATGATTTGTACACCTTTTTTTGTAATTTTAGAATGATATGGTTTGGTTTGTTGTGGTAAGGGATAGTTGGAGGTGACTTACGGTAGCCGCAGTAATTTAGGTGATTCTGGTATAGTTTGTTATGATTTTTAGCATTTTTTTGTAATTTTAAAGTGATTAGGCTTAGTTTGTTGCTGTAAAGTGTAGTTGGGGGTGATTTTTGAGAGCCGAAGTAATTTAGGTGAGTTTGGTATAGTTTGCTATGGTTAGTAGCATTTTTTGGTAATTTAAAAGTGATTGGGTTTAGTTTGTTGTGGTAAGGGTTAGTTGGTGATGATTTATGGTAGCCGAAGTAATTTAGGTGAGTTTGGCATAGTTTGCTATGGTTACTAGCATTTTTTTGTAATTTAAAAGTGATTGGGTTTAGTTTGTTGTGGTAAGGGTTAGTTGGTGGTGATTTAGAGTAGCCGAAGTAATTTAGGTGAGTCTGGCATAGTTTGTTATGATTTGTACACCTTTTTTTGTAATTTTAGAATGATATGGTTTGGTTTGTTGTGGTAAGGGATAGTTGGAGGTGACTTACGGTAGCCGCAGTAATTTAGGTGATTCTGGTATAGTTTGTTATGATTTTTAGCATTTTTTTGTAATTTTAAAGTGATTAGGCTTTGTTTGTTGCTGTAAAATGTAGTTGGGGGTGATTTTTGATAGCCGAAGTAATTTAGGTGAGTTTGACATAGTTTGCTCTGGTTAGTAGCATTTTTTTGTAATTTAAAAGTGATTGGGTTTAGTTTGTTGTGGTAAGGGTTAGTTGGTGATGATTTAGAGTAGCCGAAGTAATTTAGGTGAGTCTGGCATAGTTTGTTATGATTTGTACACCTATTTTTGTAATTTTAAGATGATATAGTTTGGTTTGTTGTGGTAAGGGATAGTTGAGGGTGATTTACGGTAGCCGAAGTAATTTAGGTGATTCTGGTATAGTTTGTTATGATTTTTAGCATTTTTTTGTAATTTTAAAGTGATTGGGCTTAGTTTGTTGCTGTAAAGTGTAATTGGGGGTAATTTTTGATAGCCAAAGTAATTTAGGTGTGTTTGGCATAGTTTGCTATGGTTAGTAGCATTTTTTTGTAATTTAAAAGTGATTGGGTTTAGTTTGTTGTGGTAAGGGTTAGTTGGTGATGATTTATGGTAGCCGAAGAAATTTAGGTGAGTTTGGCATAGTTTGCTATGGTTACTAGCATTTTTTTGTAATTTAAAAGTGATTGGGTTTAGTTTGTTGAGGTAAGGGTTAGTTGGTGATGATTTATGGTAGCCGAAGTAATTTAGGTGAGTTTGGCATAGTTTGCTATGGTTACTAGCATTTTTTTGTAATTTAAAAGTGATTGGGTTTAATTTGTTGTGGTATGGTGGTATGGTACTTGGTGATGATTTAGAGTAGCCGCCGAAGTAATTTAGGTGAGTCTGGCATAGTTTGTTATGATTTGTACACCTTTTTTTGTAATTTTAAGATGATATAGTTTGGTTTGTTGTGGTAAGGGATAGTTGGGGGTGATTTACGGTAGCCGAAGTAATTTAGGTGATTCTGGTATAGTTTTTTAAGATTTTTAGCATTTTTTTGTAATTTTAAAGTGATTGGGCTTAGTTTTTTGCTGTAAAGTGTAGTTGGGGGGTGATTTTTGATAGCCGAAGTAATTTAGGTGAGTTTGCCATAGTTTGCTATGGTTAGTAGAATTTTTTTGTAATTTAAAAGTGATTGGGTTTAGTTTGTTGCTGTAAAGTGTAGTTGGGGGTGATTTTTGATAGCCGAAGTAATTTAGGTGAGTTTGGCATAGTTTGCTAATTTTAGTAGCATTTTTTTGTAATTTAAAAGTGATTGAGTTTAGTTTGTTGTGGTAAGGGTTAGTTGGTGGTGATTTAGAGTAGCCGAAGTAATTTAGGTGAGTCTGGCATAGTTTGTTATGATTTGTACACCTTTTTTTGTAATTTTAAGATGATATGGTTTGGTTTGTTGTGGTAAGGGATAGTTGGGGGTGATTTACGGTAGCGGAAGTAATTTAGGTGAGTCTGGTATAGTTTGTTATGATTTTTAGCATTTTTTTGTAATTTTAAAGTGATTGGCCTTAGTTTGTTGCTGTAAAGTGTAGTTGGGGGTGATTTTTGAGAGCCGAAGTAATTTAGGTGAGTTTGGCATAGTTTGCTATGGTTAGTAGCATTTTTTTGTAATTTAAAAGTGATTGGGTTTAGTTTGTTGTGGTAAGGGTTAGTTGGTGATGATTTATGGTAGCCGAAGTAATTTAGGTGAGTTTGGCATAGTTTGCTATGGTTACTAGCATTTTTTTGTAATTTAAAAGTGATTGGGTTTAGTTTGTTGAGGTAAGGGTTAGTTGGTGATGATTTATGGTAGCCGAAGTAATTTAGGTGAGTTTGGCATAGTTTGCTATGGTTACTAGCATTTTTTTGTACTTTAAAAGTGATTGGGTTTAGTTTGTTGTGGTAAGAGTTAGTTGGTGATGATTTAGAGTAGCCGAAGTAATTTAGGTGAGTCTGGCATAGTTTGTTATGATTTGTACACCTTTTTTTGTAATTTTAAGATGATATGGTTTGGTTTGTTGTGGTAAGGGATAGTTGGGGGTGATTTACGGTAGCCGAAGTAATTTAGGTGAGTCTGGTATAGTTTGTTATGATTTTTAGCATTTTTTTGTAATTTTAAAGTGATTGGGCTTAGTTTGTTGCTGTAAAGTGTAGTTGGGGGTGATTTTTGAGAGCCGAAGTAATTTAGGTGAGTTTGGCATAGTTTGCTATGGTTAGTAGCATTTTTTTGTAATTTAAAAGTGATTGGGTTTAGTTTGTTGTGGTAAGGGTTAGTTGGTGATGATTTATGGTAGCCGAAGTAATTTAGGTGAGTTTGGCATAGTTTGCTGTAGTTACTAGCATTTTTTTGTAATTTAAAAGTGATTGGGTTTAGTTTGTTGTGGTAAGGGTTAGTTGGTGGTGATTTAGAGTAGCCGAAGTAATTTAGGTGAGTCTGGCATAGTTTGTTATGATTTGTACACCTTTTTTTGTAATTTTAAGATGATATGGTTTGGTTTGTTGTGGTAAGGGATAGTTGGAGGTGACTTACGGTAGCCGCAGTAATTTAGGTGATTCTGGTATAGTTTGTTATGATTTTTAGCATTTTTTTGTAATTTTAAAGTGATTAGGCTTTGTTTGTTGCTGTAAAATGTAGTTGGGGGTGATTTTTGATAGCCGAAGTAATTTAGGTGAGTTTGACATAGTTTGCTCTGGTTAGTAGCATTTTTTTGTAATTTAAAAGTGATTGGGTTTAGTTTGTTGTGGTAAGGGTTAGTTGGTGATGATTTAGAGTAGCCGAAGTAATTTAGGTGAGTCTGGCATAGTTTGTTATGATTTGTACACCTATTTTTGTAATTTTAAGATGATATAGTTTGGTTTGTTGTGGTAAGGGATAGTTGAGGGTGATTTACGGTAGCCGAAGTAATTTAGGTGATTCTGGTATAGTTTGTTATGATTTTTAGCATTTTTTTGTAATTTTAAAGTGATTGGGCTTAGTTTGTTGCTGTAAAGTGTAATTGGGGGTAATTTTTGATAGCCAAAGTAATTTAGGTGTGTTTGGCATAGTTTGCTATGGTTAGTAGCATTTTTTTGTAATTTAAAAGTGATTGGGTTTAGTTTGTTGTGGTAAGGGTTAGTTGGTGATGATTTATGGTAGCCGAAGAAATTTAGGTGAGTTTGGCATAGTTTGCTATGGTTACTAGCATTTTTTTGTAATTTAAAAGTGATTGGGTTTAGTTTGTTGAGGTAAGGGTTAGTTGGTGATGATTTATGGTAGCCGAAGTAATTTAGGTGAGTTTGGCATAGTTTGCTATGGTTACTAGCATTTTTTTGTAATTTAAAAGTGATTGGGTTTAATTTGTTGTGGTATGGTGGTATGGTACTTGGTGATGATTTAGAGTAGCCGCCGAAGTAATTTAGGTGAGTCTGGCATAGTTTGTTATGATTTGTACACCTTTTTTTGTAATTTTAAGATGATATAGTTTGGTTTGTTGTGGTAAGGGATAGTTGGGGGTGATTTACGGTAGCCGAAGTAATTTAGGTGATTCTGGTATAGTTTTTTAAGATTTTTAGCATTTTTTTGTAATTTTAAAGTGATTGGGCTTAGTTTTTTGCTGTAAAGTGTAGTTGGGGGGTGATTTTTGATAGCCGAAGTAATTTAGGTGAGTTTGCCATAGTTTGCTATGGTTAGTAGAATTTTTTTGTAATTTAAAAGTGATTGGGTTTAGTTTGTTGCTGTAAAGTGTAGTTGGGGGTGATTTTTGATAGCCGAAGTAATTTAGGTGAGTTTGGCATAGTTTGCTAATTTTAGTAGCATTTTTTTGTAATTTAAAAGTGATTGAGTTTAGTTTGTTGTGGTAAGGGTTAGTTGGTGGTGATTTAGAGTAGCCGAAGTAATTTAGGTGAGTCTGGCATAGTTTGTTATGATTTGTACACCTTTTTTTGTAATTTTAAGATGATATGGTTTGGTTTGTTGTGGTAAGGGATAGTTGGGGGTGATTTACGGTAGCGGAAGTAATTTAGGTGAGTCTGGTATAGTTTGTTATGATTTTTAGCATTTTTTTGTAATTTTAAAGTGATTGGCCTTAGTTTGTTGCTGTAAAGTGTAGTTGGGGGTGATTTTTGAGAGCCGAAGTAATTTAGGTGAGTTTGGCATAGTTTGCTATGGTTAGTAGCATTTTTTTGTAATTTAAAAGTGATTGGGTTTAGTTTGTTGTGGTAAGGGTTAGTTGGTGATGATTTATGGTAGCCGAAGTAATTTAGGTGAGTTTGGCATAGTTTGCTATGGTTACTAGCATTTTTTTGTAATTTAAAAGTGATTGGGTTTAGTTTGTTGAGGTAAGGGTTAGTTGGTGATGATTTATGGTAGCCGAAGTAATTTAGGTGAGTTTGGCATAGTTTGCTATGGTTACTAGCATTTTTTTGTACTTTAAAAGTGATTGGGTTTAGTTTGTTGTGGTAAGAGTTAGTTGGTGATGATTTAGAGTAGCCGAAGTAATTTAGGTGAGTCTGGCATAGTTTGTTATGATTTGTACACCTTTTTTTGTAATTTTAAGATGATATGGTTTGGTTTGTTGTGGTAAGGGATAGTTGGGGGTGATTTACGGTAGCCGAAGTAATTTAGGTGAGTCTGGTATAGTTTGTTATGATTTTTAGCATTTTTTTGTAATTTTAAAGTGATTGGGCTTAGTTTGTTGCTGTAAAGTGTAGTTGGGGGTGATTTTTGAGAGCCGAAGTAATTTAGGTGAGTTTGGCATAGTTTGCTATGGTTAGTAGCATTTTTTTGTAATTTAAAAGTGATTGGGTTTAGTTTGTTGTGGTAAGGGTTAGTTGGTGATGATTTATGGTAGCCGAAGTAATTTAGGTGAGTTTGGCATAGTTTGCTGTAGTTACTAGCATTTTTTTGTAATTTAAAAGTGATTGGGTTTAGTTTGTTGTGGTAAGGGTTAGTTGGTGGTGATTTAGAGTAGCCGAAGTAATTTAGGTGAGTCTGGCATAGTTTGTTATGATTTGTACACCTTTTTTTGTAATTTTAAGATGATATGGTTTGGTTTGTTGTGGTAAGGGATAGTTGGAGGTGACTTACGGTAGCCGCAGTAATTTAGGTGATTCTGGTATAGTTTGTTATGATTTTTAGCATTTTTTTGTAATTTTAAAGTGATTAGGCTTTGTTTGTTGCTGTAAAATGTAGTTGGGGGTGATTTTTGATAGCCGAAGTAATTTAGGTGAGTTTGACATAGTTTGCTATGGTTAGTAGCATTTTTTTGTAATTTAAAAGTGATTGGGTTTAGTTTGTTGTGGTAAGGGTTAGTTGGTGATGATTTATGGTAGCCGAAGTAATTTAGGTGAGTTTGGCATAGTTTGTTATGATTTGTACACCTTTTTTTGTAATTTTAAGATGATATAGTTTGGTTTGTTGTGGTAAGGGATAGTTGGGGGTGATTTACGGTAGCCGAAGTAATTTAGGTGATTCTGGTATAGTTTGTTAAGATTTTTAGCATTTTTTTGTAATTTTAAAGTGATTGGGCTTAGTTTTTTGCTGTAAAGTGTTGTTGGGGGGTGATTTTTGATAGCCGAAGTAATTTAGGTGAGTTTGCCATAGTTTGCTATGGTTAGTAGATTTTTTTTGTAATTTAAAAGTGATTGGGTTTAGTTTGTTGTGGTAAGGATTAGTTGGTGATGATTTATGGTAGCCGAAGTAATTTAGGTGAGTTTGGCATAGTTTGCTATGGTTACTAGCATTTTTTTGTAATTTAAAAGTGATTGGGTTTAGTTTGTTGCTGTAAAGTGTAGTTGGGGGTGATTTTTGATAGCCGAAGTAATTTAGGTGAGTTTGGCATAGTTTGCTATGGTTACTAGCATTTTTTTTTAATTTAAAAGTGATTGGGTTTAGTTTGTTGCTGTAAAGTGTAGTTGGGGGTGATTTTTGATAGCCGAAGTAATTTAGGTGAGTTTGGCATAGTTTGCTATGGTTAGTAGCATTTTTTTGTAATTTAAAAGTGATTGGGTTTAGTTTGTTGTGGTAAGGGTTAGTTGGTGATGATTTTTGATAGCCGAAGTAATTTAGGTGAGTTTGCCATAGTTTGCTATGGTTAGTAGAATTTTTTTGTAATTTAAAAGTGATTGGGTTTAGTTTGTTGCTGTAAAGTGTAGTTGGGGGTGATTTTTGATAGCCGAAGTAATTTAGGTGAGTTTGGCATAGTTTGCTAATTTTAGTAGCATTTTTTTGTAATTTAAAAGTGATTGAGTTTAGTTTGTTGTGGTAAGGGTTAGTTGGTGATGATTTATGGTAGCCGAAGTAATTTAGGTGAGTTTGGCATAGTTTGCTATGGTTACTAGCATTTTTTTGTAATTTAAAAGTGATTGGGTTTAGTTTGTTGAGGTAAGGTTTAGTTGGTGATGATTTATGGTAGCCGAAGTAATTTAGGTGCGTTTGGCATAGTTTGCTATGGTTACTAGCATTTTTTTGTAATTTAAAAGTGATTGGGTTTAATTTGTTGTGGCATGGTGGTATGGTACTTGGTGATGATTTAGAGTAGCCGCCAAAGTAATTTAGGTGAGTCTGGCATAGTTTGTTATGATTTGTACACCTTTTTTTGTAATTTTAAGATGATATAGTTTGGTTTGTTGTGGTAAGGGATAGTTGGGGGTGATTTACGGTAGCCGAAGTAATTTAGGTGATTCTGGTATAGTTTGTTAAGATTTTTAGCATTTTTTTGTAATTTTAAAGTGATTGGGCTTAGTTTTTTGCTGTAAAGTGTAGTTGGGGGGTGATTTTTGATAGCCGAAGTAATTTAGGTGAGTTTGCCATAGTTTGCTATGGTTAGTAGAATTTTTTTGTAATTTAAAAGTGATTGGGTTTAGTTTGTTGCTGTAAAGTGTAGTTGGGGGTGATTTTTGATAGCCGAAGTAATTTAGGTGAGTTTGGCATAGTTTGCTAATTTTAGTAGCATTTTTTTGTAATTTAAAAGTGATTGAGTTTAGTTTGTTGTGGTAAGGGTTAGTTGGTGATGATTTATGGTAGCCGAAGTAATTTAGGTGAATTTGGCATAGTTTGCTATGGTTACTAGCATTTTTTTGTAATTTAAAAGTGATTGGGTTTAGTTTGTTGAGGTAAGGGTTAGTTGGTGATGATTTATGGTAGCCGAAGTAATTTAGGTGAGTTTGGCATAGTTTGCTATGGTTACTAGCATTTTTTTGTACTTTAAAAGTGATTGGGTTTAGTTTGTTGTGGTAAGAGTTAGTTGGTGATGATTTAGAGTAGCCGAAGTAATTTAGGTGAGTCTGGCATAGTTTGTTATGATTTGTACACCTTTTTTTGTAATTTTAAGATGATATGGTTTGGTTTGTTGTGGTAAGGGATAGTTGGGGGTGATTTACGGTAGCCGAAGTAATTTAGGTGAGTCTGGTATAGTTTGTTATGATTTTTAGCATTTTTTTGTAATTTAAAAGTGATTGGGCTTAGTTTGTTGCTGTAAAGTGTAATTGGGGGTAATTTTTGATAGCCAAAGTAATTTAGGTGTGTTTGGCATAGTTTGCTATGGTTAGTAGCATTTTTTTGTAATTTAAAAGTGATTGGGTTTAGTTTGTTGTGGTAAGGGTTAGTTGGTTATAATTTATGGTAGCCGAAGAAATTTAGGTGAGTTTGGCATAGTTTGCTATGGTTACTAGCATTTTTTTGTAATTTAAAAGTGATTGGGTTTAGTTTGTTGTGGTAAGGGTTAGTTGGTGATGATTTAGAGTAGCCGAAGTAATTTAGGTGACTCTGGCATAGTTTGTTATGATTTGTACACCTTTTTTTGTAATTTTAAGATGATATGGTTTGGTTTGTTGTGGTAAGGGATAGTTGGGGGTGATTTACGGTAGCCGAAGTAATTTAGGTGATTCTGGTATAGTTTGTTATGATTTTTAGCATTTTTTTGTAATTTTAAAGTGATTGGGCTTAGTTTGTTGCTGTAAAGTGTAGTTGGGGGTGATTTTTGATAGCCGAAGTAATTTAGGTGAGTTTGGCATAGTTTGCTAATTTTAGTAGCATTTTTTTGTAATTTAAAAGTGATTGAGTTTAGTTTGTTGTGGTAAGGGTTAGTTGGTGATGATTTATGGTAGCCGAAGTAATTTAGGTGAGTTTGGCATAGTTTGCTATGGTTACTAGCATTTTTTTGTAATTTAAAAGTGATTGGGTTTAGTTTGTTGAGGTAAGGGTTAGTTGGTGATGATTTATGGTAGCCGAAGTAATTTAGGTGAGTTTGGCATAGTTTGCTATGGTTACTAGCATTTTTTTGTAATTTAAAAGAGATTGGGTTTAGTTTGTTGTGGTAAGGGTTACTTGGTGATGATTTAGAGTAGCCGCCGAAGTAATTTGGGTGAGTCTGGCATAGTTTGTTATGATTTGTACACCTTTTTTTATAATTTTAAGATGATATAGTTTGGTTTGTTGTGGTAAGGGATAGTTGGGGGTGATTTAGGGTAGCCGAAGTAATTTAGGTGATTCTGGTATAGTTTGTTAAGATTTTTAGCATTTTTTTTGTAATTTTAAAGTGATTGGGCTTAGTTTTTTGCTGTAAAGTGTAGTTGGGGGTGATTTTTGATAGCCGAAGTAATTTAGGTGAGTTTGCCATAGTTTGCTATGGTTAGTAGATTTTTTTTGTAATTTAAAAGTGATTGGGTTTAGTTTGTTGTGGTAAGGGTTAGTTGGTGATGATTTATGGTAGCCGAAGTAATTTAGGTGAGTTTGGCATAGTTTGCTATGGTTACTAGCATTTTTTTGTACTTTAAAAGTGATTGGGTTTACTTTGTTGTGGTAAGAGTTAGTTGGTGATGATTTAGAGTAGCCGAAGTAATTTAGGTGAGTCTGGCATAGTTTGTTATGATTTGTACACCTTTTTTTGTAATTTTAAGATGATATGGTTTGGTTTGTTGTGGTAAGGGATAGTTGGGGGTGATTTACGGTAGCCGAAGTAATTTAGGTGAGTCTGGTATAGTTTGTTATGATTTTTAGCATTTTTTTGTAATTTTAAAGTGATTGGGCTTAGTTTGTTGCTGTAAAGTGTAGTTGGGGGTGATTTTTGATAGCCGAAGTAATTTAGGTGAGTTTGGCATAGTTTGCTATGGTTTGTAGCATTTTTTTGTAATTTAAAAGTGATTGGTATTAATTTGTTGTGGTAAGGGTTTGTTGGTGATGATTTATGGTAGCCGAAGTAATTTAGGTGCGTTTGGCATAGTTTGCTATGGTTACTAGCATTTTTTTGTAATTTGAAAGTGATTGGGTTTAGTTTGTTGTGGTAAGAGTTAGTTGGTGATGATTTAGAGTAGCCGAAGTAATTTAGGTGAGTCTGGCATAGTTTGTTATGATTTGTACACCTTTTTTTGTAATTTTAAGATGATATGGTTTGGTTTGTTGTGGTAAGAGATAGTTGGGGGTAATTTACGGTAGCCGCAGTAATTTAGATAATTCTGGTATAGTTTGTTATGATTTTTAGAATTTTTTTGTAATTTTAAAGTGATTAGGCTTAGTTTGTTGCTGTAAAGTGTAGTTGGGGGTGATTTTTAATAGCCGAAGTAATTTAGGTGAGTTTGACATAGATTGCTATGGTTAGTAGCATTTTTTTGTAATTTAAAAGTGATTGGGTTTAGTTTGTTGTGGTAAGGGTTAGTTGGTGATGATTTATGGTAGCCGAAGTAATTTAGGTGAGTTTGGCATAGTTTGCTATGGTTAGTAGCATTTTTTTGTAATTTAAAAGTGATTGGGTTTAGTTTGTTGTGGTAAGAGTTAGTTGGTGATGATTTAGAGTAGCCGAAGTAATTTAGGTGAGTCTGGCATAGTTTGTTATGATTTGTACACCTTTTTTTGTAATTTTAAGATGATATGGTTTGGTTTGTTGTGGTAAGGGATAGTTGGGGGTAATTTACGGTAGCCGCAGTAATTTAGATGATTCTGGTATAATTTGTTATGATTTTTAGAATTTTTTTGTAATTTTAAAGTGATTAGGCTTAGTTTGTTGCTGTAAAGTGTAGTTGGGGGTGATTTTTAATAGCCGAAGTAATTTAGGTGAGTTTGACATAGATTGCTATGGTTAGTAGCATTTTTTTGTAATTTAAAAGTGATTGGGTTTAGTTTGTTGTGGTAAGGGTTAGTTGGTGATGATTTATGGTAGCCGAAGTAATTTAGGTGAGTTTGGCATAGTTTGCTATGGTTAGTAGCATTTTTTTGTAATTTAAAAGTGATTGGGTTTAGTTTGTTGTGGTAAGGGTTATTTGGTGATGATTTAAGGTAGCCGAAGTAATTTAGGTGAGTCAGGCATAGTTTGTTATGATTTGTACACCTTTTTTTGAAATTTTAAGATGATATGGTTTGGTTTGTTGTGGTAAGGGATAGTTGGGGGTGATTTACGGTAGCCGAAGTAATTTAGGTGATTCTGGTATAGTTTGTTATGATTTTTAGCATTTTTTTGTAATTTTAAAGTGACTGGGCTTAGTTTGTTGCTGTAAATTGTAGTTGGGGGTGATTTTTGATAGCCGAAGTAATTTAGGTGAGTTTGGCATAGTTTGTTATGATTTGTACACCTTTTTTTGTAATTTTAAAATCATATGGTTTGGTTTGTTGTGGTAAGGGATAGTTGGGGGTGATTTACGGTAGCCGAAGTTATTTAGGTGATTCTGGTATAGTTTGTTATGATTTTTAGCATTTTTTTGTAATTTTAAAGTGATTGGGCTTAGTTTGTTGCTGTAAAGTGTAGTTGGGGGTGATTTTTGATAGCCGAAGTAATTTAGGTGAGTTTGGCATAATTTGCTATGGTTAGTAGCATTTTTTTGTAATTTAAAAGTGATTGGGTTTAGTTTGTTGTGGTAAGAGTTAGTTGGTGATGATTTAGAGTAGCCGAAGTAATTTAGGTGAGTCTGGCATAGTTTCTTATGATTTGTACACCTTTTTTTGTAATTTTAAGATGATATGGTTTGGTTTGTTGTGGTAAGGGATAGTTGGGGGTGATTTACGGTAGCCGAAGTAATTTAGGTGAGTTTGGCATAGTTTGCTATGGTTACTAGCATTTTTTTGTAATTTAAAAGTGATTGGGTTTAGTATGTTGAGGTAAGGTTTAGTTGGTGATGATTTATGGTAGCCGAAGTAATTTAGGTGCGTTTGGCATAGTTTGCTATGGTTACTAGCATTTTTTTGTAATTTAAAAGTGATTGGGTTTAATTTGTTGTGGCATGGTGGTATGGTACTTGGTGATGATTTAGAGTAGCCGCCAAAGTAATTTAGGTGAGTCTGGCATAGTTTGTTATGATTTGTACACCTTTTTTTGTAATTTTAAGATGATATAGTTTGGTTTGTTGTGGTAAGGGATAGTTGGGGGTGATTTACGGTAGCCGAAGTAATTTAGGTGATTCTGGTATAGTTTGTTAAGATTTTTAGCATTTTTTTGTAATTTTAAAGTGATTGGGCTTAGTTTTTTGCTGTAAAGTGTAGTTGGGGGGTGATTTTTGATAGCCGAAGTAATTTAGGTGAGTTTGCCATAGTTTGCTATGGTTAGTAGAATTTTTTTGTAATTTAAAAGTGATTGGGTTTAGTTTGTTGCTGTAAAGTGTAGTTGGGGGTGATTTTTGATAGCCGAAGTAATTTAGGTGAGTTTGGCATAGTTTGCTAATTTTAGTAGCATTTTTTTGTAATTTAAAAGTGATTGAGTTTAGTTTGTTGTGGTAAGGGTTAGTTGGTGATGATTTATGGTAGCCGAAGTAATTTAGGTGAATTTGGCATAGTTTGCTATGGTTACTAGCATTTTTTTGTAATTTAAAAGTGATTGGGTTTAGTTTGTTGAGGTAAGGGTTAGTTGGTGATGATTTATGGTAGCCGAAGTAATTTAGGTGAGTTTGGCATAGTTTGCTATGGTTACTAGCATTTTTTTGTACTTTAAAAGTGATTGGGTTTAGTTTGTTGTGGTAAGAGTTAGTTGGTGATGATTTAGAGTAGCCGAAGTAATTTAGGTGAGTCTGGCATAGTTTGTTATGATTTGTACACCTTTTTTTGTAATTTTAAGATGATATGGTTTGGTTTGTTGTGGTAAGGGATAGTTGGGGGTGATTTACGGTAGCCGAAGTAATTTAGGTGATTCTGGTATAGTTTGTTATGATTTTTAGCATTTTTTTGTAATTTTAAAGTGATTGGGCTTAGTTTGTTGCTGTAAAGTGTAGTTGGGGGTGATTTTTGATAGCCGAAGTAATTTAGGTGAGTTTGGCATAATTTGCTATGGTTAGTAGCATTTTTTTGTAATTTAAAAGTGATTGGGTTTAGTTTGTTGTGGTAAGAGTTAGTTGGTGATGATTTAGAGTAGCCGAAGTAATTTAGGTGAGTCTGGCATAGTTTCTTATGATTTGTACACCTTTTTTTGTAATTTTAAGATGATATGGTTTGGTTTGTTGTGGTAAGGGATAGTTGGGGGTGATTTACGGTAGCCGAAGTAATTTAGGTGAGTTTGGCATAGTTTGCTATGGTTACTAGCATTTTTTTGTAATTTAAAAGTGATTGGGTTTAGTATGTTGAGGTAAGGTTTAGTTGGTGATGATTTATGGTAGCCGAAGTAATTTAGGTGCGTTTGGCATAGTTTGCTATGGTTACTAGCATTTTTTTGTAATTTAAAAGTGATTGGGTTTAATTTGTTGTGGCATGGTGGTATGGTACTTGGTGATGATTTAGAGTAGCCGCCAAAGTAATTTAGGTGAGTCTGGCATAGTTTGTTATGATTTGTACACCTTTTTTTGTAATTTTAAGATGATATAGTTTGGTTTGTTGTGGTAAGGGATAGTTGGGGGTGATTTACGGTAGCCGAAGTAATTTAGGTGATTCTGGTATAGTTTGTTAAGATTTTTAGCATTTTTTTGTAATTTTAAAGTGATTGGGCTTAGTTTTTTGCTGTAAAGTGTAGTTGGGGGGTGATTTTTGATAGCCGAAGTAATTTAGGTGAGTTTGCCATAGTTTGCTATGGTTAGTAGAATTTTTTTGTAATTTAAAAGTGATTGGGTTTAGTTTGTTGCTGTAAAGTGTAGTTGGGGGTGATTTTTGATAGCCGAAGTAATTTAGGTGAGTTTGGCATAGTTTGCTAATTTTAGTAGCATTTTTTTGTAATTTAAAAGTGATTGAGTTTAGTTTGTTGTGGTAAGGGTTAGTTGGTGATGATTTATGGTAGCCGAAGTAATTTAGGTGAATTTGGCATAGTTTGCTATGGTTACTAGCATTTTTTTGTAATTTAAAAGTGATTGGGTTTAGTTTGTTGAGGTAAGGGTTAGTTGGTGATGATTTATGGTAGCCGAAGTAATTTAGGTGAGTTTGGCATAGTTTGCTATGGTTACTAGCATTTTTTTGTACTTTAAAAGTGATTGGGTTTAGTTTGTTGTGGTAAGAGTTAGTTGGTGATGATTTAGAGTAGCCGAAGTAATTTAGGTGAGTCTGGCATAGTTTGTTATGATTTGTACACCTTTTTTTGTAATTTTAAGATGATATGGTTTGGTTTGTTGTGGTAAGGGATAGTTGGGGGTGATTTACGGTAGCCGAAGTAATTTAGGTGAGTCTGGTATAGTTTGTTATGATTTTTAGCATTTTTTTGTAATTTAAAAGTGATTGGGCTTAGTTTGTTGCTGTAAAGTGTAATTGGGGGTAATTTTTGATAGCCAAAGTAATTTAGGTGTGTTTGGCATAGTTTGCTATGGTTAGTAGCATTTTTTTGTAATTTAAAAGTGATTGGGTTTAGTTTGTTGTGGTAAGGGTTAGTTGGTTATGATTTATGGTAGCCGAAGAAATTTAGGTGAGTTTGGCATAGTTTGCTATGGTTACTAGCATTTTTTTGTAATTTAAAAGTGATTGGGTTTAGTTTGTTGTGGTAAGGGTTAGTTGGTGATGATTTAGAGTAGCCGAAGTAATTTAGGTGACTCTGGCATAGTTTGTTATGATTTGTACACCTTTTTTTGTAATTTTAAGATGATATGGTTTGGTTTGTTGTGGTAAGGGATAGTTGGGGGTGATTTACGGTAGCCGAAGTAATTTAGGTGATTCTGGTATAGTTTGTTATGATTTTTAGCATTTTTTTGTAATTTTAAAGTGATTGGGCTTAGTTTGTTGCTGTAAAGTGTAGTTGGGGGTGATTTTTGATAGCCGAAGTAATTTAGGTGAGTTTGGCATAGTTTGCTAATTTTAGTAGCATTTTTTTGTAATTTAAAAGTGATTGAGTTTAGTTTGTTGTGGTAAGGGTTAGTTGGTGATGATTTATGGTAGCCGAAGTAATTTAGGTGAGTTTGGCATAGTTTGCTATGGTTACTAGCATTTTTTTGTAATTTAAAAGTGATTGGGTTTAGTTTGTTGAGGTAAGGGTTAGTTGGTGATGATTTATGGTAGCCGAAGTAATTTAGGTGAGTTTGGCATAGTTTGCTATGGTTACTAGCATTTTTTTGTAATTTAAAAGAGATTGGGTTTAGTTTGTTGTGGTAAGGGTTACTTGGTGATGATTTAGAGTAGCCGCCGAAGTAATTTGGGTGAGTCTGGCATAGTTTGTTATGATTTGTACACCTTTTTTTATAATTTTAAGATGATATAGTTTGGTTTGTTGTGGTAAGGGATAGTTGGGGGTGATTTAGGGTAGCCGAAGTAATTTAGGTGATTCTGGTATAGTTTGTTAAGATTTTTAGCATTTTTTTTGTAATTTTAAAGTGATTGGGCTTAGTTTTTTGCTGTAAAGTGTAGTTGGGGGTGATTTTTGATAGCCGAAGTAATTTAGGTGAGTTTGCCATAGTTTGCTATGGTTAGTAGATTTTTTTTGTAATTTAAAAGTGATTGGGTTTAGTTTGTTGTGGTAAGGGTTAGTTGGTGATGATTTATGGTAGCCGAAGTAATTTAGGTGAGTTTGGCATAGTTTGCTATGGTTACTAGCATTTTTTTGTACTTTAAAAGTGATTGGGTTTACTTTGTTGTGGTAAGAGTTAGTTGGTGATGATTTAGAGTAGCCGAAGTAATTTAGGTGAGTCTGGCATAGTTTGTTATGATTTGTACACCTTTTTTTGTAATTTTAAGATGATATGGTTTGGTTTGTTGTGGTAAGGGATAGTTGGGGGTGATTTACGGTAGCCGAAGTAATTTAGGTGAGTCTGGTATAGTTTGTTATGATTTTTAGCATTTTTTTGTAATTTTAAAGTGATTGGGCTTAGTTTGTTGCTGTAAAGTGTAGTTGGGGGTGATTTTTGATAGCCGAAGTAATTTAGGTGAGTTTGGCATAGTTTGCTATGGTTTGTAGCATTTTTTTGTAATTTAAAAGTGATTGGTATTAATTTGTTGTGGTAAGGGTTTGTTGGTGATGATTTATGGTAGCCGAAGTAATTTAGGTGCGTTTGGCATAGTTTGCTATGGTTACTAGCATTTTTTTGTAATTTGAAAGTGATTGGGTTTAGTTTGTTGTGGTAAGAGTTAGTTGGTGATGATTTAGAGTAGCCGAAGTAATTTAGGTGAGTCTGGCATAGTTTGTTATGATTTGTACACCTTTTTTTGTAATTTTAAGATGATATGGTTTGGTTTGTTGTGGTAAGAGATAGTTGGGGGTAATTTACGGTAGCCGCAGTAATTTAGATAATTCTGGTATAGTTTGTTATGATTTTTAGAATTTTTTTGTAATTTTAAAGTGATTAGGCTTAGTTTGTTGCTGTAAAGTGTAGTTGGGGGTGATTTTTAATAGCCGAAGTAATTTAGGTGAGTTTGACATAGATTGCTATGGTTAGTAGCATTTTTTTGTAATTTAAAAGTGATTGGGTTTAGTTTGTTGTGGTAAGGGTTAGTTGGTGATGATTTATGGTAGCCGAAGTAATTTAGGTGAGTTTGGCATAGTTTGCTATGGTTAGTAGCATTTTTTTGTAATTTAAAAGTGATTGGGTTTAGTTTGTTGTGGTAAGAGTTAGTTGGTGATGATTTAGAGTAGCCGAAGTAATTTAGGTGAGTCTGGCATAGTTTGTTATGATTTGTACACCTTTTTTTGTAATTTTAAGATGATATGGTTTGGTTTGTTGTGGTAAGGGATAGTTGGGGGTAATTTACGGTAGCCGCAGTAATTTAGATGATTCTGGTATAATTTGTTATGATTTTTAGAATTTTTTTGTAATTTTAAAGTGATTAGGCTTAGTTTGTTGCTGTAAAGTGTAGTTGGGGGTGATTTTTAATAGCCGAAGTAATTTAGGTGAGTTTGACATAGATTGCTATGGTTAGTAGCATTTTTTTGTAATTTAAAAGTGATTGGGTTTAGTTTGTTGTGGTAAGGGTTAGTTGGTGATGATTTATGGTAGCCGAAGTAATTTAGGTGAGTTTGGCATAGTTTGCTATGGTTAGTAGCATTTTTTTGTAATTTAAAAGTGATTGGGTTTAGTTTGTTGTGGTAAGGGTTATTTGGTGATGATTTAAGGTAGCCGAAGTAATTTAGGTGAGTCAGGCATAGTTTGTTATGATTTGTACACCTTTTTTTGAAATTTTAAGATGATATGGTTTGGTTTGTTGTGGTAAGGGATAGTTGGGGGTGATTTACGGTAGCCGAAGTAATTTAGGTGATTCTGGTATAGTTTGTTATGATTTTTAGCATTTTTTTGTAATTTTAAAGTGACTGGGCTTAGTTTGTTGCTGTAAATTGTAGTTGGGGGTGATTTTTGATAGCCGAAGTAATTTAGGTGAGTTTGGCATAGTTTGTTATGATTTGTACACCTTTTTTTGTAATTTTAAAATCATATGGTTTGGTTTGTTGTGGTAAGGGATAGTTGGGGGTGATTTACGGTAGCCGAAGTTATTTAGGTGATTCTGGTATAGTTTGTTATGATTTTTAGCATTTTTTTGTAATTTTAAAGTGATTGGGCTTAGTTTGTTGCTGTAAAGTGTAGTTGGGGGTGATTTTTGATAGCCGAAGTAATTTAGGTGAGTTTGGCATAATTTGCTATGGTTAGTAGCATTTTTTTGTAATTTGAAAGTGATTGGGTTTAGTTTGTTGTGGTAAGAGTTAGTTGGTGATGATTTAGAGTAGCCGAAGTAATTTAGGTGAGTCTGGCATAGTTTGTTATGATTTGTACACCTTTTTTTGTAATTTTAAGATGATATGGTTTGGTTTGTTGTGGTAAGAGATAGTTGGGGGTAATTTACGGTAGCCGCAGTAATTTAGATAATTCTGGTATAGTTTGTTATGATTTTTAGAATTTTTTTGTAATTTTAAAGTGATTAGGCTTAGTTTGTTGCTGTAAAGTGTAGTTGGGGGTGATTTTTAATAGCCGAAGTAATTTAGGTGAGTTTGACATAGATTGCTATGGTTAGTAGCATTTTTTTGTAATTTAAAAGTGATTGGGTTTAGTTTGTTGTGGTAAGGGTTAGTTGGTGATGATTTATGGTAGCCGAAGTAATTTAGGTGAGTTTGGCATAGTTTGCTATGGTTAGTAGCATTTTTTTGTAATTTAAAAGTGATTGGGTTTAGTTTGTTGTGGTAAGAGTTAGTTGGTGATGATTTAGAGTAGCCGAAGTAATTTAGGTGAGTCTGGCATAGTTTGTTATGATTTGTACACCTTTTTTTGTAATTTTAAGATGATATGGTTTGGTTTGTTGTGGTAAGGGATAGTTGGGGGTAATTTACGGTAGCCGCAGTAATTTAGATGATTCTGGTATAATTTGTTATGATTTTTAGAATTTTTTTGTAATTTTAAAGTGATTAGGCTTAGTTTGTTGCTGTAAAGTGTAGTTGGGGGTGATTTTTAATAGCCGAAGTAATTTAGGTGAGTTTGACATAGATTGCTATGGTTAGTAGCATTTTTTTGTAATTTAAAAGTGATTGGGTTTAGTTTGTTGTGGTAAGGGTTAGTTGGTGATGATTTATGGTAGCCGAAGTAATTTAGGTGAGTTTGGCATAGTTTGCTATGGTTAGTAGCATTTTTTTGTAATTTAAAAGTGATTGGGTTTAGTTTGTTGTGGTAAGGGTTATTTGGTGATGATTTAAGGTAGCCGAAGTAATTTAGGTGAGTCAGGCATAGTTTGTTATGATTTGTACACCTTTTTTTGAAATTTTAAGATGATATGGTTTGGTTTGTTGTGGTAAGGGATAGTTGGGGGTGATTTACGGTAGCCGAAGTAATTTAGGTGATTCTGGTATAGTTTGTTATGATTTTTAGCATTTTTTTGTAATTTTAAAGTGACTGGGCTTAGTTTGTTGCTGTAAATTGTAGTTGGGGGTGATTTTTGATAGCCGAAGTAATTTAGGTGAGTTTGGCATAGTTTGTTATGATTTGTACACCTTTTTTTGTAATTTTAAAATCATATGGTTTGGTTTGTTGTGGTAAGGGATAGTTGGGGGTGATTTACGGTAGCCGAAGTTATTTAGGTGATTCTGGTATAGTTTGTTATGATTTTTAGCATTTTTTTGTAATTTTAAAGTGATTGGGCTTAGTTTGTTGCTGTAAAGTGTAGTTGGGGGTGATTTTTGATAGCCGAAGTAATTTAGGTGAGTTTGGCATAATTTGCTATGGTTAGTAGCATTTTTTTGTAATTTAAAAGTGATTGGGTTTAGTTTGTTGTGGTAAGGGTTAGTTGGTGATGATTTATGGTAGCCGAAGTAATTTAGGTGAGTTTGGCATAGTTTGTTATGATTTGTACACCTTTTTTTGTAATTTTAAGATGATATAGTTTGGTTTGTTGTGGTAAGGGATAGTTGGGGGTGATTTACGGTAGCCTAAGTAATTTAGGTGATTCTGGTATAGTTTGTAAAGATTTTTAGCATTTTTTTGTAATTTTAAAGTGATTGGGCTTAGTTTTTTGCTGTAAAGAGTAGTTGGGGGGTGATTTTTGATAGCCGAACTAATTTAGGTGAGTTTAGCATAGTTTGCTATGGATAGTAGATTTTTTTTGTAATTTAAAAGTGATTGGGTTTAGTTTGTTGTGGTAAGGGTTAGTTGGTGATGATTTATGGTAGCCGAAGTAATTTAGGTGAGTTTGGCATAGTTTGCTATGGTTACTAGCATTTTTTTGTAATTTAAAAGTGATTGGGTTTAGTTTGTTGCTGTAAAGTGTAGTTGGGGGTGATTTTTGATAGCCGAAGTAATTTAGGTGAGTTTGGCATCGTTTGCTATGGTTAGTAGCATTTTTTTGTAATTTAAAAGTGATTGGGTTTAGTTTGTTGTGGTAAGGGTTAGTTGGTGATGATTTATGGTAGCCGAAGTAATTTAGGTGAGTTTGGCATAGTTTGCTATGGTTAGTAGCATTTTTTTGTAATTTAAAAGTGATTGGGTTTAGTTTGTTGTGGTAAGGGTTATTTGGTGATGATTTAGGGTAGCCGAAGTAATTTAGGTGAGTCAGGCATAGTTTTTTATGATTTGTACACCTATTTTTAAAATTTTAAGATGATATGGTTTGGTTTGTTGTGGTAAGGGATAGTTGGGGGTGATTTAGGTGAGTTTGGCATAGTCTGTTATGATTTGTACACCTTTTTTTGTAATTTTAAAATTATATGGTTTGGTTGGTTGTGGTAAGGGATAGTTGGGGGTGATTTACGGTAGCCGAAGTTATTTAGGTGATTCTGGTATAGTTTGTTAAGATTTTTAGCATTTTTTTTGTAATTTTAAAGTGATTGGGCTTAGTTTTTTGCTGTAAAGTGTAGTTGGGGGTGATTTTTGATAGCCGAAGTAATTTAGGTGAGTTTGCCATAGTTTGCTATGGTTTGTAGATTTTTTTTGTAATTTAAAAGTGATTGGGTTTAGTTTGTTGAGGTAAGGGTTAGTTGGTGATGATTTATGGTAGCCGAAGTAATTTAGGTGAGTTTGGCATAGTTTGCTATGGTTACTAGCATTTTTTTGTAATTTAAAAGAGATTGGGTTTAGTTTGTTGTGGTAAGGGTTACTTGGTGATGATTTAGAGTAGCCGCCGAAGTAATTTGGGTGAGTCTGGCATAGTTTGTTATGATTTGTACACCTTTTTTTATAATTTTAAGATGATATAGATTGGTTTGTTGTGGTAAGGGATAGTTGGGGGTGATTTACGGTAGCCGAAGTAATTTAGGTGAGTCTGGTATAGTTTGTTATGATTTTTAGCATTTTCTTGTAATTTTAAAGTGATTGGGCTTAGTTTGTTGCTGTAATGTGTAGTTGGGGGTGATTTTTGATAGCCGAAGTAATTTAGGTGAGTTTGGCATAGTTTGCTATGGTTTGTAGCATTTTTTTGTAATTTAAAAGTGATTGGTATTAATTTGTTGTGGTAAGGGTTTTTTGGTGATGATTTATGGTAGCCGAAGTAATTTAGGTGCGTTTGGCATAGTTTGCTATGGTTACTAGCATTTTTTTGTAATTTGAAAGTGATTGGGTTTAGTTTGTTGTGGTAAGAGTTAGTTGGTGATGATTTAGAGTAGCCGAAGTAATTTAGGTGAGTCTGGCATAGTTTGTTATGATTTGTACACTTTTTTTTGTAATTTTAAGATGATATGGTTTGGTTTGTTGTGGTAAGGGATAGTTGGGGGTAATTTACGGTAGCCGCAGTAATTTAGATAATTCTGGTATAGTTTGTTATGATTTTTAGAATTTTTTTGTAATTTTAAAGTGATTAGGCTTAGTTTGTTGCTGTAAAGTGTAGTTGGGGGTGATTTTTAATAGCCGAAGTAATTTAGGTGAGTTTGACATAGATTGCTATGGTTAGTAGCATTTTTTTGTAATTTAAAAGTGATTGGGTTTAGTTTGTTGTGGTAAGGGTTAATTGGTGATGATTTATGGTAGCCGAAGTAATTTAGGTGAGTTTGGCATAGTTTGCTATGGTTAGTAGCATTTTTTTGTAATTTAAAAGTGATTGGGTTTAGTTTGTTGTGGTAAGAGTTAGTTGGTGATGATTTAGAGTAGCCGAAGTAATTTAGGTGAGTCTGGCATAGTTTGTTATGATTTGTACACCTTTTTTTGTAATTTTAAGATGATATGGTTTGGTTTGTTGTGGTAAGGGATAGTTGGGGGTAATTTACGGTAGCCGCAGTAATTTAGATGATTCTGGTATAGTTTGTTATGATTTTTAGAATTTTTTTGTAATTTTAAAGTGATTAGGCTTAGTTTGTTGCTGTAAAGTGTAGTTGGGGGTGATTTTTAATAGCCGAAGTAATTTAGGTGAGTTTGACATAGATTGCTATGGTTAGTAGCATTTTTTTGTAATTTAAAAGTGATTGGGTTTAGTTTGTTGTGGTAAGGGTTAGTTGGTGATGATTTATGGTAGCCGAAGTAATTTAGGTGAGTTTGGCATAGTTTGCTATGGTTAGTAGCATTTTTTTGTAATTTAAAAGTGATTGGGTTTAGTTTGTTGTGGTAAGGGTTATTTGGTGATGATTTAAGGTAGCCGAAGTAATTTAGGTGAGTCAGGCATAGTTTGTTATGATTTGTACACCTTTTTTTGAAATTTTAAGATGATATGGTTTGGTTTGTTGTGGTAAGGGATAGTTGGGGGTGATTTACGGTAGCCGAAGTAATTTAGGTGATTCTGGTATAGTTTGTTATGATTTTTAGCATTTTTTTGTAATTTTAAAGTGACTGGGTTTAGTTTGTTGCTGTAAATTGTAGTTGGGGGTGATTTTTGATAGCCGAAGTAATTTAGGTGAGTTTGGCATAGTTTGTTATGATTTGTACACCTTTTTTTGTAATTTTAAAATCATATGGTTTGGTTTGTTGTGGTAAGGGATAGTTGGGGGTGATTTACGGTAGCCGAAGTTATTTAGGTGATTCTGGTATAGTTTGTTATGATTTTTAGCATTTTTTTGTAATTTTAAAGTGATTGGGCTTAGTTTGTTGCTGTAAAGTGTAGTTGGGGGTGATTTTTGATAGCCGAAGTAATTTAGGTGAGTTTGGCATAGTTTGCTATAATTAGTAGCATTTTTTTGTAATTTAAAAGTGATTGGGTTTAGTTTGTTGTGGTAAGGGTTAGTTGGTGATGATTTATGGTAGCCGAAGTAATTTAGGTGAGTTTGGCATAGTTTGTTATGATTTGTACACCTTTTTTTGTAATTTTAAGATGATATAGTTTGGTTTGTTGTGGTAAGGGATAGTTGGGGGTGATTTACGGTAGCCTAAGTAATTTAGGTGATTCTGGTATAGTTTGTTAAGATTTTTAGCATTTTTTTGTAATTTTAAAGTGATTGGGCTTAGTTTTTTGCTGTAAAGAGTAGATGGGGGGTGATTTTTGATAGCCGAACTAATTTAGGTGAGTTTGCCATAGTTTGCTTTGGATAGTAGATTTTTTTTGTAATTTAAAAGTGATTGGGTTTAGTTTGTTGTGGTAAGGGTTAGTTGGTGATGATTTATGGTAGCCGAAGTAATTTAGGTGAGTTTGGCATAGTTTGCTATGGTTACTAGCATTTTTTTGTAATTTAAAAGTGATTGGGTTTAGTTTGTTGCTGTAAAGTGTAGTTGGGGGTGATTTTTGATAGCCGAAGTAATTTAGGTGAGTTTGGCATCGTTTGCTATGGTTAGTAGCATTTTTTTGTAATTTAAAAGTGATTGGGTTTAGTTTGTTGTGGTAAGGGTTAGTTGGTGATGATTTATGGTAGCCGAAGTAATTTAGGTGAGTTTGGCATAGTTTGCTATGGTTAGTAGCATTTTTTTGTAATTTAAAAGTGATTGGGTTTAGTTTGTTGTGGTAAGGGTTATTTGGTGATGATTTAGGGTAGCCGAAGTAATTTAGGTGAGTCAGGCATAGTTTTTTATGATTTGTACACCTATTTTTAAAATTTTAAGATGATATGGTTTGGTTTGTTGTGGTAAGGGATAGTTGGAGGTGATTTAGGTGAGTTTGGCATAGTTTGTTATGATTTGTACACCTTTTTTTGTAATTTTAAAATTATATGGTTTGGTTGGTTGTGGTAAGGGATAGTTGGGGGTGATTTACGGTAGCCGAAGTTATTTATGTGATTCTGGTATAGTTTGTTATGATTTTTAGCATTTTTTTGTAGTTTTAAAGTGATTGGGCTTAGTTTGTTGCTGTAAAGTGTAGTTGGGGGTGATTTATGGTAGCCGAAGTAATTTAGGTGAGTCTGGCATAGTTTGCTATGGTTACTAGCATTTTTTTGTAATTTAAAAGTGATTGGGTTTAGTTTGTTGAGGTAAGGGTTAGTTGGTGATGATTTATGGTAGCCGAAGTAATTTAGGTGAGTTTGGCATAGTTTGCTATGGTTACTAGCATTTTTTTGTAATTTAAAAGAGATTGGGTTTAGTTTGTTGTGGTAAGGGTTACTTGGTGATGATTTAGAGTAGCCGCCGAAGTAATTTGGGTGAGTCTGGCATAGTTTGTTATGATTTGTACACCATTTTTTATAATTTTAAGATGATATAGATTGGTTTGTTGTGGTAAGGGATAGTTGGGGGTGATTTACGGTAGCCGAAGTAATTTAGGTGATTCTGGTATAGTTTGTTAAGATTTTTAGCATTTTTTTTGTAATTTTAAAGTGATTGGGCTTAGTTTTTTGCTGTAAAGTGTAGTTGGGGGTGATTTTTGATAGCCGAAGTAATTTAGGTGAGTTTGCCATAGTTTGCTATGGTTAGTAGATTTTTTTTGTAATTTAAAAGTGATTGGGTTTAGTTTGTTGTGGTAAGGGTTAGTTGGTGATGATTTATGGTAGCCGAAGTAATTTAGGTGAGTTTGGCATAGTTTGCTATGGTTACTAGCATTTTTTTGTACTTTAAAAGTGATTGGGTTTAGTTTGTTGTGGTAAGAGTTAGTTGGTGATGATTTAGAGTAGCCGAAGTAATTTAGGTGAGTCTGGCATAGTTTGTTATGATTTGTACACCTTTTTTTGTAATTTTAAGATGATATGGTTTGGTTTGTTGTGGTAAGGGATAGTTGGGGGTGATTTACGGTAGCCGAAGTAATTTAGGTGAGTCTGGTATAGTTTGTTATGATTTTTAGCATTTTCTTGTAATTTTAAAGTGATTGGGCTTAGTTTGTTGCTGTAAAGTGTAGTTGATGGTGATTTCTGATAGCCGAAGTAATTTAGGTGAGTTTGGCATAGTTTGCTATGGTTTGTAGCATTTTTTTGTAATTTAAAAGTGATTGGTATTAATTTGTTGTGGTAAGGGTTTGTTGGTGATGATTTATGGTAGCCGAAGTAATTTAGGTGCGTTTGGCATAGTTTGCTATGGTTACTAGCATTTTTTTGTAATTTGAAAGTGATTGGGTTTAGTTTGTTGTGGTAAGAGTTAGTTGGTGATGATTTAGAGTAGCCGAAGTAATTTAGGTGAGTCTGGCATAGTTTGTTATGATTTGTACACCTTTTTTTGTAATTTTAAGATGATATGGTTTGGTTTGTTGTGGTAAGGGATAGTTGGGGGTAAATTACGGTAGCCGCAGTAATTTAGATAATTCTGGTATAGTTTGTTATGATTTTTAGAATTTTTTTGTAATTTTAAAGTGATTAGGCTTAGTTTGTTGCTGTAAAGTGTAGTTGGGGGTGATTTTTAATAGCCGAAGTAATTTAGGTGAGTTTGACATAGATTGCTTTGGTTAGTAGCATTTTTTTGTAATTTAAAAGTGATTGGGTTTAGTTTGTTGTGGTAAGGGTTAATTGGTGATGATTTATGGTAGCCGAAGTAATTTAGGTAAGTTTGGCATAGTTTGCTATGGTTAGTAGCATTTTTTTGTAATTTAAAAGTGATTGGGTTTAGTTTGTTGTGGTAAGAGTTAGTTGGTGATGATTTAGAGTAGCCGAAGTAATTTAGGTGAGTCTGGCATAGTTTGTTATGATTTGTACACCTTTTTTTGTAATTTTAAGATGATATGGTTTGGTTTGTTGTGGTAAGGGATAGTTGGGGGTAATTTACGGTAGCCGCAGTAATTTAGATGATTCTGGTATAGTTTGTTATGATTTTTAGAATTTTTTTCTAATTTTAAAGTGATTAGGCTTAGTTTGTTGCTGTAAAGTGTAGTTGGGGGTGATTTTTAATAGCCGAAGTAATTTAGGTGAGTTTGACATAGATTGCTATGGTTAGTAGCATTTTTTTGTAATTTAAAAGTGATTGGGTTTAGTTTGTTGTGGTAAGGGTTAGTTGGTGATGATTTATGGTAGCCGAAGTAATTTAGGTGAGTTTGGCATAGTTTGCTATGGTTACTAGCATTTTTTTGTAATTTAAAAGTGATTGGGTTTAGTTTGTTGCTGTAAAGTGTAGTTGGGGGTGATTTTTGATAGCCGAAGTAATTTAGGTGAGTTTGGCATAGTTTGCTATGGTTACTAGCATTTTTTTGTAATTTAAAAGTGATTGGGTTTAGTTTGTTGCTGTAAAGTGTAGTTGGGGGTGATTTTTGATAGCCGAAGTAATTTAGGTGAATTTGGCATAGTTTGCTATGGTTAGTAGCATTTTTTTGTAATTTAAAAGTGATTGGGTTTAGTTTGTTGTGGTAAGGGTTATTTGGTGATGATTTAAGGTAGCCGAAGTAATTTAGGTGAGTCTGGCATAGTTTGTTATGATTTGTACACCTTTTTTTGAAATTTTAAGATGATATGGTTTGGTTTGTTGTGGTAAGGGATAGTTGGGGGTGATTTACGGTAGCCGAAGTAATTTAGGTGATTCTGGTATAGTTTGTTATGATTTTTAGCATTTTTTTGTAATTTTAAAGTGACTGGGCTTAGTTTGTTGCTGTAAATTGTAGTTGGGGGTGATTTTTGATAGCCGAAGTAATTTAGGTGAGTTTGGCATAGTGTGTTATGATTTGTACACCTTTTTTTGTAATTTTAAAATCATATGGTTTGGTTTGTTGTGGTAAGGGATAGTTGGGGGTGATTTAGGTGAGTTTGGCATAGTTTTTTATGATTTGTACACCTTTTTTTTAAATTTTAAAATCATATGGTTTGGTTGGTTGTGGTAAGGGATAGTTGGGGGTGATTTACGGTAGCCGAAGTTATTTAGGTGATTCTGGTATAGTTTGTTATGATTTTTAGCATTTTTTTGTAATTTTAAAGTGATTGGGCTTAGTTTTTTGCTGTAAATTGTAGTTGGGCGGTGATTTTTGATAGCCGAAGTAATTTAGGTGAGTTTGCCATAGTTTGCTATGGATAGTAGATTTTTTTTGTAATTTAAAAGTGATTGGGTTTAGTTTGTTGTGGTAAGGTTTAGTTGGTGATGATTTATGGTAGCCGAAGTAATTTAGGTGAGTTTGGCATAGTTTGCTATGGTTACTAGCATTTTTTTGTAATTTAAAAGTGATTGGGTTTAGTTTGTTGCTGTAAAGTGTAGTTGGGGGTGATTTTTGATAGCCGAAGTAATTTAGGTGAGTTTGGCATAGTTTGCTATGGTTACTAGCATTTTTTTGTAATTTAAAAGTGTTTGGGTTTAGTTTGTTGTGGTAAGGGTTAGTTGGTGATGATTTAGAGTAGCCGAAGTAATTTAGGTGACTCTGGCAAAGTTTGTTATGATTTGTACACCTTTTTTTGTAATTTTAAGATGATATGGTTTGGTTTGTTGTGGTAAGGGATAGTTGGGGGTGATTTACGGTAGCCGAAGTAATTTAGGTGATTCTG
Organism: Eledona agricola; assembly: GCA_964023215.1. Lineage (NCBI taxonomy): Eukaryota > Metazoa > Arthropoda > Insecta > Coleoptera > Tenebrionidae > Eledona > Eledona agricola. Next base: position 1,940,594 of record CAXIEJ010000140.1, on the reverse strand, counting down.
GTATAGTTTGTTATGATTTTTAGCATTTTTTTGTAATTTTAAAGTGATTGGGCTTAGTTTGTTGCTGTAAAGTGTAGTTGGGGGTGATTTTTGATAGCCGAAGTAATTTAGGTGAGTTTGGCTTAGTTTGCTAATTTTAGTAGCATTTTTTTGTAATTTAAAAGTGATTGAGTTTAGTTTGTTGTGGTAAGGGTTAGTTGGTGATGATTTATGGTAGCCGAAGTAATTTAGGTGAGTTTGGCCTAGTTTGCTATGGTTACTAGCATTTTTTTGTAATTTAAAAGTGATTGGGTTTAGTTTGTTGAGGTAAGGGTTAGTTGGTGATAATTTATGGTAGCCGAAGTAATTTAGGTGAGTTTGGCATAGTTTGCTATGGTTACTAGCATTTTTTTGTAATTTAAAAGTGATTGAGTTTAGTTTGTTGTGGTAAGGGTTAGTTGGTGATGATTTATGGTAGCCGAAGTAATTTAGGTGAGTTTGGCCTAGTTTGCTATGGTTACTAGCATTTTTTTGTAATTTAAAAGTGATTGGGTTTAGTTTGTTGTGGTAAGGTTTAGTTGGTGATGATTTATGGTAGCCGAAGTAATTTAGGTGAGTTTGGCATAGTTTGCTATGGTTACTAGCATTTTTTTGTAATTTAAAAGTGATTGGGTTTAGTTTGTTGCTGTAAAGTGTAGTTGGGGGTGATTTTTGATAGCCGAAGTAATTTAGGTGAGTTTGGCATAGTTTGCTATGGTTACTAGCATTTTTTTGTAATTTAAAAGTGTTTGGGTTTAGTTTGTTGTGGTAAGGGTTAGTTGGTGATGATTTAGAGTAGCCGAAGTAATTTAGGTGACTCTGGCAAAGTTTGTTATGATTTGTACACCTTTTTTTGTAATTTTAAGATGATATGGTTTGGTTTGTTGTGGTAAGGGATAGTTGGGGGTGATTTACGGTAGCCGAAGTAATTTAGGTGATTCTGGTATAGTTTGTTATGATTTTTAGCATTTTTTTGTAATTTTAAAGTGATTGGGCTTAGTTTGTTGCTGTAAAGTGTAGTTGGGGGTGATTTTTGATAGCCGAAGTAATTTAGGTGAGTTTGGCTTAGTTTGCTAATTTTAGTAGCATTTTTTTGTAATTTAAAAGTGATTGAGTTTAGTTTGTTGTGGTAAGGGTTAGTTGGTGATGATTTATGGTAGCCGAAGTAATTTAGGTGAGTTTGGCCTAGTTTGCTATGGTTACTAGCATTTTTTTGTAATTTAAAAGTGATTGGGTTTAGTTTGTTGAGGTAAGGGTTAGTTGGTGATAATTTATGGTAGCCGAAGTAATTTAGGTGAGTTTGGCATAGTTTGCTATGGTTACTAGCATTTTTTTGTAATTTAAAAGTGATTGGGTTTAGTTTGTTGTGGTAAGGGTTACTTGGTGATGATTTAGAGTAGCCGCCGAAGTAATTTAGGTGAGTCTGGCATAGTTTGTTATGATTTGTACACCTTTTTTTGTAATTTTAAGATGATATAGTTTGGTTTGTTGTGGTAAGGGATAGTTGGGGGTGATTTACGGTAGCCGAAGTAATTTAGGTGATTCTGGTATAGTTTGTTATGATTTTTAGCATTTTTTTGTAATTTTAAAGTGATTGGGCTTAGTTTGTTGCTGTAAAGTGTAGTTGGGGGTGATTTTTGATAGCCGAAGTAATTTAGGTGAGTTTGGCTTAGTTTGCTAATTTTAGTAGCATTTTTTTGTAATTTAAAAGTGATTGAGTTTAGTTTGTTGTGGTAAGGGTTAGTTGGTGATGATTTATGGTAGCCGAAGTAATTTAGGTGAGTTTGGCCTAGTTTGCTATGGTTACTAGCATTTTTTTGTAATTTAAAAGTGATTGGGTTTAGTTTGTTGAGGTAAGGGTTAGTTGGTGATAATTTATGGTAGCCGAAGTAATTTAGGTGAGTTTGGCATAGTTTGCTATGGTTACTAGCATTTTTTTGTAATTTAAAAGTGATTGAGTTTAGTTTGTTGTGGTAAGGGTTAGTTGGTGATGATTTATGGTAGCCGAAGTAATTTAGGTGAGTTTGGCCTAGTTTGCTATGGTTACTAGCATTTTTTTGTAATTTAAAAGTGATTGGGTTTAGTTTGTTGTGGTAAGGTTTAGTTGGTGATGATTTATGGTAGCCGAAGTAATTTAGGTGAGTTTGGCATAGTTTGCTATGGTTACTAGCATTTTTTTGTAATTTAAAAGTGATTGGGTTTAGTTTGTTGCTGTAAAGTGTAGTTGGGGGTGATTTTTGATAGCCGAAGTAATTTAGGTGAGTTTGGCATAGTTTGCTATGGTTACTAGCATTTTTTTGTAATTTAAAAGTGTTTGGGTTTAGTTTGTTGTGGTAAGGGTTAGTTGGTGATGATTTAGAGTAGCCGAAGTAATTTAGGTGACTCTGGCAAAGTTTGTTATGATTTGTACACCTTTTTTTGTAATTTTAAGATGATATGGTTTGGTTTGTTGTGGTAAGGGATAGTTGGGGGTGATTTACGGTAGCCGAAGTAATTTAGGTGATTCTGGTATAGTTTGTTATGATTTTTAGCATTTTTTTGTAATTTTAAAGTGATTGGGCTTAGTTTGTTGCTGTAAAGTGTAGTTGGGGGTGATTTTTGATAGCCGAAGTAATTTAGGTGAGTTTGGCTTAGTTTGCTAATTTTAGTAGCATTTTTTTGTAATTTAAAAGTGATTGAGTTTAGTTTGTTGTGGTAAGGGTTAGTTGGTGATGATTTATGGTAGCCGAAGTAATTTAGGTGAGTTTGGCCTAGTTTGCTATGGTTACTAGCATTTTTTTGTAATTTAAAAGTGATTGGGTTTAGTTTGTTGAGGTAAGGGTTAGTTGGTGATAATTTATGGTAGCCGAAGTAATTTAGGTGAGTTTGGCATAGTTTGCTATGGTTACTAGCATTTTTTTGTAATTTAAAAGTGATTGGGTTTAGTTTGTTGTGGTAAGGGTTACTTGGTGATGATTTAGAGTAGCCGCCGAAGTAATTTAGGTGAGTCTGGCATAGTTTGTTATGATTTGTACACCTTTTTTTGTAATTTTAAGATGATATAGTTTGGTTTGTTGTGGTAAGGGATAGTTGGGGGTGATTTACGGTAGCCGAAGTAATTTAGGTGATTCTGGTATAGTTTGTTAAGATTTTTAGCATTTTTTTGTAATTTTAAAGTGATTGGGCTTAGTTTTTTGCTGTAAAGTGTAGTTGGGGGGTGATTTTTGATAGCCGAAGTAATTTAGGTGAGTTTGCCATAGTTTGCTATGGTTAGTAGAATTTTTTTGTAATTTAAAAGTGATTGGGTTTAGTTTGTTGTGGTAAGGGTTAGTTGGTGATGATTTATGGTAGCCGAAGTAATTTAGGTGAGTTTGGCATAGTTTGCTATGGTTACTAACATTTTTTTGTAATTTAAAATTGATTGGGTTTAGTTTGTTGTGGTAAGGGATAGTTGGTGATGATTTAGAGTAGCCGAAGTAATTTAGGTGAGTCTGGCATAGTTTGTTATGATTTGTACACCTTTTTTTGTAATTTTAAAATGATATGGTTTGGTTTGTTGTGGTAAGGGATAGTTGGGGGTGATTTACGGCAGCCGAAGTAATTTAGGTGATTCTGGTTTAGTTTGTTATGATTTTTAGCATTTTTTTGTAATTTTAAAGTGATTGGGCTTAGTTTGTTGCTGTAAAGTGTAGTTGGGGGTGATTTTTGATAGCCGAAGTAATTTAGGTGAGTTTGGCATAGTTTGCTATGGTTAGTAGCATTTTTTTGTAAATTAAAAGTGATTGGGTTTAGTTTGTTGTGGTAAGGGTTAGTTGGTGATGATTTATGGTAGCCGAAGTAATTTAGGTGAGTTTGGCATAGTTTGCTATGGTTACTAGCATTTTTCTGTAATTCAAAAGTGATTGGGTTTAGTTTGTTATGGTAAGGGTTAGTTGGTGATGATTTAGAGTAGCCGAAGTAATTTAGGTGAGTCTGGCATAGTTTGTTATGATTTGTACAACTTTTTTTGTAATTTTAAGATGATATAGTTTGGTTTGTTGTGGTAAGGGATAGTTGGGGGTGATTTACGGTAGCCGAAGTAATTTAGGTGATTCTGGTATAGTTTGTTATGATTTTTAGCATTTTTTTTTGTAATTTTAAAGTGATTCGGCTTAGTTTGTTGCTGTAAAGTGTAGTTGGGGGTGATTTTTGAGAGCCGAAGTAATTTAGGTGAGTTTGGCATAGTTTGCTATGGTTAGTAGCATTTTTTTGTAATTTAAAAGTGATTGGGTTTAGTTTGTTGTGGTAAGGGTTAGTTGGTGATGATTTATGGTAGCCGAAGTAATTTAGGTGAGTTTGGCATAGTTTGCTTTGGTTACTAGCATTTTTTTGTAATTTAAAAGTGATTGGGTTTAGTTTGTTGTGGTAAGGGTTAGTTGGTGGTGATTTAGAGTAGCCGAAGTAATTTAGGTGAGTCTGGCATAGTTTGTTATGATTTGTACACTTTTTTTTGTAATTTTAAGATGATATGGTTTGGTTTGTTGTGGTAAGTGATAGTTGGGGGTGATTTACGGTAGCCGCAGAAATTTAGGTGATTCTGGTATAGTTTGTTATGATTTTTAGCATTTTTTTGTAATTTTAAGGTGATTAGGCTTTGTTTGTTGCTGTAAAGTATAGTTGGGGGTGATTTTTGATAGCCGAAGTAATTTAGGTGAGTTTGACATAGTTTGCTACTAGCTGAATGTACCCGGCGTTGCCCGGACGTAGATTAAATAAACGCAGTGTTGACAAAAGTGGTGTATTTGTGATGTAGACTAATCGACATTATAATACAATTAAACAGGAATGCTCTACTTTTCCAATCACAAAATAAACAAATTTGCTGAAATTAACCTGCATTGCCAGGACCGGGTACTTCAATATGATTTGGAAAATGACGATAATTTCGTTTCTGGGTGCAAGCTCCTTTTTTTTCACTCTTTTTCACTCTTCAAGAGAAGGAGAGTTGACAGAGAAGCTGAACTATTCCAAATTATTCCCATTTAGTTCTCTAACAACGTTAAAGAATGTCGTCGAAGAATGTTGAAATATATAAATAAATAATTTCACACCATAAAAACGATGTATTTGGTGTAGTTTCGGATGATAAGGTTTTTTTGGGGATTGTTTTGAATGGTTATTGATGGTTGGCGGGGTTTCGCTTTGGTGGATTAAACGAAACTTTTGGTAATTTTAATGCGATTGGGTTTAGTTTGGCTTGGTAAGAAGTGGTTGGGGTGATATAGCGTAAGTCGAAGTAATTTATGCGAGTTTAGCGTAGTTTGCTTGTAATTCGTAATTTTTTTACATTTTAGGTTGATGTGGGGTAGTTTGGAATGGCAAGTGTATGATTTTTGAGAGAAGTTTGGAATGGTACATTATGTTTAGGGGTGTTTAACGTATTCAGGTAAAATATACAGAAAATTTGGTAATTTTAAAATGAACAATTATAGTGCGAACCTCTTGAGCTCTATTTTCGGTAATAAAATGCAATAGGAAAGATAGTAAAAAAGACTATTTCCATCACTTTTCAGAGGAATTATACGTGGTGGTATTTGTACCCCGCTTACTATTCCTCCATCTTAGTTATAAATAATGCAGAACAATAATGAACACAATGTACATAAAATAAATAGTGTAAATCGTGTATAAGCACACATTACTTATGATGTCAGTGAAATCCGGTAAAACTGCAAATTTCGGATTTTGGCCGGAGCAGGTTTGGTGAAGATCAAATACATCACTATCATTAAATGAACGTAAAAATTAGCGTACGGTATATAAGTGGAGTCCGGTACAACGATGGTAATTTTTCGAAAATCGATTGGGGAGATATTTACTTAACGTCAAGAACAAATCGGGAATATTATATTAAAAAAATGTATTTAATAGCGATAGAACTTCGAATACTGATGCGTCGCCTCGACCTTAGCGACGTTGAGTACCAGCGTTCCAGACGTTGAAGCAGCAATTTTAACAATTATATTAGGTGCACGTGCCTAGTGCGTATTAAAAGAATTTGGATTACCAAATAATACTCGCGCAGGTGTACTCGACTGGCCCGTCATAATTTGCACAAAATGAATTAACATACTAAAGTAAATAAATATTTTGACGGGAATGTGGTAGGTGTAAAAATCTTATTCGGCCTCTCCGACAAACTAACACTTGTTTACATTAACATGCATGCCTTCATGAACTTGTGACGAATTACAAACAAATATCTAAATTTCAAGTGTTCCATGTCAGTCTGAACTTATTACACAGTGATATTTTCACATTCAGGCGCCCTAAATTATTTTGCCGTTGATTTATAAAGTTTCCCTGGAAGGAGAGTAGTCAGCAGGGGGCTCGTCAAGTATGGCAGGGTTGGCAGTGCCCCTCCAAATATAAATTTACTATCGAACACAAAAATAGTTCTGTAATTCAGTTGCAGAATTATGTATTTTTCAGATATTTTCACGAAAATTTAGCGCTTACACCGCCACTGGTATGAATGTCAGTGATATCTGGTACATACAACGGTTAAAATTTCGGGGCAAATTTGGTGAAAAACAAATACACCACTATCATTAACTAAACGTAAAAATTAGCGTACAAATATAAGTGGAGTCCGGTCCGATGCTGATAATTTTTCGAAAATTGATTGGGGGCAGATTTGGTTAACGCGAGGATCAAATGTTAAATTAAAATACTTTATTTGATAGCGGTAGACCTTCGAACACTGATGCGTCGCCTCATCGAATTTGGCGACTTTGCGAACAGTTTCCGACGCTGGAGCAGCAATTTTCACAATTGTAGTTGTGTTAAAATTAAACACCGCGATCGAGTACTGCTCCACACGCTGAACCAGCAATTCTCGAATTCTAAGAAACGATAAGAAAGGCTTAACCAACGCTTGGTATGTGCGAATTTCTGCATAGACACTCAATCAAACTAAATCGAGCATCGCCTTTTCACGTTTCTGACCTTGCCCTTGACGTGGCAGGCTCCAGCTGCTTCAATAATGTAAAAATCTTATTCGGCCTCTCCAATAAACTCACATTTGTTTACATTAACACGCATTCCCTCATGGACTTGTGACGAATTACAAACAAATATTTCAACTTCAAGTGTTCCATTTAATTTCGTTTCTGGTTGCAAGCTCCTTTCTTTTCACTCTGGTCCGTCTAAACTTATTACACAGAGTTATATTTTCAAATCCAGGCGCCCTAAAGAATTTTGTCGTTGTTTTCAAAAGTTTCAAGAGAAGGAGAGTTGACATAGAAGCTAAATTATTCCAAATTATTCCCATTTAGTTCTCTGACAACGTTAAAGACAATGTTGAAATATATAAATACAAAATTTTACACCATAAAAACGAAGTATTTAGGAATTATGTATAAAAAAAGCCGAAGTTATTCTTCGCTCTTGAGCTCTATTTCCGGTATTAAAAATGCAATAGGAAGGATAGTAAGAAAGACTATTTCCATCACTTTTCACGGGAATTATACGTGGTGGTATTTGTTCTCCGCTTACTATTAGATTTTCAAACTGCTCCATCTTAGTTATAAATAATGCAGAACAATAATGAACGCAATGTACGTAAAATAAATAGTGTAAATAAATCGTGTATAAGCATACAATACTTAAGCGTATGATGTCAGTGAAAATTTCGGATTTCGGCCGGAGCAGGTTTGGTGAAGAACAAATACACCACTATCATTAACTGAACGTAAAAATTAGCGTACGAAAATAAGTGAAGTCCCGTCCGACGCTGGAAATTTTTCGAAAATCGATTGGGGAGAGTTTTGGTTAACGGCAAGAACTAATCGGGAATATTATATTAAAATAATTTACTTAATAGCGATAGAACTTTGAATACCGATGCGTCGCCTCGACCTTGGCGACGTTGAGTACCAGCGATCCAGATGCTGAAGCAGCAATTTTCACAATTATATGAGGTGCACGTGCCTAGTGCGTATAAAAACAATTTGGATAACAAAAGAGATTAATTTGTATGTACCAAATAATACTCGCACAGGTGTACTTGTATGGCCCGTCATAATTTTCACAAAATCAATTTAAGAAATTAACATTCTAAAGTAAATAAATATTTTGACAGGAATGTTAAAAATCTTATTTGGTCTCTCCGACAAACTAACACTTGTTTACATTAACATGCATTCCTTCATGGACCTGTGACGAATTACAAACAAATATCGAAATTTCAAGTGTTCCATATCAGTCTGAACTTATTACACAGTGATATTTTCACATTATTTTGACGTTGATTTATAAAGTTTCCCTGGAAGGAGAGTAGTCAGAAGGTGCCTCGTCAGGGGTGGCAGGGTTGGCAGTGCCACTCCAAGTATAAATTTACTATCGAACAAAAAGATAGTTCTGATTCAATTGCAGAATTTCGAATTTTTCAGATATTTTTACGAAACTCTAGCGCTTACACCGCCTTTATACCTCTTTAAAGTTAAAAACCATAGAGCTGTTTATACAAATGCACGCATGTTGAAAAGGTAGGGCTTGCCCCGTCAGCGTGTTGCAATTCAGAAATACGTTTATGTTTGCATCTCAACTGGAACAAATATTTATTGGAAGGTGGAAGAGAATCAAAATAGGTATCAGCATATTTAATATTCAGAATAACGACTATTAGTCGGAACAATACATTTTATGTGCAGATATTTATTAATATTTTATGATTTAATACGATAAGGCATTTATAAATAACACAACCAAATAGAAGATTTTGATTGAAAACGATTATTAATTTATGGTAGCCGAAGTAACTTAAGTGAGTTTGGCATAGCTTGCTATGTTTTGTAGCATTTTTGTAATTTTAAAGTGATTAGGCTAATTTTGGGGCGGTAAGGGGTAGTTGGGGGTGATTTATGGTAGCCGAAGTAATTTAGGTGAGTTTGGAATAGTTTTCTATGGTTTGTAGCATTTTTTGTAATTTTAAAGTGATTGGTCTTAGTTTGGGGTGGTAAGGGGTAGTTGGGGTTGATTTATGGTAGCCGAAGTAATTCAGGTGAGTTTGAGATAGTTTGCTATGGCTTGTAGCATTTTTCGTAATTTTAAAGTGATTGCGCTTATTTTGGGGTGGTAAGGGGTAGTTGGGGGTGATTTATGGTAGCCGATGTAATTTAGATGAGTTAGGCATAGTTTGCTATGGTTTGTAGCATTTTTTGTAATTTTAAAGTGATTGGGCTTATTTTGGGGTGGTAAGGGGTAGTTGGGGGTGATTTATGGTAGCCGAAGTAATTTAGGTGAGTTAGGCATAGTTTGCTATGATTTGTTGAATATTTTGTAATTTTAAAGTGATTGGGCTTATTTTGGGGTTGTAAGGGGTAGTTCGGGGTGATTTATGGTAGCCGAAGTAATTTAGGGGAGTTTGGCATAGTTTGCTACGGTTTGTAGAATTTTTTTGTAATTTTAAAGTGATTGAGCCTATTTTGGGGTGGTAAGGGGTAGTTGGGGGTGATTTATAGAAGCCAAAGTAATTTAAGTGAGTTTGGCATAGTTTGCTATGGTTTGTAGCATTTTTTGTAATTTTAAAGTGATTGGGCTTATTTTGGGGTGGTAAAGGGTAGTTGGGGGTGATTTATGGTAGCCGAAGTAATTTAGGTGAGTTAGGCATAGTTTGCTATGATTTGTTGAATATTTTGTAATTTTAAAGTGATTGGGTTTATTTTGGGGTTGTAAAGGGTAGTTCGCGGTGATTTATGGTAGCCGAAGTAATTTGGGGGAGTTTGGCATAGTTTGCTATGGTTTGTAGCATTTTTTATAATTTTAAAGTGATTGGGCTTATTTTGGAGTAGTAAGGGGTAGTTGGGGGTGATTTATGTTAGCCGAAGTAATTTAGGTGAGTTAGGCATAGTTTGCTATGGTTTGTAGCATTTTTTGTAATTTTAAAGTGATTGGGATGAGTTAGGGGTGGTAAGGGGTAGTTGGGGGTGATTTATGATAGCCGAAGTAATTTAAGTGAGTTTGGCATAGTTTGCTATGGTTTGTAGCATTTTTTATAATTTTAAAGTGATTGGGCTTATTTTGGGGTAGTAAGGGGTAGTTGGGGGTGATTTATGTTAGCCGAAGTAATTTAGGTGAGTTAGGCATAGTTTGCTATGGTTTGTAGCATTTTTTGTAATTTTAAAGTTATTGGGCTTATTTTGGGGCGGTAAGGGGTAGTTGGGGGTGATTTATGGTAGCCGAAGTAATTTAGGTGAGTTAGGCATAGTTTTCTATGGTTTGTAGCATTTTTTTGTAATTTTAAAGTGATTGGGCTTATTTTGGGGTAGTAAGGGGTTGTTGGGGGTGATTTATGTTAGCCGAAGTAATTTAGGTGAGTTAGGCATAGTTTGCTATGGTTTGTAGCATTTTTTTGTAATTTTAAAGTGATTGGGTTTAGTTTGTGGTTGGTAAGGGGTAGTTGGGGGTGATTTATGGTAGCCGCAGTAATTTAAGTGAGTTTGGCATAGTTTGCTATGATTTGTAGCATTTTTTGTAATTTTAAAGTGATTGGGATGAGTTAGGGGTGGCAAGGGGTAGTTGGGGGTGATTTATGATAGCCGAAGTAATTTAAGTGAGTTTGGCATAGTTTGGTATGGTTTGTAGAATTTTTGTAATTTTAAAGTGATTGGGCTTATTTTGGGGTTGTAAGGGGTAGTTGGGGGTGATTTATGGTAGCCGAAGTAATTTAGGGGAGTTTGGCACAATTTGCTACGGTTTGTAGAATTTTTTTGTAATTTTAAAGTGATTGAGCCTATTTTGGGGAGGTAAGGGGTAGTTGGGGGTGATTAATGGAAGCCGAAGTAATTTAGATGAGTTTGGCATAGTTTGATATTGCTTGTAACATTTTTTGTAATTTTAAAGTGATTGGGCTGAGTTTGGGGTGGTAAGGGGTAGTTGGGGGTGATTTATGGTAGCCGAAGTAATTTAGGTGAGTTGGGGATAGTTTGCTCTGATTTGTGTCATTTTGTTTTATTTTAAAGTGATTGGAGTTACTTGGGGTTGCTACAGGGTGGTAAGGGATGATTTAAGATAACGGATCTAATTTATGTCAGTTTGGCTTAGTTCGGGAATTTTTTGGGGTTGATTTAGTAAAGTTTGCAGTGGTAAGAGATATTTGAGGATGTTTAATGTTGACGGATTAAATTTGGAGTGATTTTATAATTTTTAATTGAGTCACGGATCGACATTATAATTGAAATCAAAATTATAATTGAAATATCGGCGGCCTCGCTAGGTACGGCAAAAGTATGATCACGAAAGCAGAAACTCGTGAGTGCTTTTAATGTAAACCGGTCGCCCGTCGTCGAAATTGTTTTGGCTAGATACGTGCTTCTAACATAAACACGGTCTCCGCGATCGGATCATTTTTTGTTTATTTTAGCCGGTTTTTATTGAATTACAAAGGAACCGGGCCGAATTTCGCAAAATCCCTTCTTAGTGTTCACTTTCGGCACATGATACACCCGTGTCTAAAATTTCAAGTCGCCAGCCCTCACGGTTTGGGCTGTGGGTTGTCGGTGAATCAGTGAATGTGTAGATGTGTAGATGAGTGTGTCAGTGAGGACACTTCGCTTTATATATATAGATGGTTAGTAGCATTTTTTTGTAATTTAAAAGTGATTGGGTTTAGTTTGTTGTGGTAAGGGTTAGTTGGTGATGATTTATGGTAGCCGAAGTAATTTAGGTGAGTTTGGCATAGTTTGCTTTGGTTACTAGCATTTTTTTGTAATTTAAAAGTGATTGGGTTTAGTTTGTTGTGGTAATGGTTATTTGGTGATGATTTAGAGTAGCCGAAGTAATTTAGGTGAGTCTGGCATAGTTTGTTATGATTTGTACACCTTTTTTGTAATTTTAAGATGATATGGTTTGGTTTGTTGTGGTAAGGGATAGTTGGGGGTGATTTACGGTAGCCGAAGTAATTTAGGTGATTCTGGTATAGTTTGTTATGATTTTTAGCATTTTTTTGTAATTTTAAAGTGATTGGGCTTAGTTTGTTGCTGTAAAGTGTAGTTGGGGGTGATTTTTGATAGCCGAAGTAATTTAGGTGAGTTTGGCATAGTTTGCTAATTTTAGTAGCATTTTTTTGTAATTTAAAAGTGATTGGGTTTAGTTTGTTGTGGTAAGGGTTAGTTGGTGATGATTTATGGTAGCCGAAGTAATTTAGGTGAGTTTGGCATAGTTTGCTATGGTTACTAGCATTTTTTTGTAATTTAAAAGTGATTGGGTTTAGTTTGTTGTGGTAAGGGATAGTTGGTGATGATTTAGAGTAGCCGAAGTAATTTAGGTGAGTCTGGCATAGTTTGTTATGATTTGTACACCTTTTTTTGTAATTTTAAGATGATATGGTTTGGTTTGTTGTGGTAAGGGATAGTTGGGGGTGATTTACGGCAGCCGAAGTAATTTAGGTGATTCTGGTTTAGTTTGTTATGATTTTTAGCATTTTTTTGTAATTTTAAAGTGATTGGGCTTAGTTTGTTGCTGTAAAGTGTAGTTGGGGGTGATTTTTGATAGCCGAAGTAATTTAGGTGAGTTTGGCATAGTTTGCTATGGTTAGTAGCATTTTTTTGTAAATTAAAAGTGATTGGGTTTAGTTTGTTGTGGTAAGGGTTAGTTGGTGATGATTTATGGTAGCCGAAGTAATTTAGGTGAGTTTGGCATAGTTTGCTTTGGTTACTAGCATTTTTTTGTAATTTAAAAGTGATTGGGTTTAGTTTGTTGTGGTAAGGGTTAGTTGGTGGTGATTTAGAGTAGCCGAAGTAATTTAGGTGAGTCTGGCATAGTTTGTTATGATTTGTACACTTTTTTTTGTAATTTTAAGATGATATGGTTTGGTTTGTTGTGGTAAGTGATAGTTGGGGGTGATTTACGGTAGCCGCAGAAATTTAGGTGATTCTGGTATAGTTTGTTATGATTTTTAGCATTTTTTTGTAATTTTAAAGTGATTGGGCTTAGTTTGTTGCGGTAAAGTGTAGTTGGGGGTGATTTTTGATAGCCGAAGTAATTTAGGTGAGTTTGGCATAGTTTGCTATGGTTAATAGCATTTTTTGTAATTTAAAAGTGATTGGGTTTAGTTTGTTGAGGTAAGGGTTAGTTGGTGATGATTTAGAGTAGCCGAAGTAATTTAGGTGAGTCTGGCATAGTTTGTTATGATTTGTACACCTTTTTTTGTAATTTTAAGATGATATGGTTTGGTTTGTTGTGGTAAGGGTTAGTTAGAGGTGATTTACGGTAGCCGAAGTAATTTAGGTGATTCTGGTTTAGTTTGTTATGATTTTTAGCATTTTTTTGTAATTTTAAAGTGATTGGGCTTAGTTTGTTGCTGTAAAGTGTAGTTGGGGGTGATTTTTGATAGCCGAAGTAATTTAGGTGAGTTTGGCATAGTTTGCTATGGTTAGTAGCCTTTTTTTTGTAAATTAAAGGTGATTGGGTTTAGTTTGTTGTGGTAAGGGTTAGTTGGTGATGATTTATGGTAGCCGAAGTAATTTAGGTGAGTTTGGCATAGTTTGCTATGGTTACTAGCATTTTTTTGTAATTTAAAAGTGATTGAGTTTAGTTTGTTGTGGTAAGGGTTAGTTGGTGATGATTTAGAGTAGCCGAAGTAATTTAGGTGAGTCTGGCATAGTTTGTTATGATTTGTACACCTTTTTTTGTAATTTTAAGATGATATAGTTTGGTTTGTTGTGGTAAGAGATAGTTGGGGGTGATTTACGGTAGCCGAAGTAATTTAGGTGATTCTGGTATAGTTTGTTATGATTTTTAGCATTTTTTTGTAATTTTAAAGTGATTGGGCTTAGTTTGTTGCTGTAAAGTGTAATTGGGGGTAATTTTTGATAGCCGAAGTAATTTAGGTGAGTTTGGCATAGTTTGCTATGGTTAGTAGCATTTTTTTGTAATTTAAAAGTGATTGGGTTTAGTTTGTTGTGGTAAGGGTTAGTTGGTGATGATTTATGGTAGCCGAAGTAATTTAGGTGAGTTTGGCATAGTTTGCTATGGTTACTAGCATTTTTTTGTAATTTAAAAGTGATTGGGTTTAGTTTGTTGTGGTAAGGGTTAGTTGGTGATGATTTAGAGTAGCCGAAGTAATTTAGGTGAGTCTGGCATAGTTTGTAATGATTTGTACACCTTTTTTTGTAATTTTAAGGTGATATGGTTTGGTTTGTTGTGGTAAGGGATAGTTGGGGGTGATTTACGGTAGCCGAAGTAATTTAGGTGATTCTGGTATAGTTTGTTAGGATTTTTAGCATTTTTTTGTAATTTTAAAGTGATTGGGCTTAGTTTGTTGCTGTAAAGTTTCGTTGGGGGTGATTTTTGATAGCCGAAGTAATTTAGGTGAGTTTGGCATAGTTTGCTATGGTTAGTAGCATTTTTTTGTAATTTAAAAGTGATTGGGTTTAGTTTGTTGTGGTAAGGGTTACTTGGTGATGATTTAGAGTAGCCGCCGAAGTAATTTAGGTGAGTCTGGCATAGTTTGTTATGATTTGTACACCTTTTTTTGTAATTTTAAGATGATATTGTTTGGTTTGTTGTGGTAAGGGATAGTTGGGGGTGATTTACGGTAGCCGAAGTAATTTAGGTGATTCTGGTATAGTTTGTTAAGATTTTTAGCAATTTTTTGTAATTTTAAAGTGATTGGGCTTAGTTTTTTGCTGTAAAGTGTAGTTGGGGGGTGATTTTTGATAGCCGAAGTAATTTAGGTGAGTTTGCCATAGTTTGCTATGGTTAGTAGAATTTTTTTGTAATTTAAAATTGATTGGGTTTAGTTTGTTGTGGTAAGGGTTAGTTGGTGATGATTTATGGTAGCCGAAGTAATTTAGGTGAGTTTGGCATAGTTTGCTATGGTTACTAGCATTTTTTTGTAATTTAAAAGTGATTGGGTTTAGTTTGTTGTGGTAAGGGATAGTTGGTGATGATTTAGAGTAGCCGAAGTAATTTAGGTGAGTCTGGCATAGTTTGTTATGATTTGTACACCTTTTTTTGTAATTTTAAGATGAAATGATTTGGTTTGTTGTGGTAAGGGTTAGTTGGAGGTGATTTACGGTAGCCGAAGTAATTTAGGTGATTCTGGTTTAGTTTGTTATGATTTTTAGCATTTTTTTGTAATTTTAAAGTGATTGGGCTTAGTTTGTTGCTGTAAAGTGTAGTTGGGGGTGATTTTTGATAGCCGAAGTAATTTAGGTGAGTTTGGCATAGTTTGCTATGGTTAGTAGCCTTTTTTTTGTAAATTAAAGGTGATTGCGTTTAGTTTGTTGTGGTAAGGGTTAGTTGGTGATGATTTATGGTAGCCGAAGTAATTTAGGTGAGTTTGGCATAGTTTGCTATGGTTACTAGCATTTTTTGTAATTTAAAAGTGATTGGGTTTAGTTTGTTGTGGTAAGGGTTAGTTGGTGATAATTTAGAGTAGCCGAAGTAATTTAGGTGAGTCTGGCATAGTTTGTAATGATTTGTACACCTTTTTTTGTAATTTTAAGGTGATATGGTTTGGTTTGTTGTGGTAAGGGATAGTTGGGGGTGATTTACGGTAGCCGAAGTAATTTAGGTGATTCTGGTATAGTTTGTTATGATTTTTAGCATTTTTTTGTAATTTTAAAGTGATTGGGCTTAGTTTGTTGCTGTAGAGTGTAGTTGGGGGTGATTTTTGATAGCCGAAGTAATTTAGGTGAGTTTGGCATAGTTTGCTATGGTTAGTAGCATTTTTTTGTAAATTAAAAGTGATTGGATTTAGTTTGTTGTGGTAAGGGTTAATTGGTGATAATTTATCGTAGCCGAAGTAATTTAGGTGAGTCTGGCATAGTTTGCTATGGTTACTAGCATTTTTTTGTAATTTAAAAGTGATTGGGTTTAGTTTGTTGTGGTAAGAGTTAGTTGGTGATGATTTAGAGTAGCCGAAGTAATTTAGGTGAGTCTGGCATAGTTTGTTATCATTTGTACACCTTTTTTGTAATTTTAAGATGATATGGTTTGGTTTGTTGTGGTAAGGGATAGTTGGGGGTGATTTACAGTAGCCGAAGTAATTTAGGTGAGTCTGGTATAGTTTGTTATGATTTTTAGCATTTTTCTGTAATTTTAAAGTGATTGGGCTTAGTTTGTTGCTGTAAAGTGTAGTTAGGGGTGATTTTTGAGAGCCGAAGTAATTTAGGTGAGTTTGGCATAGCTTGCTATGGTTAGTAGCATTTTTTTGTAATTTAAAAGTGATTGGGTTTAGTTTGTTGTGGTAAGGGTTAGTTGGTGATGATTTATGGTAGCCGAAGTAATTTAGGTGAGTTTGGCATAGTTTGCTAGGGTTACTAGCATTTTTTTGTAATTTAAAAGTGATTGGGTTTAGTTTGTTGTGGTAAGGGTTAGTTGGTGGTGATTTAGAGTAGCCGAAGTAATTTAGGTGAGTCTGGCATAGTTTGTTATGATTTGTACACCTTTTTTTGTAATTTTAAGATGATATGGTTTGGTTTGTTGTGGTAAGGGATAGTTATGGGTGATTTACGGTAGCCGCAATAATTTAGGTGATTCTGGTATAGTTTGTTATGATTTTTAGCATTTTTTTGTAATTTTAAAGTGATTAGGCTTTGTTTGTTGCTGTAAAGTGTAGTTGGGGGTGATTTTTGATAGCCGAAGTAATTTAGATGAGTTTGACATAGTTTGCTATGGTTAGTAGTTTTTTTTTGTAATTTAAAAGTGATTGGGTTTAGTTTGTTGTGGTAAGGGTTATTTGGTGATGATTTAGGGTAGCCGAAGTAATTTAGGTGAGTCAGGCATAGTTTTTTATGATTTGTACACCTTTTTTTTAAATTATAAGATGATATGGTTTGGTTTGTTGTGGTAAGGGATAGTTGGGGGTGATTTACGGTAGCCGAAGTAATTTAGGTGATTCTGGTATAGTTTGTTATGATTTTTTGCATTTTTTTGTAATTTTAAAGTGACTGGGCTTAGTTTCTTGCTGTAAATTGTAGTTGGGGGTGATTTTTTATAGCCGAAGTAATTTAGGTGAGTTTGGCATAGTTTGCTATGGTTACTAGCATTTTTTTGTAATTTAAAAGTGATTGTGTTTAGTTTGTTGTGGTAAGGGTTAGTTGGTGATGATTTAGAGTAGCCGAAGTAATTTAGGTGAGTCTGGCATAGTTTGTTATGATTTGTACACCTTTTTTTGTAATTTTAAGATGATATAGTTTGGTTTGTTGTGGTAAGGGATAGTTGGGGGTGATTTACGGTAGCCGAAGTAATTTAGGTGATTCTGGTATAGTTTGTTATGATTTTTAGCATTTTTTTGTAATTTTAAAGTGATTGGGCTTAGTTTTTTGCTGTAAAGTGTAATTGGGGGTAATTTTTGATAGCCGAAGTAATTTAGGTGTGTTTGGCATAGTTTGCTATGGTTAGTAGCATTTTTTTGTAATTTAAAAGTGATTGGGTTTAGTTTGTTGTGGTAAGGGTTAGTTGGTGATGATTTATGGTAGCCGAAGAAATTTAGGTGAGTTTGGCATAGTTTGCTATGGTTACTAGCATTTTTTTGTAATTTAAAAGTGATTGGGTTTAGTTTGTTGTGGTAAGGGTTAGTTGGTGATGATTTAGAGTAGCCGAAGTAATTTAGGTGAGTCTGGCAGTTTGTTATGATTTGTACACCTTTTTTTGTAATTTTAAGATGATATGGTTTGGTTTGTTGTGGTAAGGGATAGTTGGGGGTGATTTACGGTAGCCGAAGTAATTTAGGTGATTCTGGTATAGTTTGTTATGATTTTTAGCATTTTTTTGTAATTTTAAAGTGATTGGGCTTAGTTTGTTGCTGTAAAGTGTAGTTGGGGGTGATTTTTGATAGCCGAAGTAATTTAGGTGAGTTTGGCATAGTTTGCTAATTTTAGTAGCATTTTTTTTAAATTTAAAAGTGATTGGGTTTAGTTTGTTGTGGTAAGGGTTAGTTGGTGATGATTTATGGTAGCCGAAGTAATTTAGGTGAGTTTTTCATAGTTTGCTATGGTTACTAGCATTTTTTTGTAATTTAAAAGTGATTGGGTTTAGTTTGTTGTGGTAAGGGTTACTTGGTGATGATTTAGAGTAGCCGCCGAAGTAATTTAGGTGAGTCTGGCATAGTTTGTTATGATTTGTACACCTTTTTTTGTAATTTTAAGATGATATAGTTTGGTTTGTTGTGGTAAGGGATAGTTGGGGGTGATTTACGGCAGCCGGAGTAATTTAGGTGATTCTGGTATAGTTTGTTAAGATTTTTAGCATTTTTTGTAATTTTAAAGTGATTGGGCTTAGTTTTTTGCTGTAAAGTGTAGTTGGTAGGTGATTTTTGATAGCCGAAGTAATTTAGGTGAGTTTGCCATAGTTTGCTATGGTTAGTAGAATTTTTTTGTAATTTAAAATTGATTGGGTTTAGTTTGTTGTGGTAAGGGTTAGTTGGTGATGATTTATGGTAGCCGAAGTAATTTAGGTGAGTTTGGCATAGTTTGCTATGGTTACTAGCATTTTTTTGTAATTTAAAAGTGATTGGGTTTAGTTTGTTGTGGTAAGGGATAGTTGGTGATGATTTAGAGTAGCCGAAGTAATTTAGGTGATTCTGGTATAGTTTGTTAGGATTTTTAGCATTTTTTTGTAATTTTAAAGTGATTGGGCTTAGTTTGTTGCTGTAAAGTGTCGTTGGGGGTGATTTTTGATAGCCGAAGTAATTTAGGTGAGTTTGGCATAGTTTGCTATGGTTAGTAGCATTTTTTTGTAATTTAAAAGTGATTGGGTTTAGTTTGTTGAGGTAAGGGTTAGTTGGTGATAATTTATGGTAGCCGAAGTAATTTAGGTGAGTTTGGCATAGTTTGCTATGGTTACTAGCATTTTTTTGTAATTTAAAAGTGATTGGGTTTAGTTTGTTGTGGTAAGGGTTACTTGGTGATGATTTAGAGTAGCCGCCGAAGTAATTTAGGTGAGTCTGGCATAGTTTGTTATGATTTGTACACCTTTTTTTGTAATTTTAAGATGATATAGTTTGGTTTGTTGTGGTAAGGGATAGTTGGGGGTGATTTACGGTAGCCGAAGTAATTTAGGTGATTCTGGTATAGTTTGTTAAGATTTTTAGCAATTTTTTGTAATTTTAAAGTGATTGGGCTTAGTTTTTTGCTGTAAAGTGTAGTTGGGGGGTGATTTTTGATAGCCGAAGTAATTTAGGTGAGTTTGCCATAGTTTGCTATGGTTAGTAGAATTTTTTTGTAATTTAAAATTGATTGGGTTTAGTTTGTTGTGGTAAGGGTTAGTTGGTGATGATTTATGGTAGCCGAAGTAATTTAGGTGAGTTTGGCATAGTTTGCTATGGTTACTAGCATTTTTTTGTAATTTAAAAGTGATTGGGTTTAGTTTGTTGTGGTAAGGGATAGTTGGTGATGATTTAGAGTAGCCGAAGTAATTTAGGTGAGTCTGGCATAGTTTGTTATGATTTGTACACCTTTTTTTGTAATTTTAAGATGATATGGTTTGGTTTGTTGTGGTAAGGGATAGTTGGAGGTGATTTACGGTAGCCGAAGTAATTTAGGTGATTCTGGTTTAGTTTGTTATGATTTTTAGCATTTTTTTGTAATTTTAAAGTGATTGGGCTTAGTTTGTTGCTGTAAAGTGTAGTTGGGGGTGATTTTTGATAGCCGAAGTAATTTAGGTGAGTTTGGCATAGTTTGCTATGGTTAGTAGCCTTTTTTTTGTAAATTAAAGGTGATTGGGTTTAGTTTGTTGTGGTAAGGGTTAGTTGGTGATGATTTATGGTAGCCGAAGTAATTTAGGTGAGTTTGGCATAGTTTGCTATGGTTACTAGCATTTTTTTGTAATTTAAAAGTGATTGGGTTTAGTTTGTTGTGGTAAGGGTTAGTTGGTGATGATTTAGAGTAGCCGAAGTAATTTAGGTGAGTCTGGCATAGTTTGCAATGATTTGTACACCTTTTTTTGTAATTTTAAGGTGATATGGTTTGGTTTGTTGTGGTAAGGGATAGTTGGGGGTGATTTACGGTAGCCGAAGTAATTTAGGTGATTCTGGTATAGTTTGTTATGATTTTTAGCATTTTTTTGTAATTTTAAAGTGATTGGGGTTAGTTTGTTGCTGTAAAGTGTAGTTGGGGGTGATTTTTGATAGCCGAAGTAATTTAGGTGAGTTTGGCATAGTTTGCTATGGTTAGTAGCATTTTTTTGTAAATTAAAAGTGATTAGATTTAGTTTGTTGTGGTAAAGGTTAATTGGTGATAATTTATCGTAGCCGAAGTAATTTAGGTGAGTCTGGCATAGTTTGCTATGGTTACTAGCATTTTTTTGTAATTTAAAAGTGATTGGGTTTAGTTTGTTGTGGTAAGAGTTAGTTGGTGATGATTTAGAGTAGCCGAAGTAATTTAGGTGAGTCTGGCATAGTTTGTTATCATTTGTACACCTTTTTTTGTAATTTTAAGATGATATGGTTTGGTTTGTTGTGGTAAGGGATAGTTGGGGGTGATTTACGGTAGCCGAAGTAATTTAGGTGAGTCTGGTATAGTTTGTTATGATTTTTAGCATTTTTTTGTAATTTTAAAGTGATTGGGCTTAGTTTGTTGCTGTAAAGTGTAATTGGGGGTAATTTTTGATAGCCGAAGTAATTTAGGTGAGTTTGGCATAGTTTGCTATGGTTAGTAGCATTTTTTTGTAATTTAAAAGTGATTAGGTTTAGTTTGTTGTGGTAAGGGTTAGTTGGTGATGATTTATGGTAGCCGAAGTAATTTAGGTGAGTTTGGCATAGTTTGCTATGGTTAGTAGCATTTTTTTGTAATTTATAAGTGATTGGGTTTAGTTTGTTGTGGTAAGGGTTAGTTGGTGATGATTTATGGTAGCCGAAGTAATTTAGGTGAGTTTGGCATAGTTTGCTATGGTTACTAGCATTTTTTTGTAATTTAAAAGTGATTGGGTTTAGTTTGTTGTGGTAAGGGTTAGTTGGTGATGATTTAGAGTAGCCGAAGTAATTTAGGTGAGTCTGGCATAGTTTGTTATGATTTGCACACCTTTTTTTGTAATTTTAAGGTGATATGGTTTGGTTTGTTGTGGTAAGGGATAGTTGGGGGTGATTTACGGTAGCCGAAGTAATTTAGGTAATTCTGGTATAGTTTGTTATGATTTTTAGCATTTTTTTGTAATTTTAAAGTGATTGGGCTTAGTTTGTTGCTGTAAAGTGTAATTGGGGGTAATTTTTGATAGCAGAAGTAATTTAGGTGAGTTTGGCATAGTTTGCTATGGTTAGTAGCATTTTTTTGTAATTTAAAAGTGATTAGGTTTAGTTTGTTGTGGTAAGGGTTAGTTGGTGATGATTTATGGTAACCGAAGTAATTTAGGTGAGTTTGGCATAGTTTGCTATGGTTACTAGCATTTTTTTGTAATTTAAAAGTGATTGGGTTTAGTTTGTTGTGGTAAGGGTTAGTTGGTGATGATTTAGAGTAGCCGAAGTAATTTAGGTGAGTCTGGCATAGTTTGTTATGATTTGTACACCTTTTTTTGTAATTTTAAGGTGATATGGTTTGGTTTGTTGTGGTAAGGGATAGTTGGGGGTGATTTACGGTAGCCGAAGTAATTTAGGTGATTGTGGTATAGTTTGTTATGATTTTTAGCATTTTTTTGTAATTTTAAAGTGATTGGGCTTAGTTTGTTGCTGTAAAGTGTAGTTGGGGGTGATTTTAGATAGCCGAAGTAATTTAGGTGAGTTTGGCATAATTTGCTAATTTTAGTAGCATTTTTTTGTAATTTAAAAGTGATTGGGTTTAGTTTGTTGTGGTAAGGGTTAGTTGGTGATGATTTATGATAGCCGAAGTAATTTAGGTGACTTTGGCATAGTTTGCTATAGTTACTAGCATTTTTTTGTAATTTAAAAGTGATTGGGTTTAGTTTGTTGTGGTAACGGTTAGTTGATGATGATTTAGAGTAGCCGAAGTAATTTAGGTGAGTCTGGCATAGTTTGTTATGATTTGTACACCTTTTTTTGTAATTTTAAGATGATATGGTTTGTTTTGTTGTGGTAAGGGATAGTTGGGGGTGATTTACGGTAGCCGAAGTAATTTAGGTGATTCTGGTATAGTTTGTTATGATTTTTAGCATTTTTTTTATTTTAAAGCGATTGGGCTTAGTTTGTTGCTGTAAAGTGTAGTTGGGGGTGATTTTTGATAGCCGAAGTAATTTAGGTGAGTTTGGCGTAGTTTTCTATGGTTAGTAGCATTTTTTTGTAATTTAAAAGTGATTGGGTTTAGTTTGTTGTGGTAAGGGTTAGTTGGTGATGATTTAGAGTAGCCGAAGTAATTTATGTGAGTCTGGCATAGTTTGTTATGATTTGTACACCTTTTTTTGTAATTTTAAAATGATATGGTTTGGTTTGTTGTGGTAAGGGATAGTTGGGGGTGATTTACGGTAGCCGAAGTAATTTAGGTGATTCTGGTATAGTTTGTTATGATTTTTAGCATTTTTTTGTAATTTTAAAGTGATTGGGCTTAGTTTGTTGCTGTAAAGTGTAGATGGGGGTGATTTTTGATAGCCGATGTAATTTAGGTGAGTTTGGCATAGTTTGCTATGGTTGCTAGCATTTTTTTGTAATTTAAAAGTGATTGGGTTTAGTTTGTTGTGGTAAGGGTTAGTTGGTGATGATTTAGAGTAGCCGAAGTAATTTAGGTGAGTCTGGCATAGTTTGTTATGATTTGTACACCTTTTTTTGTAATTTTAAGATGATATGGTTTGGTTTGTTGTGGTAAAGGATAGTTGGGGGTGATTTACGTTAGCCGAAGTAATTTAGGTGATTCTGGTATAGTTTGTTATGATTTTTAGCATTTTTTTGTAATTTTAAACTGATTGGGCTTAGTTTGTTGCTGTAAAGTGTAGTTGGGGGTGATTTTTGACAGCCGAAGTAATTTAGGTGAGTTTGGCATAGTTTGCTATGGTTAGTAGCATTTTTTTGTAATTTAAAAGTGATTGGGTTTAGTTTGTTGTGGTAAGGGTTAGTTGGTGATGATTTAGAGTAGCCGAAGTAATTTAGGTGAGTCTGGCATAGTTTGTTATGATTTGTACACCTTTTTTGTAATTTTAAGATGATATGGTTTGGTTTGTTGTGGTAAGGGATAGTTGGGGGTGATTTAGAGTAGCCGAAGTAATTTAGGTTATTCTGGTATAATTTGTTATGATCTTTAGCATTTTTTTGTAATTTTAAAGTGATTGGGATTAGTTTGTTGCTGTAAAGTGTAGATGGGTGTGATTTTTGATAGCCGCAGTAATTTAGGTGAGTTTGGCATATTTTGCTATGGTTAGTAGCATTTTTTTGTAATTTAAAAGTGATTGGGTTTTGTTTGTTGTGGTAAGGGTTAGTTGGTGATGATTTATGGTAGCCGAAGTAATTTAGATGAGTTTGGCATAGTTTGCTATGGTTACTAGCATTTTTTTGTAATTTAAAAGAGATTCGGTTTAGTTTGTTGTGGTAAGGGTTAGTTGGTGATGATTTAGAGTAGCCGAAGTAATTTAGGTGAGTCTGGCATAGTTTGTTATGATTTGTACACCTTTTTTGTAATTTTAAGATGATATGGTTTGGTTTGTTGTGGTAAGGGATAGTTGGGGGTGATTTACGGTAGCCGAAGTAATTTAGGTGATTCTGGTATAATTTGTTATGATTTTTAGCATTTTTTTGTAATTTTAAAGGGATTGGGCTTAGTTTGTTGCTGTAAAGTGTAGTTGGGGGTGATTTTTGATAGCCGAATTAATTTAGGTGAGTTTGGCCTAGTTTGCTATAGTTAGTAGCATTTTTTTGTAATTTAAAAGTGATTGGGTGTAGTTTGTTGTGGTAAGGGTTAGTTGGTGATGATTTATAATAGCCGAAGTAATTTAGGTGAGTTTGGCATACTTTGCTATGGTTACTAGCATTTTTTGTAATTTAAAAGTGATTGGGTTTAGTTTGTTGTGGTAATGGTTAGTTGGTGAGGTTTTTTTGTAATTTTAAGATGATATGGTTTGGTTTGTTGTGGTAAGGGGTAGTTGGGAGTGATTTACTGTAGCCGAAGTAATTTAGGTGATTCTGGTATAGTTTGTTATGATTTTTAGCATTTTTTTGTAATTTTAAAGTGATTGGGCTTAGTTTGTTGCTGTAAAGTGTAGTTGGGGGTGACTTTTGATAGCCGAAGTAATTTAGGTGAGTTTGGCCTAGTTTGCTATAGTTAGTAGCATTTTTTTGTAATTTAAAAGTGATTGGGTTTAGTTTGTTGTGGTAAGGGTTAGTTGGTGATGATTTATGGTAGCCGAAGTAATTTAGGTGAGTTTGGCATAGTTTGCTATGGTTACTAGCATTTTTTTGTAATTTAAAAGTGATTGGGTTTAGTTTGTTGTGGTAAGGGTTAGTTGGTGATCATTTAGAGTAGCCGAAGTAATTTAGGTGAGTCTGGAATAATTTGTTATGATTTGTACAACTTTTTTTGTAATTTTAAGATGATATGGTTTGGTTTGTTGTGGTAAGGGATAGTTGGGGGTGATTTACGGTAGCCGAAGTAATTTAGGTGATTCTGGTATAGTTTGTTATGATTTTTAGCATTTTTTTGTAATTTTAGAGTGATTGAATTAGTTTGTTGCTGTAAAGTGTAGTTGGGGGTGATTTTTGATAGCCGAAGTAATTTAGGTGAGTTTGGCATAGTTTGCTATGGTTACTAGCATTTTTTTGTAATTTAAAATTGATTGGGTTTAGTTTGTTGTGGTAAGGGTTAGTTGGTGATGATTTAGAGTAGCCGAAGTAATTTAGGTGAGTCTGGCATAGTTTGTTATGATTTGTACACCTTTTTTTGTAATTTTAAGATGATATGGTTTGGTTTGTTGTGGTAAAGGATAGTTGGGGGTGATTTACGTTAGCCGAAGTAATTTAAGTGATTCTGGTATAGTTTGTTATGATTTTTAGCATTTTTTTGTAATTTTAAACTGATTGGGGTTAGTTTGTTGCTGTAAAGTGTAGTTGGGGGTGATTTTTGACAGCCGAAGTAATTTAGGTGAGTTTGGCATAGTTTGCTATGGTTAGTAGCATTTTTTTGTAATTTAAAAGTGATTGGGTTTAGTTTGTTGTGGTAAGGGTTAGTTGGTGATGATTTAGAGTAGCCGAAGTAATTTAGGTGAGTCTGGCATAGTTTGTTATGATTTGTTCACCTTTTTTGTAATTTTAAGATGATATGGTTTGGTTTGTTGTGGTAAGGGATAGTTGGGGGTGATTTACGGTAGCCGAAGTAATTTAGGTGATTCTGGTATAGTTTGTTATGATTTTTAGGATTTTTTTGTAATTTCAAAGTGATTGGGCTTAGTTTGTTGCTGTAAACTGTAGTTGGGGGTGATTTTTGATAGCAGAAGTAATTTAAGTGAGTTTGGCATAGTTTGCTATGGTTAGTAGCATTTTTTTGTAATTTAAAAGTGATTGGGTTTAGTTTGTTGTGGTAAGGGTTAGTTGGTGATGATTTATGGTAGCCGAAATAATTTAGGTGAGTTTGGCATAGCTTGCTATGGTTACTAGCATTTTTTGTAATTTAAAAATGATTGGGTTTAGTTTGTTGTGGTAAGGGTTAGTTGGTGATGATTTAGAGTAGCCGAAGTAATTTTGGTGAGTCTGACAGAGTTTGTTATGATTTGAACACCTTTTTTTGTAATTTTAAGATGGTATGGTTTGGTTTGTTGTGGTAAGGGATAGTTGGGGGTGATTTACGGTAGCCGAAGTAATTTAGGTGATTCTGGTATAGTTTTTTATGATTTTTAGCATTTTTTTGTAATTTTAAAGTCATTGGGCTTAGTTTGTTGCTGTAAAGTGTAGTTCGGGGTGATTTTTGATAGCCGAAGTAATTTAGGTGAGTTTGGCCTAGTTTGCTATGGTTAGTAGCATTTTTTTGTAATTTAAAAGTGATTGGGTTTAGTTTGTTGTGGTAAGGGTTAGTTGGTGATGATTTATGGTAGCCGAAGTAATTTAGGTGAGTTTGGCATAGTTTGCTATGGTTACTAGCATTTTTTTGTAATTTAAAAGTGATTGGGTTTATTTTGTTGTGGTAAGGGTTAGTTGGTGATGATTTAGAGTAGCCGAAGTAATTTAGGTGAGTCTGGAATAATTTGTTATGATTTGAACACCTTTTTTTGTAATTTTAAGATGATATGGTTTGGTTTGTTGTGGTAAGGGATAGTTGGGGGTGATTTACGGTAGCCGAAGTAATTTAGGTGATTCTGGTATAGTTTGTTATGATTTTTAGCATTTTTTTGTAATTTTAAAGTGATTGGGCTTTGTTTGTTGCTGTAAAGTGTAGTTGGGGGTGATTTTTGATAGCAGAAGTAATTTAGGTGAGTTTGGCATAGTTTGCTATGGTTAGTAGCATTTTTTTGTAATTTAAAAGTGATTGGGTTTAGTTTGTTGTGGTAAGGGTTAGTTGGCGATGATTAATGGTAGCCGAAGTAATTTAGGTGAGTTTGGCATAGTTTGCTATGGTTAGTAGCATTTTTTTGTAATTTAAAAGTGATTGGGTTTAGTGTGTTGTGGTAAGGTTTAGTTGGTGATGATTTAGAGTAGCCGAAGTAATTTAGGTGAGTCTGGCATAGTTTGTTATAATTTGTACACCGTTTTTTGTAATTTTAAGATGATATGATTTGGTTTGTTGTGGTAAGGGATAGTTGGGGGTGATTTACTTTAGCCGAAGTAATTTAGGTGATTCTGGTATAGTTTGTTATAATTTTTAGCATTTTTTTGTAGTTTTAAAGTGATTGGGCTTAGTTTGTTGCTGTAAAGTGTAGTTGGGGGTGATTTTTGATAGCCGAAGTAATTTAGGTGAGTTTGGCATAGTTTGCTATGGTTACTAGCATTTTTTTGTAATTTAAAAGTGATTGGGTTTAGTTTGTTGTGGTAAGGGTTAGTTGGTGATGATTTAGAGTAGCCGAAGTAATTTAGGTAAGTCTGGCATAATTTGTTATGATTTGTACACCTTTTTTTGTAATTTTAAGATGATATGGTTTGGTTTGTTGTGGTAAGGGATAGTTGGAGGTGATTTACGGTAGCCTAAGTAATTTAGGTGATTCTGGTATAGTTTGTTATGATTTTTAGCATTTTTTTGTAATTTTAAAGTGATTGGGCTTAGTTTGTTGCTGTAAAGTGTAGTTGGGGGTGATTTTTGATAGCCCAAGTAATTTAGGGGAGTTTGGCATAATTTGCTATGGTTACTAGCATTTTTTTGTAATTTAAAAGTGATTGGGTTTAGTTTGTTGTGGTAAGGGTTAGTTGGTGATGATTTAGAGTAGCCGAAGTAATTAAGGTGAGTCTGGCATAGTTTGTTATGATTTGTACACCTTTTTTTGTAATTTTAAGATGATGTGGTTTGGATTGTTGTGGTAAGGGATAGTTGGGGGTGATTTACGGTAGCCGAAGTAATTTAGGTGATTCTGGTATAGTTTGTTATGATTTTTAGCATTTTTTTGTAATTTAAAAGTGATTGGGTTTAGTTTGTTTTGGTAAGGGATAGTTGGTGATGATTTATGGTAGCCGAAGTAATTTAGGTGAGTTTGGCATAGTTTGCTATGGTTATTAGCATTTTTTTGTAATTTAAAAGTGATTGGGTTTAGTTTGTTGCGGTAAGGGTTAGTTGGTGATGATTTAGAGTAGCCGAAGTAATTTAGGTGAGTCTGGCATAGTTTGTTATGATTTGTACACTTTTTTTGTAATTTTAAGATGATATGGTTTGGTTTGTTGTGGTAAAGGATAGTTGGGGGTGATTTACTGTAGTCGAAGTAATTTAGGTGATTCTGGTATAGTATGTTATGATTTTTAGCATTTTTTTGTAATTTTAAAGTGATTGGGCTTAGTTTGTTGCTGTAAAGTGTAGTTGGGGGTGATTTTTAATAGCCGAAGTAATTTAGGTGAGTTTGGCATAGTTTGCTACGGTTAGTAGCATTTTTTTTGTAATTTAAAAGTGATTGGGTTTAGTTTGTTGTGGTAAGGGTTAGTTGGTGACGATTTATGGTATCCGAAGTAATTTAGGTGAGTTTGGCATAGTTTGCTATGGTTACTAGCATTTTTTTGTAATTTAAAAGTGATTGGGTTTAGTTTGTTGTGGTAAGGGTAAGTTGGTGATGATTTAGAGTAGCAGAAGTAATTTAAGTGAGTCTGGCATAGTTTATTATGATTTGTACACCTTTTTTTGTAATTTTAAGATGATATAGTTTGGTTTGTTGTGGTAAGGGTTAGTTGGTGATGATTTATGGTAGCCAAAGTAATTTAGGTGAGTTTGGCATAGTTTGCTATGGTTACTAGCCTTTTTTTGTAATTTAAAAGTGATTGGGTTTAGTTTGTTGTGGTAAGGGTTAGTTGGTGATGATTTAGAGTAGCCGAAGTAATTTAGGTGAGTCTGGCATAGTTTGTTATGATTTGTACACCTTTTTTTGTAATTTTAAGATGATATGGTTTGGTTTGTTGCGGTAAAGGATAGTTGGGGGTGATTTACGTTAGCCGAAGTAATTTAGGTGATTCTGGTATAGTTTGTTATGATTTTTAGCATTTTGTTGTAATTTTAAACTGATTGGGCTTAGTTTGTTGCTGTAAAGTGTAGTTGGGGGTGATTTTTGACAGCCGAAGTAATTTAGGTGAGTTTGGCATAGTTTGCTATGGTTAGTAGCATTTTTTTGTAATTTAAAAGTGATTGGGTTTAGTTTGTTGTGGTAAGGGTTAGTTGGTGATGATTTAGAGTAGCCGAAGTAATTTAGGTGAGTCTGGCATAGTTTGTTATGATTTGTACACCTTTTTTGTAATTTTAAGATGATATGGTTTGGTTTGTTGTGGTAAGGGATAGTTGGGGGTGATTTAGAGTAGCCGAAGTAATTTAGGTGATTCTGGTATAATTTGTTATGATCTTTAGCATTTTTTTGTAATTTTAAAGTGATTGGGATTAGTTTGTTGCTGTAAAGTGTAGATGGGTGTGATTTTTGATAGCCGAAGTAATTTAGGTGAGTTTGGCATATTTTGCTATGGTTAGTAGCATTTTTTTGTAATTTAAAAGTGATTGGGTTTTGTTTGTTGTGGTAAGGGTTAGTTGGTGATAATTTATGGTAGCCGAAGTAATTTAGATGAGTTTGGCATAGTTTGCTATGGTTACTAGCATCTTTTGTAATTTAAAAGTGATTGGGTTTAGTTTGTTGTGGTAAGGGTTAGTTGGTGATGTTTTTTTGTAATTTTAAGATGATATGGTTTGGTTTGTTGTGGTAAGGGGTAGTTGGGGGTGATTTACGGTAGCCGAAGTAATTTAGGTGATTCTGGTATAGTTTGTTATGATTTTTAGCATTTTTTTGTAATTTTAAAGTGATTGGGCTTAGTTTGTTGCTGTAAAGTGTAGTTGGGGGTGATTTTTGATAGCCGAAGTAATTTAGGTAAGTTTGGCCTAGTTTGCTATAGTTAGTAGCATTTTTTTGTAATTTAAAAGTGATTGGGTTTAGTTTGTTGTGGTAAGGGTTAGTTGGTGATGATTTATGGTAGCCGAAGTAATTTAGGTGAGTTTGGCATAGTTTGCTATGGTTACTAGCATTTTTTTGTAATTTAAAAGTGATTGGGTTTAGTTTGTTGTGGTAAGGGTTAGTTGGTGATGATTTAGAGTAGCCGAAGTAATTTAGGTGAGTCTGGAATAATTTGTTATGATTTGTACAAATTTTTGTAATTTTAAGATGATATGGTTTGGTTTGTTGTGGTAAGGGATAGATGGGGGTGATTTACGGTAGCCGAAGTAATTTAGGTGATTCTGGTATAGTTTGTTATGATTTTTAGCATTTTTTTGTAATTTTAAAGTGATTGGGCTTAGTTTGTTGCTGTAAAGTGTAGTTGGGGGTGATTTTTGATACCCGAAGTAATTTAGGTGAGTTTGGCATAGTTTGCTATGGTTACTAGCATTTTTTTGTAATTTAAAAGTAATTGGGTTTAGTTTGTTGTGGTAAGGGTTAGTTGGTGATGATTTAGAGTAGCCGAAGTAATTTAGGTGAGTCTGGCATAGTTTGTTATGATTTGTACACCTTTTTTTGTAATTTTAAGATGATATAGTTTGGTTTGTTGTGGTAAGGAATAGTTGGGGGTGATTTACGTTAGCCGAAGTAATTTAGGTGATTCTGGTATAGTTTGTTAAGATTTTTAGCATTTTTTTGTAATTTTAAAGTGATTGGGCTTAGTTTTTTGCTGTAAAGTGTAGTTGGGGGGTGATTTTTGATAGCAGAAGTAATTTAGGTGAGTTTGGCATAGTTTGCTATGGTTAGTAGCATTTTTTTTAATTTAAAAGTGATTGGGTTTAGTTTGTTGTGGTAAGGGTTAGTTGGTGATGATTTAGAGTAGCCGAAGTAATTTAGGTGAGTCTGGCATAGTTTGTTATGATTTGTACACCTTTTTTGTAATTTTAAGATGATATGGTTTGGTTTGTTGTGGTAAGGGATAGTTGGGGGTGATTTAGAGTAGCCGAAGTAATTTAGGTTATTCTGGTATAATTTGTTATGATCTTTAGCATTTTTTTGTAATTTTAAAGTGATTGGGATTAGTTTGTTGCTGTAAAGTGTAGATGGGTGTGATTTTTGATAGCCGCAGTAATTTAGGTGAGTTTGGCATATTTTGCTATGGTTAGTAGCATTTTTTTGTAATTTAAAAGTGATTGGGTTTTGTTTGTTGTGGTAAGGGTTAGTTGGTGATGATTTATGGTAGCCGAAGTAATTTAGATGAGTTTGGCATAGTTTGCTATGGTTACTAGCATTTTTTTGTAATTTAAAAGAGATTCGGTTTAGTTTGTTGTGGTAAGGGTTAGTTGGTGATGATTTAGAGTAGCCGAAGTAATTTAGGTGAGTCTGGCATAGTTTGTTATGATTTGTACACCTTTTTTGTAATTTTAAGATGATATGGTTTGGTTTGTTGTGGTAAGGGATAGTTGGGGGTGATTTACGGTAGCCGAAGTAATTTAGGTGATTCTGGTATAATTTGTTATGATTTTTAGCATTTTTTTGTAATTTTAAAGGGATTGGGCTTAGTTTGTTGCTGTAAAGTGTAGTTGGGGGTGATTTTTGATAGCCGAATTAATTTAGGTGAGTTTGGCCTAGTTTGCTATAGTTAGTAGCATTTTTTTGTAATTTAAAAGTGATTATGTTTAGTTTGTTGTGGTAAGGGTTAGTTGGTGATGATTTATAATAGCCGAAGTAATTTAGGTGAGTTTGGCATAGTTTGCTATGGTTACTAGCATTTTTTGTAATTTAAAAGTGATTGGGTTTAGTTTGTTGTGGTAATGGTTAGTTGGTGAGGTTTTTTTGTAATTTTAAGATGATATGGTTTGGTTTGTTGTGGTAAGGGGTAGTTGGGAGTGATTTACTGTAGCCGAAGTAATTTAGGTGATTCTGGTATAGTTTGTTATGATTTTTAGCATTTTTTTGTAATTTTAAAGTGATTGGGCTTAGTTTGTTGCTGTAAAGTGTAGTTGGGGGTGACTTTTGATAGCCGAAGTAATTTAGGTGAGTTTGGCCTAGTTTGCTATAGTTAGTAGCATTTTTTTGTAATTTAAAAGTGATTGGGTTTAGTTTGTTGTGGTAAGGGTTAGTTGGTGATGATTTATGGTAGCCGAAGTAATTTAGGTGAATTTGGCATAGTTTGCTATGGTTACTAGCATTTTTTTGTAATTTAAAAGTGATTGGGTTTAGTTTGTTGTGGTAAGGGTTAGTTGGTGATCATTTAGAGTAGCCGAAGTAATTTAGGTGAGTCTGGAATAATTTGTTATGATTTGTACAACTTTTTTTGTAATTTTAAGATGATATGGTTTGGTTTGTTGTGGTAAGGGATAGTTGGGGGTGATTTACGGTAGCCGAAGTAATTTAGGTGATTCTGGTATAGTTTGTTATGATTTTTAGCATTTTTTTGTAATTTTAGAGTGATTGAATTAGTTTGTTGCTGTAAAGTGTAGTTGGGGGTGATTTTTGATAGCCGAAGTAATTTAGGTGAGTTTGGCATAGTTTGCTATGGTTACTAGCATTTTTTTGTAATTTAAAATTGATTGGGTTTAGTTTGTTGTGGTAAGGGTTAGTTGGTGATGATTTAGAGTAGCCGAAGTAATTTAGGTGAGTCTGGCATAGTTTGTTATGATTTGTACACCTTTTTTTGTAATTTTAAGATGATATGGTTTGGTTTGTTGTGGTAAAGGATAGTTGGGGGTGATTTACGTTAGCCGAAGTAATTTAAGTGATTCTGGTATAGTTTGTTATGATTTTTAGCATTTTTTTGTAATTTTAAACTGATTGGGCTTAGTTTGTTGCTGTAAAGTGTAGTTGGGGGTGATTTTTGACAGCCGAAGTAATTTAGGTGAGTTTGGCATAGTTTGCTATGGTTAGTAGCATTTTTTTGTAATTTAAAAGTGATTGGGTTTAGTTTGTTGTGGTAAGGGTTAGTTGGTGATGATTTAGAGTAGCCGAAGTAATTTAGGTGAGTCTGGCATAGTTTGTTATGATTTGTTCACCTTTTTTGTAATTTTAAGATGATATGGTTTGGTTTGTTGTGGTAAGGGATAGTTGGGGGTGATTTACGGTAGCCGAAGTAATTTAGGTGATTCTGGTATAGTTTGTTATGATTTTTAGGATTTTTTTGTAATTTCAAAGTGATTGGGCTTAGTTTGTTGCTGTAAACTGTAGTTGGGGGTGATTTTTGATAGCAGAAGTAATTTAAGTGAGTTTGGCATAGTTTGCTATGGTTAGTAGCATTTTTTTGTAATTTAAAAGTGATTGGGTTTAGTTTGTTGTGGTAAGGGTTAGTTGGTGATGATTTATGGTAGCCGAAATAATTTAGGTGAGTTTGGCATAGCTTGCTATGGTTACTAGCATTTTTTGTAATTTAAAAATGATTGGGTTTAGTTTGTTGTGGTAAGGGTTAGTTGGTGATGATTTAGAGTAGCCGAAGTAATTTTGGTGAGTCTGACAGAGTTTGTTATGATTTGAACACCTTTTTTTGTAATTTTAAGATGGTATGGTTTGGTTTGTTGTGGTAAGGGATAGTTGGGGGTGATTTACGGTAGCCGAAGTAATTTAGGTGATTCTGGTATAGTTTTTTATGATTTTTAGCATTTTTTTGTAATTTTAAAGTCATTGGGCTTAGTTTGTTGCTGTAAAGTGTAGTTCGGGGTGATTTTTGATAGCCGAAGTAATTTAGGTGAGTTTGGCCTAGTTTGCTATGGTTAGTAGCATTTTTTTGTAATTTAAAAGTGATTGGGTTTAGTTTGTTGTGGTAAGGGTTAGTTGGTGATGATTTATGGTAGCCGAAGTAATTTAGGTGAGTTTGGCATAGTTTGCTATGGTT
Source organism: Eledona agricola (assembly GCA_964023215.1). Classification (NCBI taxonomy): domain Eukaryota; kingdom Metazoa; phylum Arthropoda; class Insecta; order Coleoptera; family Tenebrionidae; genus Eledona; species Eledona agricola. The sequence continues at coordinate 1,907,284 of CAXIEJ010000140.1, read as the reverse complement.
ACTAGCATTTTTTTGTAATTTAAAAGTGATTGGGTTTATTTTGTTGTGGTAAGGGTTAGTTGGTGATGATTTAGAGTAGCCGAAGTAATTTAGGTGAGTCTGGAATAATTTGTTATGATTTGAACACCTTTTTTTGTAATTTTAAGATGATATGGTTTGGTTTGTTGTGGTAAGGGATAGTTGGGGGTGATTTACGGTAGCCGAAGTAATTTAGGTGATTCTGGTATAGTTTGTTATGATTTTTAGCATTTTTTTGTAATTTTAAAGTGATTGGGCTTTGTTTGTTGCTGTAAAGTGTAGTTGGGGGTGATTTTTGATAGCAGAAGTAATTTAGGTGAGTTTGGCATAGTTTGCTATGGTTAGTAGCATTTTTTTGTAATTTAAAAGTGATTGGGTTTAGTTTGTTGTGGTAAGGGTTAGTTGGCGATGATTAATGGTAGCCGAAGTAATTTAGGTGAGTTTGGCATAGTTTGCTATGGTTAGTAGCATTTTTTTGTAATTTAAAAGTGATTGGGTTTAGTGTGTTGTGGTAAGGTTTAGTTGGTGATGATTTAGAGTAGCCGAAGTAATTTAGGTGAGTCTGGCATAGTTTGTTATAATTTGTACACCGTTTTTTGTAATTTTAAGATGATATGATTTGGTTTGTTGTGGTAAGGGATAGTTGGGGGTGATTTACTTTAGCCGAAGTAATTTAGGTGATTCTGGTATAGTTTGTTATAATTTTTAGCATTTTTTTGTAGTTTTAAAGTGATTGGGCTTAGTTTGTTGCTGTAAAGTGTAGTTGGGGGTGATTTTTGATAGCCGAAGTAATTTAGGTGAGTTTGGCATAGTTTGCTATGGTTACTAGCATTTTTTTGTAATTTAAAAGTGATTGGGTTTAGTTTGTTGTGGTAAGGGTTAGTTGGTGATGATTTAGAGTAGCCGAAGTAATTTAGGTAAGTCTGGCATAGTTTGTTATGATTTGTACACCTTTTTTTGTAATTTTAAGATGATATGGTTTGGTTTGTTGTGGTAAGGGATAGTTGGAGGTGATTTACGGTAGCCTAAGTAATTTAGGTGATTCTGGTATAGTTTGTTATGATTTTTAGCATTTTTTTGTAATTTTAAAGTGATTGGGCTTAGTTTGTTGCTGTAAAGTGTAGTTGGGGGTGATTTTTGATAGCCGAAGTAATTTAGGGGAGTTTGGCATAATTTGCTATGGTTACTAGCATTTTTTTGTAATTTAAAAGTGATTGGGTTTAGTTTGTTGTGGTAAGGGTTAGTTGGTGATGATTTAGAGTAGCCGAAGTAATTAAGGTGAGTCTGGCATAGTTTGTTATGATTTGTACACCTTTTTTTGTAATTTTAAGATGATGTGGTTTGGATTGTTGTGGTAAGGGATAGTTGGGGGTGATTTACGGTAGCCGAAGTAATTTAGGTGATTCTGGTATAGTTTGTTATGATTTTTAGCATTTTTTTGTAATTTAAAAGTGATTGGGTTTAGTTTGATTTGGTAAGGGATAGTTGGTGATGATTTATGGTAGCCGAAGTAATTTAGGTGAGTTTGGCATAGTTTGCTATGGTTATTAGCATTTTTTTGTAATTTAAAAGTGATTGGGTTTAGTTTGTTGCGGTAAGGGTTAGTTGGTGATGATTTAGAGTAGCCGAAGTAATTTAGGTGAGTCTGGCATAGTTTGTTATGATTTGTACACTTTTTTTGTAATTTTAAGATGATATGGTTTGGTTTGTTGTGGTAAAGGATAGTTGGGGGTGATTTACTGTAGTCGAAGTAATTTAGGTGATTCTGGTATAGTCTGTTATGATTTTTAGCATTTTTTTGTAATTTTAAAGTGATTGGGCTTAGTTTGTTGCTGTAAAGTGTAGTTGGGGGTGATTTTTAATAGCCGAAGTAATTTAGGTGAGTTTGGCATAGTTTGCTACGGTTAGTAGCATTTTTTTTGTAATTTAAAAGTGATTGGGTTTAGTTTGTTGTGGTAAGGGTTAGTTGGTGACGATTTATGGTATCCGAAGTAATTTAGGTGAGTTTGGCATAGTTTGCTATGGTTACTAGCATTTTTTTGTAATTTAAAAGTGATTGGGTTTAGTTTGTTGTGGTAAGGGTAAGTTGGTGATGATTTAGAGTAGCAGAAGTAATTTAAGTGAGTCTGGCATAGTTTATTATGATTTGTACACCTTTTTTTGTAATTTTAAGATGATATAGTTTGGTTTGTTGTGGTAAGGGTTAGTTGGTGATGATTTATGGTAGCCAAAGTAATTTAGGTGAGTTTGGCATAGTTTGCTATGGTTACTAGCCTTTTTTTGTAATTTAAAAGTGATTGGGTTTAGTTTGTTGTGGTAAGGGTTAGTTGGTGATGATTTAGAGTAGCCGAAGTAATTTAGGTGAGTCTGGCATAGTTTGTTATGATTTGTACACCTTTTTTTGTAATTTTAAGATGATATGGTTTGGTTTGTTGCGGTAAAGGATAGTTGGGGGTGATTTACGTTAGCCGAAGTAATTTAGGTGATTCTGGTATAGTTTGTTATGATTTTTAGCATTTTGTTGTAATTTTAAACTGATTGGGCTTAGTTTGTTGCTGTAAAGTGTAGTTGGGGGTGATTTTTGACAGCCGAAGTAATTTAGGTGAGTTTGGCATAGTTTGCTATGGTTAGTAGCATTTTTTTGTAATTTAAAAGTGATTGGGTTTAGTTTGTTGTGGTAAGGGTTAGTTGGTGATGATTTAGAGTAGCCGAAGTAATTTAGGTGAGTCTGGCATAGTTTGTTATGATTTGTACACCTTTTTTGTAATTTTAAGATGATATGGTTTGGTTTGTTGTGGTAAGGGATAGTTGGGGGTGATTTAGAGTAGCCGAAGTAATTTAGGTGATTCTGGTATAATTTGTTATGATCTTTAGCATTTTTTTGTAATTTAAAAGTGATTGGGTTTAGTGTGTTGTGGTAAGGTTTAGTTGGTGATGATTTAGAGTAGCCGAAGTAATTTAGGTGAGTCTGGCATAGTTTGTTATAATTTGTACACCGTTTTTTGTAATTTTAAGATGATATGATTTGGTTTGTTGTGGTAAGGGATAGTTGGGGGTGATTTACTTTAGCCGAAGTAATTTAGGTGATTCTGGTATAGTTTGTTATAATTTTTAGCATTTTTTTGTAGTTTTAAAGTGATTGGGCTTAGTTTGTTGCTGTAAAGTGTAGTTGGGGGTGATTTTTGATAGCCGAAGTAATTTAGGTGAGTTTGGCATAGTTTGCTATGGTTACTAGCATTTTTTTGTAATTTAAAAGTGATTGGGTTTAGTTTGTTGTGGTAAGGGTTAGTTGGTGATGATTTAGAGTAGCCGAAGTAATTTAGGTAAGTCTGGCATAGTTTGTTATGATTTGTACACCTTTTTTTGTAATTTTAAGATGATATGGTTTGGTTTGTTGTGGTAAGGGATAGTTGGAGGTGATTTACGGTAGCCTAAGTAATTTAGGTGATTCTGGTATAGTTTGTTATGATTTTTAGCATTTTTTTGTAATTTTAAAGTGATTGGGCTTAGTTTGTTGCTGTAAAGTGTAGTTGGGGGTGATTTTTGATAGCCGAAGTAATTTAGGGGAGTTTGGCATAATTTGCTATGGTTACTAGCATTTTTTTGTAATTTAAAAGTGATTGGGTTTAGTTTGTTGTGGTAAGGGTTAGTTGGTGATGATTTAGAGTAGCCGAAGTAATTAAGGTGAGTCTGGCATAGTTTGTTATGATTTGTACACCTTTTTTTGTAATTTTAAGATGATGTGGTTTGGATTGTTGTGGTAAGGGATAGTTGGGGGTGATTTACGGTAGCCGAAGTAATTTAGGTGATTCTGGTATAGTTTGTTATGATTTTTAGCATTTTTTTGTAATTTAAAAGTGATTGGGTTTAGTTTGTTTTGGTAAGGGATAGTTGGTGATGATTTATGGTAGCCGAAGTAATTTAGGTGAGTTTGGCATAGTTTGCTATGGTTATTAGCATTTTTTTGTAATTTAAAAGTGATTGGGTTTAGTTTGTTGCGGTAAGGGTTAGTTGGTGATGATTTAGAGTAGCCGAAGTAATTTAGGTGAGTCTGGCATAGTTTGTTATGATTTGTACACTTTTTTTGTAATTTTAAGATGATATGGTTTGGTTTGTTGTGGTAAAGGATAGTTGGGGGTGATTTACTGTAGTCGAAGTAATTTAGGTGATTCTGGTATAGTCTGTTATGATTTTTAGCATTTTTTTGTAATTTTAAAGTGATTGGGCTTAGTTTGTTGCTGTAAAGTGTAGTTGGGGGTGATTTTTAATAGCCGAAGTAATTTAGGTGAGTTTGGCATAGTTTGCTACGGTTAGTAGCATTTTTTTTGTAATTTAAAAGTGATTGGGTTTAGTTTGTTGTGGTAAGGGTTAGTTGGTGACGATTTATGGTATCCGAAGTAATTTAGGTGAGTTTGGCATAGTTTGCTATGGTTACTAGCATTTTTTTGTAATTTAAAAGTGATTGGGTTTAGTTTGTTGTGGTAAGGGTAAGTTGGTGATGATTTAGAGTAGCAGAAGTAATTTAAGTGAGTCTGGCATAGTTTATTATGATTTGTACACCTTTTTTTGTAATTTTAAGATGATATAGTTTGGTTTGTTGTGGTAAGGGTTAGTTGGTGATGATTTATGGTAGCCAAAGTAATTTAGGTGAGTTTGGCATAGTTTGCTATGGTTACTAGCCTTTTTTTGTAATTTAAAAGTGATTGGGTTTAGTTTGTTGTGGTAAGGGTTAGTTGGTGATGATTTAGAGTAGCCGAAGTAATTTAGGTGAGTCTGGCATAGTTTGTTATGATTTGTACACCTTTTTTTGTAATTTTAAGATGATATGGTTTGGTTTGTTGCGGTAAAGGATAGTTGGGGGTGATTTACGTTAGCCGAAGTAATTTAGGTGATTCTGGTATAGTTTGTTATGATTTTTAGCATTTTGTTGTAATTTTAAACTGATTGGGCTTAGTTTGTTGCTGTAAAGTGTAGTTGGGGGTGATTTTTGACAGCCGAAGTAATTTAGGTGAGTTTGGCATAGTTTGCTATGGTTAGTAGCATTTTTTTGTAATTTAAAAGTGATTGGGTTTAGTTTGTTGTGGTAAGGGTTAGTTGGTGATGATTTAGAGTAGCCGAAGTAATTTAGGTGAGTCTGGCATAGTTTGTTATGATTTGTACACCTTTTTTGTAATTTTAAGATGATATGGTTTGGTTTGTTGTGGTAAGGGATAGTTGGGGGTGATTTAGAGTAGCCGAAGTAATTTAGGTGATTCTGGTATAATTTGTTATGATCTTTAGCATTTTTTTGTAATTTTAAAGTGATTGGGATTAGTTTGTTGCTGTAAAGTGTAGATGGGTGTGATTTTTGATAGCCGAAGTAATTTAGGTGAGTTTGGCATATTTTGCTATGGTTAGTAGCATTTTTTTGTAATTTAAAAGTGATTGGGTTTTGTTTGTTGTGGTAAGGGTTAGTTGGTGATAATTTATGGTAGCCGAAGTAATTTAGATGAGTTTGGCATAGTTTGCTATGGTTACTAGCATCTTTTGTAATTTAAAAGTGATTGGGTTTAGTTTGTTGTGGTAAGGGTTAGTTGGTGATGTTTTTTTGTAATTTTAAGATGATATGGTTTGGTTTGTTGTGGTAAGGGGTAGTTGGGGGTGATTTACGGTAGCCGAAGTAATTTAGGTGATTCTGGTATAGTTTGTTATGATTTTTAGCATTTTTTTGTAATTTTAAAGTGATTGGGCTTAGTTTGTTGCTGTAAAGTGTAGTTGGGGGTGATTTTTGATAGCCGAAGTAATTTAGGTAAGTTTGGCCTAGTTTGCTATAGTTAGTAGCATTTTTTTGTAATTTAAAAGTGATTGGGTTTAGTTTGTTGTGGTAAGGGTTAGTTGGTGATGATTTATGGTAGCCGAAGTAATTTAGGTGAGTTTGGCATAGTTTGCTATGGTTACTAGCATTTTTTTGTAATTTAAAAGTGATTGGGTTTAGTTTGTTGTGGTAAGGGTTAGTTGGTGATGATTTAGAGTAGCCGAAGTAATTTAGGTGAGTCTGGAATAATTTGTTATGATTTGTACAAATTTTTGTAATTTTAAGATGATATGGTTTGGTTTGTTGTGGTAAGGGATAGATGGGGGTGATTTACGGTAGCCGAAGTAATTTAGGTGATTCTGGTATAGTTTGTTATGATTTTTAGCATTTTTTTGTAATTTTAAAGTGATTGGGCTTAGTTTGTTGCTGTAAAGTGTAGTTGGGGGTGATTTTTGATACCCGAAGTAATTTAGGTGAGTTTGGCATAGTTTGCTATGGTTACTAGCATTTTTTTGTAATTTAAAAGTAATTGGGTTTAGTTTGTTGTGGTAAGGGTTAGTTGGTGATGATTTAGAGTAGCCGAAGTAATTTAGGTGAGTCTGGCATAGTTTGTTATGATTTGTACACCTTTTTTTGTAATTTTAAGATGATATAGTTTGGTTTGTTGTGGTAAGGAATAGTTGGCGGTGATTTACGGTAGCCGAAGTAATTTAGGTGATTCTGGTATAGTTTGTTAAGATTTTTAGCATTTTTTTGTAATTTTAAAGTGATTGGGCTTAGTTTTTTGCTGTAAAGTGTAGTTGGGGGGTGATTTTTGATAGCCGAAGTAATTTAAGTGAGTTTGCCATAGTTTGCTATGGTTAGTAGAATTTTTTTGTAATTTAAAATTGATTGGGTTTAGTTTGTTGTGGTAAGGGTTAGTTGGTGATGATTTATGGTAGCCGAAGTAATTTAGGTGAGTTTGGCATAGTTTGCTATGGTTACTAGCATTTTTTTGTTATTTAAAAGTGATTGGGTTTAGTTTGTTGTGGTAAGGGATAGTTGGTGATGATTTAGAGTAGCCGAAGTAATTTAGTTGAGTCTGGCATAGTTTGTTATGATTTGTACACCTTTTTTTGTAATTTTAAGATGATATGGTTTGGTTTGTTGTGGTAAGGGATAGTTGGAGGTGATTTACGGTAGCCGAAGTAATTTAGGTGATTCTGGTATAGTTTGTTATGATTTTTAGCATTTTTTTGTAATTTTAAAGTGATTGGGCTTAGTTTGTTGCTGTAAAGTGTAGTTGGGGGTGATTTTTGATAGCCGAAGTAATTTAGGTGAGTTTGGCATAGTTTGCTAATTTTAGTAGCATTTTTTTGTAATTTAAAAGTGATTGAGTTTAGTTTGTTGTGGTAAGGGTTAGTTGGTGATGATTTATGGTAGCCGAAGTAATTTAGGTGAGTTTGGCATAGTTTGCTATGGTTGCTAGCATTTTTTTGTAATTTAAAAGTGATTGGGTTTAGTTTGTTGAGGTAAGGGTTAGTTGGTGATGATTTATGGTAGCCGAAGTAATTTAGGTGAGTTTGGCATAGTTTGCTATGGTTACTAGCATTTTTTTGTAATTTAAAAGTGATTGGGTTTAATTTGTTGTGGTATGGGTTACTTGGTGATGATTTAGGGTAGCCGCCGAAGTAATTTAGGTGAGTCTGGCATAGTTTGTTATGATTTGTACACCTTTTTTTGTAATTTTAAGATGATATTGTTTGGTTTGTTGTGGTAAGGGATAGTTGGGGGTGATTTACGGTAGCCGAAGTAATTTAGGTGATTCTGGTATAGTTTGTTATGATTTTTGGCATTTTTTTGTAATTTTAAAGTGATTGGGCTTAGTTTGTTGCTGTAAAGTGTAGTTGGGGGTGATTTTTGTTAGCCGAAGTAATTTAGGTGAGTTTGGCATAGTTTGCTAATTTTAGTAGCATTTTTTTGTAATTTAAAAGTGATTGAGTTTAGTTTGTTGTGGTAAGGGTTAGTTGGTGATGATTTATGGTAGCCGAAGTAATTTAGGTGAGTTTGGCATAGTTTGCTATGGTTGCTAGCATTTTTTTGTAATTTAAAAGTGATTGGGTTTAGTTTGTTGAGGTAAGGGTTAGTTGGTGATGATTTATGGTAGCCGAAGTAATTTAGGTGAGTTTGGCATAGTTTGCTATGGTTACTAGCATTTTTTTGTAATTTAAAAGTGATTGGGTTTAATTTGTTGTGGTATGGGTTACTTGGTGATGATTTAGAGTAGCCGCCGAAGTAATTTAGGTGAGTCTGGCATAGTTTGTTATGATTTGTACACCTTTTTTTGTAATTTTAAGATGATATTGTTTGGTTTGTTGTGGTAAGGGATAGTTGGGGGTGATTTACGGTAGCCGAAGTAATTTAGGTGATTCTGGTATAGTTTGTTAAGATTTTTAGCATTTTTTTGTAATTTTAAAGTGATTGGGCTTAGTTTTTTGCTGTAAAGTGTAGTTGGCGGTGATTTTTGATAGCCAAAGTAATTTAGGTGAGTTTGCCATAGTTTGCTATGGTTAGTAGAATTTTTTTGTAATTTAAAAGTGATTGGGTTTAGTTTGTTGTGGTAAGGGTTAGTTGGTGATGATTTATGGTAGCCGAAGTAATTTAGGTGATTCTGGTATAGTTTGTTATGATTTTTAGCATTTTTTTATAATTTTAAAGTGATTGGGCTTAGTTTGTTGCTGAAGTGTAGTTGGGGGTGATTTTTGATAGCCGAAGTAATTTAGGTGAGTTTGGCATAGTTTGCTATGGTTAGTAGCATTTTTTTTAATTTAAAAGTGATTGGGTTTAGTTTGTTGTGGTAAGGGTTAGTTGGTGATGATTTAAGGTAGCCGACGTAATTTAGGTGAGTTTGGCATAGTTTGCTATGGTTACAAGCATTTTTTTCTAATTTAAAAGTGATTGGGTTTAGTTTGTTGTGGTAACGGATAGTTGGTGATGATTTAGAGTAGCCGAAGTAATTTAGGTGAGTCTGGCATAGTTTGTTATGATTTGTACACCTTTTTTTGTAATTTTAAGATGATATGGTTTGGTTTGTTGTGGTAAGGGATAGTTGGGGGTGATTTATGGTAGCCGAAGTAATTTAGGTGAGTTTGGCATAGTTTGCTATGGTTATTAGCATTTTTTTGTAATTTAAAAGTGATTGGGTTTAGTTTGTTGCGGTAAGGGTTAGTTGGTGATGATTTAGAGTAGCCGAAGTAATTTAGGTGAGTCTGGCATAGTTTGTTATGATTTGTACACTTTTTTTGTAATTTTAAGATGATATGGTTTGGTTTGTTGTGGTAAAGGATAGTTGGGGGTGATTTACTGTAGTCGAAGTAATTTAGGTGATTCTGGTATAGTCTGTTATGATTTTTAGCATTTTTTTGTAATTTTAAAGTGATTGGGCTTAGTTTGTTGCTGTAAAGTGTAGTTGGGGGTGATTTTTAATAGCCGAAGTAATTTAGGTGAGTTTGGCATAGTTTGCTACGGTTAGTAGCATTTTTTTTGTAATTTAAAAGTGATTGGGTTTAGTTTGTTGTGGTAAGGGTTAGTTGGTGACGATTTATGGTATCCGAAGTAATTTAGGTGAGTTTGGCATAGTTTGCTATGGTTACTAGCATTTTTTTGTAATTTAAAAGTGATTGGGTTTAGTTTGTTGTGGTAAGGGTAAGTTGGTGATGATTTAGAGTAGCAGAAGTAATTTAAGTGAGTCTGGCATAGTTTATTATGATTTGTACACCTTTTTTTGTAATTTTAAGATGATATAGTTTGGTTTGTTGTGGTAAGGGTTAGTTGGTGATGATTTATGGTAGCCAAAGTAATTTAGGTGAGTTTGGCATAGTTTGCTATGGTTACTAGCTTTTTTTTGTAATTTAAAAGTGTTTGGGTTTAGTTTGTTGTGGTAAGGGTTAGTTGGTGATGATTTAGAGTAGCCGAAGTAATTTAGGTGAGTCTGGCATAGTTTGTTATGATTTGTACACCTTTTTTTGTAATTTTAAGATGATATGGTTTGGTTTGTTGCGGTAAAGGATAGTTGGGGGTGATTTACGTTAGCCGAAGTAATTTAGGTGATTCTGGTATAGTTTGTTATGATTTTTAGCATTTTGTTGTAATTTTAAACTGATTGGGCTTAGTTTGTTGCTGTAAAGTGTAGTTGGGGGTGATTTTTGACAGCCGAAGTAATTTAGGTGAGTTTGGCATAGTTTGCTATGGTTAGTAGCATTTTTTTGTAATTTAAAAGTGATTGGGTTTAGTTTGTTGTGGTAAGGGTTAGTTGGTGATGATTTAGAGTAGCCGAAGTAATTTAGGTGAGTCTGGCATAGTTTGTTATGATTTGTACACCTTTTTTGTAATTTTAAGATGATATGGTTTGGTTTGTTGTGGTAAGGGATAGTTGGGGGTGATTTAGAGTAGCCGAAGTAATTTAGGTGATTCTGGTATAATTTGTTATGATCTTTAGCATTTTTTTGTAATTTTAAAGTGATTGGGATTAGTTTGTTGCTGTAAAGTGTAGATGGGTGTGATTTTTGATAGCCGAAGTAATTTAGGTGAGTTTGGCATATTTTGCTATGGTTAGTAGCATTTTTTTGTAATTTAAAAGTGATTGGGTTTTGTTTGTTGTGGTAAGGGTTAGTTGGTGATAATTTATGGTAGCCGAAGTAATTTAGATGAGTTTGGCATAGTTTGCTATGGTTACTAGCATCTTTTGTAATTTAAAAGTGATTGGGTTTAGTTTGTTGTGGTAAGGGTTAGTTGGTGATGTTTTTTTGTAATTTTAAGATGATATGGTTTGGTTTGTTGTGGTAAGGGGTAGTTGGGGGTGATTTACGGTAGCCGAAGTAATTTAGGTGATTCTGGTATAGTTTGTTATGATTTTTAGCATTTTTTTGTAATTTTAAAGTGATTGGGCTTAGTTTGTTGCTGTAAAGTGTAGTTGGGGGTGATTTTTGATAGCCGAAGTAATTTAGGTAAGTTTGGCCTAGTTTGCTATAGTTAGTAGCATTTTTTTGTAATTTAAAAGTGATTGGGTTTAGTTTGTTGTGGTAAGGGTTAGTTGGTGATGATTTATGGTAGCCGAAGTAATTTAGGTGAGTTTGGCATAGTTTGCTATGGTTACTAGCATTTTTTTGTAATTTAAAAGTGATTGGGTTTAGTTTGTTGTGGTAAGGGTTAGTTGGTGATGATTTAGAGTAGCCGAAGTAATTTAGGTGAGTCTGGAATAATTTGTTATGATTTGTACAAATTTTTGTAATTTTAAGATGATATGGTTTGGTTTGTTGTGGTAAGGGATAGATGGGGGTGATTTACGGTAGCCGAAGTAATTTAGGTGATTCTGGTATAGTTTGTTATGATTTTTAGCATTTTTTTGTAATTTTAAAGTGATTGGGCTTAGTTTGTTGCTGTAAAGTGTAGTTGGGGGTGATTTTTGATACCCGAAGTAATTTAGGTGAGTTTGGCATAGTTTGCTATGGTTACTAGCATTTTTTTGTAATTTAAAAGTAATTGGGTTTAGTTTGTTGTGGTAAGGGTTAGTTGGTGATGATTTAGAGTAGCCGAAGTAATTTAGGTGAGTCTGGCATAGTTTGTTATGATTTGTACACCTTTTTTTGTAATTTTAAGATGATATAGTTTGGTTTGTTGTGGTAAGGAATAGTTGGGGGTGATTTACGGTAGCCGAAGTAATTTAGGTGATTCTGGTATAGTTTGTTAAGATTTTTAGCATTTTTTTGTAATTTTAAAGTGATTGGGCTTAGTTTTTTGCTGTAAAGTGTAGTTGGGGGGTGATTTTTGATAGCCGAAGTAATTTAAGTGAGTTTGCCATAGTTTGCTATGGTTAGTAGAATTTTTTTGTAATTTAAAATTGATTGGGTTTAGTTTGTTGTGGTAAGGGTTAGTTGGTGATGATTTATGGTAGCCGAAGTAATTTAGGTGAGTTTGGCATAGTTTGCTATGGTTACTAGCATTTTTTTGTTATTTAAAAGTGATTGGGTTTAGTTTGTTGTGGTAAGGGATAGTTGGTGATGATTTAGAGTAGCCGAAGTAATTTAGTTGAGTCTGGCATAGTTTGTTATGATTTGTACACCTTTTTTTGTAATTTTAAGATGATATGGTTTGGTTTGTTGTGGTAAGGGATAGTTGGAGGTGATTTACGGTAGCCGAAGTAATTTAGGTGATTCTGCTATAGTTTGTTATGATTTTTAGCATTTTTTTGTAATTTTAAAGTGATTGGGCTTAGTTTGTTGCTGTAAAGTGTAGTTGGGGGTGATTTTTGATAGCCGAAGTAATTTAGGTGAGTTTGGCATAGTTTGCTAATTTTAGTAGCATTTTTTTGTAATTTAAAAGTGATTGAGTTTAGTTTGTTGTGGTAAGGGTTAGTTGGTGATGATTTATGGTAGCCGAAGTAATTTAGGTGAGTTTGGCATAGTTTGCTATGGTTGCTAGCATTTTTTTGTAATTTAAAAGTGATTGGGTTTAGTTTGTTGAGGTAAGGGTTAGTTGGTGATGATTTATGGTAGCCGAAGTAATTTAGGTGAGTTTGGCATAGTTTGCTATGGTTACTAGCATTTTTTTGTAATTTAAAAGTGATTGGGTTTAATTTGTTGTGGTATGGGTTACTTGGTGATGATTTAGAGTAGCCGCCGAAGTAATTTAGGTGAGTCTGGCATAGTTTGTTATGATTTGTACACCTTTTTTTGTAATTTTAAGATGATATTGTTTGGTTTGTTGTGGTAAGGGATAGTTGGGGGTGATTTACGGTAGCCGAAGTAATTTAGGTGATTCTGGTATAGTTTGTTATGATTTTTGGCATTTTTTTGTAATTTTAAAGTGATTGGGCTTAGTTTGTTGCTGTAAAGTGTAGTTGGGGGTGATTTTTGTTAGCCGAAGTAATTTAGGTGAGTTTGGCATAGTTTGCTAATTTTAGTAGCATTTTTTTGTAATTTAAAAGTGATTGAGTTTAGTTTGTTGTGGTAAGGGTTAGTTGGTGATGATTTATGGTAGCCGAAGTAATTTAGGTGAGTTTGGCATAGTTTGCTATGGTTGCTAGCATTTTTTTGTAATTTAAAAGTGATTGGGTTTAGTTTGTTGAGGTAAGGGTTAGTTGGTGATGATTTATGGTAGCCGAAGTAATTTAGGTGAGTTTGGCATAGTTTGCTATGGTTACTAGCATTTTTTTGTAATTTAAAAGTGATTGGGTTTAATTTGTTGTGGTATGGGTTACTTGGTGATGATTTAGAGTAGCCGCCGAAGTAATTTAGGTGAGTCTGGCATAGTTTGTTATGATTTGTACACCTTTTTTTGTAATTTTAAGATGATATTGTTTGGTTTGTTGTGGTAAGGGATAGTTGGGGGTGATTTACGGTAGCCGAAGTAATTTAGGTGATTCTGGTATAGTTTGTTAAGATTTTTAGCATTTTTTTGTAATTTTAAAGTGATTGGGCTTAGTTTTTTGCTGTAAAGTGTAGTTGGCGGTGATTTTTGATAGCCAAAGTAATTTAGGTGAGTTTGCCATAGTTTGCTATGGTTAGTAGAATTTTTTTGTAATTTAAAAGTGATTGGGTTTAGTTTGTTGTGGTAAGGGTTAGTTGGTGATGATTTATGGTAGCCGAAGTAATTTAGGTGATTCTGGTATAGTTTGTTATGATTTTTAGCATTTTTTTATAATTTTAAAGTGATTGGGCTTAGTTTGTTGCTGAAGTGTAGTTGGGGGTGATTTTTGATAGCCGAAGTAATTTAGGTGAGTTTGGCATAGTTTGCTATGGTTAGTAGCATTTTTTTTAATTTAAAAGTGATTGGGTTTAGTTTGTTGTGGTAAGGGTTAGTTGGTGATGATTTAAGGTAGCCGACGTAATTTAGGTGAGTTTGGCATAGTTTGCTATGGTTACAAGCATTTTTTTCTAATTTAAAAGTGATTGGGTTTAGTTTGTTGTGGTAACGGATAGTTGGTGATGATTTAGAGTAGCCGAAGTAATTTAGGTGAGTCTGGCATAGTTTGTTGTGATTTGTACACCTTTTTTTGTAATTTTAAGATGATATGGTTTGATTTGTTGTGGTAAGGGATAGTTGGGGGTGATTTACGGTAGCCGAAGTAATTTAGGTGATTCTGGTATAGTTTGTTATAATTTTTAGCATTTTTTTGTAATTTTAAAGTGATTGGGCTTAGTTTGTTGCTGTAAAGTGTAGTTGGGGGTGATTTTTGATAGCCGAAATAATTTAGGTGAGTTTGGCATAGTTTACTATGGTTAGTAGCATTTTTTTGTAATTTAAAAGTGATTGAGTTTAGTTTGTTGTGGTAAGGGTTAGTTGGTGATGATTTATGGTAGCCGAAGTAATTTAGGTGAGTTTGGCATAGTTTGCTATGGTTACTAGCATTTTTTTGTAATTTAAAAGTGATTGGGTTTAGTTTGTTTTGGTAAGGGTTAGTTGGTGATGATTTAGAGTAGCCGAAGTAATTTAGGTGAGTTTGGCATAGTTTGTTATGATTTGAATACCTTTTTTTGTAATTTTAAGATGATATGGTTTAGTTTGTTGTGGTAAGGGATAGTTGGGGGTGATTTACGGCAGCCGAAGTATTTTAGGTGATTCTGGTATAGTTTGTTATGATTTTTAGCATTTTTTTGTAATTTTAAAGTGATTGGGCTTAGTTTGTTGCTGTAAATTGTAGTTGGGGGTGATTTTTGATAGCCGAAGTAATTTTGGTGAGTTTGGCATAGTTTGCTATGGTTAGTAGCATTTTTTTGTAATTTAAAAGTGATTGAGTTTAGTTTGTTGTGGTAAGGGTTAGTTGGTGATGATTTATGGTAGCCGAAGTAATTTAGGTGAGTTTGGCATAGTTTGCTATTGTTACTAGCATTTTTTTGTAATTTAAATGTGATTGGGTTTAGTTTGTTGTGGTAAGGGTTAGTTGGTGATGATTTAGAGTAGCCGAAGTAATTTAGGTGAGTCTGGCATATTTTGTTATGATTTGTACACCTTTTTTTGTAATTTTAAAATGATATGGTTTGGTTTGTTGTGGTAAGGGATAGTTGGGGGTGATTTACGGTAGCCGAAGTAATTTAGGTGATTCTGGTATAGTTTGTTATGATTTTTAGCATTTTTTTGTAATTTTAAAGTGATTGCGCTTAGTTTGTTGCTGTAAAGTGTAGTTGGGGGTGATTTTTGATAGCCGAAGTAATTTAGGTGAGTTTGGCATAGTTTGCTATGGTTAGTAGCATTTTTTTGTAATGTAAATGTGATTGGGTTTAGTTTGTTGTGGTAAGGGTTAGTTGGTGATGATTTGTGGTAGCCGAAGTAATTTAGGTGAGTTTGGCATAGTTTGCTATGGTTACTAGCATTTTTTTGTAATTTAAAAGTGATTGGGTTTGGTTTGTTGTGGTAAGGGTTAGTTGGTGATGATTTTTGGTAGCCGAAGTAATTTAGGTGAGTTTAGCATAGTTTGCTATGGTTACTAGCATTTTTTTGTAATTTAAAAGTGATTGGGTATAGTATGTTGTGGTAAGGGTTAGTTGGTGATGATTTAGAGTAGCCGAAGTAATTTAGTTGAGTCAGGCATAGTTTGTAATGATTTGTACACTTTTTTTGTAATTTTAAGATGATATGGTTTGGTTTGTTGTGGTAAGGGATAGTTGGGGGTGATTTACGGTTGCCGAAGTAATTTAGGTTATTCTGGTTTAGTTTGTTATGATTTTTAGCATTTTTTTGTAATTTTAAAGTGATTGCGCTTAGTTTGTTGCTGTAAACTGTAGTTGGGGGTGATTTTTGATAGCCGAAGTAATTTAGGTGAGTTTGGCATAGTTTGCTATGGTTAGTAGCATTTTTTTGTAATTTCAAAATGATTGGGTTTAGTTTGTTGTGGTAAGGGTTAGTTGGTGATGATTTATGGTAGCCGAAGTAATTTAGGTGAGTCTGGCATAGTTTGTTATTATTTGTACACCTTTTTTTGTAATTTTAAGTTGATATGGTTTGGTTTGTTGTGGTAAGGGATAGTTGGTGGTGATTTATTGTAGCCGAAGTAATTTAGGTGATTCTGGTTTGGTTTGTTATGATTTTTAGCATTTTTTTATCATTTTAAAGTGATTGGGCTTAGTTTGTTGCTGTAAAGTGTAGTTGGGGGTGATTTTTGATAGACGAAGTAATTTAGGTGAGTTTGGCATAGTTTGCTATGGTTAGTAGCATTTTTTTGTAATTTAAAAGTGATTGGGTTTAGTTTGTTGTGGTAAGGGTTAGTTGGTGATGATTTAGAGTAGCCGAAGTAATTAAGATGAGTCTGGCATAGTTTGTTATGATTTGTACACCTTTTTTTGTAATTTTAAGATGATGTGGTTTGGATTGTTGTGGTAAGGGATAGTTGGGGGTGATTTACGGTAGCCGAAGTAATTTAGGTGATTCTGGTATAGTTTGTTATGATTTTTAGCATTTTTTTGTAATTTAAAAGGGATTGGGTTTAGTTTGTTTTGGTAAGGGATAGTTGGTGATGATTTATGGTAGCCGAATTAATTTAGGTGAGTTTGGCATAGTTTGCTATGGTTATTAGCATTTTTTTGTAATTTAAAAGTGATTGGGTTTAGTTTGTTGTGGTAAGGGTTAGTTGGTGATGATTTAGAGTAGCCGAAGTAATTTAGGTGAGTCTGGCATAGTTTGTTATGATTTGTACACTTTTTTTGTAATTTTAAGATGATATGGTTTGGTTTGTTGTGGTAAAGGATAGTTGGGGGTGATTTACGGTAGTCGAAGTAATTTAGGTGATTCTGGTATAGTCTGTTATGATTTTTAGCATTTTTTTGTAATTTTAAAGTGATTGGGCTTAGTTTGTTGCTGTAAAGTGTAGTTGGGGGTGATTTTTAATAGCCGAAGTAATTTAGGTGAGTTTGGCATAGTTTGCTACGGTTAGTAGCATTTTTTTTGTAATTTAAAAGTGATTGGGTTTAGTTTGTTGTGGTAAGGGTTAGTTGGTGACGATTTATGGTATCCGAAGTAATTTAGGTGAGTTTGGCATAGTTTGCTATGGTTACAAGCATTTCTTTTGTAATTTAAAAGTGATTGGGTTTAGTTTGTTGTGGTAAGGGTAAGTTGGTGATGATTTAGAGTAGCAGAAGTAATTTAAGTGAGTCTGGCATAGTTTATTATGATTTGTACACCTTTTTTTGTAATTTTAAGATGATATAGTTTGGTTTGTTGTGGTAAGGGTTAGTTGGTGATGATTTATGGTAGCCAAAGTAATTTAGGTGAGTTTGGCATAGTTTGCTATGGTTACTAGCCTTTTTTTGTAATTTAAAAGTGATTGGGTTTAGTTTGTTGTGGTAAGGGTTAGTTGGTGATGATTTAGAGTAGCCGAAGTAATTTAGGTGAGTCTGGCATAGTTTGTTATGATTTGTACACCTTTTTTTGTAATTTTAAGATGATATGGTTTGGTTTGTTGTGGTAAAGGATAGTTGGGGGTGATTTACGTTAGCCGAAGTAATTTAGGTGATTCTGGTATAGTTTGTTATGATTTTTAGCATTTTTTTGTAATTTTAAACTGATTGGGCTTAGTTTGTTGCTGTAAAGTGTAGTTGGGGGTGATTTTTGACAGCCGAAGTAATTTAGGTGAGTTTGGCATAGTTTGCTATGGTTAGTAGCATTTTTTTGTAATTTAAAAGTAATTGGGTTTAGTTTGTTGTGGTAAGGGTTAGTTGGTGATGATTTAGAGTAGCCGAAGTAATTTAGGTGAGTCTGGCATATTTTGTTATGATTTGTACACCTTTTTTGTAATTTTAAGATGATATGGTTTGGTTTGTTGTGGTAAGGGATAGTTGGGGGTGATTTAGAGTAGCCGAAGTAATTTAGGTGATTCTGGTATAATTTGTTATGATCTTTAGCATTTTTTTTTAATTTTAAAGTGATTGGGATTAGTTTGTTGCTGTAAAGTGTAGATGGGTGTGATTTTTGATAGCCGAAGTAATTTAGGTGAGTTTGGCATATTTTGCTATGGTTAGTAGCATTTTTTTGTAATTTAAAAGTGATTGGGTTTTGTTTGTTGTGGTAAGGGTTAGTTGGTGATAATTTATGGTAGCCGAAGTAATTTAGATGAGTTTGGCATAGTTTGCTATGGTTACTAGCATCTTTTGTAATTTAAAAGTGATTGGGTTTAGTTTGTTGTGGTAAGGGTTAGTTGGTGATGTTTTTTTGTAATTTTAAGATGATATGGTTTGGTTTGTTGTGGTAAGGGGTAGTTGGGGGTGATTTACGGTAGCCGAGGTAATTTAGGTGATTCTGGTAAAGTTTGTTATGATTTTTAGCATTTTTTTGTAATTTTAAAGTGATTGGGCTTAGTTTGTTGCTGTAAAGAGTAGTTGGGGGTGATTTTTGATAGCCGAAGTAATTTAGGTGAGTTTGGCTTAGTTTGCTATAGTTAGTAGCATTTTTTTGTAATTTAAAAGTGATTGGGTTTAGTTTGTTGTGGTAAGGGTTAGTTGGTGATGATTTATGGTAGCCGAAGTAATTTAGGTGAGTTTGGCATAGTTTGCTATGGTTACTAGCATTTTTTTGTAATTTAAAAGTGATTGGGTTTAGTTTGTTGTGGTAAGGGTTAGTTGGTGATGATTTAGAGTAGCCGAAGTAATTTAGGTGAGTCTGGAATAATTTGTTATGATTTGTACAACTTTTTTTGTAATTTTAAGATGATATGGTTTGGTTTGTTGTGGTAAGGGATAGTTGGGGGTGATTTACGGTAGCCGAAGTAATTTAGGTGATTCTGGTATAGTTTGTTATGATTTTTAGCATTTTTTTGTAATTTTAAAGTGATTGGGCTTAGTTTGTTGCTGTAAAGAGTAGTTGGGGGTGATTTTTGATACCCGAAGTAATTTAGGTGAGTTTGGCATAGTTTGCTATGGTTACTAGCATTTTTTTGTAATTTAAAAGTAATTGGGTTTAGTTTGTTGTGGTAAGGGTTAGTTGGTGATGATTTAGAGTAGCCGAAGTAATTTAGGTGAGTCTGGCATAGTTTGTTATGATTTGTACACCTTTTTTTGTAATTTTAAGATGATATAGTTTGGTTTGTTGTGGTAAGGAATAGTTGGGGGTGATTTACGGTAGCCGAAGTAATTTAGGTGATTCTGGTATAGTTTGTTAAGATTTTTAGCATTTTTTTGTAATTTTAAAGTGATTGGGCTTAGTTTTTTGCTGTAAAGTGTAGTTGGGGGGTGATTTTTGATAGCCGAAGTAATTTAAGTGAGTTTGCCATAGTTTGCTATGGTTAGTAGAATTTTTTTGTAATTTAAAATTGATTGGGTTTAGTTTGTTGTGGTAAGGGTTAGTTGGTGATGATTTATGGTAGCCGAAGTAATTTAGGTGAGTTTGGCATAGTTTGCTATGGTTGCTAGCATTTTTTTGTTATTTAAAAGTGATTGGGTTTAGTTTGTTGTGGTAAGGGATAGTTGGTGATGATTTAGAGTAGCCGAAGTAATTTAGTTGAGTCTGGCATAGTTTGTTATGATTTGTACACCTTTTTTTGTAATTTTAAGATGATATGGTTTGGTTTGTTGTGGTAAGGGATAGTTGGAGGTGATTTACGGTAGCCGAAGTAATTTAGGTGATTCTGGTTTAGTTTGTTATGATTTTTAGCATTTTTTTGTAATTTTAAAGTGATTGGGCTTAGATTGTTGCTGTAAAGTGTAGTTGGGGGTGAATTTTGATAGCCGAAGTAATTTAGGTGAGTTTGGCATAGTTTGCTATGGTTAGTAGCATTTTTTTGTAATTTAAAAGTGATTGGGTTTAGTTTGTTGTGGTAAGGGTTAGTTGGTGATGATTTAAAGTAGCCGAAGTAATTTAGGTGAGTCTGGCATAGTTTGTTATGATTTGTACACCTTTTTTTGTAATTTTAAGATGATATAGTTTGGTTTGTTGTGGTAAGGGATAGTTGGGGGTGATTTACGGTAGCCGAAGTAATTTAGGTGATTCTGGTATAGTTTGTTATGATTTTTGGCATTTTTTTGTAATTTTAAAGTGATTGGGCTTAGTTTGTTGCTGTAAAGTGTAGTTGGGGGTGATTTTTGATAGCCGAAGTAATTTAGGTGAGTTTGGCATAGTTTGCTAATTTTAGTAGCATTTTTTTGTAATTTAAAAGTGATTGAGTTTAGTTTGTTGTGGTAAGGGTTAGTTGGTGATGATTTATGGTAGCCGAAGTAATTTAGGTGAGTTTGGCATAGTTTGCTATGGTTGCTAGCATTTTTTTGTAATTTAAAAGTGATTGGGTTTAGTTTGTTGAGGTAAGGGTTAGTTGGTGATGATTTATGGTAGCCGAAGTAATTTAGGTGAGTTTGGCATAGTTTGCTATGGTTACTAGCATTTTTTTGTAATTTAAAAGTGATTGGGTTTAATTTGTTGTGGTATGGGTTACTTGGTGATGATTTAGAGTAGCCGCCGAAGTAATTTAGGTGAGTCTGGCATAGTTTGTTATGATTTGTACAACTTTTTTTGTAATTTTAAGATGATATTGTTTGGTTTGTTGTGGTAAGGGATAGTTGGGGGTGATTTACGGTAGCCGAAGTAATTTAGCTGATTCTGGTATAGTTTGTTAAGATTTTTAGCATTTTTTTGTAATTTTAAAGTGATTGGGCTTAGTTTTTTGCTGTAAAGTGTAGTTGGGGGTGATATTTGATAGCCAAAGTAATTTAGGTGAGTTTGCCATAGTTTGCTATGGTTAGTAGAATTTTTTTGTAATTTAAAAGTGATTGGGTTTAGTTTGTTGTGGTAAGGGTTAGTTTGTGATGATTTATGGTAGCCGAAGTAATTTAGGTGATTCTGGTATAGTTTGTTATGATTTTTAGCATTTTTTTATAATTTTAAAGTAATTGGGCTTAGTTTGTTGCTGAAGTGTAGTTGGGGGTGATTTTTGATAGCCGAAGTAATTTAGGTGAGTTTGGCATAGTTTGCTATGGTTAGTAGCATTTTTTTTAATTTAAAAGTGATTGGGTTTAGTTTGTTGTGGTAAGGGTTAGTTGGTGATGATTTAAGGTAGCCCACGTAATTTAGGTGAGTTTGGCATAGTTTGCTATGGTTACAAGCATTTTTTTCTAATTTAAAAGTGATTGGGTTTAGTTTGTTGTGGTAACGGATAGTTGGTGATGATTTAGAGTAGCCGAAGTAATTTAGGTGAGTCTGGCATAGTTTGTTATGATTTGTACACCTTTTTTTGTAATTTTAAGATGATATGGTTTGGTTTGTTGTGGTAAGGGATAGTTGGGGGTGATTTACGGTAGCCGAAGTAATTTAGGTGATTCTGGTATAGTTTGTTATGATTTTTAGCATTTTTTTGTAATTTTAAAGTGATTGGGCTTAGTTTGTTGCTGTAAAGTGTAGTTGGGGGTGATTTTTGATAGCCGAAATAATTTAGGTGAGTTTGGCATAGTTTACTATGGTTAGTAGCATTTTTTTGTAATTTAAAAGTGATTGAGTTTAGTTTGTTGTGGTAAGGGTTAGTTGGTGATGATTTATGGTAGCCGAAGTAATTTAGGTGAGTTTGGCATAGTTTGCTATGGTTACTAGCATTTTTTTGTAATTTAAAAGTGATTGGGTTTAGTTTGTTTTGGTAAGGGTTAGTTGGTGATGATTTAGAGTAGCCGAAGTAATTTAGGTGAGTTTGGCATAGTTTGTTATGATTTGAATACCTTTTTTTGTAATTTTAAGATAATATGGTTTAGTTTGTTGTGGTAAGGGATAGTTGGGGGTGATTTACGGCAGCCGAAGTATTTTAGGTGATTCTGGTATAGTTTGTTATGATTTTTAGCATTTTTTTGTAATTTTAAAGTGATTGGGCTTAGTTTGTTGCTGTAAATTGTAGTTGGGGGTGATTTTTGATATCCGAAGTAATTTTGGTGAGTTTGGCATAGTTTGCTATGGTTAGTAGCATTTTTTTGTAATTTAAAAGTGATTGAGTTTAGTTTGTTGTGGTAAGGGTTAGTAGGTGATGATTTATGGTAGCCGAAGTAATTTAGGTGAGTTTGGCATAGTTTGCTATGGTTACTAGCATTTTTTTGTAATTTAAATGTGATTGGGTTTAGTTTGTTGTGGTAAGGGTTAGTTGGTGATGATTTAGAGTAGCCGAAGTAATTTAGGTGAGTTTGGCATAGTTTGCTATGGTTACTAGCATTTTTTTGTAATTTAAAAGTGATTGGGTTTGGTTTGTTGTGGTAAGGGTTAGTTGGTGATGATTTTTGGTAGCCGAAGTAATTTAGGTGAGTTTGGCATAGTTTGCTATGGTTACTAGCATTTTTTTGTAATTTAAAAGTGATTGGGTATAGTATGTTGTGGTAAGGGTTAGTTGTTGATGATTTAGAGTAGCCGAAGTAATTTAGTTGAGTCAGGCATAGTTTGTAATGATTTGTACACCTTTATTTGTAATTTTAAGATGATATGGTTTGGTTTGTTGTGGTAAGGGATAGTTGGGGGTGATTTACGGTTGCCGAAGTAATTTAGGTTATTCTGGTTTAGTTTGTTATGATTTTTAGCATTTTTTTGTAATTTTAAAGTGATTGCGCTTAGTTTGTTGCTGTAAACTGTAGTTGGGGGTGATTTTTGATAGCCGAAGTAATTTAGGTGAGTTTGACATAGTTTGCTATGGTTAGTAGCATTTTTTTGTAATTTCAAAATGATTGGGTTTAGTTTGTTGTGGTAAGGGTTAGTTGGTGATGATTTATGGTAGCCGAAGTAATTTAGGTGAGTCTGGCATAGTTTGTTATTATTTGTACACCTTTTTTTGTAATTTTAAGTTGATATGGTTTGGTTTGTTGTGGTAAGGGATAGTTGGTGGTGATTTACGGTAGCCGAAGTAATTTAGGTGATTCTGGTTTGGTTTGTTATGATTTTTAGAATTTTTTTATCATTTTAAAGTGATTGGGCTTAGTTTGTTGCTGTAAAGTGTAGTTGGGGGTGATTTTTGATAGCCGAAGTAATTTAGGTGAGTTTGGCATAGTTTGCTATGGTTAGTAGCATTTTTTTGTAATTTAAAAGTGATTGGGTTTAGTTTGTTGTGGTAAGGGTTAGTTGGTGATGATTTATGGTAGCCGACGAAATTTAGGTGAGTTTGGCATAGTTTGCTATGGTTACAAGCATTTTTTTCTAATTTAAAAGTGATTGGGTTTAGTTTGTTGTGGTATCGGTTAGTTGGTGATGATTTAGAGTAGCCGAAGTAATTTAGGTGAGTCTGGCATAGTTTGTTATGATTTGTACACCTTTTTTTGTAATTTTAAGATGATATGGTTTGGTTTGTTGTGGTAAGGGATAGTTGGGGGTGATTTACGGTAGCCGAAGTAATTTAGGTGATTCTGGTATAGTTTGTTATGATTTTTAGCATTTTTTTGTAATTTTAAAGTGATTGGGCTTAGTTTGTTGCTGTAAAGTGTAGTTGGGGGTGATTTTTGATAGCCGAAGTAATTTAGGTGAGTTTGGCATAGTTTGCTATGGTTAGTATCATTTTTTTGTAATTTAAAAGTGATTGAGTTTAGTTTGTTGTGGTAAGGGATAGTTGGTGATGATTTATGGTAGCCGAAGAAATTTAGGTGAGTTTGGCATAGTTTGCTATGGTTACTAGCATTTTTTTGTAATTTAAAAGTGATTAATTTAGTTTGTTGTGGTAAGGGTTAGTTGGTGATGATTTAGAGTAGCCGAAGTAATTTAGGTGAGTTTGGCATAGTTTGTTATGATTTGTATACCTTTTTTTGTAATTTTAAGATGATATGGTTTAGTTTGTTGTGGTAAGGGATAGTTGGGGGTGATTTACGGCAGCCGAAGTATTTTAGGTGATTCTGGTATAGTTTGTTATGATTTTTAGCATTTTTTTGTAATTTTAAAGTGATTGGGCTTAGTTTGTTGCTGTAAATTGTAGTTGGGGGTGATTTTTGATATCCGAAGTAATTTTGGTGAGTTTGGCATAGTTTGCTATGGTTAGTAGCATTTTTTTGTAATTTAAAAGTGATTGGGTTTAGTTTGTTGTGGTAAGGGTTAGTTGGTGATGATTTATGGTAGCCGAAGTAATTTAGGTGAGTTTGGCATAATTTGCTATGGTTAGTAGCATTTTTTTGTAATTTAAAAGTGATTGGGTTTAGTTTGTTGTGGTAAGGGTTAGTTGGTGATGATTTATGGTAGCCGAAGTAATTTAGGTGAGTTTTTCATAGTTTGCTATGGTTAGTAGCATTTTTTTGTAATTTAAAATTGATTGGGTTTAGTTTGTTGTGGTAAGAGTTAGTTGGTGATGATTTAGAGTAGCCGAAGTAATTTAGGTGAGTCTGGCATAGTTTGTTATGATTTGTACACCTTTGTTTGTAATTTTAAGATGATATGGTTTGGTTTGTTGTGGTAAGGGACAGTTGGGGGTAATTTACGGTAGCCGCAGTAATTTAGATGATTCTGGTATGGTTTGTTATGATTTTTAGAATTTTTTTGTAATTTTAAAGTGATTAGACTTAGTTTGTTGCTGTAAAGTGTAGTTGGGGGTGATTTTTAATAGCCGAAGTAATTTAGGTGAGTTTGACATAGATTGCTATGGTTAGTAGCATTTTTTTGTAATTTAAAAGTGATTGGGTTTAGTTTGTTGTGGTAAGGGTTAGTTGGTGATGATTTATAGTAGCCGAAGTAATTTAGGTGAGTTTGGCATAGTTTGCTATGGTTAGTAGCATTTTTTTGTAATTTAAAAGTGATTGGGTTTAGTTTGTTGTGGTAAGGGTTATTTGGTGATGATTTAAGGTAGCCGAAGTAATTTAGGTGAGTCAGGCATAGTTTGTTATGATTTGTACACCTTTTTTTGAAATTTTAAGATGATATGGTTTGGTTTGTTGTGGTAAGGGATAGTTGGGGGTGATTTACGGTAGCCGAAGTAATTTAGGTGATTCTGGTATAGTTTGTTATGATTTTTAGCATTTTTTTGTAATTTTAAATTGACTGGGCTTAGTTTGTTGCTGTAAAGTGTAGTTGGGGGTGATTTTTGATAGCCGAAGTAATTTAGGTGAGTTTGGCATAGTTTGCTATGGTTAGTAGCATTTTTTTGTAATTTAAAAGTGATTGGGTTTTGTTTGTTGTGGTAAGGGTTAGTTGGTGATGATTTATGGTAGCCGAAGTAATTTAGGTGAGTTTGGCATAGTTTGCTATGGTTACTAGCATTTTTTTGTACTTTAAAAGTGATTGGGTTTAGTTTGTTGTGGTAAGAGTTAGTTGGTGATGATTTAGAGTAGCCGAAGTAATTTAGGTGAGTCTGGCATAGTTTGTTATGATTTGTACACCTTTTTTTGTAATTTTAAGATGATATGGTTTGGTTTGTTGTGGTAAGGGATAGTTGGGGGTGATTTACGGTAGCCGAAGTAATTTAGGTGAGTCTGGTATAGTTTGTTATGATTTTTAGCATTTTTTTGTAATTTTAAAGTGATTGGGCTTAGTTTGTTGCTGTAAAGTGTAGTTGGGGGTGATTTTTGAGAGCCGAAGTAATTTAGGTGAGTTTGGCATAGTTTGCTATGGTTAGTAGCATTTTTTTGTAATTTAAAAGTGATTGGGTTTAGTTTGTTGTGGTAAGGGTTAGTTGGTGATGATTTAGAGTAGCCGAAGTAATTTAGGTGAGTCTGGCATAGTTTGTTATGATTTGTACACCTTTTTTTGTAATTTTAAAATGATATGGTTTGGTTTGTTGTGGTAAGGGATAGTTGGGGGTGATTTACGGTAGCCGAAGTAATTTAGGTGATTCTGGTATAGTTTTTTATGATTTTTAGCATTTTTTTGTAATTTTAAAGTGATTGGGCTTAGTTTGTTGCTGTAAAGTGTAGTTGGGGGTGATTTTTGATAGCCGAAGTAATTTAGGTGAGTTTGGCATAGTTTGCTAATTTTAGTAGCATTTTTTTGTAATTTAAAAGTGATTGGGTTTAGTTTGTTGTGGTAAGGGTTAGTTGGTGACGATTTATGGTAGCCGAAGTAATTTAGGTGAGTTTTTCATAGTTTGCTATGGTTACTAGCATTTTTTTGTAATTTAAAAGTGATTGGGTTTAGTTTGTTGTGGTAAGGGTTAGTTGGTGATGATTTAGAGTAGCCGAAGTAATTTAGGTGAGTCTGGCATAATTTGTTATGATTTGTACACCTTTTTTTGTAATTTTAAGATGATATGGTTTGGTTTGTTGTGGTAAGGGATAGTTGGGGGTGATTTACGGTAGCCGAAGTAATTTAGGTGATTCTGGTATAGTTTGTTAGGATTTTTAGCATTTTTTTGTAATTTTAAAGTGATTGGGCTTAGTTTGTTGCTGTAAAGTGTCGTTGGGGGTGATTTTTGATAGCCGAAGTAATTTAGGGGAGTTTGGCATAGTTTGCTATGGTTAGTAGCATTTTTTTGTAATTTAAAAGTGATTGGGTTTAGTTTGTTGAGGTAAGGGTTAGTTGGTGATGATTTATGGTAGCCGAAGTAATTTAGGTGAGTTTGGCATAGTTTGCTATGGTTACTGGCATTTTTTTGTAATTTAAAAGTGATTGGGTTTAGTTTGTTGTGGTAAGGGTTAGTTGGTGATGATTTAGAGTAGCCGAAGTAAATTAGGTGAGTCTGGCATAGTTTGTTATGATTTGTACACCTTTTTCTGTAATTTTAAGATGATATAGTTTGGTTTGTTGTGGTAAGGGATAGTTGGGGGTGATTTACGGTAGCCGAAGTAATTTAGGTGATTCTGGTATAGTTTGTTATGATTTTTAGCATTTTTTTGTAATTTTAAAGTGATTGGGCTTAGTTTGTTGCTGTAAAGTGTAATTGGGGGTAATTTTTGATAGCCGAAGTAATTTAGGTGAGTTTGGCATAGTTTGCTATGGTTAGTAGCATTTTTTTGTAATTTAAAAGTGATTGGGTTTAGTTTGTTGTGGTAAGGGTTAGTTGGTGATGATTTATGGTAGCCGAAGTAATTTAGGTGAGTTTGGCATAGTTTGTTATGATTTGTACACCTTTTTTTGTAATTTTAAGGTGATATGGTTTGGTTTGTTGTGGTAAGGGATAGTTGGGTGTGATTTACGGTAGCCGAAGTAATTTAGGTGTTTCTGGTAGAGTTTGTTATGATTTTTAGCATTTTTTTGTAATTTTAAAGTGATTGGGCTTAGTTTGTTGCTGTAAAGTGTAGTTGGGGGTGATTTTTGATAGCCGAAGTAATTTAGGTGAGTTTGGCATAGTTTGCTAATTTTAGTAGCATTTTTTTGTAATTTAAAAGTGATTGGGTTTAGTTTGTTGTGGTAAGGGTTAGTTGGTGATGATTTATGGTAGCCGAAGTAATTTAGGTGAGTTTGGCATAGTTTGCTACGATTACTAGCATTTTTTGTAATTTAAAAGTGATTGGGTTTAGTTTGTTGTGGTAAGGGTTACTTGGTGATGATTTAGAGTAGCCGCCGAAGTAATTTAGGTGAGTCTGGCATAGTTTGTTATGATTTGTACACCTTTTTTTGTAATTTTAAGATGATATAGTTTGGTTTGTTGTGGTAAGGGATAGTTGGGGGTGATTTACGGTAGCCGAAGTAATTTAGGTGATTCTGGTATAGTTTGTTAAGATTTTTAGCATTTTTTTGTAATTTTAAAGTGATTGGGCTTAGTTTTTTGCTGTAAAGTGTAGTTGGGGGGTGATTTTTGATAGCCGAAGTAATTTAGGTGAGTTTGCCATAGTTTGCTATGGTTAGTAGAATTTTTTTGTAATTTAAAATTGATTGGGTTTAGTTTGTTGTGGTAAGGGTTAGTTGGTGATGATTTATGGTAGCCGAAGTAATTTAGGTGAGTTTGGCATAGTTTGCTATGGTTACTAGCATTTTTTTGTAATTTAAAAGTGATTGGGTTTAGTTTGTTGTGGTAAGGGATAGTTGGTGATGATTTAGAGTAGCCGAAGTAATTTAGGTGAGTCTGGCATAGTTTGCTATGATTTGTACACCTTTTTATGTAATTTTAAGATGATATGGTTTGGTTTGTTGTGGTAAGGGATTGTTGGAGATGATTTACGGTAGCCGAAGTAATTTAGGTGATTCTGGTTTAGTTTGTTATGATTTTTAGCATTTTTTTGTAATTTTAAAGTGATTGGGCTTAGTTTGTTGCTGTAAAGTGTAGTTGGGGGTGATTTTTGATAGCCGAAGTAATTTAGGTGAGTTTGGCATAGTTTGCTAATTTTAGTAGCATTTTTTTGTAATTTAAAAGTGATTGGGTTTAGTTTGTTGTGGTAAGGGTTAGTTGGTGATGATTTATGGTAGCCGAAGTAATTTAGGTGAGTTTGGCATAGTTTGCTACGGTTACTAGCATTTTTTGTAATTTAAAAGTGATTGGGTTTAGTTTGTTGTGGTAAGGGTTAGTTGGTGATGATTTAGAGTAGCCAAAGTAATTTAGGTGAGTCTGGAATAGTTTGTTATGATTTGTACACCTTTTTTTGTAATTTTAGGATGAGATGGTTTGGTTTGTTGTGGTAAGGGATAGTTGGGGGTGATTTTCGGTAGCCGAAGTAATTTAGGTGATTCTGGTATAGTTTGTTATGATTTTTAGCATTTTTTTTTTATTTTAAAGCGATTGGGCTTAGTTTGTTGCTGTAAATTGTAGTTGGGGGTGACTTTTGATAGCCGAAGTAATTTAGGTGAGTTTGGCATAGTTTGCTATGGTTAGTAGCCTTTTTTTTGTAAATTAAAGGTGATTGGGTTTAGTTTGTTGTGGTAAGGGTTAGTTGGTGATGATTTAGAGTAGCCGAAGTAATTTAGGTGAGTCTGGCATAGTTTGTTAAGATTTGTACACCTTTTTTTGTAATTTTAAGATGATATAGTTTGGTTTGTTGTGGTAAGGGATAGTTGGGGGTGATTTACGGTAGCCGAAGTAATTTAGGTGATTCTGGTATAGTTTGTTATGATTTTTAGCATTTTTTTGTAATTTTAAAGTGATTGGGCTTAGTTTGTTGCTGTAAAGTGTAGTTGGGGGTGATTTTTGATAGCCGAAGTAATTTAGGTGAGTTTGGCATAGTTTGCTAATTTTAGTAGCATTTTTTTGTAATTTAAAAGTGATTGGGTTTAGTTTGTTGTGGTAAGGGTTAGTTGGTGATGATTTATGGTAGCCGAAGTAATTTAGGTGAGTTTGGCATAGTTTGCTACGGTTACTAGCATTTTTTGTAATTTAAAAGTGATTGGGTTTAGTTTGTTGTGGTAAGGGTTAGTTGGTGATGATTTAGAGTAGCCAAAGTAATTTAGGTGAGTCTGGAATAGTTTGTTATGATTTGTACACCTTTTTTTGTAATTTTAGGATGAGATGGTTTGGTTTGTTGTGGTAAGGGATAGTTGGGGGTGATTTTCGGTAGCCGAAGTAATTTAGGTGATTCTGGTATAGTTTGTTATGATTTTTAGCATTTTTTTTTTATTTTAAAGCGATTGGGCTTAGTTTGTTGCTGTAAAGTGTAGTTGGGGGTGATTTTTGATAGCCGAAGTAATTTAGGTGAGTTTGGCATAGTTTGCTATGGTTAGTAGCATTTTTTTGTAATTTAAAAGTCATTGGGTTTAGTTTGTTGTGGTAAGGGTTAGTTGGTGATGATTTAGAGTAGCCGAAGTAATTTAGGTGAATCTGGCATAGTTTGTTATGATTTGAACACCTTTTTTTGTAACTTTAAAATGATATGGTTTGGTTTGTTGTGGTAAGAGATAGTTGGGGGTGATTTACGGTAGCCGAAGTAATTTAGGTGTTTCTGGTATAATTTGTTATGATTTTTAGCATTTTTTTGTAATTTTAAAGGGATTGGGCTTAGTTTGTTGCTGTAAAGTGTAGTTGGGGGTGATTTTTGATAGCCGAAGTAATTTAGGTGAGTTTGGCCTAGTTTGCTATGGTTAGCAGCATTTTTTTGTAATTTAAAAGTGATTGGGTTTAGTTTGTTGTGGTAAGGGTTAGTTGGTGATGATTTATGGTAGCCGAAGTAATTTAGGTGAGTTTGGCATAGTTTGCTATGGTTACTAGCATTTTTTTGTAATTTAAAAGTGATTGGGTTTAGTTTGTTGTGGTAAGGGTTAGTTGGGGGTAATTTACGGTAGCCGAAGTAATTTAAGAGATTCTGGTGTAGTTTGTTATGATTTTTAGCATTTTTTTGTAATTTTACAGTGATTGGGCTTAGTTTGTTGCTGTAAAGTGTAGTTGGGGGTGAATTTTGATAGCCGAAGTAATTTAGGTGAGTTTGGCATAGTTTGCTATAGTTAGTAGCATTTTTTTGTAATTTAAAAGTGATTGGGTTTAGTTTGTTGTGGTAAGGGTTAGTTGGTGATGATTTATGATAGCCGATGTAATTTAGGTGAGTTTGGCATAGTTTGCTATGGTTACTAGCATTTTTTTGTAATTTAAAAGTGATTGGGTTTAGTTTGTTGTGGTAACGGTTAGTTGGTGATGATTTAGGGTAGCCGAAGTAATTTAGGTGAGTCTGGCATAGTTTGTTATGATTTGTACACCTTTTTTTGTAATTTTAAGATGATATGGTTTGTTTTGTTGTGGTAAGGGATAGTTGGGGGTGATTTACGGTAGCCGAAGTAATTTAGGTGATTCTGGTATAGTTTGTTATGATTTTTAGCATTTTTTTTATTTTAAAGCGATTGGGCTTAGTTTGTTGCTGTAAAGTGTAGTTGGGGGTGATTTTTGATAGCCGAAGTAATTTAGGTGAGTTTGGCATAGTTTTCTATGGTTAGTAGCATTTTTTTGTAATTTAAAAGTGATTGGGTTTAGTTTGTTGTGGTAAGGGTTAGTTGGTGATGATTTATGGTAGCCGAAGTAATTTAGGTGAGTTTGGCATAGTTTGCTATGGTTACTAGCATTTTTTTGTAATTTGAAAGTGATTGGGTTTAGTTTGTTGTGGTAAGGGTTAGTTGGTGATGATTTAGAGTAGCCGAAGTAATTTAGGTGAGTCTGGCATAGTTTGTTATGATTTGTACACCTTTTTTTGTAATTTTAAGGTGATATGGTTTGGTTTGTTGTGGTAAGGGATAGTTGGGGGTGATTTACGGTAGCCGAAGTAATTTAGGTGATTCTGGTATAGTTTGTTATGATTTTTAGCATTTTTCTGTAATTTCAAAGTGATTGGGCTTAGTTTGTTGCTGTAAAGTGTAGTTGGGGGTGATTTTTGATAGCCGAAGTAATTTAGGTGAGTTTGGCATAGTTTGCTAATTTTAGTAGCATTTTTTTGTAATTTAAAAGTGATTGGGTTTAGTTTGTTGTGGTAAGGGTTAGTTGGTGATGATTTATGGTAGCCGAAGTAATTTAGGTGAGTTTGGCATAGTTTGCTACGGTTACTAGCATTTTTTGTAATTTAAAAGTGATTGGGTTTAGTTTGTTGTGGTAAGGGTTAGTTGGTGATGATTTAGAGTAGCCAAAGTAATTTAGGTGAGTCTGGAATAGTTTGTTATGATTTGTACACCTTTTTTTGTAATTTTAAGATGAGATGGTTTGGTTTGTTGTGGTAAGGGATAGTTGGGGGTGATTTACGGTAGCCGAAGTAATTTAGGTGATTCTGGTATAGTTTGTTATGATTTTTAGCATTTTTTTTTATTTTAAAGCGATTGGGCTTAGTTTGTTGCTGTAAAGTGTAGTTGGGGGTGATTTTTGATAGCCGAAGTAATTTAGGTGAGTTTGGCATAGTTTGCTATGGTTAGTAGCATTTTTTTGTAATTTAAAAGTCATTGGGTTTAGTTTGTTGTGGTAAGGGTTAGTTGGTGATGATTTAGAGTAGCCGAAGTAATTTAGGTGAATCTGGCATAGTTTGCTATGGTTACTAGCATTTTTTGTAATTTAAAAGTGATTGGGTTTAGTTTGTTGTGGTAAGGGTTAGTTGGTGATGATTTAGAGTAGCCGAAGTAATTTAGGTGAGTCTGGCATAGTTTGTTATGATTTGTACACCTTTTTTTGTAATTTTAAGATGATATAGTTTGGTTTGTTGTGGTAAGGGATAGTTGGGGGTGATTTACGGTAGCCGAAGTAATTTAGGTGATTCTGGTAGAGTTTGTTATGATTTTTAGCATTTTTTGTAATGTTAAAGTGATTGGGCTTAGTTTGTTGCTTTAAAGTGCAATTGGGGGTAATTTTTGATAGCCGAAGTAATTTAGGTGAATTTGGCATAGTTTGCTATGGTTAGTAGCATTTTTTTGTAATTTAAAAGTGATTGGGTTTTGTTTGTTGTGGTAAGGGTTAGTTGGTGATGATTTATGGTAGCCGAAGTAATTTAGGTGAGTTTGGCATAGTTTGCTATGGTTACTAGCATTTTTTTGTAATTTGAAAGTGATTGGGTTTAGTTTGTTGTGGTAAGGGTTAGTTGGTGATGATTTAGAGTAGCCGAAGTAATTTAGGTGAGTCTGGCATAGTTTGTTATGATTTGTACACCTTTTTTTGTAATTTTAAGGTGATATGGTTTGGTTTGTTGTGGTAAGGGATAGCTGGGGGTGATTTACGGTAGCCGAAGTAATTTAGGTGATTCTGGTATAGTTTGTTATGATTTTTAGCATTTTTCTGTAATTTTAAAGTGATTGGGCTTAGTTTGTTGCTGTAAAGTGTAGTTGGGGGTGATTTTTGATAGCCGAAGTAATTTAGGTGAGTTTGGCATAGTTTGCTAATTTTAGTAGCATTTTTTTGTAATTTAAAAGTGATTGGGTTTAGTTTGTTGTGGTAAGGGTTAGTTGGTGATGATTTATGGTAGCCGAAGTAATTTAGGTGAGTTTGGCATAGTTTGCTACGGTTACTAGCATTTTTTGTAATTTAAAAGTGATTGGGTTTAGTTTGTTGTGGTAAGGGTTAGTTGGTGATGATTTAGAGTAGCCAAAGTAATTTAGGTGAGTCTGGAATAGTTTGTTATGATTTGTACACCTTTTTTTGTAATTTTAAGATGAGATGGTTTGGTTTGTTGTGGTAAGGGATAGTTGGGGGTGATTTACGGTAGCCGAAGTAATTTAGGTGATTCTGGTATAGTTTGTTATGATTTTTAGCATTTTTTTTTATTTTAAAGCGATTGGGCTTAGTTTGTTGCTGTAAAGTGTAGTTGGGGGTGATTTTTGATAGCCGAAGTAATTTAGGTGAGTTTGGCATAGTTTGCTATGGTTAGTAGCATTTTTTTGTAATTTAAAAGTCATTGGGTTTAGTTTGTTGAGGTAAGGGTTAGTTGGTGATGATTTAGAGTAGCCGAAGTAATTTAGGTGAATCTGGCATAGTTTGTTATGATTTGAACACCTTTTTTTGTAACTTTAAAATGATATGGTTTGGTTTGTTGTGGTAAGAGATAGTTGGGGGTGATTTACGGTAGCCGAAGTAACTTAGGTGTTTCTGGTATAATTTGTTATGATTTTTAGCATTTTTTTGTAATTTTAAAGGAATTGGGCTTAGTTTGTTGCTGTAAAGTGTAGTTGGGGGTGATTTTTGATAGCCGAAGTAATTTAGGTGAGTTTGGCCTAGTTTGCTATGGTTAGTAGCATTTTTTTGTAATTTAAAAGTGATTGGGTTTAGTTTGTTGTGGTAAGGGTTAGTTGGTGATGATTTATGGTAGCCGAAGTAATTTAGGTGAGTTTGGCATAGTTTGCTATGGTTACTAGCATTTTTTTGTAATTTAAAAGTGATTGGGTTTAGTTTGTTGTGGTAAGGGTTAGTTGGTGATGATTTAGAGTAGCCGAAGTAATTTAGGTGAGTCTGGCATAGTTTGTTATGATTTGTACACCTTTTTTTGTAATTTTAAGATGATATGGTTTGGTTTGTTGTGGTAAGGGTTAGTTGTGGGTAATTTACGGTAGCCGAAGTAATTTAGGAAGTTCTGGTGTAGTTTGTTATGATTTTTAGCATTTTTTTGTAATTTTACAGTGATTGGGCTTAGTTTGTTGCTGTAAAGTGTAGTTGGGGGTGAATTTTGATAGCCGAAGTAATTTAGGTGAGTTTGGCATAGTTTGCTATGTTAGTAGCATTTTTTTGTAATTTAAAAGTGATTGGGTTTAGTTTGTTGTGGTAAGGGTTAGTTGGTGATGATTTATGATAGCCGAAGTAATTTAGGTGAGTTTGGCATAGTTTGCTATGGTTACTAGCATTTTTTTGTAATTTAAAAGTGATTGGGTTTACTTTGTTGTGGTAACGGTTAGTTGGTGATGATTTAGAGTAGCCGAAGTAATTTAGGTGAGTCTGGCATAGTTTGTTATGATTTGTACACCTTTTTTTGTAATTTTAAGATGATATGGTTTTTTTGTTGTGGTAAGGGATAGTTGGGGGTGATTTACGGTAGCCGAAGTAATTTAGGTGATTCTGGTATAGTTTGTTATGATTTTTAGCATTTTTTTTATTTTAAAGCGATTGGGCTTAGTTTGTTGCTGTAAAGTGTAGTTGGGGGTGATTTTTGATAGCCGAAGTAATTTAGGTGAGTTTGGCATAGTTTTCTATGGTTAGTAGCATTTTTTTCTAAAATAAAAGTGATTGGGTTTAGTTTGTTGTGGTAAGGGTTAGTTGGTGATGATTTAGAGTAGCCGAAGTAATTTAGGTGAGTCTGGCATAGTTTGTTATGATTTGTACACCTTTTTATGTAATTTTAAAATGATATGGTTTGGTTTGTTGTGGTAAGGGATAGTTGGGGGTGATTTACGGTAGCCGAAGTAATTTAGGTGATTCTGGTATAGTTTGTTATGATTTTTAGCATTTTTTTTGTAATTTTAAAGTGATTGGGCTTAGTTTGTTGCTGTAAAGTGTAGTTGGGGGTGATTTTTGACAGCCGAAGTAATTTAGGTGAGTTTGGCATAGTTTGCTATGGTTAGTAGCATTTTTTTGTAATTTAAAAGTGATTGGGTTTAGTTTGTTGTGGTAAGGGTTAGTTGGTGATGATTTAGAGTAGCCGAAGTAATTTAGGTGAGTCTGGCATAGTTTGTTATGATTTGTACACCTTTTTTTGTAATTTTAAGATGATATGGTTTGGTTTGTTGTGGTAAAGGATAGTTGGGGGTGATTTACGTTAGCCGAAGTAATTTAGGTGATTCTGGTATAGTTTGTTATGATTTTTAGCATTTTTTTGTAATTTTAAACTGATTGGGCTTAGTTTGTTGCTGTAAAGTGTAGTTGGGGGTGATTTTTGACAGCCGAAGTAATTTAGGTGAGTTTGGCATAGTTTGCTATGGTTAGTAGCATTTTTTTGTAATTTAAAAGTGATTGGGTTTAGTTTGTTGTGGTAAGGGTTAGTTGGTGATGATTTAGAGTAGACGAAGTAATTTAGGTGAGTCTGGCATAGTTTGCTATGATTTGTACACCTTTTTTGTAATTTTAAGGTGATATGGTTTAGTTTGTTGTGGTAAGGGATAGTTGGGGGTGATTTAGAGTAGCCGAAGTAATTTAGGTGATTCTGGTATAATTTGTTATGATCTTTAGCATTTTTTTGTAATTTTAAAGTGATTGGGATTAGTTTGTTGCTGTAAAGTGTAGATGGGTGTGATTTTTGATAGCCGAAGTAATTTAGGTGAGTTTGGCATATTTTGCTATGGTTAGTAGCATTTTTTTGTAATTTAAAAGTGATTGGGTTTTGTTTGTTGTGGTAAGGGTTAGTTGGTGATGTTTTTTTGTAATTTTAAGATGATATGGTTTGGTTTGTTGTGGTAAAGGGTAGTTGGGGGTGATTTACGGTAGCCGAAGTTGTTTAGGTGATTCTGGTATAGTTTGTTATGATTTTTAGCATTTTTTTGTAATTTTAAAGTGATTGGGCTTAGTTTGTTGCTGTAAAGTGTAGTTGGGGGTGATTTTTGATAGCCGAAGTAATTTAGGTGAGTTTGGCTTAGTTTGCTATAGTTAGTAGCATTTTTTTGTAATTTAAAAGTGATTGGGTTTAGTTTGTTTTGGTAAGGGTTAGTTGGTGATGATTTATGATAGCCGAAGTAATTTAGGTGAGTTTGGCATAGTTTGCTATGGTTACTAGCATTTTTTGTAATTTAAAAGTGATTGGGTTTAGTTTGTTGTGGTATGGGTTAGTTGGTGATGTTTTTTTGTAATTTTAAGATGATATGGTTTGGTTTGTTGTGGTAAGGGGTAGTTGGGGGTGATTTACGGTAGCCGAAGTTGTTTAGGTAATTCTGGTATAGTTTGTTATGATTTTTAGCATTTTTTTGTAATTTTAAAGTGATTGGGCTTAGTTTGTTGCTGTAAAGTGTAGTTGGGGTGATTTTTGATAACCGAAGTAATTTAGGTGAGTTTGGCCTAGTTTGCTATAGTTAGTAGCATTTTTTTGTAATTTAAAAGTGATTGGGTTTAGTTTGTTGTGGTAAGGGTTAGTTGGTGATGATTTATGGTAGCCGAAGTAATTTAGGTGAGTTTGGCATAGTTTGCTATGGTTACTAGCAATTTTTTCTAATTTAAAAGTGATTGGGTTTAATTTGTTGTGGTAAGGGTTAGTTGGTGATGATTTAGAGTAGCCGAAGTAATTTAGGTGAGTCTGGAATAATTTGTTATGATTTGTACAACTTTTTTTGTAATTTTAAGATGATATGGTTTGGTTTGTTGTGGTAAGGGATAGTTGGGGGTGATTTACGGTAGCCGAAGTAATTTAGGTGATTCTGGTATAGTTTGTTATGATTTTTAGCATTTTTTTGTAATTTTAAAGTGATTGGGCTTAGTTTGTTGCTGTAAAGTGTAGTTGGGGGTGATTTTTGATAGCCGAAGTAATTTAGGTGAGTTTGGCATAGTTTGCTATGGTTACTAGCATTTTTTTGTAATTTAAAAATGATTGGGTTTAGTTTGTTGTGGTAAGGGTTAGTTGGTGATGATTTAGAGTAGCCGAAGTAATTTAGGTGAGTCTGGCATAGTTTGTTATGATTTGTACACCTTTTTTTGTAATTTTAAGATGATATAGTTTGGTTTGTTGTGGTAAGGGATAGTTGGGGGTGATTTACGGTAGCCGAAGTAATTTAGGTGATTCTGGTATAGTTTGTTAAGATTTTTAGCATTTTTTTGTAATTTTAAAGTGATTGGGCTTAGTTTTTTGCTGTAAAGTGTAGTTGGGGAGTGATTTTTGATAGCCGAAGTAATTTAGGTGAGTTTGCCATAGTTTGCTATGGTTAGTAGAATTTTTTTGTAATTTAAAATTGATTGGGTTTAGTTTGTTGTGGTAAGGGTTAGTTGGTGATGATTTATGGTAGCCGAAGTAATTTAGGTGAGTTTGGCATAGTTTGCTATGGTTACTAGCATTTTTTTGTTATTTAAAAGTGATTGGGTTTAGTTTGTTGTGGTAAGGGATAGTTGGTGATGATTTAGAGTAGCCGAAGTAATTTAGTTGAGTCTGGCATAGTTTGTTATGATTTGTACACCTTTTTTTGTAATTTTAAGATGATATGGTTTGGTTTGTTTTGGTAAGGGATAGTTGGAGGTGATTTACGGTAGCCGAAGTAATTTAGGTGATTCTGGTTTAGTTTGTTATGATTTTTAGCATTTTTTTGTAATTTTAAAGTGATTGGGCTTAGTTTGTTGCTGTAAAGTGTAGTTGGGGGTGAATTTTGATAGCCGAAGTAATTTAGGTGAGTTTGGCATAGTTTGCTATGGTTAGTAGCATTTTTTTGTAATTTAAAAGTGATTGGGTTTAGTTTGTTGTGGTAAGGGTTAGTTGGTGATGATTTAGAGTAGCCGAAGTAATTTAGGTGAGTCTGGCATAGTTTGTTATGATTTGTACACCTTTTTTGTAATTTTAAGATGATATAGTTTGGTTTGTTGTGGTAAGGGATAGTTGGGGGTGATTTACGGTAGCCGAAGTAACTTAGGTGATTCTGGTATAGTTTGTTATGATTTTTAGCATTTTTTTGTAATTTTAAAGTGATTGGGCTTAGTTTGTTGCTGTAAAGTGTAATTGGGGGTAATTTTTGATAGCCGAAGTAATTTAGGTGAGTTTGGCATAGTTTGCTATGGTTAGTAGCATTTTTTTGTAATTTAAAAGTGATTAGGTTTAGTTTGTTGTGGTAAGGGTTAGTTGGTGATGATTTATGGTAGCCGAAGTAATTTAGGTGAGTTTGGCATAGTTTGCTATAGTTAGTAGCATTTTTTTGTAATTAATAAGTGATTGGGTTTAGTTTGTTGTGGTAAGGGTTAGTTGGTGATGATTTATGGTAGCCGAAGTAATTTAGGTGAGTTTGGCATAGTTTGCTATGGTTACTAGCATTTTTTTGTAATTTAAAAGTGATTGGGTTTAGTTTGTTGTGGTAAGGGTTAGTTGGTGATGATTTAGAGTAGCGGAAGTAATTTAGGTGAGTCTGGCATAGTTTGTTATGATTTGCACACCTTTTTTTGTAATTTTAAGGTGATATGGTTTGGTTTGTTGTGGTAAGGGATAGTTGGGGGTGATTTACGGTAGCCGAAGTAATTTAGGTGATTCTGGTATAGTTTGTTATGATTTTTAGCATTTTTTTGTAATTTTAAAGTGATTGGGCTTAGTTTGTTGCTGTAAAGTGTAATTGGGGGTAATTTTTGATAGCAGAAGTAATTTAGGTGAGTTTGGCATAGTTTGCTATGGTTAGTAGCATTTTTTTGTAATTTAAAAGTGATTAAGTTTAGTTTGTTGTGGTAAGGGTTAGTTGGTGATGATTTATGGTAGCCGAAGTAATTTAGGTGAGTTTGGCATAGTTTGCTATGGTTACTAGCATTTTTTTGTAATTTAAAAGTGATTGGGTTTAGTTTGTTGTGGTAAGGGTTAGTTGGTGATGATTTAGAGTAGCCGAAGTAATTTAGGTGAGTCTGGCATAGTTTGTTATGATTTGTACACCTTTTTTTGTAATTTTAAGGTGATATGGTTTGGTTTGTTGTGGTAAGGGATAGTTGGGGGTGATTTACGGTAACCGAAGTAATTTAGGTGATTCTGGTATAGTTTGTTATGATTTTTAGCATTTTTTTGTAATTTTAAAGTGATTGGGCTTAGTTTGTTGCTGTAAAGTGTAGTTGGGGGTGATTTTTGATAGCCGAAGTAATTTAGGTGAGTTTGGCATAATTTGCTAATTTTAGTAGCATTTTTTTGTAATTTAAAAGTGATTGGGTTTAGTTTGTTGTGGTAAGGGTTAGTTGGTGATGATTTATGATAGCCGAAGTAATTTAGGTGAGTTTGGCATAGTTTGCTATGGTTACTAGCATTTTTTTGTAATTTAAAAGTGATTGGGTTTAGTTTGTTGTGGTAACGGTTAGTTGGTGATGATTTAGAGTAGCCGAAGTAATTTAGGTGAGTCTGGCATAGTTTGTTATGATTTGTACACCTTTTTTTGTAATTTTAAGATGATATGGTTTGTTTTGTTGTGGTAAGGGATAGTTGGGGGTGATTTACGGTAGCCGAAGTAATTTAGGTGATTCTGGTATAGTTTGTTATGATTTTTAGCATTTTTTTTTATTTTAAAGCGATTGGGCTTAGTTTGTTGCTGTAAAGTGTAGTTGGGGGTGATTTTTGATAGCCGAAGTAATTTAGGTGAGTTTGGCGTAGTTTTCTATGGTTAGTAGCATTTTTTTGTAATTTAAAAGTGATTGGGTTTAGTTTGTTGTGGTAAGGGTTAGTTGGTGATGATTTAGAGTAGCCGAAGTAATTTAGGTGAGTCTGGCATAGTTTGTTATGATTTGTACACCTTTTTTTGTAATTTTAAAATGATATGGTTTGGTTTGTTGTGGTAAGGGATAGTTGGGGGTGATTAACGGTAGCCGAAGTAATTTAGGTGATTCTGGTATAGTTTGTTATGATTTTTAGCATTTTTTTGTAATTTTAAAGTGATTGGGCTTAGTTTGTTGCTGTAAAGTGTAGTTGGGGGTGATTTTTGATAGCCGAAGTAATTTAGGTGAGTTTGGCATAGTTTGCTATGGTTACTAGCATTTTTTTGTAATTTAAAAGTGATTGGGTTTAGTTTGTTGTGGTAAGGGTTAGTTGGTGATGATTTAGAGTAGCCGAAGTAATTTAGGTGAGTCTGGCATAGTTTGTTATGATTTGTACATCTTTTTTTGTAATTTTAAGATTATATGGTTTGGTTTGTTGTGGTAAAGGATAGTTGGGGGTGATTTACGTTAGCCGAAGTAATTTAGGTGATTCTGGTATAGTTTGTTATGATTTTTAGCATTTTTTTGTAATTTTAAACTGATTGGGCTCAGTTTGTTCCTGTAAAGTGTAGTTGGGGGTGATTTTTGACAGCCGAAGTAATTTAGGTGAGTTTGGCATAGTTTGCTATGGTTAGTAGCATTTTTTTGTAATTTTAAAGTGATTGGGTTTAGTTTGTTGTGGTAAGGGTTAGTTGGTGATGATTTAGAGTAGCCGAAGTAATTTAGATGAGTCTGGCATAGTTTGTTATGATTTGTACACCTTTTTTGTAATTTTAAGATGATATGGTTTGGTTTGTTGTGGTAAGGGATAGTTGGGGGTGATTTAGAGTAGCCGAAGTAATTTAGGTTATTCGGGTATAATTTGTTATGATCTTTAGCATTTTTTTGTAATTTTAAAGTGATTGGGATTAGTTTGTTGCTGTAAAGTGTAGATGGGTGTGATTTTTGATAGCCGAAGTAATTTAGGTGAGTTTGGCATATTTTGCTGTGGTTAGTAGCATTTTTTTGTAATTTAAAAGTGATTGGGTTTTGTTTGTTGTGGTAAGGGTTAGTTGGTGATGATTTATGGTAGCCGAAGTAATTTAGATGAGTTTGGCATAGTTTGCTACTGTTACTAGCATTTTTTTGTAATTTAAAAGAGATTCGGTTTAGTTTGTTGTGGTAAGGGTTAGTTGGTGATGATTTAGAGTAGCCGAAGTAATTTAGGTGAGTCTGGCATAGTTTGTTATGATTTGTACACCTTTTTTGTAATTTTAAGATGATATGGTTTGGTTTGTTGTGGTAAGGGATAGTTGGGGGTGATTTACGGTAGCCGAAGTAATTTAGGTGATTCTGGTATAATTTGTTATGATTTTTAGCATTTTTTTGTAATTTTAAAGTGATTGGGCTTAGTTTGTTGCTGTAAAGTGTAGTTGGGGGTGATTTTTGATAGCCGAAGTAATTTAGGTGAGTTTGGCCTAGTTTGCTATAGTTAGTAGCATTTTTTTGTAATTTAAAAGTGATTGGGTTTAGTTTGTTGTGGTAAGGGTTAGTTGGTGATGATTTATAATAGCCGAAGTAATTTAGGTGAGTTTGGCATAGTTTGCTATGGTTACTAGCATTTTTTGTAATTTAAAAGTGATTGGGTTTAGTTTGTTGTGGTAAGGGTTAGTTGGTGAGGTTTTTTTGTAATTTTAAGATGATATGGTTTGGTTTGTTGTGGTAAGGGGTAGTTGGGGGTGATTTACGGTAGCCGAAGTAATTTAGGTGATTCTGGTATAGTTTGTTATGATTTTTAGCATTTTTTTGTAATTTTAAATTGATTGGGCTTAGTTTGTTGCTGTAAAGTGTAGTTGGGGGTGACTTTTGATAGCCGAAGTAATTTAGGTGAGTTTGGCCTAGTTTGCTATAGTTAGTAGCATTTTTTTGTAATTTAAAAGTGATTGGGTTTAGTTTGTTGTGGTAAGGGTTAGTTGGTGATGATTTATGGTAGCCGAAGTAATTTAGGTGAGTTTGGCATAGTTTGCTATGGTTACTAGCATTTTTTTGTAATTTAAAAGTGATTGGGTTTAGTTTGTTGTGGTAAGGGTTAGTTGGTGATGATTTAGAGTAGCCGAAGTAATTTAGGTGAGTCTGGCATAGTTTGTTATGATTTGTACACCTTTTTTTGTAATTTTAAGATGATATGGTTTGGTTTGTTGTGGTAAAGGATAGTTGGGGGTGATTTACGGTAGCCGAAGTAATTTAAGTGATTCTGGTATAGTTTGTTATGATTTTTAGCATTTTTTTGTAATTTTAAACTGATTGGGCTTAGTTTGTTGCTGTAAAGTGAAGTTGGGGGTGATTTTTGACAGCCGAAGTAATTTAGGTGAGTTTGGCATAGTTTGTTATGGTTAGTAGCATTTTTTTGTAATTTAAAAGTGATTGGGTTTAGTTTGTTGTGGTAAGGGTTAGTTGGTGATGATTTAGAGTAGCCGAAGAAATTTAGATGAGTCTGGCATAGTTTGTTATGATTTGTTCACCTTTTTTTGTAATTTTAAGATGATATGGTTTGGTTTGTTGTGGTAAGGGATAGTTGGGGGTGATTTACGGTAGCCGAAGTAATTTAGGTGATTCTGGTATAGTTTGTTATGATTTTTAGGATTTTTTTGTAATTTCAAAGTGATTGGGCTTAGTTTGTTGCTGTAAAGTGTAGTTGGGGGTGATTTTTGATAGCAGAAGTAATTTAGGTGAGTTTGGCATAGTTTGCTATGGTTAGTAGCATTTTTTTGTAATTTAAAAGTGATTGGGTTTAGTTTGTTGTGGTAAGGGTTAGTTGGTGATGATTTATAGTAGCCGAAATAATTTAGGTGAGTTTGGCATAGT
Source organism: Eledona agricola (assembly GCA_964023215.1). Taxonomy (NCBI): domain Eukaryota; kingdom Metazoa; phylum Arthropoda; class Insecta; order Coleoptera; family Tenebrionidae; genus Eledona; species Eledona agricola. Next base: position 1,865,099 of record CAXIEJ010000140.1, on the reverse strand, counting down.
TTGCTATGGTTACTAGCATTTTTTTGTAATTTAAAAATGATTGGGTTTAGTTTGTTGTGGTAAGGGTTAGTTGGTGATGATTTAGAGTAGCCGAAGTAATTTTGGTGAGTCTGACAGAGTTTGTTATGATTTGAACACCTTTTTTTGTAATTTTAAGATGGTATGGTTTGGTTTGTTGTGGTAAGGGATAGTTGGGGGTGATTTACGGTAGCCGAAGTAATTTAGGTGATTCTGGTATAGTTTTTTATGATTTTTAGCATTTTTTTGTAATTTTAAAGTCATTGGGCTTAGTTTGTTGCTGTAAAGTGTAGTTGGGGGTGATTTTTGATAGCCGAAGTAATTTAGGTGAGTTTGGCCTAGTTTGCTATGGTTAGTAGCATTTTTTTGTAATTTAAAAGTGATTGGGTTTAGTTTGTTGTGGTAAGGGTTAGTTGGTGATGATTTATGGTAGCCGAAGTAATTTAGGTGAGTTTGGCATAGTTTGCTATGGTTACTAGCATTTTTTTGTAATTTAAAAGTGATTGGGTTTATTTTGTTGTGGTAAGGGTTAGTTGGTGATGATTTAGAGTAGCCGAAGTAATTTAGGTGAGTCTGGGATAATTTGTTATGATTTGAACACCTTTTTTTGTAATTTTAAGATGATATAGTTTGGTTTGTTGTGGTAAGGGATAGTTGAGGGTGATTTACGGTAGCCGAAGTAATTTAGGTGATTCTGGTATAGTTTGTTATGATTTTTAGCATTTTTTTGTAATTTTAAAGTGATTGGGCTTAGTTTGTTGCTGTAAAGTGTAGTTGGGGGTGATTTTTGATAGCCGAAGTAATTTAGGTGAGTTTGGCATAGTTTGCTATGGTTAGTAGCATTTCTTTGTAATTTAAAAGTGATTGGGTTTAGTTTGTTGTGGTAAGGGTTAGTTGATGATGATTTATGGTAGCCGCAGTAATTTAGGTGAGTTTGGCATAGTTTGCTATGGTTAATAGCATTTTTTTGTAATTTAAAAGTGATTGGGTTTAGTTTGTTGTGGTAAGGGTTAGTTGGTGATGATTTAGAGTAGCCGAAGTAATTTAGGTAAGTCTGCCATAGTTAGTTATGATTTGTACACCTTTTTTTGTAATTTTAAGATGATATGGTTTGGTTTGTTGTGGTAAGGGATAGTTGGGGGTGAGTTACGGTAGCCGAGGTAATTTAGGTGATTCTGGAATAGTTTGTTATGATTTTTAGCATTTTTTTGTGATTTTAAATTGATTGGGCTTAGTTTGTTGCTGTAAAGTGTAGTTGGGGGTGATTTTTCATAGCCGAAGTAATTTAGGTGAGTTTGGCCTAGTTTGCTATGGTTAGTAGCATTTTTTTGTAATTTAAAAGTGATTGGGTTTAGTTTGTTGTGGTAAGGGTTAGTTGGTGATGATTTATGGTAGCCGAAGTAATTTAGGTGAGTTTGGCATAGTTTGCTATGGTTACTAGCATTTTTTTGTAATTTAAAAGTGATTGGGTTTAGTTTGTTGTGGTAAGGGTTAGTTGGTGATGATTTAGAGTAGCCGAAGTAATTTAGGTGAGTCTGGGATAATTTGTTATGATTTGAACACCTTTTTTTGTAATTTTAAGATGATATAGTTTGGTTTGTTGTGGTAAGGGATAGTTGGGGGTGATTTACGGTAGCCGAAGTACTTTAGGTGATTCTGGTATAGTTTGTTATGATTTTTAGCATTTTTTTGTAAGTTTAAAGTGACTGGGCTTAGTTTCTTGCTGTAAATTGTAGTTGGGGGTGATTTTTGATAGCCGAAGTAATTTAGGTGAGTTTGGCATAGTTTGCTATGGTTAGTAGCATTTCTTTGTAATTTAAAAGTGATTGGGTTTAGTTTGTTGTGGTAAGGGTTAGTTGGTGATGATTTATGGTAGCCGCAGTAATTTAGGTGAGTTTGGCATAGTTTGCTATGGTTAATAGCATTTTTTTGTAATTTAAAAGTGATTGGGTTTAGTTTGTTGTGGTAAGGGTTAGTTGGTGATGATTTAGAGTAGCCGAAGTAATTTAGGTAAGTCTGCCATAGTTAGTTATGATTTGTACACCTTTTTTTGTAATTTTAAGATGATATGGTTTGGTTTGTTGTGGTAAGGGATAGTTGGGGGTGATTTACGGTAGCCGAAGTAATTTAGGTGAGTCTGGTATAGTTTGTTATGATTTTTAGCATTTTTTTGTAATTTTAAAGTGATTGGGCTTAGTTTGTTGCTGTAAAGTGTAGTTGGGGGTGATTTTTGAGAGCCGAAGTAATTTAGGTGAGTTTGGCATAGTTTGCTATGGTTAGTAGCATTTTTTTGTAATTTAAAAGTGATTGGGTTAGTTTGTTGTGGTAAGGGTTAGTTGGTGATGATTTATGGTAACCGAAGTAATTTAGGTGAGTTTGGCATAGTTTGCTATGGTTACTAGCATTTTTTTGTAATTTAAAAGTGATTGGGTTTAGTTTGTTGTGGTAAGGGTTAGTTGGTGGTGATTTAGAGTAGCCGAAGTAATTTAGGTGAGTCTGGCATAGTTTGTTATGATTTTTACACCTTTTTTTGTAATTTTAAGATGATATGGTTTGGTTTGTTGTGGTAAGGGATAGTTGGGGGTGACTTACGGTAGCCGCAGTAATTTAGGTGATTCTGGTATAGTTTGTTATGATTTTTAGCATTTTTTTGTAATTTTAAAGTGATTAGGCTTTGTTTGTTGCTGTAAAATGTAGTTGGGGGTGATTTTTGATAGCCGAAGTTTTTTAGGTGAGTTTGACATAGTTTGCTATGGTTAGTAGCATTTTTTTGTAATTTAAAAGTGATTGGGTTTAGTTTGTTGTGGTAAGGGTTAATTGATGATGATTTATGGTAGCCGAAGTAATTTAGGTGAGTTTGGCATAGTTTGTTATGATTTGTACACCTTTTTTTGTAATTTTAAGATGATATAGTTTGGTTTGTTGTGGTAAGGGATAGTTGGGGGTGATTTACGGTAGCCGAAGTAATTTAGGTGATTCTGGTATAGTTTGTTATGATTTTTAGCATTTTTTTGTAATTTTAAAGTGATTGGGCTTAGTTTGTTGCTGTAAAGTGTAATTGGGGGTAATTTTTGACAGCCGAAGTAATTTAGGTGTGTTTGGCATAGTTTGCTATGGTTAGTAGCATTTTTTTGTAATTTAAAAGTGATTGGGTTTAGTTTGTTGTGGTAAGGGTTAGTTGGTGATGATTTAGAGTAGCCGAAGTAATTTAGGTGACTCTGGCATAGTTTGTTATGATTTGTACACCTTTTTTTGTAATTTTAAGATGATATGGTTTGGTTTGTTGTGGTAAGGGATAGTTGGGGGTGATTTACGGTAGCCGAAGTAATTTAGGTGATTCTGGTATAGTTTGTTATGATTTTTAGCATTTTTTTGTAATTTTAATGTGATTGGGCTTAGTTTGTTGCTGTAAAGTGTAGTTGGGGGTGATTTTTGATAGCCGAAGTAATTTAGGTGAGTTTGGCCTAGTTTGCTAATTTTAGTAGCATTTTTTTGTAATTTAAAAGTGATTGAGTTTAGTTTGTTGTGGTAAGGGTTAGTTGGTGATGATTTATGGTAGCCGAAGTAATTTAGGTGAGTTTGGCATAGTTTGCTATGGTTACTAGCATTTTTTTGTAATTTAAAAGTGATTGGGTTTAGTTTGTTGAGGTAAGGGTTAGTTGGTGATGATTTATGGTAGCCGAAGTAATTTAGGTGAGTTTGGCATAGTTTGCTATGGTTACTAGCATTTTTTTGTAATTTAAAAGTGATTGGGTTTAATTTGTTGTGGTATGGGTTACTTGGTGATGATTTAGAGTAGCCGCCGAAGTAATTTAGGTGAGTCTGGCATAGTTTGTTATGATTTGTACACCTTTTTTTGTAATTTTAAGATGATATAGTTTGGTTTGTTGTGGTAAGGGATAGTTGGGGGTGATTTACGGTAGCCGAAGTAATTTAGGTGATTCTGGTATAGTTTGTTAAGATTTTTAGCATTTTTTTGTAATTTTAAAGTGATTGGGCTTAGTTTTTTGCTGTAAAGTGTAGTTGGGGGGTGATTTTTGATAGCCGAAGTAATTTAGGTGAGTTTGCCATAGTTTGCTATAGTTAGTAGAATTTTTTTGTAATTTAAAAGTGATTGGGTTTAGTTTGTTGTGGTAAGGGTTAGTTGGTGATGATTTATGGTAGCCGAAGTAATTTAGGTGATTCTGGTATAGTTTGTTATGATTTTTAGCATTTTTTTGTAATTTTAAAGTGATTGGGTTTAGTTTGTTGCTGTAAAGTGTAGTTGGGTGTGATTTTTGATAGCCGAAGTAATTTAGGTGAGTTTGGCATAGTTTGCTAATTTTAGTAGCATTTTTTTGAAATTTAAAAGTGATTGAGTTTAGTTTGTTGTGGTAAGGGTTAGTTGGTGATGATTTATGGTAGCCGAAGTAATTTAGGTGAGTTTGGCATAGTTTGCTATGGTTACTAGCATTTTTTTGTAATTTAAAAGAGATTGGGTTTAGTTTGTTGTGGTAAGGGTTACTTGGTGATGATTTAGAGTAGCCGCCGAAGTAATTTAGGTGAGTCTGGCATAGTTTGTTATGATTTGTACACCTTTTTTTGTAATTTTAAAATGATATAGTTTGGTTTGTTGTGGTAAGGGATAGTTGGGGGTGATTTACGGTAGCCGAAGTAATTTAGGTGATTCTGGTATAGTTTGTTAAGACTTTTAGCATTTTTTTGTAATTTTAAAGTGATTGGGCTTAGTTTTTTGCTGTAAAGTGTAGTTGGGGGGTGATTTTTGATAGCCGAAGTAATTTAGGTGAGTTTGCCATAATTTGCTATGGTTAGTAGATTTTTTTTGTAATTTAAAAGTGATTGGGTTTAGTTTGTTGTGGTAAGGGTTAGTTGGTGAAGATTTATGGTAGCCGAAGTAATTTAGGTGAGTTTGGCATAGTTTGCTATGGTTACTAGCATTTTTTGTACTTTAAAAGTGATTGGGTTTAGTTTGTTGTGGTAAGAGTTAGTTGGTGATGATTTAGAGTAGCCGAAGTAATTTAGGTGAGTCTGGCATAGTTTGTTATGATTTGTACACCTTTTTTTGTAATTTTAAGATGATATGGTTTGGTTTGTTGTGGTAAGGGATAGTTGGGGGTAATTTACGGTAGCCGCAGTAATTTAGATGATTCTGGTATAGTTTGTTATGATTTTTAGAATTTTTTTGTAATTTTAAAGTGATTAGGCTTAGTTTGTTGCTGTAAAGTGTAGTTGGGGGTGATTTTTAATAGCCGAAGTAATTTAGGTGTGTTTGACATAGATTGCTATGGTTAGTAGCATTTTTTTGTAATTTAAAAGTGATTGGGTTTAGTTTGTTGTGGTAAGGGTTAGTTGGTGATGATTTATGGTAGCCGAAGTAATTTAGGTGCGTTTGGTATAGTTTGCTATGGTTACTAGCATTTTTTTGTAATTTGAAAGTGATTGGGTTTAGTTTGTTGTGGTAAGAGTTAGTTGGTGATGATTTAGAGTAGCCGAAGTAATTTAGGTGAGTCTGGCATAGTTTGTTATGATTTGTACACCTTTTTTTGTAATTTTAAGATGATATGGTTTGGTTTGTTGTGGTAAGGGATAGTTGGGGGTAATTTACGGTAGCCGCAGTAATTTAGATGATTCTGGTATAGTTTGTTATGATTTTTAGAATTTTTTTGTAATTTTAAAGTGATTAGGCTTAGTTTGTTGCTGTAAAGTGTAGTTGGGGGTGATTTTTAATAGCCGAAGTAATTTAGGTGAGTTTGACATAGATTGCTATGGTTAGTAGCATTTTTTTGTAATTTAAAAGTGATTGGGTTTAGTTTGTTGTGGTAAGGGTTAGTTGGTGATGATTTATGGTAGCCGAAGTAATTTAGGTGAGTTTGGCATAGTTTGCTATGGTTAGTAGCATTTTTTTGTAATTTAAAAGTGATTGGGTTTAGTTTGTTGTGGTAAGGGTTATTTGGTGATGATTTAAGGTAGCCGAAGTAATTTAGGTGAGTCAGGCATAGTTTGTTATGATTTGTACACCTTTTTTTGAAATTTTAAGATGATATGGTTTGGTTTGTTGTGGTAAGGGATAGTTGGGGGTGATTTACGGTAGCCGAAGTAATTTAGGTGATTCTGGTATAGTTTGTTATGATTTTTAGCATTTTTTTGTAATTTTAAAGTGACTGGGCTTAGTTTGTTGCTGTAAATTGTAGTTGGGGGTGATTTTTGATAGCCGAAGTAATTTAGGTGAGTTTGGCATAGATTGCTATGGTTAGTAGCATTTTTTTGTAATTTAAAAGTGATTGGGTTTAATTTGTTGTGGTATGGGTTACTTGGTGATGATTTAGAGTAGCCGCCGAAGTAATTTAGGTGAGTCTGGCATAGTTTGTTATGATTTGTACACCTTTTTTTGTAATTTTAAGATGATATAGTTTGGTTTGTTGTGGTAAGGGATAGTTGGGGGTGATTTACGGTAGCCGAAGTAATTTAGGTGATTCTGGTATAGTTTGTTAAGATTTTTAGCATTTTTTTGTAATTTTAAAGTGATTGGGCTTAGTTTTTTGCTGTAAAGTGTAGTTGGGGGGTGATTTTTGATAGCCGAAGTAATTTAGGTGAGTTTGCCATAGTTTGCTATAGTTAGTAGAATTTTTTTGTAATTTAAAAGTGATTGGGTTTAGTTTGTTGTGGTAAGGGTTAGTTGGTGATGATTTATGGTAGCCGAAGTAATTTAGGTGATTCTGGTATAGTTTGTTATGATTTTTAGCATTTTTTTGTAATTTTAAAGTGATTGGGTTTAGTTTGTTGCTGTAAAGTGTAGTTGGGTGTGATTTTTGATAGCCGAAGTAATTTAGGTGAGTTTGGCATAGTTTGCTAATTTTAGTAGCATTTTTTTGAAATTTAAAAGTGATTGAGTTTAGTTTGTTGTGGTAAGGGTTAGTTGGTGATGATTTATGGTAGCCGAAGTAATTTAGGTGAGTTTGGCATAGTTTGCTATGGTTACTAGCATTTTTTTGTAATTTAAAAGAGATTGGGTTTAGTTTGTTGTGGTAAGGGTTACTTGGTGATGATTTAGAGTAGCCGCCGAAGTAATTTAGGTGAGTCTGGCATAGTTTGTTATGATTTGTACACCTTTTTTTGTAATTTTAAAATGATATAGTTTGGTTTGTTGTGGTAAGGGATAGTTGGGGGTGATTTACGGTAGCCGAAGTAATTTAGGTGATTCTGGTATAGTTTGTTAAGACTTTTAGCATTTTTTTGTAATTTTAAAGTGATTGGGCTTAGTTTTTTGCTGTAAAGTGTAGTTGGGGGGTGATTTTTGATAGCCGAAGTAATTTAGGTGAGTTTGCCATAATTTGCTATGGTTAGTAGATTTTTTTTGTAATTTAAAAGTGATTGGGTTTAGTTTGTTGTGGTAAGGGTTAGTTGGTGAAGATTTATGGTAGCCGAAGTAATTTAGGTGAGTTTGGCATAGTTTGCTATGGTTACTAGCATTTTTTGTACTTTAAAAGTGATTGGGTTTAGTTTGTTGTGGTAAGAGTTAGTTGGTGATGATTTAGAGTAGCCGAAGTAATTTAGGTGAGTCTGGCATAGTTTGTTATGATTTGTACACCTTTTTTTGTAATTTTAAGATGATATGGTTTGGTTTGTTGTGGTAAGGGATAGTTGGGGGTAATTTACGGTAGCCGCAGTAATTTAGATGATTCTGGTATAGTTTGTTATGATTTTTAGAATTTTTTTGTAATTTTAAAGTGATTAGGCTTAGTTTGTTGCTGTAAAGTGTAGTTGGGGGTGATTTTTAATAGCCGAAGTAATTTAGGTGTGTTTGACATAGATTGCTATGGTTAGTAGCATTTTTTTGTAATTTAAAAGTGATTGGGTTTAGTTTGTTGTGGTAAGGGTTAGTTGGTGATGATTTATGGTAGCCGAAGTAATTTAGGTGCGTTTGGTATAGTTTGCTATGGTTACTAGCATTTTTTTGTAATTTGAAAGTGATTGGGTTTAGTTTGTTGTGGTAAGAGTTAGTTGGTGATGATTTAGAGTAGCCGAAGTAATTTAGGTGAGTCTGGCATAGTTTGTTATGATTTGTACACCTTTTTTTGTAATTTTAAGATGATATGGTTTGGTTTGTTGTGGTAAGGGATAGTTGGGGGTAATTTACGGTAGCCGCAGTAATTTAGATGATTCTGGTATAGTTTGTTATGATTTTTAGAATTTTTTTGTAATTTTAAAGTGATTAGGCTTAGTTTGTTGCTGTAAAGTGTAGTTGGGGGTGATTTTTAATAGCCGAAGTAATTTAGGTGAGTTTGACATAGATTGCTATGGTTAGTAGCATTTTTTTGTAATTTAAAAGTGATTGGGTTTAGTTTGTTGTGGTAAGGGTTAGTTGGTGATGATTTATGGTAGCCGAAGTAATTTAGGTGAGTTTGGCATAGTTTGCTATGGTTAGTAGCATTTTTTTGTAATTTAAAAGTGATTGGGTTTAGTTTGTTGTGGTAAGGGTTATTTGGTGATGATTTAAGGTAGCCGAAGTAATTTAGGTGAGTCAGGCATAGTTTGTTATGATTTGTACACCTTTTTTTGAAATTTTAAGATGATATGGTTTGGTTTGTTGTGGTAAGGGATAGTTGGGGGTGATTTACGGTAGCCGAAGTAATTTAGGTGATTCTGGTATAGTTTGTTATGATTTTTAGCATTTTTTTGTAATTTTAAAGTGACTGGGCTTAGTTTGTTGCTGTAAATTGTAGTTGGGGGTGATTTTTGATAGCCGAAGTAATTTAGGTGAGTTTGGCATAGTTTGTTATGATTTGTACACCTTTTTTTGTAATTTTAATATCATATGGTTTGGTTTGTTGTGGTAAGGGATAGTTGGGGGTGATTTACGGTAGCCGAAGTTATTTAGGTGATTCTGGTATAGTTTGTTATGATTTTTAGCATTTTTTTGTAATTTTAAAGTGATTGGGCTTAGTTTGTTGCTGTAAAGTGTAGTTGGGGGTGATTTTTGATAGCCGAAGTAATTTAGGTGAGTTTGGCATAGTTTGCTATGGTTAGTAGCATTTTTTTGTAATTTAAAAGTGATTGGGTTTAGTTTGTTGTGGTAAGGGTTAGTTGGTGATGATTTATGGTAGCCGAAGTAATTTAGGTGAGTTTGGCATAGTTTGTTATGATTTGTACACCTTTTTTTGTAATTTTAAGATGATATAGTTTGGTTTGTTGTGGTAAGGGATTGTTGGGGGTGATTTACGGTAGCCGAAGTAATTTAGGTGATTCTGGTATAGTTTGTTAAGATTTTTAGCATTTTTTTGTAATTTTAAAGTGATTGGGCTTAGTTTTTTGCTGTAAAGTGTAGTTGGGGGGTGATTTTTGATAGCCGAAGTAATTTAGGTGAGTTTGCCATAGTTTGCTATGGATAGTAGATTTTTTTTGTAATTTAAAAGTGATTGGGTTTAGTTTGTTGTGGTAAGGGTTAGTTGGTGATGATTTATGGTAGCCGAAGTAATTTAGGTGAGTTTGGCATAGTTTGCTATGGTTACTAGCATTTTTTTGTAATTTTAAAGTGATTAGGCTTAGTTTGTTGCTGTAAAGTGTAGTTGGGTGTGATTTTTAATAGCCGAAGTAATTTAGGTGAGTTTGACATAGATTGCTATGGTTAGTAGCATTTTTTTGTAATTTAAAAGTGATTGGGTTTAGTTTGTTGTGGTAAGGGTTAGTTGGTGATGATTTATGGTAGCCGAACTAATTTAGGTGAGTTTGGCATAGTTTGCTATGGTTAGTAGCATTTTTTTGTAATTTAAAAGTGATTGGGTTTAGTTTGTTGTGGTAAGAGTTAGTTGGTGATGATTTAGAGTAGCCGAAGTAATTTAGGTGAGTCTGGCATAGTTTGTTATGATTTGTACACCTTTTTTTGTAATTTTAAGATGATATGGTTTGGTTTGTTGTGGTAAGGGATAGTTGGGGGTAATTTACGGTAGCCGCAGTAATTTAGATGATTCTGGTATAGTTTGTTATGATTTTTAGAATTTTTTTGTAATTTTAAAGTGATTAGGCTTAGTTTGTTGCTGTAAAGTGTAGTTGGGGGTGATTTTTAATAGCCGAAGTAATTTAGGTGTGTTTGACATAGATTGCTATGGTTAGTAGCATTTTTTTGTAATTTAAAAGTGATTGGGTTTAGTTTGTTGTGGTAAGGGTTAGTTGGTGATGATTTATGGTAGCCGAATTAATTTAGGTGAGTTTGGCATAGTTTGCTATGGTTAGTAGCATTTTTTTGTAATTTAAAAGTGATTGGGTTTAGTTTGTTGTGGTAAGGGTTATTTGGTGATGATTTAAGGTAGCCGAAGTAATTTAGGTGAGTCAGGCATAGTTTGTTATGATTTGTACACCTTTTTTGAAATTTTAAGATGATATGGTTTGGTTTGTTGTGGTAAGGAATAGTTGGGGGTGATTTACGGTAGCCGAAGTAATTTAGGTGATTCTGGTATAGTTTGTTATGATTTTTAGCATTTTTTTGTAATTTTAAAGTGACTGGGCTTAGTTTGTTGCTGTAAATTGTAGTTGGGGGTGATTTTTGATAGCCGAAGTAATTTAGGTGAGTTTGGCATAGTTTGTTATGATTTGTACACCTTTTTTTGTAATTTTAAAATCATATGGTTTGGTTTGTTGTGGTAAGGGATAGTTGGGGGTGATTTACGGTAGCCGAAGTTATTTAGGTGATTCTGGTATAGTTTGTTATGATTTTTAGCATTTTTTTGTAATTTTAAAGTGATTGGGCTTAGTTTGTTGCTGTAAAGTGTAGTTGGGGGTGATTTTTGATAGCCGAAGTAATTTAGGTGAGTTTGGCATAGTTTGCTATGGTTAGTAGCATTTTTTTGTAATTTAAAAGTGATTGGGTTTAGTTTGTTGTGGTAAGGGTTAGTTGGTGATGATTTATGGTTGCCGAAGTAATTTAGGTGAGTTTGGCATAGTTTGTTATGATTTGTACACCTTTTTTTGTAATTTTAAGATGATATAGTTTGGTTTGTTGTGGTAAGGGATAGTTGAGGGTGATTTACGGTAGCCGAAGTAATTTAGGTGATTCTGGTATAGTTTGTTATGATTTTTAGCATTTTTTTGTAATTTTAAAGTGACTGGGCTTAGTTTGTTGCTGTAAATTGTAGTTGGGGGTGAATTTTGATAGCCGAAGTAATTTAGGTGAGTTTGGCATAGTTTGTTATGATTTGTACACCTTTTTTTGTAATTTTAAAATCATATGGTTTGGTTTGTTGTGGTAAGGGATAGTTGGGGGTGATTTACGGTAGCCGAAGTTATTTAGGTGATTCTGGTATAGTTTGTTATGATTTTTAGCATTTTTTTGTAATTTTAAAGTGATTGGGCTTAGTTTGTTGCTGTAAAGTGTAGTTGGGGGTGATTTTTGATAGCCGAAATAATTTAGGTGAGTTTGGCATAGTTTGCTATGGTTAGTAGCATTTTTTTGTAATTTAAAAGTGATTGGGTTTAGTTTGTTGTGGTAAGGGTTAGTTGGTGATGATTTATGGTAGCCGAAGTAATTTAGGTGAGTTTGGCATAGTTTGTTATGATTTGTACACCTTTTTTTGTAATTTTAAGATGATATAGTTTGGTTTGTTGTGGTAAGGGATTGTTGGGGGTGATTTACGGTAGCCGAAGTAATTTAGGTGATTCTGGTATAGTTTGTTAAGATTTTTAGCATTTTTTTGTAATTTTAAAGTGATTGGGCTTAGTTTTTTGCTGTAAAGTGTAGTTGGGGGGTGATTTTTGATAGCCGAAGTAATTTAGGTGAGTTTGCCATAGTTTGCTATGGATAGTAGATTTTTTTTGTAATTTAAAAGTGATTGGGTTTAGTTTGTTGTGGTAAGGGTTAGTTGGTGATGATTTATGGTAGCCGAAGTAATTTAGGTGAGTTTGGCATAGTTTGCTATGGTTACTAGCATTTTTTTGTAATTTTAAAGTGATTAGGCTTAGTTTGTTGCTGTAAAGTGTAGTTGGGTGTGATTTTTAATAGCCGAAGTAATTTAGGTGAGTTTGACATAGATTGCTATGGTTAGTAGCATTTTTTTGTAATTTAAAAGTGATTGGGTTTAGTTTGTTGTGGTAAGGGTTAGTTGGTGATGATTTATGGTAGCCGAAGTAATTTAGGTGAGTTTGGCATAGTTTGCTATGGTTAGTAGCATTTTTTTGTAATTTAAAAGTGATTGGGTTTAGTTTGTTGTGGTAAGAGTTAGTTGGTGATGATTTAGAGTAGCCGAAGTAATTTAGGTGAGTCTGGCATAGTTTGTTATGATTTGTACACCTTTTTTTGTAATTTTAAGATGATATGGTTTGGTTTGTTGTGGTAAGGGATAGTTGGGGGTAATTTACGGTAGCCGCAGTAATTTAGATGATTCTGGTATAGTTTGTTATGATTTTTAGAATTTTTTTGTAATTTTAAAGTGATTAGGCTTAGTTTGTTGCTGTAAAGTGTAGTTGGGGGTGATTTTTAATAGCCGAAGTAATTTAGGTGTGTTTGACATAGATTGCTATGGTTAGTAGCATTTTTTTGTAATTTAAAAGTGATTGGGTTTAGTTTGTTGTGGTAAGGGTTAGTTGGTGATGATTTATGGTAGCCGAATTAATTTAGGTGAGTTTGGCATAGTTTGCTATGGTTAGTAGCATTTTTTTGTAATTTAAAAGTGATTGGGTTTAGTTTGTTGTGGTAAGGGTTATTTGGTGATGATTTAAGGTAGCCGAAGTAATTTAGGTGAGTCAGGCATAGTTTGTTATGATTTGTACACCTTTTTTGAAATTTTAAGATGATATGGTTTGGTTTGTTGTGGTAAGGAATAGTTGGGGGTGATTTACGGTAGCCGAAGTAATTTAGGTGATTCTGGTATAGTTTGTTATGATTTTTAGCATTTTTTTGTAATTTTAAAGTGACTGGGCTTAGTTTGTTGCTGTAAATTGTAGTTGGGGGTGATTTTTGATAGCCGAAGTAATTTAGGTGAGTTTGGCATAGTTTGTTATGATTTGTACACCTTTTTTTGTAATTTTAAAATCATATGGTTTGGTTTGTTGTGGTAAGGGATAGTTGGGGGTGATTTACGGTAGCCGAAGTTATTTAGGTGATTCTGGTATAGTTTGTTATGATTTTTAGCATTTTTTTGTAATTTTAAAGTGATTGGGCTTAGTTTGTTGCTGTAAAGTGTAGTTGGGGGTGATTTTTGATAGCCGAAGTAATTTAGGTGAGTTTGGCATAGTTTGCTATGGTTAGTAGCATTTTTTGTAATTTAAAAGTGATTGGGTTTAGTTTGTTGTGGTAAGGGTTAGTTGGTGATGATTTATGGTAGCCGAAGTAATTTAGGTGAGTTTGGCATAGTTTGTTATGATTTGTACACCTTTTTTTGTAATTTTAAGATGATATAGTTTGGTTTGTTGTGGTAAGGGATAGTTGAGGGTGATTTACGGTAGCCGAAGTAATTTAGGTGATTCTGGTATAGTTTGTTATGATTTTTAGCATTTTTTTGTAATTTTAAAGTGACTGGGCTTAGTTTGTTGCTGTAAATTGTAGTTGGGGGTGAATTTTGATAGCCGAAGTAATTTAGGTGAGTTTGGCATAGTTTGTTATGATTTGTACACCTTTTTTTGTAATTTTAAAATCATATGGTTTGGTTTGTTGTGGTAAGGGATAGTTGGGGGTGATTTACGGTAGCCGAAGTTATTTAGGTGATTCTGGTATAGTTTGTTATGATTTTTAGCATTTTTTTGTAATTTTAAAGTGATTGGGCTTAGTTTGTTGCTGTAAAGTGTAGTTGGGGGTGATTTTTGATAGCCGAAGTAATTTAGGTGAGTTTGGCATAGTTTGCTATGGTTAGTAGCATTTTTTTGTAATTTAAAAGTGATTGGGTTTAGTTTGTTGTGGTAAGGGTTAGTTGGTGATGATTTATGGTAGCCGAAGTAATTTAGGTGAGTTTGGCATAGTTTGTTATGATTTGTACACCTTTTTTTGTAATTTTAAGATGATATAGTTTGGTTTGTTGTGGTAAGGGATAGTTGGGGGTGATTTACGATAGCCGAAGTAATTTAGGTGATTCTGGTATAGTTTGTTAAGATTTTTAGCATTTTTTTGTAATTTTAAAGTGATTGGGCTTAGTTTTTTTGCTGTAAAGTGTAGTTGGGGGGTGATTTTTGATAGCCGAAGTAATTTAGGTGATTTTGCCATAGTTTGCTATGGATGGTAGATTTGTTTTGTAATTTAAAAGTGATTGGGTTTAGTTTGTTGTGGTAAGGGTTAGTTGGTGATGATTTATGGTAGCCGAAGTAATTTAGGTGAGTTTGGCATAGTTTGCTATGGTTACTAGCATTTTTTTGTAATTTAAAAGTGATTGGGTTTAGTTTGTTGCTGTAAAGTGTAGTTGGGGGTAATTTTTGATAGCCGAAGTAATTTAGGTGAGTTTGGCATAGTTTGCTATGGTTAGTAGCATTTTTTTTGTAATTTAAAATTGATTGGGTTTAGTTTGTTGTGGTAAGGGTTAGTTGGTGATGATTTATGGTAGCCGAAGTAATTTAGGTGAGTTTGGCATAGTTTGCTATGGTTAGTAGCATTTTTTTGTAATTTAAAAGTGATTGGGTTTAGTTTGTTGTGGTAAGTGTTATTTGGTGATGATTTAGGGTAGCCGAAGTAATTTAGGTGAGTCAGGCATAGTTTTTTATGATTTGTACACCTTTTTTTAAAATTTTAAGATGATATGGTTTGGATTGTTGTGGTAAGGGATAGTTGGGGGTGATTTACGGTAGCCGAAATAATTTAGGTGATTCTGGTATAGTTTGTTATGATTTTTAGCATTTTTTTGTAATTTTAAAGTGACTGGGCTTAGTTTCTTGCTGTAAATTGTAGTTGGGGGTGATTTTTGATAGCCGAAGTAATTTAGGTGAGTTTGGCATAGTTTGCTATGGTTACTAGCATTTTTTTGTAAGTTAAAAGAGATTGGGTTTAGTTTGTTGTGGTAAGGGTTAGTTGGTGATGATTTAGAGTAGCCGAAGTAATTTAGGTGAGTCTGGCATAGTTTGTTATGATTTGTACACCTTTTTTTGTAATTTTAAGATGATATAGTTTGGTTTGTTGTGGTAAGGGATAGTTGGGGGTGATTTACGGTAGCCGAAGTAATTTAGGTGATTCTGGTATAGATTGTTATGATTTTTAGCATTTTTTTGTAATTTTAAAGTGATTGGGCTTAGTTTGTTGCTGTAAAGTGTAATTGGGGGTAATTTTTGATAGCCGAAGTAATTTAGGTGTGTTTGGCATAGTTTGCTATGGTTAGTAGCATTTTTTTGTAATTTAAAAGTGATTAGTTTAGTTTGTTGTGGTAAGGGTTAGTTGGTGATGATTTATGGTAGCCGAAGAAATTTAGGTGAGTTTGGCATAGTTTGCTATGGTTACTAGCATTTTTTTGTAATTTAAAAGTGATTGGGTTTAGTTTGTTGTGGTAAGAGTTAGTTGGTGATGATTTAGAGTAGCCGAAGTAATTTAGGTGACTCTGGCATAGTTTGTTATGATTTGTACACCTTTTTTTGTAATTTTAAGATGATATGGTTTGGTTTGTTGTGGTAAGGGATAGTTGGGGGTGATTTACGGTAGCCGAAGTAATTTAGGTGATTCTGGTATAGTTTGTTATGATTTTTAGCATTTTTTTGTAATTTTAAAGTGATTGGGCTTAGTTTGTTGCTGTAAAGTGTAGTTGGGGGTGATTTTTGATAGCCGAAGTAATTTAGGTGAGTTTGGCTTAGTTTGCTAATTTTAGTAGCATTTTTTTGTAATTTAAAAGTGATTGAGTTTAGTTTGTTGTGGTAAGGGTTAGTTGGTGATGATTTATGGTAGCCGAAGTAATTTAGGTGAGTTTGGCATAGTTTGCTATGGTTACTAGCATTTTTTTGTAATTTAAAAGTGATTGGGTTTAGTTTGTTGAGGTAAGGGTTAGTTGGTGATGATTTATGGTAGCCGAAGTAATTTAAGTGAGTTTGGCATAGTTTCCTATGGTTACTAGCATTTTTTTGTAATTTAAAAGTGATTGGGTTTAGTTTGTTGTGGTAAGGGTTACTTGGTGATGATTTAGAGTAGCCGCCGAAGTAATTTAGGTGAGTCTGGCATAGTTTGATATGATTTGTACACCTTTTTTTGTAATTTTAAGATGATATAGTTTGGTTTGTTGTGGTAAGAGATAGTTGGGGGTGATTTACGGTAGCCGAAGTAATTTAGGTGATTCTGGTATAGTTTGTTAAGATTTTTAGCATTTTTTTGTAATTTTAAAGTGATTGGGCTTAGTTTTTTGCTGTAAAGTGTAGTTGGGGGGTGATTTTTGATAGCCGAAGTAATTTAGGTGAGTTTGCCATATTTTGCTATGGTTAGTAGAATTTTTTTGTAATTTAAAAGTGATTGGGTTTAGTTTGTTGTGGTAAGGGTTAGTTGGTGATGATTTATGGTAGCCGAAGTAATTTAGGTGAGTTTGGCATAGTTTGCTATGGTTACTAGCATTTTTCTGTAATTTAAAAGTGATTGGGTTTAGTTTGTTATGGTAAGGGTTAGTTGGTGATGATTTAGAGTAGCCGAAGTAATTTAGGTGAGTCTGGCATAGTTTGTTATGATTTGTACACCTTTTTTTGTAATTTTAAGATGATATAGTTTAGTTTGTTGTGGTAAGGGATAGTTGGGGGTGATTTACGGTAGCCGAAGTAATTTAGGTGATTCTGGTATAGTTTGTTATGATTTTTAGCATTTTTTTGTAATTTTAAAGTGATTCGGCTTAGTTTGTTGCTGTAAAGTGTAGTTGGGGGTGATTTTTGAGAGCCGAAGTAATTTAGGTGAGTTTGGCATAGTTTGCTATGGTTAGTAGCATTTTTTTGTAATTTAAAAGTGATTGGGTTTAGTTTGTTGTGGTAAGGGTTAGTTGGTGATGATTTATGGTAGCCGAAGTAATTTAGGTGAGTCTGGCATAGTTTGTTATGATTTGTACACCTTTTTTTGTAATTTTAAGATGATATGGTTTGGTTTGTTGTGGTAAGGGATAGTTGGGGGTGATTTACGGTAGCCGCAGAAATTTAGGTGATTCTGGTATAGTTTGTTATGATTTTTAGCATTTTTTTGTAATTTTAAGGTCATTAGGCTTTGTTTGTTGCTGTAAAGTGTAGTTGGGGGTGATTTTTGATAGCCGAAGTAATTTAGGTGAGTTTGACATAGTTTGCTATGGTTAGTAGCATTTTTTTGTAATTTGAAAGTGATTGGGTTTAGTTTGTTGTGGTAAGGGTTAGTTGGTGATCATTTATGGTAGCCGAAGTAATTTAGGTGAGTTTGGCATAGTTTGCTATGGTTAGTAGTTTTTTTTTGTAATTTAAAAGTGATTGGGTTTAGTTTGTTGTGGTAAGGGTTTTTTGGTGATGATTTAGGGTAGCCGAAGTAATTTAGGTGAGTCAGGCAAAGTTTTTTATGATTTGTACACCTTTTTTTTAAATTTTAAGATGATATGGTTTGGTTTGTTGTGGTAAGGGATAGTTGGGGGTGATTTACGGTAGCCGCAGAAATTTAGGTGATTCTGGTATAGTTTGTTATGATTTTTAGCATTTTTTTGTAATTTTAAAGTGATTGGGCTTAGTTTGTTGCTGTAAAGTGTAATTGGGGGTAATTTTTGATAGCCGAAGTAATTTAGGTGTGTTTGGCATAGTTTGCTATGGTTAGTAGCATTTTTTTGTAATTTAAAAGTGATTGGGTTTAGTTTGTTGTGGTAAGGGTTAGTTGGTGATGATTTATGGTAGCCGAAGAAATTTAGGTGAGTTTGGCATAGTTTTTTATGATTTGTACACCTTTTTTTTAAATTTTAAGATGATATGGTTTGGTTTGTTGTAGTAAGGGATAGTTGGGGGTGATTTACGGTAGCCGAAGTAATTTAGGTGATTCTGGTATAGTTTGTTATGATTTTTAGCATTTTTTTGTAATTTTAAAGTGACTGGGCTTAGTTTCTTGCTGTAAATTGTAGTAGGGGGTGATTTTTGATAGCCGAAGTAATTTAGGTGAGTTTGGCATAGTTTGCTATGGTTACTAGCATTTTTTTGTAATTTAAAAGTGATTGGGTTTAGTTTGTTGTGGTAAGGGTTAGTTGGTGATGATTTAGAGTAGCCGAAGTAATTTAGGTGAGTCTGGCATAGTTTGTTATGATTTGTACACCTTTTTTTGTAATTTTAAGATGATATAGTTTGGTTTGTTGTGGTAAGGGATAGTTGGGGGTGATTTAGTGTAGCCGAAGTAATTTAGGTGATTCTGGTATAGTTTGTTATGATTTTTAGCATTTTTTTGTAATTTTAAAGTGATTGGGCTTAGTTTATTGCTGTAAAGTGTAATTGGGGGTAATTTTTGATAGCCGAAGTAATTTAGGTGTGTTTGGCATAGTTTGCTATGGTTAGTAGCATTTTTTTGTAATTTAAAAGTGATTGGGTTTAGTTTGTTGTGGTAAGGGTTAGTTGGTGATGATTTATGGTAGCCGAAGAAATTTAGGTGAGTTTGGCATAGTTTGCTATGGTTACTAGCATTTTTTTGTAATTTAAAAGTGATTGGGTTTAGTTTGTTGTGGTAATGGTTAGTTGGTGATGATTTAAAGTAGCCGAAGTAATTTAGGTGAGTCTGGCATAGTTTGTTATGATTTGTACACCTTTTTTTGTAATTTTAAGATGATATGGTTTGGTTTGTTGTGGTAAGGGATAGTTGGGGGTGATTTACGGTAGCCGAAGTAATTTAGGTGATTCTGGTATAGTTTGTTATGATTTTTAGCATTTTTTTGTAATTTTAAAGTTATTGGGCTTAGTTTGTTGCTGTAAAGTGTAGTTGGGGGTGATTTTTGATAGCCGAAGTAATTTAGGTGAGTTTGGCATAGTTTGCTAATTTTAGTAGCATTTTTTTGTAATT
The DNA here is from genome assembly GCA_964023215.1 of Eledona agricola. Classification (NCBI taxonomy): domain Eukaryota; kingdom Metazoa; phylum Arthropoda; class Insecta; order Coleoptera; family Tenebrionidae; genus Eledona; species Eledona agricola. The sequence goes on along the minus strand of CAXIEJ010000140.1, from coordinate 1,846,168 downwards.
TAAAAGTTATTGGGTTTAGTTTGTTGTGGTAAGGGTTAGTTGGTGATGATTTATGGTAGCCGAAGTAATTTAGGTGAGTTTGGCATAGTTTGCTATGGTTACTAGCATTTTTTTGTAATTTAAAAGTGATTGGGTTTAGTTTGTTGTGGTAAGGGATAGTTGGTGATGATTTAGAGTAGCCGAAGTAATTTAGGTGAGTCTGGCATAGTTTGTTATGATTTGTACACCTTTTTTTGTAATTTTAAGATGATATGGTTTGGTTTGTTGTGGTAAAGGATAGTTGGGGGTGATTTACGGCAGCCGATGTAATTTAGGTGATTCTGGTTTAGTTTGTTACTAGCTGAATGTACCCGGCGTTGCCCGGACGTAGATTAAATAAACGCAGTGTTGACAAAAGTATTTGTGTATTTGTGATGTAGACTAATCGACATTATAATACAATTAAACAGGAATGCTCTACTTTTCCAATCACAAAATAAACAAATTTGCTGAAATTAACCTGCATTGCCAGGACCGGGTACTTCAATATGATTTGGAAAATGACGATAATTTCGTTTCTGGGTGCAAGCTCCTTTTTTTTCACTCTTTTTCACTCTTCAAGAGAAGGAGAGTTGACAAAGAAGCTGAACTATTCCAAATTATTCCCATTTAGTTCTCTAACAACGTTAAAGAATGTCGTCGAAGAATGTTGAAATATATAAATACATAATTTCACACCATAAAAACGATGTATTTGGTGTAGTTTCGGATGATAAGGTTTTTTTTGGGGATTGTTTTGAATGGTTATTGATGGTTGGCGGGGTTTAGCTTTGGCGAATTAAACGAAACTTTTGGTAATTTTAATGCGATTGGGTTTAGTTTGGCTTGGTAAGAAGTGGTTGGGGTGATATAGCGGAAGTCGAAGTAATTTATGCGAGTTTAGCGTAGTTTGCTTGTAATTCGTAATTTTTTTACATTTTAGGTTGATGTGGGGTAGTTTGGAATGGCAAGTGTATGATTTTTGAGAGTAGTTTGGAATGGTACACTATGTTTAGGGGTGTTTAACGTATTCAGGTAAAATATACAGAAAATTTGGTAATTTTAAAATGAACAATTATAGTGCGAACCTTTTGAGCTCTATTTTCGGTAATAAAATGCAATAGGAAAGATAGTAAAAAAGACTATTTCCATCACTTTTCAGAGGAATTATACGTGGTGGTATTTGTACCCCGCTTACTATTCCTCCATCTTAGTTATAAATAATGCAGAACAATAATGAACACAATGTACATAAAATAAATAGTGTAAATCGTGTATAAGCACACATTACTTATGATGTCAGTGAAATCCGGTTAAACTGCAAATTTCGGATTTTGGCCGGAGCAGGTTTGGTGAAGATCAAATACACCACTATCATTAAATGAACGTAAAAATTAGCGTACGGTATATAAGTGGAGTCCGGTACGACGATGGTAATTTTTCTAAAATCGATTGGGGAGATATTTACTTAACGTCAAGAACAAATCGGGAATATTATATTAAAAAAATTAATTTAATAGCGATAGAACTTCGAATACTGATGCGTCGCCTCGACCTTGGCGACGTTGAGTACCAGCGTTCCAGACACTGAAGCAGCAATTTTAACAATTATATTAGGTGCACGTGCCTAGTGCGTATTAAAAGAATTTGGATTACCAAATAATACTCGCGCAGGTGTACTCGACTGGCCCGTCATAATTTGCACAAAATGAATTAACATACTAAAGTAAATAAATATATTGACGGGAATGTGGTGGGTGTAAAAATCTTATTCGGCATCTCCGACAAACTAACACTTGTTTACATTAACATGCATGCCTTCATGGACCTGTGACGAATTACAAACAAATATCTAAATTGTGTTCAAGTGTTCCATTTGATTTCGTTTCTGGATGCAAGCGGTTTTTTTCACTCTTGTCAGTCTGAACTTATTACATAGTGATATTTTCACATCCAAATGCCCTAAATTTATTTTGCCGCTGATTTCAAAAATTTTTCTGGAAGGAAAGTAGTCAGCAGTGGGGCTCGTCAGGGGTGGCAGGTTTGGCAGTGCCACTCCAAGTATAAATTTACTATCGAACACAAAATTAGTTCTGTAATTCAGTTGCAGAATTATGAATTTTTCAGATATTTTCACGAAAATTTAGCGCATACCGCCACTGGTATGAATGTCAGTGATATCTGGTACATACAACGGTGAAAATTTCGGGGCAAATTTGGTGAAAAACAAATACACCACTATCATTAACTAAACGTAAAAATTAGCGTACAAATATAAGTGGAGTCCGGTCCGATGCTGATAATTTTTCGAAAATTGATTGGGGGCAGATTTGGTTAACGCGAGGATCAAATGTTAAATTAAAATACTTTATTTGATAGCGGTAGACCTTCGAACACTGTTGCGTCGCCTCAGCGAATTTGGCGACTTTGCGAACAGTTTCCGACGCTGGAGCAGCAATTTTCACAATTGTAGTTGTGTTAAAATTAAACACCGCGATCGAGTACTGCTCCACACGCTGAACCAGCAATTCTCGAATTCTAAGAAACGATAAGAAAGGCTTATTCAACGCTTGGTATGTGCGAATTTCTGCATATATATTTATGCATACATTCTGCATCAAACTAAATCGAGCATCGCCTTTTCACGTTTCTGACCTTGCCCTTGACGTGGCAGGCTCCAGCTGCTTCAATAATGTAAAAATCTTATTCGGCCTCTCCAATAAACTCACATTTGTTTACATTAACACGCATTCCCTCATGGACTTGTGACGAATTACAAACAAATATTTCAACTTCAAGTGTTTCATTTAATTTCGTTTCTGGATGCAAGCTCCTTTCTTTTCACTCTAGTCAGTCTAAACTTATTACACAGAGTTATATTTTCAAATCCAGGCGCCCTAAAGAATTTTGTCGTTGTTTTCAAAAGTTTCAAGAGAAGGAGAGTTGACATAGAAGCTAAATTATTCCAAATTATTCCCATTTAGTTCTCTGACAACGTTAAAGACAATGTTGAAATATATAAATACAAAATTTTACACCATAAAAACGAAGTATTTAGGAATTATGTATAAAAAAAGTCGAAGTTATTCTTCGCTCTTGAGCTCTATTTCCGGTATTAAAAATGCAATAGGAAAGATAGTAAGAAAGACTATTTCCATCACTTTTCACGTGAATTATACGTGGTGGTATTTGTTCTCCGCTTACTATTAGATTTTCAAACTGCTCCATCTTAGTTATAAATAATGCAGAACAATAATGTACGCGATGTACGTAAAATAAATAGTGTAAATAAATCGATGCGATTTATGGTAGCCGAAGTAATTTAGGTGAGTTTGGAATAGTTTGCTATGGTTTGTAGCATTTTATGTAATTTTAAAGTAATTGGGCTTAGTTTGGGGTGGTAAGGGGTAGTTGGGGGTGATTTATGGTAGCCGAAGTAATTTAGGTGAGTTAGGCATAGTTTGCTATGGTTTGAAGCATTTTTTGTAATTTTAAAGTGATTGGGCTTATTTTGGGGTGGTAAGGGGTAGTTGGGGGTGATTTATGGTAGCCGAAGTAATTTAGGTGAGTTAGGCATAGTTTGCTATGATTTGTTAAATATTTTGTAATTTTAAAGTGATTGGGCTTATTTTGGGGTTGTAAGGGGTAGTTGGGGGTGATTTATGGTAGCCGAAGTAATTTAGGGGAGTTTGGCATAGTTTGCTACGGTTTGTAGAATTTTTTTGTAATTTTAAAGTGATTGAGCCTATTTTGGGGTGGTAAGGGGTAGTTGGGGGTAATTTATAGAAGCCAAAGTAATTTAAGTGAGTTTGGCATAGTTTGCTATGGTTTGTAGCATTTTTTGTAATTTTAAAGTGATTGGGCTTATTTTGGGGTGGTAAGGGGTAGTTGGGGGTGATTTATGGTAGCCGAAGTAATTTAGGTGAGTTAGGCATAGTTTGCTATGATTTGTTGAATATTTTGTAATTTTAAAGTGATTGGGTTTATTTTGGGGTTGTAAGGGGTAGTTCGGGGTGATTTATGGTAGCCGAAGTAATTTAGGGGAGTTTGGCATAGCTTGCTATGGTTTGTAGCATTTTTTATAATTTTAAAGTGATTGGGCTTATTTTGGGGTAGTAAGAAGTAGTTGGGTGTGATTTATGTTAGCCGAAGTAATTTAGGTGAGTTAGGCATAGTTTGCTATGGTTTGTAGCATTTTTTGTAATTTTAAAGTGATTGGGATGAGTTAGGGGCGGTAAGGGGGTAGTTGGGGGTGATTTATGATAGCCGAAGTAATTTAAGTGAGTTTGGCATAGTTTGCTATGGTTTGTAGCATTTTTTATAATTTTAAAGTGATTGGGCTTATTTTGGAGTAGTAAGGGGTAGTTGGGGGTGATTTATGTTAGCCGAAGTAATTTAGGTGAGTTAGGCATAGTTTGCTATGGTTTGTAGCATTTTTTGTAATTTTAAAGTGATTGGGCTTATTTTGGGGCGGTAAGGGGTTGTTGGGGGTTGATTTATGGTAGCCGAAGTAATTTAGGTGAGTTAGGCATAGTTTGCTATGGTTTGTAGCATTTTTTTGTAATTTTAAAGTGATTGGGCTTATTTTGGGGTAGTAAGGGGTTGTTGGGGGTGATTTATGTTAGCCGAAGTAATTTAGGTGAGTTAGGCATAGTTTGCTATAGTTTGTGGCATTTTTTTGTAATTTTAAAGTGATTGGGTTTAGTTTGTGGTTGGTAAGGGGTAGTTGGGGGTGATTTATGGTAGCCGCAGTAATTTAAGTGAGTTTGGCATAGTTTGCTATGATTTGTAGCATTTTTTGTAATTTTAAAGTGATTGGGATAAGTTAGGGGTGGCAAGGGGTAGTTGGATGTGATTTATGATAGCCGAAGTAATTTAAGTGAGTTTGGCATAGTTTGATATGGTTTGTAGAATTTTTTGTAATTTTAAAGTGATTGGGCTTATTTTGGGGTTGTAAGGGGTAGTTGGGGGTGATTTATGGTAGCCGAAGTAATTTAGGGGAGTTTGGCACAGTTTGCTACGGTTTGTAGAATTTTTTTGTAATTTTAAGGTGATTGAGCCTATTTTGGGGAGGTAAGGGGTAGTTGGGGGTGATTAATGGAAGCCGAAGTAATTTAGATGAGTTTGATATTGCTTGTAACATTTTTTGTAATTTTAAAGTGATTGGGCTGAGTTTGGGGTGGTAAGGGGTAGTTGGGGGTGATTTATGGTAGCCGAAGTAATTTAGGTGAGTTAGGCATAGTTTGCTATGGTTTGTAGCATTTTTTTGTAATTTTAAAGTGATTGGGTTTAGTTTGTGGTTGGTAAGGAGTAGTTGGGGGTGATTTATGGTAGCCGCAGTAATTTAAGTGAGTTTGGCATAGTTTGCTATGATTTGTAGCATTTTTTGTAATTTTAAAGTGATTGGGATGAGTTAGGGGTGGCAAGGGGTAGTTGGATGTGATTTATGATAGCCGAAGTAATTTAAGTGAGTTTGGCATAGTTTGGTATGGTTTGTAGAATTTTTTGTAATTTTAAAGTGACTGAGCTTATTTTGGGGTTGTAAGGGGTAGTTGGGGGTGATTTATGGTAGCCGAAGTAATTTAGGGGAGTTTGGCACAGTTTGCTACGGTTTGTAGAGTTTTTTTGTAATTTTAAGGTGATTGAGCCTATTTTGGGGAGGTAAGGGGTAGTTGGGGGTGATTAATGGAAGCCGAAGTAATTTAGATGAGTTTGGCATAGTTTGATATTGCTTGTAACATTTTTTGTAATTTTAAAGTAATTGGGCTGAGTTTGGGGTGGTAAGGGGTAGTTGGGGGTGATTTATGGTAGCCGAAGTAATTTAGGTGAGTTAGGCATAGTTTGCTATTGTTTGTAGCATTTTTTTGTAATTTTAAAGTGATTGGGTTTAGTTTGTGGTTGGTAAGGGGTAGTTGGGGGTGATTTATGGTAGCCGCAGTAATTTAAGTGAGTTTGGCATAGTTTGCTATGATTTGTAGCATTTTTTGTAAATTTAAAGTGATTGGGATGAGTTAGGGGTGGCAAGGGGTAGTTGAATGTGATTTATGATAGCCGAAGTAATTTAGGTGAGTTAGGCATAGTTTGCTATGGTTAGTAGCATTTTTTTGTAATTTAAAAGTGATTGGGTTTAGTTTGTTGTGGTAAGGGTTAGTTGGTGATGATTTATGGTAGCCGAAGTAATTTATGTGAGTTTGGCATAGTTTGCTATAGTTACTAGCATTTTTTTGAAAATTAAAAGTGATTGGGTTTAGTTTGTTGTGGTAAGGGTTAGTTGGTGATGATTTAGAGTAGCCGAAGTAATTTAGGTGAGTCTGGCATAGTTTGTTATGATTTGTACACCTTTTTTTGTAATTTTAAGATGATATGGTTTGGTTTGTTGTGGTAAGGGATAGTTGGGGGTGATTTACGGTAGCCGAAGTAATTTAGGTGATTCTGGTATAGTTTGTTATGATTTTTAGCAATTTTTGTAATTTTAAAGTGATTGGGCTCAGTTTGTTGCTGTAAAGTGTAGTTGGGGGGTGATTTTTGATATCCGAAATAATTAAGGTGAGTTTGGCATAGTTTGCTATGGTTACTAGCATTTTTTTGTAATTTAAAAGTGATTGGGTTTAGTTTGTTGTGGTAAGGGTTAGTTGGTGATGATTTAGAGTAGCCAAAGTAATTTAGGTGAGTCTGGCATTGTTTGTTATGATTTGTACAACTTTTTTTGTAATTTTAAGATGATATGGTTTGGTTTGTTGTGGTAAGGGATAGTTGGGGGTGATTTACGGTAGCCGAAGTAATTTAGGTGATTCTGGTATAGTTTGTTATGATTTTTAGCATTATTTTGTAATTTTAAAGTGATTGGGCTCAGTTTGTTGCTGTAAAGTGTTGTTGGGGGGTGATTGTTGATATCCGAAATAATTAAGGTGAGTTTGGCATAGTTTGCTATGGTTACTAGCATTTTTTTGTAATTTAAAAGTGATTGGGTTTAGTTTGTTGTGGTAAGGGTTAGTTGGTGATGATTTAGAGTAGCCGAAGTAATTTAGGTGAGTCTGGCATTGTTTGTTATGATTTGTACAACTTTTTTTGTAATTTTAAGATGATATGGTTTGGTTTGTTGTGGTAAGGGATAGTTGGGGGTGATTTACGGTAGCCGAAGTAATTTAGGTGATTCTGGTATAGTTTGTTATGATTTTTAGCATTTTTTTGTAATTTTAAAGTGATTGGGCTCAGTTTGTTGCTGTAAAGTGTAGTTGGGGGGTGATTTTTGATATCCGAAGTAATTTAGGTGAGTTTGGCATAGTTTGCTATGGTTAGTAGCATTTTTTTGTAATTTAAAAGTGATTGGGTTTAGTTTGTTGTGGTAAGGTTTAGTTGGTGATGATTTATGGTAGCCGAAGTAATTTATGTGAGTTTGGCATAGTTTGCTATAGTTACTAGAATTTTTTTGAAATTTAAAAGTGATTGGGTTTAGTTTGTTGTGGTAAGGGTTAGTTGGTGATGATTTAGAGTAGCCGAAGTAATTTAGGTGAGTCTGGCATAGTTTGATATGATTTGTACACCTTTTTTTGTAATTTTAAGATGATTTGGTTTGGTTAGTTGTGGTAAGGGATAGTTGGGGGTGATTTACGGTAGCCGAAGTAATTTAGGTGATTCTGGTATAGTTTGTTATGATTTTAGGCATTTTTTTGTAATTTTAAAGTGATTGGGCTTAGTTTGTTGCTGTAAAGTGTAGTTGGGGGTGATTTTTGATAGCCGAAGTAATTTAGGTGACTTTGGCATAGTTTGCTATGGTTAGTAGCATTTTTTTGTAATTTAAAAGTGATTGGGTTTAGTTTGTTGTGGTAAGGGTTAGTTGGTGATGATTTAGAGTAGCCGAAGTAATTTAGGTGAGTCTGGCACAGTTTGTTATGATTTGTATACCTTTTTTTGTAATTTTAAGATGATATGGTTTGGTTTGTTGTGGTAAGGGTTAGTTGGGAGTGATTTACGGTAGTCGAAGTAATTTAGGTGATTTTGGTATAGTTTGTTATGATTTTTAGCATTTTTTTGTAATTTTAAATTGATTGGGCTTAGTTTGTTGCTGTAAAGTGTAGTTAGGGGTGATTTTTGATAGCCGAAGTAATTTAGGTGAGTTAGGCATAGTTTGCTATGGTTAGTAGCATTTTTTTGTAATTTAAAATTGATTGGGTTTAGTTTGTTGTGGTAAGGGTTAGTTGGTGATGATTTAGAGTAGCCGAAGTAATTTAGGTGAGTCTGGCATAGTTTGTTATGATTTGTACACCTTTTTTTGTAATTTAAGATGATTTGGTTTGGTTAGTTGTGGTAAGGGATAGTTGGGGGTGATTTACGGTAGCCGAAGTAATTTAGGTGATTCTGGTATAGTTTGTTATGATTTTCAGCATTTTTTTGTAATTTTAAAGTGATTGGGCTTAGTTTGTTGCTGTAAAGTGTAGTTGGGGGTGATTTTTGATAGCCGAAGTAATTTAGGTGAGTTTGGCATAGTTTGCTATGGTTAGTAGCATTTTTTTGTAATTTAAAAGTGATTGGGTTTAGTTTGTTGTGGTAAGGGTTAGTTGGTGATGATTTAGAGTAGCCGAAGTAATTTAGGTGAGTCTGGCACAGTTTGTTATGATTTGTACACCTTTTTTTGTAATTTTAAGATGATATGGTTTGGTTTGTTGTGGTAAGGGTTAGTTGGGAGTGATTTACGGTAGCCGAAGTAATTTAGGTGATTTTGGTATAGTTTGTTATGATTTTTAGCATTTTTTTGTAATTTTAAAGTGATTGGGCTTAGTTTGTTGCTGTAAAGTGTAGTTGGGTTGATTTTTGATAGCCGATGTAATTTAGGTGAGTTTGGCATAGTTTGCTATGGTTAGTAGCATTTTTTTGTAATTTAAAAGTGATTGGGTTTAGTTTGTTGTGGTAAGGGTTAGTTGGTGATGATTTAGAGTAGCCGAAGTAATTTAGGTGAGTCTGTCATAGTTTGTTATGATTTGTACACCTTTTTTTGTAATTTTAAGATGATATGGTTTGGTTTGTTGTGGTAAGGGATAGTTGGGGGTGATTTACGGTAACCTAAGTGATTTAGGTGATTCTGGTGTAGTTTGTTATGATTTTTAGCATTTTTTTGTAATTTTAAAGTGATTGGGCTTAGTTTGTTGCTGTAAAGTGTAGTTAGGGGTGATTTTTGATAGCCGAAGTAATTTAGGTGAGTTAGGCATAGTTTGCTATGGTTAGTAGCATTTTTTTGTAATTTAAAATTGATTGGGTTTAGTTTGTTGTGGTAAGGGTTATTTGGTGATGATTTAGAGTAGCCGAAGTAATTTAGGTGAGTCTGGCATAGTTTGTTATGATTTGTACACCTTTTTTTGTAATTTAAAGATGATTTGGTTTGGTTAGTTGTGGTAAGGGATAGTTGGGGTGATTTACGGTAGCCGAAGTAATTTAGGTGATTCTGGTATAGTTTGTTATGATTTTTAGCATTTTTTTGTAATTTTAAAGTGATTGGGCTTAGTTTGTTGCTGTAAAGTGTAGTTGGGGGTGATTTTTGATAGCCGAAGTAATTTAGGTGAGTTTGGCATAGTTTGCTATGGTTAGTAGCATTTTTTTGTAATTTAAAAGTGATTGGGTTTAGATTGTTGTGGTAAGGGTTAGTTGGTGATGATTTAGAGTAGCCGAAGTAATTTAGGTGAGTCTGGCACAGTTTGTTATGATTTGTATACCTTTTTTTGTAATTTTAAGATGATATGGTTTGGTTTGTTGTGGTAAGGGTTAGTTGGGAGTGATTTACGGTAGCCGAAGTAATTTAGGTGATTTTGGTATAGTTTGTTATGATTTTTAGCATTTTTTTGTAATTTTAAAGTGATTGGGCTTAGTTTGTTGCTGCAAAGTGTAGTTGGGGGTGAGTTTTGATAGCCGAAGTAATTTAGGTGAGTTTGGCATAGTTTGCTATGGTTAGTAGCATTTTTTTTTAATTTAAAAGTGATTGGGTTTAGTTTGTTGTGGTAAGGGTTATTTGGTGATGATTTATGGTAGCCGAAGTAATTTAGGTAAGTTTGGCATAGTTTGCTATGGTTACTAGCATTTTTTGGTAATTTAAAAGTGATTGGGTTTAGTTTGTTGTGGTAAGGGTTAGTTGGTGATGATTTAGAGTAGCCGAAGTAATTTAGGTGAGTCTGGCATAGTTTGTTATGATTTGTACACCTTTTTTTGTAATTTTAAGATGATATGGTTTGGTTTGTTGTGGTTAGGGATAGTTGGGGGTGATTTACGGTAGCCGAAGTAATTTAGGTGATTCTGGTATAGTTTGTTATGATTTTTAGCATTTTTTTGTAATTTTAAAATGATTGGGCTTAGTTTGTTGCTATAAAGTGTAGTTGGGGGTGATTTTTGATAGCCGAAGCAATTTAGGTGAGTTTGGCATAGTTTGCTATGGTTAGTAGCATTTTTTTGTAATTTAAATGTGATTGAGTTTAGTTTGTTATGGTAAGGGTTAGTTGGTGATGATATATAGTAGCCAAAGTAATTTATTTGAGTTTGGCATAGTTTTCTATGGTTACTAGCATTTTTTTGTAATTTAAAAGTGATTGGGTTTAGTTTGTTGTGGTAGGGGTTAGTTGGTGATGATTTAGAGTAGCCGAAGTAATTTAGGTGAGTCTGGCATAATTTGTTATGATTTGTACACCTTTTTTTGTAATTTTAAGTTGATATGGTTTGGTTTGTTGTGGTAAGGGATAGTTGGGGGTGATTTACGGTAGCCTAAGTGATTTAGGTGATTCTGGTGTAGTTTGTTATGATTTTTAGCATTTTTTTGTAATTTTAAAGTGATTGGGCTTAGTTTGTTGCTGTAGAGTGTAGTTGGGGGTGATTTTTGATAGCCGAAGTAATTTAGGTGAGTTTGGCATAGTTTGCTATGGTTAGTAGCATTTTTTTGTAATATAAAAGTGATTGGGTTTAGTTTGTTGTGGTAAGGGTTAGTTGGTGATGATTTAGAGTAGCCGAAGTAATTTAGATGAGTCTGGCATAGTTTGTTATGATTTGTACACCTTTTTTTGTAATTTGAAGATGATAAGCTTTGGTTTGTTGTGGTAAGGTATAGTTGGGGGTGATTTATGGTAGCCGAAGTAATTTAGGTGATTCTGGTATAGTTTGTTATGATTTTTAGCATTTTTTTGTAATTTTAAATTGATTTGGTTTAGTTTGTTGCTGTAAAGTGTAGTTAGGGGTGATTTTTGATAGCCGAAGTAATTTAGGTGAGTTAGGCATAGTTTGCTATGGTTAGTAGCATTTTTTTGTAATTTAAAATTGATTGGGTTTAGTTTGTTGTGGTAAGGGTTAGTTGGTGATGATTTAGAGTAGCCGAAGTAATTTAGGTGAGTCTGGCATAGTTTGTTATGATTTGTACACCTTTTTTTGTAATTTTAAGATGATATGGTTTGGTTTGTTGTGGTAAGGGATAGTTGGGGGTGATTTACGTTAGCCGAAGTAATTTAGGTGATTCTGGTATAGTTTGTTATGATTTTTAGCATTTTTTTGTAATTTTAAAGTGATTGGGCTTAGTTTGTTGCTGTAAAGTGTAGTTGGGGGTGATTTTTGATAGCCGAAGTAATTTAGGTGAGTTTGGCATAGTTTGCTATGATTAGTAGCATTTTTTTGTAATTTAAAATTGATTGGGTTTAGTTTGTTGTGGTAAGGGTTAGTTGGTGATGATTTATGGTAGCCGAAGTAATTTAAGTGAGTTTGGCATAGTTTAGTATGGTTACTAGCATTTTTTGTATTTAAAAAGTGATTGGGTTTAGTTTGTTGTGGTAGGGGTTAGTTGGTGATGATTTAGAGTAGCCGAAGTAATTTAGGTGAGTCTGGCATAGTTTGTTATGATTTGTACACCTTTTTTTGTAATTTTAAGATGATATGGTTTGGTTTGTTGTGGTAAGGGATAGTTGGGGTGATTTACGGTAGCCTAAGTGATTTAGGTGATTCTGGTGTAGTTTGTTATGATTTTTAGCATTTTTTTGTAATTTTAAAGTGATTGGGCTTAGTTTGTTGCTGTAAAGTGTAGTTGGGGGTGATTTTTGATAGCCGAAGTAATTTAGGTGAGTTTGGCATAGTTTGCTATGGTTAGTAGCATTTTTTTGTAATTTAAAAGTGATTGGGTTTAGTTTGTTGTGGTAAGGGTTAGTTGGTGATGATTTAGAGTAGCCGAAGTAATTTAGATGAGTCTGGCATAGTTTGTTATGATTTGTACACCTTTTTTTGTAATTTGAAGATGATAAGCTTTGGTTTGTTGTGGTAAGGTATAGTTGGGGGTGATTTACGGTAGCCGAAGTAATTTAGGTGATTCTGGTATAGTTTGTTATGATTTTTAGCATTTTTTTGTAATTTTAAAGTGATTGGGCTTAGTTTGTTGCTGTAAAGTGTAGTTAGGGGTGATTTTTGATAGCCGAAGTAATTTAGGTGAGTTAGGCATAGTTTGCTATGGTTAGTAGCATTTTTTTGTAATTTAAAATTGATTGGGTTTAGTTTGTTGTGGTAAGGGTTATTTGGTGATGATTTAGGGTAGCCGAAGTAATTTAGGTGAGTCTGGCATAGTTTGTTATGATTTGTACACCATTTTTGTAATTTAAAGATGATTTGGTTTGGTTAGTTGTGGTAAGGGATAGTTGGGGGTGATTTACGGTAGCCGAAGTAATTTAGGTGATTCTGGTATAGTTTGTTATGATTTTTAGCATTTTTTTGTAATTTTAAAGTGATTGGGCTTAGTTTGTTGCTGTAAAGTGTAGTTGGGGGTGATTTTTGATAGCCGAAGTAATTTAGGTGAGTTTGGCATAGTTTGCTATGGTTAGTAGCATTTTTTTGTAATTTAAAAGTGATTGGGTTTAGTTTGTTGTGGTAAGGGTTAGTTGGTGATGATTTAGAGTAGCCGAAGTAATTTAGGTGAGTCTGGCACAGTTTGTTATGATTTGTATACCTTTTTTTGTAATTTTAAGATGATATGGTTTGGTTTGTTGTGGTAAGGGTTAGTTGGGAGTGATTTACGGTAGCCGAAGTAATTTAGGTGATTTTGGTATAGTTTGTTATGATTTTTAGCATTTTTTTGTAATTTAAAATTGATTGGGTTTAGTTTGTTGTGGTAAGGGTTAGTTGGTGATGATTTATGGTAGCCGAAGTAATTTAGGTGAGTTTGGCATAGTTTGCTATGGTTACTAGCATTTTTTTTTAATTTAAAAGTGATTGGGTTTAGTTTGTTGTGGTAAGGGTTAGTTGGTGATGATTTAGTTTAGCCGAAGTAATTTAGGTGAGTCTGGCATAGTTTGTTATAATTTGTACACCTTTTTTTGTAATTTTAAGATGATATCGTTTGGTTTGTTGTGGTAAGGGATAGTTGGGGGTGATTTACGGTAACCGAAGTAATTTAGGTGATTCGGGTATAGTTTGTTATGATTTTTAGCATTTTTTTGTAATTTTAAAGTGATTGGGCTTAGTTTGTTGCTGCAAAGTGTAGTTGGGGGTGATTTTTGATAGCCGAAGTAATTTAGGTGAGTTTGGAATAGTTTGCTATGGTTAGTAGCATTTTTTTGTAATTTAAAAGTGATTGGGTTTAGTTTGTTGTGGTAAGGGTTAGTTGGTGATGATATATAGTAGCCGAAGTAATTTAGGTGAGTTTGGCACAGTTTGCTATGTTACTAGCATTTTTTTGTAATTTAAAAGTGATTGGGTTTAGTTTGTTGTGGTAAGGGTTAGTTGGTGATGATTTAGAGTAGCCGAAGTAATTTAGGTGAGTCTGGCATCGTTTGTTATGATTTTTACACATTTTTTTTGTAATTTTAAGATGATATGGTTTGATTTGTTGTGGTAAGGGATAGTTGGGGGTGATTTAGGGTAGCCGAAGTAATTTAGGTGATTCTGGTATAGTTTGTTATGATTTTTAGCATTTTTTTGTAATTTTAAAGTGATTGGGCTTAGTTTGTTGCTGTAAAGTGTAGTTGGGGGTGATTTTTGATAGCCGAAGTAATTTAGGTGAGTTTGGCATAGTTTGCTATGGTTAGTAGCATTTTTTTGTAATTTAAAAGTGATTGGGTTTAGTTTGTTGTGGTAAGGGTTAGTTGGTGATAATTTAGAGTAGCCGAAGTAATTTAGGTGAGTCTGGCACAGTTGGTTATGTTTGTACACCTTTTTTTGTAATTTTAAGATGATATGGTTTGGTTTGTTGTGGTAAGGGTTAGTTGGGAGTGATTTACGGTAGCCGAAGTAATTTAGGTGATTTTGGTATAGTTTGTTATGATTTTTAGCATTTGTTTGTAATTTTAAAATGATTGGGCTTAGTTTGTTGCTGTAAAGTGCAGTTGGGGGTGATTTTTGATAGCCGAAGTAATTTAGGTGAATTTGGCACAATTTGCTAAGGTTAGTAGCATTTTTTTGTAATTTAAAAGTGATTGGGTTTAGTTTGTTGTGGTAAGGGTTAGTTGGTGATGATTTAGAGTAGCCGAAGTAATTTAGGTGAGTCTGGCATAGTTTGTTATGATTTGTACACCTTTTTTTGTAATTTAAAAATGATATGGTTTGGTTTGTTGTGGTAAGGGATAGTTGGGGGTGATTTACGGTAGCCGAAGTAATTTAGGTGATTCTGGTAGTTTGTTATGATTTTTAGCATTTTTTTGTAATTTTAAAGTGATTGGGCTTAGTTTGTTGCTGTAAAGTATAGTTGGGGGTGATTTTTGATAGCCGAAGTAATTTAGGTGAGTTTGGCATAGTTTGCTATGATTAGTAGCATTTTTTTGTAATTTAAAATTGATTGGGTTTAGTTTGATGTGGTAAGGGTTAGTTGGTGATGATTTATGGAAGCCGAAGTAATTTAGGTGAGTTTGGTTTAGTTTGCTATGGTTACTAGCATTTTTTTGTAATTTAAAAGTGATTGGGTTTAGTTTGTTGTGGTAAGGGTTAGTTGGTGATGATTTAGAGTAGCCGAAGTAATTTAGGTGAGTCTGGCATAGTTTGTTATAATTTGTACACCTTTTTTTGTAATTTTAAGATGATATGGTTTGGTTTGTTGTGGTAACGGATAGTTGGGGGTGATTTACGGTAGCCGAAGTAATTTAGGTGATTCTGGTATAGTTTGTTATGATTTTTAGCATTTTTTTGTAATTTTAAAGTGATTGGGCTTAGTTTGTTGCTGTAAAGTGTAGTTGGGTGTGATTTTTGATAGCCGAAGTAATTTAGGTGAGTTTGGCATAGTTTGCTGTGGTTAGTAGCATTTTTTTGTAATTTAAAAGTGATTGGGTTTAGTTTGTTGTGGTAAGGGTTAGTTGGTGATGATTTATGGTAGCCGAAGTAATTTAGGTAAGTTTGGCATAGTTTGCTATGGTTACTAGCATTTTTTTGTAATTTAAAAGTGATTGGGTTTAGTTTGTTGTGGTAAGGGTTAGTTGGTGATGATTTAGAGTAGCCGAAGTAATTTAGGTAAGTCTGGCATAGTTTGTTATGGTTTGTACACCTTTTTTTGTAATTTTAAGATGATATGGTTTGGTTTCTTGTGGTAAGGGATAATTGGGGTTGATTTACGGTAGCCGAAGTAATGTAGGTGATTCTGGTATAGTTTGTTATGATTTTTAGCATTTTTTTGTAATTTTAAAGTGATTGGGCTTAGTTTGTTGCTGTAAAGTGTAGTTGGGGGTGATTTTTAATAGCCGAAGTAATTTAGGTGAGTTTGGCATAGTTTGCTATGGTTAGTAGCATTTTTTTGTACTTTAAAAGTGATTGGGTTTAGTTTGTTGTGGTAAGGGTTAGTTGGTGATGATTTATGGTAGCCGAAGTAATTTAGGTGAGTTTGGCATAGTTTGCTATGGTTACTAGCATTTTTTTGTAATTTAAAAGTGATTGGGTTTAGTTTGTTGTGGAAAGGGTTAGTTGGTGATGATTTATGGTAGCCGAAGTAATTTAGGTGAGTTTGGCATAGTTTGCTATGGTTACTAGCATTTTTTTGTAATTTAAAAGTGATTGGGTTTAGTTTGTTGTGGTAAGGGTTAGTTGGTAATGATTTATGGTAGCCGAAGTAATTTAGGTGAGTTTGGCATAGTTTGTTATGGTTACTAGCATTTTTTTGTAATTTAAAAGTGATTGGGTTTAGTTTGTTGTGGTAAGGGTTAGTTGGTGATGATTTAGAGTAGCCGAAGTAATTTAGGTGAGTCTGGCATAGTTTGTTATGATTTGTACACCTTTTTTGTAATTTTTAGATGATAACGTTTGGATTGTTGTGGTAAGGGATAGTTGGGGGTGATTTACGGTAGCCGAAGTAATTTAGGTGATTCTGGTATAGTTTGTTATGATTTTTAGCATTGATTGGGCTTGATTGGGCTTAGTTTGATGCTGTATAGTGTAGTTGGGGTTGATTTTTGATAGCCGAAGTAATTTAGGTGAGTTTGACATAGTTTGCTATGGTTAGTAGCATTTTTTTGTAATTTGAATGTGATTGGGTTTAGTTTGTTGTGGTAAGGGTTAGTTGGTGATGATATATAGTAGCCGAAGTAATTTAGGTGAGTTTGGCATAGTTTGCTATGGTTACTAGCATTTTTTTGTAATTTAAAAGTGATTGGGTTTAGTTTGTTGTGGTAAGGGTTAATTGGTGATGATTTAGAGTAGCCGAAGTAATTTAGGTGAGTCTGGCATAGTTTGTTATGATTTGTACACCTTTTTTTGTAATTTTTAGATGATAACGTTTGTATTGTTGTGGTAAGGGATAGTTGGGGGTGATTTACGGTTGCCGAAGTAATTTAGGTGATTCTGGTATAGTTTGTTATGATTTTTAGCATTTTTTTGTAATTTTAAAGTGATTGGGCTTAGTTTGATGCTGTAAAGTGCAATTTAGGTGAGTCTGGCATAGTTTATTATGATTTGTAGACCTTTTTTGTAATTTTAAGATGATATGGTTTGGTTTGTTGTGGTAAGGGATAGCTGGGGGTGATTTACGGTAGCCGAAGTAATTTAGGTGAGTCTGGCATAGTTTGTTATGATTTGTACACCCTTTTTTGTAATTTTAAGATGATATGGTTTGGTTTGTTGTGGTAAGGGATAGTTGGGGGAGATTTACGGTAGCCGAAGTAATTTAGGTGATTCTGGTATAGTTTGTTATGATTTTTAGAATTTTTTTGTAATTATAAAGTGACTGGGCTTAGTTTGTTGCTGTAAAGTGTAGTTGGGGGTGATTTTTGATAGCCGAAATAATTTAGGTGAGTTTGGCATAGTTTGCTATGGTTAGTAGCATTTTTTTGTAATTTAAAAGTGATTGGGTTTAGTTTGTTGTGGTAAGGGTTAGTTGGTGATGATTTAGAGTAGCCGAAGTAATTTAGGTGAGTCTGGCATAGTTTGTTATGATTTGTACACCTTTTTTTGTAATTTTAAGATGATATGGTTTGGTTTGTTGTGGTAAGGGATAGTTGGGGGTGATTTACGGTAACCGAAGTAATTTAGGTGATTCTGGTATAGTTTGTTATGATTTTTAGCATTTTTTTGTAATTTTAAAGTAATTGGGCTTAGTTTGTTGCTGAAAAGTGTAGTTGGGGGTGATTTTTGATAGCCGAAGTAATTTAGGTGAGTTTGGCATAGTTTGCTATGGTTAGTAGCATTTTTTTGTAATTTAAAAGTGATTGGGTTTAGTTTGTTGTGGTAAGGGTTAGTTGGTGATGATTTATGGTAGCCGAAGAAATTTAGGTGAGTTTGGCATAGTTTGCTATGGTTACTAGCATTTTTTTGTAATTTAAAAGTGATTGGGTTTAGTTTGTTGTGGTAAGGGTTAGTTGGTGATGATTTAGAGTAGCCGAAGTAATTTAGGTGAGTCTGGCATAGTTTGTTATGATTTGTACACCATTTTTTGTAATTTTAAAATGATATGGTATGGTTTGTTGTGGTAAGGGATAGTTGGGGGTGATTTACGGTAGCCGAAGTAATTTAGGTGATTCTGGTATAGTTTGTTATGATTTTTAGCATTTTTTTGTAATTTTAAAGTGATTGGGCTTAGTTTGTTGCTGTAAAGTGTATTTGGGGGTGATTTTTGATAGCCGAAGTAATTTAGGTGAGTTTGGCATAGTTTGCTATGGTTAGTAGCATTTTTTTGTAATTTAAATGTGATTGGGTTTAGTTTGTTGTGGTAAGGGTTAGTTGGTGATGATTTAGAGTAGCCGAAGTAATTTAGGTGAGTCTGGCATAGTTTGTTATGATTTGTACACCTTTTTTTGTAATTTTAAGATGATATGGTTTGGTTTGTTGTGGTAAGGGATAGTTGGGGGTGATTTACGGTAGCCGAAATAATTTAGGTGATTCTGGTATAGTTTGTTATGATTTTTAGCATTTTTTTGTAATTTTAAAGTGATAGGGCTTGGTTTGTTGCTGTAAAGTGTGGTTGAGGGTGATTTTTGATAGCCAAAGTAATTTAGGTGAGTTTGGCATAGTTTGCAATGGTTAGTAGCATTTTTTTGTAATTTAAAAGTGATTGGGTTTAGTTTGTTGTGGTAAGTGTTAGTTGGTGATGATTTATGGTAGCCGAAGTAATTTAGGTGAGTTTGGCATAGTTTGCTATGGTTACTAGCATTTTTTTGTAATTTAAAAGTGATTGGGTGTTGTTTGTTGTGGTAAGGGTTAGTTGGTGATGATTTAGAGTAGCCGAAGTAATTTAGGTGAGTCTGGCATAGTTTGTTATGATTTGTACACTTTTTTTTGTAATTTTAAGATGATATGGTTTGGTTTGTTGTGGTAAGGGATAGTTGGGGGTGATTTACGGTAGCCGAAGTAATTTAGGTGATTCTGGTATAGTTTGTTATGATTTTTAGCATTTTTTTGTAATTTTAAAGTGATTGGGCTTAGTTTGTGGCTGTAAAGTGTAGTTGGGGGTGATTTTTGATAGCCGAAGTAATTTAGGTAAGTTTGGCATAGTTTGCTATGGTTAGTAGCATTTTTGTGTAATTTAAAACTGATTGGGTTTAGTTTGTTGTGGTAAGGGTTAGTTGGTGATGATTTATGGTAGCCGAAGTAATTTAGGTGAGTTTGGCATAGTTTGCTATGGTTACTAGCATTTTTTTGTAATTTAAAAGTGATTGGGTTTTGTTTGTTGTGGTAAGGGTTAGTTGGTGATGATTTAGAGTAGCCGAAGTAATTTTGGTGAGTCTGGCATAGTTTGTTATGATTTGTAAACCTTTTTTTGTAATTTTAAGATGATATGGTTTGGTTTGTTGTGGTAAGGGATAGTTGGGGGTGATTTACGGTAGCCGAAGTAATTTAGGTGCTTCTGGTATAGTTTGTTATGATTTTTAGCATTTTTTTGTCATTTTAAAATGATTGGGCTTAGTTTGTTGCTGTAAAGTGTAGTTGGGGGTGATTTTTGATTGCCGAAGTAATTTAGGTGAGTTTGGCATAGTTTGCTATGGTTAGTAGCATTTTTTTGTAATTTAAAAGTGATTGGGTTTATTTTGTTGTGGTAAGGGTTAGTTGGTGATGATTTATGGTAGCCGAAGTAATTTAGGTGAGTTTGGCATAGTTTGCTATGGTTACTAGCATTTTTTTGTAATTTAAAAGTGATTGGGTGTTGTTTGTTGTGGTAAGGGTTAGTTGGTGATGATTTAGAGTAGCCGAAGTAATTTAGGTGAGTCTGGCATAGTTTGTTATGATTTGTACACTTTTTTTTGTAATTTTAAGATGATATGGTTTGGTTTGTTGTGGTAAGGGATAGTTGGGGGTGATTTACGGTAGCCGAAGTAATTTAGGTGATTCTGGTATAGTTTGTTATGATTTTTAGCATTTTTTTGTAATTTTAAAGTGATTAGGCTTAGTTTGTGGCTGTAAAGTGTAGTTGGGGGTGATTTTTGATAGCCGAAGTAATTTAGGTAAGTTTGGCATAGTTTGCTATGGTTAGTAGCATTTTTGTGTAATTTAAAACTGATTGGGTTTAGTTTGTTGTGGTAAGGGTTAGTTGGTGATGATTTATGGTAGCCGAAGTAATTTAGGTGAGTTTGGCATAGTTTGCTATGGTTACTAGCATTTTTTTGTAATTTAAAAGTGATTGGGTTTTGTTTGTTGTGGTAAGGGTTAGTTGGTGATGATTTAGAGTAGCCGAAGTAATTTAGGTGAGTCTGGCATAGTTTGTTATGATTTGTAAACCTTTTTTTGTAATTTTAAGATGATATGGTTTGGTTTGTTGTGGTAAGGGATAGTTGGGGGTGATTTACGGTAGCCGAAGTAATTTAGGTGCTTCTGGTATAGTTTGTTATGATTTTTAGCATTTTTTTGTCATTTTAAAATGATTGGGCTTAGTTTGTTGCTGTAAAGTGTAGTTGGGGGTGATTTTTGATTGCCGAAGTAATTTAGGTGAGTTTGGCATAGTTTGCTATGGTTAGTAGCATTTTTTTGTAATTTAAAAGTGATTGGGTTTATTTTGTTGTGGTAAGGGTTAGTTGGTGATGATTTATGGTAGCCGAAGTAATTTAGGTGAGTTTGGCATAGTTTGCTATGGTTACTAGAATTTATTTGTAATTTAAAAATGATTGGGTTTAGCTTGTTGTGGTAAGGGTTAGTTGGTGATGATTTAGAGTAGCCGAAGTAATTTAGGTGAGTTTGGCATAGTTTGTTATGATTTGTACACCTTTTTTTGTAATTTTAAGATGATATGGTTTGGTTTGTTGTGGTAAGAGATAGTTGGGGGTGATTTACGGTAGCCGAAGTAATTTAGGTGAGTTTGGCATAGTTTGTTATGATTTTTAGCATTTTTTTGTAATTTTAAAGTGATTGGGCTTAGTTTGTTGCTGTAAAGTGTAGTTGGGGGTGATTTTTGATAGCCGAAGTAATTTAGGTGAGTTTGGCATAGTTTGCTATGGTTAGTAGCATTTTTTTGTAATTTAAAATTGATTGGGTTTAGTTTGTTGTGGTAAGGGTTACTTGGTGATGATTTATAGTAGCCGAAGTAATTTAGGTGAGTTTGGCATAGTTTGCTATGGTTACTAGCATTTTTTTGTAATTTAAAAGTGATTGGGTTTAGTTTGTTGTGGTAAGGGATAGTTGGGGGTGATTTACGGTAGCCGAAGTAATTTAGGTGATTCTGGTATAGTTTGTTATGATTTTTAGCATTTTTTTGTAATTTTAAAGTGATTGGGCTCAGTTTGTTGCTGTAAAGTGTAGTTGGGGGTGATTTTTGATAGCCGAAGTAATTTAGGTGAGTTTGGCATAGTTTGCTATGGTTAGTAGCATTTTTTTGTAATTTAAAAGTGATAAGTAATTTAGGTGAGTCTGGCATAGTTTGTTATGATTTGTACACCTTTTTTTGTAATTTTAAGATGATATGGTTTGGTTTGTTGTGGTAAGGAATAGTTGGGGGTGATTTACGGTAGCCGAAGTAATTTAGGTGATTCTGGTGTAGTTTTGTTATGATTTTTAGCATTTTTTTGTAATTTTAAAGTGATTGGGCTTAGTTTGTTGCTGTAAAGTGTAGTTGGGGGTGATTTTTGATAGCCGAAGTAATTTAGGTGAGTTTGGCATAGTTTGCTATGGTTAGTAGCATTTTTTTGTAATTTAAAAGTGATTTGGTTTAGTTTGTTGTGATAAGGGTTAGTTGGTGATGATTTATGGTAGCCGAAGTAATTTAGGTAAGTTTGGCATAGTTTGCTATGGTTACTAGCATTTTTTTGTAAATTAAAAGTGATTGGGTTTAGTTTGTTGTGGTAAGGGTTAGTTGGTGATGATTTATGGTAGCCGAAGTAATTTAGGTGAGTTTGGCATAGTTTGCTATGGTTACTAGAATTTTTTTGTAATTTAAAAATGATTGGGTTTAGCTTGTTGTGGTAAGGGTTAGTTGGTGATGATTTAGAGTAGCCGAAGTAATTTAGGTGAGTTTGGCATAGTTTGTTATGATTTGTACACCTTTTTTTGTAATTTTAAGATGATATGGTTTGGTTTGTTGTGGTAAGAGATAGTTGGGGGTGATTTACGGTAGCCGAAGTAATTTAGGTGAGTTTGGCATAGTTTGTTATGATTTTTAGCATTTTTTTGTAATTTTAAAGTGATTGGGCTTAGTTTGTTGCTGTAAAGTGTAGTTGGGGGTGATTTTTGATAGCCGATGTAATTTAGGTGAGTTTGGCATAGTTTGCTATGGTTAGTAGCATTTTTTTGTAATTTAAAATTGATTGGGTTTAGTTTGTTGTGGTAAGGGTTACTTGGTGATGATTTATAGTAACCGAAGTAATTTAGGTGAGTTTGGCATAGTTTGCTATGGTTACTAGCATTTTTTTGTAATTTAAAAGTGATTGGGTTTAGTTTGTTGTGGTAAGGGATAGTTGGGTGTGATTTACGGTAGCCGAAGTAATTTAGGTGATTCTGGTATAGTTTGTTATGATTTTTAGCATTTTTTTGTAATTTTAAAGTGATTGGGCTTAGTTTGTTGCTGTAAAGTGTAGTTGGGGGTGATTTTTGATAGCCGAAGTAATTTAGGTGAGTTTGGCATAGTTTGCTATGGTTAGTAACATTTTTTTGTAATTTAAAAGTGATAAGTAATTTAGGTGAGTCTGGCATAGTTTGTTATGATTTGTACACCTTTTTTTGTAATTTTAAGATGATATGGTTTGGTTTGTTGTGGTAAGGAATAGTTGGGGGTGATTTACGGTAGCCGAAGTAATTTAGGTGATTCTGGTGTAGTTTTGTTATGATTTTTAGCATTTTTTTGTAATTTTAAAGTGATTGGGCTTAGTTTGTTGCTGTAAAGTGTAGTTGGGGCTGATTTTTGATAGCCGAAGTAATTTAGGTGAGTTTGGCATAGTTTGCTATGGTTAGTAGCATTTTTTTGTAATTTAAAAGTGATTGGGTTTAGTTTGTTGTGGTAAGGGTTAGTTGGTGATGATTTATGGTAGCCGAAGTAATTTAGGTGAGTTTGGCATAGTTTGCTATGGTAACTAGAATTTTTTTGTAATTTAAAAGTGATTGGGTTTAGTTTGTTGTGGTAAGGGTTAGTTGGTGATGATTTAGAGTAGCCGAAGTAATTTAGGTGAGTCTGGCATAGTTTGTTATGATTTGTACACCTGTTTTTGTAATTTTAAGATGATATTCTTTGGTTTGTTGTGGTAAGAGATAGTTGGGGGTGATTTACGGTAGCCGAAGTAATTTAGGTGATTCTGGTATAGTTTGTTATGATTTTTAGCATTTTTTTGTAATTTTAAAGTGATTATGCTTAGTTTGTTGCTGTAAAGTGTAGTTGGGGGTAATTTTTGATAGCCGAAGTAATTTAGGTGAGTTTGGCATAGTTTGCTATGGTTAGTAGCATTTTTTTATTAATTTAAAATTGATTGGGTTTAGTTTGTTGTGGTAAGGGTTAGTTGGTGATGATTTTAGTAGCCGAAGTAATTTAGGTGAGTTTGGCATAGTTTGCTAAGGTTACTAGCATTTTTTTGTAATTTAAAAGTGATTGGGTTTAGTTTGTTGTGGTAAGGGATAGTTGGGGGTGATTTACGGTAGCCGAAGTAATTTAGGTGATTCTGGTATAGTTTGTTATGATTTTTAGAATTTTTTTGTAATTTTAAAGTGATTGGGCTTAGTTTGTTGCTGTAAAATGTAGTTGGGGATGATTTTTGATAGCCGAAGTAATTTAGGAGAGTTTGGCATAGTTTGCTATGGTTAGTAGCATTTTTTTGTAATTTAAAAGTGATTGGGTTTAGTTTGTTGTGGAAAGGGTTAGTTGGTGATGATTTATGGTAGCCGAAGTAATTTAGGTGAGTTTGGCATAGTTTGCTATGGTTACTAGCATTTTTTTGTAATTTAAAAGTGATTGGGTTTAGTTTGTTGTGGTAAGGGTTAGTTGGTGATGATTTAGAGTAGTCGAAGTAATTTAGGTGAGCCTGGCATAGTTTGTTATGATTTGTACACCTTTTTTTGTAATTTTAAGATGATATGGTTTGTTTTGTTGTGGTAAGGGATAGTTGGGGGTGATTTACGGTAGCCGAAGTAATTTAGGTGATTCTGGTATAGTTTGTTATGATTTTTAGCATTTTTTTGTAATTTTAAAGTGATTGGGCTTAGTTTGTTGCTGTAAAGTGTAGTTGGGTGTGATTTTTGATAGCCGAAGTAATTTAGGTGAATTTGGCATAGTTTGCTATGGTTAGTAGAATTTTTTTTAAATTTAAAAGTGATTGGGTTTAGTTTGTTGTGGTAAGGGTTAGTTGGTGATGATTTAGAGTAGCCGAAGTAATTTAGGTGAGTTTGGCATAGTTTGCCATGGTTACTAACATTTTTTTGTAATTTAAAAGTGATTGGGTTTAGTTTGTTGTGGTAAGGGTTAGTTGGTGATGATTTAGAGTAGCCGAAGTAATTTAGGTGAGTCTGGCATAGTTTGTTATGATTTGTACACCTTGTTTTGTAATTTTAAGATGATATGGTTTGGTTTGTTGTGGTAAGAGATAGTTGGGGGTGATTTACGGTAGCCGAAGTAATTTAGGTTATTCTGGTATAGTTTGTTATGATTTTTAGCATTTTTTTGTAATTCTAAAGAGATTGGGCTTAGTTTGTTGCTGTAAGGTGTAGTTGGGGGTGATTTTTGATAGCCGAAGTAATTTATGTGAGTTTGGCATAGTTTGCTATGGTTAGTAGCATTTTTTTGTATTTTAAAATTGATTGGGTTTAGTTTGTTGTGGTAAGGGTTAGTTGGTGATGATTTATAGTAGCCGAAGTAATTTAGGTGAGTTTGGCATAGTTTGCTATGGTTACTAGCATTTTTTTGTAATTTAAAAGTGATTGAGTTTAGTTTGTTGTGGTAAGGGATAGTTGGGGGTGATTTACGGTAGCCGAAGTAATTTAGGTGATTCTGGTATAGTTTGTTATGATTTTTAGCATTTTTTTGTAATTTTAAAGTGATTGGGCTTAGTTTGTTGCTGTAAAGTGTAGTTGGGGGTGATTTTTGATAGCCGAAGTAATTTAGGTGGGTTTGGCATAGTTTGCTATGGTTAGTAGCAGTTTTTTGTAATTTTAAAGTGATTGGGTTTAGTTTGTTGTGGTAAGGGTTAGTTGGTGATGATTTATGGTAGCCGAAGTAATTTAGGTGAGTTTGGCATAGTTTGCTATGGTTACTAGCATTTTTTTGAAATTTAAAAGTGATTGGGTTTAGTTTGTTGTGGTAAGGGTTAGTTGGTGATGATTTAGAGTAGTCGAAGTAATTTAGGTGAGTCTGGCATAGTTTGTTATGATTTTTACACCTTTTTTTGTAATTTTAAGATGATATGGTTTGGTTTGTTGTGGTAAGGGATAGTTGGGGATGATTTACGGTAGCCGAAGTAATTTAGGTGTTTCTGGTATAGTTTGTTATGATTTTTAGCATTTTTTTGTAATTTTAAAGTAATTGGGCTTAGTTTGTTGCTGTAAAGTGTAGTTGGGGGTGATTTTTGATAGCCGAAGTAATTTAGGTGAGTTTGGCATAGTTTGCTATGGTTAGTAGAATTTTTTTGTATTTTAAAATTGATTGGGTTTAGTTTGTTGTGGTAAGGGTAAGTTGGTGATGATTTATAGTAGCCGAAGTAATTTAGGTGAGTTTGGCATAGTTTGCTATGGTTACTAGCATTTTTTGTAATTTAAAAGTGATTGGGTTTAGTTTGTTGTGGTAAGTGATAGTTGGGGGTGATTTACGGTAGCCGAAGTAATTTAGGTGATTCTGGTATAGTTTGTTATGATTTTTAGCATTTTTTTGTAATTTTAAAGTGATTGGGCTTAGTTTGTTGCTGTAAAGTGTAGTTGGGGGTGATTTTTGATAGCCGAAGTAATTTAGGTGAGTTTGGCATAGTTTGCTATGGTTAGTAGCATTTTTTTGTAATTTAAAATTGATTGGGTTTAGTTTGTTGTGGTAAGGGTTAGTTGGTGATGATTTAGAGTAGCCGAAGTAATTTAGGTGAGTCTGGCATAGTTTGTTATGATTTGTACACCTTTTTTTGTAATTTTAAGATGATATGGTTTGGTTTGTTGTGGTAAGAGATAGTTGGGGGTGATTTACGGTAGCCGAAGTAATTTAGGTTATTCTGGTATAGTTTGTTATGATTTTTAGCATTTTTTTGTAATTTTAAAGTGATTGGGCTTAGTTTGTTGCTGTAAAGTGTAGTTGGGGGTGATTTTTGATAGCCGAAGTAATTTATGTGAGTTTGGCATAGTTTGCTATGGTTAGTAGCATTTTTTTGTATTTTAAAATTGATTGGGTTTAGTTTGTTGTGGTAAGGGTTAGTTGGTGATGATTTATAGTAGCCGAAGTAATTTAGGTGAGTTTGGCATAGTTTGCTATGGTTACTAGCATTTTTTTGTAATTTAAAAGTGATTGGGTTTAGTTTGTTGTGGTAAGGGATAGTTGGGGGTGATTTACGGTAGACGAAGTAATTTAGGTGATTCTGGTATAGTTTGTTATGATTTTTAGCATTTTTTTGTAATTTTAAAGTGATTGGGCTTAGTTTGTTGCTGTAAAGTGTAGTTGGGGGTGATTTTTGATAGCCGAAGTAATTTAGGTGAGTTTGGCATAGTTTGCTATGGTTAGTAGCATTTTTTTGTAATTTAAATGTGATTGGGTTTAGTTTGTTGTGGTAAGGGTTAGTTGGTGATGATTTATGGTAGCCGAAGTAATTTAGGTGAGTTTGGCATAGTTTGCTATGGTTACTAGCATTTTTTTGTAATTTAAAAGTGATTGGGTTTAGTTTGTTGTGGTAAGGGTTAGTTGGTGATGATTTAGAGTAGCCGAAGTAATTTAGGTGAGTTTGGCATTGTTTGCCATTGTTACTAACATTTTTTTGTAATTTAAAAGTGATTGGGTTTAGTTTGTTGTGGTAAGGGTTAGTTGGTGATGATTTAGAGTAGCCGAAGTAATTTAGGTGAGTCTGGCATAGTTTGTTATGATTTGTACACCTTTTTTTGTCATTTTAAGATGATATGGTTTGGTTTGTTGTGGTAAGGGATAGTTGGGGGTGATTTACGGTAGCCGAAGTAATTTAGGTGATTCTGGTATAGTTTGTTATGATTTTTAGCATTTTTTTGTAATTTTAAAGTGATTGGGCTTAGTTTGTTGCTGTAAAGTCTAGTTGGGGGTGATTTTTGATAGCCGAAGTAATTTAGGTGAGTTTGGCATAGTTTGCTATGGTTAGTAGAATTTTTTTGTATTTTAAAATTGATTGGGTTTTGTTTGTTGTGGTAAGGGTTAGTTGGTGATGATTTATAGTAGCCGAAGTAATTTAGGTGAGTTTGGCATAGTTTGCTATGGTTACTAGCATTTTTTTGTAATTTAAAAGTGATTGGGTTTAGTTTGTTGTGGTAAGGGATAGTTGGGGGTGATTTACGGTAGCCGAAGTAATTTAGGTGATTCTGGTATAGTTTGTTATGATTTTTAGCATTTTTTTGTAATTTTAAAGTGATTGGGCTTAGTTTGTTGCTGTAAAGTGTAGTTGGGGGTGATTTTTGATAGCCGAAGTAATTTAGGTGAGTTTGGCATAGTTTGCTATGGTAACTAGAATTTTTTTGTAATTTAAAAGTGATTGGGTTCAGTTTGTTGTGGTAAGGGTTAGTTGGTGATGATTTAGAGTAGCCGAAGTAATTTAGGTGAGTCTGGCATAGTTTGTAATGATTTGTACACCTTTTTTGTAATTTTAAGATGATATTCTTTGGTTTGTTGTGGTAAGAGATAGTTGGGGGTGATTTACGGTAGCCGAAGTAATTTAGGTGATTCTGGTATAGTTTGTTATGATTTTTAGCATTTTTTTGTAATTTTAAAGTGATTGGGCTTAGTTTGTTGCTGTAAAGTGTAGTTGGGGGTGATTTTTGATAGCCGAAGTAATTTAGGTGAGTTTGGCATAGTTTGCTATGGTTAGTAGCATTTTTTTGTAATTTAAAATTGATTGGGTTTAGTTTGTTGTGGTAAGGGTTAGTTGGTGATGATTTATAGTAGCCGAAGTAATTTAGGTGAGTTTGGCATAGTTTGCTAAGGTTACTAGCATTTTTTTGTAATTTAAAAGTGATTGGGTTTAGTTTGTTGTAGTAAGGGATAGTTGGCGGTGATTTACGGTAGCCGAAGTAATTTAGGTGATTCTGGTATAGTTTGTTATGATTTTTAGCATTTTTTGTAATTTTAAAGTGATTGGGTTTAGTTTGTTGCTGTAAAGTGTAGTTGGGGGTGATTTTTGATAGCCGAAGTAATTTAGGTGAGTTTGGCATAGTTTGCTATGGTTAGTAGCATTTTTTTGTAATTTAAAAGTGATTGGGTTTAGTTTGTTGTGGAAAGGGTTAGTTGGTGATGATTTATGGTAGCCGAAGTAATTTAGGTGAGTTTGGCATAGTTTGCTATGGTTACTAGCATTTTTTTGTAATTTAAAAGTGATTGGGTTTAGTTTGTTGTGGTAAGGGTTAGTTGGTGATGATTTAGAGTAGTCGAAGTAATTTAGGTGAGTCTGGCATAGTTTGTTATGATTTGTACACCTTTTTTTGTAATTTTAAGATGATATGGTTTGTTTTGTTGTGGTAAGGGATAGTTGGGGGTGATTTACGGTAACCGAAGTAATTTAGGTGATTCTGGTATAGTTTGTTATGATTTTTAGCATTTTTTTGTAATTTTAAAGTGATTGGGCTTAGTTTGTTGCTGTAAAGTGTAGTTGGGGGTGATTTTTGATAGCTGAAGTAATTTAGGTGAGTTTGGCATAGTTTGCTATGGTTAGTAGCATTTTTTTGTAATTTAAAATTGATTGGGTTTAGTTTGTTGTGGTAAGGGTTAGTTGGTGATGATTTAGAGTAGCCGAAGTAATTTAGGTGAGTCTGGCATAGTTTGTTATGATTTGTACACCTTTTTTTGTAATTTTAAGATGATATGGTTTGGTTTGTTGTGGTAAGAGATAGTTGGGGGTGATTTACGGTAGCCGAAGTAATTTAGGTTATTCTGGTATAGTTTGTTATGATTTTTAGCATTTTTTTGTAATTTTAAAGTGATTGGGCTTAGTTTGTTGCTGTAAAGTGTAGTTGGGGGTGATTTTTGATAGCCGAAGTAATTTATGTGAGTTTGGCATAGTTTGCTATGGTTAGTAGCATTTTTTTGTATTTTAAAATTGATTGGGTTTAGTTTGTTGTGGTAAGGGTTAGTTGGTGATGATTTATAGTAGCCGAAGTAATTTAGGTGAGTTTGGCATAGTTTGCTATGGTTACTAGCATTTTTTTGTAATTTAAAAGTGATTGGGTTTAGTTTGTTGTGGTAAGGGATAGTTGGGGGTGATTTACGGTAGACGAAGTAATTTAGGTGATTCTGGTATAGTTTGTTATGATTTTTAGCATTTTTTTGTAATTTTAAAGTGATTGGGCTTAGTTTGTTGCTGTAAAGTGTAGTTGGGGGTGATTTTTGATTGCCGAAGTAATTTAGGTGAGTTTGGCATAGTTTGCTATGGTTAGTAGCATTTTTTTGTAATTTAAATGTGATTGGGTTTAGTTTGTTGTGGTAAGGGTTAGTTGGTGATGATTTATGGTAGCCGAAGTAATTTAGGTGAGTTTGGCATAGTTTGCTATGGTTACTAGCATTTTTTTGTAATTTAAAAGTGATTGGGTTTAGTTTGTTGTGGTAAGGGTTAGTTGGTGATGATTTAGAGTAGCCGAAGTAATTTAGGTGAGTTTGGCATTGTTTGCCATTGTTACTAACATTTTTTTGTAATTTAAAAGTGATTGGGTTTAGTTTGTTGTGGTAAGAGTTAGTTGGTGATGATTTAGAGTAGCCGAAGTAATTTAGGTGAGTCTGGCATAGTTTGTTATGATTTGTACACCTTTTTTGTCATTTTAAGATGATATGGTTTGGTTTGTTGTGGTAAGGGATAGTTGGGGGTGATTTACGGTAGCCGAAGTAATTTAGGTGATTCTGGTATAGTTTGTTATGATTTTTAGCATTTTTTTGTAATTTTAAAGTGATTGGGCTTAGTTTGTTGCTGTAAAGTGTAGTTGGGGGTGATTTTTGATAGCCGAAGTAATTTAGGTGAGTTTGGCATAGTTTGCTATGGTAACTAGAATTTTTTTGTAATTTAAAAGTGATTGGGTTCAGTTTGTTGTGGTAAGGGTTAGTTGGTGATGATTTAGAGTAGCCGAAGTAATTTAGGTGAGTCTGGCATAGTTTGTTATGATTTGTACACCTTTTTTGTAATTTTAAGATGATATTCTTTGGTTTGTTGTGGTAAGAGATAGTTGGGGGTGATTTACGGTAGCCGAAGTAATTTAGGTGATTCTGGTATAGTTTGTTATGATTTTTAGCATTTTTTTGTAATTTTAAAGTGATTGGGCTTAGTTTGTTGCTGTAAAGTGTAGTTGGGGGTGATTTTTGATAGCCGAAGTAATTTAGGTGAGTTTGGCATAGTTTGCTATGGTTAGTAGCATTTTTTTGTAATTTAAAATTGATTGGGTTTAGTTTGTTGTGGTAAGGGTTAGTTGGTGATGATTTAGAGTAGCCGAAGTAATTTAGGTGAGTCTGGCATAGTTTGTTATGACTTGTACACCTTTTTTTGTAATTTTAAGATGATATGGTTTGGTTTGTTGTGGTAAGAGATAGTTGGGGGTGATTTACGGTAGCCGAAGTAATTTAGGTTATTCTGGTATAGTTTGTTATGATTTTTAGCATTTTTTTGTAATTTTAAAGTGATTGGGCTTAGTTTGTTGCTGTAAAGTGTAGTTGGGGGTGATTTTTGATAGCCGAAGTAATTTATGTGAGTTTGGCATAGTTTGCTATGGTTAGTAGCATTTTTTTGTATTTTAAAATTGATTGGGTTTAGTTTGTTGTGGTAAGGGTTAGTTGGTGATGATTTATAGTAGCCGAAGTAATTTAGGTGAGTTTGGCATAGTTTGCTATGGTTACTAGCATTTTTTTGTAATTTAAAAGTGATTGGGTTTAGTTTGTTGTGGTAAGGGATAGTTGGGGGTGATTTACGGTAGATGAAGTAATTTAGGTGATTCTGGTATAGTTTGTTATGATTTTTAGCATTTTTTTGTAATTTTAAAGTGATTGGGCTTAGTTTGTTGCTGTAAAGTGTAGTTGGGGGTGATTTTTGATTGCCGAAGTAATTTAGGTGAGTTTGGCATAATTTGCTATGGTTAGTAGCATTTTTTTGTAATTTAAATGTGATTGGGTTTAGTTTGTTGTGGTAAGGGTTAGTTGGTGATGATTTATGGTAGCCGAAGTAATTTAGGTGAGTTTGGCATAGTTTGCTATGGTTACTAGCATTTTTTTGTAATTTAAAAGTGATTGGGTTTAGTTTGTTGTGGTAAGGGTTAGTTGGTGATGATTTAGAGTAGCCGAAGTAATTTAGGTGAGTTTGGCATTGTTTGCCATTGTTACTAACATTTTTTTGTAATTTAAAAGTGATTGGGTTTAGTTTGTTGTGGTAAGGGTTAGTTGGTGATGATTTAGAGTAGCCGAAGTAATTTAGGTGAGTCTGGCATAGTTTGTTATGATTTGTACACCTTTTTTTGTCATTTTAAGATGATATGGTTTGGTTTGTTGTGGTAAGGGATAGTTGGGGGTGATTTACGGTAGCCGAAGTAATTTAGGTGATTCTGGTATAGTTTGTTATGATTTTTAGCATTTTTTTGTAATTTTAAAGTGATTGGGCTTAGTTTGTTGCTGTAAAGTGTAGTTGGGGGTGATTTTTGATAGCCGAAGTAATTTAGGTGAGTTTGGCATAGTTTGCTATGGTAACTAGAATTTTTTTGTAATTTAAAAGTGATTGGGTTCAGTTTGTTGTGGTAAGGGTTAGTTGGTGATGATTTAGAGTAGCCGAAGTAATTTAGGTGAGTCTGGCATAGTTTGTTATGATTTGTACACCTTTTTTGTAATTTTAAGATGATATTCTTTGGTTTGTTGTGGTAAGAGATAGTTGGGGGTGATTTACGGTAGCCGAAGTAATTTAGGTGATTCTGGTATAGTTTGTTATGATTTTTAGCATTTTTTTGTAATTTTAAAGTGATTGGGCTTAGTTTGTTGCTGTAAAGTGTAGTTGGGGGTGATTTTTGATAGCCGAAGTAATTTAGGTGAGTTTGGCATAGTTTGCTATGGTTAGTAGCATTTTTTTGTAATTTAAAATTGATTGGGTTTAGTTTGTTGTGGTAAGGGTTAGTTGGTGATGATTTATAGTAGCCGAAGTAATTTAGGTGAGTTTGGCATAGTTTGCTAAGGTTACTAGCATTTTTTTGTAATTTAAAAGTGATTGGGTTTAGTTTGTTGTAGTAAGGGATAGTTGGCGGTGATTTACGGTAGCCGAAGTAATTTAGGTGATTCTGGTATAGTTTGTTATGATTTTTAGCATTTTTTGTAATTTTAAAGTGATTGGGTTTAGTTTGTTGCTGTAAAGTGTAGTTGGGGGTGATTTTTGATAGCCGAAGTAATTTAGGTGAGT
This sequence comes from Eledona agricola, assembly GCA_964023215.1. NCBI lineage: Eukaryota > Metazoa > Arthropoda > Insecta > Coleoptera > Tenebrionidae > Eledona > Eledona agricola. Next base: position 1,813,781 of record CAXIEJ010000140.1, on the reverse strand, counting down.
TTGGCATAGTTTGCTATGGTTAGTAGCATTTTTTTGTAATTTAAAAGTGATTGGGTTTAGTTTGTTGTGGAAAGGGTTAGTTGGTGATGATTTATGGTAGCCGAAGTAATTTAGGTGAGTTTGGCATAGTTTGCTATGGTTACTAGCATTTTTTTGTAATTTAAAAGTGATTGGGTTTAGTTTGTTGTGGTAAGGGTTAGTTGGTGATGATTTAGAGTAGTCGAAGTAATTTAGGTGAGTCTGGCATAGTTTGTTATGATTTGTACACCTTTTTTTGTAATTTTAAGATGATATGGTTTGTTTTGTTGTGGTAAGGGATAGTTGGGGGTGATTTACGGTAGCCGAAGTAATTTAGGTGATTCTGGTATAGTTTGTTATGATTTTTAGCATTTTTTTGTAATTTTAAAGTGATTGGGCTTAGTTTGTTGCTGTAAAGTGTAGTTGGGGGTGATTTTTGATAGCTGAAGTAATTTAGGTGAGTTTGGCATAGTTTGCTATGGTTAGTAGCATTTTTTTGTAATTTAAAATTGATTGGGTTTAGTTTGTTGTGGTAAGGGTTAGTTGGTGATGATTTAGAGTAGCCGAAGTAATTTAGGTGAGTCTGGCATAGTTTGTTATGATTTGTACACCTTTTTTTGTAATTTTAAGATGATATGGTTTGGTTTGTTGTGGTAAGAGATAGTTGGGGGTGATTTACGGTAGCCGAAGTAATTTAGGTTATTCTGGTATAGTTTGTTATGATTTTTAGCATTTTTTTGTAATTTTAAAGTGATTGGGCTTAGTTTGTTGCTGTAAAGTGTAGTTGGGGGTGATTTTTGATAGCCGAAGTAATTTATGTGAGTTTGGCATAGTTTGCTATGGTTAGTAGCATTTTTTTGTATTTTAAAATTGATTGGGTTTAGTTTGTTGTGGTAAGGGTTAGTTGGTGATGATTTATAGTAGCCGAAGTAATTTAGGTGAGTTTGGCATAGTTTGCTATGGTTACTAGCATTTTTTTGTAATTTAAAAGTGATTGGGTTTAGTTTGTTGTGGTAAGGGATAGTTGGGGGTGATTTACGGTAGACGAAGTAATTTAGGTGATTCTGGTATAGTTTGTTATGATTTTTAGCATTTTTTTGTAATTTTAAAGTGATTGGGCTTAGTTTGTTGCTGTAAAGTGTAGTTGGGGGTGATTTTTGATTGCCGAAGTAATTTAGGTGAGTTTGGCATAGTTTGCTATGGTTAGTAGCATTTTTTTGTAATTTAAATGTGATTGGGTTTAGTTTGTTGTGGTAAGGGTTAGTTGGTGATGATTTATGGTAGCCGAAGTAATTTAGGTGAGTTTGGCATAGTTTGCTATGGTTACTAGCATTTTTTTGTAATTTAAAAGTGATTGGGTTTAGTTTGTTGTGGTAAGGGTTAGTTGGTGATGATTTAGAGTAGCCGAAGTAATTTAGGTGAGTTTGGCATTGTTTGCCATTGTTACTAACATTTTTTTGTAATTTAAAAGTGATTGGGTTTAGTTTGTTGTGGTAAGAGTTAGTTGGTGATGATTTAGAGTAGCCGAAGTAATTTAGGTGAGTCTGGCATAGTTTGTTATGATTTGTACACCTTTTTTGTCATTTTAAGATGATATGGTTTGGTTTGTTGTGGTAAGGGATAGTTGGGGGTGATTTACGGTAGCCGAAGTAATTTAGGTGATTCTGGTATAGTTTGTTATGATTTTTAGCATTTTTTTGTAATTTTAAAGTGATTGGGCTTAGTTTGTTGCTGTAAAGTGTAGTTGGGGGTGATTTTTGATAGCCGAAGTAATTTAGGTGAGTTTGGCATAGTTTGCTATGGTAACTAGAATTTTTTTGTAATTTAAAAGTGATTGGGTTCAGTTTGTTGTGGTAAGGGTTAGTTGGTGATGATTTAGAGTAGCCGAAGTAATTTAGGTGAGTCTGGCATAGTTTGTTATGATTTGTACACCTTTTTTGTAATTTTAAGATGATATTCTTTGGTTTGTTGTGGTAAGAGATAGTTGGGGGTGATTTACGGTAGCCGAAGTAATTTAGGTGATTCTGGTATAGTTTGTTATGATTTTTAGCATTTTTTTGTAATTTTAAAGTGATTGGGCTTAGTTTGTTGCTGTAAAGTGTAGTTGGGGGTGATTTTTGATAGCCGAAGTAATTTAGGTGAGTTTGGCATAGTTTGCTATGGTTAGTAGCATTTTTTTGTAATTTAAAATTGATTGGGTTTAGTTTGTTGTGGTAAGGGTTAGTTGGTGATGATTTAGAGTAGCCGAAGTAATTTAGGTGAGTCTGGCATAGTTTGTTATGACTTGTACACCTTTTTTTGTAATTTTAAGATGATATGGTTTGGTTTGTTGTGGTAAGAGATAGTTGGGGGTGATTTACGGTAGCCGAAGTAATTTAGGTTATTCTGGTATAGTTTGTTATGATTTTTAGCATTTTTTTGTAATTTTAAAGTGATTGGGCTTAGTTTGTTGCTGTAAAGTGTAGTTGGGGGTGATTTTTGATAGCCGAAGTAATTTATGTGAGTTTGGCATAGTTTGCTATGGTTAGTAGCATTTTTTTGTATTTTAAAATTGATTGGGTTTAGTTTGTTGTGGTAAGGGTTAGTTGGTGATGATTTATAGTAGCCGAAGTAATTTAGGTGAGTTTGGCATAGTTTGCTATGGTTACTAGCATTTTTTTGTAATTTAAAAGTGATTGGGTTTAGTTTGTTGTGGTAAGGGATAGTTGGGGGTGATTTACGGTAGATGAAGTAATTTAGGTGATTCTGGTATAGTTTGTTATGATTTTTAGCATTTTTTTGTAATTTTAAAGTGATTGGGCTTAGTTTGTTGCTGTAAAGTGTAGTTGGGGGTGATTTTTGATTGCCGAAGTAATTTAGGTGAGTTTGGCATAATTTGCTATGGTTAGTAGCATTTTTTTGTAATTTAAATGTGATTGGGTTTAGTTTGTTGTGGTAAGGGTTAGTTGGTGATGATTTATGGTAGCCGAAGTAATTTAGGTGAGTTTGGCATAGTTTGCTATGGTTACTAGCATTTTTTTGTAATTTAAAAGTGATTGGGTTTAGTTTGTTGTGGTAAGGGTTAGTTGGTGATGATTTAGAGTAGCCGAAGTAATTTAGGTGAGTTTGGCATTGTTTGCCATTGTTACTAACATTTTTTTGTAATTTAAAAGTGATTGGGTTTAGTTTGTTGTGGTAAGGGTTAGTTGGTGATGATTTAGAGTAGCCGAAGTAATTTAGGTGAGTCTGGCATAGTTTGTTATGATTTGTACACCTTTTTTTGTCATTTTAAGATGATATGGTTTGGTTTGTTGTGGTAAGGGATAGTTGGGGGTGATTTACGGTAGCCGAAGTAATTTAGGTGATTCTGGTATAGTTTGTTATGATTTTTAGCATTTTTTTGTAATTTTAAAGTGATTGGGCTTAGTTTGTTGCTGTAAAGTGTAGTTGGGGGTGATTTTTGATAGCCGAAGTAATTTAGGTGAGTTTGGCATAGTTTGCTATGGTAACTAGAATTTTTTTGTAATTTAAAAGTGATTGGGTTCAGTTTGTTGTGGTAAGGGTTAGTTGGTGATGATTTAGAGTAGCCGAAGTAATTTAGGTGAGTCTGGCATAGTTTGTTATGATTTGTACACCTTTTTTGTAATTTTAAGATGATATTCTTTGGTTTGTTGTGGTAAGAGATAGTTGGGGGTGATTTACGGTAGCCGAAGTAATTTAGGTGATTCTGGTATAGTTTGTTATGATTTTTAGCATTTTTTTGTAATTTTAAAGTGATTGGGCTTAGTTTGTTGCTGTAAAGTGTAGTTGGGGGTGATTTTTGATAGCCGAAGTAATTTAGGTGAGTTTGGCATAGTTTGCTATGGTTAGTAGCATTTTTTTGTAATTTAAAATTGATTGGGTTTAGTTTGTTGTGGTAAGGGTTAGTTGGTGATGATTTATAGTAGCCGAAGTAATTTAGGTGAGTTTGGCATAGTTTGCTAAGGTTACTAGCATTTTTTTGTAATTTAAAAGTGATTGGGTTTAGTTTGTTGTGGTAAGGGATAGTTGGGGGTGATTTACGGTAGCCGAAGTAATTTAGGTGATTCTGGTATAGTTTGTTATGATTTTTAGCATTTTTTGTAATTTTAAAGTGATTGGGTTTAGTTTGTTGCTGTAAAGTGTAGTTGGGGGTGATTTTTGATAGCCGAAGTAATTTAGGTGAGTTTGGCATAGTTTGCTATGGTTAGTAGCATTTTTTTGTAATTTAAAAGTGATTGGGTTTAGTTTGTTGTGGAAAGGGTTAGTTGGTGATGATTTATGGTAGCCGAAGTAATTTAGGTGAGTTTGGCATAGTTTGCTATGGTTACTAGCATTTTTTTGTAATTTAAAAGTGATTGGGTTTAGTTTGTTGTGGTAAGGGTTAGTTGGTGATGATTTAGAGTAGTCGAAGTAATTTAGGTGAATCTGGCATAGTTTGTTATGATTTGTACACCTTTTTTTGTAATTTTAAGATGATATGGTTTGTTTTGTTGTGGTAAGGGATAGTTGGGGGTGATTTACGGTAGCCGAAGTAATTTAGGTGATTCTGGTATAGTTTGTTATGATTTTTAGCATTTTTTGTAATTTTAAAGTGATTGGGCTTAGTTTGTTGCTGTAAAGTGTAGTTGGGGGTGATTTTTGATAGCCGAAGTAATTTAGGTGAATTTGGCATAGTTTGCTATGGTTAGTAGAATTTTTTTGTAATTTAAAAGTGATTGGGTTTAGTTTGTTGTGGTAAGGGATAGTTGGTGATGATTTATGGTAGCCGAAGTAATTTAGGTGAGTTTGGCATAGTTTGCTATGGTTACTAGCATTTTTTTGTAATTTAAAAGTGATTGGGTTTAGTTTGTTGTGGTAAGGGTTAGTTGGTGATGATTTAGAGTAGCCGAAGTAATTTAGGTGAGTTTGGCATAGTTTGCCATGGTTACTAACATTTTGTTGTAATTTAAAAGTGATTGGGTTTAGTTTGTTGTGGTAAGGGTTAGTTGGTGATGATTTAGAGTAGCCGAAGTAATTTAGGTGAGTCTGGCTTAGTTTGTTATGATTTGTACACCTTTTTATGTAATTTTAAGATGATATGGTTTGGTTTGTTGTGGTAAGAGATAGTTGGGGGTGATTTACGGTAGCCGAAGTAATTTAGGTTATTCTGGTATAGTTTGTTATGATTTTTAGCATTTTTTTGTAATTTTAAAGTGATTGGGCTTAGTTTGTTGCTGTAAGGTGTAGTTGGGGGTGATTTTTGATAGCCGTAGTAATTTATGTGAGTTTGGCATAGTTTGCTATGGTTAGTAGCATTTTTTTGTATTTTAAAATTGATTGGGTTTAGTTAGTTGTGGTAAGGGTTAGTTGGTGATGATTTATAGTAGCCGAAGTAATTTAGGTGAGTTTGGCATAGTTTGCTATAGTTACTAGCATTTTTTTGTAATTTAAAAGTGATTGGGTTTAGTTTGTTGTGGTAAGGGATAGTTGGGGGTGATTTACGGTAGCCGAAGTAATTTAGGTAATTCTGGTATAGTTTGTTATGATTTTTAGCATTTTTTTGTAATTTTAAAGTGATTGGGCTTAGTTTGTTACTGTAAAGTGAAGTTGGGGGTGATTTTTGATAGCCGAAGTAATTTAGGTGGGTTTGGCATAGTTTGCTATGGTTAGTAGCAGTTTTTTGTAATTTTAAAGTGATTGGGTTTAGTTTGTTGTGGTAAGGGTTAGTTGGTGATGATTTATGGTAGCCAAAGTAATTTAGGTGAGTTTGGCATAGTTTGCTATGGTTACTAGCATTTTTTTGAAATTTAAAAGTGATTGGGTTTAGTTTGTTGTGGTAAGGGTTAGTTGGTGATGATTTAGAGTAGTCGAAGTAATTTAGGTGAGTCTGGCATAGTTTGTTATGATTTGTACACCTTTTTTTGTAATTTTAAGATGATATGGTTTGGTTTGTTGTGGTAAGGGATAGTTGGGGATGATTTACGGTAGCCGAAGTAATTTAGGTGATTCTGGTATAGTTTGTTATGATTTTTAGCATTTTTTTGTAATTTTAAAGTAATTGGGCTTAGTTTGTTGCTGTAAAGTGTAGTTGGGGGTGATTTTTGATAGCGGAAGTAATTTAGGTGAGTTTGGCATAGTTTGCTACGGTTAGTAGAATTTTTTTGTATTTTAAAATTGGTTGGGATTAGTTTGTTGTGGTAAGGGTTAGTTGGTGATGATTTATAGTAGCCGAAGTAATTTAGGTGAGTTTGGCATAGCTTGCTATGGTTACTAGCATTTTTTTGTAATTTAAAAGTGATTGGGTTTAGTTTGTTGTGGTAAGGGATAGTTGGGGGTGATTTACGGTAGCCGAAGTAATTTAGGTGATTCTGGTATAGTTTGTTATGATTTTTAGCATTTTTTGTAATTTTAAAGTGATTGGGCTTAGTTTGTTGCTGTAAAGTGTAGTTGGGGGTGATTTTTGATAGCCGAAGTAATTTAGGTGAGTTTGGCATAGTTTGCCATGGTTACTAACATTTTTTTGTAATTTAAAAGTGATTGGGTTTAGTTTGTTGTGGTAAGGGTTAGTTGGTGATGATTTAGAGTAGCCGAAGTAATTTAGGTGAGTCTGGCATAGTTTGTTATGATTTGTACACCTTTTTTTGTAATTTTAAGATGATATGGTTTGGTTTGTTGTGGTAAGAGATAGTTGGGGGTGATTTACGGTAGCCGAAGTAATTTAGGTTATTCTGGTATAGTTTGTTATGATTTTTAGCTTTTTTTTGTAATTTTAAAGTGATTGGGCTTAGTTTGTTGCTGTAAAGTGTAGTTGGGGGTGATTTTTGATAGCCGAAGTAATTTATGTGAGTTTGGCATAGTTTGCTATGGTTAGTAGCATTTTTTTGTATTTTAAAATTGATTGGGTTTAGTTTGTTGTGGTAAGGGTTAGTTGGTGATGATTTATAGTAGCCGAAGTAATTTAGGTGAGTTTGGCATAGTCTGATATGGTTACTAGCATTTTTTTGTAATTTAAAAGTGATTGGGTTTAGTTTGTTGAGGTAAGGGATAGTTGGGGGTGATTTACGGTAGCCGAAGTAATTTAGGTGATTCTGGTATAGTTTGTTATGATTTTTAGCATTTTTTTGTAATTTTAAAGTGATTGGGCTTAGTTTGTTGCTGTAAAGTGTAGTTGGGGTGATTTTTGATAGCCGAAGTAATTTAGGTGGGTTTGGCATAGTTTGCTATGGTTAGTAGCAGTTTTTTGTAATTTTAAAGTGATTGGGTTTAGTTTGTTGTGGTAAGGGTTAGTTGGTGATGATTTATGGTAGCCGAAGTAATTTAGGTGAGTTTGGCATAGTTTGCTATGGTTACTAGCATTTTTTTGAAATTTAAAAGTGATTGGGTTTAGTTTGTTGTGGTAAGGGTTAGTTGGTGATGATTTAGAGTAGTCGAAGTAATTTAGGTGAGTCTGGCATAGTTTGTTATGATTTGTACACCTTTTTTTGTAATTTTAAGATGATATGGTTTGGTTTGTTGTGGTAAGGGATAGTTGGGGATGATTTACGGTAGCCGAAGTAATTTAGGTGATTCTGGTATAGTTTGTTATGATTTTTAGCATTTTTTTGTAATTTTAAAGTGATTGGGCTTAGTTTGTTGCTGTAAAGTGTAGTTGGGGGTGATTTTTGATAGCCGAAGTAATTTAGGTGAGTTTGGCATAGTTTGCTATGGTTAGTAGCATTTTTTTGTAATTTAAAATTGATTGGGTTTAGTTTGTTGTGGTAAGGGTTAGTTGGTGATGATTTAGAGTAGCCGAAGTAATTTAGGTGAGTCTGGCATAGTTTGTTATGATTTGTACACCTTTTTTTGTAATTTTAAGATGATATGGTTTGGTTTGTTGTGGTAAGAGATAGTTGGGGGTGATTTACGGTAGCCGAAGTAATTTAGGTTATTCTGGTATAGTTTGTTATGATTTTTAGCATTTTTTTGTAATTTTAAAGTGATTGGGCTTAGTTTGTTGCTGTAAAGTGTAGTTGGGGGTGATTTTTGATAGCCGAAGTAATTTATGTGAGTTTGGCATAGTTTGCTATGGTTAGTAGCATTTTTTTGTATTTTAAAATTGATTGGGTTTAGTTTGTTGTGGTAAGGGTTAGTTGGTGATGATTTATAGTAGCCGAAGTAATTTAGGTGAGTTTGGCATAGTTTGCTATGGTTACTAGCATTTTTTTGTAATTTAAAAGTGATTGGGTTTAGTTTGTTGTGGTAAGGGATAGTTGGGGGTGATTTACGGTAGACGAAGTAATTTAGGTGATTCTGGTATAGTTTGTTATGATTTTTAGCATTTTTTTGTAATTTTAAAGTGATTGGGCTTAGTTTGTTGCTGTAAAGTGTAGTTGGGGGTGATTTTTGATTGCCGAAGTAATTTAGGTGAGTTTGGCATAGTTTGCTATGGTTAGTAGCATTTTTTTGTAATTTAAATGTGATTGGGTTTAGTTTGTTGTGGTAAGGGTTAGTTGGTGATGATTTATGGTAGCCGAAGTAATTTAGGTGAGTTTGGCATAGTTTGCTATGGTTACTAGCATTTTTTTGTAATTTAAAAGTGATTGGGTTTAGTTTGTTGTGGTAAGGGTTAGTTGGTGATGATTTAGAGTAGCCGAAGTAATTTAGGTGAGTTTGGCATTGTTTGCCATTGTTACTAACATTTTTTTGTAATTTAAAAGTGATTGGGTTTAGTTTGTTGTGGTAAGAGTTAGTTGGTGATGATTTAGAGTAGCCGAAGTAATTTAGGTGAGTCTGGCATAGTTTGTTATGATTTGTACACCTTTTTTGTCATTTTAAGATGATATGGTTTGGTTTGTTGTGGTAAGGGATAGTTGGGGGTGATTTACGGTAGCCGAAGTAATTTAGGTGATTCTGGTATAGTTTGTTATGATTTTTAGCATTTTTTTGTAATTTTAAAGTGATTGGGCTTAGTTTGTTGCTGTAAAGTGTAGTTGGGGGTGATTTTTGATAGCCGAAGTAATTTAGGTGAGTTTGGCATAGTTTGCTATGGTAACTAGAATTTTTTTGTAATTTAAAAGTGATTGGGTTCAGTTTGTTGTGGTAAGGGTTAGTTGGTGATGATTTAGAGTAGCCGAAGTAATTTAGGTGAGTCTGGCATAGTTTGTTATGATTTGTACACCTTTTTTGTAATTTTAAGATGATATTCTTTGGTTTGTTGTGGTAAGAGATAGTTGGGGGTGATTTACGGTAGCCGAAGTAATTTAGGTGATTCTGGTATAGTTTGTTATGATTTTTAGCATTTTTTTGTAATTTTAAAGTGATTGGGCTTAGTTTGTTGCTGTAAAGTGTAGTTGGGGGTGATTTTTGATAGCCGAAGTAATTTAGGTGAGTTTGGCATAGTTTGATATGGTTAGTAGCATTTTTTTGTAATTTCAAATTGATTGGGTTTAGTTTGTTGTGGTAAGGGTTAGTTGGTGATGATTTAGAGTAGCCGAAGTAATTTAGGTGAGTCTGGCATAGTTTGTTATGATTTGTACACCTTTTTTTGTAATTTTAAGATGATATGGTTTGGTTTGTTGTGGTAAGAGATAGTTGGGGGTGATTTACGGTAGCCGAAGTAATTTAGGTTATTCTGGTATAGTTTGTTATGATTTTTAGCATTTTTTTGTAATTTTAAAGTGATTGGGCTTAGTTTGTTGCTGTAAAGTGTAGTTGGGGGTGATTTTTGATAGCCGAAGTAATTTATGTGAGTTTGGCATAGTTTGCTATGGTTAGTAGCATTTTTTTGTATTTTAAAATTGATTGGGTTTAGTTTGTTGTGGTAAGGGTTAGTTGGTGATGATTTATAGTAGCCGAAGTAATTTAGGTGAGTTTGGCATAGTTTGCTATGGTTACTAGCATTTTTTTGTAATTTTAAAGTGATTGGGTTTAGTTTGTTGTGGTAAGGGATAGTTGGGGGTGATTTACGGTAGACGAAGTAATTTAGGTGATTCTGGTATAGTTTGTTATGATTTTTAGCATTTTTTTGTAATTTTAAAGTGATTGGGCTTAGTTTGTTGCTGTAAAGTGTAGTTGGGGGTGATTTTTGATTGCCGAAGTAATTTAGGTGAGTTTGGCATAATTTGCTATGGTTAGTAGCATTTTTTTGTAATTTAAATGTGATTGGGTTTAGTTTGTTGTGGTAAGGGTTAGTTGGTGATGATTTATGGTAGCCGAAGTAATTTAGGTGAGTTTGGCATAGTTTGCTATGGTTACTAGCATTTTTTTGTAATTTAAAAGTGATTGGGTTTAGTTTGTTGTGGTAAGGGTTAGTTGGTGATGATTTAGAGTAGCCGAAGTAATTTAGGTGAGTTTGGCATTGTTTGCCATTGTTACTAACATTTTTTTGTAATTTAAAAGTGATTGGGTTTAGTTTGTTGTGGTAAGGGTTAGTTGGTGATGATTTAGAGTAGCCGAAGTAATTTAGGTGAGTCTGGCATAGTTTGTTATGATTTGTACACCTTTTTTTGTCATTTTAAGATGATATGGTTTGGTTTGTTGTGGTAAGGGATATTTGGGGGTGATTTACGGTAGCCGAAGTAATTTAGGTGATTCTGGTATAGTTTGTTATGATTTTTAGCATTTTTTTGTAATTTTAAAGTGATTGGGCTTAGTTTGTTGCTGTAAAGTGTAGTTGGGGGTGATTTTTGATAGCCGAAGTAATTTAGGTGAGTTTGGCATAGTTTGCTATGGTAACTAGAATTTTTTTGTAATTTAAAAGTGATTGGGTTCAGTTTGTTGTGGTAAGGGTTAGTTGGTGATGATTTAGAGTAGCCGAAGTAATTTAGGTGAGTCTGGCATAGTTTGTTATGATTTGTACACCTTTTTTGTAATTTTAAGATGATATTCTTTGGTTTGTTGTGGTAAGAGATAGTTGGGGGTGATTTACGGTAGCCGAAGTAATTTAGGTGATTCTGGTATAGTTTGTTATGATTTTTAGAATTTTTTTGTAATTTTAAAGTGATTGGGCTTAGTTTGTTGCTGTAAAGTGTAGTTGGGGGTGATTTTTGATAGCCGAAGTAATTTAGGTGAGTTTGGCATAGTTTGCTATGGTTAGTAGCATTTTTTTGTAATTTAAAATTGATTGGGTTTAGTTTGTTGTGGTAAGGGTTAGTTGGTGATGATTTATAGTAGCCGAAGTAATTTAGGTGAGTTTGGCATAGTTTGCTAAGGTTACTAGCATTTTTTTGTAATTTAAAAGTGATTGGGTTTAGTTTGTTGTGGTAAGGGATAGTTGGGGGTGATTTACGGTAGCCGAAGTAATTTAGGTGATTCTGGTATAGTTTGTTATGATTTTTAGCATTTTTTGTAATTTTAAAGTGATTGGGTTTAGTTTGTTGCTGTAAAGTGTAGTTGGGGGTGATTTTTGATAGCCGAAGTAATTTAGGTGAGTTTGGCATAGTTTGCTATGGTTAGTAGCATTTTTTTGTAATTTAAAAGTGATTGGGTTTAGTTTGTTGTGGAAAGGGTTAGTTGGTGATGATTTATGGTAGCCGAAGTAATTTAGGTGAGTTTGGCATAGTTTGCTATGGTTACTAGCATTTTTTTGTAATTTAAAAGTGATTGGGTTTAGTTTGTTGTGGTAAGGGTTAGTTGGTGATGATTTAGAGTAGTCGAAGTAATTTAGGTGAATCTGGCATAGTTTGTTATGATTTGTACACCTTTTTTTGTAATTTTAAGATGATATGGTTTGTTTTGTTGTGGTAAGGGATAGTTGGGGGTGATTTACGGTAGCCGAAGTAATTTAGGTGATTCTGGTATAGTTTGTTATGATTTTTAGCATTTTTTGTAATTTTAAAGTGATTGGGCTTAGTTTGTTGCTGTAAAGTGTAGTTGGGGGTGATTTTTGATAGCCGAAGTAATTTAGGTGAATTTGGCATAGTTTGCTATGGTTAGTAGAATTTTTTTGTAATTTAAAAGTGATTGGGTTTAGTTTGTTGTGGTAAGGGATAGTTGGTGATGATTTATGGTAGCCGAAGTAATTTAGGTGAGTTTGGCATAGTTTGCTATGGTTACTAGCATTTTTTTGTAATTTAAAAGTGATTGGGTTTAGTTTGTTGTGGTAAGGGTTAGTTGGTGATGATTTAGAGTAGCCGAAGTAATTTAGGTGAGTTTGGCATAGTTTGCCATGGTTACTAACATTTTGTTGTAATTTAAAAGTGATTGGGTTTAGTTTGTTGTGGTAAGGGTTAGTTGGTGATGATTTAGAGTAGCCGAAGTAATTTAGGTGAGTCTGGCTTAGTTTGTTATGATTTGTACAACTTTTTATGTAATTTTAAGATGATATGGTTTGGTTTGTTGTGGTAAGAGATAGTTGGGGGTGATTTACGGTAGCCGAAGTAATTTAAGTTATTCTGGTATAGTTTGTTATGATTTTTAGCATTTTTTTGTAATTTTAAAGTGATTGGGCTTAGTTTGTTGCTGTAAGGTGTAGTTGGGGGTGATTTTTGATAGCCGTAGTAATTTATGTGAGTTTGGCATAGTTTGCTATGGTTAGTAGCATTTTTTTGTATTTTAAAATTGATTGGGTTTAGTTAGTTGTGGTAAGGGTTAGTTGGTGATGATTTATAGTAGCCGAAGTAATTTAGGTGAGTTTGGCATAGTTTGCTATAGTTACTAGCATTTTTTTGTAATTTAAAAGTGATTGGGTTTAGTTTGTTGTGGTAAGGGATAGTTGGGGGTGATTTACGGTAGCCGAAGTAATTTAGGTAATTCTGGTATAGTTTGTTATGATTTTTAGCATTTTTTTGTAATTTTAAAGTGATTGGGCTTAGTTTGTTACTGTAAAGTGAAGTTGGGGGTGATTTTTGATAGCCGAAGTAATTTAGGTGGGTTTGGCATAGTTTGCTATGGTTAGTAGCAGTTTTTTGTAATTTTAAAGTGATTGGGTTTAGTTTGTTGTGGTAAGGGTTAGTTGGTGATGATTTATGGTAGCCGAAGTAATTTAGGTGAGTTTGGCATAGTTTGCTATGGTTACTAGCATTTTTTTGAAATTTAAAAGTGATTGGGTTTAGTTTGTTGTGGTAAGGGTTAGTTGGTGATGATTTAGAGTAGTCGAAGTAATTTAGGTGAGTCTGGCATAGTTTGTTATGATTTGTACACCTTTTTTTGTAATTTTAAGATGATATGGTTTGGTTTGTTGTGGTAAGGGATAGTTGGGGATGATTTACGGTAGCCGAAGTAATTTAGGTGATTCTGGTATAGTTTGTTATGATTTTTAGCATTTTTTTGTAATTTTAAAGTAATTGGGCTTAGTTTGTTGCTGTAAAGTGTAGTTGGGGGTGATTTTTGATAGCGGAAGTAATTTAGGTGAGTTTGGCATAGTTTGCTACGGTTAGTAGAATTTTTTTGTATTTTAAAATTGGTTGGGATTAGTTTGTTGTGGTAAGGGTTAGTTGGTGATGATTTATAGTAGCCGAAGTAATTTAGGTGAGTTTGGCATAGCTTGCTATGGTTACTAGCATTTTTTTGTAATTTAAAAGTGATTGGGTTTAGTTTGTTGTGGTAAGGGATAGTTGGGGGTGATTTACGGTAGCCGAAGTAATTTAGGTGATTCTGGTATAGTTTGTTATGATTTTTAGCATTTTTTGTAATTTTAAAGTGATTGGGCTTAGTTTGTTGCTGTAAAGTGTAGTTGGGGGTGATTTTTGATAGCCGAAGTAATTTAGGTGAGTTTGGCATAGTTTGCCATGGTTACTAACATTTTTTTGTAATTTAAAAGTGATTGGGTTTAGTTTGTTGTGGTAAGGGTTAGTTGGTGATGATTTAGAGTAGCCGAAGTAATTTAGGTGAGTCTGGCATAGTTTGTTATGATTTGTACACCTTTTTTTGTAATTTTAAGATGATATGGTTTGGTTTGTTGTGGTAAGAGATAGTTGGGGGTGATTTACGGTAGCCGAAGTAATTTAGGTTATTCTGGTATAGTTTGTTATGATTTTTAGCTTTTTTTTGTAATTTTAAAGTGATTGGGCTTAGTTTGTTGCTGTAAAGTGTAGTTGGGGGTGATTTTTGATAGCCGAAGTAATTTATGTGAGTTTGGCATAGTTTGCTATGGTTAGTAGCATTTTTTTGTATTTTAAAATTGATTGGGTTTAGTTTGTTGTGGTAAGGGTTAGTTGGTGATGATTTATAGTAGCCGAAGTAATTTAGGTGAGTTTGGCATAGTCTGATATGGTTACTAGCATTTTTTTGTAATTTAAAAGTGATTGGGTTTAGTTTGTTGAGGTAAGGGATAGTTGGGGGTGATTTACGGTAGCCGAAGTAATTTAGGTGATTCTGGTATAGTTTGTTATGATTTTTAGCATTTTTTTGTAATTTTAAAGTGATTGGGCTTAGTTTGTTGCTGTAAAGTGTAGTTGGGGTGATTTTTGATAGCCGAAGTAATTTAGGTGGGTTTGGCATAGTTTGCTATGGTTAGTAGCAGTTTTTTGTAATTTTAAAGTGATTGGGTTTAGTTTGTTGTGGTAAGGGTTAGTTGGTGATGATTTATGGTAGCCGAAGTAATTTAGGTGCGTTTGGCGTAGTTTGCTATGGTTACTAGCATTTTTTTGAAATTTAAAACTGATTGGGTTTAGTTTGTTGTGGTAAGGGTTAGTTGGTGATGATTTAGAGTAGTCGAAGTAATTTAGGTGAGTCTGGCATAGTTTGTTATGATTTGTACACCTTTTTTTGTAATTTTAAGATGATATGATTTGGTTTGTTGTGGTAAGGGATAGTTGGGGATGATTTACGGTAGCCGAAGTAATTTAGGTGATTCTGGTATAGTTTGTTATGATTTTTAGCATTTTTTTGTAATTTTAAAGTAATTGGGCTTAGTTTGTTGCTGTAAAGTGTAGTTGGGGGTGATTTTTGATAGCCGAAGTAATTTAGGTGAGTTTGGCATAGTTTGCTATGGTTAGTAGAATTTTTTTGTAATTTAAAAATGATTGGGTTTAGTTTGTTGTGGTAAGGGTTAGTTGGTGATGATTTATGGTAGCCGAAGTAATTTAGGTGAGTTTGGCATAGTTTGCTATGGTTACTAGCATTTTTTTGTAATTTAAAAGTGATTGGGTTTAGTTTGTTGTGGTAAGGGTTAGTTGGTGATGATTTAGAGTAGCCGAAGTAATTTAGGTGAGTTTGGCATAGTTTGCTATGGTTACTAGCATTTTTTTGTAATTTAAAAGTTATTGGGTTTAGTTTGTTGTGGTAAGGGTTAGTTGGTTATGATTTAGAGTAGCCGAAGTAATTTAGGTGAGTCTGGCATAGTTTGTTATAATTTGTACACCTTTTTTTGTAATTTTAAGATGATATGGTTTGGTTTGTTGTGGTAAGAGATAGTTGGGGGTGATTTACGGTAGCCGAAGTAATTTAGGTGATTCTGGTATAGTTTGTTATGATTTTTAGCATTTTTTTGTAATTTTAAAGTGATTGGGCTTAGTTTGTTGCTGTAAAGTGTAGTTGGGGGTGATTTTTGATAGCCGAAGTAATTTAGGTGAGTTTGGCATAGTTTGCTATGGTTACTAGCATTTTTTTGTAATTTAAAAGTGATTGGGTTTAGTTTGTTGTGGTAAGGGTTAGTTGGTGATGATTTAGAGTAGCCGAAGTAATTTAGATGAGCCTGGCATAGTTTGTTATGATTTGTACACCTTTTTTGTAATTTTAAGATGATATGGTTTGGTTTGTTGTGGTAAGGGATAGTTGGGGGTGATTTACGGTAGCCGAAGTAATTTAGGTGATTCTGGTGTAGTTTGTTATGATTTTTGGCATTTTTTTGTAATTTTAAAGTGATTGGGCTTAGTTTGTTGCTGTAAAGTGTAGTTGGGGGTGATTTTTGATAGCCGAAGTAATTTAGGTGAGTTTGGCATAGTTTGCTATGGTTAGTAGCATTTTTTTGTAATTTAAAAGTGATTGGGTTTAGTTTGTTGTGGTAAGGGTTAGTTGGTGACGATTTATGGTAGCCGAAGTAATTTAGGTGAGTTTGGCATAGTTTGCTATGGTTACTAGCATTTTTTTGTAATTTAAAAGTGATTGGGTTTAGTTTGTTGTGGTAAGGGTTAGTTGGTGACGATTTATGGTAGCCGAAGTAATTTAGGTGAGTTTGGCATAGTTTGCTATGGTTACTAGCATTTTTTTGAAATTTAAAACTGATTGGGTTTAGTTTGTTGTGGTAAGGGTTAGTTGGTGATGATTTAGAGTAGTCGAAGTAATTTAGGTGCGTCTGGCATAGTTTGTTATGATTTGTACACCTTTTTTTGTAATTTTAAGATGATATGGTTTGGTTTGTTGTGGTAAGGGATAGTTGGGGATGATTTACGGTAGCCGAAGTAATTTAGGTGATTCTGGTATAGTTTGTTATGATTTTTAGCATTTTTTTGTAATTTTAAAGTAATTGGGCTTAGTTTGTTGCTGTAAAGTGTAGTTGGGGGTGATTTTTGATAGCCGAAGTAATTTAGGTGAGTTTGGCATAGTTTGCTATGGTTAGTAGATTTTTTTTGTAATTTAAAAGTGATTGGGTTTAGTTTGTTGTGGTAAGGGTTAGTTGGTGATGATTTATGGTAGCCGAAGTAATTTAGGTGAGTTTGGCATAGTTTGCTATGGTTACAAGCATTTTTTTGTAATTTAAAAGTGATTGGGTTTAATTTGTTGTGGTAAGGGTTAGTTGGTGATGATTTAGAGTAGCCGAAGTAATTTAGATGAGTTTGGCATAGTTTGCTATGGTTACTAGCATTTTTTTGTAATTTAAAAGTGATTGGGTTTAGTTTGTTGTGGTAAGGGTTAGTTGGTGATGATTTAGAGTAGCCGAAGTAATTTAGGTGAGTCTGGCATAGTTTGTTATGATTTGTACACCTTTTTTTGTAATTTTAAGATGATATGGTTTGGTTTGTTGTGGTAAGAGATAGTTGGGGGTGATTTACGGTAGCCGAAGTAATTTAGGTGATTCTGGTATAGTTAGTTATGATTTTTAGCATTTTTTTGTAATTTTAAAGTGATTGGGCTTAGTTTGTTGCTGTAAAGTGTAGTTGGGGGTGATTTTTGATAGCCGAAATAATTTAGGTGAGTTTGGCATAGTTTGCTAGGGTTAGTAGCATTTTTTTCTAATTTAAAATTGTTTGGGTTTAGTTTGTTGTGGTAAGGGTTAGTTGGTGATGATTTATAGTAGCCGAAGTAATTTAGGTGAGTTTGGTATAGTTTGCTATGGTTACTAGCATTTTTTTGTAATTTAAAAGTGATTGGGTTTAGTTTGTTGTGGTAAGGGATAGTTGGGGGTGATTTACGGTAGCCGAAGTAATTTAGGTGATTCTGGTATAGTTTGTTATGATTTTTAGCATTTTTTTGTAATTTTAAAGTGATTGGGCTTAGTTTGTTGCTGTAAAGTGTAGTTGGGGGTGATTTTTGATAGCCGAAGTAATTTAGGTGAGTTTGGCATAGTTTGCTATGGTTAGTAGCATTTTTTTGTAATTTTAAAGTGATTGGGTTTAGTTTGTTGTGGTAAGGGTTAGTTGGTGATGATTTATGGTAGCCGAAGTAATTTAGGTGAGTTTGGCATAGTTTGCTATGGTTACTAGCATTTTTTTGTAATTTAAAAGTGATTGGGTTTAGTTTGTTGTGGTAAGGGTTAGTTGGTGATGATTTAGAGTAGTCGAAGTAATTTAGGTGAGTCTGGCATAGTTTGTTATGATTTGTACACCTTTTTTTGTAATTTTAAGATGATATGGTTTGGTTTGTTGTGGTAAGGGATAGTTGGGGGTGATTTACGGTAGCCGAAGTAATTTAGGTGATTCTGGTATAGTTTGTTATGATTTTTAGCATTTTTTTGTAATTTTAAAGTGATTGGGCTTAGTTTGTTGCTGTAAAGTGTAGTTGGGGGTGATTTTTGATAGCCGAAGTAATTTAGGTGAGTTTGGCATAGTTTGCGATGATTACTAGCATTTTTTTGTAATTTAAAAGTGATTGGGTTTAGTTTGTTGTGGTAAGGGTTAGTTGGTGATGATTTAGAGTAGCCGAAGTAATTTAGGTGAGTCTGGCATAGTTTGTTATGATTTGTACACCTTTTTTTGTAATTTTAAGATGATATGGTTTGGTTTGTTGTGGTAAGGGATAGTTGGGGGTGATTTACGGTAGCCGAAGTAATTTAGGTGATTCTGGTATAGTTCGTTATGATTTTTAGCATTTTTTTGTAATTTTAAAGAGATTGGGCATAGTTTGTTGCTGTAAAGTGTAGTTGGGGGTGATTTTTGATAGCCGAAGTAATTTAGGTGAGTTTGGCATAGTTTGCGATGGTTACTAGCATTTTTTTGTAATTTAAAAGTGATTGGGTTTAGTTTGTTGTGGTAAGGGTTAGTTGGTGATGATTTAGAGTAGCCGAAGTAATTTAGGTGAGTCTGGCATAGTTTGTTATGATTTGTACAACTTCTTTTGTAATTTTAATATGATATGGTTTGGTTTGTTGTGGTAAGGGATAGTTGGGGATGATTTACGGTAGCCGAAGTAATTTAGGTGATTCTGGTATAGTTTGTTATGATTTTTAGCATTTTTTTGTAATTTTAAAGTAATTGGGCTTAGTTTGTTGCTGTAAAGTGTAGTTGGGGGTGATTTTTGATAGCCGAAGTAATTTAGGTGAGTTTGGCATAGTTTGCTATGGTTAGTAGAATTTTTTTGTAATTTAAAAATGATTGGGTTTAGTTTGTTGTGGTAAGGGTTAGTTGGTGATGATTTATGGTAGCCGAAGTAATTTAGGTGAGTTTGGCATAGTTTGCTATGGTTACTAGCATTTTTTTGTAATTTAAAAGTGATTGGGTTTAGTTTGTTGTGGTAAGGGTTAGTTGGTGATGATTTAGAGTAGCCGAAGTAATTTAGGTGAGTTTGGCATAGTTTGCTATGGTTACTAGCATTTTTTTGTAATTTAAAAGTGATTGGGTTTAGTTTGTTGTGGTAAGGGTTAGTTGGTTATGATTTAGAGTAGCCGAAGTAATTTAGGTGAGTCTGGCATAGTTTGTTATAATTTGTACACCTTTTTTTGTAATTTTAAGATGATATGGTTTGGTTTGTTGTGGTAAGAGATAGTTGGGGGTGATTTACGGTAGCCGAAGTAATTTAGGTGATTCTGGTATAGTTTGTTATGATTTTTAGCATTTTTTTGTAATTTTAAAGTGATTGGGCTTAGTTTGTTGCTGTAAAGTGTAGTTGGGGGTGATTTTTGATAGCCGAAGTAATTTAGGTGAGTTTGGCATAGTTTGCTATGGTTACTAGCATTTTTTTGTAATTTAAAAGTGATTGGGTTTAGTTTGTTGTGGTAAGGGTTAGTTGGTGATGATTTAGAGTAGCCGAAGTAATTTAGATGAGCCTGGCATAGTTTGTTATGATTTGTACACCTTTTTTGTAATTTTAAGATGATATGGTTTGGTTTGTTGTGGTAAGGGATAGTTGGGGGTGATTTACGGTAGACGAAGTAATTTAGGTGATTCTGGTATAGTTCGTTATGATTTTTAGCATTTTTTTGTAATTTTAAAGAGATTGGGCATAGTTTGTTGCTGTAAAGTGTAGTTGGGTGTGATTTTTGATAGCCGAAGTAATTTAGGTGAGTTTGGCATAGTTTGCTATGGTTAGTAGCATTTTTTTGTAATTTAAAATTGATTGGGTTTAGTTTGTTGTGGTAAGGGTTAGTTGGTGATGATTTATAGTAGCCGAAGTAATTTAGGTGAGTTTGGCATAGTTTGCTATGGTCACTAGCATTTTTTTGTAATTTAAAAGTGATTGGGTTTAGTTTGTTGTGGTAAGGGATAGTTGGGGGTGATTTACGGTAGCCGAAGTAATTTAGGTGATTCTGGTATAGTTTGTTATGATTTTTAGCATTTTTTTGTAATTTTAAAGTGATTGGGCTTAGTTTGTTGCTGTAAAGTGTAGTTGGGGGTGATTTTTGATAGCCGAAGTAATTTAGGTGAGTTTGGCATAGTTTGCTGTGGTTAGTAGCATTTTTTTGTAATTTAAAAGTGATTGGGTTTAGTTTGTTGTGGTAAGGGTTAGTTGGTGATGATTTATGGTAGCCGAAGTAATTTAGGTGAGTTTGGCATAGTTTGCTATGGTTACTAGCATTTTTTTGTAATTTAAAAGTGATTGGGTTTAGTTTGTTGTGGTAAGGGTTAGTTGGTAATGGTTTAGAGTAGTCGAAGTAATTTAGGTGAGTCTGGCATAGTTTGTTATGATTTGTACACCTTTTTTTGTAATTTTAAGATGATATGGTTTGGTTTGTTGTGGTAAGGTATAGTTGGGGGTGATTTACGGTAGCCGAAGTAATTTAGGTGATTCTGGTATAGTTTGTTATGATTTTTAGCATTTTTTTGTAATTTTAAAGTGATTGGGCTTAGTTTGTTGCTGTAAAGTGTAGTTGGGGGTGATTTTTGATAGCCGAAGTAATTTAGGTGAGTTTGGCATAGTTTGCTATGGTTAGTAGAATTTTTTTGTAATTTAAAAATGATTGGGTTTAGTTTGTTGTGGTAAGGGTTAGTTGGTGATGATTTATGGTAGCCGAAGTAATTTAGGTGAGTTTGGCATAGTTTGCTATGGTTACTAGCATTTTTTTGTAATTTAAAAGTGATTGGGTTTAGTTTGTTGTGGTAAGGGTTAGTTGGTGATGATTTAGAGTAGCCGAAGTAATTTAGGTGAGTTTGGCATAGTTTGCTATGGTTACTAGCATTTTTTTGTAATTTAAAAGTGATTGGGTTTAGTTTGTTGTGGTAAGGGTTAGTTGGTTATGATTTAGAGTAGCCGAAGTAATTTAGGTGAGTCTGGCATAGTTTGTTATAATTTGTACACCTTTTTTTGTAATTTTAAGATGATATGGTTTGGTTTGTTGTGGTAAGAGATAGTTGGGGGTGATTTACGGTAGCCGAAGTAATTTAGGTGATTCTGGTATAGTTTGTTATGATTTTTAGCATTTTTTTGTAATTTTAAAGTGATTGGGCTTAGTTTGTTGCTGTAAAGTGTAGTTGGGGGTGATTTTTGATAGCCGAAGTAATTTAGGTGAGTTTGGCATAGTTTGCTATGGTTACTAGCATTTTTTTGTAATTTAAAAGTGATTGGGTTTAGTTTGTTGTGGTAAGGGTTAGTTGGTGATGATTTAGAGTAGCCGAAGTAATTTAGATGAGCCTGGCATAGTTTGTTATGATTTGTACACCTTTTTTGTAATTTTAAGATGATATGGTTTGGTTTGTTGTGGTAAGGGATAGTTGGGGGTGATTTACGGTAGACGAAGTAATTTAGGTGATTCTGGTATAGTTCGTTATGATTTTTAGCATTTTTTTGTAATTTTAAAGAGATTGGGCATAGTTTGTTGCTGTAAAGTGTAGTTGGGTGTGATTTTTGATAGCCGAAGTAATTTAGGTGAGTTTGGCATAGTTTGCTATGGTTAGTAGCATTTTTTTGTAATTTAAAATTGATTGGGTTTAGTTTGTTGTGGTAAGGGTTAGTTGGTGATGATTTATAGTAGCCGAAGTAATTTAGGTGAGTTTGGCATAGTTTGCTATGGTCACTAGCATTTTTTTGTAATTTAAAAGTGATTGGGTTTAGTTTGTTGTGGTAAGGGATAGTTGGGGGTGATTTACGGTAGCCGAAGTAATTTAGGTGATTCTGGTATAGTTTGTTATGATTTTTAGCATTTTTTTGTAATTTTAAAGTGATTGGGCTTAGTTTGTTGCTGTAAAGTGTAGTTGGGGGTGATTTTTGATAGCCGAAGTAATTTAGGTGAGTTTGGCATAGTTTGCTGTGGTTAGTAGCATTTTTTTGTAATTTAAAAGTGATTGGGTTTAGTTTGTTGTGGTAAGGGTTAGTTGGTGATGATTTATGGTAGCCGAAGTAATTTAGGTGAGTTTGGCATAGTTTGCTATGGTTACTAGCATTTTTTTGTAATTTAAAAGTGATTGGGTTTAGTTTGTTGTGGTAAGGGTTAGTTGGTAATGGTTTAGAGTAGTCGAAGTAATTTAGGTGAGTCTGGCATAGTTTGTTATGATTTGTACACCTTTTTTTGTAATTTTAAGATGATATGGTTTGGTTTGTTGTGGTAAGGTATAGTTGGGGGTGATTTACGGTAGCCGAAGTAATTTAGGTGATTCTGGTATAGTTTGTTATGATTTTTAGCATTTTTTTGTAATTTTAAAGTGATTGGGCTTAGTTTGTTGCTGTAAAGTGTAGTTGGGGGTGATTTTTGATAGTCGAAGTAATTTAGGTAAGTTTGGCATAGTTTGCTATGGTTAGTAGAATTTTTTTGTAATTTAAAAGTGATTGGGTTTAGTTTGTTGTGGTAAGGGTTAGTTGGTGATGATTTATGGTAGCCGAAGTAATTTAGGTGAGTTTGGCATAGTTTGCTATGGTTACTAGCATTTTTTTGTAATTTAAAAGTGATTGGGTTTAGTTTGTTTTGGTAAGGGTTAGTTGGTGATGATTTAGAGTAGTCGAAGTAATTTAGGTGAGTCTGGCATAGTTTGTTATGATTTGTACAACTTCTTTTGTAATTTTAATATGATATGGTTTGGTTTGTTGTGGTAAGGGATAGTTGGGGATGATTTACGGTAGCCGAAGTAATTTAGGTGATTCTGGTATAGTTTGTTATGATTTTTAGCATTTTTTTGTAATTTTAAAGTAATTGGGCTTAGTTTGTTGCTGTAAAGTGTAGTTGGGGGTGATTTTTGATAGCCGAAGTAATTTAGGTGAGTTTGGCATAGTTTGCTATGGTTAGTAGAATTTTTTTGTAATTTAAAAATGATTGGGTTTAGTTTGTTGTGGTAAGGGTTAGTTGGTGATGATTTATGGTAGCCGAAGTAATTTAGGTGAGTTTGGCATAGTTTGCTATGGTTACTAGCATTTTTTTGTAATTTAAAAGTGATTGGGTTTAGTTTGTTGTGGTAAGGGTTAGTTGGTGATGATTTAGAGTAGCCGAAGTAATTTAGGTGAGTTTGGCATAGTTTGCTATGGTTACTAGCATTTTTTTGTAATTTAAAAGTGATTGGGTTTAGTTTGTTGTGGTAAGGGTTAGTTGGTTATGATTTAGAGTAGCCGAAGTAATTTAGGTGAGTCTGGCATAGTTTGTTATAATTTGTACACCTTTTTTTGTAATTTTAAGATGATATGGTTTGGTTTGTTGTGGTAAGAGATAGTTGGGGGTGATTTACGGTAGCCGAAGTAATTTAGGTGATTCTGGTATAGTTTGTTATGATTTTTAGCATTTTTTTGTAATTTTAAAGTGATTGGGCTTAGTTTGTTGCTGTAAAGTGTAGTTGGGGGTGATTTTTGATAGCCGAAGTAATTTAGGTGAGTTTGGCATAGTTTGCTATGGTTACTAGCATTTTTTTGTAATTTAAAAGTGATTGGGTTTAGTTTGTTGTGGTAAGGGTTAGTTGGTGATGATTTAGAGTAGCCGAAGTAATTTAGATGAGCCTGGCATAGTTTGTTATGATTTGTACACCTTTTTTGTAATTTTAAGATGATATGGTTTGGTTTGTTGTGGTAAGGGATAGTTGGGGGTGATTTACGGTAGACGAAGTAATTTAGGTGATTCTGGTGTAGTTTGTTATGATTTTTAGCATTTTTTTGTAATTTTAAAGTGATTAAGCTTAGTTTGTTGCTGTAAAGTGTAGTTGGGGGTGATTTTTGATAGCCGAAGTAATTTAGGTGAGTTTGGCATAGTTTGCTATGGTTAGTAGCATTTTTTTGTAATTTAAAAGTGATTGGGTTTAGTTTGTTGTGGTAAGGGTTAGTTGGTGACGATTTATGGTAGCCGAAGTAATTTAGGTGAGTTTGGCATAGTTTGCTATGGTTACTAGCATTTTTTTGTAATTTAAAAGTGATTGGGTTTAGTTTGTTGTGGTAAGGGTTAGTTGGTGACGATTTATGGTAGCCGAAGTAATTTAGGTGAGTTTGGCATAGTTTGCTATGGTTACTAGCATTTTTTTGAAATTTAGAACTGATTGGGTTTAGTTTGTTGTGGTAAGGGTTAGTTGGTGATGATTTAGAGTAGTCGAAGTAATTTAGGTGCGTCTGGCATAGTTTGTTATGATTTGTACACCTTTTTTTGTAATTTTAAGATGATATGGTTTGGTTTGTTGTGGTAAGGGATAGTTGGGGATGATTTACGGTAGCCGAAGTAATTTAGGTGATTCTGGTATAGTTTGTTATGATTTTTAGCATTTTTTTGTAATTTTAAAGTAATTGGGCTTAGTTTGTTGCTGTAAAGTGTAGTTGGGGGTGATTTTTGATAGCCGAAGTAATTTAGGTGAGTTTGGCATAGTTTGCTATGGTTAGTAGAATTTTTTTGTAATTTAAAAGTGATTGGGTTTAGTTTGTTGTGGTAAGGGTTAGTTGGTGATGATTTATGGTAGCCGAAGTAATTTAGGTGAGTTTGGCATAGTTTGCTATGGTTACAAGCATTTTTTTGTAATTTAAAAGTGATTGGGTTTAGTTTGTTGTGGTAAGGGTTAGTTGGTGATGATTTAGAGTAGCCGAAGTAATTTAGATGAGTTTGGCATAGTTTGCTATGGTTACTAGCATTTTTTTGTAATTTAAAAGTGATTGGGTTTAGTTTGTTGTGGTAAGGGTTAGTTGGTGATGATTTAGAGTAGCCGAAGTAATTTAGGTGAGTCTGGCATAGTTTGTTATGATTTGTACACCTTTTTTTGTAATTTTAAGATGATATGGTTTGGTTTGTTGTGGTAAGAGATAGTTGGGGGTGATTTACGGTAGCCGAAGTAATTTAGGTGATTCTGGTATAGTTAGTTATGATTTTTAGCATTTTTTTGTAATTTTAAAGTGATTGGGCTTAGTTTGTTGCTGTAAAGTGTAGTTGGGGGTGATTTTTGATAGCCGAAATAATTTAGGTGAGTTTGGCATAGTTTGCTAGGGTTAGTAGCATTTTTTTCTAATTTAAAATTGTTTGGGTTTAGTTTGTTGTGGTAAGGGTTAGTTGGTGATGATTTATGGTAGCCGAAGTAATTTAGGTGAGTTTGGCATAGTTTGCTATGGTTACTAGCATTTTTTTGTAATTTAAAAGTGATTGGGTTTAGTTTGTTGTGGTAAGGGATAGTTGGGGGTGATTTACGGTAGCCGAAGTAATTTAGGTGATTCTGGTATAGTTTGTTATGATTTTTAGCATTTTTTTGTAATTTTAAAGTGATTGGGCTTAGTTTGTTGCTGTAAAGTGTAGTTGGGGGTGATTTTTGATAGCCAAAGTAATTTAGGTGAGTTTGGCATAGTTTGCTATGGTTAGTAGCATTTTTTTGTAATTTTAAAGTGATTGGGTTTAGTTTGTTGTGGTAAGGGTTAGTTGGTGATGATTTATGGTAGCCGAAGTAATTTAGGTGATTTTGGCATAGTTTGCTATGGTTACTAGCATTTTTTTGTAATTTAAAAGTGATTGGGTTTAGTTTGTTGTGGTAAGGGTTAGTTGGTGATGATTTAGAGTAGTCGAAGTAATTTAGGTGAGTCTGGCATAGTTTGTTATGATTTGTACACCTTTTTTTGTAATTTTAAGATGATATGGTTTGGTTTGTTGTGGTAAGTGATAGTTGGGGGTGATTTACGGTAGCCGAAGTAATTTAGGTGATTCTGGTATAGTTTGTTATGATTTTTAGCATTTTTTTGTAATTTTAAAGTGATTGGGCTTAGTTTGTTGCTGTAAAGTGTAGTTGGGGGTGATTTTTGATAGCCGAAGTAATTTAGGTGAGTTTGGCATAGTTTGCGATGGTTACTAGCATTTTTTTGTAATTTAAAAGTGATTGGGTTTAGTTTGTTGTGGTAAGGGTTAGTTGGTGATGATTTAGAGTAGCCGAAGTAATTTAGGTGAGTCTGGCATAGTTTGTTATGATTTGTACACCTTTTTTTGTAATTTTAAGAAGATATGGTTTGGTTTGTTGTGGTAGGGGATAGTTGGGGGTGATTTACGGTAGCCGAAGTAATTTAGGTGATTCTGGTGTAGTTTGTTATGATTTTTAGCATTTTTTTGTAATTTTAAAGTGATTGGGCTTAGTTTGTTGCTGTAAAGTGTAGTTGGGGGTGATTTTTGATAGCCGAAGTAATTTAGGTGAGTTTGGCATAGTTTGCTATGGTTAGTAGCATTTTTTTGTAATTTAAAAGTGATTGGGTTTAGTTTGTTGTGGTAAGGGTTAGTTGGTGACGATTTATGGTAGCCGAAGTAATTTAGGTGAGTTTGGCATAGTTTGCTATGGTTACTAGCATTTTTTTGTAATTTAAAAGTGATTGGGTTTAGTTTGTTCTGGTAAGGGTTAGTGGGTGATCATTTAGAGTAGCCGAAGTAATTTAGGTGAGTCTGGCATAGTTTGTTATGATTTGTACACCTTTTTTTGTAATTTTAAAATGATATGGTTTGGTTTGTTGTGGTAAGAGAGAGTTGGGGGTGATTTACGGTAGCCGAAGTAATTTAGGTGATTCTGGTATAGTTCGTTATGATTTTTAGCATTTTTTTGTAATTTTAAAGAGATTAGGCATAGTTTGTTGCTGTAAAGTGTAGTTGGGTGTGATTTTTGATAGCCGAAGTAATTTAGGTGAGTTTGGCATAGTTTGCTATGGTTAGTAGCATTTTTTTGTAATTTAAAATTGATTGGGTTTAGTTTGTTGTGGTAAGGGTTAGTTGGTGATGATTTATAGTAGCCGAAGTAATTTAGGTGAGTTTGGCATAGTTTGCTATGGTCACTAGCATTTTTTTGTAATTTAAAAGTGATTGGGTTTTGTTTGTTGTGGTAAGGGATAGTTGGGGGTGATTTACGGTAGCCGAAGTAATTTAGGTGATTCTGGTGTAGTTTGTTATGATTTTTAGCATTTTTTTGTAATTTTAAAGTGATTGGGCTTAGTTTGTTGCTGTAAAGTGTAGTTGGGGGTGATTTTTGATAGCCGAAGTAATTTAGGTGAGTTTGGCATAGTTTGCTGTGGTTAGTAGCATTTTTTTGTAATTTAAAAGTGATTGGGTTTAGTTTGTTGTGGTAAGGGTTAGTTGGTGATGATTTATGGTAGCCGAAGTAATTTAGGTGAGTTTGGCATAGTTTGCTATGGTTACTAGCATTTTTTTGTAATTTAAAAGTGATTGGGTTTAGTTTGTTGTGGTAAGGGTTAGTTGGTAATGATTTAGAGTAGTCGAAGTAATTTAGGTGAGTCTGGCATAGTTTGTTATGATTTGTACACCTTTTTTTGTAATTTTAAGATGATATGGTTTGGTTTGTTGTGGTAAGGTATAGTTGGGGGTGATTTACGGTAGCCGAAGTAATTTAGGTGATTCTGGTATAGTTTGTTATGATTTTTAGCATTTTTTTGTAATTTTAAAGTGATTGGGCTTAGTTTGTTGCTGTAAAGTGTAGTTGGGGGTGATTTTTGATAGCCGAAGTAATTTAGGTAAGTTTGGCATAGTTTGCTATGGTTAGTAGAATTTTTTTGTAATTTAAAAGTGATTGGGTTTAGTTTGTTGTGGTAAGGGTTAGTTGGTGATGATTTATGGTAGCCGAAGTAATTTAGGTGAGTTTGGCATAGTTTGCTATGGTTACTAGCATTTTTTTATAATTTAAAAGTGATTGGGTTTAGTTTGTTTTGGTAAGGGTTAGTTGGTGATGATTTAGAGTAGCCGAAGTAATTTAGGTGAGTCTGGCATAGTTTGTTATGATTTGTACAACTTTTTTTGTAATTTTAATATGATATGGTTTGGTTTGTTGTGGTAAGGGATAGTTGGGGGTGATTTACGGTAACCGAAGTAATTTAGGTGATTCTGGTATAGTTTGTTATGTTTTTTAGCATTTTTTTGTAATTTTAAAGTGATTGGGCTCAGTTTGTTGCTGTAAAGTGTAGTTGGGGGTGATTTTTGATAGCCGAAGTAATTTAGGTGAGTTTGGCATAGTTTGCTATGGTTAGTAGCATTTTTTTGTAATTTAAAAGTGATTGGGTTTAGTTTGTTGTGGTAAGGGTTAGTTGGTGATGATTTATGGTAGCCGAAGTAATTTAGGTTTAGTTTGGCATAGTTTGCTATGGTTACTAGCATTTTTTTGTAATTTAAAAGTGATTGGGTTTAGTTTGTTGTGGTAAGGGTTAGTTGGTGATGATTTAGGGTAGCCGAAGTAATTTAGGTGAGTCTGGCATAGTTTGTTATGATTTGTACGCCTTTTTTTGTAATTTTAAGATGATGTGGTTTGGTTTGTTGTGGTAAGGGATAGTTGATGGTGATTTACGGTAGCCGAAGTAATTTAGGTGTTTCTGGTATAGTTTGTTATGATTTTTAGCATTTTTTTGTAATTTTAGAGTGATTGGGCTTAGTTTGTTGCTGTAAAGTGTAGTTGGGGGTGATTTTTGATAGCCGAAGTAATTTAGGTGAGTTTGGCATAGTTTGCTATGGTTAGTAGCATTTTTTTGTAATTTAAAAGTGATTGGGTTCAGTTTGTTGTGGTAAGGGTTAGTTGGTGATGATTTATGGTAGCCGAAGTAATTTAGGTGAGTTTGGCATAGTTTGCTATGGTTACTAGCATTTTTTTGTAATATAAAAGTGATTGGGTTTAGTTTGTTGTGGTAAGGGTTAGTTGGTGATGATTTAGAGTAGCCGAAGTAATCTAGGTGAGTCTGGCATAGTGTGTTATGATTTGTACACCTTTTTTTGTAATTTTAAGATGATATGGTTTGGTTTGTTGTGGTAAGGGATTGTTGGGGGTGATTTACGGAAGCCGAAGTAATTTAGGTGATTCTGGTATAGTTTGTTATGATTTTTAGCATATTTTTGTAATTTTAAAGTAATTGGGCTTAGTTTGTTGCTGTAAAGTGTAGTTGGGGGTGATTTTTGATAGCCGAAGTAATTTAGGTGAGTTTGACATAGTTTGCTATGGTTAGTAGCATCTTTTTGTAATTTAAAATTGATTGGGTTTAGTTTGTTGTGGTAAGGGTTAGTTAGTGATGATTTATGGTAGCCGAAGTAATTTAGGTGAGTTTGGCATAGTTTGCTATGGTTACTAGCATTTTTTTGTAATTTAAAAGTGATTGGATTTAGTTTGTTGTGGTAGGGGTTAGTTGGTGATGATTTAGAGTAGCCGAAGTAATTTAGGTGAGTCTATCATAGTTTGTTATGATTTATACACCTTTTTTTGTAATTTTAAGATGATATGGTTTGGTTTGTTGTGGTAAGGGATAGTTGAGGGTGATTTACGGTAGCCGAAGTAATTTAGGTTATTCTGGTATAGTTTGTTATGATTTTTAGCATTTTTTTGTAATTTTAAAGTGATTGGGCTTAGTTTGTTGCTGTAAAGTGTAGTTGGGGGTGATTTTTGATAGCCGAAGTAATTTAGGTGAGTTTGGCATAGTTTGCTATGGTTAGTAGAATTTTTTTGTAATTAAAAAGTGATTGGGTTTAGTTTGTTGTGGTAAGGGTTAGTTGGTGA
Organism: Eledona agricola; assembly: GCA_964023215.1. Lineage (NCBI taxonomy): Eukaryota > Metazoa > Arthropoda > Insecta > Coleoptera > Tenebrionidae > Eledona > Eledona agricola. Next base: position 1,784,382 of record CAXIEJ010000140.1, on the reverse strand, counting down.
TGATTTATGGTAGCCGAAGTAATTTAGGTGAGTTTGGCATAGTTTGCTATGGTTACTAGCATTTTTTTGTAATATAAAAGTGATTGGGTTTAGTTTGTTGTGGTAAGGGTTAGTTGGTGATGATTTAGAGTAGCCGAAGTAATCTAGGTGAGTCTGGCATAGTGTGTTATGATTTGTACACCTTTTTTTGTAATTTTAAGATGATATGGTTTGGTTTGTTGTGGTAAGGGATAGTTGGGGGTGATTTACGGAAGCCGAAGTAATTTAGGTGATTCTGGTATAGTTTGTTATGATTTTTAGCATTTTTTTGTAATTTTAAAGTAATTGGGCTTAGTTTGTTGCTGTAAAGTGTAGTTGGGGGTGATTTTTGATAGCCGAAGTAATTTAGGTGAGTTTGACATAGTTTGCTATGGTTAGTAGCATCTTTTTGTAATTTAAAATTGATTGGGTTTAGTTTGTTGTGGTAAGGGTTAGTTGGTGATGATTTATGGTAGCCGAAGTAATTTAGGTGAGTTTAGCATAGTTTGCTCTGGTTACTAGCATTTTTTTGTAATTTAAAAGTGATTGGGTTTAATTTGTTGTGGTAAGGGTTAGTTGGTGATGATTTATGGTAGCCGAAGTAATTTAGGTTTAGTTTGGCATAGTTTGCTATGGTTACTAGCATTTTTTTGTAATTTAAAAGTGATTGGGTTTAGTTTGTTGTGGTAAGGATTAGTTGGTGATGATTTAGAGTAGCCGAAGTAATTTAGGGGAGTCTGGCATACTTTGTTATGATTTGTACACCTTTTTTTGTAATTTTAAGATGATATGGTTTGGTTTGTTGTGGTAAGGGATAGTTGAGGGTGATTTACGGTAGCCGAAGTAATTTAGGTTATTCTGGTATAGTTTGTTATGATTTTTAGCATTTTTTTGTAATTTTAAAGTGATTGGGCTTAGTTTGTTGCTGTAAAGTGTAGTTGGGGGTGATTTTTGATACCCGAAGTAATTTAGGTGAGTTTGGCATAGTTTGCTATGGTTAGTAACATTTTTTTGTAATTTAACAGTGATTGGGTTTAGTTTGTTGTGGTAAGGGTTAGTTGGTGATGATTTAGAGTAGCCGAAGTAATTTACGGGAGTCTGGCATACTCTGTTATGATTTGTACACCTTTTTTTGTAATTTTAAGATGATATGGTTTGGTTTGTTGTGGAAAGGGATAGTTGGGGGTGATTTACGGTAGCCGAAGTAATTTAGGTGAATCTGGTATAGTTTGTTACGATTTTTAGCATTTTTTTTGTAATTTTAAAGTGATTGGGCTTAGTTTGTTGCTGTAAAGTGCAGTTGGGGGTGATTTTTGATAGACGAAGTAATTTAGGTGAGTTTGGCATAGTTTGCTATGGTTATTAGCATTTTTTTGTAATTTAAAAGTGATTGGGTTTAGTTTGTTGTGGTAAGGGATAGTTGGTGATGATTTAGAGTAGCCGAAGTAATTTAGGGGAGTCTGGCATACTTTGTTATGATTTGTACACTTTTTTTTGTAATTTTAAGATGATATGGTTTGGTTTGTTGTGGAAAGGGATAGTTGGGGGTGATTTACGGTAGCCGAAGTAATTTAGGTGAATCTGGTATAGTTTGTTATGATTTTTAGCATTTTTTTTGTAATTTTAAAGTGATTGGGCTAAGTTTGTTGCTGTAAAGTGTAGTTGGGGGTGATTTTTGATAGCCGAAGTAATTTAGGTGAGTTTGGCATAGTTTGCTATGGTTACTAGCATTTTTTTGTAATTTAAAAGTGATTGGGTTTAGTTTGTTGTGGTAGGGGTTAGTTGGTGATGATTTAGAGTAGCCGAAGTAATTTAGGTGAGTCTGGTATAGTTTGTTATGATTTATACACCTTTTTTTGTAATTTTAAGATGATATGGTTTGGTTTGTTGTGGTAAGGGATAGTTGGGGTGATTTACAGTAGTCAAAGTGATTTAGGTGATTCTGGTATAGTTTGTTATGATTTAAGCATTTTTTTGTAATTTTAAAGTGATTGGGCTTAGTTTGTTGCTGTAAAGTGTAGTTGGGGGTGATTTTTGATTGCCGAAGTAATTTCGATGAGTTTGGCATAGTTTGCTATGGTTAGTAGAATTTTTTTGTAATTTAAAAGTGATTGGGTTTAGTTTGTTGTGGTAAGGGTTAGTTGGTGATGATTTATGGTAGCCGAAGTAATTTAGGTGAGTTTGGCATAATTTGCTATGGTTACTAGCATTTTTTTGTAATTTAAAAGTGATTGGGTTTAGTTTGTTGTGGTAAGGGTTAGTTGGTGATGATTTAGAGTAGCCGAAGTAATTTAGGTGAGTCTGGCATAGTTTGTTATGATTTGTACAACTTTTTTTGTAATTTTAAGATGATATGGTTTGGTTTGTTGTGGTAAGGGATAGTTGGGGGTGATTTACGGTTGCCGAAGTAATTTAGGTGATTCTGGTATAGTTTGTTATGATTTTTAGCATTTTTTTGTAATTTTAAATTGATTGGGCTTAGTTTGTTGCTGTAAAGTATAGTTGAGCGAGATTTTTGATAGCCGAAGTAATTTAGGTGAGTTTGGCATAGTTTGCTATGGTTAGTTGCATTTTTTTGTAATTTAAAAGTGATTGGGTTTAGTTTGTTGTGGTAAGGGTTAGTTGGTGATGATTTATGGTAGCCGAAGTAATTTAGGTGAGTTTGGCATAGTTTGCTATTGTTACTAGCATTTTTTTGTAATTTAAAAGTGATTGGGTTTAGTTTGTTGTGGTAAGGGTTAGTTGGTGATGATTTAGAGTAGCCGAAGTAATTTAGGTGAGTCTGGCATAGTTTGTTATGATTTGTACACCTTTTTTTGTAATTTTAAAGTAATTGGGCTTAGTTTGTTGCTGTAAAGTGTAGTTGGGGGTGACTTTTGATAGCCGAAGTAATTTAGGTGAGTTTGGTATAGTTTGCTATGGTTAGTTGCATTTTTGTGTAATTTAAAAGTGATTGGGTCTAGTTTGTTGTGGTAAGGGTTAGTTGGTGATGATTTATGGTAGCCGAAGTAATTTAGGTGAGTTTGGCATAGTTTGCTATGGTTACTAGCATTTTTTTGTAATTTAAAAGTGATTGGGTTATGTTTGTTGTGGTAAGGGTTAGTTGGTGATGATTTAGAGTTGCCGAAGTAATTTAGGTGAGTCTGGCATAGTTTGTTATGATTTGTACACCTTTTTTTGTAATTTTAAGATGATATGGTTTGGTTTGTTGTGGTAAGGGATAGTTGGGGGTGATTTACGGTAGCCGAAGTAATTTAGGTGATTCTGGTATAGTTTGTTATGATTTTTAGCATTTTTTTGTAATTCTAAATTGATTGGGCTTGGTTTATTGCTGTAAAGTGTAGTTGGGGGTGATTTTTGATAGCCGAAGTAATTTAGGTGAGTTTGGCATAGTTTGCTATTGTTAGTTGCATTGTTTTGTAATTTAAAAGTGATTGGGTTTAGTTTGTTGTGGTAAGGGTTAGTTGGTGATGATTTATGGTTGCCAAAGTAATTTAGGTGAGTTTGGCATAGTTTGCTATGGTTACTAGCATTTTTTTGTAATTTAAAAGTGATTGGGTTTAGTTTGTTGTGGTAAGGGTTAGTTGGTGATGATTTAGAGTAGCCGAAGTAATTTAGGTGAGTCTGGCATAGTTTGTTATGATTTGTACACCTTTTTTTGTAATTTTAAGATGATATGGTTTGGTTTGTTGTGGTAAGGGATAGTTGGGGATGATTTACGGTAGCCGAAGTAATTTAGGTGATTCTGGTATAGTTTGTTATGATTTTTAGCATTTTTTTGTAATTTTAAAATGATTGGTCTTAGTTTGTTGCTGTAAAGTGTAGTTGGGGGTGATTTTTGATAGCCGAAGTAATTTAGATGAGTTTGGCATAGTTTGCTATGGTTAGTAGAATTTTTTTGTAATTTAAAAGTGATTGGGTTTAGTTTGTTGTGATAAAGGTTAGTTGGTGATGATTTATGGTAGCCGAAGTAATTTAGGTGAGTTTGGCATAGTTTGCTATGGTAACTTGAATTTTTTTGTAATTTAAAAGTGATTGGGTTTAGTTTGTTGTGGTAAGGGTTAGTTGGTGATGATTTAGAGTAGCCGAAGTAATTTAGGTGAGTCTGGCATAGTTTGTTATGATTTGTACACCTTTTTTTGTAATTTTAAGATGATATGGTTTGGTTTGTTGTGGTAAGAGATAGTTGGGGGTGATTTACGGTAGCCGAAGTAATTTAGGTGATTCTGGTATAGTTTGTTATGATTTTTAGCATTTTTTTGTAATTTTAAAGTGATTGGGCTTAGTTTGTTGCTGTAAAGTGTAGTTGGGGGTGATTTTTGATAGCCGAAGTAATTTAGGTGAGTTTGGCATAGTTTGCTATGGTTAGTAGCATTTTTTTGTAATTTAAAAGTGATTGGGTTTAGTTTGTTGTGGTAAGGGATAGTTGGTGATGATTTATGGTAGCCGAAGTAATTTAGGTGAGTTTGGCATAGTTTGCTATGGTAACTTGAATTTTTTTGTAATTTAAAAGTGATTGGGTTTAGTTTGTTGTGGTAAGGGTTAGTTGGTGATGATTTAGAGTAGCCGAAGTAATTTAGGTGAGTCTGGCATAGTTTGTTATGATTTGTACACCTTTTTTTGTAATTTTAAGATGATATTCTTTGGTTTGTTGTGGTAAGAGATAGTTGGGGGTGATTTACGGTAGCCGAAGTAATTTAGGTGATTCTGGTATAGTTTGTTATGATTTTTAGCATTTTTTTGTAATTTTAAAGTGATTGGGCTTAGTTTGTTGCTGTAAAGTGTAGTTGGGGATGATTTTTGATAGCCGAAGTAATTTAGGTGAGTTTGGCATAGTTTGCTATGGTTAGTAGCATTTTTTTGTAATTTAAAAGTGATTGGGTTTAGTTTGTTGTGGTAAGGGTTAGTTGGTGATGATTTAGAGTAGTCGAAGTAATTTAGGTGAGTCTGGCATAGTTTGTTATGATTTGTACACCTTTTTTTGTAATTTTAAGATGATATTCTTTGGTTTGTTGTGGTAAGAGATAGTTGGGGGTGATTTACGGTAGCCGAAGTAATTTAGGTGATTCTGGTATAGTTTGTTATGATTTTTAGCATTTTTTTGTAATTTTAAAGTGATTGGGCTTAGTTTGTTGCTGTAAAGTGTAGTTGGGGATGATTTTTGATAGCCGAAGTAATTTAGGTGAGTTTGGCATAGTTTTCTATGGTTACTAGCATTTTTTTGTAATTTAAAAGTGATTGGGTTTAGTTTGTTGTGGTAAGGGATAGTTGGGTGTGATTTACGGAAGCCGAAGTATTTTAGGTGATTCTGGCATAGTTTGTTATGATTTGTACACATTTTTTTGTAATTTTAAGATGATATGGTTTGGTTTGTTGTGGTAAGAGATAGTTGGGGGTGATTTACGGTAGCCGAAGTAATTTAGGTGAGTTTGGCATAGTTTGCTATGGTTAGTAGCATTTTTTTGTAATTTAAAATTGATTGGGTTTAGTTTGTTGTGGTAAGGGTTACTTGGTGATGATTTATAGTAGCCGAAGTAATTTAGGTGAGTTTGGCATAGTTTGCTATGGTTACTAGCATTTTTTTGTAATTTAAAAGTGATTGGGTTTAGTTTGTTGTGGTAAGGGATAGTTAGGTGTGATTTACGGAAGCCGAAGTAATTTAGGTGATTCTGGTATAGTTTGTTATGATTTTTAGCATTTTTTTGTCATTTTAAAATGATTGGGCTTAGTTTGTTGCTGTAAAGTGTAGTTGGGGGTGATTTTTGATAGCCGAAGTAATTTAGGTGAGTTTGGCATAGTTTGCTATGGTTACTAGCATTTTTTTGTAATTTAAAAGTGATTGGGTTTAGTTTGTTGTGGTAAGGGATAGTTGGGTGTGATTTACGGAAGCCGAAGTAATTTAGGTGATTCTGGCATAGTTTGTTATGATTTGTACACCTTTTTTTGTAATTTTAAGATGATATGGTTTGGTTTGTTGTGGTAAGAGATAGTTGGGGGTGATTTACGGTAGCCGAAGTAATTTAGGAGATTCTGGTATAGTTTGTTATGATTTTTAGCATTTTTTTGTCATTTTAAAATGATTGGGCTTAGTTTGTTGCTGTAAAGTGTAGTTGGGGGTGATTTTTGATAGCCGAAGTAATTTAGGTGAGTTTGGCATAGTTTGCTATGGTTACTAGCATTTTTTTGTAATTTAAAAGTGATTGGGTTTAGTTTGTTGTGGTAAGGGATAGTTGGGTGTGATTTACGGAAGCCGAAGTAATTTAGGTGAGTCTGGCATAGTTTGTTATGATTTGTACACCTTTTTTTGTAATTTTAAGATGATATGGTTTGGTTTGTTGTGGTAAGAGATAGTTGGGGGTGATTTACGGTAGCCGAAGTAATTTAGGAGATTCTGGTATAGTTTGTTATGATTTTTAGCATTTTTTTGTAATTTTAAAGTGATTGAGCTTAGTTTGTTGCTGTAAAGTGTAGTTGGGGGTGATTTTTGATAGCCGAAGTAATTTAGGTGAGTTTGGCATAGTTTGCTATGGTTAGTAGCATTTTTTTGTAATTTAAAATTGATTGGGTTTAGTTTGTTGTGGTAAGGGTTAGTTGGTGATGATTTATAATAGCCGAAGTAATTTAGGTGAGTTTGGCATAGTTTGCTATGGTTACTAGCATTTTTTTGTAATTTAAAAGTGATTGGGTTTAGTTTGTTGTGGTAAGGGATAGTTGGGGGTGATTTACGGTAGCCGAAGTAATTTAGGTGATTCTGGTATAGTTTGTTATGATTTTTAGCATTTTTTTGTAATTTTAAAGTGATTGGGCTTAGTTTGTTGCTGTAAAGTGTAGTTGGGGGTGATTTTTGATAGCCGAAGTAATTTAGGTGAGTTTGGCATAGTTTGCTATGGTTAGTAGCATTTTTTTGTAATTTAAAAGTGATTGGGTTTAGTTTGTTGTGGTAATGGTTAGTTGGTGATGATTTATGGTAGCCGAAGTAATTTAGGTGAGTTTGGCATAGTTTGCTATGGTAACTAGAATTTTTTTGTAATTTAAAAGTGATTGGGTTTAGTTTGTTGTGGTAAGGGTTAGTTGGTGATGATTTAGAGTAGCCGAAGTAATTTAGGTGAGTCTGGCATAGTTTGTTATGATTTGTACACCTTTTTTTGTAATTTTAAGATGATATTCTTTGGTTTGTTGTGGTAAGAGATAGTTGGGGGTGATTTACGGTAGCCGAAGTAATTTAGGTGATTCTAGTATAGTTTGTTATGATTTTTAGCATTTTTTTGTAATTTTAAAGTGATTGGGCTTAGTTTGTTGCTGTAAAGTGTAGTTGGGGATGATTTTTGATAGCCGAAGTAATTTAGGTGAGTTTGGCATAGTTTGCTATGGTTAGTAGCATTTTTTTGTAATTTAAAAGTGATTGGGTTTAGTTTGTTGTGGAAAGGGTTAGTTGGTGATGATTTATGGTAGCCGAAGTAATTTAGGTGAGTTTGGCATAGTTTGCTATGGTTACTAGCATTTTTTTGTAATTTAAAAGTGATTGGGTTTAGTTTGTTGTGGTAAGGGTTAGTTGGTGATGATTTAGAGTAGTCGAAGTAATTTAGGTGAGTCTGGCATAGTTTGTTATGATTTGTACACCTTTTTTTGTAATTTTAAGATGATATGGTTTGTTTTGTTGTGGTAAGGGATAGTTGGGGATGATTTACGGTAGCCGAAGTAATTTAGGTGATTCTGGTTTAGTTTGTTATGATTTTTGCATTTTTTTGTAATTTTAAAGTGATTGGGCTTAGTTTGTTGCTGTAAAGTGTAGTTGGTGGTGATTTTTGATAGCCGAAGTAATTTAGGTGAGTTTGGCATAGTTTGCTATGGTTACTAGCATTTTTTTGTAATTTAAAAGTGATTGGGTTTAGTTTGTTGTGGTAAGGGTTAGTTGGTGATGATTTAGAGTAGCCGAAGTAATTTAGGTGAGTTTGGCATAGTTTGCCATGGTTACTAAAATTTTTTTGTAATTTAAAAGTGATTGGGTTTAGTTTGTTGTGGTAAGGATTAGTTGGTCATGATTTAGAGTAGCCGAAGTAATTTAGGTGAGTCTGGCATAGTTTGTTATGATTTGTACACATTTTTTTGTAATTTTAAGATGATATGGTTTGGTTTGTTGTGGTAAGAGATAGTTGGGGGTGATTTACGGTAGCCGAAGTAATTTAGGTGAGTTTGGCATAGTTTGCTATGGTTAGTAGCATTTTTTTGTAATTTAAAATTGATTGGGTTTAGTTTGTTGTGGTAAGGGTTACTTGGTGATGATTTATAGTAGCCGAAGTAATTTAGGTGAGTTTGGCATAGTTTGCTAGGGTTACTAGCATTTTTTTGTAATTTAAAAGTGATTGGGTTTAGTTTGTTGTGGTAAGGGATAGTTGGGTGTGATTTACGGAAGCCGAAGTAATTTAGGTGATTCTGGTATAGTTTGTTATGATTTTTAACATTTTTTTGTAATTTTAAAGTGATTGGGCTTAGTTTGTTGCTGTAAAGTGTAGTTGGGGGTGATTTTTGATAGCCGAAGTAATTTAGGTGAGTTTGGCATAGTTTGCTATGGTTAGTAGCATTTTTTTGTAATTTAAAAGTGATAAGTAATTTAGGTGAGTCTGGCATAGTTTGATATGATTTGTACACCTTTTTTTGTAATTTTAAGATGATATGGTTTGGTTTGTTGTGGGAAGGGATAGTTGGGGGTGATTTACGGTAGCCGAAGTAATTTAGGTGATTCTGGTGTAGTTTTGTTATGATTTTTAGCATTTTTTTGTAATTTTAAAGTGATTGGGCTTAGTTTGTTGCTGTAAAGTGTAGTTGGGAGTGATTTTTGATAGCCGAAGTAATTTAGGTGAGTTTGGCATAGTTTGCTATGGTTAGTAGCATTTTTTTGTAATTTAAAAGTGATAAGTAATTTAGGTGAGTCTGGCATAGTTTGTTATGATTTGTACACCTTTTTTTGTAATTTTAAGATGATATGGTTTGGTTTGTTGTGGTAAGGGATAGTTGGGGGTGATTTACGGTAGCCGAAGTAATTTAGGTGATTCTGGTGTAGTTTTGTTATGGTTTTTAGCATTTTTTTGTAATTTTAAAGTGATTGGGCTTAGTTTGTTGCTGTAAAGTGTAGTTGGGGGTGATTTTTGATAGCCGAAAAATTTAGGTGAGTTTGGCATAATTTGCTATTGTTAGTAGCATTTTTTTGTAATTTAAAAGTGATTTGGTTTAGTTTGTTGTGATAAGGGTTAGTTGGTGATGATTTATGGTAGCCGAAGTAATTTAGGTAAGTTTGGTATAGTTTGCTATGGTTAGTAGCATTTTTTTGTAATTTAAAAGTGATTGGGTTTATTTTGTTGTGGTAAGGGTTAGTTGGTGATGATTTATGGTAGCCGAAGTAATTTAGGTCAGTTTGGCATAGTTTGCTATGGTTACTAGAATTTTTTTGTAATTTAAAAATGATTGGGTTTAGTTTGTTGTGGTAAGGGTTAGTTGGTGATGATTTAGAGTAGCCGAAGTAATTTAGGTGAGTCTGGCATAGTTTGTTATGATTTGTACACCTTTTTTTGTAATTTTAAGATGATATGGTTTGGTTTGTTGTGGTAAGGGATAGTTGGGGGTGATTTACGGTAGCCGAAGTAATTTAGGTGATTCTGGTGTAGTTTTGTTATGATTTTTAGCATTTTTTTGTAATTTTAAAGTGATTGGGCTTAGTTTGTTGCTGTAAAGTGTAGTTGGGGGTGATTTTTGATAGCCGAAGTAATTTAGGTGAGTTTGGCATAGTTTGCTATGGTTAGTAGCATTTTTTTGTAATTTAAAAGTGATAAGTAATTTAGGTGAGTCTGGCATAGTTTGTTATGATTTGTACACCTTTTTTTGTAATTTTAAGATGATATGGTTTGGTTTGTTGTGGTAAGGGATAGTTGGGGGTGATTTACGGTAGCCGAAGTAATTTAGGTGATTCTGGTGTAGTTTTGTTATGATTTTTAGCATTTTTTTGTAATTTTAAAGTGATTGGGCTTAGTTTGTTGCTGTAAAGTGTAGTTGGGGGTGATTTTTGATAGCCGAAAAATTTAGGTGAGTTTGGCATAATTTGCTATTGTTAGTAGCATTTTTTTGTAATTTAAAAGTGATTTGGTTTAGTTTGTTGTGATAAGGGTTAGTTGGTGATGATTTATGGTAGCCGAAGTAATTTAGGTAAGTTTGGCATAGTTTGCTATGGTTAGTAGCATTTCTTTGTAATTTAAAAGTGATTGGGTTTATTTTGTTGTGGTAAGGGTTAGTTGGTGATGATTTATGGTAGCCGAAGTAATTTAGGTCAGTTTGGCATAGTTTGCTATGGTTACTAGAATTTTTTTGTAATTTAAAAATGATTGGGTTTAGTTTGTTGTGGTAAGGGTTAGTTGGTGATGATTTAGAGTAGCCGAAGTAATTTAGGTGAGTCTGGCATAGTTTGTTATGATTTGTACACCTTTTTTTGTAATTTTAAGATGATATGGTTTGGTTTGTTGTGGTAAGGGATAGTTGGGGGTGATTTACGGTAGCCGAAGTAATTTAGGTGAGTTTGGCATAGTTTGTTATGATTTTTAGCATTTTTTTGTAATTTTAAAGTGATTGGGCTTAGTTTGTTGCTGTAAAGTGTAGTTGGGGGTGATTTTTGATAGCCGAAGTAATTTAGGTGAGTTTGGCATAGTTTGCTATGGTTAGTAGCATTTTTTTGTAATTTAAAAGTGATTTGGTTTAGTTTGTTGTGATAAGGGTTAGTTGGTGATGATTTATGGTAGCCGAAGTAATTTAGGTAAGTTTGGCATAGTTTGCTATGGTTAGTAGCATTTTTTTGTAATTTAAAAGTGATTGGGTTTATTTTGTTGTGGTAAGGGTTAGTTGGTGATGATTTATGGTAGCCGAAGTAATTTAGGTCAGTTTGGCATAGTTTGCTATGGTTACTAGAATTTTTTTGTAATTTAAAAATGATTGGGTTTAGTTTGTTGTGGTAAGGGTTAGTTGGTGATGATTTAGAGTAGCCGAAGTAATTTAGGTGAGTCTGGCATAGTTTGTTATGATTTGTACACCTTTTTTTGTAATTTTAAGATGATATGGTTTGGTTTGTTGTGGTAAGGGATAGTTGGGGGTGATTTACGGTAGCCGAAGTAATTTAGGTGATTCTGGTGTAGTTTTGTTATGATTTTTAGCATTTTTTTGTAATTTTAAAGTGATTGGGCTTAGTTTGTTGCTGTAAAGTGTAGTTGGGTTTGATTTTTGATAGCCGAAGTAATTTAGGTGAGTTTGGCATAGTTTGCTATGGTTAGTAGCATTTTTTTGTAATTTAAAAGTGATAAGTAATTTAGGTGAGTCTGGCATAGTTTGTTATGATTTGTACACCTTTTTTTGTAATTTTAAGATGATATGGTTTGGTTTGTTGTGGTAAGGGATAGTTGGGGGTGATTTACGGTAGCCGAAGTAATTTAGGTGATTCTGGTGTAGTTTTGTTATGATTTTTAGCATTTTTTTGTAATTTTAAAGTGATTGGGCTTAGTTTGTTGCTGTAAAGTGTAGTTGGGGGTGATTTTTGATAGCCGAAAAATTTAGGTGAGTTTGGCATAATTTGCTATTGTTAGTAGCATTTTTTTGTAATTTAAAAGTGATTTGGTTTAGTTTGTTGTGATAAGGGTTAGTTGGTGATGATTTATGGTAGCCGAAGTAATTTAGGTAAGTTTGGCATAGTTTGCTATGGTTAGTAGCATTTTTTTGTAATTTAAAAGTGATTGGGTTTATTTTGTTGTGGTAAGGGTTAGTTGGTGATGATTTATGGTAGCCGAAGTAATTTAGGTCAGTTTGGCATAGTTTGCTATGGTTACTAGAATTTTTTTGTAATTTAAAAATGATTGGGTTTAGTTTGTTGTGGTAAGGGTTAGTTGGTGATGATTTAGAGTAGCCGAACTAATTTAGGTGAGTCTGGCATAGTTTGTTATGATTTGGACACCTTTTTTTGTAATTTTAAGATGATATGGTTTGGTTTGTTGTGGTAAGGGATAGTTGGGGGTGATTTACGGTAGCCGAAGTAATTTAGGTGAGTTTGGCATAGTTTGTTATGATTTTTAGCATTTTTTTGTAATTTTAAAGTGATTGGGCTTAGTTTGTTGCTGTAAAGTGTAGTTGGGGGTGATTTTTGATAGCCGAAGTAATTTAGGTGAGTTTGGCATAGTTTGCTATGGTTAGTAGCATTTTTTTGTAATTTAAAAGTGATAAGTAATTTAGGTGAGTCTGGCATAGTTTGTTATGATTTGTACACCTTTTTTTGTAATTTTAAGATGATATGGTTTGGTTTGTTGTGGTAAGGGATAGTTGGGGGTGATTTACGGTAGCCGAAGTAATTTAGGTGATTCTGGTGTAGTTTTGTTATGATTTTTAGCATTTTTTTGTAATTTTAAAGTGATTGGGCTTAGTTTGTTGCTGTAAAGTGTTGTTGGGGGTGATTTTTGATAGCCGAAGTAATTTAGGTGAGTTTGGCATAGTTTGCTATGGTTAGTAGCATTTTTTTGTAATTTAAAAGTGATTTGGTTTAGTTTGTTGTGATAAGGGTTAGTTGGTGATGATTTATGGTAGCCGAAGTAATTTAGGTAAGTTTGGCATAGTTTGCTATGGTTACTAGCATTTTTTTGTAAATTAAAAGTGATTGGGTTTAGTTTGTTGTGGTAAGGGTTAGTTGGTGATGATTTAGAGTAGCCGAAGTAATTTAGGTGAGTCTGGCATAGTTTGTTATGATTTGTACACCTTTTTTTGTAATTTTAAGATGATATGGTTTGGTTTGTTGTGGTAAGAGATAGTTGGGGGTGATTTACGGTAGCCGAAGTAATTTAGGAGATTCTGGTATAGTTTGTTATGATTTTTAGCATTTTTTTGTAATTTTAAAGTGATTGAGCTTAGTTTGTTGCTGTAAAGTGTAGTTGGGGGTGATTTTTGATAGCCGAAGTAATTTAGGTGAGTTTGGTATAGTTTGCTATGGTTAGTAGCATTTTTTTGTAATTTAAAATTGATTGGGTTTAGTTTGTTGTGGTAAGGGTTAGTTGGTGATGATTTATAGTAGCCGAAGTAATTTAGGTGAGTTTGGCATAGTTTGCTATGGTTACTAGCATTTTTTTGTAAATTAAAAGTGATTGGGTTTAGTTTGTTGTGGTAAGGGTTAGTTGGTGATGATTTAGAGTAGCCGAAGTAATTTAGGTGAGTCTGGCATAGTTTGTTATGATTTGTACACCTTTTTTTGTAATTTTAAGATGATATGGTTTGGTTTGTTGTGGTAAGAGATAGTCGGGGGTGATTTACGGTAGCCGAAGTAATTTAGGTGATTCTGGTATAGTTTGTTATGATTATTAGCATTTTTTTGTAATTTTAAAGTGATTGGGCTTAGTTTGTTGCTGTAAAGTGTAGTTGGGGGTGATTTTTGATAGCCGAAGTAATTTAGGTGAGTTTGGCATAGTTTGCTATGGTTAGTAGCATTTTTTTGTAATTTAAAAGTGATTGGGTTTAGTTTGTTGTGGTAAGGGTTAGTTGGTGATGATTTATGGTAGCCGAAGTAATTTAGGTGAGTTTGGCATAGTTTGCTATGGTAACTAGAATTTTTTTGTAATTTAAAAGTGATTGGGTTTAGTTTGTTGTGGTAAGGGTTAGTTGGTGATGATTTAGAGTAGCCGAAGTAATTTAGGTGAGTCTGGCATAGTTTGTTATGATTTGTACACCTTTTTTTGTAATTTTAAGATGATATTCTTTGGTTTGTTGTGGTAAGAGATAGTTGGGGGTGATTTACGGTAGCCGAAGTAATTTAGGTGATTCTGGTATAGTTTGTTATGATTTTTAGCATTTTTTTGTAATTTTAAAGTGATTGGGCTTAGTTTGTTGCTGTAAAGTGTAGTTGGGGATGATTTTTGATAGCCGAAGTAATTTAGGTGAGTTTGGCATAGTTTGCTATGGTTAGTAGCATTTTTTTGTAATTTAAAAGTGATTGGGTTTAGTTTGTTGTGGAAAGGGTTAGTTGGTGATGATTTATGGTAGCCGAAGTAATTTAGGTGAGTTTGGCATAGTTTGCTATGGTTACTAGCATTTTTTTGTAATTTAAAAGTGATTGGGTTTAGTTTGTTGTGGTAAGGGTTAGTTGGTGATGATTTAGAGTAGTCGAAGTAATTTAGGTGAGTCTGGCATAGTTTGTTATGATTTGTACACCTTTTTTTGTAATTTTAAGATGATATGGTTTGTTTTGTTGTGGTAAGGGATAGTTGGGGGTGATTTACGGTAGCCGAAGTAATTTAGGTGATTCTGGTATAGTTTGTTATGATTTTTAGCATTTTTTTGTAATTTTAAAGTGATTGGGCTTAGTTTGTTGCTGTAAAGTGTAGTTGGGGGTGATTTTTGATAGCCGAAGTAATTTAGGTGAGTTTGGCATAGTTTGCTATGGTTACTAGCATTTTTTTGTAATTTAAAAGTGATTGGGTTTAGTTTGTTTTGGTAAGGGATAGTTGGGTGTGATTTACGGAAGCCGAAGTAATTTAGGTGATTCTGGCATAGTTTGTTATGATTTGTACACATTTTTTTGTAATTTTAAGATGATATGGTTTGGTTTGTTGTGGTAAGAGATAGTTGGGGGTGATTTACGGTAGCCGAAGTAATTTAGGTGAGTTTGGCATAGTTTGCTATGGTTACTAGCATTTTTTTGTAATTTAAAAGTGATTGGGTTTAGTTTGTTGTGGTAAGGGATAGTTAGGTGTGATTTACGGAAGCCGAAGTAATTTAGGTGATTCTGGTATAGTTTGTTATAATTTTTAGCATTTTTTTGTCATTTTAAAATGATTGGGCTTAGTTTGTTGCTGTAAAGTGTAGTTGGGGGTGATTTTTGATAGCCGAAGTAATTTAGGTGAGTTTGGCATAGTTTGCTATGGTTACTAGCATTTTTTTGTAATTTAAAAGTGATTGGGTTTAGTTTGTTGTGGTAAGGGATAGTTGGGTGTGATTTACGGAAGCCGAAGTAATTTAGGTGATTCTGGCATAGTTTGTTATGATTTGTACACCTTTTTTTGTAATTTTAAGATGATATGGTTTGGTTTGTTGTGGTAAGAGATAGTTGGGGGTGATTTACGGTAGCCGAAGTAATTTAGGAGATTCTGGTATAGTTTGTTATGATTTTTAGCATTTTTTTGTCATTTTAAAATGATTGGGCTTAGTTTGTTGCTGTAAAGTGTAGTTGGGGGTGATTTTTGATAGCCGAAGTAATTTAGGTGAGTTTGGCATAGTTTGCTATGGTTACTAGCATTTTTTTGTAATTTAAAAGTGATTGGGTTTAGTTTGTTGTGGTAAGGGATAGTTGGGTGTGATTTACGGAAGCCGAAGTAATTTAGGTGAGTCTGGCATAGTTTGTTATGATTTGTACACCTTTTTTTGTAATTTTAAGATGATATGGTTTGGTTTGTTGTGGTAAGAGATAGTTGGGGGTGATTTACGGTAGCCGAAGTAATTTAGGAGATTCTGGTATAGTTTGTTATGATTTTTAGCATTTTTTTGTAATTTTAAAGTGATTGAGCTTAGTTTGTTGCTGTAAAGTGTAGTTGGGGGTGATTTTTGATAGCCGAAGTAATTTAGGTGAGTTTGGCATAGTTTGCTATGGTTAGTAGCATTTTTTTGTAATTTAAAATTGATTGGGTTTAGTTTGTTGTGGTAAGGGTTAGTTGGTGATGATTTATAATAGCCGAAGTAATTTAGGTGAGTTTGGCATAGTTTGCTATGGTTACTAGCATTTTTTTGTAATTTAAAAGTGATTGGGTTTAGTTTGTTGTGGTAAGGGATAGTTGGGGGTGATTTACGGTATCCGAAGTAATTTAGGTGATTCTGGTATAGTTTGTTATGATTTTTAGCATTTTTTTGTAATTTTAAAGTGATTGGGCTTAGTTTGTTGCTGTAAAGTGTAGTTGGGGGTGATTTTTGATAGCCGAAGTAATTTAGGTGAGTTTGGCATAGTTTGCTATGGTTAGTAGCATTTTTTTGTAATTTAAAAGTGATTGGGTTTAGTTTGTTGTGGTAAGGGTTAGTTGGTGATGATTTATGGTAGCCGAAGTAATTTAGGTGAGTTTGGCATAGTTTGCTATGGTAACTAGAATTTTTTTGTAATTTAAAAGTGATTGGGTTTAGTTTGTTGTGGTAAGGGTTAGTTGGTGATGATTTAGAGTAGCCGAAGTAATTTAGGTGAGTCTGGCATAGTTTGTTATGATTTGTACACCTTTTTTTGTAATTTTAAGATGATATTCTTTGGTTTGTTGTGGTAAGAGATAGTTGGGGGTGATTTACGGTAGCCGAAGTAATTTAGGTGATTCTAGTATAGTTTGTTATGATTTTTAGCATTTTTTTGTAATTTTAAAGTGATTGGGCTTAGTTTGTTGCTGTAAAGTGTAGTTGGGGATGATTTTTGATAGCCAAAGTAATTTAGGTGAGTTTGGCATAGTTTGCTATGGTTAGTAGCATTTTTTTGTAATTTAAAAGTGATTGGGTTTAGTTTGTTGTGAAAAGGGTTAGTTGGTGATGATTTATGGTAGCCGAAGTAATTTAGGTGAGTTTGGCATAGTTTGCTATGGTTACTAGCATTTTTTTGTAATTTAAAATTGATTGGGTTTAGTTTGTTGTGGTAAGGGTTAGTTGGTGATGATTTAGAGTAGTCGAAGTAATTTAGGTGAGTCTGGCATAGTTTGTTATGATTTGTACACCTTTTTTTGTAATTTTAAGATGATATGGTTTGTTTTGTTGTGGTAAGGGATAGTTGGGGGTGATTTACGGTAGCCGAAGTAATTTAGGTGATTCTGGTATAGTTTGTTATGATTTTTAGCATTTTTTTGTAATTTTAAAGTGATTGGGCTTAGTTTGTTGCTGTAAAGTGTAGTTGGGGGTGATTTTTGATAGCCGAAGTAATTTAGGTGAGTTTGGCATAGTCTGCTATGGTTACTAGCATTTTTTTGTAATTTAAAAGTGATTGGGTTTAGTTTGTTGTGGTAAGGGTTAGTTGGTGATGATTTAGAGTAGCCGAAGTAATTTAGGTGAGTTTGGCATAGTTTGCCATGGTTACTAAAATTTTTTTGTAATTTAAAAGTGATTGGGTTTAGTTTGTTGTGGTAAGGGTTAGTTGGTGATGATTTAGAGTAGCCGAAGTAATTTAGGTGAGTCTGGCATAGTTTGTTATGATTTGTACACATTTTTTTGTAATTTTAAGATGATATGGTTTGGTTTGTTGTGGTAAGAGATAGTTGGGGGTGATTTACGGTAGCCGAAGTAATTTAGGTGAGTTTGGCATAGTTTGCTATGGTTAGTAGCATTTTTTTGTAATTTAAAATTGATTGGGTTTAGTTTGTTGTGGTAAGGGTTACTTGGTGATGATTTATAGTAGCCGAAGTAATTTAGGTGAGTTTGGCATAGTTTGCTATGGTTACTAGCATTTTTTTGTAATTTAAAAGTGATTGGGTTTAGTTTGTTGTGGTAAGGGATAGTTGGGTGTGATTTACGGAAGCCGAAGTAATTTAGGTGATTCTGGTATAGTTTGTTATGATTTTTAACATTTTTTTGTAATTTTAAAGTGATTGGGCTTAGTTTGTTGCTGTAAAGTGTAGTTGGGGGTGATTTTTGATAGCCGAAGTAATTTAGGTGAGTTTGGCATAGTTTGCTATGGTTAGTAGAATTTTTTTGTAATTTAAAAGTGATAAGTAATTTAGGTGAGTCTGGCATAGTTTGTTATGATTTGTACACCTTTTTTTGTAATTTTAAGATGATATGGTTTGGTTTGTTGTGGTAAGGGATAGTTGGGGGTGATTTACGGTAGCCGAAGTAATTTAGGTGATTCTGGTGTAGTTTTGTTATGATTTTTAGCATTTTTTTGTAATTTTAAAGTGATTGGGCTTAGTTTGTTGCTGTAAAGTGTAGTTGGGGGTGATTTTTGATAGCCGAAGTAATTTAGGTGAGTTTGGCATAGTTTGCTATGGTTAGTAGCATTTTTTTGTAATTTAAAAGTGATAAGTAATTTAGGTGAGTCTGGCATAGTTTGTTATGATTTGTACACCTTTTTTTGTAATTTTAAGATGATATGGTTTGGTTTGTTGTGGTAAGGGATAGTTGGGGGTGATTTACGGTAGCCGAAGTAATTTAGGTGATTCTGGTGTAGTTTTGTTATGATTTTTAGCATTTTTTTGTAATTTTAAAGTGATTGGGCTTAGTTTGTTGCTGTAAAATGTAGTTGGGGGTGATTTTTGATAGCCGAAAAATTTAGGTGAGTTTGGCATAATTTGCTATTGTTAGTAGCATTTTTTTGTAATTTAAAAGTGATTTGGTTTAGTTTGTTGTGATAAGGGTTAGTTGGTGATGATTTATGGTAGCCGAAGTAATTTAGGTAAGTTTGGCATAGTTTGCTATGGTTACTAGCATTTTTTTGTAAATTAAAAGTGATTGGGTTTAGTTTGTTGTGGTAAGGGTTAGTTGGTGATGATTTAGAGTAGCCGAAGTAATTTAGGTGAGTCTGGCATAGTTTGTTATGATTTGTACACCTTTTTTTGTAATTTTAAGATGATATGGTTTGGTTTGTTGTGGTTAGAGATAGTTGGGGGTGATTTACGGTAGCCGAAGTAATTTAGGTGATTCTGGTATAGTTTGTTATGATTTTTAGCATTTTTTTGTAATTTTAAAGTGATTGAGCTTAGTTTGTTGCTGTAAAGTGTAGTTGGGGGTGATTTTTGATAGCCGAAGTAATTTAGGTGAGTTTGGCATAGTTTGCTATAGTTAGTAGCATTTTTTTGTAATTTAAAATTGATTGGGTTTAGTTTGTTGTGGTAAGGGTTAGTTGGTGATGATTTATAGTAGCCGAAGTAATTTAGGTGAGTTTGGCATAGTTTGCTATGGTTACTAGCATTTTTTTGTAATTTAAAAGTGATTGGGTTTAGTTTGTTGTGGTAAGGGATAGTTGGGGGTGATTTACGGTAGCCGAAGTAATTTAGGTGCTTCTGGTATAGTTTGTTATGATTTTTAGCATTTTTTTGTCATTTTAAAATGATTGGGCTTAGTTTGTTGCTGTAAAGTGTAGTTGGGGGTGATTTTTGATAGCCGAAGTAATTTAGGTGAGTTTGGCATAGTTTGCTATGGTTAGTAGCATTTTTTTGTAATTTAAAAGTGATTGGGTTTATTTTGTTGTGGTAAGGGTTAGTTGGTGATGATTTATGGTAGCCGAAGTAATTTAGGTGAGTTTGGCATAGTTTGCTATGGTTACTAGAATTTTTTTGTAATTTAAAAATAATTGGGTTTAGTTTGTTGTGGTAAGAGTTAGTTGGTGATGACTTAGAGTAGCCGAAGGAATTTAGGTGAGTCTGGCATAGTTTGTTATGATTTGTACACCTTTTTTTGTAATTTTAAGATGATATGGTTTGGTTTGTTGTGGTAAGAGATAGTTGGGTTGATTTACGGTAGCCGAAGTAATTTAGGTGAGTTTGGCATAGTTTGTTATGATTTTTAGCATTTTTTTGTAATTTTAAAGTGATTGGGCTTAGTTTGTTGCTGTAAAGTGTAGTTGGGGGTGATTTTTGATAGCCGAAGTAATTTAGGTGAGTTTGGCATAGTTTGCTATGGTTAGTAGCATTTTTCTGTAATTTAAAATTGATTGGGTTTAGTTTGTTGTGGTAAGGGTTACTTGGTGATGATTTATAGTAGCCGAAGTAATTTAGGTGAGTTTGGCATAGTTTGCTATGGTTACTAGCATTTTTTTGTAATTTAAAAGTGATTGGGTTTAGTTTGTTGTGGTAAGGGATAGTTGGGTGTGATTTACGGTAGCCGAAGTAATTTAGGTGATTCTGGTATAGTTTGTTTTGATTTTTAGCATTTTTTTGTAATTTTAAAGTGATTGGGCTTAGTTTGTTGCTGTAAAGTGTAGTTGGGGGTGATTTTTGATAGCCGAAGTAATTTAGGTGAGTTTGGCATAGTTTGCTATGGTTAGTAGCATTTTTTTGTAATTTAAAAGTGATAAGTAATTTAGGTGAGTCTGGCATAGTTTGTTATGATTTGTACACCTTTTTTTGTAATTTTAAGATGATATGGTTTGGTTTGTTGTGGTAAGGGATAGTTGGGGGTGATTTACGGTAGCCGAAGTAATTTAGGTGATTCTGGTGTAGTTTTGTTATGATTTTTAGCATTTTTTTGTAATTTTAAAGTGATTGGGCTTAGTTTGTTGCTGTAAAGTGTTGTTGGGGGTGATTTTTGATAGCCGAAGTAATTTAGGTGAGTTTGGCATAGTTTGCTATGGTTAGTAGCATTTTTTTGTAATTTAAAAGTGATTTGGTTTAGTTTGTTGTGATAAGGGTTAGTTGGTGATGATTTATGGTAGCCGAAGTAATTTAGGTAAGTTTGGCATAGTTTGCTATGGTTACTAGCATTTTTTTGTAAATTAAAAGTGATTGGGTTCAGTTTGTTGTGGTAAGGGTTAGTTGGTGATGATTTAGAGTAGCCGAAGTAATTTAGGTGAGTCTGGCATAGTTGGTTATGATTTGTACACCTTTTTTTGTAATTTTAAGATGATATGGTTTGGTTTGTTGTGGTAAGAGATAGTTGGGGGTGATTTACGGTAGCCGAAGTAATTTACGAGATTCTGGTATAGTTTGTTATGATTTTTAGCATTTTTTTGTAATTTTAAAGTGATTGAGCTTAGTTTGTTGCTGTAAAGTGTAGTTGGGGGTGATTTTTGATAGCCGAAGTAATTTAGGTGAGTTTGGCATAGTTTGCTATGGTTAGTAGCATTTTTTTGTAATTTAAAATTGATTGGGTTTAGTTTGTTGTGGTAAGGGTTAGTTGGTGATGATTTATAGTAGCCGAAGTAATTTAGGTGAGTTTGGCATAGTTTGCTATGGTTACTAGCATTTTTTTGTAATTTAAAAGTGATTGGGTTTAGTTTGTTGTGGTAAGGGATAGTTGGGGGTGATTTACGGTAGCCGAAGTAATTTAGGTGATTCTGGTATAGTTTGTTATGATTTTTAGCATTTTTTTGTAATTTTAAAGTGATTGGGCTTAGTTTGTTGCTGTAAAGTGTAGTTGGGGGTGATTTTTGATAGCCGAAGTAATTTAGGTGGGTTTGGCATAGTTTGCTATGGTTAGTAGCATTTTTTTGTAATTTAAAAGTGATTGGGTTTAGTTTGTTATGGTAAGGGTTAGTTGGTGATGATTTATGGTAGCCGAAGTAATTTAGGTGAGTTTGGCATAGTTTGCTATGGTAACTAAAATTTTTTTGTAATTTAAAAGTGATTGGGTTTAGTTTGTTGTGGTAAGGGTTAGTTGGTGATGATTTAGAGTAGCCGAAGTAATTTAGGTGAGTCTGGCATAGTTTGTTATGATTTGTACACCTTTTTTTGTATTTTTAAGATGATATTCTTTGGTTTGTTGTGGTAAGAGATAGTTGGAGGTGCTTTACGGTAGCCGAAGTAATTTAGGTAATTCTGGTATAGTTTGTTATGATTTTTAGCATTTTTTTGTAATTTTAAAGTGATTGGGCTTAGTTTGTTGCTGTAAAGTGTAGTTGGGGATGATTTTTGATAGCCGAGGTAATTTAGGTGAGTTTGGCATAGTTTGCTATGGTTAGTAGCATTTTTTTGTAATTTAAAAGTGATTGGGTTTAGTTTGTTGTGGAAAGGGTTAGTTGGTGATGATTTATGGTAGCCGAAGTAATTTAGGTGAGTTTGGCATAGTTTACTATGGTTACTAGCATTTTTTTGTAATTTAAAAATGATTGGGTTTAGTTTGTTGTGGTAAGGGTTAGTTGGTGATGATTTAGAGTAGTCGAAGTAATTTAGGTGAGTCTGGCATAGTTTGTTATGATTTGTACACCTTTTTTTGTAATTTTAAGATGATATGGTTTGTTTTGTTGTGGTAAGGGATAGTTGGGGGTGATTTACGGTAGCCGAAGTAATTTAGGTGATTCTGGTATAGTTTGTTATAATTTTTAGCATTTTTTTGTAATTTTAAAGTGATTGGGCTTAGTTTGTTGCTGTAAAGTGTAGTTGGGGGTGATTTTTGATAGCAGAAGTAATTTAGGTGAGTTTGGCATAGTTTGCTATGGTTAGTAGAATTTTTTTGTAATTTAAAAGTGATTGGGTTTAGTTTGTTGTGGTAAGGGTTAGTTGGTGATGATTTATGGTAGCCGAAGTAATTTAGGTGAGTTTGGCATAGTTTGCTATGGTTACTAGCATTTTTTTGTAATTTAAAAGTGATTGGGTTTAGTTTGTTGTGGTAAGGGTTAGTTGGTGATGATTTAGAGTAGCCGAAGTAATTTAGGTGAGTCTGGCATAGTTTGTTATGATTTGTACACCTTTTTTTGTAATTTTAAGATGATATTCTTTGGTTTGTTGTGGTAAGAGATAGTTGGGGGTGCTTTACGGTAGCCGAAGTAATTTAGGTGATTCTGGTATAGTTTGTTATGATTTTTAGCATTTTTTTGTAATTTTAAAGTGATTGGGCTCAGTTTGTTGCTGTAAAGTGTAGTTGGGGTTGATTTTTGACAGCCGAAGTAATTTAGGTGAGTTTGGCATAGTTTGCTATGGTTAGTAGAATTTTTTTGTAATTTAAAAGTGATTGGGTTTAGTTTGTTGTGGTAAGGGTTAGTTGGTGATGATTTATGGTAGCCGAAGTAATTTAGGTGAGTTTGGCATAGTTTGCTATGGTTACTAGCATTTTTTTGTAATTTAAAAGTGATTGGGTTTAGTTTGTTGTGGTAAGGGTTAGTTGGTGATGATTTAGAGTAGCCGAAGTAATTTAGGTGAGTCTGGCATAGTTTGTTATGATTTGTACACATTTTTTTGTAATTTTAAGATGATATGGTTTGGTTTGTTGTGGTAAGAGATAGTTGGGGGTGATTTACGGTAGCCGAAGTAATTTAGGTTATTCTGGTATAGTTTGTTATGATTTTTAGCATTTTTTTGTAATTTTAAAGTGATTGGGCTTAGTTTGTTGCTGTAAGGTGTAGTTGGGGGTGATTTTTGATAGCCGAAGTAATTTATGTGAGTTTGGCATAGTTTGCTATGGTTAGTAGCATTTTTTTGTATTTTAAAATTGATTGGGTTTAGTTTGTTGTGGTAAGGGTTAGTTGGTGATGATTTATAGTAGCCGAAGTAATTTAGGTGAGTTTGGCATAGTTTGCTATGGTTACTAGCATTTTTTTGTAATTTAAAAGTGATTGGGTTTAGTTTGTTGTGGTAAGGGATAGTTGGGGGTGATTTACGGTAGCCGAAGTAATTTAGGTGATTCTGGTATAGTTTGTTATGATTTTTAGCATTTTTTTGTAATTTTAAAGTGATTGGGCTTAGTTTGTTGCTGTAAAGTGTAGTTGGGGGTGATTTTTGATAGCCGAAGTAATTTAGGTGGGTTTGGCATAGTTTGCTATGGTTAGTAGCAGTTTTTTGTAATTTTAAAGTGATTGGGTTTAGTTTGTTGTGGTAAGGGTTAGTTGGTAATGATTTATGGTAGCCGAAGTAATTTAGGTGAGTTTGGCATAGTTTGCTATGGTTACTAGCATTTTTTTGAAATTTAAAAGTGATTGGGCTTAGTTTGTTGCTGTAAAGTGTAGTTGGGGGTGATTTTTGATAGCCGAAGTAATTTAGGTGAGTTTGGCATAGTTTGCTATGGTTAGTAGCATTTTTTATAATTTAAAAGTGATTGGGTTTAGTTTGTTGTGGAAAGGGTTAGTTGGTGATGATTTATGGTAGCCGAAGTAATTTAGGTGAGTTTGGCATAGTTTGCTATGGTTACTAGCATTTTTTTGTAATTTAAAAGTGATTGGGTTTAGTTTGTTGTGGTAAGGGTTAGTTGGTGATGATTTAGAGTAGTCGAAGTAATTTAGGTGAGTCTGGCATAGTTTGTTAAGATTTGTACACCTTTTTTTGTAATTTTAAGATGATATGGTTTGTTTTGTTGTGGTAAGGGATAGTTGGGAGTGATTTACGGTAGCCGAAGTAATTTAGGTGATTCTGGTATAGTTTGTTATGATTTTTAGCATTTTTTTGTAATTTTAAAGTGATTGGGCTTAGTTTGTTGCTTTAAAGTGTAGTTGGGGGTGATTTTTGATAGCCGAAGTAATTTAGGTGAGTTTGGCATAGTTTGCTATGGTTAGTAGAATTTTTTTGTAATTTAAAAGTGATTGGGTTTAGTTTGTTGTGGTAAGGGTTAGTTGGTGATGATTTATGGTAGCCGAAGTAATTTAGGTGAGTTTGGCATAGTTTGCTATGGTTACTAGCATTTTTTTGTAATTTAAAAGTGATTGGGTTTAGTTTGTTGTGGTAAGGGTTAGTTGGTGATGATTTAGAGTAGCCGAAGTAATTTAGGTGAGTTTGGCATAGTTTGCCATGGTTACTAACATTTTGTTGTAATTTAAAAGTGATTGGGTTTAGTTTGTTGTGGTAAGGGTTAGTTGGTGATGATTTAGAGTAGCCGAAGTAATTTAGGTGAGTCTGGCATAGTTTGTTATGATTTGTACACCTTTTTTTGTAATTTTAAGATGATATGGTTTGGTTTGTTGTGGTAAGAGATAGTTGGGGGTGATTTACGGTAGCCGAAGTAATTTAGGTTATTCTGGTATAGTTTGTTATGATTTTTAGCATTTTTTTGTAATTTTAAAGTGATTGGGCTTAGTTTGTTGCTGTAAGGTGTAGTTGGGGATGATTTTTGATAGCCGAAGTAATTTATGTGAGTTTGGCATAGTTTGCTATGGTTAGTAGCATTTTTTTGTATTTTAAAATTGATTGGGTTTAGTTTGTTGTGGTAAGGGTTAGTTGGTGATGATTTATAGTAGCCGAAGTAATTTAGGTGAGTTTGGCATAGTTTGCTATGGTTACTAGCATTTTTTTTAATTTAAAAGTGATTGGGTTTAGTTTGTTGTGGTAAGGGATAGTTGGGGGTGATTTACGGTAGCCGAAGTAATTTAGGTGATTCTGGTATAGTTTGTTATGATTTTTAGCATTTTTTTGTAATTTTAAAGTGATTGGGCATAGTTTGTTGCTGTAAAGTGTAGTTGGGGGTGATTTTTGATAGCCGAAGTAATTTAGGTGGGTTTGGCATAGTTTGCTATGGTTAGTAGCAGTTTTTTGTAATTTTAAAGTGATTGGGTTTAGTTTGTTGTGGTAAGGGTTAGTTGGTGATGATTTATGGTAGCCGAAGTAATTTAGGTGAGTTTGGCATAGTTTGCTATGGTTACTAGCATTTTTTTGAAATTTAAAAGTGATTGGGTTTAGTTTGTTGTGGTAAGGGTTAGTTGGTGATGATTTAGAGTAGTCGAAGTAATCTAGGTGAGTCTGGCATAGTTTGTTATGATTTGTACACCTTTTTTTGTAATTTTAAGATGATATGGTTTGGTTTGTTGTGGTAAGGGATAGTTGGGGATGATTTACGGTAGCCGAAGTAATTTAGGTGATTCTGGTATAGTTTGTTATGATTTTTAGCATTTTTTTGTAATTTTAAAGTAATTGGGCTTAGTTTGTTGCTGTAAAGTGTAGTTGGGGGTGATTTTTGATAGCCGAAGTAATTTAGGTGAGTTTGGCATAGTTTGCCATGGTTACTAACATTTTTTTGTAATTTAAAAGTAATTGGGTTTATTTTGTTGTGGTAAGGGTTAGTTGGTGATGATTTAGAGTAGCCGAAGTAATTTAGGTGAGTCTGGCATAGTTTGTTATGATTTGTACACCTTTTTTTGTAATTTTAAGATGATATGGTTTGGTTTGTTGTTGTAAGAGATAGTTGGGGGTGATTTACGGTAGCCGAAGTAATTTAGGTTATTCTGGTATAGTTTGTTATGATTTTTAGCATTTTTTTGTAATTTTAAAGTGATTGGGCTTAGCTTGTTGCTGTAAAGTGTAGTTGGGGGTGATTTTTGATAGCCGAAGTAATTTATGTGAGTTTGGCATAGTTTGCTATGGTTAGTAGCATTTTTTTGTATTTTAAAATTGATTGGGTTTAGTTTGTTGTGGTAAGGGTTAGTTGGTGATGATTTATAGTAGCCGAAGTAATTTAGGTGAGTTTGGCATAGTTTGCTATGGTTACTAGCATTTTTTTGTAATTTAAAAGTGATTGGGTTTAGTTTGTAGTGGTAAGGGATAGTTGGGGGTGATTTACGGTAGCCGAAGTAATTTAGGTGATTCTGGCATAGTTTGTTATGATTTTTAGCATTTTTTTGTAATTTTAAAGTGATTGGGCTTAGTTTGTTGCTGTAAAGTGTAGTTGGGGGTGATTTTTGATAGCCGAAGTAATTTAGGTGGGTTTGGCATAGTTTGCTATGGTTAGTAGCAGTTTTTTGTAATTTTAAAGTGATTGGGTTTAGTTTGTTGTGGTAAGGGTTAGTTGGTGATGATTTATGGTAGCCGAAGTAATTTAGGTGAGTTTGGCATAGTTTGCTATGGTTACTAGCATTTTTTTGAAATTTAAAACTGATTGGGTTTAGTTTGTTGTGGTAAGGGTTAGTTGGTGATGATTTAGAGTAGTCGAAGTAATTTAGGTGAGTCTGGCATAGTTTGTTATGATTTGTACACCTTTTTTTGTAATTTTAAGATGATATGGTTTGGTTTGTTGTGGTAAGGGATAGTTGGGGATGATTTACGGTAGCCGAAGTAATTTAGGTGATTCTGGTATAGTTTGTTATGATTTTTAGCATTTTTTTGTAATTTTAAGGTAATTGGGCTTAGTTTGTTGCTGTAAAGTGTAGTTGGGGGTGATTTTTGATAGCCGAAGTAATTTAGGTGAGTTTGGCATAGTTTGCTATGGTTAGTAGAATTTTTTTGTAATTTAAAAGTGATTGGGTTTAGTTTGTTGTGGTAAGGGTTAGTTGGTGATGATTTATGGTAGCCGAAGTAATTTAGGTGAGTTTGGCATAGTTTGCTATGGTTACTAGCATTTTTTTGTAATTTAAAAGTGATTGGGTTTAGTTTGTTGTGGTAAGGGTTAGTTGGTGATGATTTAGAGTAGCCGAAGTAATTTAGGTGAGTCTGGCATAGTTTATTATGATTTGTACACCATTTTTTGTAATTTTAAGATGATATGGTTTGGTTTGTTGTGGTAAGAGATAGTTGGGGGTGATTTACGGTAGCCGATGTAATTTAGGTGATTCTGGTATAGTTTGTTATGATTTTTAGCATTTTTTTGTAATTTTAAAGTGATTGGGCTTAGTTTGTTGCTGTAAAGTGTAGTTGGGGGTGATTTTTGATAGCCGAAATAATTTAGGTGATTTTGGCATAGTTTGCTATGGTTAGTAGCATTTTTTTGTAATTTAAAATTGATTGGGTTTAGTTTGTTGTGGTAAGGGTTAGTTGGTGATGATTTATAGTAGCCGAAGTAATTTAGGTGAGTTTGGCATAGTTTGCTATGGTTACTAGCATTTTTTTGTAATTTAAAAGTGATTGGGTTTAGTTTGTTGTGGTAAGGGATAGTTGGGGGTGATTTACGGTAGCCGAAGTAATTTAGGTGATTCTGGTATAGTTTGTTATGATTTTTAGCATTTTTTTGTAATTTTAAAGTGATTGGGCTTAGTTTGTTGCTGTAAAGTGTAGTTGGGGGTGATTTTTGATAGCCGAAGTAATTTAGGTGAGTTTGGCATAGTTTGCTATGGTTACTAGCATTTTTTTGTAATTTAAAAGTGATTGGGTTTAGTTTGTTGTGGTAAGGGATAGTTGGGGGTGATTTACGGTAGCCGAAGTAATTTAGGTGATTCTGGTATAGTTTGTTATGATTTTTAGCATTTTTTTGTAATTTTAAAGTGATTGGGCTTAGTTTGTTGCTGTAAAGTGTAGTTGGGGGTGATTTTTGATAGCCGAAGTAATTTAGGTGAGTTTGGCATAGTTTGCTATGGTTACTAGCATTTTTTTGTAATTTAAAAGTGATTGGGTTTAGTTTGTTGTGGTAAGGGTTAGTTGGTGACGATTTATGGTAGCCGAAGTAATTTAGGTGAGTTTGGCATAGTTTGCTATGGTTACTAGCATTTTTTTGTAATTTAAAAGTGATTGGGTTTAGTTTGTTGTGGTAAGGGTTAGTTGGTGACGATTTATGGTAGCCGAAGTAATTTAGGTGAGTTTGGCATAGTTTGCTATGGTTACTAGCATTTTTTTGAAATTTAAAACTGATTGGGTTTAGTTTGTTGTGATAAGGGTTATTTGGTGATGATTTAGAGTAGTCGAAGTAATTTAGGTGAGTCTGGCATAGTTTGTTATGATTTGTACAACTTTTTTTGTAATTTTAAGATGATATGGTTTGGTTTGTTGTGGTAAGGGATAGTTGGGGATGACTTACGGTAGCCGAAGTAATTTAGGTGATTCTGGTATAGTTTGTTATGATTTTTAGCATTTTTTTGTAATTTTAAAGTGATTGGGCTTAGTTTGTTGCTGTAAAGTGTATTTGGGGGTGATTTTTGATAGCCGAAGTAATTTAGGTGAGTTTGGCATAGTTTGCTATGGTTAGTAGAATTTTTTTGTAATTTAAAAGTGATTGGGTTTAGTTTGTTGTGGTAAGGGTTAGTTGGTGATGATTTATGGTAGCCGAAGTAATTTAGGTGAGTTTGGCATAGTTTGCTATGGTTACTAGCATTTTCTTGTAATTTAAAAGTGATTGGGTTTAGTTTGTTGTGGTAAGGGTTAGTTGGTGATGATTTAGAGTAGCCGAAGTAATTTAGGTGAGTTTGGCATAGTTTGCCATGGTTACTAAAATTTGTTTGTAATTTAAAAGTGATTGGGTTTAGTTTGTTGTGGTAAGGGTTAGTTGGTGATGATTTAGAGTAGCCGAAGTAATTTAGGTGAGTCTGGCATAGTTTGTTATGATTTGTACACATTTTTTTGTAATTTTAAGATGATATGGTTTGGTTTGTTGTGGTAAGAGATAGTTGGGGGTGATTTACGGTAGCCGAAGTAATTTAGGTTATTCTGGTATAGTTTGTTATGATTTTTAGCATTTTTTTGTAATTTTAAAGTGATTGGGCTTAGTTTGTTGCTGTAAGGTGTAGTTGGGGGTGATTTTTGATAGCCGAAGTAATTTATGTGAGTTTGGCATAGTTTGCTATGGTTAGTAGCATTTTTTTGTATTTTAAAATTGATTGGGTTTAGTTTGTTGTGGTAAGGGTTAGTTGGTGATGATTTATAGTAGCCGAAGTAATTTAGGTGAGTTTGGCATAGTTTGCTATGGTTACTAGCATTTTTTTGTAATTTAAAAGTGATTGGGTTTAGTTTGTTGTGGTAAGGGATAGTTAGGGGTGATTTACGGTAGCCGAAGTAATTTAGGTGATTCTGGTATAGTTTGTTATGATTTTTAGCATTTTTTTGTAATTTTAAAGTGATTGGGCTTAGTTCGTTGCTGTAAAGTGTAGTTGGGGGTGATTTTTGATAGCCGAAGTAATTTAGGTGGGTTTGGCATAGTTTGCTATGGTTAGTAGCAGTTTTTTGTAATTTTAAAGTGATTGGGTTTAGTTTGTTGTGGTAAGGGTTAGTTGGTAATGATTTATGGTAGCCGAAGTAATTTAGGTGAGTTTGGCATAGTTTGCAATGGTTACTAGCATTTTTTTGAAATTTAAAAGTGATTGGGCTTAGTTTGTTGCTGTAAAGTGTAGTTGGGGGTGATTTTTGATAGCCGAAGTAATTTAGGTGAGTTTGGCATAGTTTGCTATGGTTAGTAGCATTTTTTTGTAATTTAAAAGTGATTGGGTTTAGTTTGTTGTGGAAAGGGTTAGTTGGTGATGATTTATGGTAGCCGAAGTAATTTAGGTGAGTTTGGCATAGTTTGCTATGGTTACTAGCATTTTTTTGTAATTTAAAAGTGATTGGGTTTAGTTTGTTGTGGTAAGGGTTAGTTGGTGATGATTTAGAGTAGTCGAAGTAATTTAGGTGAGTCTGGCATAGTTTGTTATGATTTGTACACCTTTTTTTGTAATTTTAAGATGATATGGTTTGTTTTGTTGTGGTAAGGGATAGTTGGGAGTGATTTACGGTAGCCGAAGTAATTTAGGTGATTCTGGTATAGTTTGTTATAATTTTTAGCATTTTTTTGTAATTTTAAAGTGATTGGGCTTAGTTTGTTGCTGTAAAGTGTAGTTGGGGGTGATTTTTGATAGCCGAAGTAATTTAGGTGAGTTTGGCATAGTTTGCTATGGTTAGTAGAATTTTTTTGTAATTTAAAAGTGATTGGGTTTAGTTTGTTGTGGTAAGGGTTAGTTGGTGATGATTTATGGTAGCCGAAGTAATTTAGGTGAGTTTGGCATAGTTTGCTATGGTTACTAGCATTTTTTTGTAATTTAAAAGTGATTGGGTTTAGTTTGTTGTGGTAAGGGTTAGTTGGTGATGATTTAAAGTAGCCGAAGTAATTTAGGTGAGTTTGGCATAGTTTGCCATGGTTACTAACATTTTGTTGTAATTTAAAAGTGATTGGGTTTAGTTTGTTGTGGTAAGGGTTAGTTGGTGATGATTTAGAGTAGCCGAAGTAATTTAGGTGAGCCTGGCATAGTTTGTTATGATTTGTACACCTTTTTGTGTAATTTTAAGATGATATGGTTTGGTTTGTTGTGGTAAGAGATAGTTGGGGGTGATTTACGGTAGCCGAAGTAATTTAGGTTATTCTGGTATAGTTTGTTATGATTTTTAGCATTTTTTTGTAATTTTAAAGTGATTGGGCTTAGTTTGTTGCTGTAAGGTGTAGTTGGGGATGATTTTTGATAGCCGAAGTAATTTATGTGAGTTTGGCATAGTTTGCTATGGTTAGTAGCATTTTTTTGTATTTTAAAATTGATTGGGTTTAGTTTGTTGTGGTAAGGGTTAGTTGGTGATGATTTATAGTAGCCGAAGTAATTTAGGTGAGTTTGGCATAGTTTGCTATGGTTACTAGCAT
Organism: Eledona agricola; assembly: GCA_964023215.1. Taxonomy (NCBI): domain Eukaryota; kingdom Metazoa; phylum Arthropoda; class Insecta; order Coleoptera; family Tenebrionidae; genus Eledona; species Eledona agricola. Next base: position 1,753,476 of record CAXIEJ010000140.1, on the reverse strand, counting down.
TTTTTTTAATTTAAAAGTGATTGGGTTTAGTTTGTTGTGGTAAGGGATAGTTGGGGGTGATTTACGGTAGCCGAAGTAATTTAGGTGATTCTGGTATAGTTTGTTATGATTTTTAGCATTTTTTTGTAATTTTAAAGTGATTGGGCTTAGTTTGTTGCTGTAAAGTGTAGTTGGGGGTGATTTTTGATAGCCGAAGTAATTTAGGTGGGTTTGGCATAGTTTTCTATGGTTAGTAGCAGTTTTTTGTAATTTTAAAGTGATTGGGTTTAGTTTGTTGTGGTAAGGGTTAGTTGGTGATGATTTATGGTAGCCGAAGTAATTTAGGTGAGTTTGGCATAGTTTGCTATGGTTACTAGCATTTTTTTGAAATTTAAAAGTGATTGGGTTTAGTTTGTTGTGGTAAGGGTTAGTTGGTGATGATTTAGAGTAGTCGAAGTAATTTAGGTGAGTCTGGCATAGTTTGTTATGATTTGTACACCTTTTTTTGTAATTTTAAGATGATATGGTTTGGTTTGTTGTTGTAAGAGATAGTTGGGGGTGATTTACGGTAGCCGAAGTAATTTAGGTTATTCTGGTATAGTTTGTTATGATTTTTAGCATTTTTTTGTAATTTTAAAGTGATTGGGCTTAGCTTGTTGCTGGAAAGTGTAGTTGGGGGTGATTTTTGATAGCCGAAGTAATTTATGTGAGTTTGGCATAGTTTGCTATGGTTAGTAGCATTTTTTTGTATTTTAAAATTGATTGGGTTTAGTTTGTTGTGGTAAGGGTTAGTTGGTGATGATTTATAGTAGCCGAAGTAATTTAGGTGAGTTTGGCATAGTTTGCTAGGGTTACTAGCATTTTTTTGTAATTTAAAAGTGATTGGGTTTAGTTTGTAGTGGTAAGGGATAGTTGGGGGTGATTTACGGTAGCCGAAGTAATTTAGGTGATTCTGGTATAGTTTGTTATGATTTTTAGCATTTTTTTGTAATTTTAAAGTGATTGGGCTTAGTTTGTTGCTGTAAAGTGTAGTTGGGGGTGATTTTTGATAGCCGAAGTAATTTAGGCGGGTTTGGCATAGTTTGCTATGGTTAGTAGCAGTTTTTTGTAATTTTAAAGTGATTGGGTTTAGTTTGTTGTGGTAAGGGTTAGTTGGTGATGATTTATGGTAGCCGAAGTAATTTAGGTGAGTTTGGCATAGTTTGCTATGGTTACTAGCATTTTTTTGAAATTTAAAACTGATTGGGTTTAGTTTGTTGTGGTAAGGGTTATTTGGTGATGATTTAGAGTAGTCGAAGTAATTTAGGTGAGTCTGGCATAGTTTGTTATGATTTGTACACCTTTTTTTGTAATTTTAAGATGATATGGTTTGGTTTGTTGTGGTAAGGGATAGTTGGGGATGATTTACGGTAGCCGAAGTAATTTAGGTGATTCTGGTATAGTTTGTTATGATTTTTAGCATTTTTTTGTAATTTTAAGGTAATTGGGCTTAGTTTGTTGCTGTAAAGTGTAGTTGGGGGTGATTTTTGATAGCCGAAGTAATTTAGGTGAGTTTGGCATAGTTTGCTATGGTTAGTAGAATTTTTTTGTAATTTAAAAGTGATTGGGTTTAGTTTGTTGTGGTAAGGGTTAGTTGGTGATGATTTATGGTAGCCGAAGTAATTTAGGTGAGTTTGGCATAGTTTGCTATGGTTACTAGCATTTTTTTGTAATTTAAAAGTGATTGGGTTTAGTTTGTTGTGGTAAGGGTTAGTTGGTGATGATTTAGAGTAGCCGAAGTAATTTAGGTGAGTCTGGCATAGTTTGTTATGATTTGTACACCTTTTTTTGTAATTTTAAGATGATATGGTTTGGTTTGTTGTGGTAAGGGATAGTTGGGGGTGATTTACGGTAGCCGAAGTAATTTAGGTGATTCTGGTGTAGTTTGTTATGATTTTTAGCATTTTTTTGTAATTTTAAAGTGATTGGGTTTAGTTTGTTGCTGTAAAGTGTAGTTGGGGGTGATTTTTGATAGCCGAAGTAATTTAGGTGAGTTTGGCATAGTTTGCCATGGTTACTAACATTTTTTTGTAATTTAAAAGTAATTGGGTTTATTTTGTTGTGGTAAGGGTTAGTTGGTGATGATTTAGAGTAGCCGAAGTAATTTAGGTGAGTCTGGCATAGTTTGTTATGATTTGTACACCTTTTTTTGTAATTTTAAGATGATATGGTTTGGTTTGTTGTTGTAAGAGATAGTTGGGGGTGATTTACGGTAGCCGAATTAATTTAGGTTATTCTGGTATAGTTTGTTATGATTTTTAGCATTTTTTTGTAATTTTAAAGTGATTGGGCTTAGCTTGTTGCTGTAAAGTGTAGTTGGGGGTGATTTTTGATAGCCGAAGTAATTTATGTGAGTTTGGCATAGTTTGCTATGGTTAGTAGCATTTTTTTGTATTTTAAAATTGATTGGGTTTAGTTTGTTGTGGTAAGGGTTAGTTGGTGATGATTTATAGTAGCCGAAGTAATTTAGGTGAGTTTGGCATAGTTTGCTAGGGTTACTAGCATTTTTTTGTAATTTAAAAGTGATTGGGTTTAGTTTGTAGTGGTAAGGGATTGTTGGGGGTGATTTACGGTAGCCGAAGTAATTTAGGTGATTCTGGTATAGTTTGTTATGATTTTTAGCATTTTTTTGTAATTTTAAAGTGATTGGGCTTAGTTTGTTGCTGTAAAGTGTAGTTGAGGGTGATTTTTGATAGCCGAAGTAATTTAGGTGGGTTTGGCATAGTTTGCTATGGTTAGTAGCAGTTTTTTGTAATTTTAAAGTGATTGGGTTTAGTTTGTTGTGGTAAGGGTTAGTTGGTGATGATTTATGGTAGCCGAAGTACTTTAGGTGAGTTTGGCATAGTTTGCTATGGTTACTAGCATTTTTTTGAAATTTAAAACTGATTGGGTTTAGTTTGTTGTGGTAAGGGTTAGTTGGTGATGATTTAGAGTAGTCGAAGTAATTTAGGTGAGTCTGGCATAGTTTGTTATGATTTGTACACCTTTTTTTGTAATTTTAAGTTGATATGGTTTGGTTTGTTGTGGTAAGGGATAGTTGGGGATGATTTACGGTAGCCGAAGTAATTTAGGTGATTCTGGTATAGTTTGTTATGATTTTTAGCATTTTTTTGTAATTTTATGGTAATTGGGCTTAGTTTGTTGCTGTAAAGTGTAGTTGGGGGTGATTTTTGATAGCCGAAGTAATTTAGGTGAGTTTGGCATAGTTTGCTATGGTTAGTAGAATTTTTTTGTAATTTAAAAGTGATTGGGTTTAGTTTGTTGTGGTAAGGGTTAGTTGGTGATGATTTATGGTAGCCGAAGTAATTTAGGCGAGTTTGGCATAGTTTGCTATGGTTACTAGCATTTTTTTGTAATTTAAAAGTGATTGGGTTTAGTTTGTTGTGGTAAGGGTTAGTTGGTGATGATTTAGAGTAGCCGAAGTAATTTAGGTGAGTCTGGCATAGTTTGTTATGATTTGTACACCTTTTTTTGTAATTTTAAGATGATATGGTTTGGTTTGTTGTGGTAAGGGATAGTTGGGGGTGATTTACGGTAGCAGAAGTAATTTAGGTGATTCTGGTGTAGTTTGTTATGATTTTTAGCATTTTTTTGTAATTTTAAAGTGATTGGGTTTAGTTTGTTGCTGTAAAGTGTAGTTGGGGGTAATTTTTGATAACCGAAGTAATTTAGGTAAGTTTGGCATAGTTTGCTATGGTTAGTAGCATTTTTTTGTAATTTAAAAGTGATTGGGTTTAGTTTGTTGTGGTAAGGGTTAGTTGGTGACGATTAATGGTAGCCGAAGTAATTTAGGTGAGTTTGGCATAGTTTGCTATGGTTACTAGCATTTTTTTGTAATTTAAAAGTGATTGGGTTTAGTTTGTTGTGGTAAGGGTTAGTTGGTGACGATTTATGGTAGCCGAAGTAATTTAGGTGAGTTTGGCATAGTTTGCTATGGTTACTAGCATTTTTTTGAAATTTAAAACTGATTGGGTTTAGTTTGTTGTGGTAAGGGTTAGTTGGTGATGATTTAGAGTAGTCGAAGTAATTTAGGTGAGTCTGGCATAGTTTGTTATTATTTGTACACCTTTTTTTGTAATTTTAAGATGATATGGTTTGGTTTGTTGTGGTAAGGGATAGTTGGGGATGACTTACGGTAGCCGAAGTAATTTAGGTGATTCTGGTATAGTTTGTTATGATTTTTAGCATTTTTTTGTAATTTTAAAGTAATTGGGCTTAGTTTGTTGCTGTAAAGTGTAGTTGGGGGTGATTTTTGATAGCCGAAGTAATTTAGGTGAGTTTGGCATAGTTTGCTATGGTTAGTAGAATTTTTTTGTAATTTAAAAGTGATTGGGTTTAGTTTGTTGTGGTAAGGGTTAGTTGGTGATGATTTATGGTAGCCGAAGTAATTTAGGTGAGTTTGGCATAGTTTGCTATGGTTACTAGCATTTTTTTGTAATTTAAAAATGATTGGGTTTAGTTTGTTGTGGTAAGGGTTAGTGGGTGATGATTTAGAGTAGCCGAAGTAATTTAGGTGAGTTTGGCATAGTTTGCTATGGTTACTAGCATTTTTTTGTAATTTAAAAGTGATTGGGTTTAGTTTGTTGTGGTAAGGGTTAGTTGGTGATGACTTAGAGTAGCCGAAGTAATTTAGGTGAGTCTGGCATAGTTTGTTATGATTTGTACACCTTTTTTTGTAATTTTAAGATGATATGGTTTGGTTTGTTGTGGTAAGGGATAGTTGGGGGTGATTTACGGTAGCCGAAGTAATTTAGGTGTTTCTGGTATAGTTAGTTATGATTTTTAGCATTTTTTTGTAATTTTAAAGTGATTGGGCTTAGTTTGTTGCTGTAAAGTGTAGTTGGGGGTGATTTTTGATAGCCAAAATAATTTAGGTGAGTTTGGCATAGTTTGCTATGGTTAGTAGCAGTTTTTTGTAATTTTAAAGTTATTGGGTTTAGTTTGTTGTGGTAAGGGTTAGTTGGTGATGATTTATGGTAGCCGAAGTAATTTAGGTGAGTTTGGCATAGTTTGCTATGGTTACTAGCATTTTTTTGAAATTTAAAACTGATTGGGTTTAGTTTGTTGTGGTAAGGGTTAGTTGGTGATTATTTAGAGTAGTCGAAGTAATTTAGGTGAGTCTGGCATAGTTTGTTATGATTTGTACACCTTTTTTTGTAATTTTAAGATGATATGGTTTGGTTTGTTGTGGTAAGGGATAGTTGGGGATGATTTACGGTAGCCGAAGTAATTTAGGTAATTCTGGTATAGTTTGTTATGATTTTTAGCATTTTTTTGTAATTTTAAAGTAATTGGGCTTAGTTTGTTGCTGAAAAGTGTAGTTGGGGGTGATTTTTGATAGCCGAAGTAATTTAGGTGACTTTGGCATAGTTTGCTATGGTTAGTAAAATTTTTTTGTAATTTAAAAGTGATTGGGTTTAGTTTGTTGTGGTAAGGGTTAGTTGGTGATGATTTATGGTAGCCGAAGTAATTTATGTGAGTTTGGCATAGTTTGCTATGGTTACTAGCATTTTTTTGTAATTTAAAAGTGATTGGGTTTAGTTTGTTGTGGTAAGGGTTAGTTGGTGATGATTTAGAGTAGCCGAAGTAATTTAGGTGAGTTTGGCATAGTTTGTTATGATTTGTACACCTTTTTTTGTAATTTTAAGATGATATGGTTTGGTTTGTTGTGGTAAGAGATAGTTGGGGGTGATTTACGGTAGCCGAAGTAATTTAGGTGATTCTGGTATAGTTTGTTATGATTTTTAGCATTTTTTTGTAATTTTAAAGTGATTGGGCTTAGTTTGTTGCTGTAAAGTGTAGTTGGGGGTGATTTTTGATAGCCGAAATAATTTAGGTGAGTTTGGCATAGTTTGCTATGGTTAGTAGCATTTTTTTGTAATTTAAAATTGATTGGGTTTAGTTTGTTGTGGTAAGGGTTAGTTGGTGATGATTTATAGTAGCCGAAGTAATTTAGGTGAGTTTGGCATAGTTTGCTATGGTTACTAGCATTTTTTTGTAATTTAAAAGTGATTGGGTTTAGTTTGTTGTGGTAAGGGATAGTTGGGGGTGATTTACGGTAGCCGAAGTAATTTAGGTGATTCTGGTATAGTTTGTTATGATTTTTAGCATTTTTTTGTAATTTTAAAATGATTGGGCTTAGTTTGTTGCTGTAAAGTGTAGTTGGGGGTGATTTTTGATAGCCGAAGTAATTTAGGTGAGTTTGGCATAGTTTGCTATGGTTACTAGCATTTTTTTGTAATTTAAAAGTGATTGGGTTTAATTTGTTGTGGTAAGGGTTAGTTGGTGATGATTTAGAGTAGCCGAAGTAATTTAGGTGAGTCTGGCATAGTTTGTTATGATTTGTACACCTTTTTTTGTAATTTTAAGATGATATGGTTTGGTTTGTTGTGGTAAGGGATAGTTGGGGGTGATTTACGGTAGCCGAAGTAATTTAGGTGATTCTGGTGTAGTTTGTTATGATTTTTAGCATTTTTTTGTAATTTTAAAGTGATTGGGTTTAGTTTGTTGCTGTAAAGTGTAGTTGGGGGTGATTTTTGATAGCCGAAGTAATTTAGGTAAGTTTGGCATAGTTTGCTATGGTTAGTAGCATTTTTTTGTAATTTAAAAGTGATTGGGTTTAGTTTGTTGTGGTAAGGGTTAGTTGGTGACGATTTATGGTAGCCGAAGTAATTTAGGTGAGTTTGGCATAGTTTGCTATGGTTACTAGCATTTTTTTGTAATTTAAAAGTGATTGGGTTTAGTTTGTTGTGGTAAGGGTTAGTTGGTGACGATTTATGGTAGCCGAAGTAATTTAGGTGAGTTTGGCATAGTTTGCTATGGTTACTAGCATTTTTTTGAAATTTAAAACTGATTGGGTTTAGTTTGTTGTGGTAAGGGTTAGTTGGTGATGATTTAGAGTAGTCGAAGTAATTTAGGTGAGTCTGGCATAGTTTGTTATGATTTGTACACCTTTTTTTGTAATTTTAAGATGATATGGTTTGGTTTGTTGTGGTAAGGGATAGTTGGGGATGACTTACGGTAGCCGAAGTAATTTAGGTGATTCTGGTATAGTTTGTTATGATTTTTAGCATTTTTTTGTAATTTTAAAGTAATTGGGCTTAGTTTGTTGCTGTAAAGTGTAGTTGGGGGTGATTTTTGATAGCCGAAGTAATTTAGGTGAGTTTGGCATAGTTTGCTATGGTTAGTAGAATTTTTTTGTAATTTAAAAGTGATTGGGTTTAGTTTGTTGTGGTAATTGTTAGTTGGTGATGATTTATGGTAGCCGAAGTAATTTAGGTGAGTTTGGCATAGTTTGCTATGGTTACTAGCATTTTTTTGTAATTTAAAAATGATTGGGTTTAGTTTGTTGTGGTAAGGGTTAGTTGGTGATGATTTAGAGTAGCCGAAGTAATTTAGGTGAGTTTGGCATAGTTTGCTATGGTTACTAGCATTTTTTTGTAATTTAAAAGTGATTGGGTTTAGTTTGTTGTGGTAAGGGTTAGTTGGTGATGACTTAGAGTAGCCGAAGTAATTTAGGTGAGTCTGGCATAGTTTGTTATGATTTGTACACCTTTTTTTGTAATTTTAAAATGATATGGTTTGGTTTGTTGTGGTAAGAGATAGTTGGGGGTGATTTACGGTAGCCGAAGTAATTTAGGTGATTCTGGTATAGTTCGTTATGATTTTTAGCATTTTTTTGTAATTTTAAAGAGATTGGGCATAGTTTGTTGCTGTAAAGTGTAGTTGGGTGTGATTTTTGATAGCCGAAGTAATTTAGGTGAGTTTGGCATAGTTTGCTATGGTTAGTAGCATTTTTTTGTAATTTAAAATTGATTGGGTTTAGTTTGTTGTGGTAAGGGTTAGTTGGTGATGATTTAGAGTAGCCGAAGTAATTTAGGTGAGTTTGGCATAGTTTGCTATGGTTACTAGCATTTTTTTGTAATTTAAAAGTGATTGGGTTTAGTTTGTTGTGGTAAGGGATAGTTGGGGGTGATTTACGGTAGCCGAAGTAATTTAGGTGATTCTGGTATAGTTTGTTATGATTTTTAGCATTTTTTTGTAATTTTAAAGTGATTGGGCTTAGTTTGTTGCTGTAAAGTATAGTTGGGGGTGATTTTTGATAGCCGAAGTAATTTAGGTGAGTTTGGCATAGTTTGCTATGGTTAGTAGCATTTTTTTGTAATTTAAAAGTGATTGGGTTTAGTTTGTTGTGGTAAGGGTTAGTTGGTGATGATTTATGTTAGCCGAAGTAATTTAGGTGAGTTTGGCATAGTTTGCTATGGTTACTAGCATTTTTTTGTAATTTAAAAGTGATTGGGTTTAGTTTGTTGTGGTAAGGGTTAGTTGGTGATGATTTAGAGTAGTCGAAGTAATTTAGGTGAGTCTGGCATAGTTTGTTATGATTTGTACACCTTTTTTTGTAATTTTAAGATGATATGGTTTGGTTTGTTGTGGTAAGGGATAGTTGGGGGTGATTTACGGTAGCCGAAGTAATTTAGGTGATTCTGGTATAGTTTGTTATGATTTTTAGCATTTTTTTGTAATTTTAAAGTGATTGGGCTTAGTTTGTTGCTGTAAAGTGTAGTTGGGGGTGATTTTTGATAGCCAAAGTAATTTAGGTGAGTTTGGCATAGTTTGCTATGGTTAGTAGCATTTTTTTGTAATTTAAAAGTGATTGGGTTTAGTTTGTAATGATTTATGGTAGCCGAAGTAATTTAGGTGAGTTTGGCATAGTTTGCTATGGTTACTAGCATTTTTTTGTAATTTAAAAGTGATTGGGTTTAGTTTGTTGTGGTAAGGGTTAGTTGGTGATGATTTAGAGTAGCCGAAGTAATTTAGGTGAGTCTGGCATAGTTTGTTATGATTTGTACACCTTTTTTTGTAATTTTAAGATGATGTGGTTTGGTTTGTTGTGGTAAGGGATAGTTGATGGTGATTTAAGCTAGCCGAAGTAATTTAGGTGATTCTGGTATAGTTTGTTATGATTTTTAGCATTTTTTTGTAATTTTAAAGTGATTGGGCTTAGTTTGTTGCTGTAAAGTGTAGTTGGGGGTGATTTTTGAAAGCCGAAGTAATTTAAGTGAGTTTGGCATAGTTTGCTATGGTTAGTAGAATTTTTTTGTAATTTAAAAGTGATTGGGTTTAGTTTGTTGTGGTAAGGGTTAGTTGGTGATGATTTATGGTAGCTGAAGTAATTTAGGTGAGTTTGGCATAGTTTGCTATGGTTACTAGCATTTTTTTGTAATTTAAAAGTGATTGGGTTTAATTTGTTGTGGTAAGGGTTAGTTAGTGATGATTTATGGTAGCCGAAGTAATTTAGGTTTAGTTTGGCATAGTTTGCTATGGTTACTAGCATTTTTTTGTAATTTAAAAGTGATTGGGTTTAGTTTGTTGTGGTAAGGGTTAGTTGGTGATGATTTAGAGTAGCCGAAGTAATTTAGGGGAGTCTGGCATACTTTGTTATGATTTGTACACCTTTTTTTGTAATTTTAAGATGATATGGTTTGGTTTGTTGTGGTAAGGGATAGTTGAGGGTGATTTACGGTAGCCGAAGTAATTTAGGTGATTCTGGTATAGTTTGTTATTATTTTTAGAATTTTTTTGTAATTTTAAAGTGATTGGGCTTAGTTTGTTGCTGTAAAGTGTAGTTGGGGGTGATTTTTGATACCCGAAGTAATTTAGGTGAGTTTGGCATAGTTTGATATGGTTAGTAACATTTTTTTGTAATTTAAAAGTGATTGGGTTTAGTTTGTTGTGGTAAGGGTTAGTTGGTGATGATTTAGAGTAGCCGAAGTAATTTAGGGGAGTCTGGCATACTTTGTTATGATTTGTACACCTTTTTTTGTAATTTTAAGATGATATGGTTTGGTTTGTTGTGGTAAGGGATAGTTGGGGGTGATTTACGGTAGCCGAAGTAATTTAGGTGATTCTGGTATAGTTTGTTATGATTTTTAGCATTTTTTTGTAATTTTAAAGTGATTGGGCTTAGTTTGTTGCTGTAAAGTGTAGTTGGGGGTGATTTTTGATAGACGAAGTAATTTAGGTGAGTTTGGCATAGTTTGCTATGGTTATTAGCATTTTTTTGTAATTTAAAAGTGATTGGGTTTAGTTTGTTGTGGTAAGGGTTAGTTGGTGATGATTTAGAGTAGCCGAAGTAATTTAGGGGAGTCTGGCATACTTTGTTATGATTTGTACACCTTTTTTTGTAATTTTAAGATGATATGGTTTGGTTTGTTGTGGTAAGGGATAGTTGGGGGTGATTTACGGTAGCCGAAGTAATTTAGGTGAATCTGGTATAGTTTGTTATGATTTTTAGCATTTTTTTTGTAATTTTAAAGTGATTGGGCTTAGTTTGTTGCTGTAAAGTGTAGTTGGGGGTGATTTTTGTTAGCCGAAGTAATTTAGGTGAGTTTGGCATAGTTTGCTATGGTTACTAGCATTTTTTTGTAATTTAAAAGTGATTGGGTTTAGTTTGTTGTGGTAGGGGTTAGTTGGTGATGATTTAGAGTAGCCGAAGTAATTTAGGTGAGTCTGGCATAGTTTGTTATGATTTATACACCTTTTTTTGTAATTTTAATATGATATGGTTTGGTTTGTTGTGGTAAGGGATAGTTGGGGTGATTTACGGTAGCCAAAGTGATTTAGGTGATTCTGGTATAGTTTGTTATGATTTAAGCATTTTTTTGTAATTTTAAAGTGATTGGGCTTAGTTTGTTGCTGTAAAGTGTAGTTGGGGGTGATTTTTGATAGCCGAAGTAATTTAGGTGAGTTTGGCATAGTTTGCTATTGTTAGTAGCATTTTTTTGTAATTTAAAAGTGATTGGGTTAGTTTGTTGTGGTAAGGGTTAGTTGGTGATGATTTATGGTAGCCGAAGTAATTTAGGTGAGTTTAGCATAGTTTGCTATGGTTAGTAGCATTTTTTTGTAATTTAAAAGTGATTGGGTTTAGTTTGTTGTGGTAAGGGTTAGTTGGTGATGATTTATGGTAGCCGAAGTAATTTAGGTTTAGTTTGGCATAGTTTGCTATGGTTACTAGCATTTTTTTGTAATTTAAAAGTGATTGGATTTAGTTTGTTGTGGTAAGGGTTAGTTGGTGATGATTTAGAGTAGCCGAAGTAATTTAGGTGAGTCTGACATAGTTTGTTATGATTTGTACACCCTTTTTTGTAATTTTAAGATGATATGTTTTGGTTTGTTGTGGTAAGGGATAGTTGGGGGTGATTTACGGTAGCCGAAGTAATTTAGGTGATTCTGGTATAGTTTGTTATGATTTTTAGCATTTTTTTGTAATTTTAAAGTGATTGGTCTTAGTTTGTTGCTGTAAAGTGTAGTTGGGGTTGATTTTTGATAGCCGAAGTAATTTAGATGAGTTTGGCATAGTTTGCTATGGTTAGTAGAATTTTTTTGTAATTTAAAAGTGATTGGGTTTAGTTTGTTGTGGTAAGGGTTAGCTGGTGATGATTTATGGTAGCCGAAGTAATTTAGGTGAGTTTGGCATAGTTTGCTATGGTTACTAGCATTTTTTTGTAATTTAAAAGTGATTGGGTTTAGTTTGTTGTGGTAAGGGTTAGTTGGTGATGATTTAGACTAGCCGAAGTAATTTAGGTGAGTCTAGCATAGTTTGTTATGATTTGTACAATTTTTTTTGTAATTTTAAGATGATATGGTTTGGTTTGTTGTGGTAAGGGATAGTTGGGGGTGATTTACGGTAGCCGAAGTAATTTAGGTGATTCTGGTATAGTTTGTTATGATTTTTAGCATTTTTTTGTAATTTTAAAGTGATTGGGCTTAGTTTGTTGCTGTAAAGTGTAGTTGGGGGTGATTTTTGATAGCCGAAGTAATTTAGGTGAATTTGGCATAGTTTGCTATGGTTAGTAGCATTTTTTTGTAATTTAAAAGTGATTGGGTTTAGTGTGTTTTGGTAAGGGTTAGTTGGTGATGATTTAGAGTAGCCGAAGTAATTTAGGTGAGTCTGGCATAGTTTGTTATGATTTATACACCTTTTTTTGTAATTTTAAGTTGATATTGTTTGGTTTGTTGTGGTAAGGGATAGTTGGGGGTGATTTACGGTAGCCGAAGTAATTTAGGTGATTCTGGTATAGTTTGTTATGATTTTTAGCATTTTTTTGTAATTTTAAAGTTATTGGGCTTAGTTTGTTGCTGTAAAGTGTAGTTGGGGGTGATTTTTGATAGCCGAAGTAATTTAGGTGAGTTTGGCATAGTTTGCTATGGTTAGTAGCATTTTTTTGTAATTTAAAAGTGAATGGGTTTAGTTTGTTGTGGTAAGGGTTAGTTGGTGATGATTTGTGGTAGCCGAAGTAATTTAGGTGAGTTTGGCATAGTTTGCTATGGTTACTAGCATTTTTTTTGTAATTTAAATGTGATTGGGTTTAGTTTGTTGTGGTAAGGGTTAGTTGGTGATGATTTAGAGTAGCCGAAGTAATTTAGGTGAGTCTGGCATGGTTTGTTATGATTTGTACACCTTTTTTTGTAATTTTAAGATGATATGGTTGGGTTTGTTGTGGTAGGGGATAGTTGGGGGTGATTTACGGTAGCCGAAGTAATTTAGGTGTTTCTGGTATAGTTTGTTATGATTTTTAGCATTTTTTTGTAATTTTAAAGTGATTGGGTTTAGTTTGTTGCTGTAAAGTGTAGTTGGGGGTGATTTTTGATAGCCGAAGTAATTTAGGTGAATTTGGCATAGTTTGCTATGGTTAGTAGCATTTTTTTGTAATTTAAAAGTGATTGGATTTAGTTTGTTGTGGTAAGGGTTAGTTGGTTATGATTTATGGTAGCCGAAGTAATTTAGGTTTAGTTTGGCATAGTTTGCTATGGTTACTAGCATTTTTTTGCAATTTAAAAGTGATTGGGTTTAGTTTGTTGTGGTAAGGGTTAGTTGGTGATGATTTAGAGTAGCCGAAGTAATTTAGGTGAGTCTGGCATAGTTTGTTATGATTTGTACACCTTTTTGTGTAATTTTAAGATGATGTGGTTTGGTTTGTTGTGGTAAGGGATAGTTGATGGTGATTTACGGTTGCCAAAGTAATTTAGGTGATTCTGGTATAGTTTGTTATGATTTTTAGCATTTTTTTGTAATTTTAAAGTGATTGGGCTTAGTTTGTTGCTGTAAAGTGTAGTTGGGCGTGATTTTTGATAGCCGAAGTAATTTAGGTGAGTTTGGCATAGTTTGCTATGGTTAGTTGAATTTTTTTGTAATTTAAAAGTGATTGGGTTTAGTTTGTTGTGGTAAGGGTTAGTTGGTGATGATTTATGGTAGCCGAAGTAATTTAGGTGAGTTTGGCATAGTTTGCTATGGTTACTAGCATTTTTTTGTAATTTAAAAGTGATTGGGTTTAGTTTGTTGTGGTAAGGGTTAGTTGGTGATGATTTAGAGTAGCCGAAGTAATTTAGGTGAGTCTGGCATAGTTTGTTATGATTTGTACACCTTTTTTTGTAATTTTAAGATGATATGGTTTGGTTTGTTGTGGTAAGGGATAGTTGGGGTTGATTTACGGTAGCCGAAGTAATTTAGGTGATTCTGGTATAGTTTGTTATGATTTTTAGCATTTTTTTTGTAATTTTAAAGTAATTGGGCTTAGTTTGTTGCTGTAAAGTGTAGATGGGGGTGACTTTTGATAGCCGAAGTAATTTAGGTGAGTTTGGCATAGTTTGCTATGGTTAGTAGCATTTTTTTGTAATTTAAAAGTGATTGGGTTTAGTTTGTTGTGGTAAGGGTTAGTTGGTGATGATTTATGGTAGCCGAAGTAATTTAGGTTTAGTTTGGCATAGTTTGCTATGGTTACTAGCATTTTTTTGAAATTTAAAAGTTATTGGGTTTAGTTTGTTGTGGTAAGGGTTAGTTGGTGATGATTTAGAGTAGCCGAAGTAATTTAGGGGAGTCTGGCATACTTTGTTATGATTTGTACACCTTTTTTTGCAATTTTAAGATGAAATGGTTTGGTTTGTTGTGGTAAGGGATAGTTGGGGGTGATTTGCGGTAGCCGAAGTAATTTAGGTGATTCTGGTATAGTTTGTTATGATTTTTAGCATTTTTTTGTAATTTAAAAGTGATTGGGTTTAGTTTGTTGTGGTAAGGGTTAGTTGGTGATGATTTATGGTAGCCGAAGTAATTTAGGTGAGTTTGGCAAGGTTTGCTATGGTTACTAGCATTTTTTTGTAATTTAAAAGTGATTGGGTTTAGTTTGTTGTGGTAAGGGTTAGTTGGTGATGATTTAGAGTAGCCGAAGTAATTTAGGTGAGTCTGGCATAGTTTGTTATGATTTGTACACCTTTTTTTTAATTTTAAGATGATATGGTTTGGTTTGTTGTGGTAAGGGATAGTTAGGGGTGATTTACGGTAGCCGAAGTAATTTAGGTGATTCTGGTGTAGTTTGTTATGATTTTTAGCATTTTTTTGTAATTTTAAAGTGATTGGGCTTAGTTTGTTGCTGTAGAGTGTAGTTGGGGATGACTTTTGATAGCCGAAGTAATTTAGGTGAGTTTGGCATAGTTTGCTATGGTTAGTAGCATTTTTTTGTAATTTAAAAGTGATTGGGTTTAGTTTGTTGTGGTAAGGGTTAGTTGGTGATGATTTATGGTAGCCGAAGTAATTTAGGTGAGTTTGGCATAGTTTGCTATGGTTACTAGCATTTTTTTGTAATTTAAAAGTGTTTGGGTTTAGTTTGTTGTGGTAAGGGTTAGTTGGTTATGATTTAGAGTAGCCGAAGTAATTTAGGTGAGTCTGGCATAGTTTGTTATGATTTGTACATCTTTTTTTGTAATTTTAAGATGATATGGTTTGGCTTGTTGTGGTAAGGAATACTTGGGGGTGATTTACGGTAGCCGAAGTAATTTAGGTGATTCTGGTATAGTTTGTTATGATTTTTAGCATTTTTTTGTAATTTAAAAGTGATTGGGCTTAGTTTGTTGCTGTAAAATGTAGTTGGTGATGATTTATGGTAGCCGAAGTAATTTAGGTGAGTTTGGCATAGTTTGCTATGTTACTAGCATTTTTTTGTAATTTAAAAGTGATTGGGTTTAGTTTGTTGTGGTAAGGGTTAGTTGGTGATGATTTAGAGTAGCCAAAGTAATTTAGGTGAGTCTGGCATAGTTTGTTATGATTTGTACCCCTTTTTTTGTAATTTTAAGATGATATGGTTTGGTTTGTTGTGGTAAGGGATAGTTGGGGGTGATTTACGGTAGCCGAAGTAATTTAGGTGATTCTGGTATAGTTTGTTATGATTTTTAGCATTTTTTTGTAATTTTAAAGTGATTGGGCTTAGTTTGTTGCTGTAAAGTGTAGTTGGGGGTGATTTTTGATAGCCGAAGTAATTTAGGTGAGTTTGGCATAGTTTTCTATGGTTAGTAGCATTTTTTTGTAATTTAAAAGTGATTGGGTTTAGTTTGTTGTGGTAAGGGTTAGTTGGTGATGATTTAGAGTAGCCGAAGTAATTTAGGTGAGTCTGGCATAGTTTGTTATGATTTGTACACCTTTTTTTGTAATTTTAAGATGATATGGTTTGGTGTGTTGTTATAAGGAATAGTTGGGGGTGATTTACGGTAGCCGAAGTAATTTAGGTGATTCTGGTATAGTTTGTTATGATTTTTAGCATTTTTTTGTAATTTGAAAGTGATTTTGCTTAGTTTGTTGCAGTAAGGTGTAGTTGGGGGTGATTTTTGATAGCCGAAGTAATTTAGGTGAGTTTGGCATAGTTTGCTATGGTTAGTAGCATTTTTTTGTAATTTAAAAGTGATTGGGTTTAGTTTGTTGTGGTAAGGGTTAGTTGGTGATGATTTATGGTAGCCGAAGTAATTTAGGTGAGTTTGGCATAGTTTGCTATGGTTACTAGCACTTTTTTGTAATTTAAAAGTGATTGGGTTTAGTTTGTTGTGGTAAGGGTTAGTTGGTGATGATTTAGAGTAGCCGAAGTAATTTAGGTGAGTCTGGCATAGTTTGTTATGATTTGTACACCTTTTTTTTAATTTTAAGATGATATGGTTTGGTTTGTTGTGGTAAGGGATAGTTAGGGGTGATTTACGGTAGCCGAAGTAATTTAGGTGATTCTGGTATAGTTTGTTATGATTTTTAGCATTTTTTTGTAATTTTAAAGTGATTGGGTTTAGTTTGTTGTGGTAAGGGTTAGTTGGTGATGATTTATGGTAGCCGAAGTAATTTAGGTGAGTTTGGCATAGTTTGCTATGGTTACTAGCACTTTTTTGTAATTTAAAAGTGATTGGGTTTAGTTTGTTGTGGTAAGGGTTAGTTGGTGATGATTTAGAGTAGCCGAAGTAATTTAGGTGAGTCTGGCATAGTTTGTTATGATTTGTACACCTTTTTTTTAATTTTAAGATGATATGGTTTGGCTTGTTGTGGTAAGGAATAGTTGGGGGTGATTTACGGTAGCCGAAGTAATTTAGGTGATTCTGGTATAGTTTGTTATGATTTTTAGCATTTTTTTGTAATTTAAAAGTGATTGGGCTTAGTTTGTTGCTGTAAAATGTAGTTGGTGATGATTTATGGTAGCCGAAGTAATTTAGGTGAGTTTGGCATAGTTTGCTATGTTACTAGCATTTTTTTGTAATTTAAAAGTGATTGGGTTTAGTTTGTTGTGGTAAGGGTTAGTTGGTGATGATTTAGAGTAGCCAAAGTAATTTAGGTGAGTCTGGCATAGTTTGTTATGATTTGTACCCCTTTTTTTGTAATTTTAAGATGATATGGTTTGGTTTGTTGTGGTAAGGGATAGTTGGGGGTGATTTACGGTAGCCGAAGTAATTTAGGTGATTCTGGTATAGTTTGTTATGATTTTTAGCATTTTTTTGTAATTTTAAAGTAATTGGGCTTAGTTTGTTGCTGTAAAGTGTAGTTGGGGGTGATTTTTGATAGCCGAAGTAATTTAGGTGAGTTTGGCATAGTTTTCTATGGTTAGTAGCATTTTTTTGTAATTTAAAAGTGATTGGGTTTAGTTTGTTGTGGTAAGGGTTAGTTGGTGATGATTTAGAGTAGCCGAAGTAATTTAGGTGAGTCTGGCATAGTTTGTTATGATTTGTACACCTTTTTTTGTAATTTTAAGATGATATGGTTTGGTTTGTTGTGGTAAGAAATAGTTGGGGGTGATTTACGGTAGCCGAAGTAATTTAGGTGATTCTGGTATAGTTTGTTATGATTTTTAGCATTTTTTTGTAATTTTAAAGTGATTGGGTTTAGTTTGTTGTGGTAAGGGTTAGTTGGTGATGATTTAGAGTAGCCAAAGTAATTTAGGTGAGTCTGGCATAGTTTGTTATGATTTGTACCCCTTTTTTTGTAATTTTAAGATGATATGGTTTGGTTTGTTGTGGTAAGGGATAGTTGGGGGTGATTTACGGTAGCCGAAGTAATTTAGGTGATTCTGGTATAGTTTGTTATGATTTTTAGCATTTTTTTGTAATTTTAAAGTGATTTTGCTTAGTTTGTTGCAGTAAGGTGTAGTTGGGGGTGATTTTTGATAGCCGAAGTAATTTAGGTGAGTTTGGCATAGTTTGCTATGGTTAGTAGCATTTTTTTGTAATTTAAAAGTGATTGGGTTTAGTTTGTTGTGGTAAGGGTTAGTTGGTGATGATTTAGAGTAGCCGAAGTAATTTAGGTGAGTCTGGCATAGTTTGTTATGATTTGTACACCTTTTTTTGTAATTTTAAGATGATATGGTTTGGTTTGTTGTTATAAGGAATAGTTGGGGGTGATTTACGGTAGCCGAAGTAATTTAGGTGATTCTGGTATAGTTTGTTATGATTTTTAGCATTTTTTTGTAATTTTAAAGTGATTTTGCTTAGTTTGTTGCAGTAAGGTGTAGTTGGGGGTGATTTTTGATAGCCGAAGTAATTTAGGTGAGTTTGGCATAGTTTGCTATGGTTAGTAGCATTTTTTTGTAATTTAAAAGTGATTGGGTTTAGTTTGTTGTGGTAAGGGTTAGTTGGTGATGATTTATGGTAGCCGAAGTAATTTAGGTGAGTTTGGCATAGTTTGCTATGGTTACTAGCACTTTTTTGTAATTTAAAAGTGATTGGGTTTAGTTTGTTGTGGTAAGGGTTAGTTGGTGATGATTTAGAGTAGCCGAAGTAATTTAGGTGAGTCTGGCATAGTTTGTTATGATTTGTACACCTTTTTTTTAATTTTAAGATGATATGGTTTGGTTTGTTGTGGTAAGGGATAGTTAGGGGTGATTTACGGTAGCCGAAGTAATTTAGGTGATTCTGGTATAGTTTGTTATGATTTTTAGCATTTTTTTGTAATTTTAAAGTGATTGGGCTTAGTTTGTTGCTGTAGAGTGTAGTTGGGGATTATTTTTGATAGCCGAAGTAATTTAGGTGAGTTTGGCATAGTTTGCTATGGTTAGTAGCATTTTTTTGTAATTTAAAAGTGATTGGGTTTAGTTTGTTGAGGTAAGGGTTAGTTGGTGATGATTTATGGTAGCCGAAGTAATTTAGGTGAGTTTGGCATAGTTTGCTATGGTTACTAGCATTTTTTTGTAATTTAAAAGTGATTGGGTTTAGTTTGTTGTGGTAAGGGTTAGTTGGTGATGATTTAGAGTAGCCGAAGTAATTTAGGTGATTCTGGCATAGTTTGTTATGATTTGTACACCTTTTTTTATAATTTTAAGATGATATGGTTTGGTTTGTTGTGGTAAGGGATAGTTGGGGGTGATTTACGGTAGCCGATGTAATTTAGGTGATTCTGGTATAGTTTGTTATGATTTTTAGCATTTTTTTGTAATTTTAAAGTGATTGGGCTTAGTTTGTTGCTGTAAAGTGTAGTTGGGGGTGATTTTTGATAGCCGAAGTAATTTAGGTGAGTTTGGCATAGTTTGCAATGGTTAGTAGCATTTTTTGTAATTTAAAAGTGAATGGGTTTAGTTTGTTGTGGTAAGGGTTAGTTGGTGATGATTTGTGGTAGCCGAAGTAATTTAGGTGAGTTTGGCATAGTTTGCTATGGTTACTAGCATTTTTTTGTAATTTAAAAGTGATTGGGTTTAGTTTGTTGTGGTAAGGGTTAGTTGGTGATGATTTTGAGTAGCCGAAGTAATTTAGGTGAGTCTGGCATAGTTTGTTATGATTTGTACATCTTTTTTTATAATTTTAAGATGATATGGTTTGGTTTGTTGTGGTAGGGGATAGTTGGGGGTGATTTACGGTAGCCGAAGTAATTTAGGTGTTTCTGGTATAGTTTGTTATGATTTTTAGCATTTTTTTGTAATTTTAAAGTAATTGGGCTTAGTTTGTTGCTGTAAAGTGTAGTTGGGGGTGATTTTTGATAGCCGAAGTAATTTAGGTGAGTTTGGCATAGTTTGCTATGGTTAGTAGCATTTTTTTGTAATTTAAAAGTGATTGGGTTTAGTTTGTTGTGGTAAGGGTTAGTTGGTTATGATTTATGGTAGCCGAAGTAATTTAGGTTTAGTTTGGCATAGTTTGCTATGATTACTAGCATTTTTTTGTAATTTAAAAGTGATTGGGTTTAGTTTGTTGTGGTAAGGGTTAGTTGGTGATGATTTAGAGTAGCCGAAGTAATTTAGGTGAGTCTGGCATAGTTTGTTATGATTTGTTCACCTTTTTGTGTAATTTTAAGATGATGTGGTTTGGTATGTTGTGGTAAGGGATAGTTGATGGTGATTTACGGTTGCCGAAGTAATTTAGGTGATTCTGGTATAGTTTGTTATGATTTTTAGCATTTTTTTGTAATTTTAAAGTGATTGGGCTTAGTTTGTTGCTGTAAAGTGTAGTTGGGCGTGATTTTTGATAGCCGAAGTAATTTAGTTGAGTTTGGCATAGTTTGCTATGGTTAGTTGAATTTTTTTGTAATTTAAAAGTGATTGGGTTTAGTTTGTTGTGGTAAGGGTTAGTTGGTGATGATTTATGGTAGCCGAAGTAATTTAGGTGAGTTTGGCATAGTTTGCTATGGTTACTAGCATTTTTTTGTAATTTAAAAGTGATTGGGTTTAGTTTGTTGTGGTAAGGGATAGTTGGTGATGATTTAGAGTAGCCGAAGTAATTTAGGTGAGTCTGGCATAGTTTGTTATGATTTGTACACCTTTTTTTATAATTTTAAGATGATATGGTTTGGTTTGTGGTGGTAAGGGATAGTTGGGGGTGATTTACGGTAGCCGATGTAATTTAGGTGATTTTGGTATAGTTTGTTATGATTTTTAGCATTTTTTTGTAATTTTAAAGTGATTGGGCTTAGTTTGTTGCTGTAAAGTGTAGTTGGGGGTGATTTTTGATAGCCGAAGTAATTTAGGTGAGTTTGGCATAGTTTGCTATGGTTAGTACCATAGTTAGTAATTTACAAGTGAATGGGTTTAGTTTGTTGTGGTAAGGGTTAGTTGGTGATGATTTGTGGTAGCCGAAGTAATTTAGGTGAGTTTGGCATAGTTTGCTATGGTTACTAGCATTTTTTTGTAATTTAAAAGTGATTGGGTTTAGTTTGTTGTGGTAAGGGTTAGTTGGTGATGATTTATGGTAGCCGAAGTAATTTAGGTTTAGTTTGGCATAGTTTGCTATAGTTACTAGCATTTTTTTGTAATTTAAAAGTGATTGGGTTTACTTTGTTGTGGTAAGGGTTAGTTGGTGATGATTTAGAGTAGCCGAAGTAATTTAGGTGAGTCTGGCATAGTTTGTTATGATTTGTACACCTTTTTTTAATTTTAAGATGATATGGTTTGGTTTGTTGTGGTAAGGGATAGTTAGGGGTGATTTACGGTAGCCGAAATAATTTAGGTGATTCTGGTATAGTTTGTTATAATTTTTAGCATTTTTTTGTAATTTTAAAGTGATCGGGCTTAGTTTGTTGCTGTAGAGTGTAGTTGGGGGTGATTTTTGATAGCCGAAGTAATTTAGATGAGTTTGGCATAGTTTGCTATGGTTAGTAGCATTTTTTTGTAATTTAAAAGTGATTGGGTTTAGTTTGTTGTGGTAAGGGTTAGTTGGTGATGATTTATGGTAGCCGAAGTAATTTAGGGTTAGTTTGGCATAGTTTGCTATGGTTACTAGCATTTTTTTGTAATTTAAAAGTGATTGGGTTTAGTTTGTTGTGGTAAGGGTTAGTTGGTGATAATTTAGAGTAGCCGAAGTAATTTAGGGGAGTCTGGCATACTTTGTTATGATTTGTACACTTTTTTTGTAATTTTAAGATGATATGGTTTGGTTTGTTGTGGTAAGGGATAGTTGGGGGTGATTTACGGTAGCCGAAGTAATTTAGGTGATTCTGGTATAGTTTGTTATGATTTTTAGCATTTTTTTGTAATTTTAAGATGATATGGTTTGGTTTGTTGTTATAAGGGATAGTTGGGGGTGATTTACGGTAGCCGAAGTAATTTAGGTGATTCTGGTATAGTTTGTTATGATTTTTAGCATTTTTTTGTAATTTTAAAGTGATTTTGCTTAGTTTGTTGCAGTAAAGTGTAGTTGGGGGTGATTTTTAATAGCCGAAGTAATTTAGGTGAGTTTGGCATAGTTTGCTATGGTTAGTAGCATTTTTTTGTAATTTAAAAGTGATTGGTTTTAGTTTGTTGTGGTAAGGGTTAGTTGGTGATGATTTATGGTAGCCGAAGTAATTTAGGTGAGTTTGGCATAGTTTGCTATGGTTAGTAGCATTTTTTTGTAATTTAAAAGTGATTGGGTTTAGTTTGTTGTGGTAAGGGATAGTTGGTGATGATTTAGAGTAGCCGAAGTAATTTAGGTGAGTCTGGCATAGTTTGTTATGATTTGTATACCTTTTTTTGTAATTTTAAGATGATATGGTTTGGTTTGTTGTTATAAGGAATAGTTGGGGGTGATTTACGGTAGCCGAAGTAATTTAGGTGATTCGGGTATAGTTTGTTATGATTTTTAGCATTTTTTTGTAATTTTAAAGTGATTTTGCTTAGTTTGTTGCAGTAAAGTGTAGTTGGGGGTGATTTTTGATAGCCGAAGTAATTTAGGTGAGTTTGGCATAGTTTGCTGTGGTTAG
The DNA here is from genome assembly GCA_964023215.1 of Eledona agricola. Classification (NCBI taxonomy): domain Eukaryota; kingdom Metazoa; phylum Arthropoda; class Insecta; order Coleoptera; family Tenebrionidae; genus Eledona; species Eledona agricola. The sequence continues at coordinate 1,731,503 of CAXIEJ010000140.1, read as the reverse complement.
TAGCATTTTTTTGTAATTTAAAAGTGATTGGGTTTAGTTTGTTGTGGTAAGGGTTAGTTAGTGATGATTTATGGTAGCCGAAGTAATTTAGGTGAGTTTGGCATAGTTTGCTATGGTTACTAGCATTTTTTTGTAATTTAAAAGTGATTGGGTTTAGTTTGTTGTGGTAAGGGTTAGTTGGTGATGATTTAGAGTAGCCGAAGTAATTTAGGTGAGTCTGGCATAGTTTGTTATGATTTGTACACCTTTTTTTTAATTTTAAGATGATATGGTTTGGTTTGTTGTGGTAAGGGATAGTTAGGGGTGATTTACGGTAGCCGAAGTAATTTAGGTGATTCTGGTATAGTTTGTTATGATTTTTAGCATTTTTTTGTAATTCTAAAGTGATTGGGCTTAGTTTGTTGCTGTAGAGTGTAGTTGGGGATGATTTTTGATAGCCGAAGTAATTTAGGTGAGTTTGGCATAGTTTGCTATGGTTAGTAGCATTTTTTTGTAATTTAAAAGTGATTGGGTTTAGTTTGTTGAGGTGAGGGTTAGTTGGTGATGATTTATGGTAGCCGAAGTAATTTAGGTGAGTTTGGCATAGTTTGCTATGGTTACTAGCATTTTTTTGTAATTTAAAAGTGTTGGGTTTAGTTTGTTGTGGTAAGGGTTAGTTGGTGATGATTTAGAGTAGCCGAAGTAATTTAGGTGATTCTGGCATAGTTTGTTATGATTTGTACACCTTTTTTTATAATTTTAAGATAATATGGTTTGGTTTGTTGTGGTAAGGGATAGTTGGGGGTGATTTACGGTAGCCGATGTAATTTAGGTGATTCTGGTATAGTTTGTTATGATTTTTAGCATTTTTTTGTAATTTTAAAGTGATTGGGCCTAGTTTGTTGCTGTAAAGTGTAGTTGGGGGTTATTTTTGATAGCCGAAGTAATTTAGGTGAGTTTGGCATAGTTTGCTATGGTTAGTAGCATTTTTTTGTAATTTAAAAGTGAATGGGTTTAGTTTGTTGTGGTAAGGGTTAGTTGGTGATGATTTTGAGTAGCCGAAGTAATTTAGGTGAGTCTGGCATAGTTTGTTATGATTTGTACACCTTTTTTTGTAATTTTAAGATGATATGGTTTGGTTTGTTGTGGTAGGGGATAGTTGGGGGTGATTTACGGTAGCCGAAGTAATTTAGGTGTTTCTGGTATAGTTTGTTATGATTTTTAGCATTTTTTTGTAATTTTAAAGTGATTGGGCTTAGTTTGTTGCTGTAAAGTGTAGTTGGGCGTGATTTTTGATAGCCGAAGTAATTTAGGTAAGTTTGGCATAGTTTGCTATGGTTAGTTGAATTTTTTTGTAATTTAAAAGTGATTGGGTTTAGTTTGTTGTGGTAAGGGTTAATTGGTGATGATTTATGGTAGCCGAAGTAATTTAGGTGAGTTTGGCATTGTTTGCTATGGTTACTAGCATTTTTTTGTAATTTAAAAGTGATTGGGTTTAGTTTGTTGTGGTAAGGGTTAGTTGGTGATGATTTAGAGTAGCCGAAGTAATTTAGGTGAGTCTGGCATAGTTTGTTAAGATTTGTACACCTTTTTTTATAATTTTAAGATGATATGGTTTGGTTTGTGGTGGTAAGGGATAGTTGGGGGTGATTTACGGTAGCCGATGTAATTTAGGTGATTCTGGTATAATTTGTTATGATTTTTAGCATTTTTTTGTAATTTTAAAGTGATTGGGCTTAGTTTGTTGCTGTAAAGTGTAGTTGGGGGTGATTTTTGATAGCCGAAGTAATTTAGGTGAGTTTGGCATAGTTTGCTATGGTTAGTAGCATAGTTAGTAATTTAAAAGTGAATGGGTTTAGTTTGTTGTGGTAAGGGTTAGTTGGTGATGATTTGTGGTAGCCGAAGTAATTTAGGTAAGTTTGGCATAGTTTGCTATGGTTACTAGCATTTTTTTGTAATTTAAAAGTGATTGGGTTTAGTTTGTTGTGGTAAGGGTTAGTTGGTGATGATTTATAGTAGCCGAAGTAATTTAGGTTTAGTTTGGCATAGTTTGCTATAGTTACTAGCATTTTTTTGTAATTTAAAAGTGATTGGGTTTACTTTGTTGTGGTAAGGGTTAGTTGGTGATGATTTAGAGTAGCCGAAGTAATTTAGGTGAGTCTGGCATAGTTTGTAATGATTTGTACACCTTTTTTTTTAATTTTAAGATGATATGGTTTGGTTTGTTGTTATAAGGGATAGTTGGGGGTGATTTACGGTAGCCGAAGTAATTTAGGTGATTCTGGTATAATTTGTTATGATTTTTAGCATTTTTTTGTAATTTTAAAGTGATTTTGCTTAGTTTGTTGCAGTAAAGTGTAGTTGGGGGCGATTTTTGATAGCCGAAGTAATTTAGGTGAGTTTGGCATAGTTTGCTATGGTTAGTAGCATTTTTTTGTAATTTAAAAGTGATTGGGTTTAGTTTGTTGTGGTAAGGATTAGTTGGTGATGATTTATGGTAGCCGAAGTAATTTAGGTGAGTTTGGCATAGTTTGCTATGGTTACTAGCATTTTTTTGTAATTTAAAATTGATTGGGTTTAGTTTGTTGTGGTAAGGGTTAGTTGGTGATGATTTAGAGTAGCCGAAGTAATTTAGGTGAGTCTGGCATAGTTTGTTATGATTTGTACACCTTTTTTTATAATTTTAAGATGATATGGTTTGGTTTGTTGTGGTAAGGGATAGTTGGGGGTTTTTTACGGTAGCCGATGTAATTTAGGTAATTCTGGTATAGTTTGTTATGATTTTTAGCATTTTTTTTGTAATTTTAAAGTGATTAGGCTTAGTTTGTTGCTGTAAAGTGTAGTTGGGGGTGATTTTTGATAGCCGAAGTAATTTAGGTGAGTTTGGCATAGTTTGCTATGGATAGTAGCATTTTTTTGTAATTTAAAAGTGATTGGGTTTAGTTTGTTGTGGTAAGGGTTAGTTGGTGATGATTTTGAGTAGCCGAAGTAATTTAGGTGAGTCTGGCATAGTTTGTTATGATTTGTACATCTTTTTTTTAATTTTAAGATGATATGGTTTGGTTTGTTGTGGTAAGGGATAGTTAGGGGTGATTTACGGTAGCCGAAGTAATTTACGTGATTCTGGTATAGTTTGTTATGATTTTTAGCATTTTTTTGTAATTTTAAAGTGATTGGGCTTAGTTTGTTGCTGTAGAGTGTAGTTGGGGAAGATTTTTGATAGCCGAAGTAATTTAGGTGAGTTTGGCATAGTTTGCTATGGTTAGTAGCATTTTTTTGTAATTTAAAAGTGATTGGGTTTAGTTTGTTGTGGTAAGGGTTAGTTGGTGATGATTTATGGTAGCCGAAGTAATTTAGGTGAGTTTGGCATAGTTTGCTATGGTTACTAGCATTTTTTTGTAATTTAAAAGTGATTGGGTTTAGTTTGTTGTGGTAAGGGTTAGTTGGTTATGATTTAGAGTAGCCGAAGTAATTTAGGTAAGTCTGGCATAGTTTGTTATGATTTGTACATCTTTTTTTGTAATTTTAAGATGATATGGTTTGGCTTGTTGTGGTAAGGAATAGTTGGGGGTGATTTACGTTAGCCGAAGTAATTTAGGTGATTCTGGTATAGTTTGATATGATTTTTAGCATTTTTTTGTAATTTAAAAGTGATTGGGCTTTGTTTGTTGCTGTAAAGTGTAGTTGGTGATGATTTATGGTAGCCGAAGTAATTTAGGTGAGTTTGGCATAGTTTGCTATGTTACTAGCATTTTTTTGTAATTTAAAAATGATTGGGTTTAGTTTGTTGTGGTAAGGGTTAGTTGGTGATGATTTAGAGTAGCCGAAGTTATTTAGGTGAGTCTGGCATAGTTTGTTATGATTTGTACACCTTTTTTTTAATTTTAAGATGATATGGTTTGGTTTGTTGTGGTAAGGGATAGTTAGGGGTGATTTACGGTAGCCGAAGTAATTTAGGTGATTCTGGTATAGTTTGTTATGATTTTTAGCATTTTTTTGTAATTTTAAAGTGATTGGTCTTAGTTTGTTGCTGTAGAGTGTAGTTGGGGTGATTTTTGATAGCCGAAGTAATTTAGATGAGTTTGGCATAGTTTGCTATGGTTAGTAGCATTTTTTTGTAATTTAAAAGTGATTGAGTTTAGTTTGTTGTGGTAAGGGTTAGTTGGTGATGATTTATGGTAGCCGAAGTAATTTAGGTTTAGTTTGGCATAGTTTGCTAGGGTTACTAGCATTTTTTTGTAATTTAAAAGTGATTGGATTTAGTTTGTTGTGGTAAGGGTTAGTTGGTAATGATTTAGAGTAGCCGAAGTAATTTAGGGGAGTCTGGCATACTTTGTTATGATTTGTACACTTTTTTTGTAATTTTAAGATGATATGGTTTGGTTTGTTGTGGTAAGGGATAGTTGGGGGTGATTTACGGTAGCAGAAGTAATTTAGGTGATTCTGGTATAGTTTGTTATGATTTTTATCATTTTTTTGTAATTTTAAAGTGATTTTGCTTAGTTTGTTGCAGTAAAGTGTAGTTGGGGGTGATTTTTGATAGCCGAAGTAATTTAGGTGAGTTTGGCATAGTTTGCTATGGTTAGTAGCATTTTTTTGTAATTTAAAAGTGATTGGGTTTAGTTTGTTGTGGTAAGGGTTAGTTGGTGATGATTTATGGTAGCCGAAGTAATTTAGGTGAGTTTGGCATAGTTTGCTATGGTTACTAGCATTTTTTTGTAATTTAAAAGTGATTGGGTTCAGTTTGTTGTGGTAAGGGTTAGTTGGTTATGATTTAGAGTAGCCGAAGTAATTTAGGTGAGTCTGGCATAGTTTGTTATGATTTGTACATCTTTTTTTGTAATTTTTAGATGATATGGTTTGGCTTGTTGTGGTAAGGAATAGTTGGGGGTGATTTACGTTAGCCGAAGTAATTTAGGTGATTCTGGTATAGTTTGTTATGATTTTTAGCATTTTTTTGTAATTTAAAAGTGATTGGGCTTAGTTTGTTGCTGTAAAGTGTAGTTGGTGATGATTTATGGTAGCCGAAGTAATTTAGGTGAGTTTGGCATAGTTTGCTATGTTACTAGCATTTTTTTGTAATTTAAAAGTGATTGGGTTTAGTTTGTTGTGGTAAGGGTTATTTGGTGATGATTTAGAGTAGCCGAAGTTATTTAGGTGAGTCTGGCATAGTTTGTTATGATTTGTACCCCTTTTTTTGTAATTTTAAGATGATATAGTTTGGTTTGTTGTGGTAAGGGATAGTTGGGGGTGATTTACGGTAGCCGAAGTAATTTAGGTGATTCTGGTATAGTTTGTTATGATTTTTGGCATTTTTTTGTAATTTTAAAGTGATTGGGCTTAGTTTGTTGCTGTAAAGTGTAGTTGGGGGTGATTTTTGATATCCGAAATAATTTAGGTGAGTTTGGCTTAGTTTGCTATGATTACTAGCATTTTTTTGTAATTTAAAAGTGATTGGGTTTAGTTTGTTGTGGTAAGGGTCAGTTGGTGATGATTTAGAGTAGCCGAAGTAATTTAGGTGAGTCTGGCATAGTTTGTTATGATTTGTAGACCTTTTTTTATAATTTTAAGATGATATGGTTTGGTTTGTTGCGGTAAGGGATAGTTGGGGGTGATTTACGGTAGCCGATGTAATTTAGGTGATTCTGGTATAGTTTGTTATGATTTTTAGCATTTTTTTGTAATTTTAAAGTGATTGGGCTTAGTTTGTTGCTGTAAAGTGTAGTTGGGGGTGATTTTTGATAGCCGAAGTAATTTAGATGAGTTTGGCATAGTTTGCTATGGTTAGTAGCATTTTTTTGTAATTTAAAAGTGATTGGATTTAGTTTGTTGTGGTAAGGGTTAGTTGGTGATGATTTATGGTAGCCGAAGTAATTTAGGTGAGTTTGGCATAGTTTGCTGTGGTTACTAACATTTTTTTGTAATTTAAAAGTGATTGGGTTTAGTTTGTTGTGGTAAGGGATAGTTGGGGGTGATTTACGGTAGCCGAAGTAATTTAGGTGATTCTGGTATAGCTTGTTATGATTTTTAGCATTTTTTTGTAATTTTAAAGTGATTGGGCTTAGTTTGTTGCTGTAAAGTGTAGTTGGGGGTGATTTTTGATAGCCGAAGTAATTTAGGTGAGTTTGGCATAGTTTGCTATGGTTACTAACTTTTTTTTGTAATTTAAAAGTGATTGGATTTAGTTTGTTGTGGTAAGGTTTAGTTACTGATGATTTAGAGTAACCGAAGTAATTTAGGTGAGTCTGGCATAGTTTGTTATGATTTGTACACCTTTTTTTGTAATTTTAAGATGATATGGTTTGGTTTGTTGTGGTAAAGGATAGTTGGGGGTGATTTACGGTAGCCGAAGAAATTTAGGTGTTTCTGGTATAGTTTGTTATGATTTTTAGCATTTTTTTGTAATTTTAAAGTGATTGGGCTTAGTTTGTTGCTGTAAAGTGTAGTTGGGGGTGATTTTTGATAGCCGAAGTAATTTAGGTGAGTTTGGCATAGTTTGCTATGGTTAGTAGCATTTTTTTGTAATTTAAAAGTGATTCGGTTTAGTTTGTTGTGGTAAGGGTTAGTTGGTTATGATTTATGGTACCCGAAGTAATTTAGGTTTAGTTTGGCATAGTTTGCTATGGTTACTAGCATTTTTTTGTAATTTAAAAGTGATTGGGTTTAGTTTGTTGTGGTAAGGGTTAGTTGGTGATGATTTAGAGTAGCCGAAGTAATTTAGGTGAGTCTGGCATAGTTTGTTATGATTTGTACACCTTTTTGTGTAATTTTAAGATGATGTGGTTTGGCATGTTGTGGTAAGGGATAGTTGATGGTGATTTACGGTTGCCGAAGTAATTTAGGTGATTCTGGTATAGTTTGTTATGATTTTTAGCATTTTTTTGTAAATTTAAAGTGATTGGGCTTAGTTTGTTGCTGTAAAGTGTAGTTGGGCGTGATTTTTGATAGCCGAAGTAATTTAGGTGAGTTTGGCATAGTTTGCTATGGTTAGTTGAATTTTTTTGTAATTTAAAAGTGATTGGGTTTAGTTTGTTGTGGTAAGAGTTAGTTGGTGATGATTTATGGTAGCCGAAGTAATTAAGGTGAGTTTGGCATAGTTTGCTATGGTTACTAGCATTTTTTTGTAATTTAAAAGTGATTGGGTTTAGTTTGTTGTGGTAAGGGTTAGTTGGTGATGATTTAGAGTAGCCGAAGTAATTTAGGTGAGTCTGGCATAGTTTGTTATGATTTGTACACCTTTTTTTATAATTTTAAGATGATATGGTTTGGTTTGTGGTGGTAAGGGATAGTTGGGGGTGATTTACGGTAGCCGATGTAATTTAGGTGATTTTGGTATAGTTTGTTATGATTTTTAGCATTTTTTTGTAATTTTAAAGTGATTGGGCTTAGTTTGTTGCTGTAAAGTGTAGTTGGGGGTGATTTTTGATAGCCGAAGTAATTTAGGTGAGTTTGGCATAGTTTGCTATGGTTAGTAGCATAGTTAGTAATTTAAAAGTGAATGGGTTTAGTTTGTTGTGGTAAGGGTTAGTTGGTGATGATTTGTGGTAGCCGAAGTAATTTAGGTGAGTTTGGCATAGTTTGCTATGGTTACGAGCATTTTTTTGTAATTTAAAAGTGATTGGGTTTAGTTTGTTGTGGTAAGGGTTAGTTGGTGATGATTTATGGTAGCCGAAGTAATTTAGGTTTAGTTTGGCATAGTTTGCTATAGTTACTAGCATTTTTTTGTAATTTAAAAGTGATTGGGTTTACTTTGTTGTGGTAAGGGTTAGTTGGTGATGATTTAGAGTAGCCGAAGTAATTTAGGGGAGTCTGGCATACTTTGTTATGATTTGTACACTTTTTTTGTAATTTTAAGATGATATGGTTTGGTTTGTTGTGGTAAGGGATAGTTGGGGGTGATTTACGGTAGCAGAAGTAATTTAGGTGATTCTGGTATAGTTTGTTATGATTTTTATCATTTTTTTGTAATTTTAAAGTGATTTTGCTTAGTTTGTTGCAGTAAAGTGTAGTTGGGGGTGATTTTTGATAGCCGAAGTAATTTAGGTGAGTTTGGCATAGTTTGCTATGGTTAGTAGCATTTTTTTGTAATTTAAAAGTGATTGGGTTTAGTTTGTTGTGGTAAGGGTTAGTTGGTGATGATTTATGGTAGCCGAAGTAATTTAGGTGAGTTTGGCATAGTTTGCTATGGTTACTAGCATTTTTTTGTAATTTAAAAGTGATTGGGTTCAGTTTGTTGTGGTAAGGGTTAGTTGGTTATGATTTAGAGTAGCCGAAGTAATTTAGGTGAGTCTGGCATAGTTTGTTATGATTTGTACATCTTTTTTTGTAATTTTTAGATGATATGGTTTGGCTTGTTGTGGTAAGGAATAGTTGGGGGTGATTTACGTTAGCCGAAGTAATTTAGGTGATTCTGGTATAGTTTGTTATGATTTTTAGCATTTTTTTGTAATTTAAAAGTGATTGGGCTTAGTTTGTTGCTGTAAAGTGTAGTTGGTGATGATTTATGGTAGCCGAAGTAATTTAGGTGAGTTTGGCATAGTTTGCTATGTTACTAGCATTTTTTTGTAATTTAAAAGTGATTGGGTTTAGTTTGTTGTGGTAAGGGTTATTTGGTGATGATTTAGAGTAGCCGAAGTTATTTAGGTGAGTCTGGCATAGTTTGTTATGATTTGTACCCCTTTTTTTGTAATTTTAAGATGATATAGTTTGGTTTGTTGTGGTAAGGGATAGTTGGGGGTGATTTACGGTAGCCGAAGTAATTTAGGTGATTCTGGTATAGTTTGTTATGATTTTTGGCATTTTTTTGTAATTTTAAAGTGATTGGGCTTAGTTTGTTGCTGTAAAGTGTAGTTGGGGGTGATTTTTGATATCCGAAATAATTTAGGTGAGTTTGGCTTAGTTTGCTATGATTACTAGCATTTTTTTGTAATTTAAAAGTGATTGGGTTTAGTTTGTTGTGGTAAGGGTCAGTTGGTGATGATTTAGAGTAGCCGAAGTAATTTAGGTGAGTCTGGCATAGTTTGTTATGATTTGTAGACCTTTTTTTATAATTTTAAGATGATATGGTTTGGTTTGTTGCGGTAAGGGATAGTTGGGGGTGATTTACGGTAGCCGATGTAATTTAGGTGATTCTGGTATAGTTTGTTATGATTTTTAGCATTTTTTTGTAATTTTAAAGTGATTGGGCTTAGTTTGTTGCTGTAAAGTGTAGTTGGGGGTGATTTTTGATAGCCGAAGTAATTTAGATGAGTTTGGCATAGTTTGCTATGGTTAGTAGCATTTTTTTGTAATTTAAAAGTGATTGGATTTAGTTTGTTGTGGTAAGGGTTAGTTGGTGATGATTTATGGTAGCCGAAGTAATTTAGGTGAGTTTGGCATAGTTTGCTGTGGTTACTAACATTTTTTTGTAATTTAAAAGTGATTGGGTTTAGTTTGTTGTGGTAAGGGATAGTTGGGGGTGATTTACGGTAGCCGAAGTAATTTAGGTGATTCTGGTATAGCTTGTTATGATTTTTAGCATTTTTTTGTAATTTTAAAGTGATTGGGCTTAGTTTGTTGCTGTAAAGTGTAGTTGGGGGTGATTTTTGATAGCCGAAGTAATTTAGGTGAGTTTGGCATAGTTTGCTATGGTTACTAACTTTTTTTTGTAATTTAAAAGTGATTGGATTTAGTTTGTTGTGGTAAGGTTTAGTTACTGATGATTTAGAGTAACCGAAGTAATTTAGGTGAGTCTGGCATAGTTTGTTATGATTTGTACACCTTTTTTTGTAATTTTAAGATGATATGGTTTGGTTTGTTGTGGTAAAGGATAGTTGGGGGTGATTTACGGTAGCCGAAGAAATTTAGGTGTTTCTGGTATAGTTTGTTATGATTTTTAGCATTTTTTTGTAATTTTAAAGTGATTGGGCTTAGTTTGTTGCTGTAAAGTGTAGTTGGGGGTGATTTTTGATAGCCGAAGTAATTTAGGTGAGTTTGGCATAGTTTGCTATGGTTAGTAGCATTTTTTTGTAATTTAAAAGTGATTCGGTTTAGTTTGTTGTGGTAAGGGTTAGTTGGTTATGATTTATGGTACCCGAAGTAATTTAGGTTTAGTTTGGCATAGTTTGCTATGGTTACTAGCATTTTTTTGTAATTTAAAAGTGATTGGGTTTAGTTTGTTGTGGTAAGGGTTAGTTGGTGATGATTTAGAGTAGCCGAAGTAATTTAGGTGAGTCTGGCATAGTTTGTTATGATTTGTACACCTTTTTGTGTAATTTTAAGATGATGTGGTTTGGTATGTTGTGGTAAGGGATAGTTGATGGTGATTTACGGTTGCCGAAGTAATTTAGGTGATTCTGGTATAGTTTGTTATGATTTTTAGCATTTTTTTGTAAATTTAAAGTGATTGGGCTTAGTTTGTTGCTGTAAAGTGTAGTTGGGCGTGATTTTTGATAGCCGAAGTAATTTAGGTGAGTTTGGCATAGTTTGCTATGGTTAGTTGAATTTTTTTGTAATTTAAAAGTGATTGGGTTTAGTTTGTTGTGGTAAGAGTTAGTTGGTGATGATTTATGGTAGCCGAAGTAATTAAGGTGAGTTTGGCATAGTTTGCTATGGTTACTAGCATTTTTTTGTAATTTAAAAGTGATTGGGTTTAGTTTGTTGTGGTAAGGGTTAGTTGGTGATGATTTAGAGTAGCCGAAGTAATTTAGGTGAGTCTGGCATAGTTTGTTATGATTTGTACACCTTTTTTTATAATTTTAAGATGATATGGTTTGGTTTGTGGTGGTAAGGGATAGTTGGGGGTGATTTACGGTAGCCGATGTAATTTAGGTGATTTTGGTATAGTTTGTTATGATTTTTAGCATTTTTTTGTAATTTTAAAGTGATTGGGCTTAGTTTGTTGCTGTAAAGTGTAGTTGGGGGTGATTTTTGATAGCCGAAGTAATTTAGGTGAGTTTGGCATAGTTTGCTATGGTTAGTAGCATAGTTAGTAATTTAAAAGTGAATGGGTTTAGTTTGTTGTGGTAAGGGTTAGTTGGTGATGATTTGTGGTAGCCGAAGTAATTTAGGTGAGTTTGGCATAGTTTGCTATGGTTACGAGCATTTTTTTGTAATTTAAAAGTGATTGGGTTTAGTTTGTTGTGGTAAGGGTTAGTTGGTGATGATTTATGGTAGCCGAAGTAATTTAGGTTTAGTTTGGCATAGTTTGCTATAGTTACTAGCATTTTTTTGTAATTTAAAAGTGATTGGGTTTACTTTGTTGTGGTAAGGGTTAGTTGGTGATGATTTAGAGTAGCCGAAGTAATTTAGGTGAGTCTGGCATAGTTTGTTATGATTTGTAAACTTTTTTTTTAATTTTAAGATGATATGGTTTGGTTTGTTGTGGTAAGGGATATTTGGGGGTGATTTACGGTAGCCGAAGTAATTTAGGTGATTCTGGTATAGTTTGTTATGATTTTTAGCATTTTTTTGTAATTTTTAAGTGATTTTGCTTAGTTTGTTGCAGTAAAGTGTAGTTGGGGGTGATTTATGATAGCCGAAGTAATTTAGGTGAGTTTGGCATAGTTTGCTATGGTTAGTATCATTTTTTTGTAATTTAAAAGTGATTGGGTTTAGTTTGTTGTGGTAAGGGTTAGTTGGTGATGATTTATGGTAGCCGAAGTAATTTAGGTGAGTTTGGCATAGTTTGCTATGGTTACTAGCATTTTTTTGTAATTTAAAAGTGATTGGGTTTAGTTTGTTGTGGTAAGGGTTAGTTGGTGATGATTTAGAGTAGCCGAAGTAATTTAGGTGAGTCTGGCATAGTTTGTTATGATTTGTACATCTTTTTTTTAATTTTAAGATGATATGGTTTGGTTTGTTGTGTAATTTACGTGATTCTGGTATAGTTTGTTATGATTTTTAGCATTTTTTTGTAATTTTAAAGTGATTGGGCTTAGTTTGTTGCTGTAGAGTGTAGTTGGGGAAGATTTTTGATAGCCGAAGTAATTTAGGTGAGTTTGGCATAGTTTGCTATGGTTAGTAGCATTTTTTTGTAATTTAAAAGTGATTGGGTTTAGTTTGTTGTGGTAAGGGTTAGTTGGTGATGATTTATGGTAGCCGAAGTAATTTAGGTGAGTTTGGCATAGTTTGCTATGGTTACTAGCATTTTTTTGTAATTTAAAAGTGATTGGGTTTAGTTTGTTGTGGTAAGGGTTAGTTGGTTATGATTTAGAGTAGCCGAAGTAATTTAGGTGAGTCTGGCATAGTTTGTTATGATTTGTACATCTTTTTTTGTAATTTTAAGATGATATGGTTTGGCTTGTTGTGGTAAGGAATAGTTGGGGGTGATTTACGTTAGCCGAAGTAATTTAGGTGATTCTGGTATAGTTTGTTATGATTTTTAGCATTTTTTTGTAATTTAAAAGTGATTGGGCTTTGTTTGTTGCTGTAAAGTGTAGTTGGTGATGATTTATGGTAGCCGAAGTAATTTAGGTGAGTTTGGCATAGTTTGCTATGTTACTAGCATTTTTTTGTAATTTAAAAATGATTGGGTTTAGTTTGTTGTGGTAAGGGTTAGTTGGTGATGATTTAGAGTAGCCGAAGTTATTTAGGTGAGTCTGGCATAGTTTGTTATGATTTGTACACCTTTTTTTTAATTTTAAGATGATATGGTTTGGTTTGTTGTGGTAAGGGATAGTTAGGGGTGATTTACGGTAGCCGAAGTAATTTAGGTGATTCTGGTATAGTTTGTTATGATTTTTAGCATTTTTTTGTAATTTTAAAGTGATTGGTCTTAGTTTGTTGCTGTAGAGTGTAGTTGGGGTGATTTTTGATAGCCGAAGTAATTTAGATGAGTTTGGCATAGTTTGCTATGGTTAGTAGCATTTTTTTGTAATTTAAAAGTGATTGAGTTTAGTTTGTTGTGGTAAGGGTTAGTTGGTGATGATTTATGGTAGCCGAAGTAATTTAGGTTTAGTTTGGCATAGTTTGCTAGGGTTACTAGCATTTTTTTGTAATTTAAAAGTGATTGGGTTTAGTTTGTTGTGGTAAGGGTTAGTTGGTGATGATTTAGAGTAGCCGAAGTAATTTAGGGGAGTCTGGCATACTTTGTTATGATTTGTACACTTTTTTTGTAATTTTAAGATGATATGGTTTGGTTTGTTGTGGTAAGGGATAGTTGGGGGTGATTTACGGTAGCAGAAGTAATTTAGGTGATTCTGGTATAGTTTGTTATGATTTTTATCATTTTTTTGTAATTTTAAAGTGATTTTGCTTAGTTTGTTGCAGTAAAGTGTAGTTGGGGGTGATTTTTGATAGCCGAAGTAATTTAGGTGAGTTTGGCATAGTTTGCTATGGTTAGTAGCATTTTTTTGTAATTTAAAAGTGATTGGGTTTAGTTTGTTGTAGTAAGGGTTAGTTGGTGATGATTTATGGTAGCCGAAGTAATTTAGGTGAGTTTGGCATAGTTTGCTATGGTTACTAGCATTTTTTTGTAATTTAAAATTGATTGGGTTTAGTTTGTTGTGGTAAGGGTTAGTTGGTGATGATTTAGAGTAGCCGAAGTAATTTAGGTGAGTCTGGCATAGTTTGTTATGATTTGTACACCTTTTTTTTAATTTTAAGATGATATGGTTTATTTGTTGTGGTAAGGGATAGTTAGGGGTGATTTACGGTAGCCGAAGTAATTTAGGTGATTCTGGTATAGTTTGTTATGATTTTTAGCATTTTTTTGTAATTTTAAAGTGATTGGGCTTAGTTTGTTGCTGTAGAGTGTAGTTGGGGATGATTTTTGATAGCCGAAGTAATTTAGGTGAGTTTGGCATAGTTTGCTATGGTTAGTAGCATTTTTTTGTAATTTAAAAGTGATTGGGTTTAGTTTGTTGTGGTAAGGGTTAGTTGGTGATGATTTATGGTAGCCGAAGTAATTTAGGTGAGTTTGGCATAGTTTGCTATGGTTACTAGCATTTTTTTGTAATTTAAAAGTGATTGGGTTCAGTTTGTTGTGGTAAGGGTTAGTTGGTTATGATTTAGAGTAGCCGAAGTAATTTAGGTGAGTCTGGCATAGTTTGTTATGATTTGTACATCTTTTTTTGTAATTTTAAGATGATATGGTTTGGCTTGTTGTGGTAAGGAATAGTTGGGGGTGATTTACGTTAGCCGAAGTAATTTAGGTGATTCTGGTATAGTTTGTTATGATTTTTAGCATTTTTTTGTAATTTAAAAGTGATTGGGCTTAGTTTGTTGCTGTAAAGTGTAGTTGGTGATGATTTATGGTAGCCGAAGTAATTTAGGTGAGTTTGGCATAGTTTGCTATGTTACTAGCATTTTTTTGTAATTTAAAAGTGATTGGGTTTAGTTTGTTGTGGTAAGGGTTATTTGGTGATGATTTAGAGTAGCCGAAGTTATTTAGGTGAGTCTGGCATAGTTTGTTATGATTTGTACCCCTTTTTTTGTAATTTTAAGATGATATAGTTTGATTTGTTGTGGTAAGGGATAGTTGGGGGTGATTTACGGTAGCCGAAGTAATTTAGGTGATTCTGGTATAGTTTGTTATGATTTTTAGCATTTTTTTGTAATTTTAAAGTGATTGGGCTTAGTTTGTTGCTGTAAAGTGTAGTTGGGGGTGATTTTTGATAGCCGAAATAATTTAGGTGAGTTTGGCTTAGTTTGCTATGATTACTAGCATTTTTTTGTAATTTAAAAGTGATTGGGTTTAGTTTGTTGTGGTAAGGGTCAGTTGGTGATGATTTAGAGTAGCCGAAGTAATTTAGGTGAGTCTGGCATAGTTTGTTATGATTTGTAGACCTTTTTTTATAATTTTAAGATGATATGGTTTGGTTTGTTGCGGTAAGGTTTAGTTGGGGGTGATTTACGGTAGCCGATGTAATTTAGGTGATTCTGGTATAGTTTGTTATGATTTTTAGCATTTTTTTGTAATTTTAAAGTGATTGGGCTTAGTTTGTTGCTGTAAAGTGTAGTTGGGGGTGATTTTTGATAGCCGAAGTAATTTAGATGAGTTTGGCATAGTTTGCTATGGTTAGTAGCATTTTTTTGTAATTTAAAAGTGATTGGATTTAGTTTGTTGTGGTAAGGGTTAGTTGGTGATGATTTATGGTAGCCGAAGTAATTTAGGTGAGTTTGGCATAGTTTGCTGTGGTTACTAACATTTTTTTGTAATTTAAAAGTGATTGGGTTTAGTTTGTTGTGGTAAGGATTAGTTACTGATGATTTAGAGTAACCGAAGTAATTTAGGTGAGTCTGGCATAGTTTGTTATGATTTGTACACCTTTTTTTGTAATTTTAAGATGATATGGTTTGGTTTGTTGTGGTAAGGGATAGTTGGGGGTGATTTACGGTAGCCGAAGTAATTTAGGTGATTCTGGTATAGTTTGTTATGATTTTTAGCATTTTTTTGTAATTTTAAAGTGATTCGGCTTAGTTTGTTGCTGTAAAGTGTAGTTGGGGGTGATTTTTGATAGCCGAAGTAATTTAGGTGAGTTTGGCATAGTTTGCTATGGTTAGTAGCATTTTTTTGTAATTTAAAAGTGATTGGGTTTAGTTTGTTGTGGTAAGGGTTAGTTGGTGATGATTTATGGTAGCCGAAGTAATTTAGGTGAGTTTGGCATAGTTTGCTATGGTTACTTGCATTTTTTTGTAATTTAAAAGTGATTGGGTTTAGTTTGTTGTGGTAAGGGTTAGTTGGTGATGATTTAGAGTAGCCGAAGTAATTTAGGTGAGTTTGGCATAGTTTGTTATGATTTGTACACCTTTTTTTGTAATTTTAAGATGATATGGTTTGGTTTGTTGTGGTAAGGGATAGTTGGGGGTGATTTACGGTAGCCGAAGTAATTTAGGTGATTCTGGTATAGCTTGTTATGATTTTTAGCATTTTTTTGTAATTTTAAAGTGATTGGGCTTAGTTTGTTGCTGTAAAGTGTAGTTGGGGGTGATTTTTGATAGCCGAAGTAATTTAGGTGAGTTTGGCATAGTTTGCTATGGTTACTAACTTTTTTTTGTAATTTAAAAGTGATTGGGTTTAGTTTGTTGTGGTAAGGTTTAGTTACTGATGATTTAGAGTAACCGAAGTAATTTAGGTGAGTCTGGCATAGTTTGTTATGATTTGTACACCTTTTTTTGTAATTTTAAGATGATATGGTTTGGTTTGTTGTGGTAAGGGATATTTGGGGGTGATTTACGGTAGCCGAAGTAATTTAGGTGATTCTGGTATAGTTTGTTATGATTTTTAGCATTTTTTTGTAATTTTAAAGTGATTCGGCTTAGTTTGTTGCTGTAAAGTGTAGTTGGGGGTGATTTTTGATAGCCGAAGTAATTTAGGTGAGTTTGGCATAGTTTGCTATGGTTAGTAGCATTTTTTTGTAATTTAAAAGTGATTGGGTTTAGTTTGTTGTGGTAAGGGCTAGTTGGTGATGATTTATGGTAGCCGAAGTAATTTAGGTGAGTTTGGCATAGTTTGCTATGGTTACTTGCATTTTTTTGTAATTTAAAAGTGATTGGGTTTAGTTTGTTGTGGTAAGGGTTAGTTGGTGATGATTTAGAGTAGCCGAAGTAATTTAGGTGAGTTTGGCATAGGTTGTTATGATTTGTACACCTTTTTTTGTAATTTTAAGATGATATGGTTTGGTTTGTTGTGATAAGGGATAGTTGGGGGTGATTTACGGTTGCCGAAGTAATTTAGGCAATTCTGGTATAGTTTGTTATGATTTTTAGCATTTTTTTGTAATTTTAAAGTGATTGGGCTTAGTTTGTTGCTGTAAAGTGTAGTTGGGGGTGATTTTTGATAGCCGAAGTAATTTAGGTGAGTTTGGCATAGTTTGCTATGGTTAGTAGCATTTTTTTGTAATTTAAAAGTCATTGGGTTTAGTTTGTTGTGGGAAGGGTTAGTTGGTGATGATTTAGAGTAGCCGAAGTAATTTAAGTGAGTTTGGCATAGTTTGTTATGATTTGTACACCTTTTTTGTAATTTTAAGATAATATGGTTTGGTTTTTTGTGGTAAGGGATAGTTGGGGGTGATTTACGGTAGCCGAAGTAATTTAGGTGATTCTGGTATAGTTTGTTATGATTTTTAGCATTTTTTTGTAATTTTAAAGTGATTGGGCTTAGTTTGTTGCTGTAAAGTGTAGTTGGGGGTGATTTTTGATAGCCGAAGTAATTTAGATGAGTTTGGCATAGTTTGCTATAGTTAGTAGCATTTTTTTGTAATTTTAAAGTAATTGGGCTTAGTTTGTTGCTGTAAAGTGTAGTTGGGGGTGATTTTTGATAGCCGAAGTAATTTAGGTAAGTTTGGCATAGTTTGCTATGGTTAGTAGCATTTTTTTGAAATTTAAAAGTGATTGGGTTTAGTTTGTTGTGGTAAGGGTTAGTTGGTGATGATTTATGGTAGCCGAAGTAATTTAGGTGAGTCTGGCATAGTTTGCTATGGTTAGTAGCATTTTTTTGTAATTTAAAAATGATTGGGTTTAGTTTGTTGTGGTAAGGGATAATTGGTGATGATTTAGAGTAGCCGAAGTAATTTAGGTGAGTCTGGCATAGTTTGTTATGATTTGTACATCTTTTTTTGTAATTTTAAGATGATATGGTTTGGTTTGTTGTGGTAAGGGATAGTTGGGGGTGATTTACGGTAGCCGAAGTAATTTAGGTGATTCTGGTATAGTTTGTTATGATTTTTAGCATTTTTTTGTAATTTTAAAGTGATTGGGCTTAGTTTGTTTATGTAAAGTGTAGTTGGGGGTGATTTTGGATAGCCGAAGTAATTTATATGAGTTTGGCATAGTTTGCCATGGTTAGTAGCATTTTTTTGTAATTTAAAAGTGATTGGGTTTTGTTTGTTGTGGTAAGTGTTAGTTGGTGATGATTTATGGTATCCGAAGTAATTTAGGTGAGTTTGGCATAGTTTGCTATGGTCAGTAGCATTTTTTTGTGATTTAAAAGTGATTGGGTTTAGTTTGTTGTGGTAAGGGTTAGTTGGTGATGATTTAGAGTAGCCGAAGTAATTTACGTGAGTCTGGCATAATTTGTTATGATTTGTACACCTTTTTTTGTAATTTTAAGATGATATGGTTTGGTTTGTTGTGGTAAGGGATAGTTGGGGGCGATTTACGGTAACCGAAGTAATTTAGGTGATTCTGGTATAGTTTGTATATGATTTTTAGCATTTTTTTGTAATTTTAAAGTGATTGGGCTTAGTTTGTTGCTGTAAAGTGCAGTTGGGGGTGATTTTTGATAGCCAAAGTAATTTAGGTAAGTTTGGCATAGTTTGCTATGGTTAGTAGCATTTTTTTGTAATTTAAAAGTGATTGAAATTTGTTTGTTGTGGTAAGGGTTAGTTGGTGATGATTTATGGTAGCCGAAGTAATTTAGGTGACTTTGGCATAGTTAGCTATGGTTAGTAGCATTTTTTTGTAATTTAAAAGTGATTGGGTTTAGTTTGTTGTGGTAAGGGTTAGTTGGTGATGATTTAGAGTAGCCGAAGTAATTTAGGTGAGTCTGGCATAGTTTGTTATGATTTGTACACCTTTTTTTGTAATTTTAAGATGATATGGTTTGGTTTGTTGTGGTAAGGGATAGTTGGGGGTGATTTACGGTAGCCGAAGTAATCTAGGTGATTCTGGTATAGTTTGTTATGATTTTTAGCATTTTTTTGTAATTTTAAAGTGATTGGGCTAAGTTTGTTGCTGTAAAGTGTAGTTGGGGGTGATTTTTGATAGCCGAAGTAATTTAGGTGAGTTTGGCATAGTTTGCTATGGTTAGTAGCATTTTTTTGTAATTTAAAAGTGATTGGGTTTAGTTTGTTGTGGTAAGGGTTAGTTGGTGATGATTTATGGTAGCCGAAGTAATTTAGGTGAGTTTGGCATAGTTTGCTATGGTTAGCAGCATTTTTTTGTAATTTAAAAGTGATTGGGTTTAGTTTGTTGTGGTAAGGGTTAGTTGGTGATGATTTAGAGTAGCCGAAGTAATTTAGGTGAGTCTGGCATAGTTTGTTATGATTTGTACACCTTTTTTTGTAATTTTAAGATGATATGGTTTGGTTTGTTGTGGTAAGGGATAGTTGGGGGTGATTTATGGTAGCCGAAGTAATTTAGGTGATTCTGGTATAGTTTGTTATAATTTTAACATTTTTTTGTAATTTTAAATTGATTGGGCTTAGTTTATTTATGTAAAGTGTAGTTGGGGGTGATTTTGGATAGCCGAAGTAATTTATATGAGTTTGGCATAGTTTGCTATGGTTAGTAGCATTTTTTTGTAATTTAAATGTGATTGGGTTTTGTTTGTTGTGGTAAGTGTTAGTTGGTGATGATTTATGGTAGCCGAAGTAATTTAGGTGAGTTTGGCATAGTTTGCTATGGTCAGTAGCATTTTTTTGTGATTTAAAAGTGATTGGGTTTAGTTTGTTGCTGTAAAGTGCAGTTGGGGGTGATTTTTGATAGCCAAAGTAATTTAGGTAAGTTTGGCATAGTTTGCTATGGTTAGTAGCATTTTTTTGTAATTTAAAAGTGATTGAAATTTGTTTGTTGTGGTAAGGGTTAGTTGGTGATGATTTATGGTAGCCGAAGTAATTTAGGTGACTTTGGCATAGTTAGCTATGGTTAGTAGCATTTTTTTGTAATTTAAAAGTGATTGGGTTTAGTTTGTTGTGGTAAGGGTTAGTTGGTGATGATTTAGAGTAGCCGAAGTAATTTAGGTGAGTCTGGCATAGTTTGTTATGATTTGTACACCTTTTTTTGTAATTTTAAGATGATATGGTTTGGTTTGTTGTGGTAAGGGATAGTTGGGGGTGATTTACGGTAGCCGAAGTAATCTAGGTGATTCTGGTATAGTTTGTTATGATTTTTAGCATTTTTTTGTAATTTTAAAGTGATTGGGCTAAGTTTGTTGCTGTAAAGTGTAGTTGGGGGTGATTTTTGATAGCCGAAGTAATTTAGGTGAGTTTGGCATAGTTTGCTATGGTTAGTAGCATTTTTTTGTAATTTAAAAGTGATTGGGTTTAGTTTGTTGTGGTAAGGGTTAGTTGGTGATGATTTATGGTAGCCGAAGTAATTTAGGTGAGTTTGGCATAGTTTGCTATGGTTAGCAGCATTTTTTTGTAATTTAAAAGTGATTGGGTTTAGTTTGTTGTGGTAAGGGTTAGTTGGTGATGATTTAGAGTAGCCGAAGTAATTTAGGTGAGTCTGGCATAGTTTGTTATGATTTGTACACCTTTTTTTGTAATTTTAAGATGATATGGTTTGGTTTGTTGTGGTAAGGGATAGTTGGGGGTGATTTATGGTAGCCGAAGTAATTTAGGTGATTCTGGTATAGTTTGTTATAATTTTAACATTTTTTTGTAATTTTAAATTGATTGGGCTTAGTTTATTTATGTAAAGTGTAGTTGGGGGTGATTTTGGATAGCCGAAGTAATTTATATGAGTTTGGCATAGTTTGCTATGGTTAGTAGCATTTTTTTGTAATTTAAATGTGATTGGGTTTTGTTTGTTGTGGTAAGTGTTAGTTGGTGATGATTTATGGTAGCCGAAGTAATTTAGGTGAGTTTGGCATAGTTTGCTATGGTCAGTAGCATTTTTTTGTGATTTAAAAGTGATTGGGTTTAGTTTGTTGTGGTAAGGGTTAGTTGGTGATGATTTAGAGTAGCCGAAGTAATTTAGGTGAGTCTGGCATAATTTGTTATGATTTGTACACCTTTTTTTGTAATTTTAAGATGATATGGTTTGGTTTGTTGTGGTAAGGGATATTTGGGGGCGATTTACGGTAGCCGAAGTAATTTAGGTGATTCTGGTATAGTTTGTTATAATTTTTAGCATTTTTTTGTAATTTTAAAGTGATTGGGCTTAGTTTGTTGCTGTAAAGTGTAGTTGGGGCTGATTTTTGATAGCCGAAGTAATTTAGGTGAGTTTGGCATAGTTTGCTATGATTAGTAGCATTTTTTTGTAGTTTTAAAGTGATTGGGCTTAGTTTGTTGTGGTAAGGGTAAGTTGGTGATGATTTATGGTAGCCGAAGTAATTTAGGTGAGTTTGGCATAGATTGCTATGGTTAGTGTCATTTTTTTGTAATTTAAATGTGATTGGGTTTAGTTTGTTGTGGTAAGGGTTAGTTGGTGATGATTTAGAGTAGCCGAAGTAATTTAGGTGAGTCTGGCATAGTTTGTAATGATTTGTACACCTTTTTTTGTAATTTTAAGATGATATGGTTTGGTTTGTTGTGGTAAGGGATAGTTGGGGGTAATTTACGGTAGCCGAAGTAATTTAGGTAATTCTGGTATAGTTTGTTATGATTTTTAGCATTTTTTTGTAATTTTAAAGTGATTGGGCTTAGTTTGTTTATGTAAAGTGTAGTTGGGGGTGATTTTGGATAGCCGAAGTAATTTATATGGGTTTGGCATAGTTTGCCATGGTTAGTAGCATTTTTTTGTAATTTAAAAGTGATTGGGTTTCGTATGTTGTGGTAAGTGTTAGTTGGTGATGATTTATGGTAGCCAAAGTAATTTAAGTGAGTTTGGCATAGTTTGCTATGGTCAGTAGCATTTTTTTGTGATTTAAAAGTGATTGGGCTTAGTTTGTTGTGGTAAGGGTAAGTTGGTGATGATTTATGGTAGCCGAATTAATTTAGGTGAGTTTGGCATAGTTTGCAATGGTTAGTATCATTTTTTTGTAATTTAAATGTGATTGGGCTTAGTTTGTTGTGGTAAGGGTTAGATGGTGATGATTTAGAGTAGCCGAAGTAATTTAGGTGAGTCTGGCATAGTTTGTTATAATATGTACACCTTTTTTTGTAACTTTAAGATGATATGGTTTGGTTTGTTGTGGTAAGGGATAGTTGGGGGTGATTTACGGTAGCCGAAGTAATTTAGGTGAGTCTGGCATAGTTTGTTATAATTTGTTCACCTTTTTTTGTAATTTTAAGATGATACGGTTAGGTTTGTTGTGGTAAGAGATAGTTGGGGGTGATTTACGGTAGCCGAAGTAATTTAGGTGATTCTGGTATAGTTTGTTATGATTTTTAGCATTTTTTTGTAATTTTAAAGTGATTGGGCTTAGTTTGTTGCTGTAAAGTGTAGTTGGGGGTGATTTTTGATAGCCTAAGTTTGTTATGATTTGTACACCTTTTTTTGTAATTTTAAGATGATATGGTTTAGTTTGTTGTGGTAAGGGATAGTTGGGGGTGATTTACGGTAGCCGAAGTAATTTAGGTGATTCTGGTATAGTTTGTTATGATTTTTAGCATTTTTTTGTAATTTTAAAGTGATTTGGCTTAGTTTGTTGCTGTAAAGTGTAGTTGGGGGTGATTTTTGATAGCCGAAGTAATTTAGGTGAATTTGGCATAGTTTGCTATGGTTAGTAGCATTTTTTTGTAATTTAAAAGTGATTGGGTTTAGTTTGTTGTGGTAAGGGTTAGTTGGTGATGATTTAGAATAGCCGAAGTAATTTAGGTGAGTCTGGCATAGTTTGTTATGATTTGTACACCTTTTTTTGTAATTTTAAGATGATATGGTTTGGTTTGTTGTGGTAAGGGATAGTTGGGGGTGATTTACGGTAGCCGAAGTAATTTAGGTGATTCTGGTATAGTTTGTTATGATTTTTAGCATTTTTTTGTAATTTTAAAGTCATTGGGCTTAGTTTGTTGCTGTAAAGTGTAGTTGGGGGTGATTTTTGATCGCCGAAGTAATTTAGGTGAGTTTGGCATAGTTTGCTATGATTAGTAGCATTTTTTTGTGATTTAAAAGTGATTGGGTATAGTTTGTTGTGGTAAGGGTTAGTTGGTGATGATTTAGAGTAGCCGAAGTAATTTAGGTGAGTCTGGCATAGTTTGTTATGATTTGTACACCTTTTTTTGTAATTTTAAGATGATATGGTTTGGTTTGTTGTGGTAAGAGATAGTTGGGGGTGATTTACGGTAGCCGAAGTAATTTAGGTGATTCTGGTATAGTTTGTTATAATTTTTAGCATTTTTTTGTAATTTTAAAGTGATTGGGCTAGTTTGTTGCTGTAAAGTGTAGTTGGGGGTAATTTTTGATAGCGGAAGTAATTTAGGTGAGTTTGGCATAGTTTGCTATAGTTAGTAGCATTTTTTTGTAATTTAAAAGTGATTGGGTTTAGTTTGTTGTGGTAAGGGTTAGTCGGTTATGATTTAGAGTAGCCGAAGTAATTTAGGTGAGTCTGGCATAGTTTGTTATGATTGGTACAACTTTTTTTGTAATTTTAAGATGATATGGTTTGGTTTGTTGTGGTAAGGGATAGTTGGGGGTGATTTACGGTAGCCGAAGTAATTTAGGTGATTCTTGTATAGTTTGTTATGATTTTTAGCATTTTTTTGTAATTTTAAAGTGATTGGGCTTAGTTTGTTGCTGTAAAGTGTAGTTGGGGGTGATTTTTGATAGCCGAAGTAATTTGGGTGAGTTTGGCATAGTTTGCTATGGTTAGTAGCATTTTTTTGTAATTTAAAAGTGATTGGGTTTAGTTTGTTGTGGTAAGGGTTAGTTGGTGATGATTTATAGTAGCCGAAGTAATTTAGGTGAGTCTGGCATAGTTTTTTATGATTTGTACACCTTTTTTTGTAATTTTAAGATGATATGGTTTAGTTTGTTGTGGTAAGAGATAGTTGGGGGTGATTTACGGTAGCCGAAGTAATTTAGGTGATTCTGGTATAGTTTGTTATAATTTTTAGCATTTTTTTGTAATTTTAAAGTGATTGGGCTAGTTTGTTGCTGTAAAGTGTAGTTGGGGGTAATTTTTGATAGCCGAAGTAATTTAGGTGAATTTGGCATAGTTTGCTATGGTTAGTAGCATTTTTTTTGTAACTTAAAAGTGATTGGGTTTAGTTTGTTGTGGTAAGGGTTAGTTGGTGATGATTTAGAGTAGCCGAAGTAATTTAGGTGAGTCTGGCATAGTTTGTTATGATTTGTACACCTTTTTTTGTAATTTTAAGATGATATGGTTTGGTTTGTTGTGGTAAGAGATAGTTGGGGGTGATTTACGGTAGCCGAAGTAATTTAGGTGATTCTGGTATAGTTTGTTATAATTTTTAGAATTTTTTTGTAATTTTAAAGTGATTGGGCTAGTTTGTTGCTGTAAAGTGTAGTTGGGGGTAATTTTTGATAGCGGAAGTAATTTAGGTGAGTTTGGCATAGTTTGCTATGGTTAGTAGCATTTTTTTGTAATTTAAAAGTGATTGGGTTTAGCTTGTTGTGGTAAGGGTTAGTCGGTTATGATTTAGAGTAGCCGAAGTAATTTAGGTGAGTCTGGCAAAGTTTGTTATGATTGGTACAACTTTTTTTGTAATTTTAAGATGATATGGTTTGGTTTGTTGTGGTAAGGGATAGTTGGGGGTGATTTACGGTAGCCGAAGTAATTTAGGTGATTCTTGTATAGTTTGTTATGATTTTTAGCATTTTTTTGTAATTTTAAAGTGATTGGGCTTAGTTTGTTGCTGTAAAGTGTAGTTGGGGGTGATTTTTGATAGCCGAAGTAATTTAGGTGAGTTTGGCCTAGTTTGCTATGGTTAGTAGCATTTTTTTGTAATTTAAAAGTGATTGGGTTTAGTTTGTTGTGGTAAGGGTTAGTTGGTGATGATTTATAGTAGCCGAAGTAATTTAGGTGAGTCTGCCATAGTTTTTTATGATTTGTACACCTTTTTTTGTAATTTTAAGATGATATGGTTTAGTTTGTTGTGGTAAGAGATAGTTGGGGGTGATTTACGGTAGCCGAAGTAATTTAGGTGATTCTGGTATAGTTTGTTATGATTTTTAGCATTTTTTTGTAATTTTAAAGTGATTGGGCTAGTTTGTTGCTGTAAAGTGTAGTTGGGGGTAATTTTTGATAGCCGAAGTAATTTAGGTGAATTTGGCATAGTTTGCTATGGTTAGTAGCATTTTTTTGTAATTTAAAAGTGATTGGGTTTAGTTTGTTGTGGTAAGGGTTAGTTGGTGATGATTTAGAGTAGCCGAAGTAATTTAGGTGAGTCTGGCATAGTTTGTTATGATTTGTACACCTTTTTTTGTAATTTTAAGATGATATGGTTTGGTTTGTTGTGGTAAGGGATAGTTGGGTGTGATTTACGGTAGCCGAAGTAATTTAGGTGATTCTGGTATAGTTTGTTATGATTTTTAGCATTTTTTTGTAATTTTAAAGTCATTGGGCTTAGTTTGTTGCTGTAAATTGTAGTTGGGGGTGATTTTTGATAGCCGAAGTAATTTAGGTGAGTTTGGCATAGTTTGCTATGATTAGTAGCATTTTTTTGTAATTTAAAAGTGATTGGGTTTAGTTTGTTGTGGTAAGGGTTAGTTGGTGATGATTTAGAGTAGCCGAAGTAATTTAGGTGAGTCTGGCATAGTTTGTTATGATTTGTACACCTTTTTTTGTAATTTTAAGATGATATGGTTTGGTTTGTTGTGGTAAGGGATAGTTGGGGGTGATTTACGGTAGCCGAAGTAATTTAGGTGATTCTGGTATAGTTTGTTATGATTTTTAGCATTTTTTTGTAATTTAAAAGTGATTGGGCTTAGTTTGTTGCTGTAAAGTGCAGTTGGGGGTGATTTTTGATAGCCGAAGTAATTTAGGTGAGTTTGGCATAGTTTGCTATGGTTAGTAGCATTTTTTTGTAATTTAAAAGTGATTGGGTTTAGTTTGTTGTGGTAAGGGTTAGTTGGTGATGATTTAGATTAGCCGAAGTAATTTAGGTGAGTCTGGCAAAGTTTGTTATGATTTGTACACCTTTTTTTGTAATTTTAAAATGATATAGTTTGGTTTGTTGTGGTAAGGGATAGTTGGGGGTGATTATGGTAGCAGAAGTAATTTAGGTGATTCTGGTATAGTTTGTTATGATTTATAGCATTTTTTTGTAATT
Source organism: Eledona agricola (assembly GCA_964023215.1). Classification (NCBI taxonomy): domain Eukaryota; kingdom Metazoa; phylum Arthropoda; class Insecta; order Coleoptera; family Tenebrionidae; genus Eledona; species Eledona agricola. The sequence continues at coordinate 1,705,707 of CAXIEJ010000140.1, read as the reverse complement.
TTAAAGTGATTGGGTTTAGTTTGTTGTGGTAAGGGTTAGTTGGTGATGATTTAGAGTAGCCGAAGTAATTTATGTGAGTCTGGCATAGTTTGTTATGATTTGTACACCTTTTTTGTAATTTTAAGATGATATTGTTTGGTTTGTTGTGGTAAGGGATAGTTGGGGGTGATTTACGGTAGCCGAAGTAATTTAGGTGATTCTGGTATAGTTTGTTATGATTTTTAGCATTTTTTTGTAATTTAAAAGTGATTGGGCTTAGTTTGTTGCTGTAAAGTGCAGTTGGGGGTGATTTTTGATAGCCGAAATAATTTAGGTGAGTTTGGCATAGTTTGCTATGGTTAGTAGCATTTTTTTGTCATTTAAAAGTGATTGGGTTTAGTTTGTTGTGGTAAGGGTTAGTTGGTGATGATTTAGACTAGCCGAAGTAATTTAGGTGAGTCTGGCATAGTTTGTTATGATTTGTACACCTTTTTCTGTAATTTTAAGATGATATGGTTTGGTTTGTTGTGGTAAGGGATAGTTGGAGGTGATTTACGGTAGCCGAAGTAATTTAGGTGATTCTGGTATAGTTTGTTATGATTTTTAGCATTTTTTTGTAATTTTAAAGTGATTGGGCTTAGTTTGTTGCTGTAAAGTGTAGTTGGGGGTGATTTTTGATAGCCGAAGTATTTTAGGTGAGTTTGGCATAGTTTGCTATGGTTAGTAGCATTTTTTTGTAATTTAAAAGTGATTGGGTTTAGTTTGTTGTGGTAAGGGTTAGTTGGTGAAGATTTATAGTAGCCGAAGTAATTTAGGTGAGTCTGGCATAGTTTGTTATGATTTGTACACCTTTTTTTGTAATTTTAAGATAATATGGTTTGGTTTGTTGTGGTAAGAGATAGTTGGGGGTGATTTACGGTAGCCGAAGTAATTTAGGTGATTCTGGTATAGTTTGTTATGATTTTTAGCATTTTTTTGTAATTTTAAAGTAATTGAGCTAGTTTGTTGCTGTAAAGTGTAGTTGGGGGTAATTTTTGATAGCCGAAGTAATTTAGGTGAGTTTGGAATAGTTTGCTATGGTTAGTAGCATTTTTTTGTAATTTTAAAGTGATTGGGCTTAGTTTGTTGCTGTAAAGTGTAGTTGGGGGTGATTTTTGATAGCCGAAGTAATTTAGGTGAGTCTGGCATAGTTTGTTATGATTTGTACACCTTTTTTTGTAATTTTAAGATGATATGGTTGGGTTTGTTGTGGTAAGGGATAGTTGGGGGTGATTTACGGTAGCCGAAGTAATTTAGGTGATTCTGGTATAGTTTGTTATGATTTTTAGCATTTTTTTGTAATTTTAAAGTGATTGGGTTTAGTTTGTTGTGGTAAGGGTTAGTTGGTGATGATTTAGAGTAGCCGAAGTAATTTAGGTGAGTCTGGCATAGTTTGTTATGATTTGTACATTTTTATTGTAATTTTAAGGTGACATGGTTTGGTTTGTTGTGGTAAGGAATAGTTGGAGGTGATTTACGGTAGCCGAAGTAATTTAGGTGATTCTGGTATAGTTTGTTATTATTTTTAGCATTTTTTTGTAATTTTAAAGTGATTGGGCTTAGTTTGTTGCTGTAAAGTGTAGTTGGGGGTGATTTTTGATAGCCGAAGTAATTTAGGTGAGTTTGGCATAGTTTGCTATGGTTAGTAGCATTTTTTTGTAATTTAAAAGTGATTGGGTTTAGTTTGTTGTGGTAAGGGTTAGTTGGTGATGATTTATAGTAGCCGAAGTAATTTAGGTGAGTCTGGCATAGTTTGTTATGATTGGTACACCTTTTTTTGTAATTTTAAGATGATATGGTTTGGTTTGTTGTGGTAAGAGATAGTTGGGGGTGATTTACGGTAGCCGAAGTAATCTAGGTGATTCTGGTAAAGTTTGTTATGATTTTTAGCATTTTTTTGTAATTTTAAAATGATTGGGCTAGTTTGTTGCTGTAAAGTGTAGTTGGGGGTAATTTTTGATAGCGGAAGTAATTTAGGTGAGTTTGGCATAGTTTGCTATGGTTAGAAGCATTTTTTTGTAATTTAAAAGTGATTGGGTTTAGTTTGTTGTTGTAAGGGTTAGTCGGTTATGATTTAGAGTAGCCGAAGTAATTTAGGTAAGTCTGGCATAGTTTGTTATGATTGGTACAACTTTTTTTGTAATTTTAAGATGATATGGTTTGGTTTGTTGTGGTAAGGGATAGTTTGGGGTGATTTACGGTAGCCGAAGTAATTTAGGTGATTCTTGTATAGTTTGTTATGATTTTTAGCATTTTTTTGTAATTTTAAAGTGATTGGGCTTAGTTTGTTGCTGTAAAGTGTAATTGGGGGTGATTTTTGATAGCTGAAGTAATTTAGGTGAGTTTGGCATAGTTTGCTATGGTTAGAAGCATTTTTTTGTAATTTAAAAGTGATTGGGTTTAGTTTGTTGTGGTAAGGGTTAGTTGGTGATGATTTATAGTAGCCGAAGTAATTTAGGTGAGTCTGGCATAGTTTTTTATGATTTGTACACCTTTTTTTGTAATTTTAAGATGATATGGTTTAGTTTGTTGTGGTAAGAGATAGTTGGGGGTGATTTACGGTAGCCGAAGTAATTTAGGTGATTCTGGTATAGTTTGTTTAGATTTTTAGCATTTTTTTGTAATTTTAAAGTGATTGGGCTAGTTTGTTGCTGTAAAGTGTAGTTGGGGGTAATTTTTGATAGCCGAAGTAATTTAGGTAAATTTGGCATAGTTTGCTATGGTTAGTAGCATTTTTTTGTAATTTAAAAGTGATTGGGTTTAGTTTGTTGTGGTAAGGGTTAGTTGGTGATGATTTAGAGTAGCCGAAGTAATTTAGGTGAGTCTGGCATAGTTTGTTATGATTTGTACACTTTTTTTTGTAATTTTAAGATGATATGGTTTGGTTTGTTGTGGTAAGGGATAGTTGGGGGTGATTTACGGTAGCCGAAGTAATTTAGGTGAATCTGGTATAGTTTGTTATGATTTTTAGCATTTTTTTGTAATTTTAAAGTGATTGGGCTTAGTTTGTTGCTGTAAAGTGAAGTTGGGGGTGATTTTTGATAGCCGAAGTAATTTAGGTGAGTTTGGCATAGTTTGCTATGGTTAGTAGTATTTTTTTGTAATTTAAAAGTGATTAGGTTAGTTTGTTGTGGTAAGGGTTAGTTGGTGATGATTTAGAGAAACCGAAGTAATTTAGGTGAGTCTGGCATAGTTTGTTTAGATTTGTACATTTTTTTTGTAATTTTAAGATGACATGGTTTGGTTTGTTGTGGTAAGGAATAGTTGGGGGCGATTTACGGTAGCCGAAGTAATTTAGGTAATTCTGGTATAGTTTGTTATGATTTTTAGCATTTTTTTGTAATTTTAAAATGATTGGGCTTAGTTTGTTGCTGTAAAGTGTAGTTGGGGGTGATTTTTGATAGCCGAAGTAATTTAGGTGAGTCTGGCAAACTTTGTTGTGATTTGTACACCTTTTTTGTAATTTTAAGATGATATGGTTTGATTTGTTGTGGTAAGGGTTAGTTGGCGGTAATTTACGGTAGCCGAAGTAATTTAGGTGATTCTGGTATAGTTTGTTATGATTTTTAGCATTTTTTTGTAATTTTAAAGTGATTGGGCTTAGTTTGTTGCTGTAAAGTGTAGTTGGGGGTGATTTTTGATAGCCGAAGTAATTTAGGTGAGTTTGGCATAGTTTGCTATGGTTAGTAGCATTTTTTTGTAATTTAAAAGTGATTGGGTTTAGTTTGTTGTGGTAAGTGTTAGTTGGTGATGATTTAGAGTAGCCGAAGTAATTTAGGTGAGTCTGGCATAGTTTGTTATGATTTCTACATTTTTATTGTAATTTTAAGGTGACATGGTTTGGTTTGTTGTGGTAAGGAATAGTTGGAGGTGATTTACGGTAGCCGAAGTAATTTAGGTGATTCTGGTATAGTTTGTTATGATTTTTAGCATTTTTTTGTATTTTTAAAGTGATTGGGTATAGTTTGTTGCTGTAAAGTGTAGTTGGGAGTGATTTTTGATAGCCGAAGTAATTTAGGTGAGTTTGGCATAGTTTGCTATGGTTAGTAGCATTTTTTTGTAATTTAAATTGATTGGGTTTAGTTTGTTGTGGTAAGGGATATTTGGTGATGATTTAGAGCAGCCGAAGTAATTTAGGTGAGTCTGGCATAGTTTGTTATGATTTGTACACCTTTTTTAGTAATTTTAAGATGATATGGTTTGGTTTGTTGTGGTAAGGGATAGTTGGGGGTGATTTACGGTAGCCGAAGTAATTTAGGTGATTCTGGTATAGTTTGTTATGATTTTTAGCATTTTTTGTAATTTTAAAGTGATTGGGCTTAGTTTGTTGCTGTAAAGTGTAGTTGGGGGTGATTTTTGATAGCCGAAGTAATTTAGGTGAGTTTGGCATAGTTTGCTATGGTTAGTAGCATTTTTTTGTAATTTAAATGTGATTGGGTTTAGTTTGTTGTGGTAAGGGTTATTTGGTGATGATTTAGAGTAGCCGAAGTAATTTAGGTGAGTCTGGCATAGTTTGTTATGATTTGTACATTTTTTTTGTATTTTAAGGTGACATGGTTTGGTTTGTTGAGGTAAGGAATAGTTGGGGGTGATTTACGGTAGCCGAAGTAATTTAGGTGATTCTGGTATAGTTTGTTATGATTTTTAGCATTTTTTTGTAATTTTAAAGTGATTGGGCTTAGTTTGTTGCTGTAAAGTGAAGTTGGGGGTGATTTTTGATAGCCGAAGTAATTTAGGTGAGTTTGGCATAGTTTGCTATGGTTAGTAGTATTTTTTTGTAATTTAAAAGTGATTAGGTTAGTTTGTTGTGGTAAGGGTTAGTTGGTGATGATTTAGAGAAGCCGAAGTAATTTAGGTGAGTCTGGCATAGTTTGTTTAGATTTGTACATTTTTTTTGTAATTTTAAGATGACATGGTTTGGTTTGTTGTGGTAAGGAATAGTTGGGGGCGATTTACGGTAGCCGAAGTAATTTAGGTAATTCTGGTATAGTTTGTTATGATTTTTAGCATTTTTTTGTAATTTTAAAATGATTGGGCTTAGTTTGTTGCTGTAAAGTGTAGTTGGGGGTGATTTTTGATAGCCGAAGTAATTTAGGTGAGTCTGGCAAACTTTGTTGTGATTTGTACACCTTTTTTTGTAATTTTAAGATGATATGGTTTGATTTGTTGTGGTAAGGGTTAGTTGGCGGTAATTTACGGTAGCCGAAGTAATTTAGGTGATTCTGGTATAGTTTGTTATGATTTTTAGCATTTTTTTGTAATTTTAAAGTGATTGGGCTTAGTTTGTTGCTGTAAAGTGTAGTTGGGGGTGATTTTTGATAGCCGAAGTAATTTAGGTGAGTTTGGCATAGTTTGCTATGGTTAGTAGCATTTTTTTGTAATTTAAATGTGATTGGGTTTAGTTTGTTGTGGTAAGTGTTAGTTGGTGATGATTTAGAGTAGCCGAAGTAATTTAGGTAAGTCTGGCATAGTTTGTTATGATTTCTACATTTTTATTGTAATTTTAAGGTGACATGGTTTGGTTTGTTGTGGTAAGGAATAGTTGGAGGTGATTTACGGTAGCCGAAGTAATTTAGGTGATTTTGGTATAGTTTGTTATGATTTTTAGCATTTTTTTGTAATTTTAAAGTGATTGGGCTTAGTTTGTTGCTGTAAAGTGTAGTTGGGAGTGATTTTTGATAGCCGAAGTAATTTAGGTGAGTTTGGCATAGTTTGCTCTGGTTAGTAGCATTTTTTTGTAATTTAAAAGTGATTGGGTTTAGTTTGTTGTGGTAAGGGTTAGTTGGTGATGATTTATAGTAGCCGAAGTAATTTAGGTGAGTCCGGCATAGTTTGTTATGATTTGTACACCTTTTTTTGTAATTTTAAGATGATATGGTTTGGTTTGTTGTGGTAAGAGATAGTTGGGGGTGATTTACGGTAGCCGAAGTAATCTAGGTGATTCTGGTAAAGTTTGTTATGATTTTGAGCATTTTTTTGTAATTTTAAAGTGATTGGGCTAGTTTGTTGCTGTGAAGTGTAGTTGGGGGTAATTTTTGATAGCCGAAGTAATTTAGGTGAGTTTGGCATAGTTTGCTATGGTTAGTAGCATTTTTTTGTAATTTAAATTGATTGGGTTTAGTTTGTTGTGGTAAGGGTTAGTTGGTGATGATTTAGAGTAGCCGAAGTAATTTAGGTGAGTCTGGCATAGTTTGTTATGATTTGTACACCTTTTTTTGTAATTTTAAGATGATATGGTTTGGTTTGTTGTGGTAAGGGATAGTTGGGGGTGATTTACGGTAGCCGAAGTAATTTAGGTGATTCTGGTATAGTTTGTTAGGATTTTTAGCATTTTTTTGTAATTTTAAAGTGATTGGGCTTAGTTTGTTGCTGTAAAGTGTAGTTGGGGGTGATTTTTGATTGCCGAAGTAATTTAGGTGAGCTTGGCATAGTTTGATATGGTTAGTAGCATTTTTTTGTAATTTAAAAGTGATTGGGTTTAGTTTGTTGTGGTAAGGGTTAGTTGGTGATGATTTAGAGAAGCCGAAGTAATTTAGGTGAGTCTGGCATAGTTTGTTATGATTTGTACACCTTTTTTTGTAATTTTAAGATGATATGGTTTGGTTTGTTGTGGTAAGGGATAGTTGGGGGTGATTTACGGTAGCCGAAGTAATTTAGGTGATTCTGGTATAGTTTGTTATAATTTTTAGCATTTTTTTGTAATTTTAAAGTGATTGGGCTTAGTTTGTTGCTGTAAAGTGTAGTTGGGGGTGATTTTTGATAGCCGAAGTAATTTAGGTAAGTCTGGCATAGTTTGTTATGATTTGTACACCTTTTTTTGTAATTTTAAGATGATATGGTTTGGTTTGTTGTGGTAAGGGATAGTTGGGGGTGATTTACGGTAGCCGAAGTAATTTAGGTGATTCTGGTATAGTTTGTTATGATTTTTAGCATTTTTTGTAATTTTAAAGTGATTGGGCTTAGTTTGTTGCTGTAAAGTGTAGTTGGGAGTGATTTTTGATAGCCGAAGTAATTTAGGTGAGTTTGGCATAGTTTGCTATGGTTAGTAGCATTTTTTTGTAATTTAAATGTGATTGGGTTTAGTTTGTTGTGGTAAGGGTTAGTTGGTGATGATTTAGAGTAGCCGAAGTAATTTAGGTGAGTCTGGCATAGTTTGTTATGATTTGTACATTTTTTTTGTATTTTAAGGTGACATGGTTTGGTTTGTTGAGGTAAGGAATAGTTGGGGGTGATTTACGGAAGCCGAAGTAATTTAGGTGATTCTGGTATAGTTTGTTATGATTTTTAGCATTTTTTTGTAATTTTAAAGTGATTGGGCTTAGTTTGTTGCTGTAAAGTGAAGTTGGGTGTGATTTTTGATAGCCGAAGTAATTTAGGTGAGTTTGGCATAGTTTGCTATGGTTAGTATTATTTTTTTGTAATTTAAAAGTGATTGGGTTAAGTTTGTTGTGGTAAGGGTTAGTTGGTGATGATTTAGAGAAGCCAAAGTAATTTAGGTGAGTCTGGCATAGTTTGTTTAGATTTGTACATTTTTTTTTTAATTTTAAGATGACATGGTTTGGTTTGTTGTGGTAAGGAATAGTTGGGGGCGATTTACGGTAGCCGAAGTAATTTAGGTAATTCTGGTATAGTTTGTTATGATTTTTAGCATTTTTTTGTAATTTTAAAATGATTGGGCTTAGTTTGTTGCTGTAAAGTGTAGTTGGGGGTGATTTTTGATAGCCGAAGTAATTTAGGTGAGTCTGGCAAACTTTGTTATGATTTGTACACCTTTTTTTGTAATTTTAAGATGATATGGTTTGATTTGTTGTGGTAAGGGTTAGTTGGCGGTGATTTACGGTAGCCGAAGTAATTTAGGTGATTCTGGTATAGTTTGTTATGATTTTTAGCATTTTTTTGTAATTTTAAAGTGATTGGGCTTAGGTTGTTGCTGTAAAGTGTAGTTGGGGGTGATTTTTGATAGCCGAAGTAATTTAGGTGAGTTTGGCATAGTTTGCTATGGTTAGTAGCATTTTTTTGTAATTTAAAAGTGATTGGGTTTAGTTTGTTGTGGTAAGGGATAGTTGGTGATGATTTAGGTTAGCCGAAGTAATTTAGGTGAGTCTGGCATAGTTTGTTATGATTTGTACATTTTTTTTGTAATTTTAAGATGACATGGTTTGGTTTGTTGTGGTAAGGAATAGTTGGGGGTGATTTACGGTAGCCGAAGTAATTTAGGTGATTCTGGTATAGTTTGTTATGATTTTTAGCATTTTTTTGTAATTTTAAAGTGATTGGGCTTAGTTTGTTGCTGTAAAGTGTAGTTGGGGGTGATTTTTGATAGCCGAAGTAATTTAGGTGAGTCTGGCATAGTTTGTTATGATTTGTACATAACATATGCCTTTTTTTGTAATTTTAAGATGATATGGTTTGGTTTGTTGTGGTAAAGGATAGTTGGGGGTGATTTACGGTAGCCGAAGTAATTTAGGTGATTCTGGTATAGTTTGTTATGATTTTTAGCATTTTTTTGTAATTTTAAAGTGATTGGGCTTAGTTTGTTGCTGTAAAGTGTAGTTGGGGGTGATTTTTGATAGCCGAAGTAATTTAGGTGAGTTTGGCATAGTTTGCTATGGTTAGTAGCATTTTTTTGTAATTTAAAAGTGATTGGGTTTGGTTTGTTGTGGTAAGGGTAGTTGGTGATGATTTAGAGTAGGCGAAGTAATTTAGGTGAGTCTATCATAGTTTGTTATCATTTGTACAACTTTTTTTCAATTTTAAAATGATATGGTTTGGTTTGTTGTGGTAAGGGATAGTTGGGGGTGATTTACGGTAGCCGAAGTAATTTAGGTGATTCTGGTATAGTTTGATATGATTTTTAGAATTTTTTTGTAATTTTAAAGTGATTGGGCTTAGTTTGTTGCTGTAAAGTGTAGTTGGGGGTGATTTTTGATAGCCGAAGTAATTTAGGTGAGTCTGGCATAGTTTGTTATGATTTGTACACCTTTTTTTGTAATTTTAAGATGATATGGTTTGGTTTGTTGTGGTAAGGGATAGTTGGGGGTGATTTACGGTAGCCGAAGTAATTTAGGTGATTTTGGTATAGTTTGTTATGATTTTTAGCATTTTTTTGTAATTTTAAAGTGATTGGGCTTAGTTTGTTGCTGTAAAGTGTAGTGGGGTGTTGGGGGTGATTTTTGATAGCCGAAGTAATTTAGGTGAGTTTGGCATAGTTTGCTATAATTTGTACACCTTTTTTTGTAATTTTAAGATGATATGGTTTGGTTTGTTGTGGTAAGGGATAGTTGGGGATGATTTTCGGTAGCCGAAGTAATTTAGGTGATTCTGGTATAGTTTGATATGATTTTTAGCATTTTTTTGTAATTTTAAAGTGATTGGGCTTAGTTTGTTGCTGTAAAGTGTAGTTGGGGGAGATTTTTGATAGCCGAAGTAATTTAGGTGAGTTTGGCATAGTTTGCTATGGTTAGTAGCATTTTTTTGTAATTTAAAAGTGATTGGGTTTAGTTTGTTGTGGTAAGGGTTAGTTGGTGATGATTTAGAGTAGCCGAAGTAATTTAGGTGAGTCTGGCATAGGTTGTTATGATTTGTACACCTTTTTTTGTAATTTTAAGATGACATGGTTTGGTTTGTTGTGGTAAGGGATAGTTAGGGGTGATTTACGGTAGCCGAAGTAATTTAGGTGATTCTGGTATAGTTTGTTATGATTTTTAGCAGTTTTTTGTAATTTTAAAGTGATTGGGCTTAGATTGTTGTTGTAAAGTGTAGTTGGGGGTGATTTTTGATAGCCGAAGTAATTTAGGTGAGTTTGGCATAGTTTGCTATGGTTAGTAGCTTTTTTTTGTAATTTAAAAGTGATTGGGTTTAGTTTGTTGTGGTAAGGGTTAGTTGGTGATGATTTAGAGTAGCCGAAGTAATTTAGGTGAGTCCGGCATAGTTTGTTATGATTTGTACACCTTTTTTTGTAATTTTAAGATGATATGGTTTGGTTTGTTGTGGTAAGGGATAGTTGGGGGTGATTTACGGTAGCCGAAATAATTTAGGTGATTCTGGTATAGTTTGTTAGGATTTTTAGCATTTTTTTGTAATTTTAAAGTGATTGGGCCTAGTTTGTTGCTGTAAAGTGTAGTTGGGGGTGATTTTTGATAGCCGAAGTAATTTAGGTGAGTTTGGCATAGTTTGCAATGGTTAGTAGCATTTTTTTGTAATTTAAAAGTGATTGGGTTTAGTTTGTTGTGGTAAGGGTTAGTTGGTGATGATTTAGAGTAGCCGAAGTAATTTAGGTGAGTCTGGCGTAGTTTGTTATGATTTGTACACCTTTTTTTGTAATTTTAAGATGATATGGTTTGGTTTGTTGTGGTAAGGGATAGTTGGGGGTGCTTTACGGTAGCCGAAGTAATTTAGGTGATTCTGGTATAGTTTGTTATAATTCTTAGCATTTTTTTGTAATTTTAAAGTGATTGGGCTTAGTTTGTTGCTGAAAAGTGTAGTTGGGGGTGATTTTTGATAGCCGAAGTAATTTAGGTGAGTTTGGCATAGTTTGCTATGGTTAGTAGCATTTTTTTGTAATTTAAAAGTGATTGGGTTTAGTTTGTTGTGGTAAGGGTTAGTTGGTGATGATTTAGAGTAGCCGAAGTAATTTAGGTGAGTCTAGCATAGTTTGTTATGATTTGTACAACTTTTTTTCAATTTTAAGATCATATGGTTTGGTTTGTTGTGGTAAGGGATAGTTGGGGGTGATTTACGGTAGCCGAAGTAATTTAGGTGATTCTGGTATAGTTTGTTATGATTTTTAGCATTTTTTTGTAATTTTAAATTGATTGGGCTTAGTTTGTTGCTGTAAAGTGTAGTTGGGGGTAATTTTTGATAGCCGAAGTAATTTAGGTGAGTTTGGCATAGTTTGCTATGGTTAGTAGCATTTTTTTGTAATTTAAAAGTGATTGGGTTTAGTTTGTTGTGGTAAGGGTTAGTTGGTGATGATTTAGAGTAGCCGAAGTAATTTAGGTGAGTCTGGCATAGTTTGTTATGATTTGTACACCTTTTTTTGTAATTTTAAGATGATATGGTTTGGTTTGTTGTGGTAAGGGATAGTTGGGGGTGATTTACGGTAGCCGAAGTAATTTAGGTGATTCTGGTTTAGTTTGTTATGATTTTTAGCATTTTTTTGTAATTTTAAAGTGATTGGGCTTAGTTTGTTACTGTAATGTGTAGATGGGGGTGATTTTTGATAGCCGAAGTAATTTAGGTAAGTTTGGCATAGTTTGCTATGGTTAGTAGCATTTTTTTGTAATTTAAAAGTGATTGGGTTTAGTTTGTTGTGGTAAGGGTTAGTTGGTGATGATTTAGTGTAGTCGAAGTAATTTAGGTGAGTCTGGCATAGTTTGTTATGATTTGTACACCTTTTTTTGTAATTTTAAGATGATATGGTTTGGTTTGTTGTGGTAAGGGATAGTTGGGAGTGATTTACGGTAGCCGAAGTAATTTAGGTGATTCTGGTATAGTTTGTTATGATTTTTAGCATTTTTTTGTAATTTTAAAGTGATTGGGCGTAGTTTGTTGCTGTAAAGTGTAGTTGGGGGTGATTTTTGATAGCCGAAGTAATTTAGGTGAGTTTGGCATAGTTTGCTTTGGTTAGTAGCATTTTTTTGTAATTTAAAAATGATTGGGTTTAGTTTGTTGTGGTAAGGGTTAGTTGGTGGTGATTTAGAGTAGCCGAAGTAATTTAGGTAAGTCTGGCATAGTTTGTTATGATTTGTACACCTTTTTTTGTAATTTTAAGATGATATGGTTTGGTTTGTTGTGGCAAAGGATAGTTGGGGGTGATTTACGGTAGCCGAAGTAATTTAGGTGATTCTGGTATAGTTTGTTATGATTTTTAGCATTTTTTTGTAATTTTAAAGTGATTGGGCTTAGTTTGTTACTATAAAGTGTAGTTGGAGGTGATTTTTGATAGCCGAAGTAATTAAGGTGTGTTTGGCATAGTTTGCTATGGTTAGTAGCATTTTTTTGTAATTTAAAAGTGATTGGGTTTAGTTTGTTGTGGTAAGGGTTAGTTGGTGATGATTTAGAGTAGCCGAAGTAATTTAGGTGAGTCTGGCATTGTTTGTTATGATTTGTACACCTTTTTTTGTAATTTTAAGATGATATGGTTTGGTTTGTTGTGGTAAGGGACAGTTGGGGGTGATTTACGGTAGCCGAAGTAATTTAGGTGATTCTAATATAGTTTGTTATAATTTTTAGCATTTTTTTGTAATTTTAAAGTGATTCGGCTTAGTTTGTTGCTGTAAAGAGTAGTTGGGGGTGATTTTTGATAGCCGAAGTAATTTAGGTGAGTTTGGCATAGTTTGCTATGGTTAGTAGCATTTTTTCTAATTTAAAAGTGATTGGGTTTAGTTTGTTGTGGTAAGGGTTTGTTGGTGATGATATAGAGTAGCCGAAGTAATTTAGATGGGTCTGGCATAGTTTGTTATGATTTGTACACCTTTTTTTGTAATTTTAAGTTGATATGGTTTGGTTTGTTGTGGTAAGGGATAGTTGGGGTTGATTTACGGTAGCCGAAGTAATTTAGGTGATTATGGTATAGTTTGTTATGATTTTTAGCATTTTTTTGTAATTTTAAAGTGATTGGGCTTAAATTGTTGCTGTAAAGTGTAGTTGGGGGTGATTTTTGATAGCCGAAGTAATTTAGGTGAGTTTGGCATAGTTTGCTATGGTTAGTAGCTTTTTTTTATAATTTAAAAGTGATTGGGTTAAGTTTGTTGTGGTAAGGGTTAGTTGGTGATGATTTAGAGTAGCCGAAGTAATTTAGGTGAGTCTGGCATAGTTTGTTATGATTTGTACACCTTTTTTTGTAATTTTAAGATGATATGGTTTGGTTTGTTGTGGTAGGGGATAGTTGGGGGGGATTTACGGTAGCCAAAGTAATTTAGGTGATTCTGGTATAGTTTGTTATGATTTTTAGCATTTTTTTGTAATTTTAAAGTGATTGGGCTAAGTTTGTTTCCTGTAAAGTGTAGTTGGGGGTGATTTTTCATAGCCGAAGTAATTTAGGTGAGTTTGGCATAGTTTGCTATGGTTAGTAGCATTTTTTCTAATTTAAAAGTGATTGGGTTTAGTTTGTTGTGGTAAGGGTTTGTTGGTGATGATATAGAGTAGCCGAAGTAATTTAGATGGGTCTGGCATAGTTTGTTATGATTTGTACACCTTTTTTTGTAATTTTAAGATGATATGGTTTGGTTTGTTGTGGTAAGGGATAGTTGGGGGTGATTTACGGTAGCCGAAGTAATTTAGGTCATTCAGGTATAATTTGTTTTGATTTTTAGCATTTTTTTGTAATTTTAAAGTGATTGGGCTCAGTTTGTTGCTGTAAAGTGTAGTTGGGGGTAATTTTTGATAGCCGAAGTAATTTAGGTGAGTTTGGCATAGTTTGCTATGGTTAGTAGCATTTTTTTGTAATTTAAAAGTGATTGGGTTTAGTTTGTTTTGGTAAGGGTTAGTTGGTGATGATTTAGAGTAGCCGAAGTAATTTAGGTGAATCTGGCATAGTTTGTTATGATTTGTACCCCTTTTTTGTAATTTTAAGATGATATGGTTTGGTTTGTTGTGGTAAGGGATAGTTGGGGGTGATTTACGGTAGCCGAAGTAATTTAGGTGATTCTGGTATAGTTTGTTATGATTTTTAGCATTTTTTTTAATTTTAAAGTGATTGGTCTTAGTTTGTTGCTGTAAAGTGTAGTTGGGGGTGATTTTTGATAGCCGAAGTAATTTAGGTGAGTTTGGCATAGTTTGCTATGGTTAGTAGCATTTTTTTGTAATTTAAAAGTGATTGGGTTTAGTTTGTTGTGGTAAGGGTTAGTTGGTGATGATTTAGAGTAGCCGAAGTAATTTAGGTAAGTCTGGAATAGTTTGTTATCATTTGTACATTTTTTTTTGTAATTTTAAGACGATATGGTTTGGTTTGTTGTGGTAGGGGATAGTTGGGGGGGATTTACGGTAGCCAAAGTAATTTAGGTGATTCTGGTATAGTTTGTTATGATTTTTAGCATTTTTTTGTAATTTTAAAGTGATTGGGCTAAGTTTGTTTCCTGTAAAGTGTAGTTGGGGGTGATTTTTCATAGCCGAAGTAATTTAGGTGAGTTTGGCATAGTTTGCTATGGTTAGTCGCATTTTTTTGTAATTTTAAAGGGATTGGGTTTAGTTTGTTGTGGTAAGGGTTAGTTGGTGATGATTTAGAGTAGCCGAAGTAATTTAGGTGAGTCTGGCATAGTTTGTTATGATTTGTACACCTTTTTTTGTAATTTTAAGATGATATGGTTTGGTTTGTTGTGGTAAGGGATAGTTGGGGGTGATTTACGGTAGCCGAAGTAATTTAGGTGATTCTGGTTTAGTTTGTTACGATTTTTAGCATTTTTTTGTAATTTTAAAGTGATTGGGTTTAGTTTGTTGCTGTAAAGTGTAGTTGGGTGTGATTTTTGATAGCCGAAGTAATTTAGGTGAGTTTGGCATAGTTTGCTATGGTTAGTAGCATTTTTTTGTAATTTAAAAGTGATTGGGTTTAGTTTGTTGTGGTAAGGGTTAGTTGGTGATGATTTAAAGTAGCCGAAGTAATTTAGGTGAGTCTGGCATAGTTTGTTATGACTTAAACACCTTTTTTCGTAATTTTAAGTTGATATGGTTTGGTTTGTTGTGGTAAGGGATAGTTGGGGTTGATTTACGGTAGCCGAAGTAATTTAGGTGATTATGGTATAGTTTGTTATGATTTTTAGCATTTTTTTGTAATTTTAAAGTGATTGGGCGTAGTTTGTTGCTGTAAAGTGTAGTTGGGGGTGATTTTTGATAGCCGAAGTAATTTAGGTGAGTCTGGCATAGTTTGCTATGGTTAGTAGCTTTTTTTTATAATTTAAAAGTGATTGGGTTAAGTTTGTTGTGGTAAGGGTTAGTTGGTGATGATTTAGAGTAGCCGAAGTAATTTAGGTGAGTCTGGCATAGTTTGTTATGATTTGTACACCTTTTTTTGTAATTTTAAGATGATATGGTTTGGTTTGTTGTGGTAAGGGATAGTTGGGGGTGATTTACGGTAGCCGAAGTAATTTAGGTGATTCTGGTATTGTTTGTTATGATTTTTAGCATTTTTTTGTAATTTTAAAGTGATTGGGCGTAGTTTGTTGCTGTAAAGTGTAGTTGGGGGTGATTTTTGATAGCCGAAGTAATTTAGGTGAGTCTGGCATAGTTTGTTATGATTTGTAATTTTTTTTTGTAATTTTAAGATGACATGGTTTAGTTTGTTGTGGTAAGTAATAGTTGGGGGTGATTTACGGTAGCCGAAGTAATTTAGGTGATTCTGGTATAGTTTGTTATGATTTTTAGCATTTTTTTGTAATTTTAAAGTGATTGGGCTTAGTTTGTTGCTGTAAAGTGTAGTTGGTGATGATTTAAAGTAGCCGAAGTAATTTAGGTGAGTCTGGCATAGTTTGTTATGATTTGTAATTTTTTTTTTTAATTTTAAGATGATATGGTTTGGTTTGTTGTGGTAAGGGATAGTTGGGGGTGATTTACGGTAGCCGAAGTCATTTAGGTGATTCTGGTATAGTTTGTTATGATTTTTAGCATTTTTTTTTAATTTTAAATTGCTTGGGCTTAGTTTGTTGCTGTAAAGTGTAGTTGGGGGTGATTTTTGATAGCCGAAGTAATTTAGGTGAGTTTGGCATAGTTTGCTATGGTTAGTAGCATTTTTTTGTAATTTAAAAGTGATTGGGTTTAGTTTGTTGTGGTAAGGGTTAGTTGGTGATGATTTAGAGTAGCCGAAGTAATTTAGGTGAGTCTGGCATAGTTTGTTATGATTTGTAAATTTTTTTTGTAATTTTAAGATGACATGGTTTGGTTTGTTGTGGTAAGGAATAGTTGGGGGTGATTTACGGTAGCCGAAGTTATTTAGGTGATTCTGGTATAGTTTGTTACGATTTTTAGCATTTTTTTGTAATTTTAAAATGATTAGGCTTAGTTTGTTGCTGTAAAGTGTAGTTGGGGGTGATTTTTGATAGCCGAAGTAATTTAGGTGAGTCTGGCATAGTTTGTTATGATTTGTACACCTTTTTTTGTAATTTTAAGATGATATGGTTTGGTTTGTTGTGGTAAGGGATAGTTGGGAGTGATTTACGGTAGCTGAAGTCATTTAGGTGATTCTGGTATTGTTTGTTATGATTTTTAGCATTTTTTTATAATTTTAAAGTGATTGGGCTTAGTTTGTTGATGTAAAGTGTAGTTGGGGGTGATTTTTGATAGCCGAAGTAATTTAGGTGAGTTTGGCATAGTTTGCTATGGTTAGTAGCATTTTTTTGTAATTTAAAAGTGATTGGGTTTAGTTTGTTGTGGTAAGGGTTAGTTGGTGATGATTTAGAGTAGCCGAAGTAATTTAGGTGAGTCTGGCACAGTTTGTTATCATTTGTACAACTTTTTTTCAATTTTAAGATGATATGGTTTGGTTTGTTGTGGTGAGGGATAGTTGGGGGTAATTTACGGTAGCCGAAGTAATTTAGGTGTTTCTGGTATAGTTTGTTATAATTTTTAGCATTTTTTTGTAATTTTAAAGTGATTGGGCTTAGTTTCTTGCTGTAAAGTGTAGTTGGGGGTGATTTTTGATAGCCGAAGTAATTTAGGTGAGTTTGGCATAGTTTGCTATGGTTAGTAGCATTTTTTTAAATTTAAAAGTGATTGGGTTTAGTTTGTTGTGGTAAGGGTTAGTTGGTAATGATTTAGAGTAGCCGAAGTAATTTAGGTGAGTCCGGCATAGTTTGTTATGATTTGTACACCTTTTTTTGTAATTTTAAGATGATATGGTTTGGTTTGTTGTGGTAAGGGATAGTTGGGGGTGATTTACGGTAGCCGAAGTAATTTAGGTGATTCTGGTATAGTTTGTTATGATTTTTAGCATTTTTTTGTAATTTTAAATTGCTTGGGCTTAGTTTGTTGCTGTAAAGTGTAGTTGGGGGTGATTTTTGATAGCCGAAGTAATTTAGGTGAGTTTGGCATAGTTTGCTATGGTTAGTAGCATTTTTTTGTAATTTAAAAGTGATTGGGTTTAGTTTGTTGTGGTAAGGGTTAGTTGGTGATGATTTAGAGTAGCCGAAGTAATTTAGGTGAGTCTGGCATAGTTTGTTATGATTTGTAAATTTTTTTTGTAATTTTAAGATGACATGGTTTGGTTTGTTGTGGTAAGGAATAGTTGGGGTGATTTACGGTAGCCGAAGTTATTTAGGTGATTCTGGTATAGTTTGTTACGATTTTTAGCATTTTTTTGTAATTTTAAAATGATTAGGCTTAGTTTGTTGCTGTAAAGTGTAGTTGGGGGTGATTTTTGATAGCCGAAGTAATTTAGGTGAGTCTGGCATAGTTTGTTATGATTTGTACACCTTTTTTTGTAATTTTAAGATGATATGGTTTGGTTTGTTGTGGTAAGGGATAGTTGGGGGTGATTTACGGTAGCTGAAGTCATTTAGGTGATTCTGGTATTGTTTGTTATGATTTTTAGCATTTTTTTATAATTTTAAAGTGATTGGGCTTAGTTTGTTGATGTAAAGTGTAGTTGGGGGTGATTTTTGATAGCCGAAGTAATTTAGGTGAGTTTGGCATAGTTTGCTATGGTTAGTAGCATTTTTTTGTAATTTAAAAGTGATTGGGTTTAGTTTGTTGTGGTAAGGGTTAGTTGGTGATGATTTAGAGTAGCCGAAGTAATTTAGGTGAGTCTGGCACAGTTTGTTATCATTTGTACATCTTTTTTTCAATTTTAAGATGATATGGTTTGGTTTGTTGTGGTGAGGGATAGTTGGGGGTGATTTACGGTAGCCGAAGTAATTTAAGTGTTTCTGGTATAGTTTGTTATAATTTTTAGCATTTTTTTTGTAATTTTAAAGTGATTGGGCTTAGTTTGTTGCTGTAAAGTGTAGTTGGGGGTGATTTTTGATAGCCGAAGTAATTTAGGTGAGTTTGGCATAGTTTGCAATGCTTAGTAGCATTTTTTTGTAATTTAAAAGTTATTGGGTTTAGTTTGTTGTGGTAAGGGTTAGTTGGTGATGATTTAGAGTAGCCGAAGTAATTTAGGTGAGTCTGGCACAGTTTGTTATCATTTGTACAACTTTTTTTCAATTTTAAGATGATATGGTTTGGTTTGTTGTGGTGAGGGATAGTTGGGGGTGATTTACGGTAGCCGAAGTAATTTAGGTGTTTCTGGTATAGTTTAGTTATGATTTTTAGCATTTTTTTGTAATTTTAAAGTGATTGGGCTTAGTTTGTTGCTGTAAAGTGTAGTTGGGGGTGATTTTTGATAGCCGAAGTAATTTAGGTGAGTTTGGCATAGTTTGCAATGGTTAGTAGCATTTTTTTGTAATTTAAAATTTATTGGGTTTAGTTTGTTGTGGTAAGGGTTAGTTGATGATGATTTAGAGTAGCCGAAGTAATTTAGGTGAGTCTGGCATAGTTTGTTATGATTTGTACATTTTTTTTGTAATTTTAAGATGATATGGTTTGGTTTGTTATGGTAAGGGATAGTTGGGGGTGATTTACGGTAGCCGAAGTAATTTAGGTGATTCTGGTATAGTTTGTTATGATTTTTAGCATTTTTTTGTAATTTTAAAGTGATTGGGCTTAGTTTGTTGCTGTAAAGTGTAGTTGGGGGTGATTTTTGATAGCCGAAGTAATTTAGGTGAGTTTGGCATAGTTTGCTATGGTTAGTAGCATTTTTTTGTAATTTAAAAGTGATTGGGTTTAGTTTGTTGTGGTAAGGGTTAGTTGGTGATGATTTAGAGTAGCCGAAGTAATTTAGGTGAGTCTGGCATAGGTTGTTATGATTTGTACACCTTTTTTTGTAATTTTAAGATGACATGGTTTGGTTTGTTGTGGTAAGGGATAGTTAGGGGTGATTTACGGTAGCCGAAGTAATTTAGGTGATTCTGGTATAGTTTGTTATGATTTTTAGCATTTTTTTGTAATTTTAAAGTGATTGGGCTTAGTTTGTTGCTGTAAAGTGTAGTTGGGGGTGATTTTTGATAGCCGAAGTAATTTAGGTGAGTTTGGCATAGTTTGCTATGGTTAGTAGCATTTTTTTGTAATTTAAAAGTGATTGAGTTTAGTTTGTTGTGGTAAGGGTTAGTTGGTGATGATTTAGAGTAGCCGAAGTAATTTAGGTGAGTCTGGCATAGTTTGTTATCATTTGTACAACTTTTTTTCAATTTTAAGATGATATGGTTTGGTTTGTTGTGGTAAGGGATAGTTGGGGGTGATTTACGGTAGCCGAAGTAATTTAGGTGATTCTGGTATAGTTTGTTATGATTTTTAGCATTTTTTTGTAATTTTAAAGTGATTGGGCTTAGTTTGTTGCTGTAAAGTGTAGTTGGGGGTGATTTTTGATAGCCGAAGTAATTTAGGTGAGTTTGGCATAGTTTGCTATAATTAGTAGCATTTTTTTGTAATTTAAAAGTGATTGGGTTTAGTTTGTTGTGGTAAGGGTTTGTTGGTGATGATTTAGAGTAGCCGAAGTAATTTAGCTGAGTCTGGCATAGTTTGTTATGATTTGTACACCTTGTTTTGTAATTTTAAGATGATATGGTTTGGTTTGTTGTGGTAAGGGATAGTTGGGGGTGATTTACGGTGGCCGAAGTAATTTAGGTGATTCTGGTATAGTTTGTTATGATTTTTTGCATTTTTTTGTAATTTTAAAGTGATTGGGCTTAGTTTGTAGCTGTAAAGTGTAGTTGGGGTGATTTTTGATAGCCGAAGTAATTTAGGTGAGTTTGGCATAGTTTGCTATGGTTAGTAGCATTTTTTTAAATTTAAAAGTGATTGGGTTTAGTTTGTTGTGGTAAGGGTTAGTTGGTAATGATTTAGAGTAGCCGAAGTAATTTAGGTGAGTCCGGCATAGTTTGTTATGATTTGTACACCTTTTTTTGTAATTTTAAGATGATATGGTTTGGTTTGTTGTGGTAAGGGATAGTTGGGGGTGATTTACGGTAGCCGAAGTAATTTAGGTGATTCTGGTATAGTTTGTTATGATTTTTAGCATTTTTTTGTAATTTTAAAGTGATTGGGCTTAGTTTGTTGCTGTAAAGTGTAGTTGGGGGTGATTTTTGATAGCCGAAGTAATTTTAGTGAGTTTGGCATAGTTTGCTATGGTTAGTAGCATTTTTTTGTAATTTAAAAGTGATTGGAATTAGTTTGTTGTGGTAAGGGTTAGTTGGTGATGATTTAGAGTAGCCGAAGTAATTTAGGTGAATCTGGCGTAGTTTGTTATGATTTGTACACCTTTTTTTGTAATTTTAAGATGATATGGTTTGGTTTGTTGTGGTAAGGGATAGTTGGGGGTGATTTACGGTAGCCGAAGTAATTTAGGTGATTCTGGTATAGTTTGTTATGATTTTTTGCATTTTTTTGTAATTTTAAAGTGATTGGGCTTAGTTTGTTGCTGTAAAGTGTAGTTGGGGGTGATTTTTGATAGCCGAAGTAATTTAGGTGAGTTTGGCATAGTTTGCTATTTTTAGTAGCATTTTTTTGTAATTTAAAAGTGATTGGGTTTAGTTTGTTGTGGTAAGGGTTAGTTGGTGATGATTTAGAGTAGCCGAAGTAATTTAGGTGAGTCTGGCATTTTTTGTTATGATTTGTACAACTTTTTTTCAATTTTAAGATGATATGGTTTGGTTTGTTGTGGTAAGGGTTAGTTGGGGGTGATTTACGGTAGCCGAAGTAATTTAGGTGATTCTGGTATAGTTTGTTATGATTGTTAGCATTTTTTTGTAATTTTAAAGTGATTGGGCTTAGTTTGTTGCTGTAAAGTGTAGTTGGGGGTAATTTTTGATAGCCGAAGTAATTTAGGTGGGTTTGGCATAGTTTGCTATGGCTAGTAGCATTTTTTTGTAATTTAAAAGTGATTGGGTTTAGTTTGTTGTGGTAAGGGTTAGTTGGTGATGATTTAGAGTAGCCGAAGTAATTTAGGTGAGTCTGGCATATTTTGTTATGATTTGTACACCTTTTTTCGTAATTTTAAGATGATATGGTTTGGTTTGTTGTGGTAAGGGATAGTTGGGGGTGATTTACGGTAGCCGAAGTAATTTAGGTGATTCTGGTTTAGTTTGTTATGATTTTTAGCATTTTTTTGTAATTTTAAAGTGATTGGGCTTAAATTGTTGCTGTAAAGTGTAGATGGGGGTGATTTTTGATAGCCGAAGTAATTTAGGTGAGTTTGGCATAGTTTGCTATGGTTAGTAGCATTTTTTTGTAATTTAAATGTGATTGGGTTTAGTTTGTTGTGGTAAGGGTTAGTTGGTGATGATTTAGAGTAGTCGAAGTAATTTAGGTGAGTCCGGCATAGTTTGTTATGATTTGTACACCTTTTTTTGTAATTTTAAGATGATATGGTTTGGTTTGTTGTGGTAAAGGATAGTTGGGGGTGATTTACGGTAGCCGAAGTAATTTAGGTGATTCTGGTATAGTTTGTTATGATTTTTAGCATTTTTTTGTAATTTTAAAGTGATTGGGCTTAGTTTGTTGCTGTAAAGTGTAGTTGGGGGTGATTTTTGATAGCCGAAGTAATTTAGGTGAGTTTGGCATAGTTTGCTATGGTTAGTAGCATTTTTTTGTAATTTAACAATGATTGGGTTTAGTTTGTTGTGGTAAGGGTTAGTTGGTGATTATTTAGAGTAGCCGTAGTAATTTAGGTGAGTCTGGCATAGTTTGTTATGATTTGTACACCTTTTTTTGTAATTTTAAGATGATATGGTTTAGTTTGTTGTGGTAAGGGATAATTGGGGGTGATTTACGGTAGCCGAAGTAATTTAGGTGATTCTGGTATAGTTTGTTACGATTTTTAGCATTTTTTTGTAATTTTAAAGTGATTGGGCTTAGTTTGTTGCTGTAAAGTGTAGTTGGGGTGATTTTTGATAGCCGAAGTAATTTAGGTGAGTTTGGCATAGTTTGCTATGGTTAGTAGCATTTTTTTAAATTTAAAAGTGATTGGGTTTAGTTTGTTGTGGTAAGGGTTAGTTGGTAATGATTTAGAGTAGCCGAAGTAATTTAGGTGAGTCCGGCATAGTTTGTTATGATTTGTACACCTTTTTTTGTAATTTTAAGATGATATGGTTTGGTTTGTTGTGGTAAGGGATAGTTGGGGGTGATTTACGGTAGCCGAAGTAATTTAGGTGATTCTGGTATAGTTTGTTATGATTTTTAGCATTTTTTTGTAATTTTAAAGTGATTGGGCTTAGTTTGTTGCTGTAAAGTGTAGTTGGGGGTGATTTTTGATAGCCGAAGTAATTTTAGTGAGTTTGGCATAGTTTGCTATGGTTAGTAGCATTTTTTTGTCATTTAAAAGTGATTGGGTTTAGTTTGTTGTGGTAAGGGTTAGTTGGTGATGATTTAGAGTAGCCGAAGTAATTTAGGTGAATCTGGCGTAGTTTGTTATGATTTGTACACCTTTTTTTGTAATTTTAAGATGATATGGTTTGGTTTGTTGTGGTAAGGGATAGTTGGGGGTGATTTACGGTAGCCGAAGTAATTTAGGTGATTCTGGTATAGTTTGTTATGATTTTTAGCATTTTTTTGTAATTT
The DNA here is from genome assembly GCA_964023215.1 of Eledona agricola. Taxonomy (NCBI): domain Eukaryota; kingdom Metazoa; phylum Arthropoda; class Insecta; order Coleoptera; family Tenebrionidae; genus Eledona; species Eledona agricola. The sequence continues at coordinate 1,683,105 of CAXIEJ010000140.1, read as the reverse complement.
TAAAATGATTGGGCTTAGTTTGTTGCTGTAAAGTGTAGTTGGGGGTGATTTTTGATAGCCGAAGTAATTTAGGTGAGTTTGGCATAGTTTGCTATTTTTAGTAGCATTTTTTTGTAATTTAAAAGTGATTGGGTTTAGTTTGTTGTGGTAAGGGTTAGTTGGTGATGATTTAGAGTAGCCGAAGTAATTTAGGTGAGTCTGGCATTTTTTGTTATGATTTGTACAACTTTTTTTCAATTTTAAGATGATATGGTTTGGTTTGTTGTGGTAAGGGATAGTTGGGGGTGATTTACGGTAGCCGAAGTAATTTAGGTGATTCTGGTATAGTTTGTTATGATTTTTAGCATTTTTTTGTAATTTTAAAGTGATTGGGCTTAGTTTGTTGCTGTAAAGTGTAGTTGGGGGTAATTTTTGATAGCCGAAGTAATTTAGGTGAGTTTGGCATAGTTTGCTATGGTTAGTAGCATTTTTTTGTAATTTAAAAGTGATTGGGTTTAGTTTGTTGTGGTAAGGGTTAGTTGGTGATGATTTAGAGTAGCCGAAGTAATTTAGGTGAGTCTGGCATATTTTGTTATGATTTGTACACCTTTTTTCGTAATTTTAAGATGATATGGTTTGGTTTGTTGTGGTAAGGGATAGTTGGGGGTGATTTACGGTAGCCGAAGTAATTTAGGTGATTCTGGTTTAGTTTGTTATGATTTTTAGCATTTTTTTGTAATTTTAAAGTGATTGGGCTTAAATTGTTGCTGTAAAGTCTAGATGGGGGTGATTTTTGATAGCCGAAGTAATTTAGGTGAGTTTGGCATAGTTTGCTATGGTTAGTAGCATTTTTTTGTAATTTAAATGTGATTGGGTTTAGTTTGTTGTGGTAAGGGTTAGTTGGTGATGATTTAGAGTAGTCGAAGTAATTTAGGTGAGTCTGGCATAGTTTGTTATGATTTGTACATCTTTTTTTGTAATTTTAAGATGATATGGTTTGGTTTGTTGTGGTAAAGGATAGTTGGGGGTGATTTACGGTAGCCGAAGTAATTTAGGTGATTCTGGTATAGTTTGTTATGATTTTTAGCATTTTTTTGTAATTTTAAAGTGATTGGGCTTAGTTTGTTGCTGTAAAGTGTAGTTGGGGGTGATTTTTGATAGCCGAAGTAATTTAGGTGAGTTTGGCATAGTTTGCTATGGTTAGTAGCATTTTTTTGTAATTTAACAATGATTGGGTTTAGTTTGTTGTGGTAAGGGTTAGTTGGTGATGATTTAAAGTAGCCGTAGTAATTTAGGTGAGTCTGGCATAGTTTGTTATGATTTGTACACCTTTTTTTGTAATTTTAAGATGATATGGTTTAGTTTGTTGTGGTAAGGGATAATTGGGGGTGATTTACGGTAGCCGAAGTAATTTAGGTGATTCTGGTATAGTTTGTTACGATTTTTAGCATTTTTGTGTAATTTTAAAGTGATTGGGCTTAGTTTGTTGCTGTAAAGTGTAGTTGGGGGTGATTTTAGATAGCCGAAGTAATTTAGGTGAGTTTGGCATAGTTTGCTATGGTTAGTAGCATTTTTTTGTAATTTAAAAGTGATTGGGTTTAGTTTGTTGTGGTAAGGGTTAGTTGGTGATGATTTAGAGTAACCGAAGTAATTTAGGTGAGTCTGGCATAGTTTGTTATGATTTGTACAACTTTTTTTCAATTTTAAGATGATATGGTTTGGTTTGTTGTGGTAAGGGATAGTTGGGGGTGATTTACGGTAGCCGAAGTAATTTGGGTGATTCTGGTATAGTTTGTTATGATTTTTAGCATTTTTTTGTAATTTTAAAGTGATTGGGCTTAGTTTGTTGCTGTAAAGTGTAGTTGGGGGTGATTTTTGATAGCCGAAGTAATTTAGGTGAGTTTGGCATAGTTTGCTATGGTTAGTAGCATTTTTTTGTAATTTAAAAGTGATTGGGTTTAGTTTGTTGTGGTAAGGGTTAGTTGGTGATGATTTAGAGTAGTCGAAGTAATTTAGGTGAGTCTGGCATAGTTTGTTATGATTTGTACACCTTTTTTTGTAATTTTAAAATGATATGGTTTGGTTTCTTGTGGAAAAGGATAGTTGGGGGTGATTTACGGTAGCCGAAGTAATTTAGGTGATTCTGGTATATTTTGTAATGATTTTTAGCATTTTTTTGTAATTTAAAAGTGATTGGGTTTAGTTTGTTGTGGTAAGGGTTAGTTGGAGATGATTTAGAGTAGCCGAAGTAATTTAGGTGAGTCTGGCATAGTTTGTTATGATTTGTACAACTTTTTTTCAATTTTAAGATGATATGGTTTGGTTTGTTGTGGTAAGGGATAGTTGGGGGTGATTTACGGTAGCCGAAGTAATTTAGGTGATTCTGGTATAGTTTGTTATGATTTTTAGCATTTTTTTGTAATTTTAAACTGATTGGGCTTAGTTTGTTGCTGTAAAGTGTAGTTGGGGTTGATTTTTGATAGCCGAAGTAATTTAGGTGAGTTTGGCATAGTTTGCTATGGTTAGTAGCATTTTTTTGTAATTTAAAAGTGATTGGGTTTAGTTTGTTGTGGTAAGGGTTAGTTGGTGATGATTTAGAGTAGCCGAAGTAATTTAGGTGAGTCTGGCATAGTTTGTTTCGATTTGTACACCTTTTTTTGTAATTTTAAGATGATAAGGTTTGGTTTGTTGTGGTAAGGGATAGTTGGGGGTGATTTACGGTAGCCGAAGTAATTTAGGTGATTCTGGTATAGTTTGTTATGATTTTTAGCATTTTTTTGTAATTTTAAAGTGATTGGGATTATTTTGTTGCTGTAAAGTGTAGTTGGGGGTGATTTTTGATAGACGAAGTAATTTAGGTGAATTTGGCATAGTTTGCTATGGTTAGTAGCATTTTTTTGTAATTTAAAAGTGATCGGGTTTAGTTTGTTGTGGTAAGGGTTAGTTGGTGATGATTTAGAGTAGCCGAACTAATTTAGGTGAGTCTGGCATAGTTTGTTATGATTTGTACACTTTTTTTTGTATTTTTAAGATGATATGGTTTGGTTTGTTGTGGTAAGGGATAGTTGGGGTTGATTTACGGTAGCCGAAGTAATTTAGGTGGTTCTGGTATAGTTTGTTAAGATTTTTAGCATTTTTTTGTAATTTTAATGTTATTGGGCTTAGTTTATTGCTGTAAAGTGTAGTTGGGTGTGATTTATGATAGCCGAAGTAATTTAGGTGAGTTTGGCATAGTTTGCTATGGTTAGTAGCATTTTTTTGTAATTTAAAAGTGATCGGATTTAGTTTGTTGTGGTAAGGGTTAGTTGGTGATGATTTAGAGTAGCCGAACTAATTTAGGTGAGTCTGGCATAGTTTGTTATGATTTGTACACTTTTTTTTGTATTTTTAAGATGATATGGTTTGGTTTGTTGTGGTAAGGGATAGTTGGGGGTGATTTACGGTAGCCGAAGTAATTTAGGTGGTTCTGGTATAGTTTGTTAAGATTTTTAGCATTTTTTTGTAATTTTAATGTTATTGGGCTTATTTTGTTGCTGTAAAGTGTAGTTGGGGGTGATTTTTGATAGCCGAAGTAATTTAAGTAAATTTGGCATAGCTTGCTATGGTTAGTAGCATTTTTTTGTAATTTAAAAGTGATTGGGTTTAGTTTGTTGTGGTAAGGGTTAGTTGGTGATGATTTAGAGTAGCCGAACTAATTTAGGTGAGTCTGGCATAGTTTGTTATGATTTGTACACTTTTTTTTGTATTTTTAAGATGATATGGTTTGGTTTGTTGTGGTAAGGGATAGTTGGGGGTGATTTACGGTAGCCGAAGTAATTTAGGTGGTTCTGGTATAGTTTGTTAAGATTTTTAGCATTTTTTTGTAATTTTAATGTTATTGGGCTTAGTTTATTGCTGTAAAGTGTAGTTGGGGGTGATTTATGATAGCCGAAGTAATTTAGGTGAGTTTGGCATAGTTTGCTATGGTTAGTAGCATTTTTTTGTAATTTAAAAGTGATCGGGTTTAGTTTGTTGTGGTAAGGGTTAGTTGGTGATGATTTAGAGTAGCCGAACTAATTTAGGTGAGTCTGGCATAGTTTGTTATGATTTGTACACTTTTTTTTGTATTTTTAAGATGATATGGTTTGGTTTGTTGTGGTAAGGGATAGTTGGGGGTGATTTACGGTAGCCGAAGTAATTTAGGTGGTTCTGGTATAGTTTGTTATGATTTGTACACCTTTTTTTGTAATTTTAAAATGATATGGTTTGGTTTCTTGTGGAAAAGGATAGTTGGTGGTGATTTACGGTAGCCGAAGTAATTTAGGTGATTCTGGTATATTTTGTTATGATATTTAGCATTTTTTTGTAATTTAAAAGTGATTGGGTTTAGTTTGGCGTGGTAAGGGTTAGTTGGAGATGATTTAGAGTAGCCGAAGTAATTTAGGTGGTTCTGGTATAGTTTGTTATGATTTTTAGCATTTTTTTGTAATTTTAATGTTATTGGGCTTAGTTTGTTGCTGTAAAGTGTAGTTGGGGGTGATTTATGATAGCCGAAGTAATTTAGGTGAGTTTGGCATAGTTTGCTATGGTTAGTAGCATTTTTTGTAATTTAAAAGTGATTGGGTTTAGTTTGTTGTGGTAAGGGTTAGTTGGTGATGACTTAGAGTAGCCGAAGTAATTTAGGTGAGTCTGGCATAGTTTGTTTCGATTTGTACAACTTTTTTTGTAATTTTAAGATGATAAGATTTGGTTTGTTGTGGTAAGGGATAGTTGGGGGTGATTTACGGTAGCCGAAGTAATTTATGTGATTCTGGTATAGTTTGTTATGATTTTTAGCATTTTTTTGTAATTTTAAAGTGATTGGGCTTATTTTGTTGCTGTAAAGTGTAGTTGGGGGTGATTTTTGATAGCCGAAGTAATTTAGGTGAATTTGGCATAGTTTGCTATGGTTAATAGCATTTTTTTGTAATTTAAAAGTGATTGGGTTTAGTTTGTTGTGGTAAGGGTTAGTTGGTAATGATTTAGAGTAGCCGAAGTAATTCAGGTGAGTCTGGCATAGTTTGTTATGATTTGTACCCCTTTTTTTGTAATTTTACGATGATATGGTTTGGTTTGTTGTGGTAAGGGATAGTTGGGGGTGATTTACGGTAGCCGAAGTAATTTAGGTGATTCTGGTATAGTTTGTTATGATTTTTAGCATTTTTTTGTAATTTTAAAGTGATTGGGTTTAGTTTGTTGCTGTAAAGTAAAGTTGGGGGTGATTTTTGATAGCCGAAGTAATTTAGGTGTGTTTGGCATAGTTTGCTATGGTTAGTAGCATTTCTTTGTAATTTAAAAGTGATTGGGTTTAGTTTGTTGTGGTAAGGGTTAGTTGGTGATGATTTAGAGTAGCCGAAGTAATTTAGGAGAGTCTGGCATAGTTTGTTTCGATTTGTACACCTTTTTTTGTAATTTTAAGATGATAAGGTTTGGTTTGTTGTGGTAGGGGAAAGTTGGGGGTGATTTACGGTAGCCGAAGTAAATTAGGTGATTCTGGTATAGTTTGTTATGATTTTTAGCATTTTTTTGTAATTTTAAAGTGATTGGGCTTATTTTGTTGCTGTAAAGTGTAGTTGGGGGTGATTTTTGATAGCCGAAGTAATTTAAGTAAATTTGGCATAGTTTGCTTTGGTTAGTAGCATTTTTTTGTAATTTAAAAGTGATTGGGTTTAGTTTGTTGTGGTAAGGGTTAGTTGGTGATGATTTAGAGTAGCCGAACTAATTTAGGTGAGTCTGGCATAGTTTGTTATGATTTGTACACTTTTTTTTGTATTTTTAAGATGATATGGTTTGGTTTGTTGTGGTAAGGGATAGTTGGGGGTGATTTACGGTAGCCGAAGTAATTTAGGTGATTCTGGTATAGTTTGTTATAATTTTTAGCATTTTTTTGTAATTTTAAAGTGATTGGGCTTAGTTTGTTGCTGTAAAGTGTAGTTGGGGGTGATTTTTGATAGCCGAAGTAATTTAGGTGAGTTTGGCATAGTTTGCTATGGTTAGTAGCATTTTTTTGTAATTTAAAAGTGATTGGGTTTAGTTTGTTGTGGTAAGGGTTAGTTGGTGATGATTTAGAGTAGCCGAAGTAATTTAGGTGAGTCTGGCATAGTTTGTTATGATTTGTACACCTTATTTTGTAATTTTAAGATGATATGGTTTGGTTTGTTGTGGTAAGGGATAGTTGGGGGTGATTTACGGTAGCCGAAGTAATTTAGGTGATTCTGGTATAGTTTGTTATGATTTTTAGCATTTTTTTGTAATTTTAAAGTGATTGGGCTTAGTTTGTTGCTGTAAAGTGTAGTTGGGGGTGATTTTTGATAGCCGAAGTAATTTAGGTGAGTTTGGCATAGTTTGCTATGGTTAGTAGCATTTTTTTGTAATTTAAAAGTGATTGGGTTTAGTTTGTTGTGGTAAGGGTTAGTTGGTGATGATTTAGAGTAGCCGAAGTAATTTAGGTGAGTCTGGCATAGTTTGTTATGATTTGTACACCTTATTTTGTAATTTTAAGATGATATGGTTTGGTTTGTTGTGGTAAGGGATAGTTGGGGGTGATTTAAGGTAGCCGAAGTAATTTAGGTGATTCTGGTATAGTTTGTTATGATTTTTAGCATTTTTTTGTAATTTTAAAGTGATTGGGCTTATTTTGTTGCTGTAAAGTGTAGTTGGGGGTGATTTTTGATAGCCGAAGTAATTTAAGTAAATTTGGCATAGCTTGCTATGGTTAGTAGCATTTTTTTGTAATTTAAAAGTGATTGGGTTTAGTTTGTTGTGGTAAGGGTTAGTTGGTGATGATTTAGAGTAGCCGAACTAATTTAGGTGAGTCTGGCATAGTTTGTTATGATTTGTACACTTTTTTTTGTATTTTTAAGATGATATGGTTTGGTTTGTTGTGGTAAGGGATAGTTGGGGGTGATTTACGGTAGCCGAAGTAATTTAGGTGATTCTGGTATAGTTTGTTATGATTTTTAGCATTTTTTTGTAATTTTAAAGTGATTGGGCTTAGTTTGTTGCTGTAAAGTGTAGTTGGGGGTGATTTTTGATAGCCGAAGTAATTTAGGTGTGTTTGGCATAGTTTGCTATGGTTAGTAGCATTTTTTTGTAATTTAAAAGTGATTGGGTTTAGTTTGTTGTGGTAAGGGTTAGTTGGTGATGATTTAGAGTAGCCGAAGTAATTTAGGTGAGTCTGGCATAGTTTGTTATGATTTGTACACCTTATTTTGTAATTTTAAGATGATATGGTTTGGTTTGTTGTGGTAAGGGATAGTTGGGGGTGATTTACGGTAGCCGAAGTAATTTAGGTGATTCTGGTTTAGTTTGTTATGATTTTTAGCATTTTTTTGTAATTTTAAAGTGATTGGGCTTAGTTTGTTGCTGTAAAATGTAGTTGGGGGTGATTTTTGATAGCCGAAGTAATTTAGGTGAGTTTGGCATAATTTGCTATGGTTAGTAGCATTTTTTTGTAATTTAAAAGTGATTGGGTTTAGTTTGTTGTGGGAAGGGTTAGTTGGTGATGATTTAGAGTAGCCGAAGTAATTTAGGTGAGTCTGGCATAGTTTGTTATGATTTGTACACCTTTTTTTGTAATTTTAAGATGAAATGGTTTGGTTTGTTGTGGTAAGGGATAGTTGGGGGTGATTTACGGTAGCCGAAGTAATTTAGGTGATTCTGGTATAGTTTGTTATGATTTTTAGCATTTTTTTGTAATTTTAAACTGATTGGGCTTAGTTTGTTGCTGTAAAGTGTAGTTGGGGTTGATTTTTGATAGCCGAAGTAATTTAGGTGAGTTTGGCAAAGTTTGCTATGGTTAGTAGCATTTTTTTGTAATTTAAAAGTGATTGGGTTTAGTTTGTTGTGGTAAGGGATAGTTGGTGATGATTTAGAGTAGCCGAAGTAATTTAGGTGAGTCTGGCATAGTTTGTTATTATTTGTACACCTTTTTTTTGTAATTTTAAGATGATATGGTTTGGTTTGTTGTGGTAAGGGATAGTTGGGGGTGATTTACGGTAGCCGAAGTAATTTAGGTGATTCTGGTATAGTTTGTTTTGATTTTTAGCATTTTTTTGTAATTTTAAAGTGATTGGGTTTAGTTTGTTGCTGTAAAGTGTAGTTGGGGGTGATTTTTGATAACCGAAGTAATTTAGGTGAGTTTGGCATAGTTTGCTATGGTTAGTAGCATTTTTTTGTAATTTAAAAGTGATTTGGTTTAGTTTGTTGTGGTAAGGGTTAGTTTGTGATGATTTAGAGTAGCCGAAGTAATTTAGGTGAGTCTGGCATAGTTTGTTATGATTTGTACACCTTTTTTTGTAATTTTAAGATGATATGGTTTGGTTTGTTGTGGTAAAGGATAGTTGCGGGTGATTTACGGTAGCCGAAGTAATTTAGGTAATTCTGGTATAGTTTGTTATGATTTTTAGCATTTTTTTGTATTTTTAAAGTGATTGGGCTTAGTTTGTTGCTGTAAAGTGTTCTTGGGGGTGATTTTTGATAGCCGAAGTAATTTAGGTGAGTTTGGCATAGTTTGCTATGGTTAGTAGCATTTTTTTGTAATTTAAAAGTGATTGGGTTTAGTTTGTTGTGGTAAGGGTTAGTTGGTGATGATTTAGAGTAGCCGAAGTAATTTAGGTGAGTCTGGCATAGTTTGTTATGATTTGTACACCTTTTTTTGTAATTTTAAGATGATATGGTTTGGTTTGTTGTGGTAAGGGATAGTTGGGGGTGATTTACGGTAGCCGAAGTAATTTAGGTGATTCTGGTATAGTTTGTTATGTTTTTTAGCATTTTTTTGTAATTTTAAAGTGATTGGGCTTAGTTTGTTGCTGTAAAGTGTAGTTGGGGGTGATTTTTGATAGCCGAAGTAATTTAGGTGAGTTTGGCATAGTTTGCTATGGTTGTATGCATTTTTTTGTAATTTAAAAGTGATTGGGTTTAGTTTGTTTTGGTAAGGGATAGTTGGTGATGATTTAGAGTAGCCGAAGTAATTTAGGTGAGTCTGGCATAGTTTGTTATAATTTGTACACCTTTTTTTGTAATTTTAAGATGATATGGTTTGGTTTGTTGTGGTAAGGGATAGTTGGGAGTGATTTACGGTAGCCGAAGTATATTAGGTGATTCTGGTATAGTTTGTTATGATTTTAGAATTTTTTTGTAATTTTAAACTGATTGGGCTTAGTTTGTTGCTGTAAAGTGTAGTTGGGGGTGATTTTTGATAACCGAAGTAATTTAGGTGAGTTTGGCATAGTTTGCTATGGTTAGTAGCATTTTTTTGTAATTTAAAAGTGATTTGGTTTAGTTTGTTGTGGTAAGGGTTAGTTGGTGATGATTTAGAGTAGCCTAAGTAATTTAGGTGAGTCTGGCATAGTTTATTATGATTTGTACACCTTTTTTTGTAATTTTAAGATGATATGGTTTGGTTTGTTGAGGTAAGGGATGGTTGGGGGTGATTTACTGTAGCCGAAGTAATTTAGGTGATTCTGGTATAGTTTGTTATGATTTTTAGCATTTTTTTGTAATTTTAAAGTGATTGGGCTTAGTTTGTTGCTGTAAAGTGTAGTTGGGGGTGATTTTTGATAGCCGAAGTAATTTAGGTGAGTTTGACATAGTTTGCTAGGGTTAGTAGCATTTTTTTGTAATTTAAAAGTGATTGGGTTTAGTTTGTTGTGGTAAGGGTTAGTTGGTGATGATTTAGAGTAGCCGAAGTAATTTAGGTGAGTCTGGCATAGTTTGTTTAGATTTGTACACCTTTTTTTGTAATTTTAAGATGATATGGTTTGGTTTGTTGTGGTAAGGGATAGTTGGAGGTGATTTACGGTAGCCGAAGCAATTTAGGTGATTCTGGTATAGTTTGTTATGATTTTTAGCATTTTTTGTAATTTTAAAGTGATTGGGCTTAGTTTGTTGCTGTAAAGTGTAGCTGGGGGTGATTTTTGATAGCCGAAGTAATTTAGGTGAGTTTGGCATAGTTTGCTATGGTTAGTAGCATTTTGTTGTAATTTAAAAATGATTGGGTTTAGTTTGTTGTGGTAAGGGTTAGTTGGTGATGATTTAGAGTTGCCTAAGTAATTTAGGTGAGTCTGGCATAGTTTGTTATGATTTGTACACCTTTTTTTGTAATTTTAAGATGATATGGTTTGGTTTGTTGTGGTAAGGGATAGTTGGGGGTGATTTCCGGTAGCCGAAGTAATTTAGGTGATTCTGGTATAGTTTGTTATGATTTTTAGCATTTTTTTGTAATTTTAAAGTGATTGGGCTTAGTTTGTTGCTGTAAAGTGTAGCTGGGGGTGATTCATGATAGCCGAAGTAATTTAGGTGAGTTTGGCATAGTTTGCTACGGTTTCTAGAATTTTTTTGTAATTTTAAAGTGATTGGGCTTATTTTGGGTAGGTAAGGGGTAGTTGGGGGTGATTTTTGGTAGACGAAATAATATGTGTGAGTTCGACATAATCTGCCATGATTTGTGTCATTTTGTTTTATTTTAAAGTGATTGAAGTTACTTGGGGTTGCTAAGGGGAGGTAAGGGATGATTTAAAATAACGGATCTAGATTATGTCAGTTTGGCATAGTTCGGGAATTTTTTGGGTTTGATTTGGTAAAGTTTGCAGTGGTAAGAGGTGGCAATTTGAGGATGTTTAATGTTGACGGATGAAATTTGGAGTGATTTGGTAATTTTTAATTGAGTCACGGATCGACATTATAATTGAAATCAAAATTATAATTGAAATATCTGCGGCCTCGCTAGGTACGGCAAAAGTATGATCACGAAAGCAGAAACTCGACGTTGAAATTGTTTAGGTTAAATAAGTGCTTTTAATGTAAACCGGTCGCCCGTCGTCGAAGTTGTTTTGGCTAGATACGTGCTTCTAACATAAACACGGTCTCTGCGATCGGATTTTTTGTTTATTTTAGCCGGTTTTTATTGAATTACAAAGGAACCGGGCCGAATTTCGCAAAATCCCTTCTTAGTGTTCAGTTTCGGCACATGATACACCCGTGTCTAAAATTTCAAGTCTCCAGCCCTCACGGTTTGGGCTGTGGGTTGATTATGAATCAGTGTGTAGATGAATGAGTGAATGAGTGTGTCAGTGAGGACACTTCGCTTTATGTAATAGACTTGCTGAATGTACCCGGCGTTGCCCGGACGTAGATTAAATATACGCAGTTTTGACAAAAGTGGTGTATTGGTGATGTTAACTAATCGACATTATAATACAATTAAACAGGAATGCTCTACTTAGTCAATCGCAAGATAAAAAATTTGCAATTGTTCAGCAAGAACCAACGGGAAGGTGTAGAGCTCTCTTGCCGGGATAGGGATAAAAGGAAGGAAAAAGATAACGATAAGTCATAAGTAAAAATTATGGATTGATAAAGAAACTTGTGGATTGATAAAGAAAAATTGTGTATCAGTAAGGGAGAGTGTCGATTAATTAGAAAATACTGAAGAAACAGCAATTGTTTCTTTCACTATTTAATATTTGAAAGTTTGTAAATTCTAGGATTTTTACATTAGACATCACTTGAATATTTTTTTTGGATTCCGGCCAGAGCAGAGCAGTATTTTACATTTCTGTTCACATCAATGAACTCTTCAATTGCATCAAATGTTATGTCAGACTAAAATAAAAATAAGTGAGGCCAAGTTCACAGCACATATTAAATCTTCACAGATTTTGTTTTTGGTTATCATGTGTTTTTTTACATTCTAGTTGTTGCATTGCAAATATGAATGTAAATGATCCAAATAAACCTTATAAACCATAACATACCATAACATGAACCCCACAAAATTTTTATATGCATCAGTATCAGGCGTATGCCTGCGCACAGTAAAAATCGAACGGGAATAGACGGTGTCCTATCCCAAAAAAAAATTGTTTTGAGAATAATATGTAAAATCCAACCCAACCAGCCTAAAGAAATATTCAAAGCTCTAAACCCTCAGAAGCGATTATAGGGACATCGAAAGTGAGGTTTAATCTAAAAATGAAACGCCACTTTTATTCTGTATATATTATTCTGTTCTCATTTTGAGATCGCTTCTTTGTAAACAATATTGGCAGCTTTATTATCCGGTGCCAATATAACCAAAGAAGATGGATTACTCACTCTTGAGCATGCCACATACAACTGCCCATGCGAAAAACAATCCCCCCTTAGATCGATCCCTGCTTCTTTTAAAGACTGTCCCTGAGATTTATTTATCGTCATATCACAAACCTTCACAGGGAATTGCAATCTTTTAAATTCAAAGGGGTAATCCGATGGAATGAGCGGGATTCGGGGGATAAATACAGACTCGCCCTGCGCACAACCAGTAAATATACTTGCTTCAATTACGTTTTGGTACAGTTTCGTGATCTGAAGCCTTGTACCATTGCAAAGTTTGGGCGGTTTCAAGTTACGCAGCAACATTATAGGAGTGCCAATCTTCAATTTGAGCTTATGGACAGGCATTCCAGGAGGATTTAAAGAATTCAAAAATTCCATCGGATAATTGACGGCTTCATCATTATTCAATACCGAGTCGACAGATTTGTATGTCAACTCTTCACTCTCAAAGCCATCAAGGATAATATTATTTAATTCATTAGCACTATCATTTTTCGGTGATAAAATGGCTCGTTCTCGCAACCAGGACATAGATTTATCTTTCAAATTTCGAATATCCGGTTAAATCTTATCTATTAAATCGGCAACACTTTGAACCACCGTTGCTAGGCTTGACGAAATTGCAATTTTGCCATCTATTTCTGGCGTACGACCCTTACCTAAAATTAATAAAAGTTGCGCAAATTCACCAGCTCCCGTATCACCTCTTAGGTATACCCGCATGTTTTTAGATAATGACATTTTTTGTATTTTGGGCCACAAATAGGACGATTTCAAGCAAGCATTAACTTCATCTGAAATCTCCTGCTAATACAACGGTAACTTTTCCCATAATCGAAACATTATTTCTAATGTCTCTTAATGTACGGTCAAGAGCCTCAACTGCTTTTTTGTGCGCCATGGTACATTCGTCCCACACAATTAGGCTGCAGTCATAAAGCAATCGAGCGACGTCGCTTTGTTTTGATATGTTGCATAACGGATTATCTGTGGAGTTTAAATTTAGGGGCAATTTAAAAACAGAATGGGCAGTTCTACCACCCTGTAACAAAGTTGCTGCAATTCCCGAAGAGGCCACCGCGATAGCAATTTTATTGGAACTGCGTATTTTCGATAATAACAAATTTATAAGGAATGTTTTTCCTGTACCCCCAGGTGCATCTAAAAAGAAAACTTTGCCGTAGTCTAAGTTTTCTAAAATTTCTAAGTAAACCTCTTTCTGTTCACTTGTAAGTAACCGTTTGTAATAAAACTTCAATATCGTAGTTCTTTTCTCTAATATAAACCAAATTTTCCGTAATCTCGTTGGTATAGCGTTTCGGTTGCGGCAATCCAAAATGAGTTAAGGGTTGATCACCGATTGTTAGAATAACATCTTCTAGAAGAATCAATGCCTTGTTGTACACCTCCGTTTTGGCATGTAATTCTTTAACTGCCAGCTCTCTGGCCACCCTTCTGAGAATATCCTCGGACAAACTGTCTTTGTATTTCTCCCAAAGCTGCAATGGGTCGGATACATGACAAAACACTAACATTATTGCAAACAATTCTCTCAGTTTCATCGGTGATTCTGAGATAGTAGCATCTTCTAGTGTGTTTTCCCAATGTTTGTCATCTTCCAACAATCCCAGGGCTTTACATGCGGATTGAAAAGTAGAATGTACTACGCCATTAACCGTCCTAAGACTTAAGAAAGAAGTAGGTCCACGAACCTCATGCAATAGTAGGTGAAGGTAGTAACACTCGGCATTATTGGGATGTACTGTATAAACCCTTCCAAGGACGTTATCTTTTTTTACACCCGGATATTCATCAATATTTTTTCCTAGCTTTCTACTTTGAAATTTATTCTTGTTCCACGTATAATATGAAGGCACTTCGTGGTAAAAAAGGGTTTTGGCAAAATCGTCGTTTCTGCATAAATCAAAAAAGGCCATTAATGTGGTTTTTGGAGGGTTATTAACCCTATCCAAAAGATTGTCTTCATTAAAATAGATTCTCTGTCCATTTTCCAAATGGACGGAAAGATGAACAACAGGAGGAAACCTTTCGTGAATGGGAAAACATAGAATGCGCCAAACAGCTTCCGAAGTGCTTATATATCTTCCCGTTTTATAGATTGCCACCTCATCTAGTTCATTTTGTAGTGCAAAGGCCGCCTGATCGCTGCCTTTATTAACGTACTAGCTGAATGTACCCGGCGTTGCCCGGACGTAGATTAAATAAACGCAGTGTTGACAAAAGTGGTGTATTTGTGATGTAGACTAATCGACATTATAATACAATTAAACAGGAATGCTCTACTTTTCCAATCACAAAATAAACAAATTTGCTGAAATTAACCTGCATTGCCAGGACCGGGTACTTCAATATGATTTGGAAAATGACGATAATTTCGTTTCTGGGTGCAAGCTCTTTTTTTTTCACTCTTTTTCACTCTTCAAGAGAAGGAGAGTTGACAGAGAAGCTAAACTATTCCAAATTATTCCCATTTAGTTCTCTAACAACGTTAAAAAATGTCGTCAAAGAATGTTGAAATATATAAATTGTAACGTGATGGTACCACCACTTACCGCAAGACGCGTGCGCGACAGAAAATAACGTAAAGATCAAGTAACAAGATGGTGTCGGTGCCACATTGAGTCCACTCTTTTAATGTTTAATAATAAAAGCTATTAGTTTACGAGTTACCCGACATTCATTTAGCCCTCCTGTGGTTCGAGTGTTACAACTGGCGCCCAACAGTTAGTGGCCGAATCAGTGCAGAGTGAGTTAAAAATCCAACCTCTTCAGCCATTCACCACGCTCCGTGCGCTGCTGATGTACCCAAAACTACCGATTGACTTCGTGCAAGGTACCTCACATATCCGCGGTTCGTGTGTATCCTAGGAGTCCTAGTTGATCTAACGGCAGAAATTCCCCACGAGTTGGCATCAAGGACGCGCAGCCCGCCATTTTGCCGGTTCCACGTGCGAAACCGACCATCTCGAAAAATCCGACTTCATCACGGACGGCTACCAGCGTTATCAACTACGGTCGAGAGTGAACTCTCGGCTCAACAAAGGCGATAACACAAGCGACGGCGACGATCATCAATCCGCCCCAGGTCCTGCGATGGCACAAAACGTCGTGCTGACCACCGAACAATTTCAGGCGCTGTTGCAAAGCGTACAAGCAGCAAATGCTAGCCCCGCAGTCGCCCCCCGTTTGGAAAACGGAAATTTTGCCAACTGCAGCTCTCGTTTCTCTGGAGGAGAAGGTGAAGACGTTGACGCTTTCATTGAAGCCATCACCATCTACAAGGAGTGCGTGGCTATCAGCGACGACAATGCTCTGCGAGGCCTCCCAATGCTCCTAGATAAGCTAGCCCTCACCTGGTTTCACGGTTCGAAGGCGATGTATATCAAGTGGAGTGATGCTGTGGATGGCCTCAGACACGTCTTTGGGCGAAAGCTGCCCCCACACCAAATTTTCCGCAAGCTGTTCTCCAAAGAACAGGGAGATAGTGAACCTACTGATGTGTTCGCCAGCAACGCCAAGTCCCTGCTTGCCCAACTGCCTTCAACTCCACCACTGAGCGAGACGCACAAGTTGGACATGATCTACGGACTGTTGAATCGGCGAATCCGTAGTCACTTGCCTCGTGACCACTTCGCGGATTTCAACACGCTTGTCGAACGTGCGAGAATGATCGAGGCCAATCTGGAAGAAGAGAAACCCCACAACGCCATCGACAAAGCCCGAATCCGACCTCGTTGCGATTATTGCAAAATCATCGGACACCAGCAAATGGAATGCCGAAAGTACGCCGCCCAGAAGCGAGGAAGCGAATCCAGAAAAAACGGAAATGCAAGTACCGTCCGTCCAGAGACGACTAAACCAACAGTGGTCTGCTATGGCTGTGGCGCTCCTGGATATGTGAGGTCGCAATGTCCAAACTGTCGCCCGAAGTCTCAGAGCAACCCTCCTGTTGCGGAACTTCTCTCGATCGACTCCCCAGCAAAGAGCGGCAGACCGTTGATCGAAGTGACCGTTGCTGGAAGAACAGGACTAGCTCTAATCGACACTGGGGCAAGATGCACAATTGCCGGTCGAAGATTGTACCGACATTTCCAACAACAACAACTACCATGCACCGAGTCTGAAATGACGATGACTCTAGCTGATGGAAAGTCAAGGCGAGTTTCAACTGTCTGCTTTAGCACTTCAGTGTTGCTGCATGGCCGAGCCATTCCCACGGACTTCATAGCCGTTCCCGACTACACGGAGAGTCAAACGCTTTTGGGCGTTGACTTTGCAACCCGAGCAGGTTTGGTGCTGGATGTGGCCCGTAGTTGTTACCATCTGAATGGGGATCCGGAACAGCGCTTCCCATTTTACGAAGAACCCCACACCACCTCCTCTGTTGTCGTAACTCACGGTAGCATGGATGTGAGCCTGCGTTCGGATGAAGGTCCGCAACTAACTTCACAAGAACGCAACAGTTTGAATTTCCTGGTTAAGACCCACAAAGATGTCTTCCAGCCGTCGCAAGAACCTACCCCTTACGCGGAGCACACCATAAGGTTGACCTCGGACGTCCCCGTTGCCGTTCCGCCTTATCGGATGTCACCGCCGAAAACCGCATTGCTGAAGGACGAAGTCAACGCGATGCTGGAACTGGGAGTGATCGAGGAATGCGACACTCCCTATGCTGCTCCTGTGGTCATGACGACGAAGAAGGATGGCACAACGCGCGTCTGCATAGACTACCGTAAGCTGAATCAAATCACTGTCCCTGACAGGTACCCACTACCCAGGATGGACGACTTACTACACCGCGCCAAGCAAACCAACTTTATGTCAACGATTGATTTGAAGTCTGGATACTGGCTGGTGCCCGTCCATCCAGACGACAGGGATAAGACTGGCTTTGTAACCCCGTTTGGCTTATACCGATTCAACAGAATGCCCTTCGGTTTACGGAATGCGCCGGCTACCTTCCAACGACTCGTCGACAGGTTTCGCCGCAGCCTTCCCACCGTGACGATTCTATCATACCTAGACGACATGATCATATTGTCGACGGACTTTGAAAGTCACTTGGAGGACCTGCGGGCCGTAATGATTCATTTGCGAAACTACAAGCTAGTTGCGAATCGAAAGAAGTGTCGTCTTGCGTGCCCAAGTGTGAAGTACCTTGGTCACGTGATCACTGCTTCTGGCATCTACCCGGACGAAGAAAAGATTACAGCGGTCACCCGTATGAGACCTCCAACCAACACGAAACAGCTGATGTCCTTCCTGCAGCTCTGCAGCTGGTTCCGTAGGTTTATCCCAAATTTTGCGGAAGTCAGCCGACCACTCAGCAGCCTGACAAGGAAGAACACCGCCTGGTCCTGGGATGCTCCCCAGGCAGCAGCTTTCGCTCAACTGAAGCATCTGCTGGTCAACGCACCGA
The DNA here is from genome assembly GCA_964023215.1 of Eledona agricola. Classification (NCBI taxonomy): domain Eukaryota; kingdom Metazoa; phylum Arthropoda; class Insecta; order Coleoptera; family Tenebrionidae; genus Eledona; species Eledona agricola. The sequence goes on along the minus strand of CAXIEJ010000140.1, from coordinate 1,665,569 downwards.
TACTTCGTCAGGCCAACACCGATCTGCCGTTTCTCCTCAGGACGGATGCTAGCTCATACGCTATTGGAGCATGCCTGATCCAGGGGGAGTGTCTGGAGGAGGAGCACCCAGTTGAGTATGCCAGCCGACTGCTGACCTCAGCTGAAAGAAACTACAGCACCACGGAGCGCGAAGCTCTCGCCATCGTCTTCGCCGTACAGAAATTTCGAGGATATCTGGACGGATCGACGACCGTCGTCGCTACGGACCATAAGCCGCTGCGATGGTTGATGAGTCTTCGTGCCCCCTCAGGTCGCTTGGCGCGTTGGGCTATGTTACTGCAGTCTTTTGATTTGCAGATTGAGTACGTGTCCGGCCGCCAAAACGTTGTCGCTGACGCCCTGTCGAGATTATCTTACTCCGAGGCCGAGCTGCCTACTGCAATTTGCACCGTCAGCCTAAATTTGCCTACGGTACCTGCTCAAGATGTTCGCAAGGCTCAGCTAGGCGACCCGGAGCTGGCAAAGATAATTTCTTGCTTCGAAAGCAGCTCGCCGGAAGAAGTCGATCTGACACGCTGGTTGGACCGAGGCTACTTGCTCTCGAATGGAGTGCTGTACCGATACTCTTCGGAAAGTGAGTCTGAAGAGGCCCAACTGGTGATTCCCCGAGACCAAGTACCCGCTATCTTGCGTGAGTGCCACGACGAACCGCTTGCTGGCCACAATGGAGTAGAAAAGACAATACAACGTATCTCCCACCGATACTACTGGACGACTATGAGGCGAGATGTTATCAGCTACGTCCGCAAATGCGTGCCCTGCCAAAAGTACAAAGCTAATAACCTAAAACCAGCAGGACTAGTTCAGACACCTGCCATGGCTAGGCGCTTCGAGACGCTGGCGCTAGACCTGTTTGGACCGCTGCCTGAGACCACGGATGGTTACCGCTGGGTGCTTGCAGTTGAAGATACCACCACCCGATGGATGGAGCTGTTCCCGTTGCGAGCTGCTACGGCGGAGGCTTGTGCCAAGATCCTCATCGATGAAATCGTTCTCAGATATGGTACTCCGAGACGGGTTGTGAGCGATAATGGGACACAATTCACCAGCGAGGTAATGCAACAGGTGGCCCATTGTCTGGGTTTTCAGCAGGCCCTCATACCTTTGTATCACCCCTCGGCGAACCCCGAAGAGAGGAAGAACCGCGAACTAAAAACTCAGCTCTCCATTCTTGTTGGAAAACATCATGACACCTGGAAGGAAGGCCTCTCGTCCGTACGATTTGCTATGAACACTGCTACTAGCCTAGCTACGGGTTACAGCCCCGCTTTCTTGTGTTTTGGACGCGAATTACGCACCCCTTCCGACGTCGAAAAGGACCTTCGTGTCGTAGTCGATGGCGAGAACGTGGTTGCCGAGATCACGCCCCGATTGAAAATCATTGCCGACGCGCTGCATCGCGCGCGAGAGACTCACGAAATAACTCAGGATCGCGCCAAGAGATTTGCAGATACCGCCCGCCGCGTACCGGAAACTCTGTCTGTTGGTGACCGCGTTTTGGTCGATGTGCGCGTTCTGAGCAACGCCGCCCGAGCGTTTACTTCAAAGTTTGTGCCTCGACGTGACGGCCCATACATCATAACACGGCAGGTTTCTCCGACCGCGTACCAGGTTGCAGCTGTGGAACGACCTACCGAGCCGCTGGGAACTTATCACATCTCAGCCTTGCGTCGCTTCATCGAGCCAGACGTTGACACACCCGCTCCCATCTGTCCGATCCGCAAACGGGGAAGACCGCGTAAACCAACGGCCGCTCAACCAGTGACGTCACGGGAAACACCAAGGCCCGTCACCCGGCTCAGGGGGCGCCCCCGACAGTAGGTGGCACCCAGCACTGTCCTGGATCGTCCCTAGCGAGTCCATCCGATCCAGAGGGGGAGGATGTAACGTGATGGTACCACCACTTACCGCAAGACGCGTGCGCGACAGAAAATAACGTAAAGATCAAGTAACAAGATGGTGTCGGTGCCACATTGAGTCCACTCTTTTAATGTTTAATAATAAAAGCTATTAGTTTACGAGTTACCCGACATTCATTTAGCCCTCCTGTGGTTCGAGTGTTACAAAATACATAATTTCACACCATAAAAACGATGTATTTGGTGTAGTTTCGAATGATAAGGTTTTTTTTGGGGATTGTTTTGAATGGTTATTGATGGTTGGCGGGGTTTAGCTTTGGCGGATTAAACGAAACTTTTGGTAATTTTAATGCGATTGGGTTTAGTTTGGCTTGGTAAGAAGTGGTTGGGGTGATATAGCGGAAGTTGAAGTAATTTATGCGTGTTTAGCGTAGTTTGCTTGTAATTCGTAATTTTTTTACATTTTAGGTTGATGTGGGGTAGTTTGGAATGGCAAGTGTATGATTTTTGAGAGTAGTTTGGAATGGTACATTATGTTTAGGGGTGTTTAACGTATTCAGGTAAAATATACAGAAAATTTGGAAATTTTAAAATGAACAATTATAGTGCGAACCTCTTGAGCTCTATTTTCGGCAATAAAATGCAATAGGAAAGATAGTAAAAAAGACTATTTCCTTCACTTTTCAGAGGAATTATACGTGGTGGTATTTGTACCCCGCTTACTATTCCTCCATCTTAGTTATAAATAATGCAGAACAATAATGAACACAATGTACATAAAATAAATAGTGTAAATCGTGTATAAGCACATATTACTTATGATGTCAGTGAAATCCGGTAAAACTGCAAATTTCGGATTTTGGCCGGAGCAGGTTTGGTGAAGATCAAATACACCACTATCATTAAATGAACGTAGAAATTAGCGTACGGTATATAAGTGGAGTCCGGTACGACGATGGTAATTTTTCGAAAATCGATTGGGGAGATATTTACTTAACGTCAAGAACAAATCGGGAATATTATATTAAAAAAATTTATTTAATAGCGATAGAACTTCGAATACTGATGCGTCGCCTCGACCTTGGCGACGTTGAGTACCAGCGTTCCAGACGCTGAAGCAGCAATTTTAACAATTATATAAGGTGCACGTGCCTAGTGCGTATTAAAAGGATTTGGATTACCAAATAATACTCGCGCAGGTGTACTCGTATGGCCCGCCATAATTTGCACAAAATGAATTAACATACTAAAGTAAATAAATATTTTGACGGGAATGTGGTGGATGTAAAAATCTTATTCGGCCTCTCCGACAAACTAACACTTGTTTAGATTAACATGCATTCCTTCATGGACCTGTGACGAATTACAAACAAATATCTAAATTTCAAGTGTTCCATTTGATTTCGTTTCTGGATGCAAGCGGTTTTTTCACTCTTGTCAGTCTGAACTTATTACATAGTGATATTTTCACATCCAGGTGCCCTAAATTTATTTTGCCGCTGATTTCAAAAATTTTTCTGGAAGGAAAGTAGTCAGCAGTGGGGCTCGTCAGGGGTGGCAGGGTTGGCAGTGCCACTGGTATGAATGTCAGTGATATCTGGTACATACAACGGTGAAAATTTCGGGGCAAATTTGGTGAAAAACAAATACACCACTATCATTAACTAGCGTACAAATATAAGTGGAGTCCGGTCCGATGCTGATAATTTTTCGAAAATTGATTGGGGGCAGATTTGGTTAACGCGAGGATCAAATGTTAAATTAAAATACTTTATTTGATAGCGGTAGACCTTCGAACACTGATGCGTCGCCTCATCGAATTTGGCGACTTTGCGAACAGTTTCCGACGCTGGAGCAGCAATTTTCACAATTGTAGTTGTGTTAAAATTAAACACCCCGATCGAGTACTGCTCCACACGCTGAAACAGCAATTCTCGAATTCTAAGAAACGATAAGAAAGGCTTATCCAACGCTTGGTATGTGCGAATTTCTGCATAGACACTCAATCAAACTAAATCGAGCATCGCCTTTTCACGTTTCTGACCTTGCCCTTGACGTGGCAGGCTCCAGCTGCTTCAATAATGTAAAAATCTTATTCGGCCTCTCCAATAAACTCACATTTGTTTACATTAACACGCATTCCCTCATGGACTTGTGACGAATTACAAACAAATATTTCAACTTCAAGTGTTCCATTTAATTTCGTTTCTGGGTGCAAGCTCCTTTCTTTTCACTCTAGTCAGTCTAAACTTATTACACAGAGTTATATTTTCAAATCCAGGCGCCCTAAAGAATTTTGTCGTTGTTTTCAAAAGTTTCAAGAGAAGGAGAGTTGACATAGAAGCTAAATTATTCCAAATTATTCCCATTTAGTTCTCTGACAACGTTAAAGACAATGTTGAAATATATAAATACTAAATTTTACACCATAAAAACGAAGTATTTAGGAAATATGTATTGTTGGAAGGTGGAAGGGAATCAAAATAGGTATCAGCATATTTACTATTCAGAATAACGTCTATTAGTCGAAACAATATATTTTATGTGCAGATATTTATTAATATTTTATGATTTAATACGATAAGGAATTTATAAATGACAACCAAATAGAAGATTTTGATTGAAAATGATTATTAATTTATGGTAGATGAAGTAATTTAAGTGAGTTTGGCATAGCTTGCTATGTTTTGTAGCATTTTTTGTAATTATAAAGTGATTAGGCTAATTTTGGGGCGGTAAGGGGTAGTTGGGGGCGATTTATGGTAGCCGAAGTAATTTAGGTGAGTTTAACATAGATTGCTATGGTTTGCATAATTTTTGTAATTTTATAGTAATTGGGCTTATTTTGGGGCGGTAAGGGATAGTTGGGGGTGATTTATGGTAGCCGAAGTAATCTAGGTGACTTTGGAATAGTTTGCTATGGTTTGTAGCATTTTTTGTAATTTTAAAGTGATTGGGCTAATATTGGAGTGGTAAGGGGTAGTTGGGGGTGATTTATGGTAGCCGAAGTAATTTAGGTGAGTTTGACATGGTTTGCTATGGTTTGTAGCATTTTTTGTAATTTTAAAGTGATTGGGCTTAGTTTGGGGTGGTAAGGGGTAGTTGGGGGTGATTTATGGTAGCCGAAGTAATTTAAGTGAGTTTGACATAGTTTGCTATGGTATGTAACATTTTTTGTAATTTTAAAGTGATTAGGCTTATTTTGGGTAGGTAAGGGGTAGTGGGGGGTGATTTATGGTAGCCGAAGTAATTTAGGTGAGTTTGGAATAGTTTGCTATGGTTTGTAGCATATTTTGTAATTTTAAAGTGATTGGGCTTATTTTGGGGAAGTAAGGGGTAGTGGGGGGTGATTTAAGGCAGCCGAAGTAATTTAGGTTAATTTGAGATAGTTTGCTATGGTTTGTAGCATATTTTGTAATTTTAAAGTGATAGGGTTTAGTTTGGGGAAGTAAGGGGTAGTTGGGGGTGATTTATGGTAGCCGAAGTAATTCAGGTGAGTTTGAGATAGTTTGCTATGGTTTGTAGCATATTTTGTAATTTTAAAGTGATTGGGTTTATTTTGGGGAGGTAAGGGGTAGTGGGGGGTGATTTATGGTAGCCGAAGTAATTTAAGTGAGTTTGACATAGTTTGCTATGGTTTGTAACATTTTTTGTAATTTTAAAGTGATTGGGCTTATTTGGGATAGGTAAGGGGTAGTGGGGGTGATTTATGGTAGCCGAAGTAATTTAGGTGAGTTTGGAATAGTTTGCTATGGTTTGTAGTATTTTTTGTAATTTTAAAGTGATTGGGCTTAGTTTGGGATGGTAAGGGGTTGTTGGGGGTGATTTATGGTAGCCGAAGTAATTTAAGTGAGTTTGACATAGTTTGCTATGGTATGTAACATTTTTTGTAATTTTAAAGTGATTGGGCTTATTTGGGATAGGTAAGGGGTAGTTGGGGGTGATTAATGGAAACCGAAGTAATTTAGATGAGTTTGGCATAGTTTGATATTGCTTGTAACATTTTTTGTAATTTTAAAGTGATTGGGCTGAGTTTGGGGTGGTAAGGGGTAGTTGGGGGTGATTTATGGTAGCCGAAGTAATTTAGGTGAGTTAGGGATAGTTTGCTATGATTTTTGTCATTTTGTTTTATTTTAAAGTGATTGGAGTTATTTGGGGTTGCTAAGGGGTGGTAAGGGATGATTTAAGATAACGGATATAATTAATGTCAGTTTGGCTTAGTTCGGGAATTTTTTGGGGTTGATTTGGTAAAGTTTGCAATGGTAAGAGATATTTGAGGATGTTTAATGTAGACGGATTAAATTTGCAGTGGTTTTGTAATTTTTAATTGAGTCACGGATCGACATTATAATTGAAATCAAGATTATAATAAAAATATCCGCGGCCTCGCTAGGTACGGCAAAAGTGTGACCACGAAAGCAGAAACTCGACGTTGAAATTGTTTAGGTTAAATAAGTGCTTTTAATGTAAACCGGTCGCCCGTCGTCGAAGTTGTTTTGGCTAGATACGTGCTTCTAACATAAACACGGTCTCCGCGATCGGATCATTTTTTGTTTATTTTAGCCGGTTTTTATTGAATTACAAAGGAACCGGGCCGAATTTCGCAAAATCCCTTCTTAGTGTTCAGTTTCGGCACATGATACACCCGTGTCTAAAATTTCAAGTCTCCAGCCCTCACGGTTTGGGCTGTGGGTTGATTATGAATCAGTGTGTAGATGAATGAGTGTGTCAGTGAGGACACTTTGCTTTATATAATAGATTTGCAGATATATTTGATAGATTTGACAGAATTGCAGTACTCTACGTTAATATGTGCATTAAAAGTGCGAGACAGGACCGGATTAAACGGTACAACCCACCGGTTGTCGAGTTGTTTGCCTTTAATTTCAACAGTGAACCCACCATCTTGCGGTGATCTTCGTCGGTACTTAGGATAACCATCCTCACCTGTCTGTGTATCTCTTATTAATTGTCGATGATACTTCTTTGAACAGATTCCATCAATCATACACGGAGAATCTCTATTTATGTTACCGCACGGTCCATGAATCATATTGGATTTAATTATTTCGTGAAGAATCGGATCGTCTTCGGGAGACGGAATTTCTGCACAAATCACGTCATCTATTTTATCAGCACAAATTCGGTTTTCCAACCATAGCAAAATATGTACATGCGGAAGTCCTCGTTTCTGCCATTCTACGGAATACATGTAACAGCGAACGCGTCCAAATATTTGAGCCTTGGTTAATAGGTTCATCATTGTTCTCACTTTCAGACGAAAGACGCGGCTAATGACGTCATGTCGATCATGCGGCTGTTGTTCGAACAATAATACATCTGTAATATCTTTCCACTTTGGGTTACACGTAAAAGTAATAAATAAATCTGGACGGCCGTAGTGGCGTACGTATGTCAACGCGTCTTGGGTACGTTCATGCATATACCTGGGTCCTCCAGTGAAAGTTGAAGGCAGAATTACTAATCGACCTAACTCTGCAGCATTGGCATCAGCCTTTTTAATTGCATCTTGTAAATGAACGTAATTTTCCGCCCTTAATTTTGTTTGATTATTCTTTATAAAATTTAATCTTTCTGTTTCGATTTTTGCATACATGTCAACTAAAAATTGACTTAGTAAGCTTCGGTAACAGAGAAGATGATTAACTTCGTTCTGTCTAATCATAATGCGAAAAGCATAGAAATTTGCTGCCGAAACGGTTTTATTTAAAGGCATCTTTGAAACAAGGTCAGTTTGAGGTACTGCTATGGAATAACCATCCTCACCTCTACAAAACATTAAGGAATATTGCAACGCGTTGTATGCTCTGTTAAACTCACTTATTCGTTGTAACTTGTCATCGCGACTGTGCAACACAATGTCTCTTTTTTCAAATATCTGACCTTCCATTACTATAGCAATTTCATTGGCGATAGGATTATTGTAACGACCTCGATGAGCGTTTATGGGTTTTCTTTCGGCATGTATGACTACACGGAAATCTTCTGTATTTTGTGGAATATTTTCTATGGCAGCTTTAAAATCTCTAACGTATGTGTTATTCTCGTGAAGCATCTTTTGTAGTTGCGCCACCAAAGCATTATTTACATCAGTAAAATTCCGACACCTAAGAGTTGTTTCTTTCTCGTCTTCTCCTACAAAATATATCTGAAGGAACTTAGGTTCTTCGTTAGTATTAGGTGGCAACAAACTCCCAGCTAAATGGTACACCTGACCTTGAACTTTAAATGTGGGCCTAAAGCTACCTTCAGAAACCTCTTTAGCCGCAAAGGATGTCATTTGAAAACAACCGTTATATTTCCTAATAGAATTTAGAAAATGTTTTGATTTCGGATGTAAAAAGGACAAAAGGCTCCTTATAGGTTCAGGTTGTTGTTCGAATGGTGTTAATTGCACCTTTCCATTGTTGCAACACATGCCAGGTGTCTCCCCCTTCCATTTGAGGGCTTTGCACCATTGGCATATTATGCTCATTTCACCCAATTGTATAGTTTTTTCTGCTTCGTATGCAATACATGGGTCATATTGGAATGCAGAATCAGCCTTTTGCGTCCAAGAAAGTGTCCTTCGTTAAATTCTTTTTTCGTTGCGTGGATCATAACGCGCAACAGCGTTTCTGTTAACCTCTGGGTGCTGTTGTGTATATCTACGAGCGGCAGCTCTATGACCTTCGGGATGTTCTTGCGCATGTTTCGCTACAGCAGCTTTGTTAACTTCCGGATGTTCTTACGCATATTTTGCCACAGCAGCTCTATTAACTTCCGGATGTTGTTGCGCATATTTCGCAACAGCAGCTTTATTCACTTCCGGATGGTCTTGCGCATATTTTGCAACAGCAGCTCTATTAACTTCCAGATGTTCTTGCGCATATTTCGCAACAGCAGCTCTATTAACTTCCGGATGTTCTTGCGCATATTTCGCAACAGCAGCTCTATTAACTTCCGGATGTTTTTGCGCATATTTCGCAACAGCAGCTCTTTTAACTTCCGGATGTTCTTGCGCATATTTCGCAACGGCAGCTCTATTAACTTCCGGATGTTTTTGGGCATATTTCTCTACAGCAGCTCTATGAACTTCTGGATTTTTTTTTGCGTATTTTACTGAAGCAGCCTTCTTTTGCTCTTTATTTTTTGATGTATATTTCACTGCAGCAATTTTTAGTTGGGTGTTTCTAGTTCTGTTTGAAACATGCGCACGGCGTTTCCTTTTATTTGATGTCTGAGAAGAATTATCTTGAATAGACTCTTCAGACGAAGACGCAATTTGGGAATGTTCTATAAGTCGTGGCACGGGAACTGATTCAAGGACATCGAAATGACCGTTAGATAAATTTCCGGAAAATTTAAGTTTACGAATTGACTGATTATATTCACCAAATTGCGCATAAAAACTACCGTTATGATATACTTGAAAACAAAATGGAAACATTTCTCCTGCTGCAGTCAACTCACAAACAGAACCATATGTAGATAATTTTGACATATCTTCAGAATAAACAAACTGGTCAGCATAATTATTCCCATCTCGGTTGCACGATAATAATTGAAACCTTGCCCAATTGGCCGCAACGTGTTGAACAATTAAAGTGCGAACCTCTTGAGCTCTATTTACGGTGTTAAAGATGCAATAGGAAAGAGAGTAAAATAGAAAATTTCCATCACCTTTCACGGGAAATACACGGTGTGGTATTTGTACTCCGTTTACTATTAGAATTTCAAACTGCTCTATCTTACTTATAAACAATAGATTAGAGCAATAATGAACGCAATGTAAAAAAACTGAAAAACTAAAAATTCAAAAAATAAATGGTGTAAAATGTTTATATGAACAGAATACTTAAGCGTGTGAAGTGCGAGTGAAGTCCGGTCCAACGTTACAAATTTTCTGATTTCAGCCTGCGCAAATTTGATGAAGAACAAATCACTAACACTATCACTCTCACCAACGGAACTTAAAAATAAGCGAAAGCTAAGTAAAAAAGAGTCTGGTCCGACAGTGAAAATGTTTCGAAAATCGGTTTCGGGCAGATTTGGTTAACGCGAACAACGTTAAATTAAAATGCTATATTCGATTCCGATACAACTTCGAATACTGACGCGCTGTCGATCTTGGCGACGTTGACCATGGGATGGAGTACTTACTGTTCCAGGCGCTGAAGCAGCAATTTTATTAGTTGCACGTGCCTTCTATTTCGTATTAATTACGTATTAAAACGGAACAATTCGGGTAGCAAAACAGATTTATTTTTATGTAACATACCCGTCATACATAAATTTCGGATAACGTCGATTGATGTAAGATTATGTATCATGTCATTTATTGCAATGGTAGTTGCAATAAATGTTTGTTAGATTGTCTTAGTAAGTTTCGGCCCGTCTCGTCCCATGAAGAATATAATTATAATATTTAATCATACATATTATACGGCATTAAGTATCTGCCACGATTTCCAGAAAACGGCTAATTCAGCAAAAGGCGACGAATACGCAACCACTTGGGATTTCAAGTGGATTGTCGATGTTGACGATCGGCCCAGGCGGAAGTACTTATAACCGAGACCTCTAATTACTGTACACATCGACCATTAAATATATTTTATATTATATTTTACGAATAATTATTTTTATTTTAAGCTCCAATATTTAGGGATAATAAATATTGTTGTTTGCTTCTAATATCATTACGTCATTAATTCACATAGTAGTTGTTTTATTTTTAAGAACCGCGATCCAATAATGCTCCACACGCTGTACCCTTTATAATTAAAAATCGTTTCAGACGCTGAAGCAGCAATTTTCACAATATCAAAACAAATGGATCATCGCCTTTTTACTTTTGTTACTTTGCCCTTGACCTGGCTGGCTCCAGCTGCTTCAATAAAGTAAAAATCTTATTTGGCCTCTCCGACGAACTCACACTTGGTTACATTAACACGCATTTTTTTCGTGGACCTGTGACGAATTACAAACAAAGATCGCAACTTCAAGTGTTCCATTTAAATTCGTTTCTGGGTGCAAGCTGCTTTTTTTTCACTCTAGTCAATCTGAACTTATTACACAGAGTGATATTTTCAAATCCAGGCGCCCTAAATAATTTTGTCGTTGACTTCAAAAGTTTCACGAGAAGGAGAGAAGCAAAATTATTCCAAATTCTTCCCATTTAGTTCTCTGACAACGTTAAAGACAACATTGAAATATATAGATACAAAATTTCACACCATAATACGGAAGTATTTAGAAATTATGTAAAAAAAAAGCCGAAATTATTTATGTGAATTTGGCGTGAGGGTTCGTGGCATTTGTTTGTAATATTATGTTTATTTAGGATAGGTTTGGATGTTAAGAGTTTCTTTAGGGATTATTTGGAATCGTTATTGATGGTTGGCGGTGTTTAGCTTTTGCGGGTTAAACTTGCGTAATTTTTAACGGGTAAAATTTTAATATGATTGGGATCATTTTGGGTTGGTAAGAGGTGATTGGGGTGATTCACGGGAAGCTGAAGTAATTTATGTGAGTTTGGCATAGTTTGCTTGGAGTTCGTACATTTTTTTTTAATTTTGGGTTGATTTGGGGTGGTTTTATACGTTATGTTTGGGAGTGTTTAACGTAGACAGGTAAAATTTACAGAAATTTTGGTAATTAAAAATGAACAATTAAAGTCCATCATTTTTCACGGGAATTATACTGTGTGGTATTTGTAATCCGCTTACTATTAGATTTTCAAAGTGTATGTTGTATGTTAGTTATAAATAATATAGAACAACAATGAACACAATGTACGTAAAATAAATAGTGTACACGTGTATAAGCACAAAATACTTATGCGTATGAATTCAAAAAAACAAATACACCACTATCATTAACTGAACGTAAAAATAAGTGTAAGAATGTTAGTGGAGTCGGGGGTCAAACGCTGAAAATGTTTCTACAATCGGTTTCGCGCAGATTTGGTTAACGTGAGAAATGTTAAATTAAAATGTTTTATTCGTTACCGATACAACTTCGAATACTGAAGCGCTGTCAATCTTGGAAACATTGACCGTGCGACGGTAGTACTGTTCCAGCCACTGAAGCAGCAATTTTCACAATTTTATTACGTGTACGTAACTTCTATAGGTAAATGTAACAATCTGGGTAGCAAAACAGATTCATTTGTATGTACCAACGTAAACGTAAACGTCAATTGATGCATGATGACATGACATCCAAGAAGTCCAATGAGGAAGATAATATTATATACTAGCTGAATGTACCCGGCGTTGCCCGGACGTAGATTAAATAAACTCAGTGTTGACTAAAGTGGTGATGTTGACTAATCGACATTATAATACAATTAAACAGGAATGCTCTACTTTTCCAATCACAAAATAAACAAATATGCTGAAATTAACCTGCGTTGCCAGGACCAGGTACTTCAATATGATTTGGACAAAGAGGATACCTTGGTTGATATCTGAGATGAAAATTTTTGAATAGACTCTTTAGGCAGTTGTTCTATAAGCGATTCCAGGAAATCGAAATTAACTTTATATAATTTTCGGGGAAATCGAAGTTTACAAATTAGCTGATCATGTTATGATAAAATTGAAAAAACAATGGAACGATTCCTCTTGCTGCAGTCAACTCACAAACAGAACAGTGTGTAGATGATTTTGACTTATCTCCGGAATAAACAAACACTTATTTCCTTCTGAACTGCACAAAAATTATTAAAACTTGGCCCTAACTGGTTGGACAATTAAAGTGTGAACCTTTTGAGCTCCCTTTCCAGTATTAAAATTTTGGTATGTGGTAAAATGTGGTATTTTATGGTATTTGTGCATCGCTAGATTTTCAAACTTGTCCATCTTAGTTATAAATGATGTAAAGCAATAATGAACACAATGTATTTACGTAAAATAAACAGTGTAAAACGCGTATCAATGTCAGTAATGTCTGGTCCAACGCTGTAAATTTTGGATTTTAGCCGAGGCAGATTTGGTGAAAAATAAATACACCATTATCATTAACTGAACGGTCGTCCGGTACGACGATGGTGATTGGGAACAAATTTTGTTAACGGCAAAATTAACATTCTAAAATAAATAAATATTTTGACGGGAATATGGTGGATGTAAAAATCTTATTCGGTCTCTCCGACGGACTCACACCTGTTTACATTAACACACACTTGTTGAACAATTAAAGTGCCAACCTCTTGAGCTTTCGTTCCAGTATTAAAATTATAATACCAATACCATAGATATTAAAAAAGACAATTTCCATCACCTTTCATAATACGGTGTGGTATTTGTACATCGCTAGATTTTCAAACTTCTCCATCTTAGTTATAAATGATGTAAAGCAATAATAAACACAGTGTACGTAAAATAAATAGTGTAAAACGTGTATAAGCACATAATTATTAAGGGTATGAATGTCAGTGATCTCTGGTACATACAATGGTGAAAATTTCGGATTTCAGCCGGGGCAAATTTGGTGAAAAACAAATACACCACTACCATTAACTGAAAGTAAAAATTAGCGTACAAATATAAGTGGAGTCCGGTTCGACGCTGGTAATTTTTCGAAAATTGATTGGGGGCAGATTTGGTTAACGCGAGGATCAAATGTTAAATTAAAATACTTTATTTGATAGCGGTAGACCTTCGAACACTGATGTGTCGCCTCATCGAATTTGGCGACTTTGCGAACAGTTTCCGACGCTGGAGCAGCAATTTTCACAATTGTAGTTGTGTTAAAATTAAACACCGCGATCGAGTACTGCTCCACACGCTGAACCAGCAATTCTCGAACTCTAAGAAACGATAACAAAGGCTTATCCAACGCTTGGTAAGTGCAAATTTCTGCAAAGATACTCAATCAAACTAAATCGAGCATCGCCTTTTCACGTTTGTGACCTTGCCCTTGACGTGGCAGGCTCCAGCTGCTTCAATAATGTAAAAATCTTATTCGGCCTCTCCAATAAACTCACATTTGTTTACATAAACACGCATTCCCTCATGGACTTGTGACGAATTACAAACAAATATTGCAACTTCAAGTGTTCCATTTAATTTCGTTTTTGGGTGCAAGCTCCTTTCTTTTCACTCTAGTCAGTCTAAACTTATTGCACAGAGTTATATTTTCAAATCCAGGCGCCCTAAAGAATTTTGTCGTTGTTTTCCAAAGAGAAGGAGAGTTGACATTATTCCAAATTATACCCATTTAGTTCTCTGACAACGTTAAAGACAATGTTGAAATATATAGATACAAAATTTTACACCATAAAAACGAAGTATTTAGGAATTATGTATAAAAAAAGTCGAAGTTATTCTTCGCTCTTGAGCTCTATTTCCGGTATTAAAAATGCAATAGGAAAGATAGTAAGATCATTTTACATCACTTTTCACGGGAATTATACGTGGTGGTATTTGTTCTCCGCTTACTATTAGATTTTCAAACTGCTCCATCTTAGTTATAAATAATGCAGAACAATAATGAACGCAATGAACGTAAAATAAATAGTGTAAATCGTGTATAAGCATACAATACTTAAGCGTATGATGTCAGTGAAAATTTCGGATTTCGGTCGGAGCAGGTTTGGTGAAGAACAAATACACCACTATCATTAACTGAACCTAAAAATTAGCGTACGAAAATAAGTGAAGTCCGGTCCGACGCTGGAAATTTTTCGAAAATCGATTGGGGAGAGTTTTGGTTAACGGCAAGAACAAATCGGGAATATTATATTAAAATAATTTATTTAATAGCGATAGAACTTCGAATACCGATGCGTCGCCTCGACCTTGGCGACGTTGAGTACCAGCGTTTCAGACGCTGAAGCAGCAATTTTCACAATTATATGAGGTGCACGTGCCTAGTGCGTATGTAAACAATTTGGATAACAAAAGAGATTAATTTGTATGTACCAAATAATACTCGCACAGGTGTACTCGTATGGCCCGTCATAATTTTCACGAAATGAATTTAAAAAATTAACATTCTAAAGTAAATAAATATTTTGACGGGAATGTTAAAAATCTTATTCGTTCTCTCCAACAAACTAACACTTGTTTACATTAACATGCATTCCTTCATGGACCTGTGACGAATTACAAACAAATATCGAAATTTCAAGTGTTCCATGTCAGTCTGAACTTATTACGCAGTGATATTTTCACATTCAGGCTCCCTAAATTATTTTGACGTTGATTTATAAAGTTTCCCTGGAAGGAGAGTAGTCAGCAGGTGCCTCGTCAGGGGTGGCAGGGTTGGCAGTGCCACTCCAAGTATAAACTTACTATCGAACACAAAGGTAGTTCTGTAATTCAATTGCAAAATTTCGAATTTTTCAGATATTTTTACGAAAATCTAGCGCTTACACCGCCTTTATACCTCTTTAAAGTTAAAAACCATAGAGCTGTTTATACAAATGCACGCATGTTGAAAAGGTAGGGCTTGCCCCGTTAGCGTGTTGCAATTCAGAAATACGTTTATGTTTGCATCTCAACTGGAACAAATATTTATTGGAACGTGGAAGAGAATCAAAATAAGTATCAGCATATTTAATATTCAGAATAACGTCTATTAGTCGAAACAATATATTTTATGTGCAGATATTTATTAATATTTTATGATTTAATACGATAAGGCATTTATAAATGACACAACCAAATAGAAAATTTTGATTGAAAATGATTATTAATTTATGGTAGCCGAAGTAATTTAAGTGACTTTGCCTTAGCTTGCTATGTTTTGTAGCATTTTTTGTAATTTTAAACTGATTAGGCTAATTTTGGGGCGGTAAGGGGTAGTTGGGTGTGATTTATGGTAGCCGAAGTAATTTAGGTGAGTTTGACGTAGTTTGCTATGGTTTGTATAATTTTTGTAATTGTAAAGTAATTGGGCTTATTTTGGGGTGGTAAGGGGTAATTGGGGGTGATTTATGGTAGCCGAAATCATTTAGGTGAGTTTGACATGGTTTGCTATGGTTTGTAGCATTTTTTGTAATTTTAAAGCGATTGTGCTTATTTTGGGGTGGTAAGGGGTAGTTGGGGGTGATTTATGGTAGCCGAAGTAATTTAAGTGAGTTTGACATAGTTTGTTATGGTTTGTAACATTATCTGTAATTTTAAAGTAATTGGGCTTATTTTGAGGTGGTAAGGGGTAGTTGGGGGTGATTTATGGTAGCCGAAGTAATTTAGGTGACTTTGGATAAGTTTGCTATGGTTTGTAGCATTTTTTGTAATTTTAAAGTGATTGGGCTTAGTTTGGGGTGGTAAGGGGTAGTTGGGGGTGATTTATGGTAGCCGAAGTAATTCAGGTGAGTTTGAGATAGTTTGCGATGGTTTGTAGCATTTTTCGTAATTTTAAAGTGATTGGGCTAATTTTGGGTTCGTAAGGTGTAGTTGGGGGTGATTTATGGTAGCCGAAGTAATTTAGGTGAGTTTGACATAGTTTGCTATGGTTTGTATAATTTTTTGTAACTTTAAAGTAATTGGGCTTATTTTAGGGTGGTAAGGGGTAGTTGGGGGTGATTTATGATAGCCGAAGTAATTTAAGTGAGTTTGGCATAGTTTGCTATGGTTTGTAGCATTTTTTGTAATTTTAAAGTGATTGGGTTTAGTTTCTGGTTGGTAAGGGGTAGTTGGGGGTGATTTATGGTAGCCGAAGTAATTTAAGTGAGTTTGGCATAGTTTGCTATGGTTTGTAGCATTTTTTGTAATTTTAAAGTGATTGGGCTTAGTTTGGGGTGGTAAGGGGTAGTTGGGGGTGATTTATGGTAGCCGAAGTAATTCAGGTGAGTTTGAGATAGTTTGCGATGGTTTGTAGCATTTTTCGTAATTTTAAAGTGATTGGGCTAATTTTGGGGTCGTAAGGGGTAGTTGGGGGTGATTTATGGTAGCCGAAGTATTTTAAGTGAGTTTGACATAGTTTGCTATGGTATGTAACATTTTTTGTAATTTTAAAGTGATTGTGCTTAGTTTGGGGTGGTAAGGGGTAGTTGGGGGTGATTTATAGTAGCCGAAGTAATTCAGGTGAGTTTGAGATAGTTTGCTATGGTTTGTAGCATTTTTCGTAATTTTAAAGTGATTGGGCTAATTTTGGGGTCGTAAGGTGTAGTTGGGGGTGATTTATGGTAGCCGAAGTAATTTAGGTGAGTTTGACATAGTTTGCTATGGTTTGTATAATTTTTTGTAACTTTAAAGTAATTGGGCTTATTTTAGGGTGGTAAGGGGTAGTTGGGGTTGATTTATGATAGCCGAAGTAATTTAAGTGAGTTTGGCATAGTTTGCTATGGTTTGTAGCATTTTTTGTAATTTTAAAGTGATTGGGTTTAGTTTCTGGTTGGTAAGGGGTAGTTGGGGGTGATTTATGGTAGCCGAAGTAATTTAAGTGAGTTTGGCATAGTTTGCTATGGTTTGTAGCATTTTTTGTAATTTTAAAGTGATTGGGCTTATTTTGGGGCGGTAAGGGGTAGTTGGGGGTGATTTATGGTAGCCGAAGTAATTTAGATGATTTTGGCATAGTTTGATATTGCTTGTAACATTTTTTGTAATTTTAAAGTGATTGGGCTGAGTTTGGGGTAGTTGGGGGTGATTTATAGTAGCCGAAGTAATTCAGGTGAGTTTGAGATAGTTTGCTATGGTTTGTAGCATTTTTCGTAATTTTAAAGTGATTGGGCTAATTTTGGGGTCGTAAGGTGTAGTTGGGGGTGATTTATGGTAGCCGAAGTAATTTAGGTGAGTTTGACATAGTTTGCTATGGTTTGTATAATTTTTTGTAACTTTAAAGTAATTGGGCTTATTTTAGGGTGGTAAGGGGTAGTTGGGGTTGATTTATGATAGCCGAAGTAATTTAAGTGAGTTTGGCATAGTTTGCTATGGTTTGTAGCATTTTTTGTAATTTTAAAGTGATTGGGTTTAGTTTCTGGTTGGTAAGGGGTAGTTGGGGGTGATTTATGGTAGCCGAAGTAATTTAAGTGAGTTTGGCATAGTTTGCTATGGTTTGTAGCATTTTTTGTAATTTTAAAGTGATTGGGCTTATTTTGGGGCGGTAAGGGGTAGTTGGGGGTGATTTATGGTAGCCGAAGTAATTTAGATGATTTTGGCATAGTTTGATATTGCTTGTAACATTTTTTGTAATTTTAAAGTGATTGGGCTGAGTTTGGGGTAGTTGGGGGTGATTTATGGTAGCCGAATTAATTTAGGTTAGTTTGGCATAGTTTGCTATGGTTTGTAGCATTTTTCGTAATTTTAAAGTGATTGGGCTAATTTTGGGTTCGTAAGGTGTAGTTGGGGGTGATTTATGGTAGCCGAAGTAATTTAGGTGAGTTTGACATAGTTTGCTATGGTTTGTATAATTTTTTGTAACTTTAAAGTAATTGGGCTTATTTTAGGGTGGTAAGGGGTAGTTGGGGGTGATTTATGATAGCCGAAGTAATTTAAGTGAGTTTGGCATAGTTTGCTATGGTTTGTAGCATTTTTTGTAATTTTAAAGTGATTGGGTTTAGTTTCTGGTTGGTAAGGGGTAGTTGGGGGTGATTTATGGTAGCCGAAGTAATTTAAGTGAGTTTGGCATAGTTTGCTATGGTTTGTAGCATTTTTTGTAATTTTAAAGTGATTGGGCTTAGTTTGGGGTGGTAAGGGGTAGTTGGGGGTGATTTATGGTAGCCGAAGTAATTCAGGTGAGTTTGAGATAGTTTGCGATGGTTTGTAGCATTTTTCGTAATTTTAAAGTGATTGGGCTAATTTTGGGGTCGTAAGGGGTAGTTGGGGGTGATTTATGGTAGCCGAAGTATTTTAAGTGAGTTTGACATAGTTTGCTATGGTATGTAACATTTTTTGTAATTTTAAAGTGATTGTGCTTAGTTTGGGGTGGTAAGGGGTAGTTGGGGGTGATTTATAGTAGCCGAAGTAATTCAGGTGAGTTTGAGATAGTTTGCTATGGTTTGTAGCATTTTTCGTAATTTTAAAGTGATTGGGCTAATTTTGGGGTCGTAAGGTGTAGTTGGGGGTGATTTATGGTAGCCGAAGTAATTTAGGTGAGTTTGACATAGTTTGCTATGGTTTGTATAATTTTTTGTAACTTTAAAGTAATTGGGCTTATTTTAGGGTGGTAAGGGGTAGTTGGGGTTGATTTATGATAGCCGAAGTAATTTAAGTGAGTTTGGCATAGTTTGCTATGGTTTGTAGCATTTTTTGTAATTTTAAAGTGATTGGGTTTAGTTTCTGGTTGGTAAGGGGTAGTTGGGGGTGATTTATGGTAGCCGAAGTAATTTAAGTGAGTTTGGCATAGTTTGCTATGGTTTGTAGCATTTTTTGTAATTTTAAAGTGATTGGGCTTATTTTGGGGCGGTAAGGGGTAGTTGGGGGTGATTTATGGTAGCCGAAGTAATTTAGATGATTTTGGCATAGTTTGATATTGCTTGTAACATTTTTTGTAATTTTAAAGTGATTGGGCTGAGTTTGGGGTAGTTGGGGGTGATTTATGGTAGCCGAATTAATTTAGGTTAGTTTGGCATAGTTTGCTATGGTTTGTAGCATTTTTCGTAATTTTAAAGTGATTGGGCTAATTTTGGGTTCGTAAGGTGTAGTTGGGGGTGATTTATGGTAGCCGAAGTAATTTAGGTGAGTTTGACATAGTTTGCTATGGTTTGTATAATTTTTTGTAACTTTAAAGTAATTGGGCTTATTTTAGGGTGGTAAGGGGTAGTTGGGGGTGATTTATGATAGCCGAAGTAATTTAAGTGAGTTTGGCATAGTTTGCTATGGTTTGTAGCATTTTTTGTAATTTTAAAGTGATTGGGTTTAGTTTCTGGTTGGTAAGGGGTAGTTGGGGGTGATTTATGGTAGCCGAAGTAATTTAAGTGAGTTTGGCATAATTTGCTATGGTTTGTAGCATTTTTTGTAATTTTAAAGTGATTGGGCTTATTTTGGGGCGGTAAGGGGTAGTTGGGGGTGATTTATGGTAGCCGAAGTAATTTAGATGATTTTGGCATAGTTTGATATTGCTTGTAACATTTTTTGTAATTTTAAAGGGATTGGGCTGAGTTTGGGGTAGTTGGGGGTGATTTATGGTAGCCGAATTAATTTAGGTGAGTTAGGCATAGTTTGCTATGATTTGTGTCATTTTGTTTTATTTTAAAGTGATTGGAGTTACTTGGGGTTGCTAAAGGGTGGTAAGGGCTGATTTAAGATAACGGATCTAATTTATGTCAGTTTGGCGTATTTTTTCAAATTTTTGGGGTTGATTTAATAAAGTTTGCAATTGTAAGAGATATTTGAGGATGTTTAATGTAGACGGATTAAATTTGCAGTGGTTTTGTAATTTTTAATTGAGTCACGGATCGACATTATAATTGAAATCAAGATTATAATTGATATATCCGCGACCTCGCTAGGTACGGTAAAAATTTGATCACAAAAGCAGAAACTCGACGTTGAAATTGTTTAGGTTAAATAAGTGCTTTTAATGTAAACAGGTCGCCCGTCGTCGAAGTTGTTTTGGCTAGATACGTGCTTCTAACATAAACACGGTCTCCGCGATCCGATCATTTTTTGTTTATTTTAGCCGATTTTTATTGAATTACAAAGGAACCGGGCCGAATTTCGCAAAATCCCTTCTTAGTGTTCACTTTCGGCACATGATACACCCGTGTCTAAATTTTCAAGTCTCCAGCCCTCACGGTTTGGGCTGTGGGTTGATTATGAATCAGTGTGTAGATGAATGAGTGTGTCAGTGAGGACACTTCGCTTTATATATATAGATTGCAACCGAATGTTAGTTACGTTGTTTTGGCCAGATTCAATCCGTCTCGCCTCGTGAAAAATAATATTTATCATATTTCATCATTTGAACAAAAGGGCGACGATTGTCGACGATCGGCCCAGACGGAAACGAATATATTCGACAAATCGAGACCTCCAATTGTATACATCGACTATGAAACATATTTTCAATTTGACGAATCATTATTTTTATTTAAAGCGACAAAATTTAGTATTAATTAACATAGCTATGCCGAACCAGCAATTTTCGTATACCCGAAAAGCAATAAGAAATAGCGATATCCTATGCTTAGTATGTGCGAGTTTTTGCATAAGATTTTGAATCAAAACTATTGGAACATCGCCTTTTTGCCTTTGTAACTTTGCCCTTGCTCTCGCAAGATCCAGCTGTTTCAATTATGAAAAAAATTGATTTGGCCTCAGGGACGGACTCACACTTGTTTACAGTAACACGTATTCCTTCATGAACCTGTGACGAAATAAAAACAAATATCGTAACTTTAAGTGTTCAGCTTCATTTCGTTTCTCCACCTCGGATGCTGCGGATGTGTTTTTCCACCGTAAGTGAGTTTAAACTTATTACACATGATATTATTATATTTTTAAGTCCAGCCGCCCCCTAAATAATTTAGTTGTTATGATTTCTAAAGTTTGCCGGGACGGAGAGTTTTGTAATTGCTAATTGTTGCAAATCCTATCCAATTTTGGCTTTCTGACAATGTGAAACTCAACCTTGAAATATGTCCCATTCAAAATACAAAATTTCAAATCATAAAAACGAAAGTATGTAGAAATTATCTGATAACAAACTAATTTTTTTTTATTTGAGATGTCTGAACCAAGTCCACCGCCACCACAGTCACTACCCCCAGAGTCTCCCATGGAGGAGGGAGACCCTGGGAACACAGTCCCCTGGACTCCGGGGACAGATGACGTGGTCCAGCCGGCCGCCGATCGAGGCCGTGGCGGTAGCCGGGGCTGGGGACGTGGCGGTAGCCGGGGCGGCGTGGGCCGGGGCGGCGTGGGCCGTGGTGGCAGCCGGGGCCGGGGACGTGGCGGCAACCGGGGCCGGGGCCGTGGCGGCAACCGGGGCCGGGGCCGTGGTGGCAGCCGGGACCAACAAAATTGGCGGCGCCGCGGCCGCGGTACTGTCATCTTTATGTATTGTTAAGTTAAGTCCTTGTTAAGTTATTGTTAAGTTATTGTTAAGTTATTGTTAAGTTATTGTTAAGTTATTGTTAAATTATTGTTAAGTTAAGTAAGTAAGTTATTATAAGTAATAAATAAATAATAAATGATGGATATGAACTTGTTTTTATACCACCCAATATTCTACAACCATTTAGTTTGCATTTACCAAGAAACAATGTGAGTGACAACTATAAGGTGGTCATTATGACATTACAGTTGATACAAACGTTTGTCATATTTGTTACGCGATTTCTGGCATAGATGTTCAACGATGGATCAGCTAGGATTGCATTTTGTGGTTGTGGCCATAGTTAACGAAATGTGTTTTTTGCCAAATACATAGATTGCCACAATATGCTGTCGTAATTGTCAAGAATTTCCAAATGACGGATGTTCAACCACTTTGATATATTTTCCTAATTAGCAGAAACCCTTGTTTAACCTGGAAATAAAACAGGAACACTGTAACTTTGATCTATGTTAAGTTGGGGATTTAATTAATTAGCACATTATCTGTTATGTATCGTGCAGAAACTTGAAACACGGACTTAAAAAGCAATAATTATTTCGAGTAATATCACGTCTTAACAAAAATATAACCTAAATTTTAAAAGTCAGCTGTGTGTATTGGTTTGAGGACGCCCACTGTCATCAAAGTTGATCATGCGCATATGGTCGAATGCACGTCTCGGAAGAGTTCAAGCCTATATATCCTACTCTCTTTTATGGAAACTCTTTCCGCACACAGCCTCTTATGGGAATGTTCGATATAAGTTTTATTAAATATTCGCTTTATATATATAGATAGCTGAATGTACCCGGCGTTGCCCGGACGTAGATTAAATAAACTCAGTGTTGACTAAAGTGGTGATGTTGACTAATCGACATTATAATACAATTAAACAGGAATGTTCTACTTTTCCAATCAAAAAATAAACAAATATGCTGAAATTAACCTGCGTTGCCAGGACCGGGTACTTCAATATGATTTGGACAAAGAGGATACCTTGGTTGATATCTGAGATGAAAAATTTTGAATAGTCTTTTTAGGCAGTTGTTCTATAAGCGATTCCAGGAAATCGAAATTAACTTTATATAATTTTATGGGAAATCGAAGTTTACAAATTAGCTGATCATGTTATGATAAAATTGAAAACACAATGGAACAATTCCTCTTGCTGCAGTCAACTCACAAACAGAACAGTATGTAGATGATTTTGACTTATCTCCGGAATAAACAAACACTTATCTCCTTCTGAACTGCACAAAAATTATTACAACCTGGCCCTAACTGGTTGGACAATTAAAGTGCGAACGTTTTGAGCTCCCTTTCTAGTATTAAAATTTTGGTATGTGGTAAAATGTGGTATTTTATGGTATTTGTGCATCGCTAGATTTTCAAACTTGTCCATCTTAGTTATAAATGATGTAAAGCAATAATGAACACAATGTATTTACGTAAAATAAACAGTGTAAAACGCGTAACAATGTCAGTTATGTCTGGTCCAACGCTGTAAATTTTGGATTTCAGCCGAGGCAGATTTGGTGAAAAATAAATACACCATTATCATTAACTGAACGGTCGTCCGGTACGACGAAGGTGATTGGGAACAAATTTTGTTAACGGCAAAATTAACATTCTAAAATAAATAAATATTTTGACGGGAATATGGTGGATGTAAAAATCTTATTCGCTCTCTCCGACGGACTCACACCTGTTTACATTAACACACACTTGTTGAACAATTAAAGTGCCAACCTATTGAGCTTCCGTTCCAGTATTAAAATATCAATACCAATACCATAGATATAAAAAAAGACAATTTCCATAACCTTTCATAATACGGTGTGGTATTTGTACATCGCTAGATTTTCAAACTTCTCCATCTTAGTTATAAATGATGTAAAGCAATAATAAACACAGTGAACGTAAAATAAATAGTGTAAAACGTGTATAAGCACATAATTATTAAGGATATGAATGTCAGTGATCTCTGGTACATACAACGGTGAAAATTTCGGATTTCAGCAGGGGCAAATTTGGTGAAAAACAAATACACCACTACCATTAACTGAAAGTAAAAATTAGCGTACAAATATAAGTGGAATCCGGTTCGACGCTGGTAATTTTCCGAAAATTGATTGGGGGCAGATTTGGTTAACGCGAGGATCAAATGTTAAATTAAAATACTTTATTTGATAGCGGTAGACCTTCGAACACTGATGCGTCGCCTCATCGAATTTGGCGACTTTGCGAACAGTTTCCGACGCTGGAGCAGCAATTTTCACAATTGTAGTTGTGTTAAAATTAAACACCGCGATCGAGTACTGCTCCACACGCTGAACCAGCAATTCTCGAATTCTAAGAAACGATAAGAAAGGCTTATCCAACGCTTGGTATGTGCGAATTTCGGCATAGACACTCAATCAAACTCAATCGAGCATCGCCTTTTCACGTTTCTGACCTTGCCCTTGACGTGGCAGGCTCCAGCTGCTTCAATAATGTAAAAATCTTATTCGGCCTCTCCAATAAACTCACATTTGTTTACATTAACACGCATTCCCTCATGGACTTGTGACGAATTACAAACAAATATTTCAACTTCAAGTGTTCCATTTAATTTCGTTTCTGGGCGCAAGCTCCTTTCTTTTCACTCTAGTCAGTCTAAACTTATTACACAGAGTTATATTTTCAAATCCAGGCGCCCTAAAGAATTTTGTCGTTTTTTTCAAAAGTTTCAAGAGAAGGAGAGTTGACATAGAAGCTAAATTATTCCAAATTATTCCCATTTAGTTCTCTGACAACGTTAAAGACAATGTTGAAATATATAAATACAAAATTTTACACCATAAAAACGAAGTATTTAGGAATTATGTATAAAAAAAGTCGAAGTTATTCTTCGCTCTTGAGCTCTATTTCCGGTATTAAAAATGCAATAGGAAAGATAGTAAGAAAGACTATTTCCATCACTTTTCACCGGAATTATACGTGGTTGTATTTGTTCTCCGCTTACTATTAGATTTTCAAACTGCTCCATCTTAGTTATAAATAATGCAGAACAATAATGAACGCAATGTACGTAAAATAAATAGTGTAAATAAATCGTGTCTAAGCATACAATACTTAAGCGTATGATGTCAGTGAAAATTTCGGATTTCGGCCGGAGCAGGTTTGGTGAAGAACAAATACACCACTATCATTATCTGAACGTAAAAATTAGCGTACGAAAATAAGTGAAGGCCGGTCCGACGCTGGAAATTTTTCGAAAATCGATTGGGGAGAGTTTTGGTTAACGGCAAGAACAAATCGGGAATATTATATTAAAATAATTTATTTAATAGCGATAGAACTTTGAATACCGATGCGTCGCCTCGACCTTGGCGACGTTGAGTACCAGCGATCCAGACGAAATAAATATTTTGACAGGAATGTTAAAAATCTTATTCGGTCTCTCCGACAAACTAACACTTGTTTACATTAACATGCATTCCTTCATGGACCTGTGACGAATTACAAACAAATATCGAAATTTCAAGTGTTCCATGTCAGTCTGAACTTATTACAAAGTGAAATTTTACATTCAGGCGTCCTAAATTATTTTGACGTTGATTTATAAAGTTTCCCTGGAAGGAGAGTAGTCAGCAGGTGTCTCGTCAGGGGTGGCAGGGTTGGCAGTGCCACTCCAAGTATAAATTTACTATCGAACACAAAGATAGTTCTGATTCAATTGCAGAATTTCGAATTTTTCAGATATTTTTACGAAACTCTAGCGCTTACACCGCCTTTATACCTCTTTAAAGTTAAAAACCATAAAGCTGTTTATACAAATGCACGCATGTTGAAAAGGTAGGGCTTGCCCCGTCAGCGTGTTGCAATTCAGAAATACGTTTATGTTTGCATCTCAACTGGAAGAAATATTTATTGGAAGGTGGAAGAGAATCAAAATAGGTATCAGCATATTATATATTCAGAATAACGACTATTAGTCGGAACAATATATTTTATGTGCAGATATTTATTAATATTTTATGATTTAATACGATAAGAAATTTATAAATAACACAACCAAATAGAAGATTTTGATTGAAAACGATTATTAATTTATGGTAGCCGAAGTAATTTAAGTGAGTTTGGCATAGCTTGCTATGGCTTGTAGCATTTTTCGTAATTTTAAAGTGATTGGGCTTATTTTGGGGTGGTAAGGGGTAGTTGGGGGTGATTTATGGTAGCCGAAGTAATTTAGGTGAGTTAGGCTTAGTTTGCTATGGTTTGTAGCATTTTTTTGTAATTTTAAAGTGATTGGGCTTATTTTGGGGTAGTAAGGGGTTGTTGGGGGTGATTTATGTTAGCCGAAGTAATTTAGGTGAGTTAGGCATAGTTTGCTATGGTTTGTTGAATATTTTGTAATTTTAAAGTGATTGGGCTTATTTTGGGGTTGTAAGGGGTAGTTCGGGGTGATAAATGGTAGCCGAAATAATTTAGGGGAGTTTGGCATAGTTTGCTACGGTTTGTAGAATTTTTTTGTAATTTTAAAGTGATTGAGCTTATTTTGGGGTGGTAAGGTGTAGTTGGGGGTGATTTATAGAAGCCAAAGTAATTTAAGTGAGTTTGGCATAGTTTGCTATGGTTTGTAGCATTTTTTGTAATTTTATAGTGATTGGGTTTATTTTGGGGTGGTAAGGGGTAGTTGGGGGTGATTTATGGTAGCCGAAGTAATTTAGGTGAGTTAGGCATAGTTTGCTATAATTTGTTGAATATTTTGTAATTTTATAGTGATTGGGTTTATTTTGGGACTAGCTGAATGTACCCGGCGTTGCCCGGACGTAGATTAAATAAACGCAGTGTTGACTAAAGTGGTGATGTTGACTAATCGACATTATAATACAATTAAACAGGAATACTCTACTTTTCCAATCACAAAATAAACAAATTTGTTGAAATTAACCTTCGTTGTCAGGACCGGGTACTTCAATATGATTTGGACAAAGAGGATACCTTGGTTGATATCTGAGATGAAAAATCATGAATAGACTCTTTAGGCAAAGACGCAGTTGTTCTATAAGCGATTCCAGGAAATCGAAATTAACTTTAGATAATTTTCGGGGAAATCGAAGTTAACAAATTAGCTGATCATGTTATGATAAAATTGAAAACACAATGGAACCATTCCTTTTGCTGCAGTCAACTCACAAACAGAACAGTATGTAGATGATTTTGACTTATCTTCAGAATAAACAAACACTTCAGCATAATTATCTTCTTCTAAACTGCACAAAAATTATTAAAACCTGGCCGCAACTGGTTGGACAATTACAGTGCGAACCTTTTGAGCTCCCTTTCCAGTATTAAAATTTTGGTATGTGGTAAAATGTGGTATCTGGTGGTATTTGTGCATCGCTAGATTTTCAAACTTGTCCATCTTAGTTATAAATGATGTAAAGCAATAATGAACACAATGTATTTACGTAAAATAAATAGTGTAAAACGCGTATCAATGTCAGTAAAGTCTGATCCAACGCTGTAAATTTTGGATTTCAGCCGAGGCAGATTTGGTGAAAAATAAAAACACCATTATCATTAACTGAACGGTCCGGTACGATGATGGTGATTGGGAGCAAATTTGGTTAACGGCAAAATTAACATTCTATATAAAATAAATAAATATTTTGACGGGAATATGGTGGATGTAAAAATCTTATTCGGCTTCTCCGACGGACTCACACTTGTTTACATTAACACAAACTTGTTGAACAATTAAAGTGCGAACCTCTTGAGCTCCCGTTCCAGTATTAAAATATCAATACCAATACCATAGATATTAAAAAAGACAATTTCCATCACCTTTCATAATACGGTGTGGTAATTGTACATCGCTAGATTTTCAAACTTCTCCATCTTAGTTATAAATGATGTAAAGCAATAATGAACACATTGTACGTAAAATAAATAGTGTAAAACGTGTATAAGCACATAATTATTAAGGGTATGAATGTCAGTGATGTCTGGTACATACAACGGTGAAAATTTCGGATTTCAGCCAGGGCAAATTTGGTGAAAAACAAATACACCACTACCATTAACTGAACGTAAAAATTAGCGTACAAATATAAGTGGAGTCCGGTTCGACGCTGGTAATTTTTCGAAAATTGATTCAGGGCAGATTTGGTTAACGCGAGGATCAAATGTTAAATTAAAATACTTTATTTGATAGCGGTAGACGTTCGAACACTGATGCGTCGCCTCATCGAATTTGGCGACTTTGCGAACAGTTTCCGACGCTGGAGCAGCAATTTTCACAATTGTAGTTGTGTTAAAATTAAACACCGCGATCGAGTACTGCTCCACACGCTGAACCAGCAATTCTCGAATTCTAAGAAACGATAAGAAAGGCTTATCCAATGCTTGGATGTGCGAATTTCTGCATAGATATTGAATAAAACCAAATCGAGCATCGCCTTTTCACGTTTGTGACCTTGCCCTTGACGTGGCAGGCTCAAGCTGCTTCAATAATGTAAAAATCTTATTCGGCATCTCCAATAAACTCACATTTGTTTACATTAACACGCATTCCTTCATGGACTTGTGACGAATTACAAACAAATATTGCAACTTCAAGTGTTCCATTTAATTTCGTTTCTGGGTGCAAGCTCCTTTCTTTTCACTCTAGTCAGTCTGAACTTATTACACAGAGTGATATTTTCAAATCCAGGCGCCCTAAATAATTTTGTCGTTGTTTTCAAAAGTTTCAAGAGAAGGAGAGTTGACAGAGAAGCTAAA
This sequence comes from Eledona agricola, assembly GCA_964023215.1. Taxonomy (NCBI): domain Eukaryota; kingdom Metazoa; phylum Arthropoda; class Insecta; order Coleoptera; family Tenebrionidae; genus Eledona; species Eledona agricola. Next base: position 1,636,906 of record CAXIEJ010000140.1, on the reverse strand, counting down.
TTATTCCAAATTATTCCCATTTAGTTCTCTGACAACGTTAAAGACAATGTTGAAATATATAAATACAAAATTTCACACCATAAAAACGAAGTATTTGGGAATTATGTATAAAAAAAGTCGAAGTTATTTATGTTAATTTGGCGTGATTTGCTATGGTTCAAAAAAATGCAAAAATATTAGGTTGATTTGGGGTTGTTTCGGACGATATGGGTTTCTTTGAGGATTGTTTGGAATGGTTATTGATGGTTGGCAGGGTTTAGCTTTGGCGGATTAAACGAAATTTTTGGTAATTATAATGTGATTGGGCTTTGGTTGGCTTGGTAAAAAGTGGTTGGGGTGATTTAGGGGAATTCGAAGTCATTTATGCGAGTTTGGCGTAGTTTGCTTAGAATTCGTAATTTTTTTTTAATTATGGGTTGACCTGGAGTAGTTTTGAATGGTAAGTGTATGACTTTTAGGGATAGTTTGGAATGGTGCGTTATGTTTGGGGTGTTTAACGTATTCAGGTAAATTTTACAAAAATTTTGGTAATTTTAAAATGAAGAATTAAAGTGCGAACCTCTTGAGCTCTATTTCCGGTATTAAAAATGCAATAGGAAAAATAGTAAAAAAGACTATTTCCATCACTTTTCACGGGAATTATACATGGTGGTATTTGTTCTCCGCTTACTATTAGATTTTCAAACTGCTCCATCTTAGTTATAAATAATGCAGAACCATTAATGAACGCAATGTACGTAAAATAAATAGTGTAAATCGTGTATAAGCACACAATACTTAAGCGTATGATGTCAGTGAAAATTTCGGATTTTGGCCGGAGCAGGTTTGGTGAAGAACAAATACACCACTATCATTAACTGAACGTAAAAATTAGCGTACGATAATAAGTGAAGTCCGGTCCGACGCTGGAAATTTTTCGAAAATCGATTGGGGAGAGTTTTGGTTAACGGCAAGAACAAATCGGGAATATCGGGAATAAAATAATTTATTTAATAGCGATAGAACTTCGAATACCGATGCGTCGCCTCGACCTTGGCGACGTTGAATACCAGCGTTCCAGACGCTGAAGCAGCAATTTTCACAATTATATGAGGTGCACGTGCCTAGTGCGTATAAAAACAATTTGGATAACAAAAGAGATTAATTTGTATGTACCAAATAATACTCGCACAGGTGTACTCGTATGGCCCGTCATAATTTTCACGAAATGAATTTAAGAAATTAACATTCTGAAGTAAATAAATATTTTGACGGGAATGTTAAAAATCTTATTCGGCCTTTCCGACAAACTAACACTTGTTTACATTAACATGCATTCCTTCATGGACCTGTGCCGAATTACAAACGAATATCGAAATTTCAAGTGTTCCACGTCAGTCTGAACTTATTACACAGTGATATTTTCACATTCAGGCGCACTAAATTATTTTGCCGTTGATTTCAAAAGTTTCCCTGGAAGGAGAGTACTCAGCAAGGGGCTCGTCAGGGGTGGCAGAGTTGGCAGTGCCACTCCAAATATAAATTTACTATCGAACACAACAATAGTTCTGTAATTCAATTGCAGAATTTCGAAATTTTCAGATATTTTCATGAAAATCTAGGGCTTACACCGCGTTTATACCGCTTTAAAGTTAAAAACCATAGAGCTGTTTATACAAATTCACGCATGTTGAGAAGGTAGGGCTTGCCCCGTCAGCGTGTTGCAATTCAGAAATACGTTTATGTTTGCATCTCAACTGGAACAAATAATTATTGGAAAGTGGAAGAAAATCAAAATTGGTATCAGCATATTTAATATTCAGAATAACGTCTATTAGTCGAAACAATATGTTTTATGTGCAGATATTTATTAATATTTTATGATCTAATACGATAAGGCATTTATAAATGACACAACCAAATGGAAGATTTTGATTGAAAATGATTATTAATTTATGGTAACCTAAGTAATTTAGGTGAGTTTGGCATAGTTTGCTATGGTTTGTAGCATTTTTTGTAATTTTAAAGTAATTGGGCTTATTTTGGGGTGGTAAGGGGTAGTTGGGGGTGATTTATGATAGCCGAAGTAATTTGAGTGAGTTTGGCATAGTTTGCTATGGTTTGTGGCATTTTTTGTAATTTTAAAGTGATTGGGCTTAGTTTGGGGCGGTAAGGGGTAGTTGGGGGTGATTTATGGTAGCCGAAGTAATTTGGGTGAGTTTGGCATAGTTTGCTATGGTTTGTATCATTTTTTGTAATTTTAAAGTGATTGGGTTTAGTTTGGGGCGGTAAGGGGTAGTTGGGGGTGATTTATAATAGCCGAAGTAATTTGGGTGATTTTGGCATAGTTTGCTATGGTTTGTATCATTTTTTGTAATTTTAAAGTGAGTGGGCTTAGTTTGGGGCGGTAAGGGGTAGTTGGGGGTGATTTATAATAGCCGAAGTAATTTGGGTGAGTTTGGCATAGTTTGCTATGGTTTGTGGCATTTTTTGTAATTTTAAAGTGATTGGGCTTAGTTTGGGGCGGTAAGGGGTAGTTGGGGGTGATTTATGGTAGCCGAAGTAATTTGGGTGAGTTTGGCATAGTTTGCTATGGTTTGTATCATTTTTTGTTATTTTAAAGTGATTGGGTTTAGTTTGGGGCGGTAAGGGGTAGTTGGGGGTGATTTATAATAGCCGAAGTAATTTGGGTGATTTTGGCATAGTTTGCTATGGTTTGTATCATTTTTTGTAATTTTAAAGTGAGTGGGCTTAGTTTGGGGCGGTAAGGGGTAGTTGGGGGTGATTTATAATAGCCGAAGTAATTTGGGTGAGTTTGGCATAGTTTGCTATGGTTTGTGGCATTTTTTGTAATTTTAAAGTGATTGGGCTTAATTTGGGGTGGTAAGGGGTAGTTGGGGGTGATTTATGATAGCCGAAGTAATTTGGGTGAGTTTGGCATAGTTTGCTATGGTTTGTGGCATTTTTTGTAATTTTAAAGTGATTGGGCTTAGTTTGAGGCGGTAAGGGGTAGTTGGGGGTGATTTATAATAGCCGAAGTAATTTGGGTGAGTTTGGCATAGTTTGCTATGGTTTGTATCATTTTTTGTTATTTTAAAGTGATTGGGTTTAGTTTGGGGCGGTAAGGGGTAGTTGGGGGTGATTTATAATAGCCGAAGTAATTTGGGTGATTTTGGCATAGTTTGCTATGGTTTGTATCATTTTTTGTAATTTTAAAGTGAGTGGGCTTAGTTTGGGGCGGTAAGGGGTAGTTGGGGGTGATTTATAATAGCCGAAGTAATTTGGGTGAGTTTGGCATAGTTTGCTATGGTTTGTGGCATTTTTTGTAATTTTAAAGTGATTGGGCTTAGTTTGGGGTGGTAAGGGGTAGTTGGGGGTGATTTATGATAGCCGAAGTAATTTGGGTGAGTTTGGCATAGTTTGCTATGGTTTGTAGCATTTTTTGTAATTTTAAAGTGATTGGGCTTAGTTTGTGGTGGTAAGGGGTAGTTGGGGGTGATTTATGGTAGCCCAAGTAATTTGGGTGATTTTGGCATAGTTTGCTATGGTTTGTATCATTTTTTGTAATTTTAAAGTGAGTGGGCTTAGTTTGGGGCGGTAAGGGGTAGTTGGGGGTGATTTATAATAGCCGAAGTAATTTGGGTGAGTTTGGCATAGTTTGCTATGGTTTGTGGCATTTTTTGTAATTTTAAAGTGATTGGGCTTAGTTTGGGGTGGTAAGGGGTAGTTGGGGGTGATTTATGATAGCCGAAGTAATTTGGGTGAGTTTGGCATAGTTTTGCTATTGTTTGTAGCATTTTTTCTAATTTTAAAGTGATTGGGCTTAGTTTGGGGTGGTAAGGGGTAGTTGGGGGTGAATTTTGGTAGCCGAAATAATGTGTGTGAGTGTGAGAATAGTCTGCTATGGTTTGTGTCATTTTGTTTTATTTTAAAGTGATTGGAGTTACTTGGGGTTGCTAAGGGGTGGTAAGGGATGATTTAAGATAACGGATCTAATTTGTCAGTTTGGCGTAGTTCGGGAATTTTTTGGGGTTGATTTGGTAAAGTTTGCAATGGTAAGAGATATTTGAGGATTTTTAATGTAGACGGATTAAATTTGGAGTGGTTTGGTAATTTTTAAATGAGTCACGGATCGACATTATAATTGAAATCAAAATTATAATTGAAATATCTGCGCCTCGCTAGGTACGTCAAAAGTATGATCAGGAAAGCAGAAACTCGACCTTGAAACTGCTTTTGTCGCTGTCGTGTGGTTCGGGAGTGGTCCGTCTGAGTTAGCCTAATGTAAACCGGTCGCCCGACGTCGAAGTTGTTTTGGCTAGACACGTGCTTCTAAAAAAAACCCGGTCTCCGCGAGCCGATCATTTTTTGTTTATTTTAACCGGTTTTTATTCGGTTTTTATTTAAATACAAAGGAACCGGACCGAATTTTGCAAAATCTCCTTATTAGTGTTCATTCTCGGCCCTTGATAGACCCGTGTCTAAAATTTCAAGTCTCCAGCCCTCCCGGTTTGGGCTGTAGGTTGTCGGTGAATCAGTGAATGTGTAGATGTGTAGATGTGTAGATGAGTGTGTCAGTGAGGACACTTCGCTTTATATATATAGATTGTAAGGGGTAGTTCGGGGTGATTTATGGTAGCCGAAGTAATTTAGGGGAGTTTGGCATAGTTTGCTACTGTTTGTAGAATTTTTTTGTAATTTTAAAGTGATTGAGTCTATTTTGGGTTGGTAAGGGGTAGTTAAGGGTGATTTATAGAAGCCAAAGTAATTTAAGTGAGTTTGGCATAGTTTGCTATGGTTTGTAGCATTTTTTGTAATTTCAAAGTGATTGGGCTTATTTTGGGGTGGTAAGGGGTAGTTGGGGGTGATTTATGGTAGCCGAAGTAATTTAGGTGAGTTAGGCATAGTTTGCTATGATTTGTTGAATATTTTGTAATTTTAAAGTGATTGGGCTTATTTTGGGGTAGTAAGGGGTTGTTGGGGGTGATTTATGTTAGCCGAAGTAATTTAGGTGAGTTAGGCATAGTTTGCTATGGTTTGTAGCATTTTTTGTAATTTTAAAGTGATTGGGATGAGTTAGGGGTGGTAAGGGGTAGTTGGGGGTGATTTATGATAACCGAAGTATTTTAAGTGAGTTTGGCATAGTTTGCTATGGTTTGTAGCATTTTTTGTAATTTTAAAGTGATTGGGTTTATTTTGGGGTAGTAAGGGGTTGTTGGGGGTGATTTATGTTAGCCGAAGTAATTTAGGTGAGTTAGGCATAGTTTGCAATGGTTTGTAGCATTTTTTATAATTTTAAAGTGATTGGGCTTATTTTGGGGTAGTAAGGGGTAGTTGGGGGTGATTTGTGGTAGCCGAAGTAATTTAGGAGAGTTTGGCATAGTTTGCTACGGTTTGTAGAATTTTTTTGTAATTTTAAAGTGATTGGGCTTATTTTGGGGTAGTAAGGGGTTGTTGGGGGTGATTTATGTTAGCCGAAGTAATTTAGGTGAGTTAGGCATAGTTTGCTATGGTTTGTAGCATTTTTTGTAATTTTAAAGTGATTGGGATGAGTTAGGGGTGGTAAAGGGTAGTTGGGGGTGATTTATGATAACCGAAGTATTTTAAGTGAGTTTGGCATAGTTTGCTATGGTTTGTAGCATTTTTTGTAATTTTAAAGTGATTGGGTTTATTTTGGGGTAGTAAGGGGTTGTTGGGGGTGATTTATGTTAGCCGAAGTAATTTAGGTGAGTTAGGCATAGTTTGCAATGGTTTGTAGCATTTTTTATAATTTTAAAGTGATTGGGCTTATTTTGGGGTAGTAAGGGGTAGTTGGGGGTGATTTGTGTTAGCCGAAGTAATTTAGGTGAGTTTGGCATAGTTTGCTATGGTTTGTAGCATTTTTTGTAATTTTAAAGTAATTGGGATGAGTTAGGGGTGGTAAGGTGTAGTTGGGGGTGATTTATGATAGCCGAAGTAATTTAAGTGAGTTTGGCATAGTTTGGTATGGTTTGTAGAATTTTTTGTAATTTGAAAGTGATTGGGCTTATTTTGGGGTTGTAAGGGGTAGTTGGGGGTGATTTATGGTAGCCGAAGTAATTTAGGGGAGTTTGGCACAGTTTGCTACGGTTTGTAGATTTTTTTTGTAATTTTAAAGTGATTGAGCCTATTTTGGGGAGGTAAGGGGTAGTTGGGGGTGATTAATGGAAGCCGAAGTAATTTAGATGAGTTTGGCATAGTTTGATATTGCTTGTAACATTTTTTGTAATTTTAAAGTGATTAGGCTGAGTTTGGGGTGGTAAGGGGTAGTTGGGGGTGATTTATGGTAGCCGAAGTAATTTAGGTGAGTTAGGGATAGTTTGCTATGATTTGTGTCATTTAGTTTTATTTTAAAGTGATTGGAGTTACTTGGGGTTGCTAAAGGGTGGTAAGGGATGATTTAAGATAACGGATCTAATTTATGTCGGTTTGGCTTAGTTCGGGAATTTTTTGGGGTTGATTTGGTAAAGTTTGCAGTGGTAAGAGATATTTGAGGATGTTTAATGTTGACGGATTAAATTTGGAGTGATTTGGTAATTTTTAATTGAGTCAAATTATATTATGAAAACGAACGACGGCTTTTTTAAAAAGTTTATTTAAAGCAACGCGACTAACAATACTTATGCGGTGAAATCAAAGAGTGACGCTTCTTCATCTAGCTAGCGAATTTATACATAAAAATAGTTAACTAAGCATTTTAATAAGATCCCTGACGTTGTCCCTAATAAGCGAAATATAACTAATATAATTCCTCCCCTCTGAGTCCTGAAACTCCGGTGAAGGTACGTTTAGACTTTGGCGGTGTCTGGCAGTGAGCTTCTTTGTTGTTCGGATTCTGCAGAAGGAGTGGATGCGAACTTTCTTTGTCGATATTTTCGGATTCCTAGGCAGATGGCTAGGGATACGATGCCGACGTATAAGATGGCGGTACCAGAAATGTGCCAGGAGTCGAAATCGTTGTCGAGTTCTGCCATTTCTATTGGTTGTAAATTTTCTAATTTGGTGACTCGAAGATATTTCATTTGTAGGCGGGGAACTTGATTGTTTGTGTTTGGCATGTTAAGGTGCAGATCTTCTAGCAGGAGTGGTTGGCCTTTTGTTACATCGTTGAACACCAATAGTTGATCTCTGATGTATTTGTGGCAGTGATGTTGTTCTTCAAACAGGAAAACTCCTTTAACATTTCGTCTTGTCCAAACTTCGTCGCAACTTGTTCTCACTGTTGTGTCGTTAGGGAAGATGCCCAAAAATTGATTAATTTGAGGAATGTATTCTAGTGTGTCCTCTGCGGTTAACTGGGTAAAGGAACATTTCTTGAAAGAGTTGTTGTTGAGTATGTCCCATTCGCATGATGTGTTGATATATGTTCTCAGGTTAGTCGGACATAAATATTTGTCATGGATTTCGTCACAGATGTCAGTTAATGGTATTAAATTAGATTCAGATTTTAAACAATATTTTGTTGAAGGTATAATCGTTCGAAATTGCCTATTTGGAAGTGGTATGAAGTAGTACAGTTCGAAATTGTTTAATTCGTATAGAGGAATAGACACGAAGTAAATTATTTGTAGTTTGTGAATTACGCATTTAGGTTTTAAAAGAGTTTTAAAGAATTGGAGATTTTCAGATATTACCGGAAAAGGTAAATCTTTTTTGTATACCGTGCTGAGTTTTATTAGTTCCAGCAACAACTCGTCATTCGTAATTATACTAGGATGGAGAATCTTGAGTTTGCAAAATGTTATTGAATTTTCAATATCCTGTGCAATGTTTAAAATTACTGTCAAAAGATGAACGAGCTGATTTGCCATATCTTTAAAAAAAAGGCTATTGACTTGATTTTGGGTAGTAATTCCTATTTTTGTAAAATTGTCTAGCATTGTATATAGAGATTGTTCATTATGTTCTATATCTTTAACTGTTGTTTCAAAGTTATTCATAATTTGTTTATTTATAGAATATTGATTTTTAAAATGATGTGCTATGTTATTTTCATTCTGTTTAAGTTCTTCCAAAATTTTTGTAATTCTTTCGTTATCTGCTGCATCCATATTACCTGTGATTGCTTTTATTGTCGATCCTATTACGTTTATTAACCCTCTTTTTGATCTAGAATGCAAAAAGGGATGTAATTTTTCATTTATTAGATTAATATTGTACCGAATAATTTTGAAATAGTTTTGAAGTTCTCTTTTTGAATGAGTGTCATTGCTTATAGAATCTTCGATCGTTCTCACGTGGGTCTGTAGTTTGTTGTATTCATTTAAAAGAATCGAAACGTCAAAATAGTGTATTAAATGGTGAGAGGAGTTTTGGAATATAGCTTGTCCTAGTTTAATCGGTAATATTCCCGGGTTGTTGGAAATGTCCTTTTCAGCAAGGCTATTCAGCGTTAGCCAGTAGACGATGAAGGCCCTGTAACGGGAGATGTTTCAGTTTTAGTAGGGCGTTTTACGTTATCAATATGTAGTTTATGGAACTTTCGGCCGGTTTTTGTTTTGCAGATAGTAGGTTGAAAGGTTTTTCTTTCGGGGTTAAGGCATATAATTTCCTCTTTTTTAAATTTATTTCTGCCTTTTGATCTAAAATTACTTTTGACGAATACTTCAGGTGGTAGATCTGTTGGTACGTTTTCACGATTCTCATTCAATTTGGAAATAATTTTTTGTTTTGTGTCAGACAATCGTTTATTGATTTCTTTAAATAAAATTTGAATTTTTTCTTTATGTTGTTGTAGGTAATTACTCAAAATTTTTTCTTCTAAATTTATGTCGTCAAATTCTCGTTCACTGTTAGGCATCAATATTGTAAAGGGAGACATTTTTGTAGTGGAATGTATAGAATTATTATAGGCAATAGTAGCGTATAGTGTTTTGACTTGAATAGAATCTTTTTTAAATTCGTCTCTGTTATTAATGAGATTTAGGTGCTCTAAGAAAGTGCAGTGGAATCTCTCTAATAGGCCATTACTAGCAGGGTGATGGGGACTGCAAAAGTGAACTTGTATTTTATGTAGTTTAAATAGTTCAGTTATCACACCGTTATCGAATTCTGATCCATTATCAACTATTATTAAATCTGGTACTGAATGATGACTGAAGTAAAAAAGTAACTTTTTCATTATTTCTATTGCTTGCATATTATCTAATGAGTATACCTGGGCATATTTGCTGAAGGCATCAATTATTGTCAAAAATTTATTGCTTTGGTATTTTAAGACGTCTATATGAACAATTTCAAATGGTCTAGTAGGCGTGGGTGTGATGTTAAATTTTAGTTTGAATGGTTTTCTATCGTATTTTGTCACTTTACAAATTTCGCATCTGTTGATAAAATCTTGAATACTCTTCTGAATGTTCGGCCAGTAGTATTTTGAAGATATCTTGTGTAGTGTTTCGGTTACACCACGATGATTACATTTTCCGTAATGATAGTTCTCTAATATTTCTTTTTGATCTTCTATTGATTCTACATCTTCTAATATTTTCATATGACGTTTCAATATAATCGTATTATTAAATGCTGTTTGTAAAATTCGACAAACTTGTTGGTACAGTAGATCAGATTCAAAGTAACATCCGTATGGAACATTGGGTGCTACAAAAGTTTTAATAAAATTAATTACGTCATTTTCGATATTATTGGCAGAAATTTGGACAATGATTCGTTGCTTAGAATGATCGAACAGATGTATTATCGAAGGTTGAGAAGGACTAGTTTTAACTGAGATAAACTCTAATTGGTTTTTACAGAAATTTATTGGGTCTTCCGAAATGGGTATAGCACAGATAGGATTTTCTATATTACTATGCATAGTGATGTCGTCTTCTGTTAGTTCGTCTTGTTCGTCTGGTATTTGGACGATTACTGAATCTTTATCGTCAGTTTCAGTCGGATTAAGATTTGAATATGTCTTGTTAAAGTCTTTCATATATTTTAGAAAAGGTGATTCGTCTTCTGTTAAAGTCATGTTTAAGTTTGGGGGTCGAGAAAGAGCATCGGCGTTACTATTTAGCTTTCCTTTTTTATAATGAATTTCATATTCGAATTCTTCTAAGCGTAAGCGCCATCGAATTAATTTCGAGTTAGGTTCTTTAAGAGAAAATAACCATTTTAACGGTTGATGGTCGGTTACAATTTTGAATTTACGTCCATATATATATGGTCGGAAATATTTTGTTGCCCAGACAATGGCAAGAAGTTCTTTCTCAATCGTGGAATAGTTGATTTCGTGTTCATTTAATGTGCGGGACGCATATGCTATTGGGAGATCTGAACCTATAGGTCCTTGTGATAGGACGGCACCAATAGCGTAATTGCTGGCGTCTGTAGTCAGTACGAAAGGTTTTTCGAAATCTGGGTATTGTAAAATAGGATCATTAGTTAACAGGCTTTTACAAAGTTCGAAACAATTTTTATAATCTTCATCTTCGGGGTAAATTTTGTGGTCTTTCTTAAGTCGAACAGTGAGAGGTTTGGTTAATTTTGCAAAATTTTTAATAAATTTACGGTAATAACCAATGAGGCCTAGGAATCCTTTTAGTTGTTTTGGGGTCGTTGGTATTGTGAAATCTACGATGGCTTTAATTTTATCTGGATTAGGTTTAATTCCGTCTGGTGTGATGACATGTCCTAAATAATTAACTTCTTTTTTCAAAAACTCGCTTTTATCTATCTGAATTTTAAAGTTAAATTTACGTAACCTGTCAAATACTGATGTTAAATTTTGGATATGTTCTTGAAGAGATGTTGAAAATATTATAATATCATCGAGGTACACAACACAAGATTCATTTATAATACCTCTCAAAACGTTGTCGATAACGCGTTGAAAAGTGGAGGGCGCATTTTTTAATCCGAAAGGCATTCGAACGAATTCGTAATGGCCATTCTCGACTGTAAATGCAGTTTTCGGTATGTCGTCGGGTTCAACTTCAATCTGATGGAATCCGGAAGCAAGATCTAATGTACTAAAGTATTGACTTCGACCTAGTTTATCTAGGATATCATTTATATTCGGAATCGGATATCTATCATCGATAGTCTGTTCATTTAGTTTTCGGTAATCCACCACTATTCTCCATTTTCGTTGGCCTGAAGCATCTAATTTTTTGGGTACCACCCAGATTGGTGATGTCCAAGGTGAATTTGAAGGTCTAATTATTTTTTGTCTCAACATTTTACTAATTTGATCTTGTACTTCGGCTTTATGAACATAGGGGTATCTATATGTTTTAGTGTGTATAGGGGTGTCATCCTTTAACTTAATTTTGTGCCTAATTGCATTCGTAAATGAAAGTGATGTTGATTCGTCGTAAAAGATATCAGAATAATTTTTAATTAGTTTTGTAATACTAAACTTTTCTTCCTTATTACAATGGTCGAGTCTTAGTTTTGAAAAATCAAAATATTGATCCTTCGAATCATTTATATTGTTTAGATTTGCAATATAAAATTGTTCCTGGGGAATAACTTCAAAAGTTTTTTCCAGTTCGATCTCAATTGGCTGGTCAGAGCGATTGATGACAGTTGTTAAAGCTTCATGATTTTCAACTTGTATTAAACTTTCTGGCATTTCTATATCTAAAAATTGTTGTTTAGGCAACAAAGCAGTGCCATTTTTAACGTTTGCAATTTTTACTTTTATTATCTGTTGTGAATTCGGTGCACTAACAATAAGATTATTGTAATCTGATAAATTCTTTAACCTCATGGAAATTGTAGCGTTGGGTAATATTAGCTTGCTTAGAGTCAGATTAATGTTGGCTTGTAAGTGACGGAGGTTGTCGACACCAAGAAGACAGTCAAAGTACTTATGAAATTTAAACACGTGGAATTTTATTTTGGGTTGTTTTGATTTAAACAACTTAGGACACGGTATCGAAATACTGTAGTCTTCTTTAGTAGTACCATGTGCGGTAGATATTTTAAAGGGATCAAATTTGACATATTTGGAAAAATGTTCTTTGGCTTTATCCGGATTTATAAATGATTTTGTTGATCCGGTATCAATAAGACATTTTAGTTTAAAATTTTCAAAAGGGATCTCTATAAACGGTAGTTGAGAGGGGTTATTGTCGATATTTAAAAGTTCTGCGTATCCGAGGCTAGTTCGCCTAAAAAATCGCATTCTTCGTCATCTTCCGTGTTTGAAGCATTTGTCGGTTCAACAGATTTATCTTCGTTATTATGTAATTCCTCGGCTATCCAATGAGGACGCGACGAATAATGTTTATTGAACTTATTTATGGTTGGATTTGAAGAGTTTCGTGTTGAAATGCTCATTGGCACGGGTTTATTAGTGGGTTTATAATTCGGATTTGGTTTAAATACATTTTGGTGTTGGTGATTGTTTGAAAATTGATGATTATTTTGCTGATGGTGATGGTTTGAAAATTGATTGCGATTTTGTTGGTTAAATTGAGGGAAATTTCTTATCGGCTGTTTGGGAGTTTGAAAATTGCTATTAGATTTTACAAACGGTTGATTTTGAGGGTTGGTGAATTTTGGTTTTTGTTGAACATTAAAGTCGTTTGTTAATATGTGCAACGCCGCATTTAATGAATCGGGTTGACGAGTAGATAAATAATCACCTAAAGGATTGTTTAATTGTTTGAGAAATACGCGTAATGCTAATTTTCTCGAACTTGCGGTCAACACTCTTAGTTCATTGGCGTCATCCGTGTGAGTCGTAATATAACTAATTTGAAGATTCAAATTATCTTGAACCTTAGCAAAAAACTCGAGAGGTTTTAAATTTCCCTGACGCATATTACATAATTCTATGGTCAACGTCTGGAGATCGCGTTTATCAGCATATGTAGCAAGAAGCGCATTTTTCAAATCGCCCCAATTATTAATTTGGTAAGACGCTATGCGTTCAGCAGCTTCACCTTTAATTTTATTTTTTATAGATTTTATTAACAGGATATTTTCAAATGTATTTTCGTCTTGCACATTATAAAATTGCGTTATGAGTTGTTCGCTAGTATTAATAAACTCGCTTAATACTGATTGGTTTCCGGTAAATTCTGGTAGAATTTGTAGGTATTCCATTTTAAAAGCCATTTTATTTAGATAGATTGTATTAGAGATTCTAGTAATTGGTGATCTCGAACGATCGCGGTTTTCGTAACCGTAATTAAAATCAATTTCTGAATCTGAATCAATTATTGACATCAATGACTCACCAAGTTTGTAGCATGCTTCGTCGTCAGGTCCACTTTTCTTTTTGGAATAGGCTTCAAAGCATAGAAATGCACCGTCTTGGTCCGGAAGTCCTAGGTGTTGTCCTGGTCCAGAATTTTCACAATGGAAGTCCTCAAAACACTTTTGGGTCCACTCGAAATGTTTACCGAAGACGTTAGCCTATCCTACCGACTGCGCCAATTATATTATGAAAACGAACGACGGCTTTTTTAAAAAGTTTATTTAAAGCAACGCGACTAACAATACTTATGCGGTGAAATCAAAGAGTGACGCTTCTTCATCTAGCTAGCGAATTTATACATAAAAATAGTTAACTAAGCATTTTAATAAGATCCCTGACGTTGTCCCTAATAAGCGAAATATAACTAATATAATTGTCACGGATCGACATTATAATTGAAATCAAAATTATAATTGAAATATCTGCGGCCTCGCTAGGTACGGCAAAAGTATGATCACGAAAGCAGAAACTCGACGTTGTAATTGTTGAGGTTAAATAAGTGCTTTTAATGTAAACCGGTCGCCCGTCGTCGAAGTTGTTTTGGCTAGATACGTGCTTCTAACATAAACACGGTCTCCGGGATCGGATCATTTTTTGTTTATTTTAGCCGGTTTTTATTGAATTACAAAGGAACCGGGCCGAATTTCGCAAAATCCCTTCTTAGTGTTCAGTTTCGGCTCATGATACACCCGTGTCTAAAATTTCAAGTCTCCAGCCCTCACGGTTTGGGCTGTGGGTTGATTATGAATCAGTGTGTAGATGAATGAGTGTGTCAGTGAGGACACTTCGCTTTATATATATAGACTAGCTGAATGTACCCGGCGTTGCCCGGACGTAGATTAAATATAGGCAGTCTTGACAAAAGTGGTGTATTGGTGATGTTAACTAATCGACATTATAATACAATTAAACAGGAATGCTCTACTTAGTCAATCGCAAGATAAAAAATTTGCAATTGTTCAGCAAGAACCAACGGGAAGGTGTAGAGCTCTCTTGCCGGGATAGGGATAAAAGGAAGGAAAAAGGATAACGATAAGTCATAAGTAAAAATTATGGATTGATAAAGAAACTTGTGGATTGATAAAGAAAAATTGTGTATCAGTAAGGGAGAGTGTCGATTAATTAGAAAATACTGAAGAAACAGCAATTGTTTCTTTCACTATTTAATATTTGAAAGTTTGTAAATTCTAGGATTTTTACATTAGACATCACTTGAATATTTTTTTTGGATTCCGGCCAGAGCAGAGCAGTATTTTACATTTCTGTTCACATCAATGAACTCTTCAATTGCATCAAATGTTATGTCAGACTAAAATAAAAATAAGTGAGGCCAAGTTCACAGCACATATTAAATCTTCACAGATTTTGTTTTTGGTTATCATGTGTTTTTTTACATTCTAGTTGTTGCATTGCAAATATGAATGTAAATGATCCAAATAAACCTTATAAACCATAACATACCATAACATGAACCCCACAAAATTTTTATATGCATCAGTATCAGGCGTATGCCTGCGCACAGTAAAAATCGAACGGGAATAGACGGTGTCCTATCCCAAAAAAAAATTGTTTTGAGAATAATATGTAAAATCCAACCCAACCAGCCTAAAGAAATATTCAAAGCTCTAAACCCTCAGAAGCGATTATAGGGACATCGAAAGTGAGGTTTAATCTAAAAATGAAACGCCACTTTTATTCTGTATATATTATTCTGTTCTCATTTTGAGATCGCTTCTTTGTAAACAATATTGGCAGCTTTATTATCCGGTGCCAATATAACCAAAGAAAATGGATTACTCACTCTTGAGCATGCCACATACAACTGCCCATGCGAAAAACAATCCCCCCTTAGATCGATCCCTGCTTCTTTTAAAGACTGTCCCTGAGATTTATTTATCGTCATATCACAAACCTTCACAGGGAATTGCAATCTTTTAAATTCAAAGGGGTAATCCGATGGAATGAGCGGGATTCGGGAGATAAATACAGACTCGCCCTGCGCACAACCAGTAAATATACTTGCTTCAATTACGTTTTGGTACAGTTTCGTGATCTGAAGCCTTGTACCATTGCAAAGTTTGGGCGGTTTCAAGTTACGCAGCAACATTATAGGAGTGCCAATCTTCAATTTGAGCTTATGGACAGGCATTCCAGGAGGATTTAAAGAATTCAAAAATTCCATCGGATAATTGACGGCTTCATCTTTATTCAATACCGAGTCGACAGATTTGTATGTCAACTCTTCACTCTCAAAGCCATCAAGGATAATATTATTTAATTCATTAGCACTATCATTTTTCGGTGATAAAATGGCTCGTTCTCGCAACCAGGACATAGATTTATCTTTCAAATTTCGAATATCCGGATAAATCTTATCTATTAAATGGGCAACACTTTGAACCACCGTTGCTAGGCTTGACGAAATTTGAATTTTGCCATCTATTTCTGGCGTACGACCCTCACCAAAATTTAATAAAAGTTGCGCAAATTCACCAGCTCCCGTATCACCTCTTAGGTATACTCGCATGTTTTTAGATAATAAAATTTTTTGTATTTTGGGCCACAAATAGGACGATTTCAAGCAAGCATTAACTTCATCAGCCCGAGTTCCTCTCGGTACAACAGGCAGCGTTTGTCTGAAATCTCCTGCTAATACAACGGTAACTTTTCCCATAATCGAAACATTATTTCTAATGTCTCTTAATGTACGGTCAAGAGCCTCAACTGCTTTTTTGTGCGCCATGGTACATTCGTCCCACACAATTAGGCTGCAGTCATAAAGCAATCGAGCGACGTCGCTTTGTTTTGATATGTTGCATAACGGATTATCTGTGGAGTTTAAATTTAGGGGCAATTTAAAAACAGAATGGGCAGTTCTACCACCCTGTAACAAAGTTGCTGCAATTCCCGAAGAGGCCACCGCGATAGCAATTTTATTGGAACTGCGTATTTTCGATAATAACAAATTTATAAGGAATGTTTTTCCTGTACCCCCAGGTGCATCTAAAAAGAAAACTTTGCCGTAGTCTAAGTTTTCTAAAATTTCTAAGTAAACCTCTTTCTGTTCACTTGTAAGTAAAGGTTCGTTTTCTTCGACCGTTTGTAATAAAACTTCAATATCGTAGTTCTTTTCTCTAATATAAACCAAATTTTCCGTAATCTCGTTGGTATAGCGTTTCGGTTGCGGCAATCCAAAATGAGTTAAGGGTTGATCACCGATTGTTAGAATAACATCTTCTAGAAGAATCAATGCCTTGTTGTACACCTCCGTTTTGGCATGTAATTCTTCAACTGCCAGCTCTCTGGCCACCCTTCTGAGAATATCCTCGGACAAACTGTCTTTGTATTTCTCCCAAAGCTGCAATGGGTCGGATACATGACAAAACACTAACATTATTGCAAACAATTCTCTCAGTTTCATCGGTGATTCTGAGATAGTAGCATCTTCTAGTGTGTTTTCCCAATGTTAGTCATCTTCCAACAATCCCAGGGCTTTACATGCGGATTGAAAAGTAGAATGTACTACGCCATTAACCGTCCTAAGACTTAAGAAAGAAGTAGGTCCACGAACCTCATGCAATAGTAGGCGAAGGTAGTAACACTCGGCATTATTGGGATGTACTGTATAAACCCTTCCAAGGACGTTATCTTTTTTTACACCCGGATATTCATCAATATTTTTTCCTAGCTTTCTACGTTGAAATTTATTCTTGTTCCACGTATAATATGAAGGCACTTCGTGGTAAAAAAGGGTTTTGGCAAAATCGTCGTTTCTGCATAAATCAAAAAAGGCCATTAATGTGGTTTTTGGAGGGTTATTGACCCTATCCAAAAGATTGTCTTCATTAAAATAGATTCTCTGTCCATTTTCCAAATGGACGGAAAGATTAACAACAGGAGGAAACCTTTCGTGAATGGGAAAACATAGAATGCGCCAAACAGCTTCCGAAGTGCTTATATATCTTCCCGTTTTATAGATTGCCACCTCATCTAGTTCATTTTGTAGTGCAAAGGCCGCCTGATCGCTGCCTTTATTAACGTATTTGCAGATATATTTGATAGATTTGACAGAATTGCAGTACTCTACGTTAATATGTGCATTAAAAGTGCGAGACAGGACCGGATTAAACGGTACAACCCACCGGTTGTCGAGTTGTTTGCCTTTAATTTCAACAGTGAACCCACCATCTTGCGGTGATCTTTGTCGGTACTTAGGATAACCATCCTCACCTGTCTGTGTATCTCTTATTAATTGTCGATGATACTTCTTTGAACAGATTCCATCAATCATACACGGAGAATCTCTATTTATGTTACCGCACGGTCCATGAATCATATTGGATTTAATTATTTCGTGAAGAATCGGATCGTCTTCGGGAGACGGAATTTCTGCACAAATCACGTCATCTATTTTATCAGCACAAATTCGGTTTTCCAACCATAGCAAAATATGTACATGCGGAAGTCCTCGTTTCTGCCATTCTACGGAATACATGTAACAGCGAACGCGTCCAAATATTTGAGCCTTGGTTAATAGGTTCATCATTGTTCTCACTTTCAGACGAAAGACGCGGCTAATGACGTCATGTCGATCATGCGGCTGTTGTTCGAACAATAATACATCTGTAATATCTTTCCACTTTGGGTTACACGTAAAAGTAATAAATAAATCTGGACGGCCGTAGTGGCGTACGTATGTCAACGCGTCTTGGGTACGTTCATGCATATACCTGGGTCCTCCAGTGAAAGTTGAAGGCAGAATTACTAATCGACCTAACTCTGCAGCATTGGCATCAGCCTTTTTAATTGCATCTTGTAAATGAACGTAATTTTCCGCCCTTAATTTTGTTTGATTATTCTTGATAAAATTTAATCTTTCTGTTTCGATTTTTGCATACATGTCAACTAAAATTTGACTTAGTAAGCTTCGGTAACAGAGAAGATGATTAATTTCGTTCTGTCTAATCATAATGCGAAAAGCATAGAAATTTGCTGCCGAAACGGTTTTATTTAAAGGCATCTTTGAAACAGGGTCAGTTTGAGGTACTGCTATGGAATAACCATCCTCACCTCTACAAAACATTAAGGGATATTGCAACGCGTCGTATGCTCTGTTCAACTCACTTATTCGTTGTAACTTGTCATCGCGACTGTGCAACACAATGTCTCTTTTTTCAAATATCTGACCTTCCATTACTATAGCAATTTCATTGGCGATAGGATTATTGTAACGACCTCGATGAGCGTTTATGGGTTTTCTTTCGGCATGTATGACTACACGGAAATCTTCTGTATTTTGTGGAATATTTTCTATGGCAGCTTTAAAATCTCTAACGTATGTGTTATTCTCGTGAAGCATCTTTTGTAGTTGCGCCACCAAAGCATTATTTACATCAGTAAAATTCCGACACCTAAGAGTTGTTTCTTTCTCGTCTTCTCCCACAAAATATATCTGAAGGAACTTAGGTTCTTCGTTAGTATTAGGTGGCAACAAACTCCCAGCTAAATGGTACACCTGACCTTGAACTTTAAATGTGGGCCTAAAGCTACCTTCAGAAACCTCTTTAGCCGCAAAGGATGTCATTTGAAAACAACCGTTATATTTCCTAATAGAATTTAGAAAATGTTTTGATTTCGGATGTAAAAAGGACAAAAGGCTCCTTATAGGTTCAGGTTGTTGTTCGAATGGTGTTAATTGCACCTTTCCATTGTTGCAACACATGCCAGGTGTCTCCCCCTTCCATTTGAGGGCTTTGCACCATTGGCATATTATGCTCATTTCACCCAATTGTATAGTTTTTTCTGCTTCGTATGCAATACATGGGTCATATTGGAATGCAGAATCAGCCTTTTGCGTCCAAGAAAGTGTCCTTCGTTGAATTCTTTTTTCGTTGCGTGGATCATAACGCGCAACAGCGTTTCTGTTAACCTCTGGGTGCTGTTGTGTATATCTACGAACGGCAGCTCTATGACCTTCGGGATGTTCTTGCGCATGTTTCGCTACAGCAGCTCTGTTAACTTCCGGATGTTCTTGCGCATATTTCGCCACAGCAGCTCTATTAACTTCAGGATGTTGTTGCGCATATTTCGCAACAGCAGCTTTATTCACTTCCGGATGGTCTTGCGCATATTTTGCAACAGCAGCTCTATTAACTTCCAGATGTTCTTGCGCATATTTCGCAACAGCAGCTCTATTAACTTCCGGATGTTCTTGCGCATATTTCGCAACAGCAGCTCTATTAACTTCCGGATGTTTTTGCGCATATTTCGCAACAGCAGCTCTTTTAACTTCCGGATGTTCTTGCGCATATTTCGCAACAGCAGCTCTATTAACTTCCGGATGTTTTTGCGCATATTTCGCAACAGCAGCTCTTTTAACTTCCGGATGTTCTTGCGCATATTTCGCAACGGCAGCTCTATTAACTTCCGGATGTTTTTGGGCATATTTCGCTACAGCAGCTCTATGAACTTCTGGATTTTTTTTTGCGTATTTTACTGAAGCAGCCTTCTTTTGCTCTTTATTTTTTGATGTATATTTCACTGCAGCAATTTTTAGTTGGGTGTTTCTAGTTCTGTTTGAAACACGCGCACGGCGTTTCCTTTTATTTGATGTCTGAGAAGAATTATCTTGAATAGACTCTTCAGACGAAGACGCAATTTGGGAATGTTCTATAAGTCGTGGCACGGGAACTGATTCAAGGACATCGAAATGACCGTTAGATAAATTTCCGGAAAATCTAAGTTTACGAATTGACTGATTATGTTCACCAAATTGCGCATAAAAACTACCGTTATGATATACTTGAAAACAAAATGGAAACATTTCTCCTGCTGCAGTCAACTCACAAACAGAACCATATGTAGATAATTTTGACATATCTTCAGAATAAACAAACTGGTCAGCATAATTATTCCCTTCTCGGTTGCACGATAATAATTGAAACCTTGCCCAATTGGCCGCAACGTGTTGAACAATTAAAGTGCGAACCTCTTGAGCTCTATTTACGGTGTTAAAGATGCAATAGGAAAGAGAATAAAATAGACAATTTCCATCACCTTTCACGGGAAATACACGGTGTGGTATTTGTACTCCGTTTACTATTAGAATTTCAAACTGCTCCATCTTACTTATAAACAATAGATTAGAGCAATAATGAACGCAATGTAAAAAAACTGAAAAACTAAAAATTCATAAAATAAATGGTGTGAAATGTTTATATGAACAGAATATTTAAGCGTGTGAAGTGCGAGTGAAGTCCGGTCCAACGTTACAAATTTTCTGATTTCAGCCTGGGCAAATTTGATGAAGAACAAATCACTAACACTATCACTCTCACCAACGGAACTTAAAAATAAGCGAAAGCTAAGTAAAAAAGAGTCTGGTCCGACAGTGAAAATGTTTCGAAAATCGGTTTCGGGCAGATTTGGTTAACGCGAACAACGTTAAATTAAAATGTTTTATTCGATACCGATACAACTTCGAATACTGACGCGCTGTCGATCTTGGCGACGTTGACCATGGGATGGAGTACTTACTGTTCCAGGCGCTGAAGCAGCAATTTTATTAGTTGCACGTGCCTTCTATTTTGTATTAATTACGTATTAAAACGGAACAATTCGGGTAGCAAAACAGATTTATTTTTATGTAACATACCCGTCATACATAAATTTCGGATAACGTCGATTGATGTAAGATTATGTATCATGTCATTTATTGCAATGGTAGTTGCAATAAATGTTTGTTAGATTGTCTTAGTAAGTTTCGGCCCGTCTCGTCCCATGAAGAATATAATTATAATATTTAATCATACATATTATACGGCATTAAGTATCTGCCACGATTTCCAGAAAACGGCTAATTCAGCAAAAGGCGACGAATACGCAACCACTTGGGATTTCAAGTGGATTGTCGATGTTGACGATCGGCCCAGGCGGAAGTACTTATAACCGAGACCTCTAATTACTGTACACATCGACCATTAAATATATTTTATATTATATTTTACGAATCATTATTTTTATTTTAAGCTCCAATATTTAGGGATAATACATATTGTTGTTTGCTTCTAATATCATTACGTCATTAATTCACATAGTAGTTGTTTTATTTTTAAGAACCGCGATCCAATAATGCTCCACACGCTGTACCCTTTATAATTAAAAATCGTTTCAGACGCTGAAGCAGCAATTTTCACAATATCAAAACAAATGGATCATCGCCTTTTTACTTTTGTTACTTTGCCCTTGACCTGGCAGGCTCCAGCTGCTTCAATAAAGTAAAAATCTTATTTGGCCTCTCCGACGAACTCACACTTGTTTACATTAACACGCATTTTTTTCGTGGACCTGTGACGAATTACAAACAAAGATCGCAACTTCAAGTGTTCCATTTAAATTCGTTTCTGGGTGCAAGCTGCTTTTTTTCACTCTAGTCAATCTGAACTTATTACACAGAATGATATTTTCAAATCCAGGCGCCCTAAATAATTTGATCGTCGATTTCAAAAGTTTCCCGAGAAGGAGAGAAGCAAAATTATTCCAAATTCTTCCCATTTAGTTCTCTGACAACGTTAAAGACAACATTGAAATATATAGATACAAAATTTCACACCATAATACGGAAGTATTTAGGAATTATGTAAAAAAAAAAAGCCGAAATTATTTATGTGAATTTGGCGTGATTTGTTAGGGTTCGTGGCATTTGTTTGTAATATTATGTTTATTTAGGATAGGTTTGGATGTTAAGAGTTTCTTTAGGGATTATTTGGAATCGTTATTGATGGTTGGCGGTGTTTAGCTTTTGCGGGTTAAACTTGCGTAATTTTTAACGGGTAAAATTTTAATATGATTGGGATCATTTTGGGTTGGTAAGAGGTGATTGGGGTGATTCAAGGGAAGCTGAAGTAATTTATGTGAGTTTGGCATAGTTTGCTTGGAGTTCGTACATTTTTTTTTAATTTTGGGTTGATTTGGGGTGGTTTTATACGTTATGTTTGGGAGTGTTTAACGTAGACAGGTAAAATTTACAGAAATTTTGGTAATTAAAAATGAACAATTAAAGTCCATCATTTTTCACGGGAATTATACTGTGTGGTATTTGTAATCCGCTTACTATTAGATTTTCAAACTGCTCCATGTTAGTTATAAATAATATAGAACAACAATGAACACAATGTACGTAAAATAAATAGTGTACACGTGTATAAGCACAAAATACTTATGCGTATGAATTCAAAAAAACAAATACACCACTATCATTAACTGAACGTAAAAATAAGTGTGAGAATGTTAGTGGAGTCGGGGGTCCAACGCTGAAAATGTTTCTACAATCGGTTTCGCGCAGATTTGGTTAACGTGAGAAATGTTAAATTAAAATGTTTTAATTGATACCGATACAACTTCGAATACTGAAGCGCTGTCAATCTTGGAAAGATTGACCGTGCGACAGTAGTACTGTTCCAGCCACTGAAGCAGCAATTTTCACAATTTTATTACGTGTACGTAACTTCTATTGGTAAATGTAACAATCTGGGTAGCAAAACAGATTCATTTGTATGTACCAACGTAAACGTAAACGTCAATTGATGCATGATGACATGACATCCAAGAAGTCCAATGAGGAAGATAATATTATATATTGCAACCGAATGTTAGTTACGTTGTTTTGGCAAGATTCAATCCGTCTCGCCTCGTGAAAAATAATATTTATCATAGTTCATCATTTCAACAAAAGGGCGACGACCACTTGGGATTTCAAGTGGATATTTTCAATTTGACGAATCATTATTTTTATTTAAAGCGACAAAATTTAGTATTAATTAACATAGCTATGCTGAACCAGCAATTTTCGTATACCCGAAAAGCAATAAGAAATAGCGATATCCTATGCTTAGTATGTGCGAGTTTTTGCATAAGATTTTGAATCAAAACTATTGGAACATCGCCTTTTTGCCTTTGTAACTTTGCCCTTGCTCTCGCAAGCTCCAGCTGTTTCAATAATGAAAAAAATTGATTTGGCCTCTGGGACGGACTCACACTTGTTTACAGTAACACGTATTCCTTCATGAACCTGTGACGAAATAAAAACAAATATCGTAACTTCAAGTGTTCAGCTTCATTTCGTTTCTCCACCTCGGATGCTGCGGATGTGTTTTTCCACCGTAAGTGAGTTTAAACTTATTACACATGATATTATTATATTTTTAAATCCAGCCGCCCCCTAAATAATTTTGTTGTTATGATTTCTAAAGTTTGCCGGGACGGAGAGTTTTGTAAGAGCTAATTGTTGCAAATCCTATCCAATTTTGGCTTTCTGACAATGTGAAACTCAACCTTGAAATATGTCCCATTCAAAATACAAAATTTCAAATCATAAAAACGAAAGTATGTAGAAATTATCTTATAACAAACTAATTTTTTTTTTATTTGAGATGTCTGAACCAAGTCCACCGCCACCACAGTCACTACCCCCAGAGTCTCCCATGGAGGAGGGAGACCCTGGGAACACAGTCCCCTGGACTCCGGGGACAGATGACGTGGTCCAGCCGGCCGCCGATCGAGGCCGTGGCGGTAGCCGGGGCTGGGGACGTGGCGGTAGCCGGGGCGGCGTGGGCCGGGGCGGCGTGGGCCGTGGTGGCAGCCGGGGACGTGGCGGCAACCGGGGCCGGGGGCGTGGCGGCAACCGGGGCCGGGGCCGTGGCGGCAACCAGGGCCGGGGCCGTGGCGGCAACCGGGGCCGGGGCCGTGGTGGCAGCCGGGACCAACAAAATTGGCGGCGCCGCGGCCGCGGCCGCGGTACTGTCATCTTTATATATTGTTAAGTTAAGTTATTGTTAAGTTATTGTTAAGTTATTGTTAAGTTATTGTTAAGTTAAGTAAGTAAGTTATTATAAGTAATAAATAAATAATAAATGATGGATATGAACTTGTTTTTATACCACCCAATATTCTACAACCATTTAGTTTGCATTTACCTAGAAACAATGTGAGTGACAACTATAAGGTGGTCATTATGACATTACAGTTGATACAAACGTTTGTCATATTTGTTACGCGATTTCTGGCATAGATGTTCAACGATGGATCAGCTAGGATTGCATTTTGTGGTTGTGGCCACAGTTAACGAAATGTGTTTTTTGCCAAATACATAGATTGCCACAATATGCTGTCGTAATTGTCAAAAATTTCCAAATGACGGATGTTCAACCACTTTGATATATTTTCCTAATTAGCAGAAACCCTTGTTTAACCTGGAAATAAAACAGGAACACTGTAACTTTGATCTATGTTAAGTTGGGGATTTAATTAATTAGCACATTATCTGTTATGTATCGTGCAGAAACTTGAAACACGGACTTAAAAAGCAATAATTATTTCGAGTAATATCACGTCTTAACAAAAATATAACCTAACTTTTAAAAGTCAGCTGTGTGTATTGGTTTGAGGACGCCCACTGTCATCAAAGTTGATCATGCGCATATGGTCGAATGCACGTCTCTGAAGAGTTCAAGCCAATATATCCTACTCTCTTTTATGGAAACTCTTTCCGCACACAGCCTCTTATGCGAATGTTCGATATAAGTTTTATTAAATATTCGCTTTATATATATAGATAGCTGAATGTACCCGGCGTTGCCCGGACGTAGATTAAATAAACTCAGTGTTGACTAAAGTGGTGATGTTGACTAATCGACATTATAATACAATTAAACAGGAATGCTCTACTTTTCCAATCACAAAATAAACAAATATGCTGAAATTAACCTGCGTTGCCAGGACCGGGTACTTCAATATGATTTGGACAAAGAGGATACCTTGGTTGATATCTGAGATAAAAAATTTTGAATAGTCTCTTTAGGCAGTTGTTCTATAAGCGATTCCAGGAAATCGAAATTAACTTGATATAATTTTAGGGGAAATCGAAGTTTACAAATTAGCTGATCATGTTATGATAAAATTGAAAACACAATGGAACAATTCCTCTTGCTGCAGTCAACTCACAAACAGAACAGTATGTAGATGATTTTGACTTATCTCCGGAATAAACAAACACTTATCTCCTTCTGAACTGCACAAAAATTATTACAACCTGGCCCTAACTGGTTGGACAATTAAAGTGCGAACCTTTTGAACTCCCTTTCCAGTATTAAAATTTTGGTATGTGGTAAAATGTGGTATTTTATGGTATATGTGCATCGCTAGATTTTCAAACTTGTCCATCTTAGTTATAAATGATGTAAAGCAATAATGAACACAATGTATTTACGTAAAATAAACAGTGTAAAACGCGTATCAATGTCAGTAATGTCTGGTCCAACGCTGTAAATTTTGGATTTCAGCCGAGGCAGATTTGGTGAAAAATAAATACACCATTATCATTAACTGAACGGTCGTCCGGTACGACGATGGTGATTGGGAACAAATTTTGTTAACGGCAAAATTAACATTCTAAAATAAATAAATATTTTGACGGGAATATGGTGGATGTAAAAATCTTATTCGGTCTCTCCGACGGACTCACACCTGTTTACATTAACACACTCTTGAGCTTCCGTTCCAGTACTAAAATATCAATACCAATACCATAGATATAAAAAAAGACAATTTCCATAACCTTTCATAATACGGTGTGGTATTTGTACATCGCTAGATTTTCAAACTTCTCCATCTTAGTTATAAATGATGTAAAGCAATAATAAACACAGTGAACGTAAAATAAATAGTGTAAAACGTGTATAAGCACATAATTATTAAGGATATGAATGTCAGTGATCTCTGGTACATACAACGGTGAAAATTTCGGATTTCAGCCGGGGCAAATTTGGTGAAAAACAAATACACCACTACCATTAACTGAAAGTAAAAATTAGCGTACAAATATAAGTGGAATCCGGTTCGACGCTGGTAATTTTTCGAAAATTGATTGGGGGCAGATTTGGTTAACGCGAGGATCAAATGTTAAATTAAAATACTTTATTTGATAGCGGTAGACCTTCGAACACCGATGCGTCGCCTCATCGAATTTGGCGACTTTGCGAACAGTTTCCGACGCTGGAGCAGCAATTTTCACAATTGTAGTTGTGTTAAAATTAAACACCGCGATCGAGTACTGCTCCACACGCTGAACCAGCAATTCTCGAATTCTAAGAAACGATAAGAAAGGCTTATCCAACGCTTGGTATGTGCGAATTTCTGCATAGACACTCAATCAAACTAAATCGAGCATCGCCTTTTCATGTTTCTGACCTTGCCCTTGACGTGGCAGGCTCCAGCTGCTTCAATAATGTAAAAATCTTATTCGGCCTCTCCAATAAACTCACATTTGTTTACATTAACACGCATTCCCTCATGGACTTCTGACGAATTACAAACAAATATTGCAACTTCAAGTGTTCCATTTAATTTCGTTTCTGGGTGCAAGCTCCTTTCTTTTCACTCTAGTCAGTCTAAACTTATTATACAGAGTTATATTTTCAAATCCAGGCGCCCTAAAGAATTTTGTCGTTGTTTTCCAAAGTTTCAAGAGAAGGAGAGTTGACATAGAAGCTAAATTATTCCAAATTATACCCATTTAGTTCTCTGACAACGTTAAAGACAATGTTGAAATATATAGATACAAAATTTTACACCATAAAAACGAAGTATTTAGGAATTATGTATAAAAAAAGTCGAAGTTATTCTTCGCTCTTGAGCTCTATTTCCGGTATTAAAAATGCAATAGGAAAGATAGTAAGAAAGACTATTTCCATCACTTTTCACGGGAATTATACGTGGTGGTATTTGTTCTCCGCTTACTATTAGATTTTCAAACTGCTCCATCTTAGTTATAAATAATGCAGAACCATAATGAACGCAATGTACGTAAAATAAATAGTGTAAATCGTGTATAAGCACACAATACTTAAAATTTCGGATTTTGGCCGGAGCAGGTTTGGTGAAGAACAAATACACCACTATGATTAACTGAACGTAAAAATTAGCGTACGATAATAAGTGACGTCCGGTCCGACGCTGGAAATTTTTCGAAAATCGATTGGGGAGAGTTTTGGTTAACGGCAAGAACAAATCGGGAATATCGGGAATAAAATAATTTATTTAATAGCGATAGAACTTCGAATACCGATGCGTCGCCTCGACCTTGGCGACGTTGAGTACCAGCGTTTCAGACGCTGAAGCAGCAATTTTCACAATAATATGAGGTGCACGTGTCTCGTGCGTATGTAAACAATTTGGATAACAAAAAAGATTAATTTGTATGTACCAAATAATACTCGCACAGGTGTACTCGTATGGCACGTCATAATTTTCACGAAATGAATTTAAAAAATTAACATTCTAAAGTAAATAAATATTTTGACGGGAATGTTAAAAATCTTATTCGGTCTCTCCAACAAACTAACACTTGTTTACATTAACATGCATTCCTTCATGGACCTGTGACGAATTACAAAGAAATATCGAAATTTCAAGTGTTCCATGTCAGTCTGAACTTATTACACAGTGATATTTTCACATTCAGGCGCCCTAAATTATTTTGACGTTGATTTATAAAGTTTCCCTGGAAGGAGAGTAGTCAGCAGGTGCCTCGTCAGGGGTGGCAGGGTTGGCAGTGCCACTCCAAGTATAAATTTACTATCGAACACAAAGATAGTTCTGATTCAATTGCAGAATTTGAATTTTTCAGATATTTTTACGAAACTCTAGCGCTTACACCGCCTTTATACCTCTTTAAAGTTAAAAACCATAGAGCTGTTTATACAAATGCCCGCATGTTGAAAATGTAGGGCTTGCCCCGTCAGCGTGTTGCAATTCAGAAATACGTTTATGTTTGCATCTCAACTGGAACAAATATTTATTGGAAGGTGGAAGAGAATCAGAATAGGTATCAGCATATTTAATATTCAGAATAACGACTATTAGTCGATTTATGGTAGCCGAAGTAATTCAGGTGAGTTTGAGATAGTTTGCCATGGTTTGTAGCATTTTTCGTAATTTTAAAGTGATTGGGTTAATTTTGGGGTTGTAAGGGGTAGTTGGGGGTGATTTATGGTAGCCGAAGTAATTTAGGTGAGTTAGGCATAGTTTGCTATGATTTGTTGAATATTTTGTAATTTTAAAGTGATTGGGCTTATTTTGGGGTTGTAAGGGGTAGTTCGGGGTGATTTATGGTAGCCGAAGTAATTTGGGTGAGTTAGGCATAGTTTGCTATGGTTTGTAGCATTTTTTTGTAATTTTAAAGTGATTGGGCTTATTTTGGGGTAGTAAGGGGTTGTTGGGGGTGATTTATGTTAGCCGAAGTAATTTAGGTGAGTTAGGCATAGTTTGCTATGGTTTGTAGCATTTTTTGTAATTTTAAAGTGATTGGGCTTATTTTGGGGTAGTAAGGGGTTGTTGGGGGTGATTTATGTTATCCGAAGTAATTTAGGTGAGTTAGGCATAGTTTGCTATGGTTTGTAGCATTTTTTGTAATTTTAAAGTGATTGGGCTTATTTTGGGGTAGTAAGGGGTTGTTGGGGGTGATTTATGTTAGCCGAAGTAATTTAGGTGAGTTAGGCATAGTTTGCTATGGTTTGTAGCATTTTTTTGTAATTTTAAAGTGATTGGGCTTATTTTGGAGTAGTAAGGGGTTGTTGGGGGTGATTTATGTTAGCCGAAGTAATTTAAGTGAGTTTGGCATAGTTTGCTATGGTTTGTAGCATTTTTTGTAATTTTAAAGTGATTGGGCTTATTTTGGGGTGGTAAGGGGTAGTTGGGGCTGATTTATGGTAGCCGAAGTAATTTAGGTGAGTTAGGCATAGTTTGCTATGGTTTGTAGCATTTTTTTGTAATTTTAAAGTGATTGGGCTTATTTTGGGGTAGTAAGGGGTTGTTGGGGGTGATTTATGTTAGCCGAAGTAATTTAGGTGAGTTAGGCATAGTTTGCTATGGTTTGTAGCATTTTTTGTAATTTTAAAGTGATTGGGATGAGTTAGGGGTGGTAAGGGGTAGTTGGGGGTAATTTACGGTAGCCGAAGTAATTTAGGTGATTCTGGTATAGTTTGTTATGATTTTTAGCATTTTTTTGTAATTTTAAAGTGATTGGGCTTAGTTTGTTGCTGTAAAGTGTAGTTGGGGGTGATTTTTGAGAGCCGAAGTAATTTAGGTGAGTTTGGCATAGTTTGCTATGGTTAGTAGCATTTTTTTGTAATTTAAAAGTGATTGGGTTTAGTTTGTTGCGGTAAGGGTTAGTTGGTGATGATTTAGAATAGCCGAAGTAATTTAGGTGAGTCTGGCATAGTTTGTTATGATTTGTACACCTTTTTTTGTAATTTTAAGATGATATGGTTTGGTTTGTTGTGGTAAGGGATAGTTGGGGGTGATTTACGGTAGCCGAAGTAATTTAGGTGATTCTGGTATAGTTTGTTATGATTTTTAGCATTTTTTGTAATTTTAAAGTGATTGGGCTTAGTTTGTTGCTGTAAAGTGTAGCTGGGGGTGATTTTTGATAGCCGAAGTAATTTAGGTGAGTTTGGCATAGTTTGCTATGGTTAGTAGCATTTTTTTGTAATTTAAAAGTGATTGGGTTTAGTTTGTTGTGGTAAGGGTAAGTTGGTGATGATTTAGAGTTGCCGAAGTAATTTAGGTGAGTCTGGCATAGTTTGTTATGATTTGTACACCTTTTTTTGTAATTTTAAGATGATATGGTTTGGTTTGTTGTGGTAAGGGATAGTTGGGGTGATTTACGGTAGCCGAAGTAATTTAAGAGATTCTGGTATAGTTTGCTATGATTTTTTGCATTTTTTTGTAATTTTAATGTGATTGGGCTTTCTTTGTTGCTGTAAAGTGTAGTTGGGTGTGATTTTTGATAGCCGAAGTAATTTAGGTAAGTTTGGCATAGTTTGCTATGGTTAGTAGCATTTTTTTGTAATTTAAAAGTGATTGGGTTTAGTTTGTTGTGGTAACGGTCAGTTGGTGATGATTTAGAGTAGCCGAAGTAATTTTGGTGAGTCTGGCAGAGTTTGTTATGGTTTGTACAACTTTTTTTGTAATTTTAAGATGATATGGGTTGGTTTGTTGTGGTAAGGGATATTTGGGGGTGATATACGGTAGCCGAAGTAATTTAGGTAATTCTGGTATAGTTTGTTATGATTTTTAGCATTTTTTTGTAATTTTAAAGTGATTGGGCTTAGTTTGTTGTGGTAAGGGTTAGTTGGTGATGATTTAGAGTTGCCTAAGTAATTTAGGTGAGTCTGGCAGAGTTTTTTATGATTTGTACACCTTTTTTTGTAATTTTAAGATGATATGGTTTGGTTTGTTGTGGTAAGGGATAGTTGGGGGTGATTTACGGTAGCCGAAGTAATTTAGGTGATTCTGGTATAGTTTGTTATGATTTTTAGCATTTATTTGTAATTTTAAAGTGATTGGGCTTAGTTTGTTGCTGTAAAGTGTAGTTGGGGGTGATTTTTGATAGCCGAAGTAATTTAGGTGAGTTTGGCATAGTTTGCTAGGGTTAGTAGAATTTTTTTGTAATTTATAAGTGATTGGGTTTAGTTTGTTGTGGTAAGGGTTAGTTGGTGATGATTTAGAATAGCCGAAGTAATTTAGGTGAGTCTGGCATAGTTTGTTATGATTTGTACACCTTTTTTTACTTTTAAGATGATATGGTTTGGTTTGTTGTGGAAAGGGATAGTTGGGGGTGATTTACGGTAGCCGAAGTAATTTAGGTGATTCTGGTATAGTTTGTTATGATTTTTAGCATTTTTTTGTAATTTTAAAGTGATTGGGCCTAGTTTGTTGCTGTAAAGTGTAGTTGGGGGTGATTTTTAATAGCCGAAGTAATTTAGGTGAGTTTGGCATAGTTTGCTATGGTTAGTAGCATTTTTTTGTAATTTAAAAGTGATTGGGTTTAGTTTGTTGTGGTAAGGGTTAGTTTGTGATGATTTAAATTAGCCGAAGTAATTTAGGTAAGTCTGGCATAGTTTGTTATGATTTGTACACCTTTTTTTGTAATTTTAAGATGATATGGTTTGGTTTGTTGTGGTAAGGGATAGTTGGGGGTGATTTACGGTAGCCGAAGTAATTTAGGTGATTCTGGTATAGTTTGTTATGATTTTTAGCATTTTTTGTAATTTTAAAGTGATTGGGCTTAGTTTGTTGCTGTAAAGTGTAGCTGGGGGTGATTTTTGATAGCCGAAGTAATTTAGGTGAGTTTGGCATAGTTTGCTATGGTTAGTAGCATTTTTTTGTAATTTAAAAATGATTGGGTTTAGTTTGTTGTGGTAAGGGTTAGTTGGTGATGATTTAGAGTTGCCTAAGTAATTTAGGTGAGTCTGGAATAGTTTTTTATGATTTGTACACCTTTTTTTGTAATTTTAAGATGATATGGTTTAGTTTGTTGTGGTAAGGGATAGTTGGGGGTGATTTACGGTAGCCGAAGTAATTTAGGTGATTCTGGTATAGTTTGTTATGATTTTTAGCATTTTTTTGTAATTTTAAAGTGATTGGGCTTAGTTTGTTGCTGTAAAGTGTAGTTGGGGGTGATTTTTGATAGCCGAAGTAATTTAGGTGAGTTTGGCATAGTTTGCTAGGGTTAGTAGAATTTTTTTGTAATTTAAAAATGATTGGGTTTAGTTTGTTGTGGTAAGGGTTAGTTGGTGATGATTTAGAGTTGCCGAAGTAATTTAGGTGAGTCTGGCATAGTTTGTTATGATTTGTACACCTTTTTTTGTAATTTTAAGATGATATGGTTTGGTTTGTTGTGGTAAGGGATAGTTGGGGGTGATTTATGGTAGCCGAAGTAATTTAGGTGATTCTGGTATAGTTTGTTATGATTTTTAGCATTTTTTGTAATTTTAAAGTGATTGGGCTTAGTTTGTTGCTGTAAAGTGTAGCTGGGGGTGATTTTTGATAGCCGAAGTAATTTAGGTGAGTTTGGCATAGTTTGCTATGGTTAGTAGCATTTTTTTGTAATTTAAAAGTGATTGGGTTTAGTTTGTTGTGGTAAGGGTAAGTTGGTGATGATTTAGAGTTGCCGAAGTAATTTAGGTGAGTCTGGCATAGTTTGTTATGATTTGTACACCTTTTTTTGTAATTTTAAGATGATATGGTTTGGTTTGTTGTGGTAAGGGATAGTTGGGGGTGATTTACGGTAGCCGAAGTAATTTAGGTGATTCTGGTATAGTTTGTTATGATTTTTAGCATTTTTTGTAATTTTAAAGTGATTGGGCTTAGTTTGTTGCTGTAAAGTGTAGCTGGGGGTGATTTTTGATAGCCGAAGTAATTTAGGTGAGTTTGGCATAGTTTGCTATGGTTAGTAGCATTTTTTTGTAATTTAAAAATGATTGGGTTTAGTTTGTTGTGGTAAGGGTTAGTTGGTGATGATTTAGAGTTGCCTAAGTAATTTAGGTGAGTCTGGCATAGTTTTTTATGATTTGTACACCTTTTTTTGTAATTTTAAGATGATATGGTTTGGTTTGTTGTGGTAAGGGATAGTTGGGGGTGATTTACGGTAGCCGAAGTAATTTAGGTGATTCTGGTATAGTTAGTTATGATTTTTAGCATTTATTTGTAATTTTAAAGTGATTGGGCTTAGTTTGTTGCTGTAAAGTGTAGTTGGGGGTGATTTTTGATAGCCGAAGTAATTTAGGTGAGTTTGGCATAGTTTGCTAGGGTTAGTAGAATTTTTTTGTAATTTATAAGTGATTGGGTTTAGTTTGTTGTGGTAAGGGTTAGTTGGTGATGATTTAGAATAGCCGAAGTAATTTAGGTGAGTCTGGCATAGTTTGTTATGATTTGTACACCTTTTTTTACTTTTAAGATGATATGGTTTGGTTTGTTGTGGAAAGGGATAGTTGGGGGTGATTTACGGTAGCCGAAGTAATTTAGGTGATTCTGGTATAGTTTGTTATGATTTTTAGCATTTTTTTGTAATTTTAAAGTGATTGGGCCTAGTTTGTTGCTGTAAAGTGTAGTTGGGGGTGATTTTTAATAGCCGAAGTAATTTAGGTGAGTTTGGCATAGTTTGCTATGGTTAGTAGCATTTTTTTGTAATTTAAAAGTGATTGGGTTTAGTTTGTTGTGGTAAGGGTTAGTTGGTGATGATTAAAAGTAGCCGAAGTAATTTAGGTGAGTCTGGCATAGTTTGTTATGATTTGTACACCTTTTTTTGTAATTTTAAGATGATATGGTTTGGTTTGTTGTGGTAAGGGATAGTTGGGGGTGATTTACGGTAGCCGAAGTAATTTAGGTGATTCTGGTATAGTTTGTTATGATTTTTAGCATTTTTTGTAATTTTAAAGTGATTGGGCTTAGTTTGTTGCTGTAAAGTGTAGCTGGGGGTGATTTTTGATAGCCGAAGTAATTTAGGTGAGTTTGGCATAGTTTGCTATGGTTAGTGGCATTTTTTTGTAATTTAAAAATGATTGGGTTTAGTTTGTTGTGGTAAGGGTTAGTTGGTGATGATTTAGAGTTGCCTAAGTAATTTAGGTGAGTCTGGAATAGTTTTTTATGATTTGTACACCTTTTTTTGTAATTTTAAGATGATATGGTTTAGTTTGTTGTGGTAAGGGATAGTTGGGGGTGATTTACGGTAGCCGAAGTAATTTAGGTGATTCTGGTATAGTTTGTTATGATTTTTAGCATTTTTTTGTAATTTAAAGTGATTGGGCTTAGTTTGTTGCTGTAAAGTGTAGTTGGGGGTGATTTTTGATAGCCGAAGTAATTTAGGTGAGTTTGGCATAGTTTGCTAGGGTTAGTAGAATTTTTTTGTAATTTAAAAATGATTGGGTTTAGTTTGTTGTGGTAAGGGTTAGTTGGTGATGATTTAGAGTTGCCTAAGTAATTTAGGTGAGTCTGGCATAGTTTGTTATGATTTGTACACCTTTTTTTACTTTTAAGATGATATGGTTTGGTTTGTTGTGGAAAGGGATAGTTGGGGGTGATTTACGGTAGCCGAAGTAATTTAGGTGATTCTGGTATAGTTTGTTATGATTTTTAGCATTTTTTTGTAATTTTAAAGTGATTGGGCCTAGTTTGTTGCTGTAAAGTGTAGTTGGGGGTGATTTTTAATAGCCGAAGTAATTTAGGTGAGTTTGGCATAGTTTGCTATGGTTAGTAGCATTTTTTTGTAATTTAAAAGTGATTGGGTTTAGTTTGTTGTGGTAAGGGTTAGTTGGTGATGATTTAGAGTAGCCGAAGTAATTTAGGTGAGTCTGGCATAGTTTGTTATGATTTGTACACCCTTTTTTGTAATTTTAAGATGATATGGTTTGGTTTGTTGTGGTAAGGGATAGTTGGGGGTGATTTACTGAAGCCGAAGTAATTTAGGTGATTCTGGTATAGTTTGTTATGATTTTTATCATTTTTTTGTAATTTTAATGTGATTGGGCTTAGTTTCTTGCTGTAAAGTGTAGTTGGGGGTGATTTTTGATAGCCGAAGTAATTTAGGTGAGTTTGGCATAGCTTGCTATGGTTAGTAGCAGTTTTTTGTAATTTAAAAATGATTGGGTTTAGTTTGTTGTGGTAAGGGTTAGTTGGTGATGATTTAGAGTTGCCTAAGTAATTTAGGTGAGTCTGGCATAGTTTGTTATGATTTGTACACCTTTTTTTTGTAATTTTAAGATGATATGGTTTGGTTTGTTGTGGTAAGGGATAGTTGGGGGTGATTTACGGTAGCCGAAGTAATTTAGGTGATTCTGGTATAGTTTGCTATGATTTTTAGCATTTTTTGTAATTTTAAAGTGATTGGGCTTAGTTTGTTGCTGTAAAGTGTAGCTGGAGGTGATTTATGATAGCCGAAGTAATTTAGGTGAGTTTGGCATAGTTTGCTATGGTTAGTAGCATTTTTTTGTAATTTAAAAATGATTGGGTTTAGTTTGTTGTGGTAAGGGTTAGTTGGTGATGATTTAGAGTTGCCTAAGTAATTTAGGTGAGTCTGGCATAGTTTTTTATGATTTGTACACCTTTTTTTGTAATTTTAAGATGATATGGTTTGGTTTGTTGTGGTAAGGGATAGTTGGGGGTGATTTACGGTAGCCGAAGTAATTTAGGTGATTCTGGTATAGTTTGTTATGATTTTTAGCATTTATTTGTAATTTTAAAGTGATTGGGCTTAGTTTGTTGCTGTAAAGTGTAGTTGGGGGTGATTTTTGATAGCCGAAGTAATTTAGGTGAGTTTGGCATAGTTTGCTAGGGTTAGTAGAATTTTTTTGTAATTTATAAGTGATTGGGTTTAGTTTGTTGTGGTAAGGGTTAGTTGGTGATGATTTAGAATAGCCGAAGTAATTTAGGTGAGTCTGGCATAGTTTGTTATGATTTGTACACCTTTTTTTACTTTTAAGATGATATGGTTTGGTTTGTTGTGGAAAGGGATAGTTGGGGGTGATTTACGGTAGCCGAAGTAATTTAGGTGATTCTGGTATAGTTTGTTATGATTTTTAGCATTTTTTTGTAATTTTAAAGTGATTGGGCCTAGTTTGTTGCTGTAAAGTGTAGTTGGGGGTGATTTTTAATAGCCGAAGTAATTTAGGTGAGTTTGGCATAGTTTGCTATGGTTAGTAGCATTTTTTTGTAATTTAAAAGTGATTGGGTTTAGTTTGTTGTGGTAAGGGTTAGTTTGTGATGATTTAAAGTAGCCGAAGTAATTTAGGTAAGTCTGGCATAGTTTGTTATGATTTGTACACCTTTTTTTGTAATTTTAAGATGATATGGTTTGGTTTGTTGTGGTAAGGGATAGTTGGGGGTGATTTACGGTAGCCGAAGTAATTTAGGTGATTCTGGTATAGTTTGTTATGATTTTTAGCATTTTTTGTAATTTTAAAGTGATTGGGCTTAGTTTGTTGCTGTAAAGTGTAGCTGGGGGTGATTTTTGATAGCCGAAGTAATTTAGGTGAGTTTGGCATAGTTTGCTATGGTTAGTAGCATTTTTTTGTAATTTAAAAATGATTGGGTTTAGTTTGTTGTGGTAAGGGTTAGTTGGTGATGATTTAGAGTTGCCTAAGTAATTTAGGTGAGTCTGGAATAGTTTTTTATGATTTGTACACCTTTTTTTGTAATTTTAAGATGATATGGTTTAGTTTGTTGTGGTAAGGGATAGTTGGGGGTGATTTACGTTAGCCGAAGTAATTTAGGTGATTCTGGTATAGTTTGTTATGATTTTTAGCATTTTTTTGTAATTTTAAAGTGATTGGGCTTAGTTTGTTGCTGTAAAGTGTAGTTGGGGGTGATTTTTGATAGCCGAAGTAATTTAGGTGAGTTTGGCATAGTTTGCTAGGGTTAGTAGAATTTTTTTGTAATTTAAAAATGATTGGGTTTAGTTTGTTGTGGTAAGGGTTAGTTGGGGGTGATTTATGGTAGCCGAAGTAATTTAGGTGATTCTGGTATAGTTTGTTATGATTTTTAGCATTTTTTGTAATTTTAAAGTGATTGGGCTTAGTTTGTTGCTGTAAAGTGTAGCTGGGGGTGATTTTTGATAGCCGAAGTAATTTAGGTGAGTTTGGCATAGTTTGCTATGGTTAGTAGCATTTTTTTGTAATTTAAAAGTGATTGGGTTTAGTTTGTTGTGGTAAGGGTAAGTTGGTGATGATTTAGAGTTGCCGAAGTAATTTAGGTGAGTCTGGCATAGTTTGTTATGATTTGTACACCTTTTTTTGTAATTTTAAGATGATATGGTTTGGTTTGTTGTGGTAAGGGATAGTTGGGGGTGATTTACGGTAGCCGAAGTAATTTAGGTGATTCTGGTATAGTTTGTTATGATTTTTAGCATTTTTTGTAATTTTAAAGTGATTGGGCTTAGTTTGTTGCTGTAAAGTGTAGCTGGGGGTGATTTTTGATAGCCGAAGTAATTTAGGTGAGTTTGGCATAGTTTGCTATGGTTAGTAGCATTTTTTTGTAATTTAAAAATGATTGGGTTTAGTTTGTTGTGGTAAGGGTTAGTTGGTGATGATTTAGAGTTGCCTAAGTAATTTAGGTGAGTCTGGCATAGTTTTTTATGATTTGTACACCTTTTTTTGTAATTTTAAGATGATATGGTTTGGTTTGTTGTGGTAAGGGATAGTTGGGGGTGATTTACGGTAGCCGAAGTAATTTAGGTGATTCTGGTATAGTTAGTTATGATTTTTAGCATTTATTTGTAATTTTAAAGTGATTGGGCTTAGTTTGTTGCTGTAAAGTGTAGTTGGGGGTGATTTTTGATAGCCGAAGTAATTTAGGTGAGTTTGGCATAGTTTGCTAGGGTTAGTAGAATTTTTTTGTAATTTATAAGTGATTGGCTTTAGTTTGTTGTGGTAAGGGTTAGTTGGTGATGATTTAGAATAGCCGAAGTAATTTAGGTGAGTCTGGCATAGTTTGTTATGATTTGTACACCTTTTTTTACTTTTAAGATGATATGGTTTGGTTTGTTGTGGAAAGGGATAGTTGGGGGTGATTTACGGTAGCCGAAGTAATTTAGGTGATTCTGGTATAGTTTGTTATGATTTTTAGCATTTTTTTGTAATTTTAAAGTGATTGGGCCTAGTTTGTTGCTGTAAAGTGTAGTTGGGGGTGATTTTTAATAGCCGAAGTAATTTAGGTGAGTTTGGCATAGTTTGCTATGGTTAGTAGCATTTTTTTGTAATTTAAAAGTGATTGGGTTTAGTTTGTTGTGGTAAGGGTTAGTTGGTAATGATTTAAAGTAGCCGAAGTAATTTAGGTGAGTCTGGCATAGTTTGTTATGATTTGTACACCTTTTTTTGTAATTTTAAGATGATATGGTTTGGTTTGTTGTGGTAAGGGATAGTTGGGGGTGATTTACGGTAGCCGAAGTAATTTAGGTGATTCTGGTATAGTTTGTTATGATTTTTAGCATTTTTTGTAATTTTAAAGTGATTGGGCTTAGTTTGTTGCTGTAAAGTGTAGCTGGGGGTGATTTTTGATAGCCGAAGTAATTTAGGTGAGTTTGGCATAGTTTGCTATGGTTAGTGGCATTTTTTTGTAATTTAAAAATGATTGGGTTTAGTTTGTTGTGGTAAGGGTTAGTTGGTGATGATTATTTAGAGTTGCCTAAGTAATTTAGGTGAGTCTGGCATAGTTTGTTATGATTTGTACACCTTTTTTTACTTTTAAGATGATATGGTTTGGTTTGTTGTGGAAAGGGATAGTTGGGGGTGATTTACGGTAGCCGAAGTAATTTAGGTGATTCTGGTATAGTTTGTTATGATTTTTAGCATTTTTTTGTAATTTTAAAGTGATTGGGCCTAGTTTGTTGCTGTAAAGTGTAGTTGGGGGTGATTTTTAATAGCCGAAGTAATTTAGGTGAGTTTGGCATAGTTTGCTATGGTTAGTAGCATTTTTTTGTAATTTAAAAGTGATTGGGTTTAGTTTGTTGTGGTAAGGGTTAGTTGGTGATGATTTAGAGTAGCCGAAGTAATTTAGGTGAGTCTGGCATAGTTTGTTATGATTTGTACACCCTTTTTTGTAATTTTAAGATGATATGGTTTGGTTTGTTGTGGTAAGGGATAGTTGGGGGTGATTTACTGAAGCCGAAGTAATTTAGGTGATTCTGGTATAGTTTGTTATGATTTTTATCATTTTTTTGTAATTTTAATGTGATTGGGCTTAGTTTCTTGCTGTAAAGTGTAGTTGGGGGTGATTTTTGATAGCTGAAGTAATTTAGGTGAGTTTGGCATAGCTTGCTATGGTTAGTAGCATTTTTTTGTAATTTAAAAATGATTGGGTTTAGTTTGTTGTGGTAAGGGTTAGTTGGTGATGATTTAGAGTTGCCTAAGTAATTTAGGTGAGTCTGGCATAGTTTGTTATGATTTGTACACCTTTTTTTGTAATTTTAAGATGATATGGTTTGGTTTGTTGTGGTAAGGGATAGTTGGGGGTGATTTACGGTAGCCGAAGTAATTTAGGTGATTCTGGTATAGTTTGCTATGATTTTTAGCATTTTTTGTAATTTTAAAGTGATTGGGCTTAGTTTGTTGCTGTAAAGTGTAGCTGGAGGTGATTTATGATAGCCGAAGTAATTTAGGTGAGTTTGGCATAGTTTGCTATGGTTAGTAGCATTTTTTTGTAATTTAAAAGTGATTGGGTTTAGTTTGTTGTGGTAAGGGTTAGTTGGTGATGATTTAGAGTAGCCGAAGTAATTTAGGTGAGTCTGGCACAGTTTGTTATGATTTGTACACCTTTTTTTACTTTTAAGATGATATGGTTTGGTCTGTTGTGGAAAGGGATAGTTGGGGGTGATTTACGGTAGCCGAAGTAATTTAGGTGATTCTGGTATAGTTTGTTATGATTTTTAGAATTTTTTTGTAATTTTATAGTGATTGGGCTTAGTTTGATGTTGTAAAGTGTAGTTGGGGGTGATTTTTGATAGCCGAAGTAATTTAGGTGAGTTTGGCATAGTTTGCTATGGTTAGTACCATTTTTTTTAATTTAAAAGTGATTGGGTTTAGTTTGTTGTGGTAAGGGTTAGTTGGTGATGATTTAGAGTAGCCGAAGTAATTTAGGTGAGTCTGGCATAGTTTGTTATGATTTGTACACCTTTTTTTGTAATTTTAGGATGATATGGTTTGGTTTGTTGTGGTAAGGGATAGTTGGGGGTGATTTACGGTAGCCGAAGTAATTTAGGTGAGTCTGTCATAGTTTGCTATGGTTAGTAGCATTTTTTTGTAATTTAAAAATGATTGGGATTAGTTTGTTGTGGTAAGGGTTAGTTGGTAATGAATTAGAGTAGCCTAAGTAATTTAGGTGAGTCTGGCAAAGTTTGTTATGATTTGTACACCTTTTTTTGTAATTTTAAGATGATATGGTTTGGTTTGTTGTGGTAAGGGATAGTTGGGGGTGATTTACTGTAGCCGAAGTAATTTAGGTGATTCTGGTATAGTTTGTTATGATTTTTAGCATTTTTTTGTAATTTTAAAGTGATTGGGCTTAGTTTGTTGCTGTAAAGTGTAGTTGGGGGTGATTTTTGATAGCCGAAGTAATTTAGGTAAGTTTGGCATAGTTTGCTAGGGTTAGTAGCATTTTTTTGTAATTTAAAAGTGATTGGGTTTAGTTTGTTGTGGTAAGGGTTAGTTGGTGATGATTTAGAGTAGCCGAAGTAATTTAGGTGAGTCTGTCATAGTTTCTTATGATTTGTACACTTTTTTTTAATTTTAAGATGATATGGTTTGGTTTGTTGTGGTAAGGGATAGTTGGGGGTGATTTACGGTAGCAGAAGTAATTTAGGTGATTCTGGTATAGTTTGTTTTGATTTTTAGCATTTTTTGTAATTTTAAAGTGATTGGGCTTAGTTTGTTGCTGTAAAGTGTAGTTGGGGGTGATTTTTGATAGTCGAAGTAATTTAGGTGAGTTTGGCATAGTTTGCCATGGTTAGTAGCATTTTTTTGTAATTTAAAAATAATTGGGTTTAGTTTGTTGTGGTAAGGGTTAGTTGGTGATAATTTAGAGTAGCCGAAGTAATTTAGGTGAGTCTGGCATACTTTGTTATGATTTGTACACCTTTTTTTGTAATTTTAAGATGATATGGTTTGGTTTGTTGTGGAAAGGGATAGTTGGGGGTAATTTACAGTAGCCGAAGTAATTTAGGTGATTCTGGTATAGTTTGTTACGATTTTTAGCATTTTTTTGTAATTTTAAAGTGATTGGGCTTAGTTTGTTGCTGTAAAGTGTAGTTGGGGGTGATTTACTGTAGCCGAAGTAATTTAGGTGATTCTGGTATAGTTTGTTATGATTTTTAGCATTTTTTTGCAATTTTAAAATGATTGGGCTTAGTTTGTTGCTGTATAGTGTAGTTGGGGGTGATTTTTGATAGCCGAAGTAATTTAGGTGAGTTTGGCATAGTTTGCTATGGTTAGTAGCATTTTTTTGTAATTTAAAAGTGATTGGGTTTAGTTTATTGTGGTAAGGGTTAGTTGGTGATGATTTAGAGTTGCCAAAGTAATTTAGGTGAGTCTGGCATAGTTTGTTATGATTTGTACACTTTTTTTTGTAATTTTAACATGATATGGTTTGGTTTGTTGTGGTAAGGGATAGTTGGGGGTGATTTACTGTAGCCGAAGTAATTTAGGTGATTCTGGTATAGTTTGTTATGATTTTTAGCATTTTTTTGTAATTTTGAAGTAATTGGGCTTAGTTTGTTGCTGTAAAGTGTAGCTGGGGGTGATTTTTGATAGCCGAAGTAATTTAGGTGAGTTTGGCATAGTTTGCTATGGTTAGTAGCATTTTTTTGTAATTTAAAAATGATTGGGATTAGTTTGTTGTGGTAAGGGTTAGTTGGTAATGAATTAGAGTAGCCTAAGTAATTTAGGTGAGTCTGGCATAGTTTGTTATGATTTGTACACCTTTTTTTGTAATTTTAAGGTGATATGGTTTGGTTTGTTGTGGTAAGGGATAGTTGGGGGTGATTTACTGTAGCCGAAGTAATTTAGGTGATTCTGGTATAGTTTGTTATGATTTTTAGCATTTTTTTGTAATTTTAAAGTGATTGGGCTTAGTTTGTTGCTGTAAAGTGTAGTTGGGGGTGATTTTTGATAGCCGAAGTAATTTAGGTGAGTTTGGCATAGTTTGCTAGGGTTAGTAGCATTTTTTTGTAATTTAAAAGTGATTGGGTTTAGTTTGTTGTGGTAAGGGTTAGTTGGTGATGATTGAGAGTAGCCGAAGTAATTTAGGTGAGTCTGTCATAGTTTCTTATGATTTGTACACTTTTTTTTAATTTTAAGATGATATGGTTTGGTTTGTTGTGGTAAGGGATAGTTGGGGGTGATTTACGGTAGCAGAAGTAATTTAGGTGATTCTGGTATAGTTTGTTTTGATTTTTAGCATTTTTTGTAATTTTAAAGTGATTGGGCTTAGTTTGTTGCTGTAAAGTGTAGTTGGGGATGATTTTTGATAGTCGAAGTAATTTAGGTGAGTTTGGCATAGTTTGCCATGGTTAGTAGCATTTTTTTGTAATTTAAAAATAATTGGGTTTAGTTTGTTGTGGTAAGGGTTAGTTGGTGATAATTTAGAGTAGCCGAAGTAATTTAGGTGAGTCTGGCATACTTTGTTATGATTTGTACACCTTTTTTTGTAATTTTAAGATGATATGGTTTGGTTTGTTGTGGTAAGGGATAGTTGGGGGTAATTTACAGTAGCC
Source organism: Eledona agricola (assembly GCA_964023215.1). NCBI lineage: Eukaryota > Metazoa > Arthropoda > Insecta > Coleoptera > Tenebrionidae > Eledona > Eledona agricola. The sequence goes on along the minus strand of CAXIEJ010000140.1, from coordinate 1,594,604 downwards.
GAAGTAATTTAGGTGATTCTGGTATAGTTTGTTACGATTTTTAGCATTTTTTTGTAATTTTAAAGTGATTGGGCTTAGTTTGTTGCTGTAAAATGTAGTTGGGGGTGATTTTTGATAGCCGAAGTAATTTAGGTGAGTTTGGCATAGTTTGCTATGGTTAGTAGCATTTTTTTGTAATTTAAAATTGATTGGGTTTAGTTTGTTGCTGTAAAGTGTAGCTGGGGGTGATTTATGATAGCCGAAGTAATTTAGGTGAGTTTGGCATAGTTTGCTATGGTTAGTAGCATTTTTTTGTAATTTAAAAGTGATTGGGTTTAGTTTGTTGTGGTAAGGGTTAGTTGGTGATGATTTAGAGTAGCCGAAGTAATTTAGGTGAGTCTGGCATAGTTTGTTATGATTTGTACACCTTTTTTTGTAATTTTAAGATGATATGGTTTGGTTTGTTGTGGTAGGGGATAGTTGGGGGTGATTTACGGTAGCCGAAGTAATTTAGGTGATTCTGGTATAGTTTGTTAGGATTTTTAGTATTTTTTTGTAATTTTAAATTGATTGGGCTTAGTTTGTTGCTGTAAAGTGTAGTTGGAGGTAATTTTTGATAGCCGAAGTAATTTAGGTGAGTTTGGCATAGTTTGCTATGGTTTGGTTTGTTGTGGTAAGGGATAGTTGGGGGTGATTTACGGTAGCCGAAGTAATTTAGGTGATTCTGGTATAGTTTGTTAGGATTTTTAGTATTTTTTTGTAATTTTAAATTGATTGGGCTTAGTTTGTTGCTGTAAAGTGTAGTTGGAGGTGATTTTTGATAGCCGAAGTAATTTAGGTGAGTTTGGCATAGTTTGCTATGGTTTGGTTTGTTGTGGTAAGGGATAGTTGGGGGTGATTTACGGTAGCCGAAGTAACTTAGGTAATTCTGGTATAGTTTGTTATGATTTTTAGCATTCTTTTGTAATTTTAAAGTGATTGGGCTTAGTTTGTTGCTGTAAAGTGTAGTTGGGGTTGATTTTTGATAGTCGAAGTAATTTAGGTGGGTTTGGCATAGTTTGCTATGGTTAGTAGCATTTTTTTGTAATTTAAAAATAATTGGGTTTAGTTTGTTGTGGTAAGGGTTAGTTGGTGATGATTTAAAGTAGCCGAAGTAATTTAGGTGAGTCTGGCAGAGTTTGTTATGGTTTGTACACCTTTTTTTGTAATTTTAAGATGATATAATTTGGTTTGTTGTGATAAGGGTTAGATGGGGGTGATATACGGTAGCCGAAGTAATTTAGGTGATTCTGGTATAGTTTGTTATGATTTTTAGCATTTTTATGTAATTTTAAAGTGATTGGGCTTAGTTTGTTGCAGTAAATTGTAGTTGGGGGTGATTTTTGTTAGCCGAAGTAATTTAGGTGAGTTTGGCATAGTTTGCTATGGTTAGTAGCATTTTTTTGTAATTTAAAAGTGATTGGGTTTAGTTTGTTGTGGTAAGGGTTAGTTGGTGATGATTTAGAGGAGCCGAAGTAATTTAGGTGAGTCTGGCATAGTTTGTTATGATTTGTACACCTTTTTTTGTAATTTTAAGATGATATGGTTTGGTTTGTTGTGGTAAGGGATAGTTGGGGGTGATTTACGGTAGCCGAAGTAATTTAGGTAATTCTGGTATAGTTTGTTATGATTTTTAGCATTTTTTTGTAATTTTAAAGTGATTGGGCTTAGTTTGTTGCTGTAAAGTGTAGTTGGGTGTGATTTTTGATAGCGGAAGTAATTTAGGTGAGTTTGGCATAGTTTGCTATGGTTAGTAGCATTTTTTTGTAATTTAAAAGTGATTGGGTTTAGTTTGTTGTGGTAAGGGTTAGTTGGTGATGATTTAGAGTAGCCGAAGTAATTTAGGTGAGTCTGGCATAGTTTGTTATGATTTGTACACCTTTTTTTGTAATTTTAAAATGATATGGTTTCTTTTGTTGTGGTAAGGGGTAGTTGGGGGTGATTTACGGTAGCCGAAGTAACTTAGGTGATTCTGGTATAGTTTGTTATGATTTTTAGCATTTTTTTGTAATTTTAAAGTGATTGGGCTTAGTTTGTTGCTGTAAAGTGTAGCTGGGGGTGATTTTTGATAGCCGAAGTAATTTAGGTGAGTTTGGCATAGTTTGCTATGGTTAGTAGCATTTTTTTGTAATTTAAAAATGATTGAATTTAGTTTGTTGTGGTAAGGATTAGTTGGTGATGATTTAAAGTAGCCGAAGTAATTTAGGTGAGTCTGGCAGAGTTTGTTATGGTTTGTACACCTTTTTTTGTAATTTTAAAATGATATGGTTTGGTTTGTTGTGGAAAGGGTTAGTTGGGGGTGATATACGGTAGCCGAAGTAATTTAGGTGATTCTGGTATAGTTTGTTATGATTTTTAGCATTTTTTTGTAATTTTAAAGTGATTGGGCTTAGTTTGTTGCAGTAAATTGTAGTTGGGGGTGATTTTTGAGAGCCGAAGTAATTTAGGTGAGTTTGGCATAGTTTGCTATGGTTTGTAGCATTGTTTTGTAATTTAAAAGTGATTGGGTTTAGTTTGTTGTGGTAAGGGTTAGTTGGTGATGATTTAGAGCAGCCTAAGTAATTTAAGTGAGTCTGGCATAGTTTGTTATGATTTGTACACCTTTTTTTGTAATTTTAAGATGATATGGTTTGGTTTGTTGTGGTAAGGGATAGTTGGGGGTGAGTTACTGTAGCCGAAGTAATTTAGGTGATTCTGGTATAGTTTGTTATGATTTTTAGATTTTTTTTGTAATTTTAAAGTGATTGGGCTTAGTTTGTTGCTGTATAGTGTAGTTGGGGGTGATTTTTGATAGCCGAAGTAATTTAGGTGAGTTTGGCATAGTTTGCTATGGTTAGTAGCATTTTATTGTAATTTAAAAGTGATTGGGTTTAGTTTGTTGTGGTAAGGGTTAGTTGGTGATGATTTAGAGTAGCCGAAGTAATTTAGGTGAGTCTGGCATAGTTTGTTATGATTTGTACACCTTTTTTTGTAATTTTAAGATGATATGGTTTGGTTTGTTGTGGTAAGGGATAGTTGGGGGTGATTTACGGTAGCCGAAGTAACTTAGGTGATTCTGGTATAGTTTGTTATGATTTTTAGCATTTTTTTGTAATTTTAAAGTGATTGGGCTTAGTTTGTTGCAGTAAAGTGTAGTTGGGGGTGATTTTTGAAAGCCGAAGTAATTTAGGTGACTTTGGCATAGTTTGCTATGGTTAATAGCATTTTTTTGTAATTTAAAATTGATTGGGTTTAGTTTGTTGTGGTAAGGGTTAGTTGGTGATGATTTAGAGGAGCCGAAGTAATTTAGGTGAGTCTGGCATAGATTGTTATGATTTGTACACCTTTTTTTGTAATTTTAAAATGATATGGTTTGGTTTGTTGTGGTAAGGGATAGTTGGGGGTGATTTACGGTTGCCGAAGCAATTTAGGTGATTCTGGTATAGTTTGTTATGATTTTTAGATTTTTTTTGTAATTTTAAAGTGATTGGGCTTAGTTTGTTGCTGTATAGTGTAGTTGGGGGTGATTTTTGATAGCCGAAGTAATTTAGGTGAGTTTGGCATAGTTTGCTATGGTTAGTAGCATTTTTTTGTAATTTAAAAGTGATTGGGTTTAATTTGTTGTGGTAAGGGTTATTTGGTGATGATTTAGAGTTGCCAAAGTAATTTAGGTGAGTCTGGCATAGTTTGTTATGATTTGTACACTTTTTTTTGTAATTTTAACATGATATGGTTTGGTTTGTTGTGGTAAGGGATAGTTGGGGGTGATTTACTGTAGCCGAAGTAATTTAGGTGATTCTGGTATAGTTTGTTATGATTTTTAGCATTTTTTTGCAATTTTAAAGTGATTGGGCTTAGTTTGTTGCTGCAAAGTGTAGTTGGGTGTGATTTTTGATAGTAGAAGTAATTTAGGTGAGTTTGGCATAGTTTGCTATGGTTAGTAGCATTTTTTTGTAATTTAAAAGTGATTGGGTTTAGATTGTTGTGGTAAGGGTTAGTTGGTGATGATTTAGAGTAGCCGAAGTAATTTAGGTGAGTCTGGCATAGTTTGTTATGATTTGTACACCTTTTTTTGTAATTTTAAGATGATATGGTTTGGTTTGTTGTGGTAAGGGATAGTTGGGGTTGATTTACGGTAGCCCAAGTAATGTAGGTGATTCTGGTATAGTTTGTTATGATTTTTAGCATTTTTTTGTAATTTTAAAGTGATTGGGCTTAGTTTGTTGCTGTAAAGTGTAGTTGGGGGTGATTTTTGATAGCCGAAGTAATTTAGGTGAGTTTGGCATAGTTTGCTATGGATAGTAGCATTTTTTTGTAATTTAAAAGTGATTGGGTTTAGTTTGTTGTGGTAACGGTTAGTTGGTGATGATTTAGAGTAGCCGAAGTAATTTTGGTGAGTCTGACATAGTTTGTTATAATTTGAACACTTTTTTTTGTAATATTAAGATGGTATGGTTTGGTTTGTTGTGGTAAGGGATAGTTGGGGTGATTTACGGTAGCCGAAGTAATTTAGGTGATTCTGGTATAGTTTATTATGATTTTTAGCATTTTTTTGTAATTTTAAAGTGATTGGGCTTAGTTTGTTGTTGTTAAGTGTAGTTGGGGGTGATTTTTGTTAGCCGAAGTAATTTAGGTGAGTTTGGCATAGTTTGCTATGATTAGTAGCATTTTTTTGTAATTTAAAAGTGATTGGGTTTAGTTTGTTGTGGTAAGGGTTAGTTGGTGATGATTTAAAGTAGCCGAAGTAATTTAGGTGAGTCTGGCAGAGTTTGTTATGGTTTGTACACCTTTTTTTGTAATTTTAAGATGATATAATTTGGTTTGTTGTGATAAGGGTTAGTTGGGGGTGATATACGGTAGCCGAAGTAATTTAGGTGATTCTGGTATAGTTTGTTATGATTTTTAGCATTTTTATGTAATTTTAAAGTGATTGGGCTTAGTTTGTTGCAGTAAATTGTAGTTGGGGGTGATTTTTGAGAGCCGAAGTAATTTAGGTGAGTTTGGCATAGTTTGCTATGGTTAGTAGCATTTTTTTGTAATTTAAAAGTGATTGGGTTTAGTTTGTTGTGGTAAGGGTTAGTTGGTGATGATTTAGAGGAGCCGAAGTAATTTAGGTGAGTCTGGCATAGTTTGTTATGATTTGTACACTATTTTTTGTAATTTTAAGATGATATGGTTTGGTTTGTTGTGGTAAGGGATAGTTGGGGGTGATTTACGGTAGCCGAAATAATTTAGGTAATTCTGGTATAGTTTGTTATGATTTTTAGCATTTTTTTGTAATTTTAAAGTGATTGGGCTTAGTTTGTTGCTGTAAAGTGTAGTTGGGGGTGATTTTTGATAGCGGAAGTAATTTAGGTGAGTTTGGCATAGTTTGCTATGGTTAGTAGCATTTTTTTGTAATTTAAAAGTGATTGGGTTTAGTTTGTTGTGGTAAGGGTTAGTTGGTGATGATTTAGAGTAGCCGAAGTAATTTAGGTGAGTCTGGCATAATTTGTTATGATTTGTACACCTTTTTTTGTAATTTTAAGATGATATGGTTTCTTTTGTTGTGGTAAGGGATAGTTGGGGGTGATTTACGGTAGCCGAAGTAACTTAGGTGATTCTGGTATAGTTTGTTATGATTTTTAGCATTTTTTTGTAATTTTAAAGTGATTGGGCTTAGTTTGTTGCTGTAAAGTGTAGCTGGGGGTGATTTTTGATAGCCGAAGTAATTTAGGTGAGTTTGGCATAGTTTGCTATGGTTAGTAGCATTTTTTTGTAATTTAAAAATGATTGAATTTAGTTTGTTGTGGTAAGGGTTAGTTGGTGATGATTTAAAGTAGCCGAAGTAATTTAGGTGAGTCTGGCAGAGTTTGTTATGGTTTGTACACCTTTTTTTGTAATTTTAAGATGATATGGTTTGGTTTGTTGTGGTAAGGGTTAGTTGGGGGTGATATACGGTAGCCGAAGTAATTTAGGTGATTCTGGTATAGTTTGTTATGATTTTTAGCATTTTTTTGTAATTTTAAAGTGATTGGGCTTAGTTTGTTGCAGTAAATTGTAGTTGGGGGTGATTTTTGAGAGCCGAAGTAATTTAGGTGAGTTTGGCATAGTTTGCTATGGTTAGTAGCATTTTTTTGTAATTTAAAAGTGATTGGGTTTAGTTTGTTGTGGTAAGGGTTAGTTGGTGATGATTTAGAGCAGCCTAAGAAATTTAAGTGAGTCTGGCATAGTTTGTTATGATTTGTACACCTTTTTTTGTAATTTTAAGATGATATGGTTTGGTTTGTTGTGGTAAGGGATAGTTGGGGGTGATTTACTGTAGCCGAAGTAATTTAGGTGATTCTGGTATAGTTTGTTATGATTTTTAGTATTTTTTTGTAATTTTAAAGTGATTGGGCTTAGTTTGTTGCTGTAATGTGTAGTTGGGGGTGATTTTTGATAGCCGAAGTAATTTAGGTGAGTTTGGCATAGTTTGCTATGGTTAGTAGCATTTTATTGTAATTTAAAAGTGATTAGGTTTAGTTTGTTGTTGTAAGGGTTAGTTGGTGATGATTTAGAGTAGCCGAAGTAATTTAGGTGAGTCTGGCATAGTTTGTTATGATTTGTACACCTTTTTTTGTAATTTTAAGATGATATGGTTTGGTTTGTTGTGGCAAGGGATAGTTGGGGGTGATTTACGGTAGCCGAAGTAACTTAGGTGATTCTGGTATAGTTTGTTATGATTTTTAGCATTTTTTTGTAATTTTAAAGTGATTGGGCTTAGTTTGTTGCAGTAAAGTGTAATTGGGGGTGATTTTTGAAAGCCGAAGTAATTTAGGTGACTTTGGCATAGTTTGCTATGGTTAATAGCATTTTTTTGTAATTTAAAAGTGATTGGGTTTAGTTTGTTGTGGTAAGGGTTAGTTGGTGATGATTTAGAGTAGCCGAAGTAATTTTGGTGAGTCTGACACAGTTTGTTATGATTTGTACACCTTTTTTTGTAATTTTAAAATGATATGGTTTGGTTTGTTGTGGTAAGGGATAGTTAGGGGTGATTTACGGTAGCCGAAGTAATTTAGGTGATTCTGGTATAGTTTGTTATGATTTTTAGCATTTTTTTGTAATTTTAAAGTGATTGGGCTTAGTTTGTTGCTGTAAAGTGTAGTTGGGGGTGATTTTTGATAGCGGAAGTAATTTAGGTGAGTTTGGCATAGTTTGCTATGGTTAGTAGCATTTTTTTGTAATTTAAAAGTGATTGGGTTTAGTTTGTTGTGGTAAGGGATAGTTGGTGATGATTTAGAGTAGCCGAAGTAATTTAGGTGAGTCTGGCATAGTTTGTTATGATTTGTACACCTTTTTTTGTAATTTTAAGATGATATGGTTTCTTTTGTTGTGGTAAGGGATAGTTGGGGGTGATTTACGGTAGCCGAAGTAATTTAGGTGATTCTGGTATAGTTTGTTATGATTTTTAGCATTTTTTTGTAATTTTAAAGTGATTGGGCTTAGTTTGTTGCTGTAATGTGTAGTTGGGCGTGATTTTTGATAGCCGAAGTAATTTAGGTGAGTTTGGCATAGTTTGCTATGGTTAGTAGCATTTTTTTGTAATTTAAAAGTGATTGGGTTTAGTTTGTTGTGGTAAGGGTTAGTTGGTGATGATTTCGAGTAGCCGAAGTAATTTAGGTGAGTCTGGCATAGTTTGTTATGATTTGTACACCTTTTTTTGTAATTTTAAGATGATATAGTTTGGTTTGTTGTGGTAAGGGATAGTTGGGGGTGATTTACGGTAGCCGAAGTAACTTAGGTGATTCTGGTATAGTTTGTTATGATTTTTAGCATTTTTTTGTAATTTTAAAGTGATTGGGCTTAGTTTGTTGCAGTAAAGTGTAGTTGGGGGTGATTTTTGAAAGCCGAAGTAATTTAGGTGAGTTTGGCATAGTTTGCTATGGTTAGTAGCATTTTTTTGTAATTTAAAAGTGATTGGGTTTAGTTTGTTGTGGTAAGGGTTAGTTGGTGATGATTTAGAGGAGCCGAAGTAATTTAGGTGAGTCTGGCATAGATTGTTATGATTTGTACACCTTTTTTTGTAATTTTAAGTTGATATGGTTTGGTTTGTTGTGGTAAGGGATAGTTGGGGGTGATTTACGGTAGCCGAAATAATTTAGGTGATTCTGGTATAGTTTGTTATGATTTTTAGCATTTTTTTGTAATTTTAAAGTGATTGGGCTTAGTTTGTTGCTGTAAAGTGTAGTTGGGGGTGATTTTTGATAGCGGAAGTAATTTAGGTGAGTTTGGCATAGTTTGCTATGGTTAGTAGCATTTTTTTGTAATTTAAAAGTGATTGGGTTTAGTTTGTTGTGGTAAGGGTTAGTTGGTGATGATTTAGAGTAGCCGAAGTAATTTAGGTGAGTCTGGCATAGTTTGTTATGATTTGTACACCTTTTTTTGTAATTTTAAGATGATATGGTTTGGTTTGTTGTGGTAAGGGATAGTTGGGGGTGATTTACGGTAGCCGAAGTAACTTAGGTGATTCTGGTATAGTTTGTTATGATTTTTAGCATTTTTTTGTAATTTTAAAGTGATTGGGCTTAGTTTGTTGCAGTAAAGTGTAGTTGGGGGTGATTTTTGAAAGCCGAAGTAATTTAGGTGAGTTTGGCATAGTTTGCTATGGTTAGTAGCATATTTTTGTAATTTAAAAGTGATTGGGTTTAGTTTGTTGTGGTAAGGGTTAGTTGGTGATGATTTAGAGTAGCCGAAGTAATTTAGGTGAGTCTGGCATAGTTTGTTATGATTTGTACAACTTTTTTTGTAATTTTAAGATGATATGGTTTGGTTTGTTGTGGTAAGGGATAGTTGGGGGTGATTTACGGTAGCCGAAGTAACTTAGGTGATTCTGGTATAGTTTGTTATGATTTTTAGCATTTTTTTGTAATTTTAAAGTGATTGGGCTTAGTTTGTTGCTGTAAAGTGTAGTTGGGGGTGATTTTTGATAGCCGAAGTAATTTAGGTGAGTTTGGCATAGTTTGCTATGGTTAGTAGCATTTTTTTGTAATTTAAAAATGATTTAATTTAGTTTGTTGTGGTAAGGGTTAGTTGGTGATGATTTAGAGCAGCCTAAGTAATTTAAGTGAGTCTGGCATAGTTTGTTATGATTTGTACACCTTTTTTTGTAATTTTAGGATGATATGGTTTGGTTTGTTGTGGTAAGGGATAGTTGGGGGTGATTTACTGTAGCCGAAGTAATTTAGGTGATTCTGGAATAGTTTGTTATGATTTTTAGCATTTTTTTGTAATTTTAAAGTGATTGGGCTTAGTTTGTTGCTGTAAAGTGTAGTTGGGGGTGATTTTTGATAGCCGAAGTAATTTAGGTGAGTTTGGCATAGTTTGCTATGGTTAGTAGCATTTTTTTTTAATTTAAAAGTGATTGGGTTTAGTTTGTTGTGGTAAGGGTTAGTTGGTGATGATTTAGAGTAGCCGAAGTAATTTAGGTGAGTCTGGCATAGTTTGTTATGATTTGTACACCTTTATTTGTAATTTTAAGATGATATGGTTTGGTTTGTTGTGGTAAGGGATAGTTGGGGGTGATTTACGATAGCCGAAGTAATTTAGGTGATTCTGGTATAGTTTGTTATGATTTTTTGCATTTTTTTGTAATTTTAAAGTGATTGGGCTTAGTTTGTTGCTGTAAAGTGTAGTTGGGGCTGATTTTTGATAGCCGAAGTAATTTAGGTGAGTTTAGCATAGTTTGTTACGGTTAGTAGAATTTTTTTGTAATTTAAAAGTGATTGGGTTTAGTTTGTTGTGGTAAGGGTTAGTTGGTGATGAATTAGAGTAGCCGAAGTAATTTAGGTGAGTCTGGCATAGTTTGTTATGATTTGTACGCCTTTTTTTGTAATTTTAAGATGATATGGTTTGGTTTGTTGTGGTAAGGGATAGTTGGGGGTGATTTACGGTAGCTGAAGTAATTTAGGTGATTCTGGTATAGTTTGTTATGATTTTTAGCATTTTTTTGTAATTTTAAAGTGATTGGGCTTAGTTTGTTGCAGTAAAGTGTAGTTGGGGGTGATTTTTGAGAGCCGAAGTAATTTAGGTGAGTTTGGCATAGTTTGCTATGGTTAGTAGCATTTTTTTGTAATTTAAAAGTGATTGGGTTTAGTTTGTTGTGGTAAGGGTTAGTTGGTGATGATTTAGAGGAGCCGAAGTAATTTAGGTGAGTCTGGCATAGTTTGTTATGATTTGTACACCTTTTTTTGTAATTTTAAGATGATATTGTTTGGTTTGTTGTGGTAAGGGATAGTTGGGGGTGATTTACGGTAGCCGAAGTAATTTAGGTGATTCTGGTATAGTTTGTTATAATTTTTAGCATTTTTTTGTAATTTTAAAGTGATTGGGCTTAGTTTGTTGCTGAAAAGTGTAGTTGGGGGTGATTTTTGATAGCGGAAGTAATTTAGGTGAGTTTGGCATAGTTTGCTATAGTTAGTAGCATTTTTTTGTAATTTAAAAGTGATTGGGTTTAGTTTGTTGTGGTAAGGGTTAGTTGGTGATGATTTAGAGTAGCCGAAGTAATTTAGGTGAGTCTGGCATAGTTTGTTATGATTTGTACACCTTTTTTTGTAATTTTAAGATGATATGGTTTCTTTTGTTGTGGTAAGGGATAGTTGGGGGTGATTTACGGTAGCCGAAGTAATTTAGGTGATTCTGGTATAGTTTGTTGTGATTTTTAGCATTTTTTTGTAATTTTAAAGTGATTGGGCTTAGTTTGATGCTGTAATGTGTAGTTGGGGGTGATTTTTGATAGCCGAAGTAATTTAGGTGAGTTTGGCATAGTTTGCTATGGTTAGTAGCATTTTTTTGTAATTTAAAAGTGATTGGGTTTAGTTTGTTGTGGTAAGGGTTAGTTGGTGATGATTTAGAGTAGCCGAAGTAATTTAGGTGAGTCTGGCATAGTTTGTTATGATTTGTACACCTTTTTTTGTAATTTTAAGATGATATGGTTTGGTTTGTTGTGGTAAGGGATAGTTGGGGGTGATTTACGGTAGCCGAAGTAACTTAGGTGATTCTGGTATGGTTTGTTATGATTTTTAGCATTTTTTTGTAATTTTAAAATGATTGGGCTTAGTTTGTTGCAGTAAAGTGTAGTTGGGGGTGATTTTTGAAAGCCGAAGTAATTTAGGTGAGTTTGGCATAGTTTGCTATGGTTAGTAGCATTTTTTTGTAATTTAAAAGTGATTAAGTTTAGTTTGTTGTGGTAAGGGTTAGTTGGTGATGATTTAGAGGAGCCGAAGTAATTTAGGTGAGTCTGGCATAGATTGTTATGATTTGTACACCTTTTTTTGTAATTTTAAGATGATATGGTTTGGTTTGTTGTGGTAAGGGATAGTTGGGGGTGATTTACGGTAGCCGAAGTAATTTAGGTGATTCTGGTAGTTTGTTATGATTTTTAGCAGTTTTTTGTAATTTTAAAGTGATTGGGCTTAGTTTGTTGCTGTAAAGTGTAGTTGGGGGTGAGTTTTGATAGCGGAAGTAATTTAGGTGAGTTTGGCATAGTTTGATATGGTTAGTAGCATTTTTTTGTAATTTAAAAGTGATTGGGTTTAGTTTGTTGTGGTAAGGGTTAGTTGGTGATGATTTAGAGTAGCCGAAGTAATTTAGGTGAGTCTGGCATAGTTTGTTATGATTTGTACAACTTTTTTTGTAATTTTAAGATGATATGGTTTGGTTTGTTGTGGTAAGGGATAGTTGGGGGTGATTTACTGTAGCCAAAGTAATTTAGGTGATTCTGGTATAGTTTGTTATGATTTTTAGCATTTTTTTGTAATTTTAAAGTGATTGGGCTTAGTTTGTTGCTGTAAAGTGTAGTTGGGGGTAATTTTTGATAGCCGAAGTAATTTAGGTGAGTTTGGCATAGTTTGCTATGGTTAGTAGCATTTTTTTGTAATTTAAAAGTGATTGGGTATAGTTTGTTGTGGTAAGGGTTAGTTGGTGATGATTTAGAGTAGCCGAAGTAATTTAGGTGAGTCTGGCATAGTTTGTTATGATTTGTACACCTTTTTTTGTAATTTTAAGATGATATGGTTTGGTTTGTTGTGGTAAGGGATAGGGGGTGATTTACGATAGCCGGAGTAATTTAGGTGATTCTGGTATAGTTTGTTATGATTTTTAGCATTTTTTTGTAATTTTAAAGTGATTGGGCTTAGTTTGTTGCTGTAAAGTGTAGTTGGGGGTGATTGTTGATAGCCGAAGTAATTTAGGTGAGTTTGGCATAGTTTGCTATGGTTAGTAGCATTTTTTTGTAATTTAAAAATGATTGAATTTAGTTTGTTGTGGTAAGGGTTAGTTGGTGATGATTTAGAGCAGCCTAAGTAATTTAAGTGAGTCTGGCATAGTTTGTTATGATTTGTACACCTTTTTTGTAATTTTAAGATGATATGGTTTGGTTTGTTGTGGTAAGGGATAGTTGGGGGTGATTTACTGTAGCCGAAGTAATTTAGGTGATTCTGGTATAGTTTGTTATGATTTTTAGCATTTTTTTGTAATTTTAAAGTGATTGGGCTTAGTTTGTTGCTGTAAAGTGTAGTTGGGGGTGATTTTTGATAGCCGAAGTAATTTAGGTGAGTTTGGCATAGTTTGCTATGGTTAGTAGCATTTTTTTGTAATTTAAAAATGTTTGAATTTAGTTTGTTGTGGTAAGGGTTAGTTGGTGATGATTTAGAGCAGTCGAAGTAATTTAGGTGAGTTTGGCATAGTTTGTTATGATTTGTACACCTTTTTTTGTAATTTTAAGATGATATGGTTTGTTTTGTTGTGGTAAGGGATAGTTGGGGGTGATTTACGGTAGCCGAAGTAATTTAGGTGATTCTGGTATAGTTTGTTATGATTTTTAGCATTTTTTTGTAATTTTAAAATGATATGGTTTGGTTTGTTGTGGTAAGGGATAGTTGGGGGTGATTTACGGTAGCCGAAGTAATTTAGGTGATTCTGGTATAGTTTGTTATGATTTTTAGCATTTTTTTGTAATTTTAAAGTGATTGGGCTTAGTTTGTTGCTGTAAAGTGTAGTTGGGGGTGATTTTTGATAGCCGAAGTAATTTAGGTGAGTTTGGCATAGTTTGCTGTGGTTAGTAGCATTTTTTGTAATTTAAAAGTGATTGGGTTTAGTTTGTTGTGGTAAGGGTTAGTTGGTGATGATTTAGAGTAGCCGAAGTAATTTAGGTGAGTTTGGCATAGTTTGTTATGATTTGTACACCTTTTTTTGTAATTTTAAAATGATATGGTTTGGTTTGTTGTGGTAAGGGATAGTTGGGGGTGATTTACGGTAGCCGAAGTAATTTAGGTGATTCTGGTATAGTCTGCTATGATTTTTAGCATTTTTTTGTAATTTTAAAGTGATTGGGCTTAGTTTGTTGCTGTAATGTGTAGTTGGGGATGATTTTTGATAGCCGAAGTAATTTAGGTGAGTTTGGCATAGTTTGCTATGGTTAGTAGCATTTTTTTGTAATTTAAAAGTGATTGGGTTTAGTTTGTTGTGGTAAGGGTTAGTTGGTGATGATTTAGAGTAGCCGAAGTAATTTAGGTGAGTCTGGCATAGTTTGTTATTATTTGTACACCTTTTTTTGTAATTTTAAGATGATATGGTTTGGTTTGTTGTGGTAAGGGATAGTTGGGGGTGATTTACTGTAGCCGAAGTAATTTAGGTGATTCTGGTATAGTTTGTTATGATTTTTAGCATTTTTTTGTAATTTTAAAGTGATTGGGCTTAGTTTGTTGCTGTAAAGTGTAGTTGGGGGTGATTTTTGATAGCCGAAGTAATTTAGGTGAGTTTGGCATAGTTTGCTATGGTTAGTAGCATTTTTTTGTAATTTAAAAGTGATTGGGTTTAGTTTGTTGTGGTAAGGGTTAGTTGGTGATGATTTAGAGTAGCCGAAGTAATTTAGGTGATTCTGATATAGTTTGTTATGATTTATAGCATTTTTTTGTAATTTTAAAGTAATTGGGCTTAGTTTGTTGCTGTAAAGTGTAGTTGGGGGTGATTTTTGATTGCCGAAGTAATTTAGGTGAGTTTGGCATAGTTTGCTATGGTTAGTAGCATTTTTTTGTAATTTAAAAGTGATTGGGTTTAGTTTGTTGTGGTAAGGGTTAGTTGGTGATGATTTAGAGTAGCCGAAGTAATTTAGGTGAGTCTGGCATAGTTTGCTATGATTTGTACACCTTTTTTTGGAATTTTAAGATGATATGGTTTGGTTTGTTGTGGTAAGGGATAGTTGGGGGTGATTTACGGTAGCGGAAGTAATTTAGGTAATTCTGGTATAGTTTGTTATGATTTTTAGCATTTTTTTGTAATTTTAAAGTGATTGGGCTTAGTTTGTTGCATTAAAGTGTCGTTGGGGGTGATTTTTGATAGCCGAAGTAATTTAGGTGAGTTTGGCCTAGTTTGCTATGGTTAGTAGCATTTTTTTGTAATTTAAAAGTGATTGGGTTTAGTTTGTTGTGGTAAGGGTTAGTTGGTGATGATTTAGAGTAGCCGAAGTAATTTAGGTGAGTCTGGCAGAGTTTGTTATGATTTGTACACCTTTTTTTGTAATTTTAAGATCATATGGTTTGGTTTGTTGTGGTAAGGGATAGTTGGGGGTGATTTACGGTAGCCGAAGTAATTTAGGTGATTCTGGAATAGTTTGTTATGATTTTTTGCATTTTTTTGTAATTTTAAAGTGATTGGGCTTAGTTTGTTGCTGTAAAGTGTATTTGGGGGTGATTTTTGATAGCCGAAGTAATTTAGGTGAGTTTGGCATAGTTTGCTATGGTTAGTAGCATTTTTTTGTAATTTAAAAATGATTGGGTTTAGTTTGTTGTGGTAAGGGTTAGTTGGTGATGATTTAGAGTTGCCGAAGTAATTTAGGTGAGTCTGGCATAGTTTGTTATAATTTGTACACTTTTTTTTGTAATTTTAAGATGATATGGTTTGGTTTGTTGTGGTAAGGGATAGTTGGGGGTGATTTACGGTAGCCGAAGTAATTTAGGTGATTCTGGTATAGTTTGTTATGATTTTTAGCATTTTTTTGTAATTTTAAAGTGATTGGGCTTAGTTTGTTGCTGTAAAGTGTAGTTGGGGGTGATTTTTAATAGCGGAAGTAATTTAGGTGTGTTTGGCATAATTTGCTATGGTTGGTAGCATTTTTTTGTAATTTAAAAGTGATTGGGTTTAGTTTGTTGTGGTAAGGGTTAGTTGGTGATGATTTAGAGTAGCCGAAGTAATTTAGGTGAGTCTGGCATAGTTTGTTATGATTTGTACACCTTTTTTTGTAATTTTAAGATGATATGGTTTCTTTTGTTGTGGTAAGGGATAGTTGGGGGTGATTTACGGTAGCCGAAGTAATTTAGGTGATTCTGGTATAGTTTGTTATGATTTTTTGCATTTTTTTGTAATTTTAAAGTGATTGGGCTTAGTTTGTTGCTGTAAAGTGTAGTTGGGGGTGATTTTTGATAGCCGAAGTAATTTAGGTGAGTTTAGCCTAGTTTGCTATGGTTAGTAGAATTTTTTTGTAATTTAAAAGTGATTGGGTTTAGTTTGTTGTGGTAAGGGTTAGTTGGTGATGAATTAGAGTAGCCGAAGTAATTTAGGTGAGTCTGGCATAGTTTGTTATGATTTGTACACCTTTTTTTGTAATTTTAAAATGATATGGTTTGGTTTGTTGTGGTAAGGGATAGTTGGGGGTGATTTACGGTAGCCGAAGTAATTTAGGTGATTCTGGTATAGTTTGTTATGATTTTTAGCATTTTTTTGTAATTTTAAAGTGATTGGGCTTAGTTTGTTGCTGTAAAGTGTAGTTGGGGGTGATTTTTGATAGCCGAAGTAATTTAGGTGAGTTTGGCATAGTTTGCTATGGTTAGTAGCATTTTTTTGTAATTTAAAAATGATTGGGTTTAGTTTGTTGTGGTAAGGGTTAGTTGGTGATGATTTAGAGTTGCCGAAGTAATTTAGGTGAGTCTGGCATAGTTTGTTATAATTTGTACACCTTTTTTTGTAATTTTAAGATGATATGGTTTGGTTTGTTGTGGTAAGGGATAGTTGGGGGTGATTTACGGTAGCCGAAGTAATTTAGGTGATTCTGGTATAGTTTGTTATGATTTTTAGCATTTTTTTGTAATTTTAAAGTGATTGGGCTTAGTTTGTTGCTGTAAAGTGTAGTTGGGGGTGATTTTTGATAGCCGAAGTAATTTAGGTGAGTTTGGCATAGTTTGCTATGGTTAGTAGCATTTTTTTGTAATTTAAAAATGTTTGAATTTAGTTTGTTGTGGTAAGGGTTAGTTGGTGATGATTTAGAGCAGTCGAAGTAATTTAGGTGAGTCTGGCATAGTTTGTTATGATTTGTACACCTTTTTTTGTAATTTTAAGATGATATGATTTGGTTTGTTGTGGTAAGGGATAGTTGGGGGTGATTTACGGTAGCCGAAGTAATTTAGGTGATTCTGGTATAGTTTGTTATGATTTTTAGCATTTTTTTGTAATTTTAAAGTGATTGGGCTTAGTTTGTTGCTGTAAAGCGTAGTTGGGGGTGATTTTTGATAGCCGAAGTAATTTAGGTGAGTTTGGCATAGTTTGCTGTGGTTAGTAGCATTTTTTGTAATTTAAAAGTGATTGGGTTTAGTTTGTTGTGGTAAGGGTTAGTTGGTGATGATTTAGAGTAGCCGAAGTAATTTAGGTGAGTTTGGCATAGTTTGTTATGATTTGTACACCTTTTTTTGTAATTTTAAAATGATATGGTTTGGTTTGTTGTGGTAAGGGATAGTTGGGGGTGATTTACGGTAGCCGAAGTAATTTAGGTGATTCTGGTATAGTTTGTTATGATTTTTAGCATTTTTTTGTAATTTTAAAGTGATTGGGCTTAGTTTGTTGCTGTAATGTGTAGTTGGGGATGATTTTTGATAGCCGAAGTAATTTAGGTGAGTTTGGCATAGTATGCTATGGTTAGTAGCATTTTTTTGTAAATTAAAAGTGATTGGGTTTAGTTTGTTGTGGTAAGGGTTAGTTGGTGATGATTTAGAGTAGCCGAAGTAATTTAGGTGAGTCTGGCATAGTTTGTTATGATTTGTACACCTTTTTTTGTAATTTTAAGATGATATGGTTTGGTTTGTTGTGGTAAGGGATAGTTGGGGGTAATTTACTGTAGCCGAAGTAATTTAGGTGATTCTGGTATAGTTTGTTATGATTTTTAGCATTTTTTTGTAATTTTAAAGTGATTGGGCTTAGTTTGTTGCTGTAAAGTGTAGTTGGGGGTGATTTTTGATAGCCGAAGTAATTTAGGTGAGTTTGGCATAGTTTGCTATGGTTAGTAGAATTTTTTTGTAATTTAAAAGTGATTGGGTTTAGTTTGTTGTGGTAAGGGTTAGTTGGTGATGAATTAGAGTAGCCGAAGTAATTTAGGTGAGTCTGGCATAGTGTGTTATGATTTGTACGCCTTTTTTTGTAATTTTAAGATGATATGGTTTGGTTTGTTGTGGTAAGGGATAGTTGGGGGTGATTTACGGTAGCCGAAGTAATTTAGGTGATTCTGGTATAGTTTGTTATAATTTTTAGCATTTTTATGTAATTTTAAAGTGATTGGGCTTAGTTTGTTGCTGTAAAGTGTAGTTGGGGGTGATTTTTGATAGCCGAAGTAATTTAGGTGAGTTTGGCATAGTTTGCTATGGTTAGTAGCATTTTTTTGTAATTTAAAAATGATTGGGTTTAGTTTGTTGTGGTAAGGGTTAGTTGGTGATCATTTAGAGTTGCCGAAGTAATTTAGGTGAGTCTGGCATAGTTTGTTATAATTTGTAAACCTTTTTTTGTAATTTTAAGATGATATGGTTTGGTTTGTTGTGGTAAGGGATAGTTGGGGGTGATTTACGGTAGCCGAAGTAATTTAGGTGAGTTTGGCATAGTTTGCTATGGTTAGTAGCATTTTTTTGTAATTTAAAAGTGATTGGGTTTAGTTTGTTGTGGTAAGGGTTAGTTGGTGATGATTTAGAGTAGCCGAAGTAATTTAGGTGAGTCTGGCATAGTTTGTTATGATTTGTACACCTTTTTTTGTAATTTTAAGATGATATGGTTTGGTTTGTTGTGGTAAGGGATAGTTGGGGGTGATTTACGGTAGCCGAAGTAACTTAGGTGATTCTGGTATAGTTTGTTATGATTTTTAGCATTTTTTTGTAATTTTAAAGTGATTGGGCTTAGTTTGTTGCAGTAAAGTGTAGTTGGGGGTGATTTTTGAAAGCCGAAGTAATTTAGGTGAGTTTGGCATAGTTTGCTATGGTTAGTAGCATTTTTTTGTAATTTAAAAGTGATTGGGTTTAGTTTGTTGTGGTAAGGGTTAGTTGGTAATGATTTAGAGGAGCCGAAGTAATTTAGGTGAGCCTGGCATAGATTGTTATGATTTGTACACCTTTTTTTGTAATTTTAAGATGATATGGTTTGGTTTGTTGTGGTAAGGGATAGTTGGGGGTGATTTACGGTAGCCGAAGTAATTTAGGTGATTCTGGTATAGTTTGTTATGATTTTTAGCATTTTTTTGTAATTTTAAAGTGATTGGGCTTAGTTTGTTGCTGTAAAGTGTAGTTGGGGGTGATTTTTGATAGCGGAAGTAATTTAGGTGAGTTTGGCATAGTTTGATATGGTTAGTAGCATTTTTTTGTAATTTAAAAGTGATTGGGTTTAGTTTGTTGTGGTAAGGGTTAGTTGGTGATGATTTAGAGTAGCCGAAGTAATTTAGGTGAGTCTGGCATAGTTTGTTATGATTTGTACAACTTTTTTTGTAATTTTAAGATGATATGGTTTCTTTTGTTGTGGTAAGGGATAGTTAGGGGTGATTTACGGTAGCCGAAGTAATTTAGGTGATTCTGGTATAGTTTGTTATGATTTTTAGCATTTTTTTGTAATTTTAAAGTGATTGGGCTTAGTTTGTTGCTGTAATGTGTAGTTGGGGGTGATTTTTGACAGCCGAAGTAATTTAGGTGAGTTTGGTATAGTTTGCTATGGTTAGTAGCATTTTTTTGTAATTTAAAAGTGATTGGGTTTAGTTTGTTGTGGTAAGGGTTAGTTGGTGATGATTTAGAGTAGCCGAAGTAATTTAGGTGAGTCTGGCATAGTTTGTTATGATTTGTACACCTTTTTTTGTAATTTTAAGATGATATGGTTTGGTTTGTTGTGGTAAGGGATAGTTGGGGGTGATTTACGGTAGCCGAAGTAACTTAGGTGATTCTGGTATAGTTTGTTATGATTTTTAGCATTTTTTTGTAATTTTAAAGTGATTGGGCTTAGTTTGTTGCAGTAAAGTGTAGTTGGGGGTAATTTTTGAAAGCCGAAGTAATTTAGGTGAGTTTGGCATAGTTTGCTATGGTTAGTAGCATTTTTTTGTAATTTAAAAGTGATTGGGTTTAGTTTGTTGTGGTAAGGGTTAGTTGGTGATGATTTAGAGGAGCCGAAGTAATTTAGGTGAGTCTGGCATAGATTGTTATGATTTGTACACCTTTTTTTGTAATTTTAAGATGATATGGTTTGGTTTGTTGTGGTAAGGGATAGTTGGGGGTGATTTACGGTAGCCGAAGTAATTTAGGTGATACTGGTATAGTTTGTTATGATTTTTTGCATTTTTTTGTAATTTTGAAGTGATTGGGCTTAGTTTGTTGCTGTAAAGTGTAGTTGGGGGTGATTTTTGATAGCGGAAGTAATTTAGGTGAGTTTGGCATAGTTTGCTATGGTTAGTAGCATTTTTTTGTAATTTAAAAGTGATTGGGTTTAGTTTGTTGTGGTAAGGGTTAGTTGGTGATGATTTAGAGTAGCCGAAGAAATTTAGGTGAGTCTGGCATAGTTTGTTATGATTTGTACAACTTTTTTTGTAATTTTAACATGATATGGTTTCTTTTGTTGTGGTAAGGGATAGTTGGGGGTGATTTACGGTAGCCGAAGTAATTTAGGTGATTCTGGTATAGTTTGTTATGATTTTTAGCATTTTTTTGTAATTTCAAAGTGATTGGGCTTAGTTTGTTGCTGTAAAGTGTAGCTGGGGGTGATTTTTGATAGCCGAAGTAATTTAGGTGAGTTTGGCATACTTTGCTATGGTTAGTAGCATTTTTTTGTAATTTAAAAATGATTGAATTTAGTTTGTTGTGGTAAGGGTTAGTTGGTGATGATTTAGAGCAGCCTAAGTAATTTAAGTGAGTCTGGCATAGTTTGTTATGATTTGTACACCTTTTTTTGTAATTTTAAGATGATATGGTTTGGTTTGTTGTGGTAAGGGATAGTTGGGGGTGATTTACTGTAGCCAAAGTAATTTAGGTGATTCTGGTATAGTTTGTTATGATTTTTAGCATTTTTTAGTAATTTTAAAGTGATTGGGCTTAGTTTGTTGCTGTAAAGTGTAGTTGGGGGTAATTTTTGATAGCCGAAGTAATTTAGGTGAGTTTGGCATAGTTTGCTATGGTTAGTAGCATTTTTTTGTAATTTAAAAGTGATTGGGTATAGTTTGTTGTGGTAAGGGTTAGTTGGTGATGATTTAGAGTAGCCGAAGTAATTTAGGTGAGTCTGGCATAGTTTGTTATGATTTGTACACCTTTTTTTGTAATTTTAAGATGATATGGTTTGGTTTGTTGTGGTAAGGGATAGGGGGTGATTTACGATAGCCGGAGTAATTTAGGTGATTCTGGTATAGTTTGTTATGATTTTTAGCATTTTTTTGTAATTTTAAAGTGATTGGGCTTAGTTTGTTGCTGTAAAGTGTAGTTGGGGGTGATTGTTGATAGCCGAAGTAATTTAGGTGAGTTTGGCATAGTTTGCTATGGTTAGTAGCATTTTTTTGTAATTTAAAAATGATTGAATTTAGTTTGTTGTGGTAAGGGTTAGTTGGTGATGATTTAGAGCAGCCTAAGTAATTTAAGTGAGTCTGGCATAGTTTGTTATGATTTGTACACCTTTTTTGTAATTTTAAGATGATATGGTTTGGTTTGTTGTGGTAAGGGATAGTTGGGGGTGATTTACTGTAGCCGAAGTAATTTAGGTGATTCTGGTATAGTTTGTTATGATTTTTAGCATTTTTTTGTAATTTTAAAGTGATTGGGCTTAGTTTGTTGCTGTAAAGTGTAGCTGGGGGTGATTTTTGATAGCCGAAGTAATTTAGGTGAGTTTGGCATAGTTTGCTATGTTTAGTAGCATTTTTTTGTAATTTAAAAATGATTGAATTTAGTTTGTTGTGGTAAGCGTTAGTTGGTGATGATTTAGAGCAGCCTAAGTAATTTAAGTGAGTCTGGCATAGTTTGTTATGATTTGTACACCTTTTTTTGTAATTTTAAGATGATATGGTTTGGTGTGTTGTGGTAAGGGATAGTTGGGGGTGATTTACTGTAGCCGAAGTAATTTAGGTGATTCTGGTATAGTTTGTTATGATTTTTAGCATTTTTTTGTAATTTTAAAGTGATTGGGCTTAGTTTGTTGCTGTAAAGTGTAGTTGGGGGTGATTTTTGATAGCCGAAGTAATTTAGGTGAGTTTGGCATAGTTTGCTGTGGTTAGTAGCATTTTTTGTAATTTAAAAGTGATTGGGTTTAGTTTGTTGTGGTAAGGGTTAGTTGGTGATGATTTAGAGTAGCCGAAGTAATTTAGGTGAGTTTGGCATATTTTGTTATGATTTGTACACCTTTTTTTGTAATTTTAAAATGATATGGTTTGGTTTGTTGTGGTAAGGGATAGTTGGGGGTGATTTACGGTAGCCGAAGTAATTTAGGTGATTCTGGTATAGTTTGTTATGATTTTTAGCATTTTTTTGTAATTTTAAAGTGATTGGGCTTAGTTTGTTGCTGTAATGTGTAGTTGGCGATGATTTTTGATAGCCGAAGTACTTTAGGTGAGTTTGGCATAGTTTGCTATGGTTAGTAGCATTTTTTTGTAATTTAAAAGTGATTGGGTTTAGTTTGTTGTGGTAAGGGTTAGTTGGTGATGATTTAGAGTAGCCGAAGTAATTTAGGTGAGTCTGGCATAGTTTGTTATGATTTGTACACCTTTTTTTGTAATTTTAAGATGATATGGTTTGGTTTGTTGTGGTAAGGGATAGTTGGGGGTGATTTACTGTAGCCGAAGTAATTTAGGTGATTCTGGTATAGTTTGTTATGATTTTTAGCATTTTTTTGTAATTTTAAAGTGATTGGGCTTAGTTTGTTGCTGTAAAGTGTAGTTGGGGGTGATTTTTGATAGCCGAAGTAATTTAGGTGAGTTTGGCATAGTTTGCTATGGTTAGTAGCATTTTTTTGTAATTTAAAAATGATTGAATTTAGTTTGTTGTGGTAAGGGTAAGTTGGTGATGATTTAGAGCAGTCGAAGTAATTTAGGTGAGTCTGGCATAGTTTGTTATGACTTGTACACCTTTTTTTGTAATTTTAAGATGATATGGTTTGGTTTGTTGTGGTAAGGGATAGTTGGGGGTGATTTACTGTAGCCGAAGTAATTTAGGTGATTCTGGTATAGTTTGTTATGATTTTTAGCATTTTTTTGTAATTTTAAAGTGATTGGGCTTAGTTTGTTACTGTAAAGTGTAGCTGGGGGTGATTTTTGATAGCCGAAGTAATTTAGGTGAGTTTGGCATAGTTTGCTATGGTTAGTAGCATTTTTTTGTAATTTAAAAATGATTGAATTTAGTTTGTTGTGGTAAGGGTTAGTTGGTGATGATTTAGAATAGCCTAAGTAATTTAAGTAAGTCTGGCATAGTTTGTTATGATTTGTACACCTTTTTTTGTAATTTTAAGATGATATGGTTTGGTTTGTTGTGGTAAGGGATAGTTGGGGGTGATTTACTGTAACCGAAGTAATTTAGGTGATTCTGGTATTGTTTGTTATGATTTTTAGCATTTTTTTGTAATTTTAAAGTGATTGGGCTTAGTTTGTTGCTGTAAAGTGTAGTTGGGGGTGATTTTTGATAGCCGAAGTAATTTAGGTGAGTTTGGCATAGTTTGCTAGGGTTAGTAGCATTTTTTTGTAATTTAAAAGTGATTGGGTTTAGTTTGTTGTGGTAAGGGTTAGTTGGTGATGATTTAGAGTAGCCGAAGTAATTTAGGTGAGTCTGGCATAGTTTGTTATGATTTGTACACCTTTTTTTAATTTTAAGATGATATGGTTTGGTTTGTTGTGGTAAGGGATAGTTGGGGGTGATTTAGGGTAGCCGAAGTAATTTAGGTGATTCTGATATAGTTTGTTATGATTTATAGCATTTTTTTGTAATTTTAAAGTAATTGGGCTTAGTTTGTTGCTGTAAAGTGTAGTTGGGGGTGATTTTTGATTGCCGAAGTAATTTAGGTGAGTTTGGCATAGTTTGCTATGGTTAGTAGCATTTTTTTGTAATTTAAAAGTGATTGGGTTTAGTTTGTTGTGGTAAGGGTTAGTTGGTGATGATTTAGAGTAGCCGAAGTAATTTAGGTGAGTCTGGCATAGTTTGCTATGATTTGTACACCTTTTTTTGGAATTTTAAGATGATATGGTTTGGTTTGTTGTGGTAAGGGATAGTTGGGGGTGATTTACGGTAGCCGAAGTAATTTAGGTGATTCTGGAATAGTTTGTTATGATTTTTTGCATTTTTTTGTAATTTTAAAGTGATTGGGCTTAGTTTGTTGCTGTAAAGTGTATTTGGGGGTGATTTTTGATAGCCGAAGTAATTTAGGTGAGTTTGGCATAGTTTGCTATGGTTAGTAGCATTTTTTGGTAATTTAAAAGTGTTTGGGTTTAGTTTGTTGTGATAAGGATTAGTTGGTGATAATTTATGATAGCCGAAGTAATTTAGTTGAGTTTGGCATAGTTTGCTATGGTTACTAGCATTTTTTTGTAATTTAAAAGTGATTGGGTTTAGTTTGTTGTGGTAAGGCTCAGTTGGTGATGATTTATGGTAGCAGAAGTAATTTAGGTGAGTTTGGCATAGTTTGCTATGGTTACTAGCATTTTTTTGTAATTTGAAAGTGATTGGGTTTAGTTTGTTGTGGTAAGGGTTAGTTGGTGATGATTTAGAGTAGCCGAAGTAATTTAGGTGAGTCTGGCATTGTTTGTTATGATTTGTACACCTTTTTTTGTAATTTTAAGATGATATGGTTTGGTTTGTTGTGGTAAGGGATAGTTGGGGGTGATTTACGATAGCCGAAGTAATTTAGGTGATTCTGGTATAGTTTGTTATGATTTTTTGCATTTTTTTGTAATTTTAAAGTGATTGGTCTTAGTTTGCTGCTGTAAACTGTAGTTGGGGGTGATTTTTGATAGCCGAAGTAATTTAGGTGAGTTTGGCATAGTTTGCTATGGTTAGTAGCATTTTTTTGTAATTTAAAAGTGATTGGGTTTAGTTTGTTGTGGTAAGGGTTAGTTGGTGATGATTTAGAGTAGCCGAAGTAATTTAGGTGAGTTTGGCATAGTTTGTTATGATTTGTACACCTTTTTTTGTAATTTTAAAATGATATGGTTTGGTTTGTTGTGGTAAGGGATAGTTGGGGGTGATTTACGGTAGCCGAAGTAATTTAGGTGATTCTGGTATAGTTTGTTATGATTTTTAGCATTTTTTTGTAATTTTAAAGTGATTGGGCTTAGTTTGTTGCTGTAAAGTGTAGTTGGGGGTGATTTTTAATAGCGGAAGTAATTTAGGTGTGTTTGGCATAATTTGCTATGGTTGGTAGCATTTTTTTGTAATTTAAAAGTGATTGGGTTTAGTTTGTTGTGGTAAGGGTTAGTTGGTGATGATTTAGAGTAGCCGAAGTAATTTAGGTGAGTCTGGCATAGTTTGTTATGATTTGTACACCTTTTTTTGTAATTTTAAGATGATATGGTTTCTTTTGTTGTGGTAAGGGATAGTTGGGGGTGATTTACGGTAGCCGAAGTAATTTAGGTGATTCTGGTATAGTTTGTTATGATTTTTTGCATTTTTTTGTAATTTTAAAGTGATTGGGCTTAGTTTGTTGCTGTAAAGTGTAGTTGGGGGTGATTTTTGATAGCCGAAGTAATTTAGGTGAGTTTAGCCTAGTTTGCTATGGTTAGTAGAATTTTTTTGTAATTTAAAAGTGATTGGGTTTAGTTTGTTGTGGTAAGGGTTAGTTGGTGATGAATTAGAGTAGCCGAAGTAATTTAGGTGAGTCTGGCATAGTTTGTTATGATTTGTACACCTTTTTTTGTAATTTTAAGATGATATGGTTTGGTTTGTTGTGGTAAGGGATAGTTGGGGGTGATTTACTGTAACCGAAGTAATATAGGTGATTCTGGTATTGTTTGTTATGATTTTTAGCATTTTTTTGTAATTTTAAAGTGATTGGGCTTAGTTTGTTGCTGTAAAGTGTAGTTGGGGGTGATTTTTGATAGCCGAAGTAATTTAGGTGAGTTTGGCATAGTTTGCTAGGGTTAGTAGCATTTTTTTGTAATTTAAAAGTGATTGGGTTTAGTTTGTTGTGGTAAGGGTTAGTTGGTGATGATTTAGAGTAGCCGAAGTAATTTAGGTGAGTCTGGCATAGTTTGTTATGATTTGTACACCTTTTTTTAATTTTAAGATGATATGGTTTGGTTTGTTGTGGTAAGGGATAGTTGGGGGTGATTTACGATAGCCGAAGTAATTTAGGTGATTCTGGTATAGTTTGTTATGATTTTTTGCATTTTTTTGTAATTTTAAAGTGATTGGTCTTAGTTTGCTGCTGTAAACTGTAGTTGGGGGTGATTTTTGCTAGCCGAAGTAATTTAGGTGAGTTTGGCATAGTTTGCTATGGTTAGTAGCATTTTTTTGTAATTTAAAAGTGATTGGGTTTAGTTTGTTGTGGTAAGGGTTAGTTGGTGATGATTTAGAGTTGCCGAAGTAATTTAGGTGAGTCTGGCATAGTTTGTTATAATTTGTACACCTTTTTTTGTAATTTTAAGATGATATGGTTTGGTTTGTTGTGGTAAGGGATAGTTGGGGGTGATTTACGGTAGCCGAAGTAATTTAGGTGATTCTGGTATAGTTTGTTATGATTTTTAGCATTTTTTTGTAATTTTAAAGTGATTGGGCTTAGTTTGTTGCTGTAAAGTGTAGTTGGGGGTGATTTTTAATAGCGGAAGTAATTTAGGTGTGTTTGGCATAATTTGCTATGGTTGGTAGCATTTTTTTGTAATTTAAAAGTGATTGGGTTTAGTTTGTTGTGGTAAGGGTTAGTTGGTGATGATTTAGAGTAGCCGAAGTAATTTAGGTGAGTCTGGCATAGTTTGTTATGATTTGTACACCTTTTTTTGTAATTTTAAGATGATATGGTTTCTTTTGTTGTGGTAAGGGATAGTTGGGGGTGATTTACGGTAGCCGAAGTAATTTAGGTGATTCTGGTATAGTTTGTTATGATTTTTAGCATTTTTTTGTAATTTTAAAGTGATTGGGCTTAGTTTGTTGCTGTAAAGTGTAGTTGGGGGTGATTTTTGATAGCCGAAGTAATTTAGGTGAGTTTGGCATAGTTTGCTATGGTTAGTAGCATTTTTTTGTAATTTAAAAATGATTGAATTTAGTTTGTTGTGGTAAGGGTTAGTTGGTGATGATTTAGAATAGCCTAAGTAATTTAAGTAAGTCTGGCATAGTTTGTTATGATTTGTACACCTTTTTTTGTAATTTTAAGATGATATGGTTTGGTTTGTTGTGGTAAGGGATAGTTGGGGGTGATTTACTGTAACCGAAGTAATTTAGGTGATTCTGGTATTGTTTGTTATGATTTTTAGCATTTTTTTGTAATTTTAAAGTGATTGGGCTTAGTTTGTTGCTGTAAAGTGTAGTTGGGGGTGATTTTTGATAGCCGAAGTAATTTAGGTGAGTTTGGCATAGTTTGCTAGGGTTAGTAGCATTTTTTTGTAATTTAAAAGTGATTGGGTTTAGTTTGTTGTGGTAAGGGTTAGTTGGTGATGATTTAGAGTAGCCGAAGTAATTTAGGTGAGTCTGGCATAGTTTGTTATGATTTGTACACCTTTTTTTAATTTTAAGATGATATGGTTTGGTTTGTTGTGGTAAGGGATAGTTGGGGGTGATTTAGGGTAGCCGAAGTAATTTAGGTGATTCTGATATAGTTTGTTATGATTTATAGCATTTTTTTGTAATTTTAAAGTAATTGGGCTTAGTTTGTTGCTGTAAAGTGTAGTTGGGGGTGATTTTTGATTGCCGAAGTAATTTAGGTGAGTTTGGCATAGTTTGCTATGGTTAGTAGCATTTTTTTGTAATTTAAAAGTGATTGGGTTTAGTTTGTTTTGGTAAGGGTTAGTTGGTGATGATTTAGAGTAGCCGAAGTAATTTAGGTGAGTCTGGCATAGTTTGCTATGATTTGTACACCTTTTTTTGGAATTTTAAGATGATATGGTTTGGTTTGTTGTGGTAAGGGATAGTTGGGGGTGATTTACGGTAGCCGAAGTAATTTAGGTGATTCTGGAATAGTTTGTTATGATTTTTTGCATTTTTTTGTAATTTTAAAGTGATTGGGCTTAGTTTGTTGCTGTAAAGTGTATTTGGGGGTGATTTTTGATAGCCGAAGTAATTTAGGTGAGTTTGGCATAGTTTGCTATGGTTAGTAGCATTTTTTGGTAATTTAAAAGTGTTTGGGTTTAGTTTGTTGTGATAAGGATTAGTTGGTGATGATTTATGATAGCCGAAGTAATTTAGTTGAGTTTGGCATAGTTTGCTATGGTTACTAGCATTTTTTTGTAATTTAAAAGTGATTGGGTTTAGTTTGTTGTGGTAAGGCTCAGTTGGTGATGATTTATGGTAGCAGAAGTAATTTAGGTGAGTTTGGCATAGTTTGCTATGGTTACTAGCATTTTTTTGTAATTTGAAAGTGATTGGGTTTAGTTTGTTGTGGTAAGGGTTAGTTGGTGATGATTTAGAGTAGCCGAAGTAATTTAGGTGAGTCTGGCATTGTTTGTTATGATTTGTACACCTTTTTTTGTAATTTTAAGATGATATGGTTTGGTTTGTTGTGGTAAGGGATAGTTGGGGGTGATTTACGATAGCCGAAGTAATTTAGGTGATTCTGGTATAGTTTGTTATGATTTTTTGCATTTTTTTGTAATTTTAAAGTGATTGGTCTTAGTTTGCTGCTGTAAAGTGTAGTTGGGGGTGATTTTTGATAGCCGAAGTAATTTAGGTGAGTTTAGCATAGTTTGCTATGGTTAGTAGAATTTTTTTGTAATTTAAAAGTGATTGGGTTTAGTTTGTTGTGGTAAGGGTTAGTTGGTGATGAATTAGAGTAGCCGAAGTAATTTAGGTGAGTCTGGCATAGTTTGTTATGATTTGTACACCTTTTTTTGTAATTTTAAGATGATATGGTTTGGTTTGTTGTGGTAAGGGATAGTTGGGGGTGATTTACGGTAGCCGAAGTAATTTAGGTGATTCTGGTATAGTTTGTTATGATTTTTAGCATTTTTTTGTAATTTTAAAGTGATTGGGCTTAGTTTGTTGCTGTAAAGTGTAGTTGGGGGTGATTTTTGATAGCCGAAGTAATTTAGGTGAGTTTGGCATAGTTTGCTATGGTTAGTAGCATTTTTTTGTAATTTAAAAATGATTGGGTTTAGTTTGTTGTGGTAAGGGTTAGTTGGTGATGATTTAGAGTTGCCGAAGTAATTTAGGTGAGTCTGGCATAGTTTGTTATAATTTGTACACCTTTTTTTGTAATTTTAAGATGATATGGTTTGGTTTGTTGTGGTAAGGGATAGTTGGGGGTGATTTACGGTAGCCGAAGTAATTTCGGTGATTCTGGTATAGTTTGTTATGATTTTTAGCATTTTTTTGTAATTTTAAAGTGATTGGGCTTAGTTTGTTGCTCTAAAGTGTAGTTGGGGGTGATTTTTAATAGCGGAAGTAATTTAGGTGTGTTTGGCATAATTTGCTATGGTTGGTAGCATTTTTTTGTAATTTAAAAGTGATTGGGTTTAGTTTGTTGTGGTAAGGGTTAGTTGGTGATGATTTAGAGTAGCCGAAGTAATTTAGGTGAGTCTGGCATAGTTTGTTATGATTTGTACACCTTTTTTTGTAATTTTAAGATGATATGGTTTCTTTTGTTGTGGTAAGGGATAGTTGGGGGTGATTTACGGTAGCCGAAGTAATTTAGGTGATTCTGGTATAGTTTGTTATGATTTTTTGCATTTTTTTGTAATTTTAAAGTGATTGGGCTTAGTTTGTTGCTGTAAAGTGTAGTTGGGGGTGATTTTTGATAGCCGAAGTAATTTAGGTGAGTTTAGCCTAGTTTGCTATGGTTAGTAGAATTTTTTTGTAATTTAAAAGTGATTGGGTTTAGTTTGTTGTGGTAAGGGTTAGTTGGTGATGAATTAGAGTAGCCGAAGTAATTTAGGTGAGTCTGGCATAGTTTGTTATGATTTGTACACCTTTTTTTGTAATTTTAAGATGATATGGTTTGGTTTGTTGTGGTAAGGGATAGTTGGGGGTGATTTACGGTAGCCGAAGTAATTTAGGTGATTCTGGTATAGTTTGTTATGATTTTTAGCATTTTTTTGTAATTTTTAAGTGATTGGGCTTAGTTTGTTGCTGTAAAGTGTAGTTGGGGGTGATTTTTGATAGCCGAAGTAATTTAGGTGAGTTTGGCCTAGTTTGCTATGGTTAGTAGCATTTTTTTGTAATTTAAAAATGATTGGGTTTAGTTTGTTGTGGTAAGGGTTAGTTGGTGATGATTTAGAGTTGCCGAAGTAATTTAGGTGAGTCTGTCATAGTTTGTTATAATTTGTACACCTTTTTTTGTAATTTTAAGATGATATGGTTTGGTTTGTTGTGGTAAGGGATAGTTGGGGGTGATTTACGGTAGCCGAAGTAAATTAGGTGATTCTGGTATAGTTTGTTATGATTTTTAGCATTTTTTTGTAATTTTAAAGTGATTGGGCTTAGTTTGTTGCTGTAAAGTGTAGTTGGGGGTGATTTTTGATAGCCGAAGTAATTTAGGTGAGTTTGGCATAGTTTGCTATGGTTAGTAGCATTTTTTTGTAATTTAAAAATGTTTGAATTTAGTTTGTTGTGGTAAGGGTTAGTTGGTGATGATTTAGAGCAGTCGAAGTAATTTAGGTGAGTCTGGCATAGTTTGTTATGATTTGTACACCTTTTTTTGTAATTTTAAGATGATATGGTTTGGTTTGTTGTGGTAAGGGATAGTTGGGGGTGATTTACTGTAGCCGAAGTAATTTAGGTGATTCTGGTATAGTTTGTTATGATTTTTAGCATTTTTTTGTAATTTTAAAGTGATTGGTCTTAGTTTGTTGCTGTAAAGTGTAGCTGGGGGTGATTTTTAATAGCCGAAGTAATTTAGGTGAGTTTGGCATAGTTTGCTATGGTTAGTAGCATTTTTTTGTAATTTAAAAATGATTGAATTTAGTTTGTTGTGGTAAGCGTTAGTTGGTGATGATTTAGAGCAGCCTAAGTAATTTAAGTGAGTCTGGCATAGTTTGTTATGATTTGTACACCTTTTTTTGTAATTTTAAGATGATATGGTTTGGTTTGTTGTGGTAAGGGATAGTTGGGGGTGATTTACTGTAGCCGAAGTAATTTAGGTGATTCTGTTATAGTTTGTTATGATTTTTAGCATTTTTTTGTAATTTTAAAGTGATTGGGCTTAGTTTGTTGCTGTAATGTGTAGTTGGGGATGATTTTTGATAGCCGAAGTAATTTAGGTGAGTTTGGCATAGTTTGCTATGGTTAGTAGCATTTTTTTGTAATTTAAAAGTGATTGGGTTTAGTTTGTTGTGGTAAGGGTTAGTTGGTGATGATTTAGAGTAGCCGAAGTAATTTAGGTGAGTCTGGCATAGTTTGTTATGATTTGTACACCTTTTTTTGTAATTTTAAGATGATATGGTTTGGTTTGTTGTGGTAAGGGATAGTTGGGGGTGATTTACTGTAGCCGAAGTAATTTAGGTGATTCTGGTATAGTTTGTTATGATTTTTAGCATTTTTTTGTAATTTTAAAGTGATTGGGCTTAGTTTGTTGCTGTAAAGTGTAGTTGGGGGTGATTTTTGATAGCCGAAGTAATTTAGGTGAGTTTGGCATAGTTTGCTATGGTTAGTAGCATTTTTTTGTAATTTAAAAATGATTGAATTTAGTTTGTTGTGGTAAGGGTTAGTTGGTGATGATTTAGAGCAGTCGAAGTAATTTAGGTGAGTCTGGCATAGTTTGTTATGACTTGTACACCTTTTTTTGTAATTTTAAGATGATATGGTTTGGTTTGTTGTGGTAAGGGATAGTTGGGGGTGATTTACTGTAGCCGAAGTAATTTAGGTGATTCTGGTATAGTTTGTTATGATTTTTAGCATTTTTTTGTAATTTTAAAGTGATTGGGCTTAGTTTGTTACTGTAAAGTGTAGCTGGGGGTGATTTTTGATAGCCGAAGTAATTTAGGTGAGTTTGGCATAGTTTGCTATGGTTAGTAGCATTTTTTGTAATTTAAAAATGATTGAATTTAGTTTGTTGTGGTAAGGGTTAGTTGGTGATGATTTAGAATAGCCTAAGTAATTTAAGTAAGTCTGGCATAGTTTGTTATGATTTGTACACCTTTTTTTGTAATTTTAAGATGATATGGTTTGGTTTGTTGTGGTAAGGGATAGTTGGGGGTGATTTACTGTAACCGAAGTAATTTAGGTGATTCTGGTATAGTTTGTTATGATTTTTAGCATTTTTTTGTAATTTTAAAGTGATTGGGCTTAGTTTGTTACTGTAAAGTGTAGCTGGGGGTGATTTTTGATAGCCGAAGTAATTTAGGTGAGTTTGGCATAGTTTGCTATGGTTAGTAGCATTTTTTTGTAATTTAAAAATGATTGAATTTAGTTTGTTGTGGTAAGGGTTAGTTGGTGATGATTTAGAATAGCCTAAGTAATTTAAGTAAGTCTGGCATAGTTTGTTATGATTTGTACACCTTTTTTTGTAATTTTAAGATGATATGGTTTGGTTTGTTGTGGTAAGGGATAGTTGGGGGTGATTTACTGTAACCGAAGTAATTTAGGTGATTCTGGTATAGTTTGTTATGATTTTTAGCATTTTTTTGTAATTTTAAAGTGATTGGGCTTAGTTTGTTGCTGTAAAGTGTAGTTGGGGGTGATTTTTAATAGCGGAAGTAATTTAGGTGTGTTTGGCATAATTTGCTATGGTTGGTAGCATTTTTTTGTAATTTAAAAGTGATTGGGTTTAGTTTGTTGTGGTAAGGGTTAGTTGGTGATGATTTAGAGTAGCCGAAGTAATTTAGGTGAGTCTGGCATAGTTTGTTATAATTTGTACACCTTTTTTTTGTAATTTTAAGATGATATGGTTTGGTTTGTTGTGGTAAGGGATAGTTGGGGGTGATTTACGGTAGCCGAAGTAATTTAGGTGATTCTGGTATAGTTTGTTATGATTTTTAGCATTTTTTTGTAATTCTAAAGTGATTGGGCTTAGTTTGTTGCTGTAAAGTGTAGTTGGGGGTGATTTTTGATAGCGGAAGTAATTTAGGTGTGTTTGGCATAATTTGCTATGGTTGGTAGCATTTTTTTGTAATTTAAAAGTGATTGGGTTTAGTTTGTTGTGGTAAGGGTTAGTTGGTGATGATTTAGAGTAGCCGAAGTAATTTAGGTGAGTCTGGCATAGTTTGTTATGATTTGTACACCTTTTTTTAATTTTAAGATGATATGGTTTGGTTTGTTGTGGTAAGGGATAGTTGGGGGTGATTTACGGTAGCCGAAGTAATTTAGGAGATTCTGGTATAGTTTGTTATGATTTTTAGCATTTTTTGTAATTCTAAAGTGATTGGGCTTAGTTTGTTGCTGTAAAGTGTAGTTGGGGGTGCTTTTTGATAGCCAAATTAATTTAGATGAGTTTGGCATAGTTTGCTATGGTTAGTAGCATTTTTTTGTAATTTAAAAGTGATTGGGTTTAGTTTGTTGTGGTAAACGTTAGTTGGTGATGATTTATGGTTGCCGAAGTAATTTAGGTGAGTTTGGCATAGTTTGCTATGGTTACGCATTTTCTTGTAATTTAAAAGTGATTGGGTTTAGTTTGTTGTGGTAAGGGTTAGTTGGTGATGATTTAGAGTAGCCGAAGTAATTTAGGTGAGTCTGGCAGAGTTTGTTATGATTTGTACACCTTTTTTTGTAATTTTAAGATCATATGGTTTGGTTTGTTGTGGTAAGGGATAGTTGGGGGTGATTTACGGTAGCCGAAGTAATTTAGGTGATTCTGGAATAGTTTGTTATGATTTTTTGCATTTTTTTGTAATTTTAAAGTGATTGGGCTTAGTTTGTTGCTGTAAAGTGTATTTGGGGGTGATTTTAGATAGCCGAAGTAATTTAGGTGAGTTTGGCATAGTTTGCTATGGTTAGTAGCATTTTTTTGTAATTTAAAAGTGATTGGGTTTAGTTTGTTGTGGTAAGGGTTAGTTGGTGATGATTTATGGTAGCCGAAGTAATTTAGGTGAGTTTGGCATAGTTTGCTATGGTTACTAGCATTTTTTTGTAATTTAAAAGTGATTGGGTTTAGTTTGTTGTGGTAAGGGTTAGTTGGTGATGATTTAGAGTAGCCGAAGTAATTTAGGTGAGTCTGGCATAATTTGTTATAATTTGTACACCTTTTTTTGTAATTTTAAGATGATATGGTTTGGTTTGGTGTGGTAAGGGATAGTTGGGGGTGATTTACGGTAGCCGAAGTAATTTAGGTGATTCTGGTATAGTTTGTTATGATTTTTAGCATTTTTTTGTAATTTTAAAGTGATTGGCTTAGTTTGTTGCTGTAAAGTGTAGTTGGGGGTGATTTTTGATAGCCGAAGTAATTTAGGTGAGTTTGGCATAGTTTGCTATGGTTAGTAGCATTTTTTTGTAATTTAAAAGTGATTGGGTTTAGTTTGTTCTGGTAAGGGTTAGTTGGTGTTGATTTATGGTAGCCGAAGTAATTTAGGTGAATTTGGCATAGTTTGCTACGGTTACTAGCATTTTTTTGTAATTTAAAAGTGATTGGGTTAGGTTGTTGTGGTAAGGGTTAGTTGGTGATGATTTAGATTAGCCGAAGTAATTTAGGTGAGTCTGGCATAGTTTGTTATGATTTGTACACCTTTTTTTGTAATTTTAAGATCATATGGTTTGGTTTGTTGTGGTAAGGGATAGTTGGGGGTGATTTACGGTAGCCGAAGTAATTTAGGTGATTCTGGAATAGTTTGTTATGATTTTTTGCATTTTTTTGTAATTTTAAAGTGATTGGGCTTAGTTTGTTGCTGTAAAGTGTATTTGGGGGTGATTTTTGATAGCCGAAGTAATTTAGGTGAGTTTGGCATAGTTTGCTATGGTTAGTAGCATTTTTTTGTAATTTAAAAGTGATTGGGTTTAGTTTGTTGTGATAAGGGTTAGTTGGTGATGATTTATGATAGCCGAAGTAATTTAGTTGAGTTTGGCATAGTTTGCTATGGTTACTAGCAATTTTTTGTAATTTAAAAGTGATTGGGTTTAGTTTGTTGTGGTAAGGCTCAGTTGGTGATGATTTATGGTAGCTGAAGTAATTTAGGTGAGTTTGCCATAGTTTGCTATGGTTACTAGCATTTTTTTGTAATTTAAAAGTGATTGGGTTTAGTTTGTTGTGGTAAGGGTTAGTTGGTGATGATTTAGAGTAGCCGAAGTAATTTAGGTGAGTCTGGCATAGTTTGTTATGATTTGTACACCTTTTTTTGTAATTTTAAGGTGATATGGTTTGGTTTGTTGTGGTAAGGGATAGTTCGGGGTGATTTACGGTAGCCGAAGTAATTTATGTGCTTCTGGTATAGTTTGTTATGATTTTTAGCATTTTTTTGTAATTTTAAAGTGATTGAGCTTAGTTTGTTACTGTAAAGTGTAGTTGGGTGTGATTTTTGATAGCCGAAGTAATTTAGGTGAGTTTGGCATAGTTTGCTATGGTTAGTAGCATTTTTTTGTAATTTAAAAGTGATTGGGTTTAGTTTGTTATGGTAAGGGTTAGTAATTTTTGTTTGTATTTTTTGTAGTATTGTATTGTATTTTTTGTAGTATTTTTGTTTGTAATTTTTAGATGATATGGTTTGGTTTGTTGTGGTAAGGGATAGTTGGGGGTGATTTACGGTAGCTGAAGTAATTTAGGTGATTCTGGTATAGTTTGTTAAGATTTTTAGCATTTTTTTGTAATTTTAAAGTGATTGGGCTTAGTTTGTTGCTGTAAAGTGTAGTTGGGGGTGATTTTTGATAGCCGAAGTAATTTAGGTGAGTTTGGCATAGTTTGCTATGGTTAGTAGCATCTTTTTGTAATTTAAAAGTGATTGGGATTAGTTTGTTGTGGTAAGGGTTAGTTGGTGATGATTTAGAGTAGCCGAAGTAATTTAGGTAAGTCTGGCATAGTTTGTTATGATTTGTACACCTTTTTTGTAATTTTGAGATGATATGGTTTGGTTTGTTGTGGTAAGGGATAGTTGGGGGTGATTTACGGTAGCCGAAGTAATTTAGGTGATTCTGGTATAGTTTGTTATGATTTTTATCATATTTTTGTAATTTCAAAGTGATTGGGCTTAGTTTGTTGCTGTAAAGTGTCGCTGGGGGTGATTTTTGATAGCCGAAGTGATTGAGGTGAGTTTGGCATAGTTTGCTTTGGTTAGTAGCATTTTTTTGTAATTTAAAAGTGATTGGGTTTAGTTTGTTGTAGGAAGGGTTAGTTGGTGATGATTTTTGGTAGCCGAAGTAATTTAGGTGAGTTTGGCATAGTTTGCTATGGTTACTAGCATTTTTTTGTAATTTAAAAGTGATTGGGTTTAGTTTGTTGTGGTAAGGGTTAGTTGGTGATGATTTAGAGTAGCCGAAGTAATTTAGGTGAGTCTGGCATAGTTTGTAATGATTTGTACACCTTTTTTTGTAATTTTAAGATGATATGGTTTGGTTTGTTGTGGTAAGGGATAGTTGGGGGTGATTTACGGTAGCGGAAGTAATTTAGGTAATTCTGGTATAGTTTGTTATGATTTTTAGCATTTTTTTGTAATTTTAAAGTGATTGGGCTTAGTTTGTTGCATTAAAGTGTAGTTGGGGGTGATTTTTGATAGCCGAAGTAATTTAGGTGAGTTTGGCCTAGTTTGCTATGGTTAGTAGCATTTTTTTGTAATTTAAAAGTGATTGGGTTTAGTTTGTTGTGGTAAGGGTTAGTTGGTGATGATTTAGAGTAGCCGAAGTAATTTAGGTGAGTCTGGCATAGTTTGTTATGATTTGTACACCTTTTTTTGTAATTTTAAGATGATATGGTTTGGTTTGTTGTGGTAAGGGATAGTTGGGGGTGATTTACGGTAGCCTAAGTAATTTAGGTAATTCTGGTATAGTTTGTTATGATTTTTAGCATTTTTTTGTAATTTTAAAGTGATTGGGCTTAGTTTGTTGCTGTAAAGTGTAGTTGGGGGTGATTTTTGATAGCCGAAGTAATTTAGGTGAGTTTGGTATAGTTTGCTATGGTTAGTAGCATTTTTTTGTAATTTAAAAGTGATTGGGTTTAGTTTGTTGTGGTAAGGGTTCGTTGGTGATGATTTATGTTAGCCGAAGTAATTTAGGTGAGTTTGGCATAGTTTGCTATGGTTACTAGCATTTTTTTGTAATTTAAAAGTGATTGGGTTTAGTTTGTTGTGGTAAAGGTTAGTTGGTGATGATTTAGAGTAGCCGAAGTAATTTAGGTGAGTCTGGCATATTTTGTTATGATTTGTACACCTTTTTTTGTAATTTTAAGATGATATGGTTTGGTTTGTTGTGGTAAGGGATAGTTGGGGATGATTTACGGTAGCCGAAGTAATTTAGGTGATTCTGGTATAGTTTGTTATGATTTTTAGCATTTTTTTGTAATTTTAAAGTGATTGGGCTTAGTTTGTTGCTGTAAAGTGTAGTTGGGGGTGATTTTTGATAGCCGAAGTAATTTAGGTGAGTTTGGTATAGTTTGCTATGGTTAGTAGCATTTTTTTGTAATTTAAAAGTGATTGGGTTTAGTTTGTTGTGGTAAGGGTTCGTTGGTGATGATTTATGTTAGCCGAAGTAATTTAGGTGAGTTTGGCATAGTTTGCTATGGTTACTAGCATTTTTTTGTAATTTAAAAGTGATTGGGTTTAGTTTGTTGTGGTAAAGGTTAGTTGGTGATGATTTAGAGTAGCCGAAGTAATTTAGGTGAGTCTGGCATATTTTGTTATGATTTGTACACCTTTTTTTGTAATTTTAAGATGATATGGTTTGGTTTGTTGTGGTAAGGGATAGTTGGGGATGATTTACGGTAGCCGAAGTAATTTAGGTGATTCTGGTATAGTTTGTTATGATTTTTAGCATTTTTTTGTAATTTTAAAGTGATTGGGCTTAGTTTGTTGCTGTAAAGTGTAGTTGGGGGTGATTTTTGATAGCCGAAGTAATTTAGGTGAGTTTGGCATAGTTTGCTATGGTTACTAGCATTTTTTTTGTAATCTATATATATAAAGCGAAGTGTCCTCACTGACACACTCATTCATCTACACACTGATTCATAATCACCCCACAGCCCAAACCGTGAGGGCTGGAGACTTGAAAATTTAGACACGGGTGTATCATGTGCCGAAAGTGAACACTAAGAAGGGATTTTGCGAAATTCGGCCCGGTTCCTTTGTAATTCAATAAAAACCGGCTAAAATAAACAAAAAATGATCGGATCGCGGAGACCGTGTTTATGTTAGAAGCACGTATCTAGCCAAAACAACTTCGACGACGGGCGACCTGTTTACATTAAAAGCACTTATTTAACCTAAACAATTTCAACGTCGAGTTTCTGCTTTTGTGATCAAATTTTTACCGTACCTAGCGAGGTCGCGGATATATCAATTATAATCTTGATTTCAATTATAATGTCGATCCGTGACTCAATTAAAAATTACAAATCCACTGCAAATTTAATCCGTCTACATTAAACATCCTCAAATATCTCTTACAATTGCAAACTTTACCAAATCAACCCCAAAAAATTCCCGAACTACGCCAAACTGACATAAATTAGATCCGTTATCTTAAATCAGACCTTACCACCCTTTAGCAACCCCAAGTAACTCCAATCACTTTAAAATAAAACAAAATGACACAAATCATAGCAAACTATGCCTAACTCACCTAAATTAATTCGGCTACCATAAATCACCCCCAACTACCCCAAACTCAGCCCAATCACTTTAAAATTACAAAAAATGTTACAAGCAATATCAAACTATGCCAAAATCATCTAAATTACTTCGGCTACCATAAATCACCCCCAACTACCCCTTACCGCCCCAAAATAAGCCCAATCACTTTAAAATTACAAAAAATGCTACAAACCATAGCAAACTATGCCAAACTCACTTAAATTACTTCGGCTACCATAAATCACCCCCAACTACCCCTTACCAACCAGAAACTAAACCCAATCACTTTAAAATTACAAAAAATGCTACAAACCATAGCAAACTATGCCAAACTCACTTAAATTACTTCGGCTATCATAAATCACCCCCAACTACCCCTTACCACTCCAAAATAAACCCAATTACTTTAAAATTACAAAAAATTATACAAACAATAGCAAACTATGTCAAACTCACCTAAATTACTTCGGCTACCATAAATCACCTCCAACTACACCTTACGACCCCAAAATTAGCCCAATCACTTTAAAATTACGAAAAATGCTACAAACCATAGCAAACTATCTCAAACTCACCTGAATTACTTCCGCAACCATAAATCACCCCCAACTACCCCTTACCACCCCAAACTAAGCCCAATCACTTTAAAATTACAAAAAATGCTACAAACCATAGCAAACTATTCCAAACTCACCTAAATTACTTCGGCTACCATAAATCACCCCCAACTACCCCTTACCTCCCCAAAATAAGCCCAATCACTTTAAAATTACAAAAAATGTTACATACCATAGCAAACTATGTCAAACTCACTTAAAATACTTCGGCTACCATAAATCACCCCCAACTACCCCTTACCAACCACAAACTAAACCCAATCACTTTAAAATTACAAAATATTCAACAAATCATAGCAAACTATGCCTAACTCACCTAAATTACTTTGGCTTCCATAAATCACCCCCAACTACCCCTTACCACCCCAAAATAGGCTCAATCACTTTAAAATTACAAAAAAATTCTACAAACCGTAGAAAACTATGCCAAACTCCCCTAAATTACTTCGGCTACTATAAATCACCCCGAACTACCCCTTACAACCCCAAAATAAACCCAATCATTTTAAAATTACAAAATATTCAACAAATCATAGCAAACTGTGCCGAACCCACTTAAATTACTGCGGCTACCATAAATCACCCCCAACTACCCCTTACCAACCACAAACTAAACCCAATCACTTTAAAATTACAAAAAATGCTACAAACCATAGCAAACTATGCCAAACTCACTTAAATTACTTCGGCTATCATAAATCACCCCCAACTACCCCTTACCACCCCAAAATAAGCCCAATCACTTTAAAATTACAAAAAATGCTCCAAACCATAGCAAACTATCTCAAACTCACCTAAATTACTTCGACTACCATAAATCACCCCCAACTACCCCTTACCTCCCCAAAATAAGCCCAATCACTTTAAAATTACAAAAAATGTTACATACCATAGCAAACTATGTCAAACTCACTTAAAATACTTCGGCTACCATAAATCACCCCCAACTACCCCTTACCAACCACAAACTAAACCCAATCACTTTAAAATTACAAAAAATGCTACAAACCATAGCAAACTATGCCAAACTCACTTAAATTACTTCAGCTACCATAAATCACCCCAACTACCCCTTACAACCCCAAAATAAGCCCAATCACTTTAAAATTACAAAATATTCAACAAATCATAGCAAACTATGCCTAACTCACCTAAATTACTTCGGCTACCATAAATCACCTCCAACTACCCCTTACCGCCCCAAAATAAGCCCAATCACTTTAAAATTACAAAAAATGTTACATACCATAACAAACTATGTCAAACTCACTTAAAATACTTCGGCTATCATAAATCACCCCCAACTACCCCTTACCACCCCTAACTCATCCCAATCACTTTAAAATTACAAAAAATGCTACAAACCATAGCAAACTATGCCTAACTCACCTAAATTACTTCGGCTACCATAAATCAACCCCAACTACCCCTTACCACCCCAAACTAAGCCCAATCACTTTAAAATTACAAAAAATGCTACAAACCATAGCAAACTATTCCAAAATCTCCTAAGTTACTTCGGCTACCACAAATGACCCCCAACTACCCCTTACCACCCCAAAATAAGCCCAATCACTTTAAAATTACAAAAAATGCACCAAACCATAGCAAACTATCTCAAACTCACCTAAATTATTTCGACTACCATAAATCACCCCCAACTACCCCTTACCACCCCAAAATAAGCCCAATTACTTTAAAATTACAAAAATTATACAAACCATAGCAAACTATGTCAAACTCATCTAAATTACTTCGGCTACCATAAATTACCCCCAACTACCCCTTACCACCCCAAAATAAGCCCAATTACTTTAAAATTACAAAAATTATACAAATCATAGCAAACTATGTCAAACTCACCTAAATTGCTTCGGCTACCATAAATCAACCCCAACTACCCCTTACCGCCCCAAAATTAGCCTAATCATTTTAAAATTACAAAAAATGCTACAAAACATAGCAAGCTATGCCAAACTCCCTTAAATTACTTTGGCTACCATAAATTAATAATCATTTTCAATCAAAATCTTTTATTTGGTTGTGTCATTTATAAATATCTTATCGTATTAAATCATAAAATATTAATAAATATCTGCACATAAAATATATTGTTTTGACTAATAGACGTTATTCTGAATATTAAATATGCTGATACCTATTTTGATTCTCTTCCACCTTCCAATAAATATTTGTTCCAGTTGAGATGCAAACATAAACGTATTTCTGAATTGCAACACGCTGACGGGGCAAGCCCTACCTTTTCAATATACGTGCATTTGTATAAGCAGCTCTATGGTTAGAGGTAGAGGTATAAAGGCGGTGTAAGCGCTAGATTTTCGTAAAAATATCTGAAAAATTCGAAATTCTGCAATTGAATTACAGAACTATCTTTGTTTTCGATAGTAAATTTATATTTGGAGTGGCACTGCCAACCCTGCCACCCCTGACGAGGCCCCTGCTGACTACTCTCCTTCCAGGGAAACTTTATAAATCAACGGCAAAATAATTTAGGGCGATTGAATGTGAAAATATCACTGTGTAATAAGTTCAGACTGACATGGAACACTTGAAATTTCGATATTTGTTTGTAATTCGTCACAGGTCCATGAAGGAATGCATGTTAATGTTAACAAGTGTTAGTTTGTTGGAGAGACCGAATAAGATTTTTAACATTCCCGTCAAAATATTTATTTACTTTAGAATGTTAATTTTTTAAATTCATTTCGTGAAAACTATGACGGGCCATACGAGTATCATTTGGTACATACAAATTAATCTCTTTTGTTATCCAAATTGTTTTTATACGCACTAGGCACGTGCACCTCATATAATTGTGAAAATTGCTGCTTCAGCGTCTGGAACGCTGGTACTCAACGTCCCCAAGGTCGAGGCGACGCATCGGTATTCGAAGTTCTATCGCTATTAAATAAATTATTTTAATATAATATTCCCGATTTGTTCTTGCCGTTAACCAAAACTCTCCCCAATCGATTTTCGAAAAATTTTCAGCGTCGGACCGGACTTCACTTATTTTCGTACGCTAATTTTTAGGTTCAGTTAATGATAGTGGTGTATTTGTTCTTCACCAAACCTGCTCCGACCGAAATCCGAAATTTTCACTGACATACGCTTAAGTATTGTGTGCTTATACACGATTTACACTATTTATTTTACGTACATTGCGTTCATTATGGTTCTGCATTATTTATAACTAAGATGGAGCAGTTTGAAAAACTAATAGTAAGCGGAGAACAAATACCACCATGTATAATTCCCGTGAAAAGTGATGAAATTAGTCTTTTTTACTATCTTTCCTATTGCATTTTTAATACCGGAAATAAGGCTCAAGAGCGAAGAATAAGTTCGACTTTTTTTATACATAATTCCTAAATACTTCGTTTTTATGGTGTAAAATTTTGTATCTATATATTTCAACATTGTCTTTAACGTTGTCAGAGAACTAAATGGGAATAATTTGGAATAATGTAGCTTCTATGTCAACTCTCCTTCTCTTGAAACTTTGGAAATCAACGACAAAATTCTTTAGGGCGCCTGGATTTGAAAATATAACTCCGTGTAATAAGTTTAGACTGACTAGAGTAAAAAGAAAGGAGCTTGCACCCAGAAACGAAATTAAATGGAACACTTGAAGTTGCAATATTTGTTTGTAATTCGTCACAAGTCCATGAGGAAATGCGTGTTAATGTAAACAAATGTGAGTTTATTGGAGAGGCCGAATAAGATTTTTACATTATAGAAGCAGCTGGAGCCTGCCACGTCAAGGGCAAGGTCACAAACGTGAAAAGGCGATGCTCCATTTAGTTTGATTGAGTATCTATGCAGAAATTCGCACATACCAAGCGTTGGATAAGCCTTTCTTATCGTTTCTTAGAATTCGAGAATTGCTGGTTCAGCGT
Source organism: Eledona agricola (assembly GCA_964023215.1). Lineage (NCBI taxonomy): Eukaryota > Metazoa > Arthropoda > Insecta > Coleoptera > Tenebrionidae > Eledona > Eledona agricola. Next base: position 1,552,026 of record CAXIEJ010000140.1, on the reverse strand, counting down.
GTGGAGCAGTACTCGATCGCGGTGTTTAATTTTAACACAACTACAATTGTGAAAATTGCTGCTCCAGCGTCGGAAACTGTTCGCAAAATCGTCAAATTCGATGAGGCGACGCATCAGTGTTCGAAGGTCTACCGCTATCAAATAAAGTATTTTAATTTAACATTTGATCCTCGCGTTAACCAAATCTGCCCCCAATCAATTTTTGAAAAATTACCAGCGTCGAACCGGACTCCACTTATATTTGTACGCTAATTTTTATTTTCAGTTAATGGTAGTGGTTTATTTGTTTTTCACCAAATTTTCCCCGGCTGAAATCCGAAATTTTCACCGTTGTATGTACCAGAGATTACTGACATTCATACCATTAATAATTATGTGCTTATACACGTTTTACATTATTTATTTTACGTACACTGTGTTTATTATTGCTTTACATCATTTATAACTAAGATGGAGAAATTTGAAAATCTAGCGATGTACAAATACCACACCGTATTATGAAAGGTGATGGAAATTGTCTTTTTTTTATATCTATGGTATTGGTATAGATATTTTAATACTGGAACGGAAGCTCAAGAGGTTGGCACTTTAATTGTTCAACAAGTGTGTGTTAATGTAAGCAGGTGTGAGTCCGTCGGAGAGACCGAATAAGATTTTTACATCCACCATATTCCCGTCAAAATATTTATTTATTTTAGAATGTTAATTTTGCCGTTAACAAAATTTGTTCCCAATCACCATCGTCGTACCGGGCGACCGTTCAGTTAATGATAATGGTGTATTTATTTTTCACCAAATCTGCCTCGGCTGAAATCCAAAATTTACAGCGTTGGACCAGACATTACTGACATTGATACCCGTTTTACACTGTTTATTTTACGTAAATACATTGTATTCATTATTGCTTTACATCATTTATAACTAAGATGGACAAGTTTGAAAATCTAGCGATGGACAAATACCATAAAATACCACATTTTACCACGTACAAAAATTTTAATACTGGAAAGGGAGTTCAAAAGGTTCGCACTTTAATTGTCCAACCAGTTAGGGCCAGGTTTTAATAATTTTTGTGCAGTTCAGAAGCAGATAAGTGTTTGTTTATTCCGGAGATAAGTCAAAATCATCAACATACTGTTCTGTTTGTGAGTTGACTGCAGCAAGAGGAAACGTTCCATTGTGTTTTCAATTTTATCATAACATGATCAGCTAATTTGTAAACTTCGATTTCCCCAAAAATTATATAAAGTTAATTTCGATTTCCTGGAATCGCTTATAGAACAACTGCCTAAAGAGTCTATTCTCAGATATCAACCAAGGTTTCCACTTTGTCCAAATCATATTGAAGTACCCGGTCCTGGCAACGCAGGTTAATTTCAGCATATTTGTTTAATTTTTGATTGGAAAAGTAGAGCATTCCTGTTTAATTGTATTATAATGTCGATTAGTCAACATCACCACTTTAGTCAACACTGAGTTTATTTAATCTACGTCCGGGCAACGCCGGGTACATTCAGCTAGTTTAAAAATAATTGGGTTTAGTTTGTTGTGGTAAGGGTTAGTTGGTGATGATTTAGAGTAGCCGAAGTAATTTAGGTGAGTCTGGCATAGTTTGTTATGATTTGTATACCTTTTTTTGTAATTTTAAGATGATATGGTTTGGTTTGTTGTGGTAAGGGATAGTTGGGGGTGATTTACGGTAGCCGAAGTAATTTAGGTGATTCTGGTATAGTTTGTTATGATTTTTAGCATTTTTTTGTAATTTTAAAGTGATTGGGCTTAGTTTGTTGCTGTAAAGTGTAGTTGGGGGTGATTTTTGAAATCTGAAATAATTTAGGTGAGTTTGGCATAGTTTGCTATGGTTAGTAGCATTTTTTTGTAATTTAAAAGTGATTGGGTTTAGTTTGTTGTGGTAAGGGTTAGTTGGTGATGATTTATGGTAGCCGAAGTAATTTAGGTGAGTTTGGCATAGTTTGCTATGGTTACTAGCATTTTTTTGAAATTTAAAAGTGATTGGGTTTAGTTTGTTGTGGTAAGGGTTAGTTGGTGATGATTTAGAGTAGCCGAAGTAATTTAGGTGAGTCTGGCATAATTTGTTATGATTTGTACACCTTTTTTTGTAATTTTAAGATGATATGGTTTGGTTTGTTGTGGTAAGGGATAGTTGGGGGTGATTTACGGTAGCCGAAGTAATTTAGGTGATTCTGGTATAGTTTGTTATGATTTTTAGCATTTTTTTGTAATTTTAAAGTGATTGGCTCAGTTTGTTGCTGTAAAGTGTAGTTGGGGGTGATTTTTGATAGCCGAAGTAATTTAGGTGAGTTTGGCATAGTTTGCTATGGTTAGAAGAATTTTTTTGTAATTTAAAAGTGATTGGGTTTAGTTTGTTCTGGTAAGGGTTAGTTGGTGATGATTTATGGTAGCCGAAGTAATTTAGGTGAATTTGGCATAGTTTGCTACGGTTACTAGCATTTTTTTGTAATTTAAAAGTGATTGGGTTAGGTTGTTGTGGTAAGGGTTAGTTGGTGATGATTTAGATTAGCCGAAGTAATTTAGGTGAGTCTGGCATAGTTTGTTATGATTTGAACACCTTTTTTTGTAATTTTAAGTTGATATGGTTTGGTTTGTTGTGGTAAGCGATAGTTGGGGGTGATTTACGGTAGCCGAAGTAATTTAGGTGATTCTGGTATAGTTTGTTATGATTTTTAGCATTTTTTTGTTATTTTAAAGTGATTAGGCTTAGTTTGTTGCTGTAAAGTGTAGTTGGGGGTGATTTTTGATAGCCGAAGTAATTTAGGTGAGTTTGGCATAGTTTGCTATGGTTAGTAGCATTTTTTTGTAATTTAAAAGTGATTGGGTTTAGTTTGTTGTGGTAAGGGTTAGTTGGTGATGATTTAGAGTAGCCGAAGTAATTTAGGTGAGTCTGGCATAGTTTGTTATGATTTGTACACCTTTTTTTGTAATTTAAGATGATATGATTTGGTTTGTTGTGGTAAGGGATAGTTGGGGGTGATTTACGGTAGCCGAAGTAATTTAGGTGCTTCTGGTATAGTTTGTTAAGATTTTTAGCATTTTTTTGTAATTTTAAAGTGATTGGGCTTAGTTTGTTGCTGTAAAGTGTAGTTGGGGGTGATTTTTGATAGCCAAAGTAATTTAGGTGAGTTTGGCATAGTTTGCTATGGATTGTAGCATTTTTTTGTAATTTAAAAGTGATTGGGTTTAGTTTGTTGTGGTAAGGGTTAGTTGGTGAAGATTTATGGTAGCCGAAGTAGTTTAGATGGGTTTGGCATAGTTTGCTATGGTTACTAGCATTTTTTTGTAATTTAAAAGTGATTGGGTTTAGTTTGTTGTGGTAAGGGTAAGTTGGTGATGATTTAGAGTAGCCGAAGTAATTTAGGTGAGTCTGGCATAGTTTGTTAAGATTTGTACACCTTTTTTTGTAATTTTAAGGTGATATGGTTTGGTTTGTTGTGGTAAGGGATAGTTCGGGGTGATTTACGGTAGCCGAAGTAATTTATGTGCTTCTGGTATAGTTTGTTATGATTTTTAGCATTTTTTTGTAATTTTAAAGTGATTGAGCTTAGTTTGTTACTGTAAAGTGTAGTTGGGTGTGATTTTTGATAGCCGAAGTAATTTAGGTGAGTTTGGCATAGTTTGCTATGGTTAGTAGCATTTTTTTGTAATTTAAAAGTGATTGGGTTTAGTTTGTTATGGTAATTGTTAGTAATTTTTGTTTGTATTTTTTGTAGTATTGTATTGTATTTTTTGTAGTATTTTTGTTTGTAATTTTAAGATGATATGGTTTGGTTTGTTATGGTAAGGGATAGTTGGGGGTGATTTACGGTAGCTGAAGTAATTTAGGTGATTCTGGTATAGTTTGTTATGATTTTTAGCATTTTTTTGTAATTTTAAAGTGATTGGGCTTAGTTTGTTGCTGTAAAGTGTAGTTGGGGGTGATTTTGGATAGCCGAAGTAATTTAGGTGAGTTTGGCATAGTTTGCTATGGTTAGTAGCATCTTTTTGTAATTTAAAAGTGATTGGGTTTAGTTTGTTGTGGTAAGGGTTAGTTGGTGATGATTTATGGTAGCCGAAGTAATTTAGGTGAGTTTGGCATAGTTTGCTATGGTTACTAGCATTTTTTTGTAATTTAAAAGTGATTGGGTTTAGTTTGTTGTGGTAAGGGTTAGTTGGTGATGATTTAGAGTAGCCGAAGTAATTTAGGTGAGACTGGCATATTTTGTTATGATTTGTACACCTTTTTTTGTAATTTTAAGATGATATGATTTGGTTTGTTGTGGTAAGGGATAGTTGGGGATGATTTACGGTAGCCGAAATAATTTAGGTGAGTCTGGCATAGTTTGTTATGATTTGTACACCTTTTTTTGTAATTTTAAGATGATATGGTTTGGTTTGTTGTGGTAAGGGATAGTTGGGGGTGATTTACGGTAGCCGAAGTAATTTAGGTGATTCTGCTATAGTTTGTTATGATTTTTATAATTTTTTTGTAATTTTAAAGTGATTGGGCTTAGTTTATAGCTGTAAATTGTAGCTGGGTGTGATTTTTGATAGCCGAAATAATTTAGGTGAGTTTGGCATAGTTTGCTATGGTTAGTAGCATTTTTTTGTAATTTAAAAATGATTGGGTTTAGTTTGTTGTGGTAAGGGTTAGTTGGTGATGATTTATAATAGCCGAAGTAATTTAGGTGTGTTTGGCATAGTTTGCTATGGTTTCTAGCATTTTTTTGTAATTTAAAAGTGATTGGGTTTAGTTTGTTGTGGTAAGGGTTAGTTGGTGATGATTTAGAGTAGCCGAAGTAATTTAGGTGAGTCTGGCATAGTTTGTTATGATTTGTACACCTTTTTTTGTAATTTAAAGATGATATGGTTTGGTTTCTTGTGGTAAGGGATAGTTGGGGGTGATTTACGGTAGCCGAAGTAATTTAGGTGATTCTGGTATAGTTTGTTATGATTTTTAGCATTTTTTTGTAATTTTAAAGTGATTGGGCTTAGTTCGTTGCTGTAAAGTGTAGTTGGGGGTGATTTTTGATAGCCGAAGTAATTTAGGTGAGTTTGGCATAGTTTGCTATGGTTAGTAGCATTTTTTTGTAATTTAAAATTGATTGGGTTTAGTTTGTTGTGGTAAGGGTTAGTTGGTGATGATTTATGGTAGCCGAAGTAATTTAGGTGAGTTTGGCATAGTTTGCTATGGTTACTAGCATTTTTTTGTAATTTAAAAGTGATTGGGTTTAGTTTGTTGTGGTAAGGGTTAGTTGGTGATGAATATAGAGTAGCCGAAGTAATTTAGGTGAGTCTGGCAGAGTTTGTTATGATTTGTACACCTTTTTTTGTAATTTTAAGATGATATGGTTTGGTTTGTTGTGGTAAGGGATAGTCGGGGTGATTTACGGTAGCCGAAGTAATTTAGGTGATTCTGGTATAGTTTGTTATGATTTTTAGCATTTTTTTGTAATTTTAAAGTGATTGGGATTAGTTTGTAGCTGTAAAGTGTAGTTGGGGGTAATTTTTGATAGCCGAAATAATTTAGGTGAGTTTGGCATAGTTTGCTATGGTTAGTAGCATTTTTTTGTAATTTAAAATTGATTGGGTTTAGTTTGTTGTGGTAAGGGTTAGTTGGTGATGATTTATGGTAGCCGAAGTAATTTAGGTGAGTTTGGCATAGTTTGCTATGGTTACTAGCATTTTTTTGTAATTTAAAATGATTGGGTATAGTTTGTTGTGGTAAGGGTTAGTTGGTGATGATTTAGAGTAGCCGAAGTAATTTAGGTGAGTCTGGCATAGTTTGTTATGATTTGTACACCTTTTTTTGTAATTTTAAGATGATATGGTTTGGTTTGTTGTGGTAAGGGATAGTCGGGGTGATTTACGGTAGCCGAAGTAATTTAGGTGATTCTGGTATAGTTTGTTATGATTTTTAGCATTTTTTTGTAATTTTAAAGTGATTGGGCTTAATTCGTTGCTGTAAAGTGTAGTTGGGGGTAATTTTTGATAGCCGAAGTAATTTAGGTGAGTTTGGCATAGTTTGCTATGGTTAGTAGCATTTTTTTGTAATTTAAAAGTGATTGGGTTTAGTTTGTTGTGGTAAGGGTTAGTTGGTGATGATTTATGGTAGCCGAAGTAATTTAGGTGAGTTTGGCATAGTTTGTTATGGTTACTAGCATTTTTTTGTAATTTAAAAGTGATTGGGTTTAGTTTGTTGTGGTAAGGGTTAGTTGGTGATGAATATAGAGTAGCCGAAGTAATTTAGGTGAGTCTGGCAGAGTTTGTTATGATTTGTACACCTTTTTTTGTAATTTTAAGATGATATGGTTTGGTTTGTTGTGGTAAGGGATAGTTGGGGGTGATTTACGGTAGCCGAAGTAATTTAGGTGATTCTGGTATAGTTTGTTATGATTTTTAGCATTTTTTTGTAATATTAAAGTGATTGGGCTTAGTTTGTTGCTGTAAAGTGTAGTTGAGGGTGATTTTTGATAGCCGAAGTAATTTAGGTGAGTCTGGCATAGTTTGCTATGGTTAGTAGCATTTTTTTGTAATTTAAAAGTGATTGGGTTTAGTTTGTTGTGGTAAGGGTTAGTTGGTGATGATTTATGGTAGCCGAAGTAATTTAGGTGAATTTGGCATAGTTTGCTATGGTTACTAGCATTTTTTTGTAATTTAAAAGTGATTGGGTTTAGTTTGTTGTGGTAAGGGTTAGCTGGTGATGATTTAGAGTAGCCAAAGTAATTTAATTGAGTCTGGCATAGTTTGTTATGATTTGTACACTTTTTTTTGTAATTTTAAGATGATATGGTTTGGTTTGTTGTCGTAAGGGATAGTTGGGGGTGATTTACGGAAGCCGAAGTAATTTAGGTGAATCTGGTATAGTTTGTTATGATTTTTAGCATTTTTTTGTAACTTTAAAGTGATTGGGATTAGTTTGTAGCTGTAAAGTGTAGTTGGGGGTGATTTTTGATAGCCGAAGTAATTTAGGTGAGTTTGGCATAGTTTGCTATGGTTAGTAGCATTTTTTTGTAATTTAAAAGTGATTGGGTTTAGTTTGTTGTGGTAAGGGTTAGTTGGTAATGATTTATGGTAGCCGAAGTAATTTAGGTGAGTTTGGCATAGTTTGCTATGGTTACTAGCATTTTTTTGTAATTTAAAATGATTGGGTATAGTTTGTTGTGGTAAGGGTTAGTTGGTGATGACTTAGAGTAGCCGAAGTAATTTAGGTAAGTCTGGCATAGTTTGTTATGATTTGTACACCTTTTTTTGTAATTTTAAGATGATATGGTTTGGTTTGTTGTGGTAAGGGATAGTTGGGGGTGATTTACGGTAGCCGAAGTAATTTAGGTGATTCTGGTATAGTTTGTTATGATTTTTATAATTTTTTTGTAATTTTAAAGTGATTGGGCTTAGTTTATTGCTGTAAAGTGTAGCTGGGTGTGACTTTTGATAGCCGAAATAATTTAGGTGAGTTTGGCATAGTTTGCTATGGTTAGTAGCATTTTTTTGTAATTTAAAAATGATTGGGTTTAGTTTGTTGTGGTAAGGGTTAGTTGGTGATGATTTATAATAGCCGAAGTAATTTAGGTGAGTTTGGCATAGTTTGCAATGGTTGCTAGCATTTTTTTGTAATTTAAAAGTGAATGGGTTATGTTTGTTGTGGTAAGGGTTAGTTGGTGATGATTTAGAGTAGCCGAAGTAATTTAGGTGAGTCTGGCATAGTTTGTTATGATTTGTACACCTTTTTTTGTAATTTTAAGATGATATGGTTTGGTTTGTTGTGGTAAGGGATGGTTGGGGGTGATTTACGGTAGCCGAAGTAATTTAGGTGATTCTGGTATAGTTTGTTATGATTTTTAGCATTTTTATGTAATTTTAAAGTGATTGGGCTTAGTTTGTTGCTGTAAAGTGTAGTTGGGTGTGATTTTTGATAGCCGAAGTAATTTAGGTGAGTTTGGCATAGTTTGCTATGGTTAGTAGCATTTTTTTGTAATTTAAAAGTGATTGGGTTTAGTTTGTTGTGGTAAGGGTTAGTTGGTGAAGATTTATGGTAGCCGAAGTAATTTAGGTGAGTTTGGCATAGTTTGCTATGATTACTAGCATTTTTTTGTAATTTAAAAATGATTGGATTTAGTTTGTTGTGGTAAAGGTTAGTTGGTGATGATTTAGAGTAGCCGAAGTAATTTAGGTGAGCCTGGCATAGTTTGTTATGATTTGTACACCTTTTATTGTAATTTTAAAATGATATGGTTTGGTTTGTTGTGGTAAGGGATAGTTGGGGGTGATTTACGGTAGCCGAAGTAATATAGGTAATTCTGGTATAGTTTGTTATGATTTTTAGCATTTTTTTGTAATTTTAAAGTGATTGGGCTTAGTTTGTTGCTGTAAAGTGTAGTTGGGGGTGATTTTTGATAGCCGAAGTAATTTAGGTGAGTTTGGCATAGTTTGCTATGGTTAGTAGCATTTTTTTTTAATTTAAAAGTGATTGGGTTTAGTTTGTTGTGGTAAGGGTTAGTTGGTGATGATTTATGGTAGCCGAAGTAATTTAGGTGAGTTTGGCATAGTTTGCTATGGTTACTAGCATTTTTTTGTAATTTAAAAGTGATTGGGTTTAGTTTGTTGTGGTAAGGGTTAGTTGGTGATGATTTAGAGTAGTCGAAGTAATTTAGGTGAGTCTGGCATAGTTTGTTATGATTTGTACACCTTTTTTTGTAATTTTAAGATGATATGATTTGGTTTGTTGTGGTAAGGGATAGTTGGGGGTGATTTACGGTAGCCGAAGTAATATAGGTAATTCTAGTATAGTTTGTTATGATTTTTAGCATTTTTTTGTAATTTTAAAGTGATTGGGCTTAGTTTGTAGCTGTAAAGTGTAGTTGGGGTGATTTTTGATAGCCGAAGTATTTTAGGTGAGTTTGGCATAGTTTGCTATGGTTAGTAGCATTTTTTTGTAATTTAAAAGTGATTGGGTTTAGTTTGTTGTGGTAAGGGTTAGTCGGTGATGATTTATGGTAGCCGAAGTAATTTAGGTGAGTTTGGCATAGTTTGCTATGGTTACTAGCATTTTTTTGTAATTTAAAAGTGATTGGGTTTAGTTTGTTGTGGTAAGGGTTAGTTGGTGATGATTTAGATTAGCCGAAGTAATTTAGGTGAGTCTGGCATAGTTTGTTATGATTTGTACACCTTTTTTTGTAATTTTAAGATGATATGGTTTGGTTTGTTGTGGTAAGGGATAGTTGGGGGTGATTTACGGTAGCCGAAGTAATTTAGGTGATTCTGGTATAGTTTGTTATGATTTTTAGCATTTTTTTTTAATTTTAAAGTGATTGGGCTTAGTTTGTTGCTGTAAAGTGTAGTTGGGGGTGATTTTTGATAGCCGAAGTAATTTAGGTGAGTTTGGCATAATTCGCTATGGTTAGTAGCATTTTTTTGTAATTTAAAAGTGATTGGGTTTAGTTTGTTGTGGTAAGGGTTAGTTGGTGAAGATTTAGAGTAGCCGAAGTAATTTAGGTGAGTCTGGCATAGTTTGTTATGATTTGTACACCTTTTTTTGTAATTTTAAGATGATATGGTTTGGTTTGTTGTGGTAAGGGATAGTTGGGGGTGATTTACGGTAGCCGAAGTAATTTAGGTGATTCTGGTATAGTTTGTTATGATTTTTAGCATTTTTTTGTAATTTTAAAGTGATTGGGCTTAGTTTGTTGCTGTAAAGTGTAGTTGGGGGTGATTTTTGATAGCCGAAGTAATTTAGGTGAGTTTGGCATAGTTTGCTATGGTTAGTAGCATTTTTTTGTAATTTAAAAGTGATTGCGTTTAGTTTGTTGTGGTAAGGGTTAGTTGGTGATGATTTATGGTAGCCGAAGTAATTTAGGTGAGTTTGGCATAGTTTGCTATGGTTACTAGCATTTTTTTGTAATTTAAAAGTGATTGGGTTTAGTTTGTTGTGGTAAGGGTTAGTTGGTGATGATTTAGAGTAGCCGAAGTAATTTAGGTGAGTCTGGCATAGTTTGTTATGATTTGTACACCTTTTTTTGTAATTTTAAGATGATATGGTTTGGTTTGTTGTGGTAAGGGATAGTTGGGGGTGATTTACGGTAGCCGAAGTAATTTAGGTGATTCTGGTATAGTTTGTTATGATTTTTAGCATTTTTTTGTAATTTTAAAGTGATTGGGCTTATTTTGTTGCTGTAAAGTGTAGTTGGCGGTGATTTTTGATAGCCGAAGTAATTAGGTGAGTTTGGCATAGTTTGCTATGGTTACTAGCATTTTTTTGTAATTTAAAAGTGATTGGGTTTAGTTTGTTGTGGTATGGGTTAGTTGGTGATGATTTAGAGTAGCCGAAGTAATTTAGGTGATTCTGGCATAGTTTGTTATGATTTGTACACCTTTTTTTGTAATTTTAAGATGATATGGTTTGGTTTGTTGTGGTAAGGGATAGTTGGGGGTGATTTACGGTAGCCGAAGTAATTTAGGTGATTCTGGTATAGTTTGTTATGATTTTTATCATTTTTTTGTAATTTTAAAGTGATTGGGCTTAGTTTATTGCTGTAAAGTGTAGCTGGGTGTGATTTTTGATAGCCGAAATAATTTAGGTGAGTTTGGCATAGTTTGTTATGGTTAGTAGAATTTTTTTGTAATTTAAAAATAATTGGGTTTAGTTTGTTGTGGTAAGGGTTAGTTGGTGATGATTTATGGTAGCCGAAGTAATTTAGGTGAGTTTGGCATAGTTTGCTATGGTTACTAGCATTTTTTTGTAATTTAAAATGATTGGGTATAGTTTGTTGTGGTAAGGGTTAGTTGGTGATGATTTAGAGTAGCCGAAGTAATTTAGGTGATTCTGGTATAGTTTGTTATGATTTTTAGCATTTTTTTGTAATTTTAAAGTGATTGGGCTTAGTTTGTTGCTGTAAAGTGTTGTTGGGGGTGATTTTTGATAGCCGAAGTAATTTAGGTGAGTTTGGCATAGTTTGCTATGGTTAGTAGCATTTTTTTGTAATTTAAAAGTGATTGGGTTTAGTTTGTTGTGGTAAGGGTTAGTTGGTGATGATTTATGGTAGCCGAAGTAATTTAGATGAGTTTGGCATAGTTTGTTATGGTTACTAGCATTTTTTTGTAATTTAAAAGTGATTGGGTTTAGTTTGTTGTGGTAAGGGCTAGTTGGTGATGAATATAGAGTAGCCGAAGTAATTTAGGTGAGTCTGGCAGAGTTTGGTATGATTTGTACACTTTTTTTTGTAATTTTAAGATGATATGGTTTGGTTTGTTGTTGTAAGGGATAGTTGGGGGTGATTTACGGTAGCCGAAGTAATTTAGGTGATTCTGGTATAGTTTGTTATGATTTTTAGCATTTTTTTGTAATATTAAAGTGATTGGGCTTAGTTTGTTGCTGTAAAGTGTAGTTGGGGGTGATTTTTGATAGCCGAAGTAATTTAGGTGAGTCTGGCATAGTTTGCTATGGTTAGTAGCATTTTTTTGTAATTTAAAAGTGATTGGGTTTAGTTTGTTGTGGTAAGGGTTAGTTGGTGATGATTTATGGTAGCCGAAGTAATTTAGGTGAATTTGGCATAGTTTGCTATGGTTACTAGCATTTTTTTGTAATTTAAAAGTGATTGGGTTTAGTTTGTTGTGGTAAGGGTTAGCTGGTGATGATTTAGAGCAGCCAAAGTAATTTAATTCTGGCATAGTTTGTTATGATTTTTAGCATTTTTTTGTAATTTTAAAGTGATTGGGCTTAGTTTGTTGCTATAAAGTGTAGTTGGGGGTGATTTTTTATAGACGAAGTAATTTAGGTGAGTTTGGCATAGTTTGCTATGGTTAGTAGCATTTTTTTATAATTTAAAACTGATTGGGTTTAGTTTGTTGTGGTAAGGGTTAGTTGGTGATGATTTAAAGTAGCCGAAGTAATTTAGGTGAGTTTGGCATATTTTGCTATGGTTACTAGCATTTTTTTGTAATTTAAAAGTGATTGGGTTTAGTTTGTTGTGGTAAGGGTTAGCTGGTGATGATTTAGAGTAGCCGAAGTAATTTAGGTGAGTCTGGCATAGTTTGTTATGATTTGTACACCTTTTTTTGTAATTTTAAGATGATATGGTTTGGTTTGTTGTGGTAAGGGATAGTTGGGGATGATTTACGGTAGCCGAAGTAATTTAGGTGATTCTGGTATAGTTTGTTATGATTTTTAGCATTTTTTTGTAATTTTAAAGTGATTGGGCTTAGTTTGTTGCTGTAAAGTGTTGTTGGGGGTGATTTTTGATAGCCGAAGTAATTTAAGTGAGTTTGGCATAGTTTGCTATGGTTAGTAGCATTTTTTTGTAATTTAAATGTGATTGGGTTTAGTTTGTTGTGGTAAAGGTTAGTTGGTGATGATTTATGTTAGCCGAAGTAATTTAGATGAGTTTGGCATAGTTTGTTATGGTTACTAGCATTTTTTTGTAATTTAAAAGTGATTGGGTTTAGTTTGTTGTGGTAAGGGCTAGTTGGTGATGAATATAGAGTAGCCGAAGTAATTTAGGTGAGTCTGGCAGAGTTTGGTATGATTTGTACACTTTTTTTGTAATTTTAAGATGATATGGTTTGGTTTGTTGTGGTAAGGGATAGCTGGGGGTGATTTACGGTAGCCGAAGTAATTTAGGTGATTCTGGTATAGTTTGTTATGATTTTTAGCATTTTTTTGTAATATTAAAGTGATTGGGCTTAGTTTATTGCTGTAAAGTGTAGTTGGGGGTGATTTTTGATAGCCGAAGTAATTTAGGTGAGTCTGGCATAGTTTGCTATGGTTAGTAGCATTTTTTTGTAATTTAAAAGTGATGGGGTTTAGTTTGTTGTGGTAAGGGTTAGTTGGTGATGATTTATGGTAGCCGAAGTAATTTAGGTGAATTTGGCATAGTTTGCTATAGTTACTAGCATTTTTTTGTAATTTAAAAGTGATTGAGTTTAGTTTGTTGTGGTAAGGGTTAGCTGGTGATGATTTAGAGTAGCCAAAGTAATTTAATTGAGTCTGGCATAGTTTGTTATGATTTGTACACTTTTTTTTGTAATTTTAAGATGATATGGTTTGGTTTGTTGTCGTAAGGGATAGTTGGGGGTGATCTACGGAAGCCGAAGTAATTTAGGTGATTCTGGAATAGTTTGTTATGATTTTTAGCATTTTTTTGTAATTTTAAAGTGATTGAGATTAGTTTGTTGCTGTAAAGTGTAGTTGGGGGTGATTTTTGATAGCCGAAGTAATTTAGGTGAGTTTGGCATAGTTTGCTATGGTTAGTAGCATTTTTTTGTAATTTAAATGTGATTGGGTTTAGTTTGTTGTGGTAAGGGTTAGTTGGTGATGATTTATGATAGCCGAAGTAATTTAGGTGAGTTTGGCATAGTTTGCTATGGTTACTAACATTTTTTTGTAATTTAAAAGTAATTGGGTTTAGTTTGTTGTGGTAAGGGTTAGCTGGTGATGATTTAGAGTAGCCGAAGTAATTTAGGTGTGTCTGGCATAGTTTGTTATGATTTTTACACCTTTTTTTGTAATTTTAAGATGATATGGTTTGGTTTGTTGTGGTAAGGGATAGTTGGGGGTGATTTACGGTAGCCGAAGTAATTTAGGTGATTCTGGTATAGTTTGTTATGATTTTTATCATTTTTTTGTAATTTTAAAGTAATTGGGCTTAGTTTATTGCTGTAAAGTATAGTTGGGTTTGATTTTTGATAGCCGAAGTAATTTAGGTGAGTTTGGCATAGTTTGCTATGGTTAGTAGCATTTTTTGTAATTTAAAAGTGATTGGGTTTAGTTTGTTGTGGTAAGGGTTAGTTGGTGATGATTTATGGTAGCCGAAGTAATTTAGGTGAGTTTGGCATAGTTTGCTATGGTTACTAGCATTTTTTTGTAATTTATAAGTGATTGGGTTTAGTTTGTTGTGGTAAGGGTTAGTTGGTGATGATTTAGAGTAGCCGAAGTAATTTAGGTGAGTCTGGCATAGTTTGTTATGATTTGTACACCTTTTTTTGTAATTTTAAGATGATATGGTTTGGTTTGTTGTGGTAAGGGATAGTTGGGGGTGATTTACGGTAGCCGAAGTAATTTAGGTGATTCTGGTATAGTTTGTTATGATTTTTAGCATTTTTTTGTAATTTTAAAGTGATTGGGCTTAGTTTGTTGCTGTAAAGTTTAGTTGGGGGCGATTTTTGATAGCCGAAGTAATTTAGGTGAGTTTGGCATAGTTTGCTATGGTTAGTAGCATTTTTTTGTAATTTAAATGTGATTGGGTTTAGTTTGTTGTGGTAAGGGTTAGTTGGTGATGATTTATGGTAGCCGAAGTAATTTAGGTGAGTTTGGCATAGTTTGCTATGGTTACTAGCATTTTTTTGTAATTTAAAAGTGATTGGGTTTAGTTTGTTGTGGTAAGGGTTAGTTGGTGATGATTTAGAGTAGCCGAAGTAATTTAGGTGAGTCTGGCATAGTTTGTTATGATTTGTACACCTTTTTTTGTAATTTTAAGATGATATGGTTTGGTTTGTTGTGGTAAGGGATAGTTGGGGGTGATTTACGGTAGCCGAAGTAATTTAGGTGATTCTGGTATAGTTTGTTATGTTTTATAGCATTTTTTTGAAATATTAAAGTGATTGGGCTTAGTTTGTTGCTGTAAAGTGTAGTTGGGGGTGATTTTCGATAGCCGAAGTAATTTAGGTGAGTTTGGCATAGTTTGCTATAGTTAGTAGCATTTTTTTGTAATTTAAAAGTGATTGGGTTTAGTTTGTTGTGGTAAGGGTTAGTTGGTGATGATTTATGGTAGCCAAAGTAATTTAGGTGAGTTTGGCATAGTTTGCTATGGTTACTAGCATTTTTTTGTAATTTAAATGTGATTGGGTTTAGTTTGTTGTAGTAAGGGTTAGTTGGTGATGATTTAGAGTAGCCGAAGTAATTTAGGTGAGTCTATCATAGTTTATTATGATTTGTACACCTTTTTTTGTAAATTAAAGATGATATGGTTTGGTTTGTTGTGGTAAGGGATAGTTGGGCGTGATTTACGGTAGCCGAAGTAATTTAGGTGATTCTGGTATAGTTTGTTATGATTTTTAGCAATTTTTTGTAATTTTAAAGAAACTGGGCTTAGTTTATTGCTGTAAAGTGTAGTTGGCGGTGATTTTTGATAGCCGAAGTAATTTAGGTGAGTTTGACATAGTTTGCTATGGTTAGTAGATTTTTTTTGTAATTTAAAAGTGATTGGGTTTAGTTTGTTGTGGTAAGGGTTAGTTGGTGATGATTTATGGTAGCCGAAGTAATTTAGGTGAGTTTGGCATAGCTTGCTATGGTAACTAGCATTTTTTTGTAATTTTAAAGTGATTGGGTTTAGTTTGTTGTGGTAAGGGTTAGTTGGTGATGATTTAGAGTAGCCGAAGTAATTTAGGTGAGTCTGGCATAGTTTGTTATGATTTGTACACCTTTTTTTGTAATTTTAAGATGATATAGTTTGGTTTGTTGTGGTAAGGGATAGTTGGGGGTGATTTACGGTAGCGGAAGTAATTTAGGTAATTCTGGTATAGTTTGTTATGATTTTTAGCATTTTTTTGTAATTTTAAAGTGATTGGGCTTAGTTTGTTGCTGTAAAGTGTAGTTGGGCGTGATTTTTGATAGCCGAAGTAATTTAGGTGAGTTTGGCATAGTTTGCTATGGTTACTGGCATTTTTTTGTAATTTAAAAATAATTGGGTTTAGTTTGTTGTGGTAAGGGTTAGTTGGTGATGATTTAGAGTAGCCGAAGTAATTTAGGTGAGTCTGGCATAGTTTGTTATGATTTGTACACCTTTTTTTGTAATTTTAAGATGATATGGTTTGGTTAGTTGTGGTAAGGGATAGTTGGGGGTGATTTACGGTAGCCGAAGTAATTTAGGTGATTCTGGTATAGTTTGTTATGATTTTTAGCATTTTTTTGTAATTTTTTAAGTGATTGGGCTTAGTTTGTTGCTGTAAAGTGTAGTTGGGGGTGATTTTTGATAGCCGAAGTAATTTAGGTGAGTTTGGAATAGTTTGCTATGGTTACTAGCATTTTTTTGTAATTTAAAAATAATTGGGTTTAGTTTGTTGTGGTAAGGTTTAGTTGGTGATGATTTAGAGTAGCCGAAGTAATTTAGGTGAGTCTGGCATAGTTTGTTATGATTTGTACACCTTTTTTTGTAATTTTAAGATGATATGGTTTGGTTTGTTGTGGTAAGGGATAGTTGGGGGTGATTTACGGTAGCCGAAGTAATTTAGGTGATTCTGGTATAGTTTGTTATGTTTTATAGCATTTTTTTGAAATATTAAAGTGATTGGGCTTAGTTTGTTGCTGTAAAGTGTAGTTGGGGGTGATTTTCGATAGCCGAAGTAATTTAGGTGAGTTTGGCATAGTTTGCTATAGTTAGTAGCATTTTTTTGTAATTTAAAAGTGATTGGGTTTAGTTTGTTGTGGTAAGGGTTAGTTGGTGATGATTTATGGTAGCCAAAGTAATTTAGGTGAGTTTGGCATAGTTTGCTATGGTTACTAGCATTTTTTTGTAATTTAAATGTGATTGGGTTTAGTTTGTTGTAGTAAGGGTTAGTTGGTGATGATTTAGAGTAGCCGAAGTAATTTAGGTGAGTCTATCATAGTTTCTTATGATTTGTACACCTTTTTTTGTAAATTAAAGATGATATGGTTTGGTTTGTTGTGGTAAGGGATAGTTGGGCGTGATTTACGGTAGCCGAAGTAATTTAGGTGATTCTGGTATAGTTTGTTATAATTTTTAGCAATTTTTTGTAATTTTAAAGAAACTGGGCTTAGTTTATTGCTGTAAAGTGTAGTTGGCGGTGATTTTTGATAGCCGAAGTAATTTAGGTGAGTTTGACATAGTTTGCTATGGTTAGTAGATTTTTTTTGTAATTTAAAAGTGATTGGGTTTAGTTTGTTGTGGTAAGGGTTAGTTGGTGATGATTTATGGTAGCCGAAGTAATTTAGGTGAGTTTGGCATAGCTTGCTATGGTAACTAGCATTTTTTTGTAATTTTAAAGTGATTGGGTTTAGTTTGTTGTGGTAAGGGTTAGTTGGTGATGATTTAGAGTAGCCGAAGTAATTTAGGTGAGTCTGGCATAGTTTGTTATGATTTGTACACCTTTTTTTGTAATTTTAAGATGATATAGTTTGGTTTGTTGTGGTAAGGGATAGTTGGGGGTGATTTACGGTAGCGGAAGTAATTTACGTAATTCTGGTATAGTTTGTTATGATTTTTGCATTTTTTTGTAATTTTAAAGTGATTGGGCTTAGTTTGTTGCTGTAAAGTGTAGTTGGGCGTGATTTTTGATAGCCGAAGTAATTTAGGTGAGTTTGGCATAGTTTGCTATGGTTACTAGCATTTTTTTGTAATTTAAAAATAATTGGGTTTAGTTTGTTGTGGTAAGGGTTAGTTGGTGATGATTTAGAGTAGCCGAAGTAATTTAGGTGAGTCTGGCATAGTTTGTTATGATTTGTACACCTTTTTTTGTAATTTTAAGATGATATGGTTTGGTTAGTTGTGGTAAGGGATAGTTGGGGGTGATTTACGGTAGCCGAAGTAATTTAGGTGATTCTGGTATAGTTTGTTATGATTTTTAGCATTTTTTTGTAATTTTTTAAGTGATTGGGCTTAGTTTGTTGCTGTAAAGTGTAGTTGGGGGTGATTTTTGATAGCCGAAGTAATTTAGGTGAGTTTGGCATAGTTTGCTATGGTTACTAGCATTTTTTTGTAATTTAAAAATAATTGGGTTTAGTTTGTTGTGGTAAGGGTTAGTTGGTGATGATTTAGAGTAGCCGAAGTAATTTAGGTGAGTCTGGCATAGTTTGTTATGATTTGTACACCTTTTTTTGTAATTTTAAGATGATATGGTTTGGTTTGTTGTGGTAAGGGATAGTTGGGGATGATTTACAGTAGCCGAAGTAATTTAGGTGAGTCTGGCATAGTTTGTTATGATTTGTACACCTTTTTTTGTAATTTTAAGATGATATGGTTTGGTTTGTCGTGGTAAGGGATAGTTGGGGGTGATTTACGGTAGCCTAAGTAATTTAGGTGATTTTGGTATAGTTTGTTATGATTTTTAGCATTTTTTTGTAATTTTAAAGTGATTGGGTTTAGTTTGTTGCTGTAAAGTGTAGTTGGGGGTGATTTTTGATAGCCGAAGTAATTTACGTGAGTTTGGCATAGTTTGCTATGGTTAGTAGCATTTTTTTGTAATTTAAAAGTGATTAGGTTTAGTTTGTTGTGGTAAGGGTTAGTTGGTGATGATTTAGAGTAGCCGAAGTAATTTAGGTGAGTCTGGCATAGTTTGTTATGATTTGTACACCTTTTTTTGTAATTTTAAGATGATATGGTTTGGTTTGTCGTGGTAAGGGATAGTTGGGGGTGATTTACGGTAG
The DNA here is from genome assembly GCA_964023215.1 of Eledona agricola. Taxonomy (NCBI): domain Eukaryota; kingdom Metazoa; phylum Arthropoda; class Insecta; order Coleoptera; family Tenebrionidae; genus Eledona; species Eledona agricola. The sequence continues at coordinate 1,533,635 of CAXIEJ010000140.1, read as the reverse complement.
CCTAAGTAATTTAAGTGATTCTGGTATAGTTTGTTATGATTTTTAGCATTTTTTTGTAATTTTAAAGTGATTGGGCTTAGTTTGTTGCTGTAAAGTGTAGTTGGGGGTGATTTTTGATAGCCGAAGTAATTTAGGTGAGTTTGGTATAGTTTTCTATGGTTAGTAGCATTTTTTTGTAATTTAAAAGTGATTGGGTTTAGTTTGTTGTGGTAAGGGTTAGTTGGTGATGATTTATGGTAGCCGAAGTAATTTAGGTGAGTTTGGCATAGTTTGCTGTGGTTAGTAGCATTTTTTTGTAATTTAAAAGTGATTGGGTTTAGTTTGTTGTGGTAAGGGTTAGTTGGTGATGATTTAGAGTAGCCAAAGTAATTTAGGTGAGTCTGGCATAGTTTGTTATGATTTGTTCACCTTTTTTTGTAATTTTAAGATGATATGGTTTGGTTTGTTGTGATAAGGGATAGTTGGGTGTGGTTTACGGTAGCCGAAGTAATTTAGGTGATTCTGGTATAGTTTGTTATGATTTTTAGCATTTTTTTGTAATTTTAAAGTGATTGGGCTTAGTTTGTTGCTGTAAAGTGTAGTTGGGGGTGATTTTTGATAGCCGAAGTAATTTAGGTAAGTTTGGCATAGTTTGCTATGATTAGTAGCATTTTTTTGGAAATTTAAAAGTGATTGGGTTTAGTTTGTTGTGGTAAGGGTTAGTTGGTAATGATTTATGGTAGCCGAAGTAATTTGGGTGAGTTTGGCATAGTTTGCTATAGTTACTAGCATTTTTTGTAATTTAAAAGTGATTGGGTTTAGTTTGTTGTGGTAAGGGTTAGTTGGTGATGATTTAGAGTAGCCGAAGTAATTTAGGTGAGTCTGGCATAGTTTGTTATGATTTGTACACCTTTTTTTGTAATTTTAAGATGATATGGTTTGGTTTGTTGTGGTAAGGGATAGTTGGGGGTGATTTACGGTAGCCGAAGTAATTTAGGTGATTCTGGTATAGTTTGTTATAATTTTTAGCATTTTTTTGTAATTTCAAAGTGATTGGGCTTAGTTTGTTGCTGTAAAGTGTAGTTGGGGGTGATTTTTGATAGCCGAAGTAATTTAGGTGAGTTTGGCCTAGTTTGGTATGGTTAGTAGCATTTTTTTGTAATTTAAAAGTGATTGGGTTTAGTTTGTTGTGGTAAGGGTTAGTTGGTGATGATTTATGGTAGCCGAAGTAATTTAGGTGAGTTTGGCATAGTTTGCTATGGTTACTAGCATTTTTTTGTAATTTAAAAGTGATTGGGTTTAGTTTGTTGTGGTAAGGGTTAGTTGGTGATGATTTAGAGTAGCCGAAGTAATTTAGGTGAGTCTGGCATAATTTGTTATGATTTGTACACCTTTTTTTGTAATTTTAAGATGATATGGTTTGGTTTGTTGTGGTAAGGGATAGTTGGGTGTGATTTACGGTAGCCTAAGTAATTTAGGTGATTCTGGTATAGTTTGTTATGATTTTTAGCACTTTTTTGTAATTTAAAAGTGATTGGGTTTAGTTTGTTGTGGTAAGGGTTAGTTGGTGATGATTTAGAGTAGCCGAAGTAATTTAGGTGAGTCTGGCATAGTTTGTTATGATTTGTACACCTTTTTTTGTAATTTTAAGATGATATGGTTTCATTTGTTGTGGTAAGGGATAGTTGTGGGTGATTTACGGTAGCCGAAGTAATTTAGGTGATTCTGGTATAGTTTGTTTTGATTTTTAGCATTTTTTTGTAATTTTAAAGTGATTGGGCTTAGTTTCTTGCTGTAAAGTGTAGTTGGGGGTGATTTTTGATAGCCGAAGTAATTAAGGTGAATTTGGCATAGTTTGCTATGGTTAGTAGCATTTTTTTGTAATTTAAAAGTAATTGGGTTTAGTTTGTTGTGGTAAGGGTTAGTTGGTGATGATTTATGGTAGCCGAAGTAATTTAGGTGAGTTTGGCATAGTTTGCTATGGTTAGTAGCATTTTTTTGTAATTTAAATGTGATTGGGTTTAGTTTGTTGTGGTAAGGGTTAGTTGGTGATGATTTATGGTAGCCGAAGTAATTCAGGTGAGTTTGGCCTAGTTTGCTATGGTTAGTAGCATTTTTTTGTAATTTAAAAGTGATTGGGTTTAGTTTGTTATGGTAAGGGTTAGTTGGTGATGATTTATGGTAGCCGAAGTAATTTAGGTAAGTTTGGCATAGTTTGCTATGGTTACTAGCATTTTTTTGTAATTTAAAAGTGATTGGGTTTAGTTTGTTGTGGTAAGGGTTAGTTGGTGATGATTTAGAGTAGCCGAAGTAATTTAGGTGAGTCTGGCATAGTTTGTTTTGATTTGTACACCTTTTTTTGTAATTTTAAGATGATATGGTTGGTTTGTTGTGGTAAGGGATAGTTGGGGGTGATTTACGGTAGCCGAAGTAATTTAGGTGATTCTGGTATAGTTTGTTATGATTTTTAGCATTTTTTTGTAATTTTAAAGTGATTGGGCTTAGTTTGTTGCTGTAAAGTGTAGTTGGGGGTGATTTTTGATAGCCGAAGTAATTTAGGTGAGTTTGGCATAGTTTGCTATGGTTAGTAGAATTTTTTTGTAATTTAAAAGTGATTGGGTTTAGTTTGTTGTGGTAAGGGTTAGTTGGTGATGATTTATGGTAGCCGAAGTAATTTAAGAGAGTTTGGCATAGTTTGCTATGGTTACTAGAATTTTTTTGTAATTTAAAAGTGATTGGGTTTAGTTTGTTGTAGTAAGGGTTAGTTGGTGATGATTTAGAGTAGCCGAAGTAATTTAGGTGAGTCTGGCATAGTTTGTTATGATTTGTACACCTTTTTTTGTAATTTTAAGATGATATGGTTTGGTTTGTTGTGGCAAGGGATAGTTGGGGGTGATTTACGGTAGCCGAAGTAATTTAGGTGATTCTGGTATAGTTTGTTATGATTTTTAGCATATTTTTGTAATTTCAAAGTGATTGGGCTTAGTTTGTTGCTGTAAAGTGTAGTTGGGGGTGATTTTTGATAGCCGAAGTAATTTAGGTGAGTTTGGCATAGTTTGCTATGGTTAGTAGCATTTTTTTGTAATTTAAAAGTGATTGGGTTTAGTTTGTTGTGGGAAGGGTTAGTTGGTGATGATTTAGAGTAGCCGAAGTAATTTAGGTGAGTCTGGCATAGTTTGTTTTGATTTGTACACCTTTTTTTGTAATTTTAAGATGATATGGTTGGTTTGTTGTGGTAAGGGATAGTTGGGGGTGATTTACGGTAGCCGAAGTAATTTAGGTGATTCTGGTATAGTTTGTTATGATTTTTAGCATTTTTTTGTAATTTTAAAGTGATTGGGCTTAGTTTGTTGCTGTAAAGTGTAGTTGGGGGTGATTTTTGATAGCCGAAGTAATTTAGGTGAGTTTGGCATAGTTTGCTATGGTTAGTAGAATTTTTTTGTAATTTAAAAGTGATTGGGTTTAGTTTGTTGTGGTAAGGGTTAGTTGGTGATGATTTATGGTAGCCGAAGTAATTTAGGTGAGTTTGGCATAGTTTGCTATGGTTAGTAGCATTTTTTTGTAATTTAAATGTGATTGGGTTTAGTTTGTTGTGGTAAGGGTTAGTTGGTGATGATTTATGGTAGCCGAAGTAATTCAGGTGAGTTTGGCCTAGTTTGCTATGGTTAGTAGCATTTTTTTGTAATTTAAAAGTGATTGGGTTTAGTTTGTTATGGTAAGGGTTAGTTGGTGATGATTTATGGTAGCCGAAGTAATTTAGGTAAGTTTGGCATAGTTTGCTATGGTTACTAGCATTTTTTTGTAATTTAAAAGTGATTAGGTTTAGTTTGTTGTGGTAAGGGTTAGTTGGTGATGATTTAGAGTAGCCGAAGTAATTTAGGTGAGTCTGGCATAGTTTGTTTTGATTTGTACACCTTTTTTTGTAATTTTAAGATGATATGGTTGGTTTGTTGTGGTAAGGGATAGTTGGGGGTGATTTACGGTAGCCGAAGTAATTTAGGTGATTCTGGTATAGTTTGTTATGATTTTTAGCATTTTTTTGTAATTTTAAAGTGATTGGGCTTAGTTTGTTGCTGTAAAGTGTAGTTGGGGGTGATTTTTGATAGCCGAAGTAATTTAGGTGAGTTTGGCATAGTTTGCTATGGTTAGTAGAATTTTTTTGTAATTTAAAAGTGATTGGGTTTAGTTTGTTGTGGTAAGGGTTAGTTGGTGATGATTTATGGTAGCCGAAGTAATTTAAGAGAGTTTGGCATAGTTTGCTATGGTTACTAGAATTTTTTTGTAATTTAAAAGTGATTGGGTTTAGTTTGTTGTAGTAAGGGTTAGTTGGTGATGATTTAGAGTAGCCGAAGTAATTTAGGTGAGTCTGGCATAGTTTGTTATGATTTGTACACCTTTTTTTGTAATTTTAAGATGATATGGTTTGGTTTGTTGTGGCAAGGGATAGTTGGGGGTGATTTACGGTAGCCGAAGTAATTTAGGTGATTCTGGTATAGTTTGTTATGATTTTTAGCATATTTTTGTAATTTCAAAGTGATTGGGCTTAGTTTGTTGCTGTAAAGTGTAGTTGGGGGTGATTTTTGATAGCCGAAGTAATTTAGGTGAGTTTGGCATAGTTTGCTATGGTTAGTAGCATTTTTTTGTAATTTAAAAGTGATTGGGTTTAGTTTGTTGTGGGAAGGGTTAGTTGGTGATGATTTAGAGTAGCCGAAGTAATTTAAGAGAGTTTGGCATAGTTTGCTATGGTTACTAGCATTTTTTTGTAATTTAAATGTACTTGGGTTTAGTTTGTTGTGGTAAGGGTTAGTTGGTGATGATTTAGAGTAGCCAAAGTAATTTAGGTGAGTCTGGCATAGTTTGTTATGATTTGTACACCTTTTTTTGTAATTTTAAGATGATATGGTTTGGTTTGTTGTGGTAAGGGATAGTTGGGGGTGATTTACGGTAGCCTAAGTAATTTAGGTGATTCTGGTATAGTTTGTTATGATTTTTAGAATTTTTTTGTAATTTAAAAGTGATTGGGTTTAGTTTGTTGTGGTAAGGGTTAGTTGGTGATGATTTAGAGTAGCTGAAGTAATTTAGGTGAGTCTGGCATAGTTTGTTATGATTTGTACACCTTTTTTTGTAAATTTAAAATGATATGGTTTGGTTTGTTGTGGTAAGGGATAGTTGGGGGTGATTTACGGTAGCCGAAGTAATTTAGGTGATTATGGTATAGTTTGTTATGATTTTTAGCATTTTTTTGTAATTTAAAAGTGATTGGGTTTAGTTTGTTGTGGTAAGGGTTAGTTGGTGATGATTTAGAGTAGCCGAAGTAATTTAGGTGAGTCTGGCTTAGTTTGTTATGATTTGTACACCTTTTTTTGTAAATTTAAGATGATATGGTTTGGTTTGTTGTGGTAAGGGAGAGTTGGGGGTGATTTACGATAGTCGAAGTAATTTAGGTGATTCTGGTATAGTTTGTTATGATTTTTAGCATTTTTTTGTAATATTAAAGTTATTGGGCTTAGTTTGTTGCTGTAAAGTGTAGTTGGGGGTGATTATTGATAACCGAAGTAATTTAGGTGAGTTTGGCATAGTTTGCTATGGTTAGTAGCATTTTTTTGTAATTTAAAAGTGATTGGGTTTAGTTTGTTGTGGTAAGGGTTAGTTGGTGATGATTTATGGTAGCCGAAGTAATTTAGGTGAGTTTGGCATAGTTTGCTATGGTTACTCGCATTTTTTTGTAATTTAAAAGTGATTAGGTTTAGTTTGTTGTGGTATGGGTTAGTTGGTGATGATTTAGAGTAGCCGAAGTAATTTAGGTGAGTCAGGCATAGTTTGTTATGATTTGTACACCTTTTTTTGTAATTTTAAGATGATATGGTTTGGTTTGTTGTGGTAAGGGATAGTTGGGGGTGATTTACGGTAGCCTAAGTAATTTAGGTGATTCTGGTATAGTTTGTTATGATTTTTAGAATTTTTTTGTAATTTAAAAGTGATTGGGTTTAGTTTGTTGTGGTAAGGGTTAGTTGGTGATGATTTAGAGTAGCTGAAGTAATTTAGGTGAGTCTGGCATAGTTTGTTATGATTTGTACACCTTTTTTTGTAAATTTAAAATGATATGGTTTGGTTTGTTGTGGTAAGGGATAGTTGGGGGTGATTTACGGTAGCCGAAGTAATTTAGGTGATTATGGTATAGTTTGTTATGATTTTTAGCATTTTTTTGTAATTTAAAAGTGATTGGGTTTAGTTTGTTGTGGTAAGGGTTAGTTGGTGATGATTTAGAGTAGCCGAAGTAATTTAGGTGAGTCTGGCTTAGTTTGTTATGATTTGTACACCTTTTATTGTAAATTTAAGATGATATGGTTTGGTTTGTTGTGGTAAGGGAGAGTTGGGGGTGATTTACGGTAGCCGAAGTAATTTAGGTGATTCTGGTATTGTTTGTTATGATTTTTAGCATTTTTTTGTAATTTAAAAGTGATTGGGTTTAGTTTGTTGTGGTAAGGGTTAGTTGGTGATGATTTAGAGTAGCCGAAGTAATTTAGGTGAGTCTGGCTTAGTTTGTTATGATTTGTACACCTTTTTTTGTAAATTTAAGATGATATGGTTTGGTGTGTTGTGGTAAGGGATAGTTGGGGGTGATTTACGGTAGCCGAAGTAATTTAGGTGATTCTGGTATAGTTTGTTATGATTTTTAGCATTTTTTTGTAATTTTAAAGTAATTGGGCTTAGTTTGTTGCTGTAAAGTGTAGTTGGGGGTGATTTTTGATAGCCGAAGTAATTTAGGTGAATTTTACATAGTTTGCTATGGTTACTAGCATTTTTTTGTAATTTAAAAGTGATTGGGTTTAGTTTGTTGTGGTAAGGGTTACTTGGTGATGATTTAGAGTAGCCGAAGTAATTTAAATGAGTCTGGCATAGTTTGTTATGATTTGTACAACTTTTTTTGTAATTTTAAGATGATAAAGTTTCGTTTGTTGTGGTAAGGGATAGTTCAGGGTGATTTACGGTAGCCGAAGAAATTTAGGTGATTCTGGTATAGTTTGTTATGATTTTTAACATTTTTTTGTAATTTTAAAGTGATTGGGCTTAGTTTGTTGCTGTAAAGTGTAGTTGGGGGTGATTTTTGATAGCCGAAGTATTTTAGGTGAGTTTGGCATAGTTTGCTATGGTTAGTAGCATTTTTTTGTAATTTAAAAGTGATTGGGTTTAGTTTGTTGTGGTAAGGGTTAGTTGGTGATGATTTATGGTAGCCGAAGTAATTTAGGTGAGTTTGGCATAGTTTGCTATGATTACTAGCATTTTTTTGTAATTTAAAAATGATTGGGTTTAGTTTGTTGTGGTAAGGGTTAGTTGGTGATGATTTAGAGTAGCCGAAGTAATTTAGGTGAGTCTGGCATAGTTTGTTATGATTTGTACACCTTTTATTGTAATTTTAAGATGATATGGTTTGGTTTGTTGTGGTAAGGGATAGTTGGGGGTGATTTACGGTAGCCGATGTAATTTAGGTGATTATGGTATAGTTTGTTATGATTTTTAGCATTTTTTTGTAATTTAAAAGTGATTGGGTTTAGTTTGTTGTGGTAAGGGTTAGTTGGTGATGATTTAGAGTAGCGGAAGTAATTTAGGTGAGACTGGCATAGTTTGTTATGATTTGTACACCTTTTTTTGTAAATTTAAGATGATATGGTTTGGTTTGTTGTGGTAAGGGATAGTTGGGGGTGATTTACGGTAGCCGAAGTAATTTAGGTGATTCTGGTATTGTTTGTTATGATTTTTAGCATTTTTTTGTAATTTTAAAGTAATTGGGCTTAGTTTGTTGCTGTAAAGTGTAGTTGGGGGTGATTTTTGATAGCCGAAGTAATTTAGGTGAGTTTGGCATAGTTTGCTATGGTTAGTAGCATTTTTTTGTAATTTAAAAGTGATTGGGTTTAGTTTGTTGTGGTAAGGGTTACTTGGTGATGATTTAGAGTAGCCGAAGTAATTGTCGAATAATAATGTAATTTAAAATGAGTCTGGCATAGTTTGTTATGATTTGTACAACTTTTTTTGTAATTTTAAGATGATAAAGTTTCGTTTGTTGTGGTAAGGGATAGTTGGGGGTGATTTACGGTAGCCGAAGTAATTTAGGTGATTCTGGTATAGTTTGTTATGATTTTTAGCATTTTTTTGTAATTTAAAAGTGATTGGGTTTAGTTTGTTGTGGTAAGGGTTAGTTGGTGATGATTTAGAGTAGCCTAAGTAATTTAGGTGAGTCTGGCATAGTTTGTTATGATTTGTACATTTTTTTTTGTAAATTTAAGATGATATGGTTTGGTTTGTTGTGGTAAGGGATAGTTGGGGGTGATTTACGGTAGCCGAAGTAATTTAGGTGATTCTGGTATAGTTTGCTATGGTTACTAGCATTTTTTTGTAATTTAAAAGTGATTGGGTTTAGTTTGTTGTGGTAAGGGTTAGTTGGTGATGATTTAGAGTAGCCTAAGTAATTTAGGTGAGTCTGGCATAGTTTGTTTTGATTTGTACACCTTTTTTTGTAATTTTAAGATGATATGGTTGGTTTGTTGTGGTAAGGGATAGTTGGGGGTGATTTACGGTAGCCGAAGTAATTTAGGTGATTCTGGTATAGTTTGTTATGATTTTTAGCATTTTTTTGTAATTTTAAAGTGATTGGGCTTAGTTTGTTGCTGTAAAGTGTAGTTGGGGGTGATTTTTGATAGCCGAAGTAATTTAGGTGAGTTTGGCATAGTTTGCTATGGTTAGTAGCATTTTTTTGTAATTTAAAAGTGATTGGGTTTAGTTTGTTGTGGTAAGGGTTAGTTGGTGATGATTTATGGTAGCCGAAGTAATTTAAGAGAGTTTGGCATAGTTTGCTATGGTTACTAGAATTTTTTTGTAATTTAAAAGTGATTGGGTTTAGTTTGTTGTAGTAAGGGTTAGTTGGTGATGATTTAGAGTAGCCGAAGTAATTTAGGTGAGTCTGGCATAGTTTGTTATGATTTGTACACCTTTTTTTGTAATTTTAAGATGATATGGTTTGGTTTGTTGTGGCAAGGGATAGTTGGGGGTGATTTACGGTAGCCGAAGTAATTTAGGTGATTCTGGTATAGTTTGTTATGATTTTTAGCATATTTTTGTAATTTCAAAGTGATTGGGCTTAGTTTGTTGCTGTAAAGTGTAGTTGGGGGTGATTTTTGATAGCCGAAGTAATTTAGGTGAGTTTGGCATAGTTTGCTATGGTTAGTAGCATTTTTTTGTAATTTAAAAGTGATTGGGTTTAGTTTGTTGTGGGAAGGGTTAGTTGGTGATGATTTAGAGTAGCCGAAGTAATTTAAGAGAGTTTGGCATAGTTTGCTATGGTTACTAGCATTTTTTTGTAATTTAAATGTACTTGGGTTTAGTTTGTTGTGGTAAGGGTTAGTTGGTGATGATTTAGAGTAGCCAAAGTAATTTAGGTGAGTCTGGCATAGTTTGTTATGATTTGTACACCTTTTTTGAAATTTTAAAATGATATGGTTTGGTTTGTTGGGGTAAGGAATAGTTGGGGGTGATTTACGATAGTCGAAGTAATTTAGGTGATTCTGGTATAGTTTGTTATGATTTTTAGCATTTTTTTGTAATATTAAAGTTATTGGGCTTAGTTTGTTGCTGTAAAGTGTAGTTGGGGGTGATTTTTGATAACCGAAGTAATTTAGGTGAGTTTGGCATAGTTTGCTATGGTTAGTAGCATTTTTTTGTAATTTAAAAGTGATTGGGTTTAGTTTGTTGTGGTAAGGGTTAGTTGGTGATGATTTATGGTAGCCGAAGTAATTTAGGTGAGTTTGGCATAGTTTGCTATGGTTACTCGCATTTTTTTGTAATTTAAAAGTGATTAGGTTTAGTTTGTTGTGGTATGGGTTAGTTGGTGATGATTTAGAGTAGCCGAAGTAATTTAGGTGAGTCTGGCATAGTTTGTTATGATTTGTACACCTTTTTTTGTAATTTTAAGATGATATGGTTTGGTTTGTTGTGGTAAGGGATAGTTGGGGGTGATTTACGGTAGCCTAAGTAATTTAGGTGATTCTGGTATAGTTTGTTATGATTTTTAGCATTTTTTTGTAATTTAAAAGTGATTGGGTTTAGTTTGTTGTGGTAAGGGTTAGTTGGTGATGATTTAGAGTAGCTGAAGTAATTTAGGTGAGTCTGGCATAGTTTGTTATGATTTGTACACCTTTTTTTGTAAATTTAAAATGATATGGTTTGGTTTGTTGTGGTAAGGGATAGTTGGGGGTGATTTACGGTAGCCGAAGTAATTTAGGTGATTATGGTATAGTTTGTTATGATTTTTAGCATTTTTTTGTAATTTAAAAGTGATTGGGTTTAGTTTGTTGTGGTAAGGGTTAGTTGGTGATGATTTAGAGTAGCCGAAGTAATTTAGGTGAGTCTGGCATAGTTTGTTATGATTTGTACACCTTTTTTTGTAAATTTAAGATGATATGGTTTGGTTTGTTGTGGTAAGGGATAGTTGGGGGTGATTTACGGTAGCCGAAGTAATTTAGGTGATTCTGGTATTGTTTGTTATGATTTTTAGCATTTTTTTGTAATTTTAAAGTAATTGGGCTTAGTTTGTTGCTGTAAAGTGTAGTTGGGGGTGATTTTTGATAGCCGAAGTAATTTAGGTGAGTTTGGCATAGTTTGCTATGGTTAGTAGCATTTTTTTGTAATTTAAAATTGATTGGGTTTAGTTTGTTGTGGTAAGGGTTACTTGGTGATGATTTAGAGTAGCCGAAGTAATTTAAATGAGTCTGGCATAGTTTGTTATGATTTGTACAACTTTTTTTGTAATTTTAAGATGATAAAGTTTCGTTTGTTGTGGTAAGGGATAGTTGGGGGTGATTTACGGTAGCCGAAGTAATTTAGGTGATTCTGGTATAGTTTGTTATGATTTTTAGCATTTTTTTGTAATTTAAAAGTGATTGGGTTTAGTTTGTTGTGGTAAGGGTTAGTTGGTGATGATTTAGAGTAGCCGAAGTAATTTAGGTGAGTCTGGCATAGTTTGTTATGATTTGTTCATTTTTTTTTGTAAATTTAAGATGATATGGTTTGGTTTGTTGTGGTAAGGGATAGTTGGGGGTGATTTACGGTAGCCGAAGTAATTTAGGTGATTCTGGTATAGTTTGTTATGATTTTTAGCATTTTTTTGTAATTTTAAAGTAATTGGGCTTAGTTTGTTGCTGTAAAGTGTAGTTGGGGGTGATTTTTGATAGCCGAAGTAATTTAGGTGAATTTTACATAGTTTGCTATGGTTACTAGCATTTTTTTGTAATTTAAAAGTGATTGGGTTTAGTTTGTTGTGGTAAGGGTTACTTGGTGATGATTTAGAGTAGCCGAAGTAATTTAAATGAGTCTGGCATAGTTTGTTATGATTTGTACAACTTTTTTTGTAATTTTAAGATGATAAAGTTTCGTTTGTTGTGGTAAGGGATAGTTGGGGGTGATTTACGGTAGCCGAAGAAATTTAGGTGATTCTGGTATAGTTTGTTATGATTTTTAACATTTTTTTGTAATTTTAAAGTGATTGGGCTTAGTTTGTTGCTGTAAAGTGTAGTTGGGGGTGATTTTTGATAGCCGAAGTATTTTAGGTGAGTTTGGCATAGTTTGCTATGGTTAGTAGCATTTTTTTGTAATTTAAAAATGATTGGGTTTAGTTTGTTGTGGTAAGGGTTAGTTGGTGATGATTTATGGTAGCCGAAGTAATTTAGGTGAGTTTGGCATAGTTTGCTATGATTACTAGCATTTTTTTGTAATTTAAAAATGATTGGGTTTAGTTTGTTGTGGTAAGGGTTAGTTGGTGATGATTTAGAGTAGCCGAAGTAATTTAGGTGAGTCTGGCATAGTTTGTTATGATTTGTACACCTTTTATTGTAATTTTAAGATGATATGGTTTGGTTTGTTGTGGTAAGGGATAGTTGGGGGTGATTTACGGTAGCCGATGTAATTTAGGTGATTTTGGTATAGTTCGTTATGATTTTTAGCATTTTTTTGTAATTTTAAAGTGATTGGGCTTAGTTTGTTGCTGTAAAGTGTAGTTGGGGGCGATTTTTGATAGCCAAAGTAATTTAGTTTAGTTTGGCATAGTTTGCTATGGTTAGTAGCATTTTTTTGTAATTTAAAAATGATTGGGTTTAGTTTGTTGTGGTAAGGGTTAGTTGGTGATGATTTATGGTAGCCGAAGTAATTTAGGTGAGTTTGGCATAGTTTGCTATGGTTACTAGCATTTTTTTGTAATGTAAAAGTGATTGGGTTTAGTTTGTTGTGGTAAGGGTGAGTTGGTGATGATTTAGAGTAGCCGAAGTAATTTAGGTGAGTCTGGCATAGTTTGTTATGATTTGTACACCTTTTTTTGTAATTTTAAGATGATATGGTTTGGTTTGTTGTGGTAAGGGATAGTTGGGGGTGATTTACGGTAGCCGAAGTAATTTAGGTGATTCTGGTATAGTTTGTAATGATTTTTAGCATTTTTTTTGTAATTTTAAAGTGATTGGGCTTAGTTCGTTGCTGTAAAGTGTAGTTGGGGGTGATTTTTGATAGCCGAAGTAATTTAGGTGAGTTTGGCATAGTTTGCCATGGTTAGTAGCATTTTTTTGTAAGTTAAAAGTGATTGGGTTTAGTTTGTTGTGGTAAGGGTTAGTTGGTGAAGATTTAGAATAGCCGAAGTAATTTAGGTGAGTCTGGCATAGTTTGTTATGATTTGTACACCTTTTTTTGTAATTTTAAGATGATATGGTTTGGTTTGTTGTGGTAAGGGATAGTTGGGGGTGATTTACGGTAGCCGAAGTAATTTAGGTGATTCTGGTATAGTTTGTTATGATTTTTAAAATTTTTTTGTAATTTTAAAGTGATTGGGCTTAGTTTGTTGCTGTAAAGTGTAGTTGGGGGTGATTTTTGATAGCCGAAGTAATTTAGGTGAGTTTGGCATAGTTTGCTATGGTTAGTAGCATTTTTTTGTAATTTAAAAGTGATTGCGTTTAGTTTGTTGTGGTAAGGGTTAGTTGGTGATGATTTATGGTAGTCGAAGTAATTTAGGTGAGTTTGGAATAGTTTGCTATGGTTACTAGCATTTTTTTGTAATTTAAAAGTGATTGGGATTAGTTTGTTGTGGTAAGGGTTAGTTGGTGATGATTTAGAGTAGCCGAAGTAATTTAGGTGAGTCTGGCATAGTTTGTTATGATTTGTACACCTTTTTTTGTAATTTTAAGATGATATGGTTTGGTTTGTTGTGTTAAGGGATAGTTGGGGGTGATTTACGGTAGCCGAAGTAATTTAGGTGATTCTGGTATAGTTTGTAATGATTTTTAGCAATTTTTTTGTAATTTTAAAGTGATTGGGCTTAGTTCGTTGCTGTAAAGTGTAGTTGGGGGTGATTTTTGATAGCCGAAGTAATTAGGTGAGTTTGGCATAGTTCGCTATGGTTAGTAGCATTTTTTTGTAATTTAAAAGTGATTAGGTATAGTTTGTTGTGGTAAGGGTTAGTTGGTGATGATTTATGGTAGCCAAAGTAATTTAGGTGAGTTTGGCATAGTTTGCTATGGTTACTAGCATTTTTTGGTAATTTAAAAGTGATTGGGTTTAGTTTGTTGTGGTAAGGGTTAGTTGGTGATGATTTAGAGTAGCCGAAGTAATTTAGGTGAGTCTGGCATAGTTTGTTATGATTTGTACACCTTTTTTTGTAATTTTAAGATGATATGGTTTGGTTTATTGTGGTAAGGGATAGTTGGGGGTGATTTACGGTAGCCGAAGTAATTTAGGTGATTCTGGTAGAGTTTGTTATGATTTTTAGCATTTTTTTGTAATTTTAAAGTGATTGGGCTTAGTTTGTTGCTGTAAAGTGTAGTTGGGGGTGATTTTTGATAGCCGAAGTAATTTAGGTGAGTTTGGCATAGTTTGCTATGGTTAGTAGCATTTTTTTGTAATTTAAAAGTGATTGCGTTTAGTTTGTTGTGGTAAGGGTTAGTTGGTGATGATTTATGGTAGCCGAAGTAATTTAGGTGAGTTTGGCATAGTTTGCTATGATTAGTAGCATTTTTTTGTAATTTAAAAGTGATTGGGTTTAGTTTGTTGTGGTAAGGGTTAGTTGGTGAAGATTTAGAGTAGCCGAAGTAATTTAGGTGAGTCTGGCATAGTTTGTTATGATTTGTACACCTTTTTTTGTAATTTTAAGATGATATGGTTTGGTTTGTTGTGGTAAGGGATAGTTGGGGGTGATTTACGGTAGCCGAAGTAATTTAGGTGATTCTGGTATAGTTTGTTATGATTTTTAGCATATTTTTGTAATTTCAAAGTGATTGGGCTTAGTTTGTTGCTGTAAAGTGTAGTTGGGGGTGATTTTTGATAGCCGAAGTAATTGAGGTGAGTTTGGCATAGTTTGCTATGGTTAGTAGCATTTTTTTGTAATTTAGAAGTGATTGGGTTTAGTTTGTTGTGGGAAGGGTTAGTTGGTGATGATTTATGGTAGCCGAAGTAATATAGGTGAGTTTGGCATAGTTTGCTATGGTTACTAGCATTTTTTTGTAATTTAAAAGTGATTGGGTTTAGTTTGTTGTGGTAAGGGTTACTTGGTGATGATTTAGAGTAGCCGAAGTAATTTAAATGAGTCTGGCATAGTTTGTTATGATTTGTACAACTTTTTTTGTAATTTTAAGATGATAAAGTTTCGTTTGTTGTGGTAAGGGATAGTTGGGGGTGATTTACGGTAGCCGAAGAAATTTAGGTAATTCTGGTATAGTTTGTTATGATTTTTAACATTTTTTTGTAATTTTAAATTGATTGGGCTTAGTTTGTTGCTGTAAAGTGTAGTTGGGGGTGATTTTTGATAGCCGAAGTATTTTAGTTGAGTTTGGCATAGTTTGCTATGGTTAGTAGCATTTTTTTGTAATTTAAAAGTGATTGGGTTTAGTTTGTTGTGGTAAGGGTTAGTTGGTGATGATTTATGGTAGCCGAAGTAATTTATGTGAGTTTGGCATAGTTTGCTATGATTACTAGCATTTTTTTGTAATTTAAAAATGATTGGGTTTAGTTTGTTGTGGTAAAGGTTAGTTGGTGATGATTTAGAGTAGCCGAAGTAATTTAGGTGAGTCTGGCATAGTTTGTTATGATTTGTACACCTTTTATTGTAATTTTAAGATGATATGGTTTGGTTTGTTGTGGTAAGGGATAGTTGGGGGTGATTTACGGTAGCCGATGTAATTTAGGTGATTTTGGTATAGTTCGTTATGATTTTTAGCATTTTTTTGTAATTTTAAAGTGATTGGGCTTAGTTTGTTGCTGTAAAGTGTAGTTGGGGGCGATTTTTGATAGCCAAAGTAATTTAGTTTAGTTTGGCATAGTTTGCTATGGTTAGTAGCATTTTTTTGTAATTTAAAAATGATTGGGTTTAGTTTGTTGTGGTAAGGGTTAGTTGGTGATGATTTATGGTAGCCGAAGTAATTTAGGTGAGTTTGGCATAGTTTGCTATGGTTACTAGCATTTTTTTGTAATGTAAAAGTGATTGGGTTTAGTTTGTTGTGGTAAGGGTGAGTTGGTGATGATTTAGAGTAGTCGAAGTAATTTAGGTGAGTCTGGCATAGTTTGTTATGATTTGTACACCTTTTTTTGTAATTTTAAGATGATATGGTTTGGTTTGTTGTGGTAAGGGATAGTTGGGGGTGATTTACGGTAGCCGAAGTAATTTAGGTGATTCTGGTATAGTTTGTAATGATTTTTAGCAATTTTTTTGTAATTTTAAAGTGATTGGGCTTAGTTCGTTGCTGTAAAGTGTAGTTGGGGGTGATTTTTGATAGCCGAAGTAATTTAGGTGAGTTTGGCATAGTTTGCCATGGTTAGTAGCATTTTTTTGTAATTTAAAAGTGATTGGGTTTAGTTTGTTGTGGTAAGGGTTAGTTGGTGAAGATTTAGAGTAGCCGAAGTAATTTAGGTGAGTCTGGCATAGTTTGTTATGATTTGTACACCTTTTTTTGTAATTTTAAGATGATATGGTTTGGTTTGTTGTGGTAAGGGATAGTTGGGGGTGATTTACGGTAGCCGAAGTAATTTAGGTGATTCTGGTATAGTTTGTTATGATTTTTAACATTTTTTTGTAATTTTAAAGTGATTGGGCTTAGTTTGTAGCTGTAAAGTGTAGTTGGGGGTGATTTTTGATAGCCGAAGTAATTTAGGTGAGTTTGGCATAGTTTGCTATGGTTAGTAGCATTTTTTTGTAATTTAAAAGTGATTGCGTTTAGTTTGTTGTGGTAAGGGTTAGTTGGTGATGATTTATGGTAGTCGAAGTAATTTAGGTGAGTTTGGAATAGTTTGCTATGGTTACTAGCATTTTTTTGTAATTTAAAAGTGATTGGGTTTAGTTTGTTGTGGTAAGGGTTAGTTGGTGATGATTTAGAGTAGCCGAAGTAATTTAGGTGAGTCTGGCATAGTTTGTTATGATTTGTACACCTTTTTTTGTAATTTTAAGATGATATGGTTTGGTTTGTTGTGTTAAGGGATAGTTGGGGGTGATTTATGGTAGCCAAAGTAATTTAGGTGAGTTTGGCATAGTTTGCTATGGTTACTAGCATTTTTTTGTAATTTAAAAGTGATTGGGTTTAGTTTGTTGTGGTAAGGGTTAGTTGGTGATGATTTAGAGTAGCCGAAGTAATTTAGGTGAGTCTGGCATAGTTTGTTATGATTTGTACACCTTTTTTTGTAATTTTAAGATGATATGGTTTGGTTTGTTGTGGTAAGGGATAGTTGGGGGTGATTTACGGTAGCCGAAGTAATTTAGGTGATTCTGGTATAGTTTGTAATGATTTTTAGCAATTTTTTTGTAATTTTAAAGTGATTGGGCTTAGTTCGTTGCTGTAAAGTGTAGTTGGGGGTGATTTTTGATAGCCGAAGTAATTTAGGTGAGTTTGGCATAGTTTGCCATGGTTAGTAGCATTTTTTTGTAATTTAAAAGTGATTGGGTTTAGTTTGTTGTGGTAAGGGTTAGTTGGTGAAGATTTAGAGTAGCCGAAGTAATTTAGGTGAGTCTGGCATAGTTTGTTATGATTTGTACACCTTTTTTTGTAATTTTAAGATGATATGGTTTGGTTTGTTGTGGTAAGGGATAGTTGGGGGTGATTTACGGTAGCCGAAGTAATTTAGGTGATTCTGGTATAGTTTGTTATGATTTTTAACATTTTTTTGTAATTTTAAAGTGATTGGGCTTAGTTTGTAGCTGTAAAGTGTAGTTGGGGGTGATTTTTGATAGCCGAAGTAATTTAGGTGAGTTTGGCATAGTTTGCTATGGTTAGTAGCATTTTTTTGTAATTTAAAAGTGATTGCGTTTAGTTTGTTGTGGTAAGGGTTAGTTGGTGATGATTTATGGTAGTCGAAGTAATTTAGGTGAGTTTGGAATAGTTTGCTATGGTTACTAGCATTTTTTTGTAATTTAAAAGTGATTGGGTTTAGTTTGTTGTGGTAAGGGTTAGTTGGTGATGATTTAGAGTAGCCGAAGTAATTTAGGTGAGTCTGGCATAGTTTGTTATGATTTGTACACCTTTTTTTGTAATTTTAAGATGATATGGTTTGGTTTGTTGTGTTAAGGGATAGTTGGGGGTGATTTATGGTAGCCAAAGTAATTTAGGTGAGTTTGGCATAGTTTGCTATGGTTACTAGCATTTTTTTGTAATTTAAAAGTGATTGGGTTTAGTTTGTTGTGGTAAGGGTTAGTTGGTGATGATTTAGAGTAGCCGAAGTAATTTAGGTGAGTCTGGCATAGTTTGTTATGATTTGTACACCTTTTTTTGTAATTTTAAGATGATATGGTTTGGTTTGTTGTGGTAAGGGATAGTTGGGGGTGATTTACGGTAGCCGAAGTAATTTAGGTGATTCTGGTATAGTCTGTTATGATTTTTATCATTTTTTTTGTAATTTTAAAGTGATTGGGCTTAGTTTATTGCTGTAAAGTGTAGCTGGGTGTGATTTTTGATAGCCGAAATAATTTAGGTGAGTTTGGCATAGTTTGCTATGGTTAGTAGCATTTTTTTGTAATTTAAAAATGATTGGGTTTAGTTTGTTGTGGTAAGGGTTAGTTGGTGATGATTTATGGTAGCCGAAGTAATTTAGGTGAGTTTGGCATAGTTTGCTATGGTTACTAGCATTTTTTTGTAATTTAAAATGATTGGGTATAGTTTGTTGTGGTAAGGGTTAGTTGGTGATGATTTAGAGTAGCCGAAGTAATTTAGGTGTGTCTGGCATAGTTTGTTATGATTTGTACACCTTTTTTTGTAATTTTAAGATGATATGGTTTGGTTTGTTGTGGTAAGGGATAGTCGGGGTGATTTACGGTAGCCGAAGTAATTTAGGTGATTCTGGTATAGTTTGTTATGATTTTTAGCATTTTTTTGTAATTTTAAAGTGATTGGAATTAGTTTGTTGCTGTAAAGTGTAGTTGGGGTGATTTTTGATAGCCGAAGTAATTTAGGTGAGTTTGGCATAGTTTGCTATGGTTAGTAGCATTTTTTTGTAATTTAAAAGTGATTGGGTTTAGTTTGTTGTGGTAAGGGTTAGTTGGTGATGATTTATGGTAGCCGACGTAATTTAGGTGAGTTTGGCATAGTTTGTTATAGTTACTAGCATTTTTTTGTAATTTAAAAGTGATTGGGTTTAGTTTGTTGTGGTAAGGGTTAGTTGGTGATGAATATAGAGTAGCCGAAGTAATTTAGGTGAGTCTGGCAGAGTTTGTTATGATTTGTACACCTTTTCTTGTAATTTTAAGATGATATGGTTTGGTTTGTTGTGGTAAGGGATAGTTGGGGGTGATTTACGGTAGCCGAAGTAATTTAGGTGATTCTGGTATAGTTTGTTATGATTTTTAGCATTTTTTTGTAATATTAAAGTGATTGGGCTTAGTTTGTTGCTGTAAAGTGTAGTTGAGGGTGATTTTTGATAGCCGAAGTAATTTAGGTGAGTCTGGCATAGTTTGCTATGGTTAGTAGCATTTTTTTGTAATTTAAACGTGATTGGGTTTAGTTTGTTGTGGTAAGGGTTAGTTGGTGATGATTTATAGTAGCCGAAGTAATTTAGGTGAATTTGGCATAGTTTGCTATAATTACTAGCATTTTTTTGTAATTTAAAAGTGATTGGGTTTAGTTTGTTGTGGTATGGGTTAGCTGGTGATGATTTAGAGTAGCCAAAGTAATTTAATTAAGTCTGGCATAGTTTGTTATGATTTGTACACTTTTTTTTGTAATTTTAAGATGATATGGTTTGGTTTGTTGTCGTAAGGGATAGTTGGGGGTGATTTACGGAAGCCGAAGTAATTTAGGTGAATCTGGTATAGTTTGTTATGATTTTTAGCATTTTTTTGTAATTTTAAAGTGATTGGGATTAGTTTGTTGCTGTAAAGTGTAGTTGGGGGTGATTTTTGATAGCCGAAGTAATTTAGGTGAGTTTGGCATAGTTTGCTATGGTTAGTAGCATTTTTTTGTAATTTAAAAGTGATTGGGTTTAGTTTGTTGTGGTAAGGGTTAGTTGGTGATGATTTATGGTAGCCGAAGTAATTTAGGTGAGTTTGGCATAGTTTGCTATGGTTACTGGCATTTTTTTGTAATTTAAAATGATTGGGTATAGTTTGTTGTGGTAAGGGTTAGTTGGTGATGATTTAGAGTAGCCGAAGTAATTTAGGTGAGTCTGGCATAGTTTGTTATGATTTGTACACCTTTTTTTGTAATTTTAAGATGATATGGTTTGGTTTGTTGTGGTAAGGGATAGTTGGGGGTGATTTACGGTAGCCGAAGTAATTTAGGTGATTCTGGTATAGTTTGTTATGATTTTTATAATTTTTTTGTAATTTTAAAGTGATTGGGCTTAGTTTATTGCTGTAAAGTGTAGCTGGGTGTGATTTTTGATAGCCGAAATAATTTAGGTGAGTTTGGCATAGTTTGCTATGGTTAGTAGCATTTTTTTGTAATTTAAAAGTCATTGGGTTTAGTTTGTTGTGGTAAGGGTTAGTTGGTGATGATTTAGAGTAGCCGAAGTAATTTAGGTGAGTCTGGCATAGTTTGTTATGATTTGTACACCTTTTTTTGTAATTTTAAGATGATATGGTTTGGTTTGTTTTGGTAAGGGATAGTTGGGGGTGATTTACGGTAGCCGAAGTAATTTAGGTGATTCTGGTATAGTTTGTTATGATTTTTAACATTTTTTTGTAATTTTAAAGTGATTGGGCTTAGTTTGTTGCTGTAAAGTGTAGTTGGGGGTGATTTTTGATAGCCGAAGTAATTTAGGTGATTTTGACATAGTTTGCTATGGTTAGTAGCATTTTTTTGTAATTTAAAAGTGATTGGGTTTAGTTTGTTGTGGTAAGGGTTAGTTGGTGATGATTTAGAGTAGCCGAAGTAATTTAGGTGAGTCTGGCATAGTTTGTTATGATTTGTACACCTTTTTTTGTAATTTAAAGATGATATGGTTTGGTTTGTTGTGGTAAGGGATAGTTGGGGGTGATTTACGGTAGCCGAAATAATTTAGGTGATTCTGGTATAGTTTGTTATGATTTTTAGCATTTTTTTGTAATTTTAAAGTGATAGGGCTTAGTTTGTTGCTGTAAAGTGTAGTTGGGGGCAATTTTTGATAGCCGAAGTAATTTAGGTGAGTTTGGCCTAGCTTGCTATGGTTAGTAGCATTTTTCTGTAATTTAAAATTGATTGGGTTTAGTTTGTTGTGGTAAGGGTTAGTTGGTGATGATTTATTGTTGCCGAAGTAATTTAGGTGAGTTTGGCATAGTTTGCTATGGTTACTAGCATTTTTTTGTAATTTAAAAGTGATTGGGTTTAGTTTGTTGTGGTAAGGGTTAGTTGGTGATGATTTAGAGTAGCCGAAGTAATTTAGGTGAGTCTGGCATGGTTTGTTATGATTTGTACACCTTTTTTTGTAATTTTAAGATGATATGGTTTGGTTTGTTGTGGTACGGGATAGTTGGGGGTGATTTACGGTAGCCGAAGTAATTTAGGTGATTCTGGTATAGTTTGTTATGATTTTTAACATATCTTTGTAATTTTAAAGTGATTGGGCTTAGTTTGTTGCTGTAAAGTGTAGTTGGGGGTGATTTTTGATAGCCGAAGTAATTAGGTGAGTTTGGCATAGTTTGTTATAGTTACTAGCATTTTTTTGTAATTTAAAATTGATTGGGTTTAGTTTGTTGTGGTAAGGGTTAGTTGGTGATGAATATAGAGTAGCCGAAATAATTTAGGTGAGTCTGGCAGAGTTTGTTATGATTTGTACACCTTTTTTTGTAATTTTAAGATGATATGGTTTGGTTTGTTGTGATAAGGGATAGTTGGGGGAGATTTACGGTAGCCGAAGTAATTTAGGTGATTCTGGTATAGTTTGTTATGATTTTTAGCATTTTTTTGTAATATTAAAGTGATTGGGCTTAGTTTGTTGCTGTAAAGTGTAGTTGAGGGTGATTTATGATAGCCGAAGTAATTTAGGTGAGTCTGGCATAGTTTGCTATGGTTAGTAGCATTTTTTTGTAATTTAAAAGTGATTGGGTTTAGTTTGTTGTGGTAAGGGTTAGTTGGTGATGATTTATAGTAGCCGAAGTAATTTAGGTGAATTTGGCATAGTTTGCTATGGTTACTAGCATTTTTTTGTAATTTAAAAGTGATTGGGTTTAGTTTGTTGTGGTATGGGTTAGCTGGTGATGATTTAGAGTAGCCAAAGTAATTTAATTAAGTCTGGCATAGTTTGTTATGATTTGTACACTTTTTTTTGTAATTTTAAGATGATATGGTTTGGTTTGTTGTCGTAAGGGATAGTTGGGGGTGATTTACGGAAGCCGAAGTAATTTAGGTGAATCTGGTATAGTTTGTTATGATTTTTAGCATTTTTTTGTAATTTTAAAGTGATTGGGATTAGTTTGTTGCTGTAAAGTGTAGTTGGGGGTGATTTTTGATAGCCGAAGTAATTTAGGTGAGTTTGGCATAGTTTGCTATGGTTAGTAGCATTTTTTTGTAATTTAAAAGTGATTGGGTTTAGTTTGTTGTGGTAAGGGTTAGTTGGTGATGATTTAGAGTAGCCGAAGTAATTTAGGTGAGTCTGGATAATTTGTTACGATTTGTACACCTTTTTTGTAATTTTAAGATGATATGGTTTGGTTTGTTGTGGTAAGGGATAGTTGGGGGTGATTTACGATAGCCGAAGTAATTTAGGTGATTCTGGTATAGTCTGTTATGATTTTTAGCATTTTTTTGTAATTTTAAAGTGATTGGGCTTAGTTTGTTGCTGTAAAGTGTAGTTGGGGGAGATTTTTGATAGCTGAAGTGATTTAGGTGAGTTTGGCATAGTTTGCTATGGTTAGTAGCATTTTTTTGTAATTTAAAAGTGATTGGGTTTAGTTTGTTGTGGTAAGGGTTAGTTGGTGATGATTTAGAGTAGCCGAAGTAATTTAGGTGAATATGGCATAGTTTGTTATGATTTGTACACCTTTTTTTGTAATTTTAAGATGATATGGTTTCGTTTGTTGTGGTAAGGGTTAGTTGGGGGTGATTTACGGTAGCCGAAGTAATTTAGGTGATTTTGGTATAGTTTGTTATAATTTTTAGCATTTTTTTGTAATTTTAAAGTGATTGGGCTTAGTTTGTTGCTGTAAAGTGTAGTTGGGGGTGATTTTTGATAGCCGAAGTAATTTAGGTGATTCTGGTATAGTTTGTTATGATTTTTAGCATTTTTTCGTAATTTTAAAAGGATTGGGCTTAGTTTGTTGCTGTAAAGTGTAGTTGGGGGGGATTTTTGATAGCCGAAGTAATTTAGGTGAGTTTGGCATAGTTTGCTATGGTTAGTAGCATTTTTTTGTAATTTAAAAGTGTTTGGGTTTAGTTTGTTGTGTAAGGGTTAGTTGGTGATGATTTAGAGTAGCCGAAGTAATTTAGGTGAGTCTGGCATAGTTTGTTATGATTTGTACACCTTTTTTTGTAATTTTAAGATGATATGGTTTGGTTTGTAGTGGTAAGGGATAGTTGGGGGTGATTTAAGTTAGCCGAAGTAATTTAGGTGATTCTGGTATAGTTTGTTATGATTTTTAGCATTTTTTTGTAATTTTAAAGTGATTGGGTTTAGTTTGTTGCTGTAAAGTGTAGTTGGGGGTGATTTTTGATAGCCGAAGTAATTTAAGTGAGTTTGGCATAGTTTGCTATGGTTAGTAGCATTTTTTTATAATTTAAAAGTGTTTGGGTTTAGTTTGTTGTGGTAAAGGTTAGTTGGTGATGATTTAGAGTAGCCGAAGTAATTTAGGTGAGTCTGGCATAGTTTGTTATGATTTGTACACCTTTTTTTGTAATTTTAAGATGATATGGTTTGGTTTGTAGTGGTAAGGGATAGTTGGGGGTGATTTAAGGTAGCCGAAGTAATTTAGGTGATTCTGGTATAGTTTGTTATCATTTTTAGCATTTTTTTGTAATTTTAAAGTGATTGGGCTTAGTTTGTTGCTGTAAAGTGTAGTTGGGGGTGATTTTTGATAGCCGAAGTAATTTAGGTGAGTTTGGCATAGTTTGCTATGGTTAGTAGCATTTTTTTGTAATTTAAAAGTGTTTGGGTTTAGTTTGTTGTGGTAAGGGTTAGTTGGTGATGATTTAGAGTAGCCGAAGTAATTTAGGTGAGTCTGGCATAGTTTGTTATGATTTGTACACCTTTTTTTGTAATTTTAAGATGATATGGTTTAGTTTGTTGTGGTAAGTGATAGTTGGGGGTGATTTACGGTAGCCGGAGTAGTTTAGGTGATTCTGGTATAGTTTGTTATAATTTTTAGCATTTTTTTGTAATTTTAAAGTGATTCGGCTTAGTTTGTTGCTGTAAAGTGTAGTTGGGGGTGATTTTTGATAGCCGAAGTAATTTAGGTGAGTTTGGCATAGTTTGCTATGGTTAGTAGCATTTTTTTGTAATTTAAAAGTGATTGGGTTTAGTTTGTTGTGGTAAGGGTTAGTTGGTGATGATTTAGAGTAGCCGAAGTAATTTAGGTGAGTCTGGCATACTTTGTTATGATTTGTACACCTTTTTTTGTAATTTTAAAATGATATGGTTTGGTTTGTTGTGGTAAGGGATAGTTGGGGGTGATTTACGGTAGCCGAAGTAATTTAGGTGATTCTGGAGAAGTTTGTTATGATTTTTAGCATTTTTTTGTAATTTTAAAGTGATTGGCCTTAGTTTGTTGCTGTAAAGTGTAGTTGGGGGTGATTTTTGATAGCCGAAGTAATTTAGGTGAGTTTGGCATAGTTTGCTATGGTTAGTAGCATTTTTTTGTAATTTAAAAGTGATTGGGTTTAGTTTGTTGTGGTAAGGGTTAGTTGGTGATGATTTAGAGTAGCCGAAGTAATTTAGGGGAGTCTGGCATAGTTTGTTATGATTTGTACACCTTTTTTTGTAATTTTAGGGTGATATGGTTTGGTTTGTTGTGGTAAGGGATAGTTGGGGGTGATTTACGGTAGCCGAAGTAATTTAGGTGATTCTGGTATAGTTTGTTATGATTTTTAGCATTTTTTTGTAATTTTAAAGTGATTGGGCTTAGTTTGTTGCTGTAAAGTGTAGTTGGGGGTGATTTTTGATAGCCGAAGTAATTTAGGTGAGTTTGGCATAGTTTGCAATGGTTAGTAGCATTTTTTGTAATTTAAAAGTGTTTGGGTTTAGTTTGTTGTGGTAAGGGTTAGTTGGTGATGATTTAGAGTAGCCGAAGTAA
The DNA here is from genome assembly GCA_964023215.1 of Eledona agricola. Lineage (NCBI taxonomy): Eukaryota > Metazoa > Arthropoda > Insecta > Coleoptera > Tenebrionidae > Eledona > Eledona agricola. The sequence continues at coordinate 1,508,953 of CAXIEJ010000140.1, read as the reverse complement.
TTTAGGTGAGTCTGGCATAGTTTGTTATGATTTGTACACCTTTTTTTGTAATTTTAAGATGATATGGTTTGGTTTGTTGTGGTAAGGGATAGTTGGGGTTGATTTAAGGAAGCCGAAGTAATTTAGGTGATTCTGGTATAGTTTGTTATGATTTTTAGCATTTTTTTGTAATTTTAAAGTGATTGGGTTTAGTTTGTTGCTGTATAGTGTAGTTGGGGGTGATTTTTGATACCCGAAGTAATTTAGGTGAGTTTGGCATAGTTTGCTATGGTTAGTAGCATTTTTTTGTAATTTAAAAGTGTTTGGGTTTAGTTTGTTGTGGTAAGGGTTAGTTGGTGATGATTTAGAGTAGCCGAAGTAATTTAGGTGAGTCTGGCATAGTTTGTTATGATTTGTACACCTTTTTTTGTAATTTTAAGATGATATGGTTTGGTTTGTTGTGGTAAGGGATAGTTGAGGGTGATTTACGGAAGCCGAAGTAATTTAGGTGATTCTGGTATAGTTTGTTATGATTTTTAGCATTTTTTTGTAATTTTAAAGTGATTGGGTTTAGTTTGTTGCTGTAAAGTGTAGTTGGGGGTGATTTTTGATAGCCGAAGTAATTTAGGTGAGTTTGGCATAGTTTACTATGGTTAGTAGCATTTTTTTGTAATTTAAAAGTGATTGGGTTTAGTTTGTTGTGGTAAGGGTTAGTTGGTGATGATCTAGAGTAGCCGAAGTAAATTAAGTGAGTCTGGCATAGTTTGTTATGATTTGTACACCTTTTTTTGTAATTTTAAGATGATATGGTTTGGTTTGTTGTGGTAAGGGATAGTTGGGGGTGATTTACGGTAGCCGAAGTAGTTTAGGTGATTCTGGTATAGTATGTTATGATTTTTAGCATTTTTTTGTAATTTTAAAGTGATTGGGCTTAGTTTGTTGCTGTAAGGTGTAGTTGGGGGTGATTTTTGATAGCCGAAGTAATTTAGGTGAGTTTGGCATAGTTTGCTATGGTTAGTAGCATTTTTTTGTAATTTAAAAGTGATTGGGTTTAGTTTGTTGTGGTAAGGGTTAGTTGGTGATGATTTAGAGTAGCCGAAGTAATTTAGGTGAGTCTGGCATAGTTTGTTATGATTTGTACACCTTTTTTTGTAATTTTAAGATGATATGGTTTGGTTTGTTGTGGTAAGGGATAGTTGGGGGTGATTTACGTTAGCCGAAGTAATTTAGGTGATTCTGGTATAGTTTGTTATGATTTTTAGCATTTTTTTGTAATTTTAAAGTGATTGGGCTTAGTTTGTTGCTGCAAAGTGTAGTTGGGGGTGATTTTTGATAGCAGAAGTAATTTAGGTGAGTTTGGCATAGTTTGCTATGGTTAGTAGCATTTTTTTGTAATTTAAAAGTGATTGGGTTTAGTTTGTTGTGGTAAGGGTTAGTTGGTGATGATTTAGAGTAGCCGAAGTAATTTAGGTGAGTCTGGCATAGTTTGTTATGATTTGTACACCTTTTTTTGTAATTTTAAGATGATATGGTTTGGTTTGAAGTGGTAAGTGATAGTTGGGGGTGATTTACGGTAGCCGAAGTAATTTAGGTGATTCTGGTATAGTTTGTTATGATTTTTAGCATTTTTTTGTAATTTTTAATTGATTGGGCTTAATTTGTTGCTGTAAAGTGTAGTTGGGGGTGATTTTTGATAGCCGAAATAATTTAGGTGAGTTTGGCATAGTTTGCTATGGTTAGTAGAATTTTTTTGTAATTTAAAAGTGATTGGGTTTAGTTTGTTGTGGTAAGGGTTAGTTGGTGATGATTTAGAGTAGCCGAAGTAATTTAGGTGAGTCTGGCATAGTTTGTTATGATTTGTACACCTTTTTTGTAATTTTAAGATGATATGGTTTAGTTTGTTGTGGTAAGGGATAGTTGGGGGTGATTTACGGTAGCCGAAGTAGTTTAGGTGATTCTGGTATAGTTTGTTATGATTTTTAGCATTTTTTTGTAATTTTGAAGTGATTCGGCATAGTTTGTTGCTGTAAAGTGTAGTTGGGGGTGATTTTTGATAGCCGAAGTAATTTAGGTGAGTTTGGCATAGTTTGCTATGGTTAGTAGCATTTTTTTGTAATTTAAAAGTGATTGGGTTTAGTTTGTTGTGGTAAGGGTTAGTTGGTGATGATTTAGAGTAGCCGAAGTAATTTATGTGAGTCTGGCATAGTTTGTTATGATTTGTACACCTTTTTTTGTAATTTTAAGGTGATATGGTTTGGTTTGTTGTGGTAAGGGATATTTGGAGGTGGTTTACGGTAGCCGAAGTAATTTAGGTGATTCTGGTAAAGTTTGTTATGATTTTTAGCATTTTTTTGTAATTTTAAAGTGATTTGGCTTAGTTTGTTGCTGTAAAGTGTAGTTGAGGGTAATTTTTGATAGCCGAAGTAATTTAGGTGAATTTGGCATAGTTTGCTATGGTTAGTAGCATTTTTTTGTAATTTAAAAGTGATTGGGTTTAGTTTGTTGTGGTAAGGATTAGTTGGTGATGATTTAGAGTAGCCAAATTAATTTAGGTGAGTCTGGCATAGTTTGTTATGATTTGTACACCTTTTTTTGTAATTTTAAGATGATATGGTTTGGTTTGTTGTGGTAAGGGATAGTTGGGGGCGATTTACGATAGCCGAAGTAATTTAGGTGATTCTGGTATAGTTTGTTATGAATTTTAGCATTTTTTTGTAATTTTAAGGTGATTGGGCTTAGTTTGTTGCTGTAAAGTGTAGTTGGGGGTGATTTTTGATAGCCGAAGTAATTAAGGTGAGTTTGGCATAGTTTGCTATGGTTAGTAGCATTTTTTTGTAATTTAAAAGTGATTGGGTTAAGTTTGTTGTCGTAAGGGTTAGTTGGTGATGATTTATGGTAGCCGAAGTAATTTAGGTGAGTTTGGCATAGTTTGCTATGGTTACTAGCATTTTTTTGTAATTTAAAAGTGATTGGGTTTAGTTTGTTGTGGTAAGGGTTAGTTGGTGATGATTTAGAGTAGCCGAAGTAATTTAGGTGAGTCTGGCATAGTTTGTTATGATTTGTACACCTTTTTTTGTAATTTTAAGATGATATGGTTTGGTTTGTTGTGTTAAGGGATAGTTGGGGGTGATTTATGGTAGCCAAAGTAATTTAGGTGAGTTTGGCATAGTTTGCTATGGTTACTAGCATTTTTTTGTAATTTAAAAGTGATTGGGTTTAGTTTGTTGTGGTAAGGGTTAGTTGGTGATGATTTAGAGTAGCCGAAGTAATTTAGGTGAGTCTGGCATAGTTTGTTATGATTTGTACACCTTTTTTTGTAATTTTAAGATGATATGGTTTGGTTTGTTGTGGTAAGGGATAGTTGGGGGTGATTTACGGTAGCCGAAGTAATTTAGGTGATTCTGGTATAGTCTGTTATGATTTTTATCATTTTTTTTGTAATTTTAAAGTGATTGGGCTTAGTTTATTGCTGTAAAGTGTAGCTGGGTGTGATTTTTGATAGCCGAAATAATTTAGGTGAGTTTGGCATAGTTTGCTATGGTTAGTAGCATTTTTTTGTAATTTAAAAATGATTGGGTTTAGTTTGTTGTGGTAAGGGTTAGTTGGTGATGATTTATGGTAGCCGAAGTAATTTAGGTGAGTTTGGCATAGTTTGCTATGGTTACTAGCATTTTTTTGTAATTTAAAATGATTGGGTATAGTTTGTTGTGGTAAGGGTTAGTTGGTGATGATTTAGAGTAGCCGAAGTAATTTAGGTGTGTCTGGCATAGTTTGTTATGATTTGTACACCTTTTTTTGTAATTTTAAGATGATATGGTTTGGTTTGTTGTGGTAAGGGATAGTCGGGGTGATTTACGGTAGCCGAAGTAATTTAGGTGATTCTGGTATAGTTTGTTATGATTTTTAGCATTTTTTTGTAATTTTAAAGTGATTGGAATTAGTTTGTTGCTGTAAAGTGTAGTTGGGGTGATTTTTGATAGCCGAAGTAATTTAGGTGAGTTTGGCATAGTTTGCTATGGTTAGTAGCATTTTTTTGTAATTTAAAAGTGATTGGGTTTAGTTTGTTGTGGTAAGGGTTAGTTGGTGATGATTTATGGTAGCCGACGTAATTTAGGTGAGTTTGGCATAGTTTGTTATAGTTACTAGCATTTTTTTGTAATTTAAAAGTGATTGGGTTTAGTTTGTTGTGGTAAGGGTTAGTTGGTGATGAATATAGAGTAGCCGAAGTAATTTAGGTGAGTCTGGCAGAGTTTGTTATGATTTGTACACCTTTTCTTGTAATTTTAAGATGATATGGTTTGGTTTGTTGTGGTAAGGGATAGTTGGGGGTGATTTACGGTAGCCGAAGTAATTTAGGTGATTCTGGTATAGTTTGTTATGATTTTTAGCATTTTTTTGTAATATTAAAGTGATTGGGCTTAGTTTGTTGCTGTAAAGTGTAGTTGAGGGTGATTTTTGATAGCCGAAGTAATTTAGGTGAGTCTGGCATAGTTTGCTATGGTTAGTAGCATTTTTTTGTAATTTAAACGTGATTGGGTTTAGTTTGTTGTGGTAAGGGTTAGTTGGTGATGATTTATAGTAGCCGAAGTAATTTAGGTGAATTTGGCATAGTTTGCTATAATTACTAGCATTTTTTTGTAATTTAAAAGTGATTGGGTTTAGTTTGTTGTGGTATGGGTTAGCTGGTGATGATTTAGAGTAGCCAAAGTAATTTAATTAAGTCTGGCATAGTTTGTTATGATTTGTACACTTTTTTTTGTAATTTTAAGATGATATGGTTTGGTTTGTTGTCGTAAGGGATAGTTGGGGGTGATTTACGGAAGCCGAAGTAATTTAGGTGAATCTGGTATAGTTTGTTATGATTTTTAGCATTTTTTTGTAATTTTAAAGTGATTGGGATTAGTTTGTTGCTGTAAAGTGTAGTTGGGGGTGATTTTTGATAGCCGAAGTAATTTAGGTGAGTTTGGCATAGTTTGCTATGGTTAGTAGCATTTTTTTGTAATTTAAAAGTGATTGGGTTTAGTTTGTTGTGGTAAGGGTTAGTTGGTGATGATTTATGGTAGCCGAAGTAATTTAGGTGAGTTTGGCATAGTTTGCTATGGTTACTGGCATTTTTTTGTAATTTAAAATGATTGGGTATAGTTTGTTGTGGTAAGGGTTAGTTGGTGATGATTTAGAGTAGCCGAAGTAATTTAGGTGAGTCTGGCATAGTTTGTTATGATTTGTACACCTTTTTTTGTAATTTTAAGATGATATGGTTTGGTTTGTTGTGGTAAGGGATAGTTGGGGGTGATTTACGGTAGCCGAAGTAATTTAGGTGATTCTGGTATAGTTTGTTATGATTTTTATAATTTTTTTGTAATTTTAAAGTGATTGGGCTTAGTTTATTGCTGTAAAGTGTAGCTGGGTGTGATTTTTGATAGCCGAAATAATTTAGGTGAGTTTGGCATAGTTTGCTATGGTTAGTAGCATTTTTTTGTAATTTAAAAGTGATTGGGTTTAGTTTGTTGTGGTAAGGGTTAGTTGGTGATGATTTAGAGTAGCCGAAGTAATTTAGGTGAGTCTGGCATAGTTTGTTATGATTTGTACACCTTTTTTTGTAATTTTAAGATGATATGGTTTGGTTTGTTTTGGTAAGGGATAGTTGGGGGTGATTTACGGTAGCGGAAGTAATTTAGGTGATTCTGGTATAGTTTGTTATGATTTTTAACATTTTTTTGTAATTTTAAAGTGATTGGGCTTAGTTTGTTGCTGTAAAGTGTAGTTGGGGGTGATTTTTGATAGCCGAAGTAATTTAGGTGAGTTTGACATAGTTTGCTATGGTTAGTAGCATTTTTTTGTAATTTAAAAGTGATTGGGTTTAGTTTGTTGTGGTAAGGGTTAGTTGGTGATGATTTAGAGTAGCCGAAGAAATTTAGGTGAGTCTGGCATAGTTTGTTATGATTTGTACAACTTTTTTTGTAATTTAAAGATGATATGGTTTGGTTTGTTGTGGTAAGGGATAGTTGGGGGTGATTTACGGTAGCCGAAATAATTTAGGTGATTCTGGTATAGTTTGTTATGATTTTTAGCATTTTTTTGTAATTTTAAAGTGATAGGGCTTAGTTTGTTGCTGTAAAGTGTAGTTGGGGGCAATTTTTGATAGCCGAAGTAATTTAGGTGAGTTTGGCCTAGCTTGCTATGGTTAGTAGCATTTTTCTGTAATTTAAAAGTGATTGGGTTTAGTTTGTTGTGGTAAGGGTTAGTTGGTGATGATTTATTGTTGCCGAAGTAATTTAGGTGAGTTTGGCATAGTTTGCTATGGTTACTAGCATTTTTTTGTAATTTAAAAGTGATTGGGTTTAGTTTGTTGTGGTAAGGGTTAGTTGGTGATGATTTAGAGTAGCCGAAGCAATTTAGGTGAGTCTGGCATAGTTTGTTATGATTTGTACACCTTTTTTTGTAATTTTAAGATGATATGGTTTGGTTTGTTGTGGTACGGGATAGTTGGGGGTGATTTACGGTAGCCGAAGTAATTTAGGTGATTCTGGTATAGTTTGTTATGATTTTTAACATATCTTTGTAATTTTAAAGTGATTGGGCTTAGTTTGTTGCTGTAAAGTGTAGTTGGGGGTGATTTTTGATAGCCGAAGTAATTAGGTGAGTTTGGCATAGTTTGTTATAGTTACTAGCATTTTTTTGTAATTTAAAAGTGATTGGGTTTAGTTTGTTGTGGTAAGGGTTAGTTGGTGATGAATATAGAGTAGCCGAAGTAATTTAGGTGAGTCTGGCAGAGTTTGTTATGATTTGTACACCTTTTTTTGTAATTTTAAGATGATATGGTTTGGTTTGTTGTGATAAGGAATAGTTGGGGGTGATTTACGGTAGCCGAAGTAATTTAGGTGATTCTGGTATAGTTTGTTATGATTTTTAGCATTTTTTTGTAATATTAAAGTGATTGGGCTTAGTTTGTTGCTGTAAAGTGTAGTTGAGGGTGATTTTTGATAGCCGAAGTAATTTAGGTGAGTCTGGCATAGTTTGCTATGGTTAGTAGCATTTTTTTGTAATTTAAAAGTGATTGGGTTTAGTTTGTTGTGGTAAGGGTTAGTTGGTGATGATTTATTGTTGCCGAAGTAATTTAGGTGAGTTTGGCATAGTTTGCTATGGTTACTAGCATTTTTTTGTAATTTAAAAGTGATTGGGTTTAGTTTGTTGTGGTAAGGGTTAGTTGATGATGATTTAGAGTAGCCGAAGTAATTTAGGTGAGTCTGGCATAGTTTGTTATGATTTGTACACCTTTTTTTTAAATTTTAAGATGATATGGTTTGGTTTGTTGTGGTACGGTATAGTTGGGGGTGATTTACGGTAGCCGAAGTAATTTAGGTGATTCTGGTATAGTTTGTTATGATTTTTAACATTTTTTTGTAATTTTAAAGCGATTGGGCTTAGTTTGTTGCTGTAAAGTGTAGTTGGGGGTGATTTTTGATAGCCGAAGTAATTAGGTGAGTTTGGCATAGTTCGCTATGGTTAGTAGCATTTTTTTGTAATTTAAAAGTGATTGGGTTTAGTTTGATGTGGTAAGGGTTAGTTGGTGATGATTTATGGTAGCCAAAGTAATTTAGGTGAGTTTGGCATAGTTTGCTATGGTTACTAGCATTTTTTTGTAATTTAAAAGTGATTGGGTTTAGTTTGTTGTGGTAAGGGTTAATTGGTGATGATTTAGAGTAGCCGAAGTAATTTAGGTGAGTCTGGCATAGTTTGTTATGATTTGTACACCTTTTTTTGTAATTTTAAGATGATATGGTTTGGTTTGTTGTGGTAAGGGATAGTTGGGGGTGATTTACGGTAGCCGAAGTAATTTAGGTGATTCTGCTATAGTTTGTTATGATTTTTATAATTTTTTTTGTAATTTTAAAGTGATTGGGCTTAGTTTATTGCTGTAAATTGTAGCTGGGTGTGATTTTTGATAGCCGAAATAATTTAGGTGAGTTTGGCATAGTTTGCTATGGTTAGTAGCATTTTTTTGTAATTTAAAAATGATTGGGTTTAGTTTGTTGTGGTAAGGGTTAGTTGGTGATGATTTATAATAGCCGAAGTAATTTAGGTGTGTTTGGCATAGTTTGCTATGGTTACTAGCATTTTTTTGTAATTTAAAAGTGATTGGGTTTAGTTTGTTGTGGTAAGGGTTAGTTGGTGATGATTTAGAGTAGCCGAAGTAATTTAGGTGAGTCTGGCATAGTTTGTTATGATTTGTACACCTTTTTTTGTAATTTTAAGATGATATGGTTTGGTTTGTTGTGGTAAGGGATAGTTGGGGGTGATTTACGGTAGCCGAAGTAATTTAGGTGATTCTGGTATAGTTTGTTATGATTTTTAACATTTTTTTGTAATTTTAAAGTGATTGGGCTTAGTTTGTTGCTGTAAAGTGTAGTTGGGGGTGATTTTTGATAGCCGAAGTAATTAGGTGAGTTTGGCATAGTTCGCTATGGTTAGTAGCATTTTTTTGTAATTTAAAAGTGATTGGGTTTAGTTTGTTGTGGTAAGGGTTAGTTGGTGATGATTTATGGTAGCCAAAGTAATTTAGGTGAGTTTGGCATAGTTTGCTATGGTTACTAGCATATTTTTGTAATTTAAAAGTGATTGGGTTTAGTTTGTTGTGGTAAGGGTTAGTTGGTGATGATTTAGAGTAGCCGAAGTAATTTAGGTGAGTCTGGCATAGTTTGTTATGATTTGTACACCTTTTTTTGTAATTTTAAGATGATATGGTTTGGTTTGTTGTGGTAAGGGATAGTTGGGGGTGATTTACGGTAGCCGAAGTAATTTAGGTGATTCTGGTATAGTCTGTTATGATTTTTATCATTTTTTTGTAATTTTAAAGTGATTGGGCTTAGTTTATTGCTGTAAAGTGTAGCTGGGTGTGATTTTTGATAGCCGAAATAATTTATTTGAGTTTGGCATAGTTTGCTATGGTTAGTAGCATTTTTTTGTAATTTAAAATTGATTGGGTTTAGTTTGTTGTGGTAAGGGTTAGTTGGTGATGATTTATGGTAGCCGAAGTAATTTAGGTGAGTTTGGCATAGTTTGCTATGGTTACTAGCATTTTTTTGTAATTTAAAATGATTGGGTATAGTTTGTTGTGGTAAGGGTTAGTTGGTGATGATTTAGAGTAGCCGAAGTAATTTAGGTGAGTCTGGCATAGTTTGTTATGATTTGTACACCTTTTTTTGTAATTTTAAGATGATATGGTTTGGTTTGTTGTGGTAAGGGATAGTCGGGGTGATTTACGGTAGCCGAAGTAATTTAGGTGATTCTGGTATAGTTTGTTATGATTTTTAGCATTTTTTTGTAATTTTAAAGTGATTGGGCTTAGTTCGTTGCTGTAAAGTGTAGTTGGGGGTGATTTTTGATAGCCGAAGTAATTTAGGTGAGTTTGGCATAGTTTGCTATGGTTAGTAGCATTTTTTTGTAATTTAAAAGTGATTGGGTTTAGTTTGTTGTGGTAAGGGTTAGTTGGTGATGATTTATGGTAGCCGAAGTAATTTAGGTGAGTTTGGCATAGTTTGTTATGGTTACTAGCATTTTTTTGTAATTTAAAAGTGATTGGGTTTAGTTTGTTGTGGTAAGGGTTAGTTGGTGATGAATATAGAGTAGCCGAAGTAATTTAGGTGAGTCTGGCAGAGTTTGTTATGATTTGTACACCTTTTTTTGTAATTTTAAGATGATATGGTTTGGTTTGTTGTGGTAAGGGATAGTTGGGGGTGATTTACGGTAGCCGAAGTAATTTAGGTGATTCTGGTATAGTTTGTTATGATTTTTAGCATTTTTTTGTAATATTAAAGTGATTGGGCTTAGTTTGTTGCTGTAAAGTATAGTTGAGGGTGATTTTTGATAGCCGAAGTAATTTAGGTGAGTCTGGCATAGTTTGCTATGGTTAGTAGCATTTTTTTGTAATTTAAAAGTGATTGGGTTTAGTTTGTTGTGGTAAGGGTTAGTTGGTGATGATTTATGGTAGCCGAAGTAATTTAGGTGAATTTGGCATAGTGTGCTATGGTTACTAGCATTTTTTTGTAATTTAAAAGTGATTGGGTTTAGTTTGTTGTGGTAAGGGTTAGCTGGTGATGATTTAGAGTAGCCAAAGTAATTTAATTGAGTCTGGCATAGTTTGTTATGATTTGTACACTTTTTTTTGTAATTTTAAGATGATATGGTTTGGTTTGTTGTCGTAAGGGATAGTTGGGGGTGATTTACGGAAGCCGAAGTAATTTAGGTGAATCTGGTATAGTTTGTTATGATTTTTAGCATTTTTTTGTAACTTTAAAGTGATTGGGATTAGTTTGTAGCTGTAAAGTGTAGTTGGGGGTGATTTTTGATAGCCGAAGTAATTTAGGTGAGTTTGGCATAGTTTGCTATGGTTAGTAGCATTTTTTTGTAATTTAAAAGTGATTGGGTTTAGTTTGTTGTGGTAAGGGTTAGTTGGTGATGATTTATGGTAGCCGAAGTAATTTAGGTGAGTTTGGCATAGTTTGCTATGGTTACTAGCATTTTTTTGTAATTTAAAACGATTGGGTATAGTTTTGTGGTAAGGGTTAGTTGGTGATGATTTAGAGTAGCCGAAGTAATTTAGGTGAGTCTGGCAGTGTTTGTTATGATTTGTACACCTTTTTTTGTAATTTTAAGATGATATGGTTTGGTTTGTTGTGGTAAGGGATAGTTGGGGATGATTTACGGTAGCCGAAGTAATTTAGGTGATTGTGGTATAGTTTTTTATGATTTTTAGCATTTTTTTGTAATTTTAAAGCGATTGGGCTTAGTTTGTTGCTGTAAAGTGTTGTTGGGGGTGATTTTTGATAGCCGAAGTAATTTAAGTGAGTTTGGCATAGTTTGCTATGGTTAGTAGCATTTTTTTGTAATTTAAAAGTGATTGGGTTTAGTTTGTTGTGGTAAAGGTTAGTTGGTGATGATTTATGGTAGCCGAAGTAATTTAGATGAGTTTGGCATAGTTTGTTATGGTTACTAGCATTTTTTTGTAATTTAAAAGTGATTGGGTTTAGTTTGTTGTGGTAAGGGCTAGTTGGTGATGAATATAGAGTAGCCGAAGTAATTTAGGTGAGTCTGGCAGAGTTTGGTATGATTTGTACACTTTTTTTGTAATTTTAAGATGATATGGTTTGGTTTGTTGTGGTAAGGGATAGTTGGGGGTGATTTACGGTAGCCGAAGTAATTTGGGTGATTCTGGTATAGTTTGTTATGATTTTTAGCATTTTTTTGTAATATTAAAGTGATTGGGCTTAGTTTGTTGCTGTAAAGTGTAGTTGGGGGTGATTTTTGATAGCCGAAGTAATTTAGGTGAGTCTGGCATAGTTTGCTATGGTTAGTAGCATTTTTTTGTAATTTGAAAGTGATTGGGTTTAGTTTGTTGTGGTAAGGGTTAGTTGGTGATGATTTATGGTAGCCGAAGTAATTTAGGTGAATTTGGCATAGTTTGCTATAGTTACTAGCATTTTTTTGTAATTTAAAAGTGATTGGGTTTAGTTTGTTATGGTAAGGGTTAGCTGGTGATGATTTAGAGTAGCCAAAGTAATTTAATTGAGTCTGGCATAGTTTGTTATGATTTGTACACTTTTTTTTGTAATTTTAAGATGATATGGTTTGGTTTGTTGTCGTAAGGGATAGTTGGGGGTGATCTACGGAAGCCGAAGTAATTTAGGTGATTCTGGAATAGTTTGTTATGATTTTTAGCATTTTTTTGTAATTTTAAAGTGATTGGGATTAGTTTGTTGCTGTAAAGTGTAGTTAGGGGTGATTTTTGATAGCCGAAGTAATTTAGGTGAGTTTGGCATAGTTTGCTATGGTTAGTAGCATTTTTTTGTAATTTAAATGTGATTGGGTTTAGTTTGTTGTGGTAAGGGTTAGTTGGTGATGATTTATGATAGCCGAAGTAATTTAGGTGAGTTTGGCATAGTTTGCTATGGTTACTAACATTTTTTTGTAATTTAAAAGTGATTGGGTTTAGTTTGTTGTGGTAAGGGTTAGCTGGTGATGATTTAGAGTAGCCGAAGTAATTTAGGTGAGTCTGGCATAGTTTGTTATGATTTGTACACCTTTTTTTGTAATTTTAAGATGATATGGTTTGGTTTGTTGTGGTAAGGGATAGTTGGGGGTGATTTACGGTAGCCGAAGTAATTTAGGTGATTCTGGTATAGTTAGTTATGATTTTTATCATTTTTTTGTAATTTTAAAGTAATTGGGCTTAGTTTATTGCTGTAAAGTATAGTTGGGTTTGATTTTTGATAGCCGAAGTAATTTAGGTGAGTTTGGCATAGTTTGCTATGGTTAGTAGCATTTTTTGTAATTTAAAAGTGATTGGGTTTAGTTTGTTGTGGTAAGGGTTAGTTGGTGATGATTTATGGTAGCCGAAGTAATTTAGGTGAGTTTGGCATAGTTTGCTATGGTTACTAGCATTTTTTTGTAATTTATAAGTGATTGGGTTTAGTTTGTTGTGGTAAGGGTTAGTTGGTGATGATTTAGAGTAGCCGAAGTAATTTAGGTGAGTCTGGCATAGTTTGTTATGATTTGTACACCATTTTTTGTAATTTTAAGATGATATGGTTTGGTTTGTTGTGGTAAGGGATAGTTGGGGGTGATTTACGGTAGCCGAAGTAATTTAGGTGATTCTGGTATAGTTTGTTATGATTTTTAGCATTTTTTTGTAATTTTAAAGTGATTGGGCTTAGTTTGTTGCTGTAAAGTTTAGTTGGGGGCGATTTTTGATAGCCGAAGTAATATAGGTTAATTTGGCATAGTTTGCTATGGTAAGTAGCATTTTTTTGTAATTTAAAAGTGATTGGGTTTAGTTTGTTGTGGTAATGGTTAGTTGGTGATGATTTATGGTAGCCGAAGTAGTTTAGGTGAGTTTGGCATAGTTTGCTATGGTTACTAGCATTTTTTTGTAATTTAAAAGTGATTGGGTTTAGTTTGTAGTGGTAAGGGTTAGTTGGTGATGATTTAGAGTAGCCGAAGTAATTTAGGTGAGTCTGGCATAGTTTGATATGGTTTGTACATTTTTTTTTGTAATTTTAAGATGATATGGTTTGGTTTGTTGTGGTAAGTGATAGTTGGGGGTGATCTACGGTAGCCGAAGTAATTTAGGTGATTCTGGTATAGTTTGTTATGATTTTTAGCATTTTTTTGTAATTTTAAAGTGATTGGGCTTAGTTTGTTGCTGTAAAGTGTTGTTGGGGGTGATTTTTGATAGCCGAAGTAATTTAGGTGAGTTTAGCATAGTTTGCTATGGTTAGTAGCATTTTTTTGTAATTTAAAAGTGATTGGGTTTAGTTTGTTGTGGTAAGGGTTAGTTGGTGATGATTTATGGTAGCCGAAGTAATTTAGATGAGTTTGGCATAGTTTGTTATGGTTACTAGCATTTTTTTGTAATTTAAAAGTGATTGGGTTTAGATGTTGTGGTAAGGGCTAGTTGGTGATGAATATAGAGTAGCCGAAGTAATTTAGGTGAGTCTGGCAGAGTTTGGTATGATTTGTACACTTTTTTTTGTAATTTTAAGATGATATGGTTTGGTTTGTTGTGGTAAGGGATAGTTGGGGGTGATTTACCGTAGCCGAAGTAATTTAGGTGATTCTGGTATAGTTTGTTATGATTTTTAGCATTTTTTTGTAATATTAAATTGATTGGACTTAGTTTGTTGCTGTAAAGTGTAGTTGGGGGTGATTTTTGATAGCCGAAGTAATTTAGGTGAGTCTGGCATAGTTTGTTATGATTTGTACACCTTTTTTTGTAATTTTAAGATGATATGGTTTGGTTTGTTGTGGTAAGGGATAGTTGGGGGTGATTTACGGTAGCCGAAGTAATTTAGGTGATTCTGCTATAGTTTGTTATGATTTTTATAATTTTTTTTGTAATTTTAAAGTGATTGGGCTTAGTTTATTGCTGTAAATTGTAGCTGGGTGTGATTTTTGATAGCCGAAATAATTTAGGTGAGTTTGGCATAGTTTGCTATGGTTAGTAGCATTTTTTTGTAATTTAAAAATGATTGGGTTTAGTTTGTTGTGGTAAGGGTTAGTTGGTGATGATTTATAATAGCCGAAGTAATTTAGGTGTGTTTGGCATAGTTTGCTATGGTTACTAGCATTTTTTTGTAATTTAAAAGTGATTGGGTTTAGTTTGTTGTGGTAAGGGTTAGTTGGTGATGATTTAGAGTAGCCGAAGTAATTTAGGTGAGTCTGGCATAGTTTGTTATGATTTGTACACCTTTTTTTGTAATTTTAAGATGATATGGTTTGGTTTGTTGTGGTAAGGGATAGTTGGGGGTGATTTACGGTAGCCGAAGTAATTTAGGTGATTCTGGTATAGTTTGTTATGATTTTTAACATTTTTTTGTAATTTTAAAGTGATTGGGCTTAGTTTGTTGCTGTAAAGTGTAGTTGGGGGTGATTTTTGATAGCCGAAGTAATTAGGTGAGTTTGGCATAGTTCGCTATGGTTAGTAGCATTTTTTTGTAATTTAAAAGTGATTGGGTTTAGTTTGTTGTGGTAAGGGTTAGTTGGTGATGATTTATGGTAGCCAAAGTAATTTAGGTGAGTTTGGCATAGTTTGCTATGGTTACTAGCATATTTTTGTAATTTAAAAGTGATTGGGTTTAGTTTGTTGTGGTAAGGGTTAGTTGGTGATGATTTAGAGTAGCCGAAGTAATTTAGGTGAGTCTGGCATAGTTTGTTATGATTTGTACACCTTTTTTTGTAATTTTAAGATGATATGGTTTGGTTTGTTGTGGTAAGGGATAGTTGGGGGTGATTTACGGTAGCCGAAGTAATTTAGGTGATTCTGGTATAGTCTGTTATGATTTTTATCATTTTTTTGTAATTTTAAAGTGATTGGGCTTAGTTTATTGCTGTAAAGTGTAGCTGGGTGTGATTTTTGATAGCCGAAATAATTTATTTGAGTTTGGCATAGTTTGCTATGGTTAGTAGCATTTTTTTGTAATTTAAAATTGATTGGGTTTAGTTTGTTGTGGTAAGGGTTAGTTGGTGATGATTTATGGTAGCCGAAGTAATTTAGGTGAGTTTGGCATAGTTTGCTATGGTTACTAGCATTTTTTTGTAATTTAAAATGATTGGGTATAGTTTGTTGTGGTAAGGGTTAGTTGGTGATGATTTAGAGTAGCCGAAGTAATTTAGGTGAGTCTGGCATAGTTTGTTATGATTTGTACACCTTTTTTTGTAATTTTAAGATGATATGGTTTGGTTTGTTGTGGTAAGGGATAGTCGGGGTGATTTACGGTAGCCGAAGTAATTTAGGTGATTCTGGTATAGTTTGTTATGATTTTTAGCATTTTTTTGTAATTTTAAAGTGATTGGGCTTAGTTCGTTGCTGTAAAGTGTAGTTGGGGGTGATTTTTGATAGCCGAAGTAATTTAGGTGAGTTTGGCATAGTTTGCTATGGTTAGTAGCATTTTTTTGTAATTTAAAAGTGATTGGGTTTAGTTTGTTGTGGTAAGGGTTAGTTGGTGATGATTTATGGTAGCCGAAGTAATTTAGGTGAGTTTGGCATAGTTTGTTATGGTTACTAGCATTTTTTTGTAATTTAAAAGTGATTGGGTTTAGTTTGTTGTGGTAAGGGTTAGTTGGTGATGAATATAGAGTAGCCGAAGTAATTTAGGTGAGTCTGGCAGAGTTTGTTATAATTTGTACACCTTTTTTTGTAATTTTAAGATGATATGGTTTGGTTTGTTGTGGTAAGGGATAGTTGGGGGTGATTTACGGTAGCCGAAGTAATTTAGGTGATTCTGGTATAGTTTGTTATGATTTTTAGCATTTTTTTGTAATATTAAAGTGATTGGGCTTAGTTTGTTGCTGTAAAGTGTAGTTGAGGGTGATTTTTGATAGCCGAAGTAATTTAGGTGAGTCTGGCATAGTTTGCTATGGTTAGTAGCATTTTTTTGTAATTTAAAAGTGATTGGGTTTAGTTTGTTGTGGTAAGGGTTAGTTGGTGATGATTTATGGTAGCCGAAGTAATTTAGGTGAATTTGGCATAGTGTGCTATGGTTACTAGCATTTTTTTGTAATTTAAAAGTGATTGGGTTTAGTTTGTTGTGGTAAGGGTTAGCTGGTGATGATTTAGAGTAGCCAAAGTAATTTAATTGAGTCTGGCATAGTTTGTTATGATTTGTACACTTTTTTTTGTAATTTTAAGATGATATGGTTTGGTTTGTTGTCGTAAGGGATAGTTGGGGGTGATTTACGGAAGCCGAAGTAATTTAGGTGAATCTGGTATAGTTTGTTATGATTTTTAGCATTTTTTTGTAACTTTAAAGTGATTGGGATTAGTTTGTAGCTGTAAAGTGTAGTTGGGGGTGATTTTTGATAGCCGAAGTAATTTAGGTGAGTTTGGCATAGTTTGCTATGGTTAGTAGCATTTTTTTGTAATTTAAAAGTGATTGGGTTTAGTTTGTTGTGGTAAGGGTTAGTTGGTGATGATTTATGGTAGCCGAAGTAATTTAGGTGAGTTTGGCATAGTTTGCTATGGTTACTAGCATTTTTTTGTAATTTAAAAGTGATTGGGTTTAGTTTGTTGTGGTAAGGGTTAGCTGGTGATGATTTAGAGTAGCCGAAGTAATTTAGGTGAGTCTGGCATAGTTTGTTATGATTTGTACACCTTTTTTTGTAATTTTAAGATGATATGGTTTGGTTTGTTGTGGTAAGGGATAGTTGGGGGTGATTTACGGTAGCCGAAGTAATTTAGGTGATTCTGGTATAGTTAGTTATGATTTTTATCATTTTTTTGTAATTTTAAAGTAATTGGGCTTAGTTTATTGCTGTAAAGTATAGTTGGGTTTGATTTTTGATAGCCGAAGTAATTTAGGTGAGTTTGGCATAGTTTGCTATGGTTAGTAGCATTTTTTGTAATTTAAAAGTGATTGGGTTTAGTTTGTTGTGGTAAGGGTTAGTTGGTGATGATTTATGGTAGCCGAAGTAATTTAGGTGAGTTTGGCATAGTTTGCTATGGTTACTAGCATTTTTTTGTAATTTATAAGTGATTGGGTTTAGTTTGTTGTGGTAAGGGTTAGTTGGTGATGATTTAGAGTAGCCGAAGTAATTTAGGTGAGTCTGGCATAGTTTGTTATGATTTGTACACCATTTTTTGTAATTTTAAGATGATATGGTTTGGTTTGTTGTGGTAAGGGATAGTTGGGGGTGATTTACGGTAGCCGAAGTAATTTAGGTGATTCTGGTATAGTTTGTTATGATTTTTAGCATTTTTTTGTAATTTTAAAGTGATTGGGCTTAGTTTGTTGCTGTAAAGTTTAGTTGGGGGCGATTTTTGATAGCCGAAGTAATATAGGTTAATTTGGCATAGTTTGCTATGGTAAGTAGCATTTTTTTGTAATTTAAAAGTGATTGGGTTTAGTTTGTTGTGGTAATGGTTAGTTGGTGATGATTTATGGTAGCCGAAGTAGTTTAGGTGAGTTTGGCATAGTTTGCTATGGTTACTAGCATTTTTTTGTAATTTAAAAGTGATTGGGTTTAGTTTGTAGTGGTAAGGGTTAGTTGGTGATGATTTAGAGTAGCCGAAGTAATTTAGGTGAGTCTGGCATAGTTTGTTATGGTTTGTACACCTTTTTTTGTAATTTTAAGATGATATGGTTTGGTTTGCTGTGGTAAGGGATAGTTGGGGGTGATTTACGGAAGCCGAAGTAATTTAGGTGATTCTGGCATAGTTTGTTATGATTTTTAGCATTTTTTTGTAATTTTAAAGTGATTGGGTTTAGTTTGTTGCTATAAAGTGTAGTTGGGGGTGATTTTTGATAGACGAAGTAATTTAGGTGAGTTTGGCATAGTTTGCTATGGTTAGTAGCATTTTTTTTAATTTAAAAGTGATTGGGTTTAGTTTGTTGTGGTAAGGGTTACTTGGTGATGATTTATTGTAGCCGAAGTAATTTAGATGAGTTTGGCATAGTTTGTTATGGTTACTAGCATTTTTTTGTAATTTAAAAGTGATTGGGTTTAGTTTGTTGTGGTAAGGGTTAGTTGGTGATGAATATAGAGTAGCCGAAGTAATTTAGGTGAGTCTGGCAGAGTTTGGTATGATTTGTACACTTTTTTTTGTAATTTTAAGATGATATGGTTTGGTTTGTTGTGGTAAGGGATAGTTGGGGGTGATTTACGGTAGCCGAAGTAATTTAGGTGATTCTGGTATAGTTTGTTATGATTTTTAGCATTTTTTTGTAATATTAAATTGATTGGGCTTAGTTTGTTGCTGTAAAGTGTAGTTGGGGGTGATTTTTGATAGCCGAAGTAATTTAGGTGAGTCTGGCATAGTTTGCTATGGTTAGTAGCATTTTTTTGTAATTTAAAAGTGATTGGGTTTAGTTTGTTGTGGTAAGGGTTAGTTGGTGATGATTTATGGTAGCCGAAGTAATTTAGGTGAATTTGGCATAGTTTGCTATGGTTACTAGCATTTTTTTGTAATTTAAAAGTGATTGGGTTTAGTTTGTTGTGGTAATGGTTAGTTGGTGATGATTTATGGTAGCCGAAGTAATTTAGGTGAGTTTGGCATAGTTTGCTATGGTTACTAGCATTTTTTTGTAATTTAAAAGTGATTGGGTTTAGTTTGTTGTGGTAAGGGTTAGTTGGTGATGATTTAGAGTAGCCAAAGTAATTTAGGTGAGTCTGGCATAGTTTGATATGGTTTGTACATTTTTTTTTGTAATTTTAAGATGATATGGTTTGGTTTGTTGTGGTAAGTGATAGTTGGGGGTGATCTACGGTAGCCGAAGTAATTTAGGTGATTCTGGTATAGTTTGTTATGATTTTTAGCATTTTTTTGTAATTTTAAAGTGATTGGGCTTAGTTTGTTGCTATAAAGTGTTGTTGGGGGTGATTTTTGATAGCCGAAGTAATTTAGGTGAGTTTAGCATAGTTTGCTATGGTTAGTAGCATTTTTTTGTAATTTAAAAGTGATTGGGTTTAGTTTGTTGTGGTAAGGGTTAGTTGGTGATGATTTATGGTAGCCGAAGTAATTTAGATGAGTTTGGCATAGTTTGTTATGGTTACTAGCATTTTTTTGTAATTTAAAAGTGATTGGGTTTAGATGTTGTGGTAAGGGCTAGTTGGTGATGAATATAGAGTAGCCGAAGTAATTTAGGTGAGTCTGGCAGAGTTTGGTATGATTTGTACACTTTTTTTTGTAATTTTAAGATGATATGGTTTGGTTTGTTGTGGTAAGGGATAGTTGGGGGTGATTTACCGTAGCCGAAGTAATTTAGGTGATTCTGGTATAGTTTGTTATGATTTTTAGCATTTTTTTGTAATATTAAATTGATTGGACTTAGTTTGTTGCTGTAAAGTGTAGTTGGGGGTGATTTTTGATAGCCGAAGTAATTTAGGTGAGTCTGGCATAGTTTGCTATGGTTAGTAGCATTTTTTTGTAATTTAAAAGTGATTGGGTTTAGTTTGTTGTGGTAAGGGTTAGTTGGTGATGATTTATGGTAGCCGAAGTAATTTAGGTGAATTTGGCATAGTTTGCTATGGTTACTAGCATTTTTTTGTAATTTAAAAGTGATTGGGTTTAGTTTGTTGTGGTAAGGGTTAGCTGGTGATGATTTAGAGTAGCCAAAGTAATTTAATTGAGTCTGGCATAGTTTGTTATGATTTGTACACTTTTTTTTGTAATTTTAAGATGATATGGTTTGGTTTGTTGTCGTAAGGGATAGTTGGGGGTGATTTACGGAAGCCGAAGTAATTTAGGTGATTCTGGTATAGTTTGTTATGATTTTTAGCATTTTTTTGTAATTTTAAAGTGATTGGGATTAGTTTGTTGCTGTAAAGTGTAGTTGGGTGTGATTTTTGACGGCCGAAGTAATTTAGGTGAGTTTGGCATAGTTTGCTATGGTTAGTAGCATTTTTTTGTAATTTAAAAGTGATTGGGTTTAGTTTGTTGTGGTAAGGGTTAGTTGGTAATGATTTATGGTAGCCGAAGTAATTTAGATGAGTTTGGCATAGTTTGTTATGGTTACTAGCATTTTTTTGTAATTTAAAAGTGATTGGGTTTAGTTTGTTGTGGTAAGGGCTAGTTGGTAATGAATATAGAGTAGGCGAAGTAATTTAGGTGAGTCTGGCATAGTTTGTTATGATTTGTACACCTTTTTTTGTAATTTTAAGATGATATGGTTTGGTTTGTTGTGGTAAGGGATAGTCGGGGTGATTTACGGTAGCCGAAGTAATTTAGGTGATTCTGCTATAGTTTGTTATGATTTTTATAATTTTTTTGTAATTTTAAAGTGATTGGGCTTAGTTTATTGCTGTAAATTGTAGCTGGGTGTGATTTTTGATAGCCGAAATAATTTAGGTGAGTTTGGCATAGTTTGCTATGGTTAGTAGCAATTTTTTGTAATTTAAAAATGATTGAGTTTAGTTTGTTGTGGTAAGGGTTAGTTGGTGATGATTTATAATAGCCGAAGTAATTTAGGTGTGTTTGGCATAGTTTGCTATGGTTACTAGCATTTTTTTGTAATTTAAAAGTGATTGGGTTTAGTTTGTTGTGGTAAGGGTTAGTTGGTGATGATTTAGAGGAGCCGAAGTAATTTAGGTGAGTCTGGCATAGTTTGTTATGATTTGTACACCTTTTTTTTGTAATTTTAAGATGGTATGGTTTGGTTTGTTGTGGTAAGGGATAGTTGGGGGTGATTTACGGTAGCCGAAGTAATTTAGGTGATTCTGCTATAGTTTGTTATGATTTTTATAATTTTTTTGTAATTTTAAAGTGGTTGGGCTTAGTTTATTGCTGTAAATTGTAGCTGGGGTGATTTTTGATAGCCGAAATAATTTAGGTGAGTTTGGCATAGTTTGCTAAGGTTAGTAGCATTTTTTTGTAATTTAAAAATGATTGGGTTTAGTTTGTTGTGGTAAGGGTTAGTTGGTGATGATTTATAATAGCCGAAGTAATTTAGGTGTGTTTGGCATAGTTTGCTATGGTTACTAGCATTTTTTTGTAATTTAAAAGTGATTGGGTTTAGTTTGTTGTGGTAAGGGTTAGTTGGTGATGATTTAGAGTAGCCGAAGTAATTTAGGTGAGTCTGGCATAGTTTGTTATGATTTGTACACCTTTTTTTGTAATTTTAAGATGATATGGTTTGGTTTGTTGTGGTAAGGGATAGTTGGGGGTGATTTACGGTAGCCGAAGTAATTTAGGTGATTCTGGTATAGTTTGTTATGATTTTTAACATTTTTTTGTAATTTTAAAGTGATTGGGCTTAGTTTGTTGCTGTAAAGTGTAGTTGGGGGTGATTTTTGATAGCCGAAGTAATTAGGTGAGTTTGGCATAGTTCGCTATGGTTAGTAGCATTTTTTTGTAATTTAAAAGTGAATGGGTTTAGTTTGTTGTGGTAAGGGTTAGTTGGTGATGATTTATGGTAGCCAAAGTAATTTAGGTGAGTTTGGCATAGTTTGCTATGGTTACTAGCATATTTTTGTAATTTAAAAGTGATTGGGTTTAGTTTGTTGTGGTAAGGGTTAGTTGGTGATGATTTAGAGTAGCCGAAGTAATTTAGGTGAGTCTGGCATAGTTTGTTATGATTTGTACAACTTTTTTTGTAATTTTAAGATGATATGGTTTGGTTTGTTGTGGTAAGGGATAGTTGGGGGTGATTTATGGTAGCCGAAGTAATTTAGGTGATTCTGGTATAGTCTGTTATGATTTTTATCAATTTTTTGTAATTTTAAAGTGATTGGGCTTAGTTTATTGCTGTAAATTGTAGCTGGGTGTGATTTTTGATAGCCGAAATAATTTAGGTGAGTTTGGCATAGTTTGCTATGGTTAGTAGCATTTTTTTGTAATTTAAAATTGATTGGGTTTAGTTTGCTGTGGTAAGGGTTAGTTGGTGATGATTTATGGTAGCCGAAGTAATTTAGGTGAGTTTGGCATAGTTTGCTATGGTTACTAGCATTTTTTTGTAATTTAAAATGATTGGGTATAGTTTGTTGTGGTAAGGGTTAGTTGGTGATGATTTAGAGTAGCCGAAGTAATTTAGGTGAGTCTGGCATAGTTTGTTATGATTTGTACACCTTTTTTTGGAATTTTAAGATGATATGGTTTGGTTTGTTGTGGTAAGGGATAGTCGGGGTGATTTACGGTAGCCGAAGTAATTTAGGTGATTCTGGTATAGTTTGTTATGATTTTTAGCATTTTTTTGTAATTTTAAAGTGATTGGGCTTAGTTCGTTGCTGTAAAGTGTAGTTGGGGGTGATTTTTGATAGCCGAAGTAATTTAGGTGAGTTTGGCATAGTTTGCTATGGTTAGTAGCATTTTTTTGTAATTTAAAAGTGATTGGGTTTAGTTTGTTGTGGTAAGGGTTAGTTGGTGATGATTTATGGTAGCCGAAGTAATTTAGGTGAGTTTGGCATAGTTTGTTATGGTTACTAGCATTTTTTTGTAATTTAAAAGTGATTGGGTTTAGTTTGTTGTGGTAAGGGCTAGTTGGTGATGAATATAGAGTAGCCGAAGTAATTTAGGTGAGTCTGGCAGAGTTTGGTATGATTTGTACACTTTTTTTGTAATTTTAAGATGATATGGTTTGGTTTGTTGTGGTAAGGGATAGTTGGGGGTGATTTACGGTAGCCGAAGTAATTTGGGTGATTCTGGTATAGTTTGTTATGATTTTTAGCATTTTTTTGTAATATTAAAGTGATTGGGCTTAGTTTGTTGCTGTAAAGTGTAGTTGGGGGTGATTTTTGATAGCCGAAGTAATTTAGGTGAGTCTGGCATAGTTTGCTATGGTTAGTAGCATTTTTTTGTAATTTGAAAGTGATTGGGTTTAGTTTGTTGTGGTAAGGGTTAGTTGGTGATGATTTATGGTAGCCGAAGTAATTTAGGTGAATTTGGCATAGTTTGCTATAGTTACTAGCATTTTTTTGTAATTTAAAAGTGATTGGGTTTAGTTTGTTATGGTAAGGGTTATCTGGTGATGATTTAGAGTAGCCAAAGTAATTTAATTGAGTCTGGCATAGTTTGTTATGATTTGTACACTTTTTTTTGTAATTTTAAGATGATATGGTTTGGTTTGTTGTCGTAAGGGATAGTTGGGGGTGATCTACGGAAGCCGAAGTAATTTAGGTGATTCTGGAATAGTTTGTTATGATTTTTAGCATTTTTTTGTAATTTTAAAGTGATTGGGATTAGTTTGTTGCTGTAAAGTGTAGTTAGGGGTGATTTTTGATAGCCGAAGTAATTTAGGTGAGTTTGGCATAGTTTGCTATGGTTAGTAGCATTTTTTTGTAATTTAAATGTGATTGGGTTTAGTTTGTTGTGGTAAGGGTTAGTTGGTGATGATTTATGATAGCCGAAGTAATTTAGGTGAGTTTGGCATAGTTTGCTATGGTTACTAACATTTTTTTGTAATTTAAAAGTGATTGGGTTTAGTTTGTTGTGGTAAGGGTTAGCTGGTGATGATTTAGAGTAGCCGAAGTAATTTAGGTGAGTCTGGCATAGTTTGTTATGATTTGTACACCTTTTTTTGTAATTTTAAGATGATATGGTTTGGTTTGTTGTGGTAAGGGATAGTTGGGGGTGATTTACGGTAGCCGAAGTAATTTAGGTGATTCTGGTATAGTTAGTTATGATTTTTATCATTTTTTTGTAATTTTAAAGTAATTGGGCTTAGTTTATTGCTGTAAAGTATAGTTGGGTTTGATTTTTGATAGCCGAAGTAATTTAGGTGAGTTTGGCATAGTTTGCTATGGTTAGTAGCATTTTTTGTAATTTAAAAGTGATTGGGTTTAGTTTGTTGTGGTAAGGGTTAGTTGGTGATGATTTATGGTAGCCGAAGTAATTTAGGTGAGTTTGGCATAGTTTGCTATGGTTACTAGCATTTTTTTGTAATTTATAAGTGATTGGGTTTAGTTTGTTGTGGTAAGGGTTAGTTGGTGATGATTTAGAGTAGCCGAAGTAATTTAGGTGAGTCTGGCATAGTTTGTTATGATTTGTACACCATTTTTTGTAATTTTAAGATGATATGGTTTGGTTTGTTGTGGTAAGGGATAGTTGGGGGTGATTTACGGTAGCCGAAGTAATTTAGGTGATTCTGGTATAGTTTGTTATGATTTTTAGCATTTTTTTGTAATTTTAAAGTGATTGGGCTTAGTTTGTTGCTGTAAAGTGTTGTTGGGGGTGATTTTTGATAGCCGAAGTAATTTAGGTGAGTTTAGCATAGTTTGCTATGGTTAGTAGCATTTTTTTGTAATTTAAAAGTGATTGGGTTTAGTTTGTTGTGGTAAGGGTTAGTTGGTGATGATTTATGGTAGCCGAAGTAATTTAGATGAGTTTGGCATAGTTTGTTATGGTTACTAGCATTTTTTTGTAATTTAAAAGTGATTGGGTTTAGATGTTGTGGTAAGGGCTAGTTGGTGATGAATATAGAGTAGCCGAAGTAATTTAGGTGAGTCTGGCAGAGTTTGGTATGATTTGTACACTTTTTTTTGTAATTTTAAGATGATATGGTTTGGTTTGTTGTGGTAAGGGATAGTTGGGGGTGATTTACCGTAGCCGAAGTAATTTAGGTGATTCTGGTATAGTTTGTTATGATTTTTAGCATTTTTTTGTAATATTAAATTGATTGGACTTAGTTTGTTGCTGTAAAGTGTAGTTGGGGGTGATTTTTGATAGCCGAAGTAATTTAGGTGAGTCTGGCATAGTTTGTTATGATTTGTACACCTTTTTTTGTAATTTTAAGATGATATGGTTTGGTTTGTTGTGGTAAGGGATAGTTGGGGGTGATTTACGGTAGCCGAAGTAATTTAGGTGATTCTGCTATAGTTTGTTATGATTTTTATAATTTTTTTTGTAATTTTAAAGTGATTGGGCTTAGTTTATTGCTGTAAATTGTAGCTGGGTGTGATTTTTGATAGCCGAAATAATTTAGGTGAGTTTGGCATAGTTTGCTATGGTTAGTAGCATTTTTTTGTAATTTAAAAATGATTGGGTTTAGTTTGTTGTGGTAAGGTTTAGTTGGTGATGATTTATAATAGCCGAAGTAATTTAGGTGTGTTTGGCATAGTTTGCTATGGTTACTAGCATTTTTTTGTAATTTAAAAGTGATTGGGTTTAGTTTGTTGTGGTAAGGGTTAGTTGGTGATGATTTAGAGTAGCCGAAGTAATTTAGGTGAGTCTGGCATAGTTTGTTATGATTTGTACACCTTTTTTTGTAATTTTAAGATGATATGGTTTGGTTTGTTGTGGTAAGGGATAGTTGGGGGTGATTTACGGTAGCCGAAGTAATTTAGGTGATTCTGGTATAGTTTGTTATGATTTTTAACATTTTTTTGTAATTTTAAAGTGATTGGGCTTAGTTTGTTGCTGTAAAGTGTAGTTGGGGGTGATTTTTGATAGCCGAAGTAATTAGGTGAGTTTGGCATAGTTCGCTATGGTTAGTAGCATTTTTTTGTAATTTAAAAGTGATTGGGTTTAGTTTGTTGTGGTAAGGGTTAGTTGGTGATGATTTATGGTAGCCGAAGTAATTTAGGTGAGTTTGGCATAGTTTGCTATGGTTACTAGCATTTTTTTGTAATTTAAAATGATTGGGTATAGTTTGTTGTGGTAAGGGTTAGTTGGTGATGATTTAGAGTAGCCGAAGTAATTTAGGTGAGTCTGGCATAGTTTGTTATGATTTGTACACCTTTTTTTGTAATTTTAAGATGATATGGTTTGGTTTGTTGTGGTAAGGGATAGTCGGGGTGATTTACGGTAGCCGAAGTAATTTAGGTGATTCTGGTATAGTTTGTTATGATTTTTAGCATTTTTTTGTAATTTTAAAGTGATTGGGCTTAGTTCGTTGCTGTAAAGTGTAGTTGGGGGTGATTTTTGATAGCCGAAGTAATTTAGGTGAGTTTGGCATAGTTTGCTATGGTTAGTAGCATTTTTTTGTAATTTAAAAGTGATTGGGTTTAGTTTGTTGTGGTAAGGGTTAGTTGGTGATGATTTATGGTAGCCGAAGTAATTTAGGTGAGTTTGGCATAGTTTGTTATGGTTACTAGCATTTTTTTGTAATTTAAAAGTGATTGGGTTTAGTTTGTTGTGGTAAGGGTTAGTTGGTGATGAATATAGAGTAGCCGAAGTAATTTAGGTGAGTCTGGCAGAGTTTGTTATGATTTGTACACCTTTTTTTGTAATTTTAAGATGATATGGTTTGGTTTGTTGTGGTAAGGGATAGTTGGGGGTGATTTACGGTAGCCGAAGTAATTTAGGTGATTCTGGTATAGTTTGTTATGATTTTTAGCATTTTTTTGTAATATTAAAGTGATTGGGCTTAGTTTGTTGCTGTAAAGTGTAGTTGAGGGTGATTTTTGATAGCCGAAGTAATTTAGGTGAGTCTGGCATAGTTTGCTATGGTTAGTAGCATTTTTTTGTAATTTAAAAGTGATTGGGTTTAGTTTGTTGTGGTAAGGGTTAGTTGGTGATGATTTATGGTAGCCGAAGTAATTTAGGTGAATTTGGCATAGTGTGCTATGGTTACTAGCATTTTTTTGTAATTTAAAAGTGATTGGGTTTAGTTTGTTGTGGTAAGGGTTAGCTGGTGATGATTTAGAGTAGCCAAAGTAATTTAATTGAGTCTGGCATAGTTTGTTATGATTTGTACACTTTTTTTTGTAATTTTAAGATGATATGGTTTGGTTTGTTGTCGTAAGGGATAGTTGGGGGTGATTTACGGAAGCCGAAGTAATTTAGGTGAATCTGGTATAGTTTGTTATGATTTTTAGCATTTTTTTGTAACTTTAAAGTGATTGGGATTAGTTTGTAGCTGTAAAGTGTAGTTGGGGGTGATTTTTGATAGCCGAAGTAATTTAGGTGAGTTTGGCATAGTTTGCTATGGTTAGTAGCATTTTTTTGTAATTTAAAAGTGATTGGGTTTAGTTTGTTGTGGTAAGGGTTAGTTGGTGATGATTTATGGTAGCCGAAGTAATTTAGGTGAGTTTGGCATAGTTTGCTATGGTTACTAGCATTTTTTTGTAATTTAAAACGATTGGGTATAGTTTTGTGGTAAGGGTTAGTTGGTGATGATTTAGAGTAGCCGAAGTAATTTAGGTGAGTCTGGCAGTGTTTGTTATGATTTGTACACCTTTTTTTGTAATTTTAAGATGATATGGTTTGGTTTGTTGTGGTAAGGGATAGTTGGGGATGATTTACGGTAGCCGAAGTAATTTAGGTGATTGTGGTATAGTTTGTTATGATTTTTAGCATTTTTTTGTAATTTTAAAGCGATTGGGCTTAGTTTGTTGCTGTAAAGTGTTGTTGGGGGTGATTTTTGATAGCCGAAGTAATTTAAGTGAGTTTGGCATAGTTTGCTATGGTTAGTAGCATTTTTTTGTAATTTAAAAGTGATTGGGTTTAGTTTGTTGTGGTAAAGGTTAGTTGGTGATGATTTATGGTAGCCGAAGTAATTTAGATGAGTTTGGCATAGTTTGTTATGGTTACTAGCATTTTTTTGTAATTTAAAAGTGATTGGGTTTAGTTTGTTGTGGTAAGGGCTAGTTGGTGATGAATATAGAGTAGCCGAAGTAATTTAGGTGAGTCTGGCAGAGTTTGGTATGATTTGTACACTTTTTTTGTAATTTTAAGATGATATGGTTTGGTTTGTTGTGGTAAGGGATAGTTGGGGGTGATTTACGGTAGCCGAAGTAATTTGGGTGATTCTGGTATAGTTTGTTATGATTTTTAGCATTTTTTTGTAATATTAAAGTGATTGGGCTTAGTTTGTTGCTGTAAAGTGTAGTTGGGGGTGATTTTTGATAGCCGAAGTAATTTAGGTGAGTCTGGCATAGTTTGCTATGGTTAGTAGCATTTTTTTGTAATTTGAAAGTGATTGGGTTTAGTTTGTTGTGGTAAGGGTTAGTTGGTGATGATTTATGGTAGCCGAAGTAATTTAGGTGAATTTGGCATAGTTTGCTATAGTTACTAGCATTTTTTTGTAATTTAAAAGTGATTGGGTTTAGTTTGTTATGCTAAGGGTTAGCTGGTGATGATTTAGAGTAGCCAAAGTAATTTAATTGAGTCTGGCATAGTTTGTTATGATTTGTACACTTTTTTTTGTAATTTTAAGATGATATGGTTTGGTTTGTTGTCGTAAGGGATAGTTGGGGGTGATCTACGGAAGCCGAAGTAATTTAGGTGATTCTGGAATAGTTTGTTATGATTTTTAGCATTTTTTTGTAATTTTAAAGTGATTGGGATTAGTTTGTTGCTGTAAAGTGTAGTTAGGGGTGATTTTTGATAGCCGAAGTAATTTAGGTGAGTTTGGCATAGTTTGCTATGGTTAGTAGCATTTTTTTGTAATTTAAATGTGATTGGGTTTAGTTTGTTGTGGTAAGGGTTAGTTGGTGATGATTTATGATAGCCGAAGTAATTTAGGTGAGTTTGGCATAGTTTGCTATGGTTACTAACATTTTTTTGTAATTTAAAAGTGATTGGGTTTAGTTTGTTGTGGTAAGGGTTAGCTGGTGATGATTTAGAGTAGCCGAAGTAATTTAGGTGAGTCTGGCATAGTTTGTTATGATTTGTACACCTTTTTTTGTAATTTTAAGATGATATGGTTTGGTTTGTTGTGGTAAGGGATAGTTGGGGGTGATTTACGGTAGCCGAAGTAATTTAGGTGATTCTGGTATAGTTAGTTATGATTTTTATCATTTTTTTGTAATTTTAAAGTAATTGGGCTTAGTTTATTGCTGTAAAGTATAGTTGGGTTTGATTTTTGATAGCCGAAGTAATTTAGGTGAGTTTGGCATAGTTTGCTATGGTTAGTAGCATTTTTTGTAATTTAAAAGTGATTGGGTTTAGTTTGTTGTGGTAAGGGTTAGTTGGTGATGATTTATGGTAGCCGAAGTAATTTAGGTGAGTTTGGCATAGTTTGCTATGGTTACTAGCATTTTTTTGTAATTTATAAGTGATTGGGTTTAGTTTGTTGTGGTAAGGGTTAGTTGGTGATGATTTAGAGTAGCCGAAGTAATTTAGGTGAGTCTGGCATAGTTTGTTATGATTTGTACACCATTTTTTGTAATTTTAAGATGATATGGTTTGGTTTGTTGTGGTAAGGGATAGTTGGGGGTGATTTACGGTAGCCGAAGTAATTTAGGTGATTCTGGTATAGTTTGTTATGATTTTTAGCATTTTTTTGTAATTTTAAAGTGATTGGGCTTAGTTTGTTGCTGTAAAGTTTAGTTGGGGGCGATTTTTGATAGCCGAAGTAATATAGGTTAATTTGGCATAGTTTGCTATGGTAAGTAGCATTTTTTTGTAATTTAAAAGTGATTGGGTTTAGTTTGTTGTGGTAATGGTTAGTTGGTGATGATTTATGGTAGCCGAAGTAGTTTAGGTGAGTTTGGCATAGTTTGCTATGGTTACTAGCATTTTTTTGTAATTTAAAAGTGATTGGGTTTAGTTTGTAGTGGTAAGGGTTAGTTGGTGATGATTTAGAGTAGCCGAAGTAATTTAGGTGAGTCTGGCATAGTTTGTTATGGTTTGTACACCTTTTTTTGTAATTTTAAGATGATATGGTTTGGTTTGTTGTGGTAAGGGATAGTTGGGGGTGATTTACGGAAGCCGAAGTAATTTAGGTGATTCTGGCATAGTTTGTTATGATTTTTAGCATTTTTTTGTAATTTTAAAGTGATTGGGTTTAGTTTGTTGCTATAAAGTGTAGTTGGGGGTGATTTTTGATAGACGAAGTAATTTAGGTGAGTTTGGCATAGTTTGCTATGGTTAGTAGCATATTTTTTAATTTAAAAGTGATTGGGTTTAGTTTGTTGTGGTAAGGGTTACTTGGTGATGATTTATTGTAGCCGAAGTACTTTAGATGAGTTTGGCATAGTTTGTTATGGTTACTAGCATTTTTTTGTAATTTAAAAGTGATTGGGTTTAGTTTGTTGTGGTAAGGGTTAGTTGGTGATGAATATAGAGTAGCCGAAGTAATTTAGGTGAGTCTGGCAGAGTTTGGTATGATTTGTACACTTTTTTTTGTAATTTTAAGATGATATGGTTTGGTTTGTTGTGGTAAGGGATAGTTGGGAGTGATTTACGGTAGCCGAAGTAATTTAGGTGATTCTGGTATAGTTTGTTATGATTTTTAGCATTTTTTTGTAATATTAAATTGATTGGGCTTAGTTTGTTGCTGTAAAGTGTAGTTGGGGGTGATTTTTGATAGCCGAAGTAATTTAGGTGAGTCTGGCATAGTTTGCTATGGTTAGTAGCATTTTTTTGTAATTTAAAAGTGATTGGGTTTAGTTTGTTGTGGTAAGGGTTAGTTGGTGATGATTTATGGTAGCCGAAGTAATTTAGGTGAATTTGGCATAGTTTGCAATGGTTACTAGCATTTTTTTGTAATTTAAAAGTGATTGGGTTTAGTTTGTTGTGGTAATGGTTAGTTGGTGATGATTTATGGTAGCCGAAGTAATTTAGGTGAGTTTGGCATAGTTTGCTATGGTTACTAGCATTTTTTTGTAATTTAAAAGTGATTGGGTTTAGTTTGTTGTGGTAAGGGTTAGTTGGTGATGATTTAGAGTAGCCAAAGTAATTTAGGTGAGTCTGGCATAGTTTGATATGGTTTGTACATTTTTTTTTGTAATTTTAAGATGATATGGTTTGGTTTGTTGTGGTAAGTGATAGTTGGGGGTGATCTACGGTAGCCGAAGTAATTTAGGTGATTCTGGTATAGTTTGTTATGATTTTTAGCATTTTTTTGTAATTTTAAAGTGATTGGGCTTAGTTTGTTGCTGTAAAGTGTTGTTGGGGGTGATTTTTGATAGCCGAAGTAATTTAGGTGAGTTTAGCATAGTTTGCTATGGTTAGTAGCATTTTTTTGTAATTTAAAAGTGATTGGGTTTAGTTTGTTGTGGTAAGGGTTAGTTGGTGATGATTTATGGTAGCCGAAGTAATTTAGATGAGTTTGGCATAGTTTGTTATGGTTACTAGCATTTTTTTGTAATTTAAAAGTGATTGGGTTTAGATGTTGTGGTAAGGGCTAGTTGGTGATGAATATAGAGTAGCCGAAGTAATTTAGGTGAGTCTGGCAGAGTTTGGTATGATTTGTACACTTTTTTTTGTAATTTTAAGATGATATGGTTTGGTTTGTTGTGGTAAGGGATAGTTGGGGGTGATTTACCGTAGCCGAAGTAATTTAGGTGATTCTGGTATAGTTTGTTATGATTTTTAGCATTTTTTTGTAATATTAAATTGATTGGACTTAGTTTGTTGCTGTAAAGTGTAGTTGGGGGTGATTTTTGATAGCCGAAGTAATTTAGGTGAGTCTGGCATAGTTTGCTATGGTTAGTAGCATTTTTTTGTAATTTAAAAGTGATTGGGTTTAGTTTGTTGTGGTAAGGGTTAGTTGGTGATGATTTATGGTAGCCGAAGTAATTTAGGTGAATTTGGCATAGTTTGCTATGGTTACTAGCATTTTTTTGTAATTTAAAAGTGATTGGGTTTAGTTTGTTGTGGTAAGGGTTAGCTGGTGATGATTTAGAGTAGCCAAAGTAATTTAATTGAGTCTGGCATAGTTTGTTATGATTTGTACTCTTTTTTTTGTAATTTTAAGATGATATGGTTTGGTTTGTTGTCGTAAGGGATAGTTGGGGGTGATTTACGGAAGCCGAAGTAATTTAGGTGATTCTGGTATAGTTTGTTATGATTTTTAGCATTTTTTTGTAATTTTAAAGTGATTGGGATTAGTTTGTTGCTGTAAAGTGTAGTTGGGTGTGATTTTTGACGGCCGAAGTAATTTAGGTGAGTTTGGCATAGTTTGCTATGGTTAGTAGCATTTTTTTGTAATTTAAAAGTGATTGGGTTTAGTTTGTTGTGGTAAGGGTTAGTTGGTAATGATTTATGGTAGCCGAAGTAATTTAGATGAGTTTGGCATAGTTTGTTATGGTTACTAGCATTTTTTTGTAATTTAAAAGTGATTGGGTTTAGTTTGTTGTGGTAAGGGCTAGTTGGTAATGAATATAGAGTAGGCGAAGTAATTTAGGTGAATCTGGCAGAGTTTGGTATGATTTGTACACTTTTTTTTGTAATTTTAAGATGATATGGTTTGGTTTGTTGTCGTAAGGGATAGTTGGGGGTGATTTACGGTAGCCGAAGTAATTTAGGTGATTCTGGTATAGTTTGTTATGATTTTTAGCATTTTTTTGTAATATTAAAGTGATTGGGCTTAGTTTGTTGCTGTAAAGTGTAGTTGGGGGTGATTTTTGATAGCCGAAGTAATTTAGGTGAGTCTGGCATAGTTTGCTATGGTTAGTAGCATTTTTTTGTAATTTAAAAGTGATTGGGTTTAGTTTGTTGTGGTAAGGGTTAGTTGGTGATGATTTATGGTAGCCGAAGTAATTTAGGTGAATTTGGCATAGTTTGCTATGGTTACTAGCATTTTTTTGTAATTTAAAAGTGATTGGGTTTAGTTTGTTGTGGTAAGGGTTAGCTGGTGATGATTTAGAGTAGCCGAAGTAATTTAGGTGAGTCTGGCATAGTTTGTTATGATTTGTACACCTTTTTTTGTAATTTTAAGATGATATGGTTTGGTTTGTTGTGGTAAGAGATAGTTGGGGGTGATTTACGGTAGCCGAAGTAATTTAGGTGATTCTGGTATAGTTTGTTATGATTTTTAGCATTTTTTTGTAATATTAAATTGATTGGGCTTAGTTTGTTGCTTTAAAATGTAGTTGGGGGTGATTTTTGATAGCCGAAGTAATTTAGGTGAGTCTGGCATAGTTTGCTATGGTTAGTAGCATTTTTTTGTAATTTAAAAGTGATTGGGTTTAGTTTGTTGTGGTAAGGGTTAGTTGGTGATGATTTATGGTAGCCGAAGTAATTTAGGTGAGTTTGGCATAGTTTGCTATGATTAGTAGCATTTTTTTGTAATTTAAAATTGATTGGGTTTAGTTTGTTGTGGTAAGGGTTAGTTGGTGAAGATTTAGAGTAGCCGAAGTAATTTAGGTGAGTCTGGCATAGTTTGTTATGATTTGTACACCTTTTATTGTAATTTTAAGATGATATGGTTTGGTTTGTTGTGGTAAGGGATAGTTGGGGGTGATTTACGGTAGCCGAAGTAATTTAGGTGATTCTGGTATAGTTTGTTATGATTTTTAGCATATTTTTGTAATTTCAAAGTGATTGGGCTTAGTTTGTTGCTGTAAAGTGTAGTTGGGGGTGATTTTTGATAGCCGAAGTAATTGAGGTGAGTTTGGCATAGTTTGCTATGGTTAGTAGCATTTTTTTGTAATTTAGAAGTGATTGGGTTTAGTTTGTTGTGGGAAGGGTTAGTTGGTGATGATTTATGGTAGCCGAAGTAATATAGGTGAGTTTGGCATAGTTTGCTATGGTTACTAGCATTTTTTTGTAATTTAAAAGTGATTGGGTTTAGTTTGTTGTGGTAAGGGTTACTTGGTGATGATTTAGAGTAGCCGAAGTAATTTAAATGAGTCTGGCATAGTTTGTTATGATTTGTACAACTTTTTTTGTAATTTTAAGATGATAAAGTTTCGTTTGTTGTGGTAAGGGATAGTTGGGGGTGATTTACGGTAGCCGAAGAAATTTAGGTGATTCTGGTATAGTTTGTTATGATTTTTAACATTTTTTTGTAATTTTAAAGTGATTGGGCTTAGTTTGTTGCTGTAAAGTGTAGTTGGGGGTGATTTTTGATAGCCGAAGTATTTTAGTTGAGTTTGGCATAGTTTGCTATGGTTAGTAGCATTTTTTTGTAATTTAAAAGTGATTGGGTTTAGTTTGTTGTGGTAAGGGTTAGTTGGTGATGATTTATGGTAGCCGAAGTAATTTAGGTGAGTTTGGCATAGTTTGCTATGATTACTAGCATTTTTTTGTAATTTAAAAATGATTGGGTTTAGTTTGTTGTGGTAAGGGTTAGTTGGTGA
Organism: Eledona agricola; assembly: GCA_964023215.1. Taxonomy (NCBI): domain Eukaryota; kingdom Metazoa; phylum Arthropoda; class Insecta; order Coleoptera; family Tenebrionidae; genus Eledona; species Eledona agricola. The sequence continues at coordinate 1,475,080 of CAXIEJ010000140.1, read as the reverse complement.
TGATTTAGAGTAGCCGAAGTAATTTAGGTGAGTCTGGCATAGTTTGTTATGATTTGTACACCTTTTATTGTAATTTTAAGATGATATGGTTTGGTTTGTTGTGGTAAGGGATAGTTGGGGGTGATTTACGGTAGCCGATGTAATTTAGGTGATTTTGGTATAGTTCGTTATGATTTTTAGCATTTTTTTGTAATTTTAAAGTGATTGGGCTTAGTTTGTTGCTGTAAAGTGTAGTTGGGGGCGATTTTTGATAGCCAAAGTAATTTAGTTTAATTTGGCATAGTTTGCTATGGTTAGTAGCATTTTTTTGTAATTTAAAAATGATTGGGTTTAGTTTGTTGTGGTAAGGGTTAGTTGGTGATGATTTATGGTAGCCGAAGTAATTTAGGTGAGTTTGGCATAGTTTGCTATGGTTACTAGCATTTTTTTGTAATGTAAAAGTGATTGGGTTTAGTTTGTTGTGGTAAGGGTGAGTTGGTGATGATTTAGAGTAGTCGAAGTAATTTAGGTGAGTCTGGCATAGTTTGTTATGATTTGTACACCTTTTTTTGTAATTTTAAGATGATTTGGTTTGGTTTGTTGTGGTAAGGGATAGTTGGGGGTGATTTACGGTAGCCGAAGTAATTTAGGTGATTCTGGTATAGTTTGTAATGATTTTTAGCAATTTTTTTGTAATTTTAAAGTGATTGGGCTTAGTTCGTTGCTGTAAAGTGTAGTTGGGGGTGATTTTTGATAGCCGAAGTAATTTAGGTGAGTTTGGCATAGTTTGCCATGGTTAGTAGCATTTTTTTGTAATTTAAAAGTGATTGGGTTTAGTTTGTTGTGGTAAGGGTTAGTTGGTGAAGATTTAGAGTAGCCGAAGTAATTTAGGTGAGTCTGGCATAGTTTGTTATGATTTGTACACCTTTTTTTGTAATTTTAAGATGATATGGTTTGGTTTGTTGTGGTAAGGGATAGTTGGGGGTGATTTACGGTAGCCGAAGTAATTTAGGTGATTCTGGTATAGTTTGTTATGATTTTTAACATTTTTTTGTAATTTTAAAGTGATTGGGCTTAGTTTGTAGCTGTAAAGTGTAGTTGGGGGTGATTTTTGATAGCCGAAGTAATTTAGGTGAGTTTGGCATAGTTTGCTATGGTTAGTAGCATTTTTTTGTAATTTAAAAGTGATTGCGTTTAGTTTGTTGTGGTAAGGGTTAGTTGGTGATGATTTATGGTAGTCGAAGTAATTTAGGTGAGTTTGGAATACTTTGCTATGGTTACTAGCATTTTTTTGTAATTTAAAAGTGATTGGGTTTAGTTTGTTGTGGTAAGGGTTAGTTGGTGATGATTTAGAGTAGCCGAAGTAATTTAGGTGAGTCTGGCATAGTTTGTTATGATTTGTACACCTTTTTTTGTAATTTTAAGATGATATGGTTTGGTTTGTTGTGTTAAGGGATAGTTGGGGGTGATTTATGGTAGCCAAAGTAATTTAGGTGAGTTTGGCATAGTTTGCTATGGTTACTAGCATTTTTTTGTAATTTAAAAGTGATTGGGTTTAGTTTGTTGTGGTAAGGGTTAGTTGGTGATGATTTAGAGTAGCCGAAGTAATTTAGGTGAGTCTGGCATAGTTTGTTATGATTTGTACACCTTTTTTTGTAATTTTAAGATGATATGGTTTGGTTTGTTGTGGTAAGGGATAGTTGGGGGTGATTTACGGTAGCCGAAGTAATTTAGGTGATTCTGGTATAGTCTGTTATGATTTTTATCATTTTTTTTGTAATTTTAAAGTGATTGGGCTTAGTTTATTGCTGTAAAGTGTAGCTGGGTGTGATTTTTGATAGCCGAAATAATTTAGGTGAGTTTGGCATAGTTTGCTATGGTTAGTAGCATTTTTTTGTAATTTAAAAATGATTGGGTTTAGTTTGTTGTGGTAAGGGTTAGTTGGTGATGATTTATGGTAGCCGAAGTAATTTAGGTGAGTTTGGCATAGTTTGCTATGGTTACTAGCATTTTTTTGTAATTTAAAATGATTGGGTATAGTTTGTTGTGGTAAGGGTTAGTTGGTGATGATTTAGAGTAGCCGAAGTAATTTAGGTGTGTCTGGCATAGTTTGTTATGATTTGTACACCTTTTTTTGTAATTTTAAGATGATATGGTTTGGTTTGTTGTGGTAAGGGATAGTCGGGGTGATTTACGGTAGCCGAAGTAATTTAGGTGATTCTGGTATAGTTTGTTATGATTTTTAGCATTTTTTTGTAATTTTAAAGTGATTGGAATTAGTTTGTTGCTGTAAAGTGTAGTTGGGGTGATTTTTGATAGCCGAAGTAATTTAGGTGAGTTTGGCATAGTTTGCTATGGTTAGTAGCATTTTTTTGTAATTTAAAAGTGATTGGGTTTAGTTTGTTGTGGTAAGGGTTAGTTGGTGATGATTTATGGTAGCCGACGTAATTTAGGTGAGTTTGGCATAGTTTGTTATAGTTACTAGCATTTTTTTGTAATTTAAAAGTGATTGGGTTTAGTTTGTTGTGGTAAGGGTTAGTTGGTGATGAATATAGAGTAGCCGAAGTAATTTAGGTGAGTCTGGCAGAGTTTGTTATGATTTGTACACCTTTTTTTGTAATTTTAAGATGATATGGTTTGGTTTGTTGTGGTAAGGGATAGTTGGGGGTGATTTACGGTAGCCGAAGTAATTTAGGTGATTCTGGTATAGTTTGTTATGATTTTTAGCATTTTTTTGTAATATTAAATTGATTGGGCTTAGTTTGTTGCTGTAAAGTGTAGTTGAGGGTGATTTTTGATAGCCGAAGTAATTTAGGTGAGTCTGGCATAGTTTGCTATGGTTAGTAGCATTTTTTTGTAATTTAAAAGTGATTGGGTTTAGTTTGTTGTGGTAAGGGTTAGTTGGTGATGATTTATAGTAGCCGAAGTAATTTAGGTGAATTTGGCATAGTTTGCTATAATTACTAGCATTTTTTTGTAATTTAAAAGTGATTGGGTTTAGTTTGTTGTGGTATGGGTTAGCTGGTGATGATTTAGACTAGCCAAAGTAATTTAATTAAGTCTGGCATAGTTTGTTATGATTTGTACACTTTTTTTTGTAATTTTAAGATGATATGGTTTGGTTTGTTGTCGTAAGGGATAGTTGGGGGTGATTTACGGAAGCCGAAGTAATTTAGGTGAATCTGGTATAGTTTGTTATGATTTTTAGCATTTTTTTGTAATTTTAAAGTGATTGGGATTAGTTTGTTGCTGTAAAGTGTAGTTGGGGGTGATTTTTGATAGCCGAAGTAATTTAGGTGAGTTTGGCATAGTTTGCTATGGTTAGTAGCATTTTTTTGTAATTTAAAAGTGATTGGGTTTAGTTTGTTGTGGTAAGGGTTAGTTGGTGATGATTTATGGTAGCCGAAGTAATTTAGGTGAGTTTGGCATAGTTTGCTATGGTTACTGGCATTTTTTTGTAATTTAAAATGATTGGGTATAGTTTGTTGTGGTAAGGGTTAGTTGGTGATGATTTAGAGTAGCCGAAGTAATTTAGGTGAGTCTGGCATAGTTTGTTATGATTTGTACACCTTTTTTTGTAATTTTAAGATGATATGGTTTGGTTTGTTGTGGTAAGGGATAGTTGGGGGTGATTTACGGTAGCCGAAGTAATTTAGGTGATTCTGGTATAGTTTGTTATGATTTTTATAATTTTTTTGTAATTTTAAAGTGATTGGGCTTAGTTTATTGCTGTAAAGTGTAGCTGGGTGTGATTTTTGATAGCCGAAACAATTTAGGTGAGTTTGGCATAGTTTGCTATGGTTAGTAGCATTTTTTTGTAATTTAAAAGTGATTGGGTTTAGTTTGTTGTGGTAAGGGTTAGTTGGTGATGATTTAGAGTAGCCGAAGTAATTTAGGTGAGTCTGGCATAGTTTGTTATGATTTGTACACCTTTTTTTGTAATTTTAAGATGATATGGTTTGGTTTGTTTTGGTAAGGGATAGTTGGGGGTGATTTACGGTAGCCGAAGTAATTTAGGTGATTCTGGTATAGTTTGTTATGATTTTTAACATTTTTTTGTAATTTTAAAGTGATTGGGCTTAGTTTGTTGCTGTAAAGTGTAGTTGGGGGTGATTTTTGATAGCCGAAGTAATTTAGGTGAGTTTGACATAGTTTGCTATGGTTAGTAGCATTTTTTTGTAATTTAAAAGTGATTGGGTTTAGTTTGTTGTGGTAAGGGTTAGTTGGTGATGATTTAGAGTAGCCGAAGTAATTTAGGTGAGTCTGGCATAGTTTGTTATGATTTGTACACCTTTTTTTGTAATTTAAAGATGATATGGTTTGGTTTGTTGTGGTAAGGGATAGTTGGGGGTGATTTACGGTAGCCGAAATAATTTAGGTGATTCTGGTATAGTTTGTTATGATTTTTAGCATTTTTTTGTAATTTTAAAGTGATAGGGCTTAGTTTGTTGCTGTAAAGTGTAGTTGGGGGCAATTTTTGATAGCCGAAGTAATTTAGGTGAGTTTGGCCTAGCTTGCTATGGTTAGTAGCATTTTTCTGTAATTTAAAATTGATTGGGTTTAGTTTGTTGTGGTAAGGGTTAGTTGGTGATGATTTATTGTTGCCGAAGTAATTTAGGTGAATTTGGCATAGTTTGCTATGGTTACTAGCATTTTTTTGTAATTTAAAAGTGATTGGGTTTAGTTTGTTGTGGTAAGGGTTAGTTGGTGATGATTTAGAGTAGCCGAAGTAATTTAGGTGAGTCTGGCATGGTTTGTTATGATTTGTACACCTTTTTTTGTAATTTTAAGATGATATGGTTTGGTTTGTTGTGGTACGGGATAGTTGGGGGTGATTTACGGTAGCCGAAGTAATTTAGGTGATTCTGGTTTAGTTTGTTATGATTTTTAACATATCTTTGTAATTTTAAAGTGATTGGGCTTAGTTTGTTGCTGTAAAGTGTAGTTGGGGGTGATTTTTGATAGCCGAAGTAATTAGGTGAGTTTGGCATAGTTTGTTATAGTTACTAGCATTTTTTTGTAATTTAAAATTGATTGGGTTTAGTTTGTTGTGGTAAGGGTTAGTTGGTGATGAATATAGAGTAGCCGAAGTAATTTAGGTGAGTCTGGCAGAGTTTGTTATGATTTGTACACCTTTGTTTGTAATTTTAAGATGATATGGTTTGGTTTGTTGTGATAAGGGATAGTTGGGTTAGATTTACGGTAGCCGAAGTAATTTAGGTGATTCTGGTATAGTTTGTTATGATTTTTAGCATTTTTTTGTAATATTAAAGTGATTGGGCTTAGTTTGTTGCTGTAAAGTGTAGTTGAGGGTGATTTTTGATAGCCGAAGTAATTTAGGTGAGTCTGGCATAGTTTGCTATGGTTAGTAGCATTTTTTTGTAATTTAAAAGTGATTGGGTTTAGTTTGTTGTGGTAAGGGTTAGTTGGTGATGATTTATAGTAGCCGAAGTAATTTAGGTGAATTTGGCATAGTTTGCTATGGTTACTAGCATTTTTTTGTAATTTAAAAGTGATTGGGTTTAGTTTGTTGTGGTATGGGTTAGCTGGTGATGATTTAGAGTAGCCAAAGTAATTTAATTAAGTCTGGCATAGTTTGTTATGATTTGTACACTTTTTTTTGTAATTTTAAGATGATATGGTTTGGTTTGTTGTCGTAAGGGATAGTTGGGGGTGATTTACGGAAGCCGAAGTAATTTAGGTGAATCTGGTATAGTTTGTTATGATTTTTAGCATTTTTTTGTAATTTTAAAGTGATTGGGATTAGTTTGTTGCTGTAAAGTGTAGTTGGGGGTGATTTTTGATAGCCGAAGTAATTTAGGTGAGTTTGGCATAGTTTGCTATGGTTAGTAGCATTTTTTTGTAATTTAAAAGTGATTGGGTTTAGTTTGTTGTGGTAAGGGTTAGTTGGTGATGATTTATGGTAGCCGAAGTAATTTAGGTGAGTTTGGCATAGTTTGCTATGGTTACTGGCATTTTTTTGTAATTTAAAATGATTGGGTTTAGTTTGTTGTGGTAAGGGTTAGTTGGTGATGATTTATTGTTGCCGAAGTAATTTAGGTGAGTTTGGCATAGTTTGCTATGGTTACTAGCATTTTTTTGTAATTTAAAAGTGATTGGGTTTAGTTTGTTGTGGTAAGGGTTAGTTGATGATGATTTAGAGTAGCCGAAGTAATTTAGGTGAGTCTGGCATAGTTTGTTATGATTTGTACACCTTTTTTTTAAATTTTAAGATGATATGGTTTGGTTTGTTGTGGTACGGTATAGTTGGGGGTGATTTACGGTAGCCGAAGTAATTTAGGTGATTCTGGTATAGTTTGTTATGATTTTTAACATTTTTTTGTAATTTTAAAGCGATTGGGCTTAGTTTGTTGCTGTAAAGTGTAGTTGGGGGTGATTTTTGATAGCCGAAGTAATTAGGTGAGTTTGGCATAGTTCGCTATGGTTAGTAGCATTTTTTTGTAATTTAAAAGTGATTGGGTTTAGTTTGATGTGGTAAGGGTTAGTTGGTGATGATTTATGGTAGCCAAAGTAATTTAGGTGAGTTTGGCATAGTTTGCTATGGTTAGTAGCATTTTTTTGTAATTTAAAAATGATTGGGTTTAGTTTGTTGTGGTAAGGGTTAGTTGGTGATGATTTATAATAGCCGAAGTAATTTAGGTGTGTTTGGCATAGTTTGCTATGGTTACTAGCATTTTTTTGTAATTTAAAAGTGATTGGGTTTAGTTTGTTGTGGTAAGGGTTAGTTGGTGATGATTTAGAGTAGCCGAAGTAATTTTGGTGAGTCTGGCATAGTTTGTTATGATTTGTACACCTTTTTTTGTAATTTTAAGATGATATGGTTTGGTTTGTTGTGGTAAGGGATAGTTGGGGGTGATTTACGGTAGCCGAAGTAATTTAGGTGATTCTGGTATAGTTTGTTATGATTTTTAACATTTTTTTGTAATTTTAAAGTGATTGGGCTTAGTTTGTTGCTGTAAAGTGTAGTTGGGGGTGATTTTTGATAGCCGAAGTAATTAGGTGAGTTTGGCATAGTTCGCTATGGTTAGTAGCATTTTTTTGTAATTTAAAAGTGATTGGGTTTAGTTTGTTGTGGTAAGGGTTAGTTGGTGATGATTTATGGTAGCCAAAGTAATTTAGGTGAGTTTGGCATAGTTTGCTATGGTTACTAGCATATTTTTGTAATTTAAAAGTGATTGGGTTTAATTTGTTGTGGTAAGGGTCAGTTGGTGATGATTTAGAGTAGCCGAAGTAATTTAGGTGAGTCTGGCATAGTTTGTTATGATTTGTACACCTTTTTTTGTAATTTTAAGATGATATGGTTTGGTTTGTTGTGGTAAGGGATAGTTGGGGGTGATTTACGGTAGCCGAAGTAATTTAGGTGATTCTGGTATAGTCTGTTATGATTTTTATCATTTTTTTGTAATTTTAAAGTGATTGGGCTTAGTTTATTGCTGTAAAGTGTAGCTGGGTGTGATTTTTGATAGCCGAAATAATTTATTTGAGTTTGGCATAGTTTGCTATGGTTAGTAGCATTTTTTTGTAATTTAAAATTGATTGGGTTTAGTTTGTTGTGGTAAGGGTTAGTTGGTGATGACTTATGGTAGCCGAAGTAATTTAGGTGAGTTTGGCATAGTTTGCTATGGTTACTAGCATTTTTTTGTAATTTAAAATGATTGGGTATAGTTTGTTGTGGTAAGGGTTAGTTGGTGATGATTTAGAGTAGCCGAAGTAATTTAGGTGAGTCTGGCATAGTTTGTTATGATTTGTACACCTTTTTTTGTAATTTTAAGATGATATGGTTTGGTTTGTTGTGGTAAGGGATAGTCGGGGTGATTTACGGTAGCCGAAGTAATTTAGGTGATTCTGGTATAGTTTGTTATGATTTTTAGCATTTTTTTGTAATTTTAAAGTGATTGGGCTTAGTTCGTTGCTGTAAAGTGTAGTTGGGGTTGATTTTTGATAGCCGAAGTAATTTAGGTGAGTTTGGCATAGTTTGCTATGGTTAGTAGCATTTTTTTGTAATTTAAAAGTGATTGGGTTTAGTTTGTTGTGGTAAGGGTTAGTTGGTGATGATTTATGGTAGCCGAAGTAATTTAGGTGAGTTTGGCATAGTTTGTTATGGTTACTAGCATTTTTTTGTAATTTAAAAGTGATTGGGTTTAGTTTGTTGTGGTAAGGGTTAGTTGGTGATGAATATAGAGTAGCCGAAGTAATTTAGGTGAGTCTGGCAGAGTTTGTTATGATTTGTACACCTTTTTTTGTAATTTTAAGATGATATGGTTTGGTTTGTTGTGGTAAGGGATAGTTGGGGGTGATTTACGGTAGCCGAAGTAATTTAGGTGATTCTGGTATAGTTTGTTATGATTTTTAGCATTTTTTTGTAATATTAAAGTGATTGGGCTTAGTTTGTTGCTGTAAAGTGTAGTTGAGGGTGATTTTTGATAGCCGAAGTAATTTAGGTGAGTCTGGCATAGTTTGCTATGGTTAGTAGCATTTTTTTGTAATTTAAAAGTGATTGGGTTTAGTTTGTTGTGGTAAGGGTTAGTTGGTGATGATTTATGGTAGCCGAAGTAATTTAGGTGAATTTGGCATAGTGTGCTATGGTTACTAGCATTTTTTTGTAATTTAAAAGTGATTGGGTTTAGTTTGTTGTGGTAAGGGTTAGCTGGTGATGATTTAGAGTAGCCAAAGTAATTTAATTGAGTCTGGCATAGTTTGTTATGATTTGTACACTTTTTTTTGTAATTTTAAGATGTTATGGTTTGGTTTGTTGTCGTAAGGGATAGTTGGGGGTGATTTACGGAAGCCGAAGTAATTTAGGTGAATCTGGTATAGTTTGTTATGATTTTTAGCATTTTTTTGTAACTTTAAAGTGATTGGGATTAGTTTGTAGCTGTAAAGTGTAGTTGGGGGTGATTTTTGATAGCCGAAGTAATTTAGGTGAGTTTGGCATAGTTTGCTATGGTTAGTAGCATTTTTTTGTAATTTAAAAGTGATTGGGTTTAGTTTGTTGTGGTAAGGGTTAGTTGGTGATGATTTATGGTAGCCGAAGTAATTTAGGTGAGTTTGGCATAGTTTGCTATGGTTACTAGCATTTTTTTGTAATTTAAAACGATTGGGTATAGTTTTGTGGTAAGGGTTAGTTGGTGATGATTTAGAGTAGCCGAAGTAATTTAGGTAAGTCTGGCATAGTTTGTTATGATTTGTACACCTTTTTTTGTAATTTTAAGATGATATGGTTTGGTTTGTTGTGGTAAGGGATAGTTGGGGGTGATTTACGGTAGCCGAAGTAATTTAGGTGATTCTGGTATAGTTCGTTATGATTTTTAGCATTTTTTTGTAATTTTAAAGTGATTTGGCTTAGTTTGTTGCTGTAAAGTGTAGTTGGGGGCGATTTTTGATAGCCGAAGTAATTTAGTTTAGTTTGGCATAGTTTGCTATGGTTAGTAGCATTTTTTTGTAATTTAAAAATTATTGGTTTTAGTTTGTTGTGGTAAGGGTTAGTTGGTGATGATTTATGGTAGCCGAAGTAATTTAGGTGAGTTTGGCATAGTTTGCTATGGTTACTAGCATTTTTTTGTAATGTAAAAGTGATTGGGTTTAGTTTGTTGTGGTAAGGGTTAGTTGGTGATGATTTAGAGTAGCCGAAGTAATTTAGGTGAGTCTGGCATAGTTTGTTATGATTTGTACACCTTTTTTTGTAATTTTAAGATGATATGGTTTGGTTTGTTGTGGTAAGGGATAGTTGGGGGTGATTTACGGTAGCCGAAGTAATTTAGGTGATTCTGGTATAGTTTGTAATGATTTTTAGCATTTTTTTTGTAATTTTAAAGTGATTGGGCTTAGTTCGTTGCTGTAAAGTGTAGTTGGGGTGATTTTTGCTAGCCGAAGTAATTTAGGTGAGTTTGGCATAGTTTGCCATGGTTAGTAGCATTTTTTTGTAATTTAAAAGTGATTGGGTTTAGTTTGTTGTGGTAAGGGTTAGTTGGTGATGATTTATGGTAGCCGAAGTAATTTAGGTTAGTTTGGCATAGTTTGCTATGGTTACTAGCATTTTTTTGTAATTTAAAAGTGATTGGGTTTAGTTTGTTGTGGTAAGGGTTAGTTGGTGATGATTTAGATTAGCCGAAGTAATTTAGGTGAGTCTGGCATAGTTTGTTATGATTTGTACACCTTTTTTGTAATTTTAAGATGATATGGTTTGGTTTGTTGTGGTAAGGGATAGTTGGGGGTGATTTACGGCAGCCGAAGTAATTTAGGTGATTCTGGTATAGTTTGTTATGATTTTTAGCATTTTTTTTTAATTTTAAAGTGATTGGGCTTAGTTTGTTGCTGTAAAGTGTAGTTGGGGGTGATTTTTGATAGCCGAAGTAATTTAGGTGAGTTTGGCATAGTTTGCTATGGTTAGTAGCATTTTTTTGTAATTTAAAAGTGATTGGGTTTAGTTTGTTGTGGTAAGGTTTAGTTGGTGATGATTTAGAGTAGCCGAAGTAATTTAGGTGAGTCTGGCATAGTTTGTTATGATTTGTACACCTTTTTTTGTAATTTTAAGATGATATGGTTTGGTTTGTTGTGGTAAGGGATAGTTGGGGGTGATTTACGGTAGCCGAAGTAATTTAGGTGATTCTGGTATAGTTTGTTATGATTTTTAGCATTTTTTTGTAATTTTAAAGTGATTGGGCTTAGTTTGTTGCTGTAAAGTGTAGTTGGCGGTGATTTTTGATAGCCGAAGTAATTAGGTGAGTTTGGCATAGTTTGCTATGGTTACTAGCATTTTTTTGTAATTTAAAAGTGATTGGGTTTAGTTTGTTGTGGTAAGGGTTAGTTGGTGATGATTTAGAGTAGCCGAAGTAATTTAGGTGATTCTGGCATAGTTTGTTATGATTTGTACACCTTTTTTTGTAATTTTAAGATGATATGGTTTGGTTTGTTGTGGTAAGGGATAGTTCGGGGTGATTTACGGTAGCCGAAGTAATTTAGGTGATTCTGGTATAGTTTGTTATGATTTTTATCATTTTTTTGTAATTTTAAAGTGGTTGGGCTTAGTTTATTGCTGTAAAGTGTAGCTGGGTGTGATTTTTGATAGCCGAAATAATTTAGGTGAGTTTGGCATAGTTTGTTATGGTTAGTAGCATTTTTTTGTAATTTAAAAATAATTGGGTTTAGTTTGTTGTGGTAAGGGTTAGTTCGTGATGATTTATGGTAGCCGAAGTAATTTAGGTGAGTTTGGCATAGTTTGCTATAGTTACTAGCATTTTTTTGTAATTTAAAATGATTGGGTATAGTTTGTTCTGGTAAGGGTTAGTTGGTGATGATTTAGAGTAGCCGAAGTAATTTAGGTGATTCTGGTATAGTTTGTTATGATTTTTAGCATTTTTTTGTAATTTTAAAGTGATTGGGCTTAGTTTGTTGCTGTAAAGTGTTGTTGGGGGTGATTTTTGATAGCCGAAGTAATTTAGGTGAGTTTGGCATAGTTTGCTATGGTTAGTAGCATTTTTTTGTAATTTAAAAGTGATTGGGTTTAGTTTGTTGTGGTAAGGGTTAGTTGGTGATGATTTATGGTAGCCGAAGTAATTTAGATGAGTTTGGCATAGTTTGTTATGGTTACTAGCATTTTTTTGTAATTTAAAAGTGATTGGGTTTAGTTTGTTGTGGTAAGGGCTAGTTGGTGATGAATATAGAGTAGCCGAAGTAATTTAGGTGAGTCTGGCAGAGTTTGGTATGATTTGTACACTTTTTTTTGTAATTTTAAGATGATATGGTTTGGTTTGTTGTGGTAAGGGATAGTTGGGGGTGATTTACGGTAGCCGAAGTAATTTAGGTGATTCTGGTATAGTTTGTTATGATTTTTAGCATTTTTTTGTAATATTAAAGTGATTGGGCTTAGTTTGTTGCTGTAAAGTGTAGTTGGGGGTGATTTTTGATAGCCGAAGTAATTTAGGTGAGTCTGGCATAGTTTGCTATGGTTAGTAGCATTTTTTTGTAATTTAAAAGTGATTGGGTTTAGTTTGTTGTGGTAAGGGTTAGTTGGTGATGATTTATGGTAGCCGAAGTAATTTAGGTGAATTTGGCATAGTTTGCTATGGTTACTAGCATTTTTTTGTAATTTAAAAGTGATTGGGTTTAGTTTGTTGTGGTAAGGGTTAGCTGGTGATGATTTAGAGTAGCCAAAGTAATTTAATTCTGGCATAGTTTGTTATGATTTTTAGCATTTTTTTGTAATTTTAAAGTGATTGGGCTTAGTTTGTTGCTATAAAATGTAGTTGGGGGTGATTTTTTATAGACGAAGTAATTTAGGTGAGTTTGGCATAGTTTGCTATGGTTAGTAGCATTTTTTTGTAATTTAAAACTGATTGGGTTTAGTTTGTTGTGGTAAGGGTTAGTTGGTGATGATTTAAAGTAGCCGAAGTAATTTAGGTGAGTTTGGCATATTTTGCTATGGTTACTAGCATTTTTTTGTAATTTAAAAGTGATTGGGTTTAGTTTGTTGTGGTAAGGATTAGCTGGTGATGATTTAGAGTAGCCGAAGTAATTTAGGTGAGTCTGGCATAGTTTGTTATGATTTGTACACCTTTTTTTGTAATTTTAAGATGATATGGTTTGGTTTGTTGTGGTAAGGGATAGTTGGGGATGATTTACGGTAGCCGAAGTAATTTAGGTGATTGTGGTATAGTTTGTTATGATTTTTAGCATTTTTTTGTAATTTTAAAGCGATTGGGCTTAGTTTGTTGCTGTAAAGTGTTGTTGGGGGTGATTTTTGATAGCCGAAGTAATTTAAGTGAGTTTGGCATAGTTTGCTATGGTTAGTAGCAGTTTTTTGTAATTTAAAAGTGATTGGGTTTAGTTTGTTGTGGTAAAGGTTAGTTGGTGATGATTTATGGTAGCCGAAGTAATTTAGATGAGTTTGGCATAGTTTGTTATGGTTACTAGCATTTTTTTGTAATTTAAAAGTGATTGGGTTTAGTTTGTTGTGGTAAGGGCTAGTTGGTGATGAATATAGAGTAGCCGAAGTAATTTAGGTGAGTCTGGCAGAGTTTGGTATGATTTGTACACTTTTTTTGTAATTTTAAGATGATATGGTTTGGTTTGTTGTGGTAAGGGATAGTTGGGTGTGATTTACGGTAGCCGAAGTAATTTAGGTGATTCTGGTATAGTTTGTTATGATTTTTAGCATTTTTTTGTAATATTAAAGTGATTGGGCTTAGTTTGTTGCTGTAAAGTGTAGTTGGGGGTGATTTTTGATAGCCGAAGTAATTTAGGTGAGTCTGGCATAGTTTGCTATGGTTAGTAGCATTTTTTTGTAATTTAAAAGTGATTGGGTTTAGTTTGTTGTGGTAAGGGTTAGTTGGTGATGATTTATGGTAGCCGAAGTAATTTAGGTGAATTTGGCATAGTTTGCTATAGTTACTAGCATTTTTTTGTAATTTAAAAGTGATTGGGTTTAGTTTGTTATGGTAAGGGTTAGCTGGTGATGATTTAGAGTAGCCAAAGTAATTTAATTGAGTCTGGCATAGTTTGTTATGATTTGTACACTTTTTTTTGTAATTTTAAGATGATATGGTTTGGTTTGTTGTCGTAAGGGATAGTTGGGGGTGATCTACGGAAGCCGAAGTAATTTAGGTGATTCTGGAATAGTTTGTTATGATTTTTAGCATTTTTTTGTAATTTTAAAGTGATTGGGATTAGTTTGTTGCTGTAAAGTGTAGTTAGGGGTGATTTTTGATAGCCGAAGTAATTTAGGTGAGTTTGGCATAGTTTGCTATGGTTAGTAGCATTTTTTTGTAATTTAAATGTGATTGGGTTTAGTTTGTTGTGGTAAGGGTTAGTTGGTGATGATTTATGATAGCCGAAGTAATTTAGGTGAGTTTGGCATAGTTTGCTATGGTTACTAACATTTTTTTGTAATTTAAAAGTGATTGGGTTTAGTTGGTTGTGGTAAGGGTTAGCTGGTGATGATTTAGAGTAGCCGAAGTAATTTAGGTGAGTCTGGCATAGTTTGTTATGATTTGTACACCTTTTTTTGTAATTTTAAGATGATATGGTTTGGTTTGTTGTGGTAAGGGATAGTTGGGGGTGATTTACGGTAGCCGAAGTAATTTAGGTGATTCTGGTATAGTTAGTTATGATTTTTATAATTTTTTTGTAATTTTAAAGTAATTGGGCTTAGTTTATTGCTGTAAATTATAGTTGGGTTTGATTTTTGATAGCCGAAGTAATTTAGGTGAGTTTGGCATAGTTTGCTATGGTTAGTAGCATTTTTTGTAATTTAAAACTGATTGGGTTTAGTTTGTTGTGGTAAGGGTTAGTTGGTGATGATTTATGGTAGCCGAAGTAATTTAGGTGAGTTTGGCATAGTTTGCTATGGTTACTAGCATTTTTTTGTAATTTATAAGTGATTGGGTTCAGTTTGTTGTGGTAAGGGTTAGTTGGTGATGATTTAGAGTAGCCGAAGTAATTTAGGTGAGTCTGGCATAGTTTGTTATGATTTGTACACCATTTTTTGTAATTTTAAGATGATATGGTTTGGTTTGTTGTGGTAAGGGATAGTTGGGGGTGATTTACGGTAGCCGAAGTAATTTAGGTGATTCTGGTATAGTTTGTTATGATTTTTAGCATTTTTTTGTAATTGTAAAGTGATTGGGCTTAGTTTGTTGCTGTAAAGTTTAGTTGGGGGCGATTTTTGATAGCCGAAGTAATATAGGTTAATTTGGCATAGTTTGCTATGGTAAGTAGCATTTTTTTGTAATTTAAAAGTGATTGGGTTTAGTTTGTTGTGGTAATGGTTAGTTGGTGATGATTTATGGTAGCCGAAGTAGTTTAGGTGAGTTTGGCATAGTTTGCTATGGTTACTAGCATTTTTTTGTAATTTAAAAGTGATTGGGTTTAGTTTGTAGTGGTAAGGGTTAGTTGGTGATGATTTAGAGTAGCCGAAGTAATTTAGGTGAGTCTGGCATAGTTTGTTATGGTTTGTACACCTTTTTTTGTAATTTTAAGATGATATGGTTTGGTTTGTTGTGGTAAGGGATAGTTGGGGGTGATTTACGGAAGCCGAAGTAATTTAGGTGATTCTGGCATAGTTTGTTATGATTTTTAGCATTTTTTTGTAATTTTAAAGTGATTGGGTTTAGTTTGTTGCTATAAAGTGTAGTTGGGGGTGATTTTTGATAGACGAAGTAATTTAGGTGAGTTTGGCATAGTTTGCTATGGTTAGTAGCATTTTTTTTAATTTAAAAGTGATTGGGTTTAGTTTGTTGTGGTAAGGGTTACTTGGTGATGATTTATTGTAGCCGAAGTAATTTAGATGAGTTTGGCATAGTTTGTTATGGTTACTAGCATTTTTTTGTAATTTAAAAGTGATTGGGTTTAGTTTGTTGTGGTAAGGGTTAGTTGGTGATGAATATAGAGTAGCCGAAGTAATTTAGGTGAGTCTGGCAGAGTTTGGTATGATTTGTACACTTTTTTTTGTAATTTTAAGATGATATGGTTTGGTTTGTTGTGGTAAGGGATAGTTGGGGGTGATTTACGGTAGCCGAAGTAATTTAGGTGATTCTGGTATAGTTTGTTATGATTTTTAGCATTTTTTTGTAATATTAAATTGATTGGGCTTAGTTTGTTGCTGTAAAGTGTAGTTGGGGGTGATTTTTGATAGCCGAAGTAATTTAGGTGAGTCTGGCATAGTTTGCTATGGTTAGTAGCATTTTTTTGTAATTTAAAAGTGATTGGGTTTAGTTTGTTGTGGTAAGGGTTAGTTGGTGATGATTTATGGTAGCCGAAGTAATTTAGGTGAATTTGGCATAGTTTGCTATGGTTACTAGCATTTTTTTGTAATTTAAAAGTGATTGGGTTTAGTTTGTTGTGGTAATGGTTAGTTGGTGATGATTTATGGTAGCCGAAGTAATTTAGGTGAGTTTGGCATAGTTTGCTATGGTTACTAGCATTTTTTTGTAATTTAAAAGTGATTGGGTTTAGTTTGTTGTGGTAAGGGTTAGTTGGTGATGATTTAGAGTAGCCAAAGTAATTTAGGTGAGTCTGGCATAGTTTGATATGGTTTGTACATTTTTTTTTGTAATTTTAAGATGATATGGTTTGGTTTGTTGTGGTAAGTGATAGTTGGGGGTGATCTACGGTAGCCGAAGTAATTTAGGTGATTCTGGTATAGTTTGTTATGATTTTTAGCATTTTTTTGTAATTTTAAAGTGATTGGGCTTAGTTTGTTGCTGTAAAGTGTTGTTGGGGGTGATTTTTGATAGCCGAAGTAATTTAGGTGAGTTTAGCATAGTTTGCTATGGTTAGTAGCATTTTTTTGTAATTTAAAAGTGATTGGGTTTAGTTTGTTGTGGTAAGGGTTAGTTGGTGATGATTTATGGTAGCCGAAGTAATTTAGATGAGTTTGGCATAGTTTGTTATGGTTACTAGCATTTTTTTGTAATTTAAAAGTGATTGGGTTTAGATGTTGTGGTAAGGGCTAGTTGGTGATGAATATAGAGTAGCCGAAGTAATTTAGGTGAGTCTGGCAGAGTTTGGTATGATTTGTACACTTTTTTTTGTAATTTTAAGATGATATGGTTTGGTTTGTTGTGGTAAGGGATAGTTGGGGGTGATTTACCGTAGCCGAAGTAATTTAGGTGATTCTGGTATAGTTTGTTATGATTTTTAGCATTTTTTTGTAATATTAAATTGATTGGACTTAGTTTGTTGCTGTAAAGTGTAGTTGGGGGTGATTTTTGATAGCCGAAGTAATTTAGGTGAGTTTGGCATAGTTTGCTATGGTTAGTAGCATTTTTTTGTAATTTAAAAGTGATTGGGTTTAGTTTGTTGTGGTAAGGGTTAGTTGGTGATGATTTATGGTAGCCGAAGTAATTTAGGTGAATTTGGCATAGTTTGCTATGGTTACTAGCATTTTTTTGTAATTTAAAAGTGATTGGGTTTAGTTTGTTGTGGTAAGGGTTAGCTGGTGATGATTTAGAGTAGCCAAAGTAATTTAATTCTGGCATAGTTTGTTATGATTTTTAGCATTTTTTTGTAATTTTAAAGTGATTGGGCTTAGTTTGTTGCTATAAAATGTAGTTGGGGGTGATTTTTTATAGACGAAGTAATTTAGGTGAGTTTGGCATAGTTTGCTATGGTTAGTAGCATTTTTTTGTAATTTAAAACTGATTGGGTTTAGTTTGTTGTGGTAAGGGTTAGTTGGTGATGATTTAAAGTAGCCGAAGTAATTTAGGTGAGTTTGGCATATTTTGCTATGGTTACTAGCATTTTTTTGTAATTTAAAAGTGATTGGGTTTAGTTTGTTGTGGTAAGGATTAGCTGGTGATGATTTAGAGTAGCCGAAGTAATTTAGGTGAGTCTGGCATAGTTTGTTATGATTTGTACACCTTTTTTTTGTAATTTTAAGATGATATGGTTTGGTTTGTTGTGGTAAGGGATAGTTGGGGATGATTTACGGTAGCCGAAGTAATTTAGGTGATTGTGGTATAGTTTGTTATGATTTTTAGCATTTTTTTGTAATTTTAAAGCGATTGGGCTTAGTTTGTTGCTGTAAAGTGTTGTTGGGGGTGATTTTTGATAGCCGAAGTAATTTAAGTGAGTTTGGCATAGTTTGCTATGGTTAGTAGCATTTTTTTGTAATTTAAAAGTGATTGGGTTTAGTTTGTTGTGGTAAAGGTTAGTTGGTGATGATTTATGGTAGCCGAAGTAATTTAGATGAGTTTGGCATAGTTTGTTATGGTTACTAGCATTTTTTTGTAATTTAAAAGTGATTGGGTTTAGTTTGTTGTGGTAAGGGCTAGTTGGTGATGAATATAGAGTAGCCGAAGTAATTTAGGTGAGTCTGGCAGAGTTTGGTATGATTTGTACACTTTTTTTGTAATTTTAAGATGATATGGTTTGGTTTGTTGTGGTAAGGGATAGTTGGGTGTGATTTACGGTAGCCGAAGTAATTTAGGTGATTCTGGTATAGTTTGTTATGATTTTTAGCATTTTTTTGTAATATTAAAGTGATTGGGCTTAGTTTGTTGCTGTAAAGTGTAGTTGGGGGTGATTTTTGATAGCCGAAGTAATTTAGGTGAGTCTGGCATAGTTTGCTATGGTTAGTAGCATTTTTTTGTAATTTAAAAGTGATTGGGTTTAGTTTGTTGTGGTAAGGGTTAGTTGGTGATGATTTATGGTAGCCGAAGTAATTTAGGTGAATTTGGCATAGTTTGCTATAGTTACTAGCATTTTTTTGTAATTTAAAAGTGATTGGGTTTAGTTTGTTATGGTAAGGGTTAGCTGGTGATGATTTAGAGTAGCCAAAGTAATTTAATTGAGTCTGGCATAGTTTGTTATGATTTGTACACTTTTTTTTGTAATTTTAAGATGATATGGTTTGGTTTGTTGTCGTAAGGGATAGTTGGGGGTGATCTACGGAAGCCGAAGTAATTTAGGTGATTCTGGAATAGTTTGTTATGATTTTTAGCATTTTTTTGTAATTTTAAAGTGATTGGGATTAGTTTGTTGCTGTAAAGTGTAGTTAGGGGTGATTTTTGATAGCCGAAGTAATTTAGGTGAGTTTGGCATAGTTTGCTATGGTTAGTAGCATTTTTTTGTAATTTAAATGTGATTGGGTTTAGTTTGTTGTGGTAAGGGTTAGTTGGTGATGATTTATGATAGCCGAAGTAATTTAGGTGAGTTTGGCATAGTTTGCTATGGTTACTAACATTTTTTTGTAATTTAAAAGTGATTGGGTTTAGTTGGTTGTGGTAAGGGTTAGCTGGTGATGATTTAGAGTAGCCGAAGTAATTTAGGTGAGTCTGGCATAGTTTGTTATGATTTGTACACCTTTTTTTGTAATTTTAAGATGATATGGTTTGGTTTGTTGTGGTAAGGGATAGTTGGGGGTGATTTACGGTAGCCGAAGTAATTTAGGTGATTCTGGTATAGTTAGTTATGATTTTTATAATTTTTTTGTAATTTTAAAGTAATTGGGCTTAGTTTATTGCTGTAAAGTATAGTTGGGTTTGATTTTTGATAGCCGAAGTAATTTAGGTGAGTTTGGCATAGTTTGCTATGGTTAGTAGCATTTTTTGTAATTTAAAACTGATTGGGTTTAGTTTGTTGTGGTAAGGGTTAGTTGGTGATGATTTATGGTAGCCGAAGTAATTTAGGTGAGTTTGGCATAGTTTGCTATGGTTACTAGCATTTTTTTGTAATTTATAAGTGATTGGGTTTAGTTTGTTGTGGTAAGGGTTAGTTGGTGATGATTTAGAGTAGCCGAAGTAATTTAGGTGAGTCTGGCATAGTTTGTTATGATTTGTACACCATTTTTTGTAATTTTAAGATGATATGGTTTGGTTTGTTGTGGTAAGGGATAGTTGGGGGTGATTTACGGTAGCCGAAGTAATTTAGGTGATTCTGGTATAGTTTGTTATGATTTTTAGCATTTTTTTGTAATTTTAAAGTGATTGGGCTTAGTTTGTTGCTGTAAAGTTTAGTTGGGGGCGATTTTTGATAGCCGAAGTAATATAGGTTAATTTGGCATAGTTTGCTATGGTAAGTAGCATTTTTTTGTAATTTAAAAGTGATTGGGTTTAGTTTGTTGTGGTAATGGTTAGTTGGTGATGATTTATGGTAGCCGAAGTAGTTTAGGTGAGTTTGGCATAGTTTGCTATGGTTACTAGCATTTTTTTGTAATTTAAAAGTGATTGGGTTTAGTTTGTAGTGGTAAGGGTTAGTTGGTGATGATTTAGAGTAGCCGAAGTAATTTAGGTGAGTCTGGCATAGTTTGTTATGGTTTGTACACCTTTTTTTGTAATTTTAAGATGATATGGTTTGGTTTGTTGTGGTAAGGGATAGTTGGGGGTGATTTACGGAAGCCGAAGTAATTTAGGTGATTCTGGCATAGTTTGTTATGATTTTTAGCATTTTTTTGTAATTTTAAAGTGATTGGGTTTAGTTTGTTGCTATAAAGTGTAGTTGGGGGTGATTTTTGATAGACGAAGTAATTTAGGTGAGTTTGGCATAGTTTGCTATGGTTAGTAGCATTTTTTTTAATTTAAAAGTGATTGGGTTTAGTTTGTTGTGGTAAGGGTTACTTGGTGATGATTTATTGTAGCCGAAGTAATTTAGATGAGTTTGGCATAGTTTGTTATGGTTACTAGCATTTTTTTGTAATTTAAAAGTGATTGGGTTTAGTTTGTTGTGGTAAGGGTTAGTTGGTGATGAATATAGAGTAGCCGAAGTAATTTAGGTGAGTCTGGCAGAGTTTGGTATGATTTGTACACTTTTTTTTGTAATTTTAAGATGATATGGTTTGGTTTGTTGTGGTAAGGGATAGTTGGGGGTGATTTACGGTAGCCGAAGTAATTTAGGTGATTCTGGTATAGTTTGTTATGATTTTTAGCATTTTTTTGTAATATTAAATTGATTGGGCTTAGTTTGTTGCTGTAAAGTGTAGTTGGGGGTGATTTTTGATAGCCGAAGTAATTTAGGTGAGTCTGGCATAGTTTGCTATGGTTAGTAGCATTTTTTTGTAATTTAAAAGTGATTGGGTTTAGTTTGTTGTGGTAAGGGTTAGTTGGTGATGATTTATGGTAGCCGAAGTAATTTAGGTGAATTTGGCATAGTTTGCTATGGTTACTAGCATTTTTTTGTAATTTAAAAGTGATTGGGTTTAGTTTGTTGTGGTAATGGTTAGTTGGTGATGATTTATGGTAGCCGAAGTAATTTAGGTGAGTTTGGCATAGTTTGCTATGGTTACTAGCATTTTTTTGTAATTTAAAAGTGATTGGGTTTAGTTTGTTGTGGTAAGGGTTAGTTGGTGATGATTTAGAGTAGCCAAAGTAATTTAGGTGAGTCTGGCATAGTTTGATATGGTTTGTACATTTTTTTTTGTAATTTTAAGATGATATGGTTTGGTTTGTTGTGGTAAGTGATAGTTGGGGGTGATCTACGGTAGCCGAAGTAATTTAGGTGATTCTGGTATAGTTTGTTATGATTTTTAGCATTTTTTTGTAATTTTAAAGTGATTGGGCTTAGTTTGTTGCTGTAAAGTGTTGTTGGGGGTGATTTTTGATAGCCGAAGTAATTTAGGTGAGTTTAGCATAGTTTGCTATGGTTAGTAGCATTTTTTTGTAATTTAAAAGTGATTGGGTTTAGTTTGTTGTGGTAAGGGTTAGTTGGTGATGATTTATGGTAGCCGAAGTAATTTAGATGAGTTTGGCATAGTTTGTTATGGTTACTAGCATTTTTTTGTAATTTAAAAGTGATTGGGTTTAGATGTTGTGGTAAGGGCTAGTTGGTGATGAATATAGAGTAGCCGAAGTAATTTAGGTGAGTCTGGCAGAGTTTGGTATGATTTGTACACTTTTTTTTGTAATTTTAAGATGATATGGTTTGGTTTGTTGTGGTAAGGGATAGTTGGGGGTGATTTACCGTAGCCGAAGTAATTTAGGTGATTCTGGTATAGTTTGTTATGATTTTTAGCATTTTTTTGTAATATTAAATTGATTGGACTTAGTTTGTTGCTGTAAAGTGTAGTTGGGGGTGATTTTTGATAGCCGAAGTAATTTAGGTGAGTCTGGCATAGTTTGCTATGGTTAGTAGCATTTTTTGTAATTTAAAAGTGATTGGGTTTAGTTTGTTGTGGTAAGGGTTAGTTGGTGATGATTTATGGTAGCCGAAGTAATTTAGGTGAATTTGGCATAGTTTGCTATGGTTACTAGCATTTTTTTGTAATTTAAAAGTGATTGGGTTTAGTTTGTTGTGGTAAGGGTTAGCTGGTGATGATTTAGAGTAGCCAAAGTAATTTAATTGAGTCTGGCATAGTTTGTTATGATTTGTACACTTTTTTTTGTAATTTTAAGATGATATGGTTTGGTTTGTTGTCGTAAGGGATAGTTGGGGGTGATTTACGGAAGCCGAAGTAATTTAGGTGATTCTGGTATAGTTTGTTATGATTTTTAGCATTTTTTTGTAATTTTAAAGTGATTGGGATTAGTTTGTTGCTGTAAAGTGTAGTTGGGTGTGATTTTTGACGGCCGAAGTAATTTAGGTGAGTTTGGCATAGTTTGCTATGGTTAGTAGCATTTTTTTGTAATTTAAAAGTGATTGGGTTTAGTTTGTTGTGGTAAGGGTTAGTTGGTAATGATTTATGGTAGCCGAAGTAATTTAGATGAGTTTGGCATAGTTTGTTATGGTTACTAGCATTTTTTTGTAATTTAAAAGTGATTGGGTTTAGTTTGTTGTGGTAAGGGCTAGTTGGTAATGAATATAGAGTAGGCGAAGTAATTTAGGTGAGTCTGGCAGAGTTTGGTATGATTTGTACACTTTTTTTTGTAATTTTAAGATGATATGGTTTGGTTTGTTGTCGTAAGGGATAGTTGGGGGTGATTTACGGTAGCCGAAGTAATTTAGGTGATTCTGGTATAGTTTGTTATGATTTTTAGCATTTTTTTGTAATATTAAAGTGATTGGGCTTAGTTTGTTGCTGTAAAGTGTAGTTGGGGGTGATTTTTGATAGCCGAAGTAATTTAGGTGAGTCTGGCATAGTTTGCTATGGTTAGTAGCATTTTTTTGTAATTTAAAAGTGATTGGGTTTAGTTTGTTGTGGTAAGGGTTAGTTGGTGATGATTTATGGTAGCCGAAGTAATTTAGGTGAATTTGGCATAGTTTGCTATGGTTACTAGCATTTTTTTGTAATTTAAAAGTGATTGGGTTTAGTTTGTTGTGGTAAGGGTTAGCTGGTGATGATTTAGAGTAGCCGAAGTAATTTAGGTGAGTCTGGCATAGTTTGTTATGATTTGTACACCTTTTTTTGTAATTTTAAGATGATATGGTTTGGTTTGTTGTGGTAAGAGATAGTTGGGGGTGATTTACGGTAGCCGAAGTAATTTAGGTGATTCTGGTATAGTTTGTTATGATTTTTAGCATTTTTTTGTAATATTAAATTGATTGGGCTTAGTTTGTTGCTTTAAAGTGTAGTTGGGGGTGATTTTTGATAGCCGAAGTAATTTAGGTGAGTCTGGCATAGTTTGCTATGGTTAGTAGCTTTTTTTTGTAATTTAAAAGTGATTGGGTTTAGTTTGTTGTGGTAAGGGTTAGTTGGTGATGATTTATGGTAGCCGAAGTAATTTAGGTGAATTTGGCATAGTTTGCTATGGTTACTAGCATTTTTTTGTAATTTAAAAGTGATTGGGTTTAGTTTGTTGTGGTAAGGGTTAGCTGGTGATGATTTAGAGTAGCCGAAGTAATTTAGGTGAGTCTGGCATAGTTTGTTATGATTTGTACACCTTTTTTTGTAATTTTAAGATGGTATGGTTTGGTTTGTTGTGGTAAGAGATAGTTGGGGGTGATTTACGGTAGCCGAAGTAATTTAGGTGATTCTGGTATAGTTTGTTATGATTTTTAGCATTTTTTTGTAATATTAAATTGATTGGGCTTAGTTTGTTGCTGTAAAGTGTAGTTGGGGGTGATTTTTGATAGCCGAAGTAATTTAGGTGAGTCTGGCATAGTTTGCTATGGTTAGTAGCATTTTTTTGTAATTTAAAAGTGATTGGGTTTAGTTTGTTGTGGTAAGGGTTAGTTGGTGATGATTTATGGTAGCCGAAGTAATTTAGGTGAATTTGGCATAGTTTGCTATGGTTACTAGCATTTTTTTGTAATTTAAAAGTGATTGGGTTTAGTTTGTTGTGGTAAGGGTTAGCTGGTGATGATTTAGAGTAGCCAAAGTAATTTAATTGTGTCTGGCATAGTTTGTTATGATTTGTACACTTTTTTTTGTAATTTTAAGATGATATGGTTTGGTTTGTTGTCGTAAGGGATAGTTGGGGGTGATTTACGGAAGCCGAAGTAATTTAGGTGATTCTGGTATAGTTTGTTATGATTTTTAGCATTTTTTTGTAATTTTAAAGTGATTGGGATTAGTTTGTTGCTGTAAAGTGTAGTTGGGTGTGATTTTTGACGGCCGAAGTAATTTAGGTGAGTTTGGCATAGTTTGCTATGGTTAGTAGCATTTTTTTGTAATTTAAAAGTGATTGGGTTTAGTTTGTTGTGGTAAGGGTTAGTTGGTAATGATTTATGGTAGCCGAAGTAATTTAGATGAGTTTGGCATAGTTTGTTATGGTTACTAGCATTTTTTTGTAATTTAAAAGTGATTGGGTTTAGTTTGTTGTGGTAAGGGCTAGTTGGTAATGAATATAGAGTAGCCGAAGTAATTTAGGTGAGTCTGGCAGAGTTTGGTATGATTTGTACACTTTTTTTTGTAATTTTAAGATGATATGGTTTGGTTTGTTGTCGTAAGGGATAGTTGGGGGTGATTTACGGTAGTCGAAGTAATTTAGGTGATTCTGGTATAGTTTGTTATGATTTTTAGCATTTTTTTGTAATATTAAAGTGATTGGGCTTAGTTTGTTGCTGTAAAGTGTAGTTGGGGGTGATTTTTGATAGCCGAAGTAATTTAGGTGAGGCTGGCATAGTTTGCTATGGTTAGTAGCATTTTTTTGTAATTTAAAAGTGATTGGGTTTAGTTTGTTGTGGTAAGGGTTAGTTGGTGATGATTTATGGTAGCCGAAGTAATTTAGGTGAATTTGGCATAGTTTGCTATGGTTACTAGCATTTTTTTGTAATTTAAAAGTGATTGGGTTTAGTTTGTTGTGGTAAGGGTTAGCTGGTGATGATTTAGAGTAGCCGAAGTAATTTAGGTGAGTCTGGCATAGTTTGTTATGATTTGTACACCTTTTTTTGTAATTTTAAGATGATATGGTTTGGTTTGTTGTGGTAAGAGATAGTTGGGGGTGATTTACGGTAGCCGAAGTAATTTAGGTGATTCTGGTATAGTTTGTTATGATTTTTAGCATTTTTTTGTAATATTAAATTGATTGGGCTTAGTTTGTTGCTTTAAAGTGTAGTTGGGGGTGATTTTTGATAGCCGAAGTAATTTAGGTGAGTCTGGCATAGTTTGCTATGGTTAGTAGCATTTTTTTGTAATTTAAAAGTGATTGGGTTTAGTTTGTTGTGGTAAGGGTTAGTTGGTGATGATTTATGGTAGCCGAAGTAATTTAGGTGAATTTGGCATAGTTTGCTATGGTTACTAGCATTTTTTTGTAATTTAAAAGTGATTGGGTTTAGTTTGTTGTGGTAAGGGTTAGCTGGTGATGATTTAGAGTAGCCGAAGTAATTTAGGTGAGTCTGGCATAGTTTGTTATGATTTGTACACCTTTTTTTGTAATTTTAAGATGGTATGGTTTGGTTTGTTGTGGTAAGAGATAGTTGGGGGTGATTTACGGTAGCCGAAGTAATTTAGGTGATTCTGGTATAGTTTGTTATGATTTTTAGCATTTTTTTGTAATATTAAATTGATTGGGCTTAGTTTGTTGCTGTAAAGTGTAGTTGGGGGTGATTTTTGATAGCCGAAGTAATTTAGGTGAGTCTGGCATAGTTTGCTATGGTTAGTAGCATTTTTTTGTAATTTAAAAGTGATTGGGTTTAGTTTGTTGTGGTAAGGGTTAGTTGGTGATGATTTATGGTAGCCGAAGTAATTTAGGTGAATTTGGCATAGTTTGCTATGGTTACTAGCATTTTTTTGTAATTTAAAAGTGATTGGGTTTAGTTTGTTGTGGTAAGGGTTAGCTGGTGATGATTTAGAGTAGCCAAAGTAATTTAATTGTGTCTGGCATAGTTTGTTATGATTTGTACACTTTTTTTTGTAATTTTAAGATGATATGGTTTGGTTTGTTGTCGTAAGGGATAGTTGGGGGTGATTTACGGAAACCGAAGTAATTTAGGTGATTCTGGTATAGTTTGTTATGATTTTTAGCATTTTTTTGTAATTTTAAAGTGATTGGGATTAGTTTGTTGCTGTAAAGTGTAGTTGGGTGTGATTTTTGACGGCCGAAATAATTTAGGTGAGTTTGGCATAGTTTGCTATGGTTAGTAGCATTTTTTTGTAATTTAAAAGTGATTGGGTTTAGTTTGTTGTGGTAAGGGTTAGTTGGTAATGATTTATGGTAGCCGAAGTAATTTAGATGAGTTTGGCATAGTTTGTTATGGTTACTAGCATTTTTTTGTAATTTAAAAGTGATTGGGTTTAGTTTGTTGTGGTAAGGGCTAGTTGGTAATGAATATAGAGTAGCCGAAGTAATTTAGGTGAGTCTGGCAGAGTTTGGTATGATTTGTACACTTTTTTTTGTAATTTTAAGATGATATGGTTTGGTTTGTTGTCGTAAGGGATAGTTGGGGGTGATTTACGGTAGCCGAAGTAATTTAGGTGATTCTGGTATAGTTTGTTATGATTTTTAGCATTTTTTTGTAATATTAAAGTGATTGGGCTTAGTTTGTTGCTGTAAAGTGTAGTTGGGGGTGATTTTTGATAGCCGAAGTAATTTAGGTGAGTCTGGCATAGTTTGCTATGGTTAGTAGCATTTTTTTGTAATTTAAAAGTGATTGGGTTTAGTTTGTTGTGGTAAGGGTTAGTTGGTGATGATTTATGGTAGCCGAAGTAATTTAGGTGAATTTGGCATAGTTTTCTATGGTTACTAGCATTTTTTTGTAATTTAAAAGTGATTGGGTTTAGTTTGTTGTGGTAAGGGTTAGCTGGTGATGATTTAGAGTAGCCAAAGTAATTTTGGTGAGTCTGGCATAGTTTGTTATGATTTGTACACTTTTTTTGTAATTTTAAGATGATACGGTTTGGTTTGTTGTGGTAAGGGATAGTTGAGGGTGATTTACGGTAGCCGAATTAATTTAGGTGATTCTGGTATAGTTTGTTATGATTTTTAGCATTTTTTTGAAATATTAAAGTGATTGGGCTTAGTTTGTTGCTGTAAAGTGTAGTTGGGGGTGATTTTCGATAGCCGAAGTAATTTAGGTGAGTTTGGCATAGTTTGCTATGGTTAGTAGCATTTTTTTGTAATTTAAAAGTGATTGGGTTTAGTTTGTTGTGGTAAGGGTTAGTTGGTGATGATTTATGGTAGCCGAAGTAATTTAGGTGAGTTTGGCATAGTTTGCTATGATTACTAGCATTTTTTTGTAATTTAAATGTGATTGGGTTTAGTTTGTTGTAGTAAGGGTTAGTTGGTGATGATTTAGAGTAGCCGAAGTAATTTAGGTGAGTCTAGGATAGTTTATTATGATTTGTACACCTTTTTTTGTAATTTAAAGATGATATGGTTTGGTTTGTTGTGGTAAGGGATAGTTGGGCGTGATTTACGGTAGCCGAAGTAATTTAGATGATTCTGGTATAGTTTGTTATGATTTTTAGCAATTTTTTGTAATTTTAAAGTGACTGGGCTTAGTTTATTGCTGTAAAGTGTAGTTGGGGGTGATTTTTGATAGCCGAAGTAATTTAGGTGAGTTTGACATAGTTTGCTATGGTTAGTAGAATTTTTTTGTAATTTAAAAGTGATTGGGTTTAGTTTGTTGTGGTAAGGGTTAGTTGGTGATAATTTATGGTAGCCGAAGTAACTTAGGTGAGTTTGGCATAGTTTGCTATGGTTACAAGCATTTTTTTGTAATTTAAAAGTGATTGGGTTTAGTTTGTTGTGGTAAGGTTTAGTTGGTGATGATTTAGAGTAGCCGAAGTAATTTAGGCGAGTCTGGCATAGTTTGTTATGATTTGTACACCTTTTTTTGTAATTTTAAGATGATATGGTTTGGTTTGTTGTGGTAAGGGATAGTTGGGGGTGATTTTTGATAGCCGAAGTAATTTAGGTGAGTTTGGCATAGTTTGCTATGGTTAGTAGCATTTTTTTGTAATTTAAAAGTGAATGGGTTTAGTTTGTTGTGGCAAGGGTTAGTTGGTGATGATTTATGGTAGCCGAAGTAATTTAGGTGAGTTTGGCATAGTTTGCTATGGTTACTAGCATTTTTTTGTAATTTAAAAGTGATTGGGTTTAGTTTGTTGAAGTAAGGGTTAGTTGGTGATGATTTAGTGTAGCCGAAGTAATTTAGGTGAGTCTAGCATAGTTTGTTATGATTTGTACAACTTTTTTTGTAATTTTAAGATGATATGGTTTGGTTTGTTGTGGTAAGGGATAGTTGGGGGTGATTTACGGTAGCCGAAGTAATTTAGGTGATTCTGGTATAGTTTGTTATGATTTTTAGCATTTTTTTGTAATTTTAAAGTGATTGGGCTTAGTTTGTTGCTGTAAATGTAGTTGGGGGTGATTTTTGAGAGCCGAAGTAATTTAGGTGAGTTTGGCATAGTTTGCTATGGTTAGTAGCATTTTTTTGTAATTTAAATGTGATTGGGTTTAGTTTGTTGTGGTAAGGGTTAGTTGGTGATGATTTATGGTAGCCGAAGTAATTTAGGTGAGTTTGGCATAGTTTGCTATGGTTACTAGCATTTTTTTGTAATTTAAAAGTGATTGGGTTTAGTTTGTTGTGGTAAGGGTTAGTTGGTGATGATTTAGAGTAGCCGAAGTAATTTAGGTGAGTCTGGCATAGTTTGTTATGATTTGTACACCTTTATTTGTAATTTTAAGATGATATGGTTTGGTTTGTTGTGGTAAGGGATAGTTGGGGGTGATTTACGGTAGCCGAAGTAATTTAGGTGATTCTGGTATAGTTTGTTATGATTTTTAGCATTTTTTTGAAATATTAAAGTGATTGGGCTTAGTTTGTTGCTGTAAAGTGTAGTTGGGGGTGATTTTCGATAGCCGAAGTAATTTAGGTGAGTTTGGCATAGTTTGCTATAGTTAGTAGCATTTTTTTGTAATTTAAAAGTGATTGGGTTTAGTTTGTTGTGGTAAGGGTTAGTTGGTGATGATTTATGGTAGCCGAAGTAATTTAGGTGAGTTTGGCATAGTTTGCTATGGTTACTAGCATTTTTTTGTAATTTAAATGTGATTGGGTTTAGTTTGTTGTAGTAAGGGTTAGTTGGTGATGATTTAGAGTAGCCGAAGTAATTTAGGTGAGTCTATCATAGTTTATTATGATTTGTACACCTTTTTTTGTAATTTAAAGATGATATGGTTTGGTTTGTTGTGGTAAGGGATAGTTGGGCGTGATTTACGGTAGCCGAAGTAATTTAGGTGATTCTGGTATAGTTTGTTATGATTTTTAGCAATTTTTTGTAATTTTAAAGAAACTGGGCTTAGTTTATTGCTGTAAAGTGTAGTTGGCGGTGATTTTTGATAGCCGAAGTAATTTAGGTGAGTTTGACATAGTTTGCTATGGTTAGTAGAATTTTTTTGTAATTTAAAAGTGATTGGGTTTAGTTTGTTGTGGTAAGGGTTAGTTGGTGATGATTTATGGTAGCCGAAGTAATTTAGGTGAGTTTGGCATAGCTTGCTATGGTAACTAGCATTTTTTTGTAATTTTAAAGTGATTGGGTTTAGTTTGTTGTGGTAAGGGTTAGTTGGTGATGATTTAGAGTAGCCGAAGTAATTTAGGTGAGTCTGGCATAGTTTGTTATGATTTGTACACCTTTTTTT
This sequence comes from Eledona agricola, assembly GCA_964023215.1. NCBI lineage: Eukaryota > Metazoa > Arthropoda > Insecta > Coleoptera > Tenebrionidae > Eledona > Eledona agricola. The sequence continues at coordinate 1,445,690 of CAXIEJ010000140.1, read as the reverse complement.
GTAATTTTAAGATGATATGGTTTGGTTTGTTGTGGTAAGGGATAGTTGGGGGTGATTTACGGTAGCTGAAGTAATTTAGGTGATTCTGGTATAGTTTGTTAAGATTTTTAGTAAGTAATTTAGGTGAGTTTGGCATAGTTTGCTATGGTTAGTAGCATTTTTTTGTAATTTAAAAGTGATTGAATTTAGTTTATTGCTGTAAAGTTTAGTTGGGGGTGATTTTTGATAGCCGAAGCAATTTAGGTGAGTTTGGCATAGCTTGCTATGGTAACTAGCATTTTTTTGTAATTTTAAAGTGATTGGGATTAGTTTGTTGTGGTAAGGGTTAGTTGGTGATGATTTAGAGTAGCCGAAGTAATTTAGGTGAGTCTGGCATAGTTTGTTATGATTTGTACACCTTTTTTTGTAATTGAAAGATGATATGGTTTGGTTTGTTGTGGTAAGGGATTGTTGGGGGTGATTTACGGTAGCCGAAGTAATTTAAGTGATTCTGGTATAATTTGTTATGATTTTTAGCATTTTTTTGTAATTTTAAATTGATTGGGCTTAGTTTATTGCTGTAAAGTGTAGTTGGTGGTGATTTTTGATAGCCGAAGTAATTTAGGTGAGTTTGGCATAGTTTGCTACGGTTAGTAGCATTTTTTTGTAATTTAAAAGTGATTGGGTTTAGTTTGTTTTGGTAAGGGTTAGTTGGTGATGATTTATGGTAGCCGAAGTAATTTCGGTGAGTTTGGCATAGTTTGCTATGGTTACTAGCATTTTTTTGTAATTTAAAAGTGATTGGGTTTAGTTTGTTGTGGTAAGAGTTAGTTGGTGATGATTTAGAGTAGCCGAAGTAATTTTGGTGAGTCTGGCATAGTTTGTTATGATTTGTACACTTTTTTTGTAATTTTAAGATGATACGGTTTGGTTTGTTGTGGTAAGGGATAGTTGGGGGTGATTTACGGTAGCCGAAGTAATTTAGGTGATTCTGGTATAGTTTGTTATGATTTTTAGCATTTTTTTGAAATATTAAAGTGATTGGGCTTAGTTTGTTGCTGTAAAGTGTAGTTGGGGGTGATTTTCGATAGCCGAAGTAATTTAGGTGAGTTTGGCATAGTTTGCTATGGTTAGTAGCATTTTTTTGTAATTTAAAAGTGATTGGGTTTAGTTTGTTGTGGTAAGGGTTAGTTGGTGATGATTTATGGTAGCCGAAGTAATTTAGGTGAGTTTGGCATAGTTTGCTATGGTTACTAGCATTTTTTTGTAATTTAAATGTGATTGGGTTTAGTTTGTTGTAGTAAGGGTTAGTTGGTGATGATATAGAGTAGCCGAAGTAATTTAGGTGAGTCTAGGATAGTTTATTATGATTTGTACACCTTTTTTTGTAATTTAAAGATAATATGGTTTGGTTTGTTGTGGTAAGGGATAGTTGGGCGTGATTTACGGTAGCCGAAGTAATTTAGATGATTCTGGTATAGTTTGTTATGATTTTTAGCAATTTTTTGTGATTTTAAAGTGACTGGGCTTAGTTTATTGCTGTAAAGTGTAGTTGGTGGTGATGTTTGATAGCCGAAGTAATTTAGGTGAGTTTGACATAGTTTGCTATGGTTAGTAGAATTTTTTTGTAATTTAAAAGTGATTGGGTTTAGTTTGTTGTGGTAAGGGTTAGTTGGTGATAATTTATGGTAGCCGAAGTAACTTAGGTGAGTTTGGCATAGTTTGCTATGGTTACAAGCATTTTTTTGTAATTTAAAAGTGATTGGGTTTAGTTTGTTGTGGTAAGGTTTAGTTGGTGATGATTTAGAGTAGCCGAAGTAATTTAGGCGAGTCTGGCATAGTTTGTTATGATTTGTACACCTTTTTTTGTAATTTTAAGATGATATGGTTTGGTTTGTTGTGGTAAGGGATAGTTGGGGGTGATTTTTGATAGCCGAAGTAATTTAGGTGAGTTTGGCATAGTTTGCTATGGTTAGTAGCATTTTTTTGTAATTTAAAAGTGAATGGGTTTAGTTTGTTGTGGCAAGGGTTAGTTGGTGATGATTTATGGTAGCCGAAGTAATTTAGGTGAGTTTGGCATAGTTTGCTATGGTTACTAGCATTTTTTTGTAATTTAAAAGTGATTGGGTTTAGTTTGTTGAAGTAAGGGTTAGTTGGTGATGATTTAGAGTAGCCGAAGTAATTTAGGTGAGTCTAGCATAGTTTGTTATGATTTGTACAACTTTTTTTGTAATTTTAAGATGATATGGTTTGGTTTGTTGTGGTAAGGGATAGTTGGGGGTGATTTACGGTAGCCGAAGTAATTTAGGTGATTCTGGTATAGATTGTTATGATTTTTAGCATTTTTTTGTAATTTTAAAGTGATTGGGCTTAGTTTGTTGCTGTAAATGTAGTTTGGGGTGATTTTTGATAGCCGAAGTAATTTAGGTGAGTTTGGCATAGTTTGCTATGGTTAGTAGCATTTTTTTGTAATTTAAATGTGATTGGGTTTAGTTTGTTGTGGTAAGGGTTAGTTTGTGATGATTTATGGTAGCCGAAGTAATTTAGGTGAGTTTGGCATAGTTTGCTATGGTTACTAGCATTTTTTTGTAATTTAAAAGTGATTGGGTTTAGTTTGTTGTGGTAAGGGTTAGTTGGTGATGATTTAGAGTAGCCGAAGTAATTTAGGTGAGTCTGGCATAGTTTGTTATGATTTGTACACCTTTTTTTGTAATTTTAAGATGATATGGTTTGGTTTGTTGTGGTAAGGGATAGTTGGGGGTGATTTACGGTAGCTGAAGTAATTTAGGTGATTCTGGTATAGTTTGTTAAGATTTTTAGTAAGTAATTTAGGTGAGTTTGGCATAGTTTGCTATGGTTAGTAGCATTTTTTTGTAATTTAAAAGTGATTGAATTTAGTTTATTGCTGTAAAGTTTAGTTGGGGGTGATTTTTGATAGCCGAAGTAATTTAGGTGAGTTTGGCATAGCTTGCTATGGTAACTAGCATTTTTTTGTAATTTTAAAGTGATTGGGATTAGTTTGTTGTGGTAAGGGTTAGTTGGTGATGATTTAGAGTAGCCGAAGTAATTTAGGTGAGTCTGGCATAGTTTGTTATGATTTGTACACCTTTTTTTGTAATTTAAAGATGATATGGTTTGGTTTGTTGTGGTAAAGGATTGTTGGGGGTGATTTACGGTAGCCGAAGTAATTTAAGTGATTCTGGTATAATTTGTTATGATTTTTAGCATTTTTTTGTAATTTTAAATTGATTGGGCTTAGTTTATTGCTGTAAAGTGTAGTTGGTGGTGATTTTTGATAGCCGAAGTAATTTAGGTGAGTTTGGCATAGTTTGCTACGGTTAGTAGCATTTTTTTGTAATTTAAAAGTGATTGGGTTTAGTTTGTTGTGGTAAGGGTTAGTTGGTGATGATTTATGGTAGCCGAAGTAATTTCGGTGAGTTTGGCATAGTTTGCTATGGTTACTAGCATTTTTTTGTAATTTAAAAGTGATTAGGTTTAGTTTGTTGTGGTAAGAGTTAGTTGGTGATGATTTAAAGTAGCCGAAGTAATTTTGGTGAGTCTGGCATAGTTTGTTATGATTTGTACACTTTTTTTGTAATTTTAAGATGATACGGTTTGGTTTGTTGTGGTAAGGGATAGTTGGGGGTGATTTACGGTAGCCGAAGTAATTTAGGTGATTCTGGTATAGTTTGTTATGATTTTTAGCATTTTTTTGAAATATTAAAGTGATTGGGCTTAGTTTGTTGCTGTAAAGTGTAGTTGGGGGTGATTTTCGATAGCCGAAGTAATTTAGGTGAGTTTGGCATAGTTTGCTATGGTTAGTAGCATTTTTTTGTAATTTAAAAGTGATTGGGTTTAGTTTGTTGTGGTAAGGGTTAGTTGGTGATGATTTATGGTAGCCGAAGTAATTTCGGTGAGTTTGGCATAGTTTGCTATAGTTACTAGCATTTTTTTGTAATTTAAAAGTGATTGGGTTTAGTTTGTTGTGGTAAGAGTTAGTTGGTGATGATTTAGAGTAGCCGAAGTAATTTTGGTGAGTCTGGCATAGTTTGTTATGATTTGTACACTTTTTTTGTAATTTTAAGATGATATGGTTTGGTTTGTTGTGGTAAGGGATAGTTGGGCGTGATTTACGGTAGCCGAAGTAATTTAGATGATTCTGGTATAGTTTGTTATGATTTTTAGCAATTTTTTGTAATTTTAAAGTGACTGGGCTTAGTTTATTGCTGTAAAGTGTAGTTGGGGGTGATTTTTGATAGCCGAAGTAATTTAGGTGAGTTTGACATAGTTTGCTATGGTTAGTAGAATTTTTTTGTAATTTAAAAGTGATTGGGTTTAGTTTGTTGTGTTAAGGGTTAGTTGGTGATAATTTATGGTAGCCGAAGTAACTTAGGTGAGTTTGGCATAGTTTGCTATGGTTACAAGCATTTTTTTGTAATTTAAAAGTGATTGGGTTTAGTTTGTTGTGGTAAGGTTTAGTTGGTGATGATTTAGAGTAGCCGAAGTAATTTAGGCGAGTCTGGCATAGTTTGTTATGATTTGTACACCTTTTTTTGTAATTTTAAGATGATATGGTTTGGTTTGTTGTGGTAAGGGATAGTTGGGGGTGATTTTTGATAGCCGAAGTAATTTAGGTGAGTTTGGCATAGTTTGCTATGGTTAGTAGCATTTTTTTGTAATTTAAAAGTGAATGGGTTTAGTTTGTTGTGGCAAGGGTTAGTTGGTGATGATTTATGGTAGCCGAAGTAATTTAGGTGAGTTTGGCATAGTTTGCTATGGTTACTAGCATTTTTTTGTAATTTAAAAGTGATTGGGTTTAGTTTGTTGAAGTAAGGGTTAGTTGGTGATGATTTAGAGTAGCCGAAGTAATTTAGGTGAGTCTAGCATAGTTTGTTATGATTTGTACAACTTTTTTTGTAATTTTAAGATGATATGGTTTGGTTTGTTGTGGTAAGGGATAGTTGGGGGTGATTTACGGTAGCCGAAGTAATTTAGGTGATTCTGGTATAGTTTGTTATGATTTTTAGCATTTTTTTGTAATTTTAAAGTGATTGGGCTTAGTTTGTTGCTGTAAATGTAGTTGGGGGTGATTTTTGATAGCCGAAGTAATTTAGGTGAGTTTGGCATAGTTTGCTATGGTTAGTAGCATTTTTTTGTAATTTAAATGTGATTGGGTTTAGTTTGTTGTGGTAAGGGTTAGTTGGTGATGACTTATGGTAGCCGAAGTAATTTAGGTGAGTTTGGCATAGTTTGCTATGGTTACTAGCATTTTTTTGTAATTTAAAAGTGATTGGGTTTAGTTTGTTGTGGTAAGGGTTAGTTGGTGATGATTTAGAGTATCCGAAGTAATTTAGGTGAGTCTGGCATAGTTTGTTATGATTTGTACACCTTTTTTTGTAATTTTAAGATGATATGGTTTGGTTTGTTGTGGTAAGGGATAGTTGGGGGTGATTTACGGTAGCCGAAGTAATTTAGGTGATTCTGGTATAGTTTGTTATGATTTTTAGCATTTTTTTGAAATATTAAAGTGATTGGGCTTAGTTTGTTGCTGTAAAGTGTAGTTGGGGGTGATTTTCGATAGCCGAAGTAATTTAGGTGAGTTTGGCATAGTTTGCTATAGTTAGTAGCATTTTTTTGTAATTTAAAAGTGATTGGGTTTAGTTTGTTGTGGTAAGGGTTAGTTGGTGATGATTTATGGTAGCCGAAGTAATTTAGGTGAGTTTGGCATAGTTTGCTATGGTTACTAGCATTTTTTTGTAATTTAAATGTGATTGGGTTTAGTTTGTTGTAGTAAGGGTTAGTTGGTGATGATTTAGAGTAGCCGAAGTAATTTAGGTGAGTCTATCATAGTTTATTATGATTTGTACACCTTTTTTTGTAATTTAAAGATGATATGGTTTGGTTTGTTGTGGTAAGGGATAGTTGGGCGTGATTTACGGTAGCCGAAGTAATTTAGGTGATTCTGGTATAGTTTGTTATGATTTTTAGCAATTTTTTGTAATTTTAAAGAAACTGGGCTTAGTTTATTGCTGTAAAGTGTAGTTGGCGGTGATTTTTGATAGCCGAAGTAATTTAGGTGAGTTTGACATAGTTTGCCATGGTTAGTAGCATTTTTTTGTAATTTAAAAGTGATTGGGTTTAGTTTGTTGTGGTAAGGGTTAGTTGGTGATGATTTATGGTAGCCGAAGTAATTTAGGTGAGTTTGGCATAGCTTGCTATGGTAACTAGCATTTTTTTGTAATTTTAAAGTGATTGGGTTTAGTTTGTTGTGGTAAGGGTTAGTTGGTGATGATTTAGAGTAGCCGAAGTAATTTAGGTGAGTCTGGCATAGTTTGTTATGATTTGTACACCTTTTTTTGTAATTTTAAGATGATATGGTTTGGTTTGTTGTGGTAAGGGATAGTTGGGGGTGATTTACGGTAGCTGAAGTAATTTAGGTGATTCTGGTATAGTTTGTTAAGATTTTTAGTAAGTAATTTAGGTGAGTTTGGCATAGTTTGCTATGGTTAGTAGCATTTTTTTGTAATTTAAAAGTGATTGAATTTAGTTTATTGCTGTAAAGTTTAGTTGGGGGTGATTTTTGATAACCGAAGTAATTTAGGTGAGTTTGGCATAGCTTGCTATGGTAACTAGCATTTTTTTGTAATTTTAAAGTGATTGGGATTAGTTTGTTGTGGTAAGGGTTAGTTGGTGATGATTTAGAGTAGCCGAAGTAATTTAGGTGAGTCTGGCATAGTTTGTTATGATTTGTACACCTTTTTTTGTAATTTAAAGATGATATGGTTTGGTTTGTTGTGGTAAGGGATTGTTGGGGGTGATTTACGGTAGCCGAAGTAATTTAAGTGATTCTGGTATAATTTGTTATGATTTTTAGCATTTTTTTGTAATTTTAAATTGATTGGGCTTAGTTTATTGCTGTAAAGTGTAGTTGGTGGTGATTTTTGATAGCCGAAGTAATTTAGGTGAGTTTGGCATAGTTTGCTACGGTTAGTAGCATTTTTTTGTAATTTAAAAGTGATTGGGTTTAGTTTGTTGTGGTAAGGGTTAGTTGGTGATGATTTATGGTAGCCGAAGTAATTTCGGTGAGTTTGGCATAGTTTGCTATGGTTACTAGCATTTTTTTGTAATTTAAAAGTGATTGGGTTTAGTTTGTTGTGGTAAGAGTTAGTTGGTGATGATTTAGAGTAGCCGAAGTAATTTTGGTGAGTCTGGCATAGTTTGTTATGATTTGTACACTTTTTTTGTAATTTTAAGATGATACGGTTTGGTTTGTTGTGGTAAGGGATAGTTGGGGGTGATTTACGGTAGCCGAAGTAATTTAGGTGATTCTGGTATAGTTTGTTATGATTTTTAGCATTTTTTTGAAATATTAAAGTGATTGGGCTTAGTTTGTTGCTGTAAAGTGTAGTTGGGGGTGATTATTGATAGCCGAAGTAATTTAGGTGAGTTTGGCATAGTTTGCTATGGTTAGTAGCATTTTTTTGTAATTTAAAAGTGATTGGGTTTAGTTTGTTGTGGTAAGGGTTAGTTGGTGATGATTTATGGTAGCCGAAGTAATTTAGGTGAGTTTGGCATAGTTTGCTATAGTTACTAGCATTTTTTTGTAATTTAAATGTGATTGGGTTTAGTTTGTTGTAGTAAGGGTTAGTTGGTGATGATTTAGAGTAGCCGAAGTAATTTAGGTGAGTCTAGGATAGTTTATTATGATTTGTACACCTTTTTTTGTAATTTAAAGATGATATGGTTTGGTTTGTTGTGGTAAGGGATAGTTGGGCGTGATTTACGGTAGCCGAAGTAATTTAGATGATTCTGGTATAGTTTGTTATGATTTTTAGCAATTTTTTGTAATTTTAAAGTGACTGGGCTTAGTTTATTGCTGTAAAGTGTAGTTGGGGGTGATTTTTGATAGCCGAAGTAATTTAGGTGAGTTTGACATAGTTTGCTATGGTTAGTAGAATTTTTTTGTAATTTAAAAGTGATTGGGTTTAGTTTGTTGTGGTAAGGGTTAGTTGGTGATAATTTATGGTAGCCGAAGTAACTTAGGTGAGTTTGGCATAGTTTGCTATGGTTACAAGCATTTTTTTGTAATTTAAAAGTGATTGGGTTTAGTTTGTTGTGGTAAGGTTTAGTTGGTGATGATTTAGAGTAGCCGAAGTAATTTAGGCGAGTCTGGCATAGTTTGTTATGATTTGTACACCTTTTTTTGTAATTTTAAGATGATATGGTTTGGTTTGTTGTGGTAAGGGATAGTTGGGGGTGATTTATGATAGCCGAAGTAATTTAGGTGAGTTTGGCATAGTTTGCTATGGTTACTAGCATTTTTTTGTAATTTAAAAGTGATTGGGTTTAGTTTGTTGTGGTAAGGGTTAGTTGGTGATGATTTAGAGTAGCCGAAGTAATTTAGGTGAGTCTGGCATAGTTTGTTATGATTTGTACACCTTTTTTTGTAATTTTAAGATGATATGGTTTGGTTTGTTGTGGTAAGGGATAGTTGGGGGTGATTTACGGTAGCCGAAGTAATTTAGGTGATTCTGGTATAGTTTGTTATGATTTTTAGCATTTTTTTGAAATATTAAAGTGATTGGGCTTAGTTTGTTGCTGTAAAGTGTAGTTGGGGGTGATTTTCGATAGCCGAAGTAATTTAGGTGAGTTTGGCATAGTTTGCTATAGTTAGTAGCATTTTTTTGTAATTTAAAAGTGATTGGGTTTAGTTTGTTGTGGTAAGGGTTAATTGGTGATGATTTATGGTAGCCGAAGTAATTTAGGTGAGTTTGGCATAGTTTGCTATGGTTACTAGCATTTTTTTGTAATTTAAATGTGATTGGGTTTAGTTTGTTGTAGTAAGGGTTAGTTGGTGATGATTTAGAGTAGCCGAAGTAATTTAGGTGAGTCTATCATAGTTTATTATGATTTGTACACCTTTTTTTGTAATTTAAAGATGATATGGTTTGGTTTGTTGTGGTAAGGGATAGTTGGGCGTGATTTACGGTAGCCGAAGTAATTTAGGTGATTCTGGTATAGTTTGTTATGATTTTTAGCAATTTTTTGTAATTTTAAAGAAACTGGGCTTAGTTTATTGCTGTAAAGTGTAGTTGGCGGTGATTTTTGATAGCCGAAGTAATTTAGGTGAGTTTGACATAGTTTGCTATGGTTAGTAGAATTTTTTTGTAATTTAAAAGTGATTGGGTTTAATTTGTTGTGGTAAGGGTTAGTTGGTGATGATTTATGGTAGCCGAAGTAATTTAGGTGAGTTTGGCATAGCTTGCTATGGTAACTAGCATTTTTTTGTAATTTTAAAGTGATTGGGTTTAGTTTGTTGTGGTAAGGGTTAGTTGGTGAGGATTTAGAGTAGCCGAAGTAATTTAGGTGAGTCTGGCATAGTTTGTTATGATTTGTACACCTTTTTTTGTAATTTTAAGATGATATGGTTTGGTTTGTTGTGGTAAGGGATAGTTGGGGGTGATTTACGGTAGCTGAAGTAATTTAGGTGATTCTGGTATAGTTTGTTAAGATTTTTAGTAAGTAATTTAGGTGAGTTTGGCATAGTTTGCTATGGTTAGTAGCATTTTTTTGTAATTTAAAAGTGATTGAATTTAGTTTATTGCTGTAAAGTTTAGTTGGGGGTGATTTTTGATAGCCGAAGTAATTTAGGTGAGTTTGACATAGTTTGCTGTGGTTAGTAGAATTTTTTTGTAATTTACAAGTGATTGGGTTTAGTTTGTTGTGGTAAGGGTTAGTTGGTGATGATTTATGGTAGCCGAAGTAATTTAGGTGAGTTTGGCATAGTTTGCTATGGTTACTAGCATTTTTTTGTAATTTAAATGTGATTGAGTTTAGTTTATTGCTGTAAAGTGTAGTTGGGGGTGATTTTTGATAGCCGAAGTAATTTAGGTGAGTTTGGCATAGTTTGCTATGGTTAGTAGCATTTTTTTGTAATTTAAAAGTGATTGAGTTTAGTTTGTTGTGGTAAGGGTTAGTTGGTGATGATTTATGGTAGCCGAAGTAATTTAGGTGAGTTTGGCATAGTTTGCTATGGTTACTAGCATTTTTTTGTAATTTAAAAGTGATTGGGTTTAGTTTGTTGTAGTAAGGGTTAGTTGGTGATGATTTAGAGTAGCCGAAGTAATTTAGGTGAGTCTGGCATAGTTTGTTATGATTTGTACACCTTTTTTTGTAATTTTAAGATGATATGGTTTGGTTTGTTGTGGTAAGGGATAGTTGGGGGTGATTTACGGTAGCTGAAGTAATTTAGGTGATTCTGGTATAGTTTGTTAAGATTTTTAGTAAGTAATTTAGGTGAGTTTGGCATAGTTTGCTATGGTTAGTAGCATTTTTTTGTAATTTAAAAGTGATTGAGTTTAGTTTATTGCTGTAAAGTGTAGTTGGGGGTGATTTTTGATAGCCGAAATAATTTAGGTGAGTTTGACATAGTTTGCTATGGTTAGTAGAATTTTTTTGTAATTTAAAAGTGATTGGGTTTAGTTTGTTGTGGTAAGGGTTAGTTGGTGATGATTTATGGTAGCCGAAGTAATTTAGGTGAGTTTGGCATAGTTTGCTATGGTTACTAGCATTTTTTTGTAATTTAAAAGTGATTGAGTTTAGTTTATTGCTGTAAAGTGTAGTTGGGGGTGATTTTTGATAGCCGAAGTAATTTAGGTGAGTTTGGCATAGTTTGCTATGGTTAGTAGCATTTTTTTGTAATTTAAAAGTGATTGAGTTTAGTTTGTTGTGGTAAGGGTTAGTTGGTGATGATTTATGGTAGCCGAAATAATTTAGGTGAGTTTGGCATAGTTTGCTATGGTTACTAGCATTTTTTTGTAATTTAAAAGTGATTGGGTTTAGTTTGTTGTAGTAAGGGTTGTATGTATGTATGTATGTAAATTAGTGGAGGGTAGTCTGTGCGACCACTGTACTTAGGCCCCAGCGGGCCCCTTGTCCTGCCTCCGTTAGGGGATCACTCCAGCTGGGTCGATAGCCATCCTATTTGGTTGAAATAGTTGACCACCGTGCCCAGGGGGATCTCCCTTATGTTGGCCATTGATGGCCATTTGTCCCCAAGTATGGATTCTCTGATGGACGAAAGCGCAGTGCATTCGCAAAGTACGTGCTGCACTGTTTCGTCTTCTTGTTCACATCCTCTACAAAGTGGTGTGTGTTCTAGCTTCATTTGGTGAAGGTGTTTTCTTAAATGACAGTGCCCGGTCAGAATGCCAGTCGCGAGGCGCAGGTTCTTCTTGGTCATTGTCAAAAATTTGTTTGCTGCGTCCTTGCTAGGATACATTAGTAATTCCTTGGCATGGCGACAGCTGGTTGTGTCATCCCATCTCTCTTTGAATTGAGAGTGGGTGTTTTCCTTTATAAGTTTTGTTCTTGCTGAGGTTGATAGCGTATTTGAGGGGCCTAAGATCTTTCTTTTGGCTGCCCTCGCCGCCAACTCGTCAGCTTTTATGTTACCCATGTTTTCCGCGTGGCCTCTAACCCAGCAAACAGAAATTGTGTTCGCTGTGGCGATCTCCGCGAGCGCTTTATGGGTTTCTAATACTGCCCTCGATACAGTTTTGTATCTTTGAAGGGACAGTAGTGCTTGTCTACTATCTGTGTAGATTCGTATCTTTTTGCCGCTGGCCTGTCTGCGTGCAATTTCTTTTGCGGCTATGGATATACCTGCCAGCTCGGTATCCGTTACGCTGGCGTATTTATCCATAGTCCAGCTGCTTCGAATTCGCAGGCTTCTTGAAAATATTCCACAGCCCGCTCCTTCTTTCTTTTTCGATCCATCCGTGAAGACCTTTATGGTCTCTTCATCGGTTGTTTCGTTTGGTTTTATGTCGATTGCGTAGGGTTTGTTAAAGACAAACTGGGGGGAGATATCATTGGTGCCTGCCTGTAGTTGAGGTATCTTCTTGACCGCCTCATCCCACAGTCGGCGCCTTATCTCGCCACATCCTACGCTGGACTGTACACCGAGACTCTTGAGGCGTGCCATCGTTGTCAGTGCCGTTTCCTCGAGATAGATATCAAGTGGTGGCAAGCACAACATCACTTCCATCGCTCGTGTCGGTGTTGTCCGCATAGCGCCGGTTATGCACAGACATGCGGTTCTCTGTGGTCGGTTAAGTTTGTGTTTGGCTGTTGTCTGTTGACTTTTTGGCCACCAGACGACGCTACCATAGGCAATCATCGGTCTCAAAATTGCAGTGTATACCCACATCAGGACCTTGGGTTTCATTCCCCAGGTTTTCCCCACGGTCCTGCGGCACTGCTCGTAGAAGATGTACGCCTTTTTTATCCTTCTGTCGATGTGAAGGTTCCATGTTAGCTTGCTATCAAAGGTTACTCCAAGGTATTTCACTTCGGTCGCAAAGCTTAGTTTTGTGTTTAGAAAGCTTGGTGCTTTTAGCTTCTCCGTCTTTCTTTTTTTCGTGAAGAGAACCATCTCTGTCTTCCTGGGGTTTGCAGACAGAGTGTGTTCTCTGCACCATTTTTCAGTTATTCTCAGCGCCTCCTGTGCTCTGTCGCACAGGATGCTTTCGAACTTACCACTAAGCAGGATTGTTAAATCGTCTGCGTATGCAATGGTGTAGAAGCCTTGGGAGTTGAGTCGACGCAAAAGGCTGTCGAGAACCAAGTTCCACAGCAGCGGAGATAAAACTCCGCCCTGCGGACAGCCTCTCGCGACTTTACATCTCACCATCTTGTCTCCCACACTGATTTTTACTGCTCTGTTTGAGAGCATGTTTGCTATCCAGCCCCGGATGGTGGGGTGTACGTTCCTTTCCGTCAGGGCTGCATCAATCTTTTGGAAGGTGGTTTTATCAAATGCACCTTCTATGTCTAGAAATATACCCAGGGTGGACTCTTTGTTGTCCAATGATCTTTCAATCCGACTAGTGACCAAGTGTAGGGCACTGTCAGTGGATCTGCCTGGAGTGTATGCCTGTTGGTTGGGATGCAATGTGTCAGCAATTGTTTCCCTCAGGTGGCGTTCGCACAGTCTTTCCATCGTCTTTAGTAAGAACGAGGTCAGGCTTATGGACCGGTATGCTTTGGGGGTGGTGTAATCCATTCTCCCCGCTTTTGGGATGAGCACGGCTTTTACCTCTCTCCAGTCTTTTGGGATGTACTGGTGTGCAAGGCACGACCTGAACAGTCCCACCAGGTGCGGCAGCAGTTCTTCCAGGCCCCACTGGAGTAGTGCTGGATGTATGCCGTCGCTTCCTGGTGATTTGAATGGAGAGAAGCTCTGTAGTGCCCATCTTATTCTTTCTTCTCCAACAATTCGTTCTGAAATTTCCCATTCCGGATCCGAAGGGTTGGTGTCAGGTTCATCTGGCCATTCTTCCCGTTCGGTTGGAACCGAGTCCGGGAAGTGAGTCTGCATAAGCAGCTCTAGGCTTTCTTGTAGGTCGGTGGTTCGTGTACCATCTTCCTTGGTTAGGAGACTCAAGTCATGCTCCTTATCTTTTGCGAGGATCTTATAAAGTCTTGCCACCTGCGAGTGATTTTCGATCTCCTCGCAGTAGGCTCTCCACGCTGCTCTTTGTCTTTTCCTGACTGTTTTTTTAAACTCTCTTAGGAGTGTTTTGTATTGGTCCCAGTCTGAGCCGGGTCCCTTTCGTTTGGCTTTGTTGAAAGCTGCCCGAGTTCTAATTTTGAGGTCGCTCAATTCCTGGGTCCACCATTTGGTAGCTTCTCCAGGTTGAGCCGATGTCCTCAGGGGGCAGGATGTTTCAAAAGCTTTTTTAATCTTATTTTGTATGTCCTTGACATATTGTTCTATTTCGACGCAGCTGTTAGGTGCGCGACATTGTGTATGTTTAAGTCCCTCCCGGAGTTGACTGAGATATTTATCTCTGTCTGTCCTTCGGGGGTCCCTAAACAATCTCGCGGGTGTCCTAGTGAGGTCGATTTCGAATTTTATCCACTGGTGGTCAGACATCGTAATCGAATCTGATACGCGCCAGTTGCGGATTGTTCTCGATATGTGCGCCGTAGCGATCGTTATATCTATTACAGTTTGACTCTTAGCGTTGACAAATGTCGGAACGCAGCCTCTGTTGGTGATGCAGAGGTTGTTTCCGCTTATGTAATCGAAAAGAGACTCACCCCTTGCGTTGTTGTCCTTACTGCCCCAGGTCACGTGGTGTGCGTTTGCGTCGCATCCCACGATGACTTCCCATTTCTGGGAGTGACAGTACGCTATCAGGTCCTCCAGTTCCCTTGTTGGTGGTGGGATGGTCGCGTCTATTGGGAGGTACGCTGAAGCTAAGACTAAAACGGTCGGTTTGCCGGCCACTACCCATTCCACCTTTACGGCCGTTAGGTCAGATGTTGACAGGTGTTGGAGTGGTTCGGTTTTTATATGCCGAGGGACGTAGACCGCTGTCCTCGGCTTCTCTGTAGTGGGCGTGCTAAAAGTGCGTCCAGTTAGTTTTGATAACCCTGAAATCTTGGATTTGACTATCCAGGGTTCCTGAATTAGTGCCAGTGCATTCTGATCCATATCCAGGTGCCGGCATAAAGTTGCCGTTGCAGCCCTGCTATGGTGCAGATTGCACTGGACTATTTTTACCTCCTTGTTTGCAGTGCCCATTGGGCTGCCTGGTGGTTGTTTTTTTTTTTAGTTGGTGGCCTCGGTTTCCATCCCTTGTGGGGAGGCTGCCTTGGCCGCTGTTGTTTCCAGGTCTGGAGGTGCAGCTTCGTGTGTTGCTGCTTCCTCCTTTCCTGGTTCTTCCCGTTTGACCCTCAGGGTGAGGTGGCGGAAGAGATAAGAAATCTTCATGCCTTCCTCTCTTAGGGTCTTCATGTCCTCATCTCCGATGCCGAAGACGAGGGGATGCCCTCGCGGGTTGGTCTTCGCCTCATGGTGGAAGACGCACCATTTGCCCACCGTCACCTCCGCGTTCTGACTCGCTAGGCGACGGATGACAAGCTCCTTCTCGGCGAGGGGAGTTTCCTCCTCCTCAGGGATCCAGAGCGATGCCTTCGTCAGCCTAGGAAGCTGGTCCGAACGGATGACGGCTAGCTCGGCGTCCTTCCAGGGCTTTAGGGTGTTTACAGTGGCCTTAAGCCACTGTATTCCTTTGTCGTTGTCGCAGACAACCCTGATTATCTCACCAGAGTATGTCCACGACTTGAACGTTGGAGTTTGCGAGCTTGACGAAGGCGACAGTATTGTTTTGTCGAGGGCCTCCGTCATGGCTCGTTTGACAAGAGCGGCCCTCTCTGCAGTTATTTTGCCGAGGGGGTTGCTCCTATCTATTATTGCAACCTTGAGGTGGCTCGTGGCTGCTTCTTTGTAGCTGGTCGGTGGAGGGGCCGTTCTGGTCCTTTTGTGACGTCTCGGCGTCACCTCCGCCGAATTATCCGACCGGCTGCGTTTTTTCGAGGGGGGGTTTGCTCCCCTGGTTTTTGTCGACGCCGGCGGCACTCCACTAGGGTTCCTAGCCTCCTTGGGGGGATGTTGTCCCCTTTTCGGAGGCGGCACACCTTTGGGAGGCACTACCTGCGCTTGTTTTGGTCCGCCAGAGGTAGAGGGCAGCTGTGCTTGGGCAGCAGCCTGCATTTTTGCCTTCTTCCTCCTCTTGACCTCCGCCCCACAGAGTCGCTTCCCTCTGCGTCGGCCTTCTTTCCGTTCCTGCGAGGAAACAGATGTTTTTTGTGGCGAGCATGGCTGCTCTGCCACTGTTGGTGGTTGTGGCGAGCGTTGGCGCTCAGCCACTGTTTTTTGGTTGGCTTTTGTATTGTCCATACCTGAGTTTGAGGTTTCATCCTCCCAGCTCCCCACCCACCACGGAGTTTCATACGGGGACGCCACATGGCAAGCCCATGTGGACGCCAGGGCTACTGTTTGGATATAGACCCCAGAGGCGAGCAACGCAGAGAGGAGGTTGTGCGTCGCTGTACACCGGAGCCACCGGTGCCCAGCTTCGCAGTCTCCCACGCGCCCCTCTGCCTCCAGAAGTCTCACCCTATCGGCCCTCTGACGGGACGACACAGCCGGTTGATCGGAGTGGGTTAGTTCCGACCGCCCGTCTAGGAGAAATCCAGGCCAAAGTGGTGTGTTGCTGGGACTCCAGGCGTACCTGGGCCCAACTCAACCACCAGGATCCTTTCATCCTCCGTCACGGGACGCCACGCACGGCACAAACACGTGGGAGATGGTTGGCGGCGGTTGTTTTCGTTCCACCATGCAGGGTTTTACTCCTGAGGCTTCCCTACTTACTCCCACTAGTTTCAGCCCGTAAAGGCATCCACCGTTCCCCTATCCACCACCTGGGGACGCCCCCGGTAGGTATCTCAACCCTCAGGTGTAGTAAGGGTTAGTTGGTGATGATTTAGAGTAGCCGAAGTAATTTAGGTGAGTTTGGAATAGTTTGTTATGATTTGTACACCTTTTTTTGTAATTTTAAGATGATATGGTTTGGTTTGTTGTGGTAAGGGACAGTTGGGGGTGATTTACGGTAGCCGAAGTAATTTAGGTGATTCTGGTATTGTTTGTTATGATTTTTAGCATTTTTTTGTAATTTTAAAGTGATTGGTCTTAGTTTATTGCTGTAAAGTGTAGTTGGGGGTGATTTTTGATAGCCGAAGTAATTTAGGTGAGTTTGGCATAGTTTGCTATGGTTAGTAGAATTTTTTTGTAATTTAAAAGTAATTGGGTTTAGTTTGTTGTGGTAAGGGTTAGTTGGTGATAATTTATGGTAGCCGAAGTAACTTAGGTGAGTTTGGCATAGTTTGCTATGGTTACTAGCATTTTTTTGTAATTTAAAAGTGATTGGGTTTAGTTTGTTGTGGTAAGGGTTAGTTGGTGATGATTTAGAGTAGCCGAAGTAATTTAGGCGAGTCTGGCATAGTTTGTTATGATTTGTACACCTTTTTTTGTAATTTTAAGATGATATGGTTTGGTTTGTTGTGGTAAGGGATAGTTGGGGGTGATTTTTGATAGCCGAAGTAATTTAGGTGAGTTTAGCATAGTTTGCTATGGTTAGTAGCATTTTTTTGTAATTTAAAAGTGAATGGGTTTAGTTTGTTGTGGCAAGGGTTAGTTGGTGATGATTTATGGTAGCCAAAGTAATTTAGGTGAGTTTGGCATAGTTTGCTATGGTTACTAGCATTTTTTTGTAATTTAAAAGTGATTGGGTTTAGTTTGTTGAAGTAAGGGTTAGTTGGTGATGATTTAGAGTAGCCGAAGTAATTTAGGTGAGTCTAGCATAGTTTGTTATGATTTGTACAACTTTTTTTGTAATTTTAAGATGATATGGTTTGGTTTGTTGTGGTAAGGGATAGTTGGGGGTGATTTACGGTAGCCGAAGTAATTTAGGTGAGTCTGGCATAGTTTGTTATGATTTGTACACCTTTTTTTGTAATTTTAAGATGATATGGTTTGGTTTGTTGTGGTAAGGGATAGTTGGGGGTGATTTACGGTAGCCGAAGTAATTTAGGTGATTCTGGTATAGTTTGTTATGATTTTTAGCATTTTTTTGTAATTCTAAAGTGATTGGGCTTAGTTTGTTGCTGTAAAGTGTAGTTGGGGGTGATTTTTGATAACCGAAGTAATTTAGGTGAGTTTGGCATAGTTTGCTATGGTTAGTAGCATTTTTTTGTAATTTAAAAGTGATTTGGCTTAGCTTGTTGTGGTAAGGGTTAGTTGGTGATGTTTTATGGTAGCCGAAGTAATTTAGGTGAGTTTGGCATAGTTTGCTATGGTAACTAGCATTTTTTTGTAATTTAAAAGTGATTGGGTTTAGTTTGTTGTGGTAAGGGTTAGTTGGTGATGATTTAGAGTAGCCGAAGTAATTTAGGTGAGATTGGCATAGTTTGTTATGATTTGTAAATTTTTTTTGTAATTTTAAGATGATATGGTTTGGTTTGTTGTGGTAAGGGATAGTTGGGGGTGATTTACGGTAGCCGAAGTAATTTAGATGATTCTGGTATAGTTTGTTATGATTTTTGCATTTTTTTGTAATTTTAAAGTGATTGGGCTTAGTTCGTTGCTGTAAAGTGTAGTTGGGGGTGATTTTTGATAGCCGAAGTAATTTAGGTGAGTTTGGCATAGTTTGCTATGGTTAGTAGCATTTTTTTGTAATTTAAAAGTGATTGGGTTTAGTTTGTTGTGGTAAGGGTTAGTTGGTGATGATTTAGAGTAGCCGAAGTAATTTAGGCGAGTCTGGCATAGTTTGTTATGATTTGTACATCTTTTTTTGTAATTTTAAGATGATATGGTTTGGTTTGTTGTGGTAAGGGATAGTTGGGGGTGATTTACGGTAGCCGAAGTAATTTAGGTGATTCTGGTATAGTTTGTTATGATTTTTAGCATTTTTTTGTAATTCTAAAGTGATTGGGCTTATTTCGTTGCTGTAAAGTGTAGTTGGGGGTGATTTTTGATAGCCGACGTAATTTAGGTGTGTTTGGCATAGTTTGCTATGGTTAGTAGCATTTTTTTGTAATTTAAAAGTGATTGGGCTTAGTTTGTTGTGGTAAGGGTTAGTTGGTGATGTTTTATGGTAGCCGAAGTAATTTAGGTGAGTTTGGCATAGTTTGCTATGGTTACTAGCATTTTTTTGTAATTTAAAAGTGATTGGGTTTAGTTTCTTGTGGTAAGGGTTAGTTGGTGATGATTTAGAGTAGCCGAAGTAATTTAGGTGAGATTGGCATAGTTTGTTATGATTTGTACATCTTTTTTTGTAATTTTAAGATGATATGGTTTGGTTTGTTGTGGTAAGGGATAGTTGGGGGTGATTTACGGTAGCCGAAGTAATTTATATGATTCTGGTATAGTTTGTTATGATTTTTAGCATTTTTTTGTAATTTTAAAGTGATTGGGCTTAGTTTGTTGCTGTAAAGTGTAGTTGGGGGTGATTTTTGATAGCCGAAGTAATTTAGGTGAGTTTGGCATAGTTTGCTATGGCTAGTAGCATTTTTTTGTAATTTAAAAGTGATTGGGTTTAGTTTGTTGTGGTAAGGGTTAGTTGGTGATGATTTATGGTAGCCGAAGTAATTTAGGTGAGTTTGGCATAGTTTGCTATGATTACTAGCATTTTTTTGTAATTTAAAAGTGATTGGGTTTAGTTTGTTGTGGTAAGGGTTAGTTGGTGATGATTTAGAGTAGCCGAAGTAATTTAGGTGAGTCTGGCATAGTTCGTTATGATTTGTACACCTTTTTTTGTAATTTTAAGTTGATATGGTTTGGTTTGTTGTGGTAAGGGATAGTTGGGGGTGATTTACGGTAGCCGAAGTAATTTAGGTGATTCTGGTATAGTTTGTTATGCTTTTTAGCATTTTTTTGTAATTTTAAAGTGATTGGGTTTAGTTTGTTGCTGTAAAGTGTAGTTGGGGGTGATTTTTGATAGCCGAAGTAATTTAGGTAAGTCTGGCATAGTTTGTTATGATTTGTACACCTTTTTTTGTAGTTTTAAGATGATATGGTTTGGTTTGTTGTGGTAAGGGATAGTTGGGGGTGATTTACGGTAGCCGAAGTAATTTAGGTGATTCTGGTATGGTTTGTTATGATTTTTAGCATTTTTTTGTAATTTTAAAGTGATTGGGCTTAGTTTGTTGCTTTAAAGTGTAGTTGGGGGTGATTTTTGATAGCCGAAGCAATTTAGGTGAGTTTGGCATAATTTGCTATGGTTGTTGCGCTCATTTACGCATTTGGCACTCGGTTTTGAAGTCGTTGAAGGGAGCGCATGCCCAAGGACGTTGGGAAGGCCTGCGTAGATGGCGAAGAAGAAGAATCGGCTCACCGCACGCGAAGTGGCGTCTTTAGTTGGTTTTTTCATAATTAAATAAGTCAGTGTTCAATGCCGTTTTTTTACTCAAACAATACACCCAACGCAACATAAAATGGTCCTTCGAGCCGGATGCAATCAGCGGCATAGCAAGACGACATCAAAGTGAAAACAACGTGCAAAAAACATCGACGCCATCTTCCCACGCCACTTCATTTTTCGTCTCATAGCGAGCCGCAGCATAAGCACAAAACAACGGTGAGTCACTCACATCCTTTCGCATCCCGATAACAATTTATAACCCAAATTTGCATCCAATCCTTTACAATGGAGGGAACGGTGCAAGCATTAATCAAAAAAAGAGGCACCATAAAAAGTCATTTAACTCGTAATAAGAATTTCTTAGATACGCTAGATTTGACTGCAATCTCCCAAAGAACAATCAACGAACTCCAACTCAGGAAAGCCAAGGTCGAGCCCTTGTTGCATGATTTTGAATACATTCAAGATCAAATCGAGGAACTTGATAACGTCTCCGACACCGCCTCGCATGAAGAGGAGAGAAACGCGTTCGAAACACTTTACTATTCATTAGTAGCTACGTTTTCCGAATTAATTTATACACAAAAACCTGCCATTCAAACCAATTTTGACAGTGTGTCTCAAGCCGGTTCAATGACCGATAACAAGGAAAGCAACGCCGGGCGAGAAAGCGATAGTCAATCACCGAGCAATTCCAGGTTAGATTTCACAAACGGGCCTTATCAAACTGGTGCTAATGCAAACAATTCACAAAATCGGGTGCAACACGTAAAATTACCTCAACTCGTTTTGCCCACCTTTACGGGACAACTCGATCAATGGTTAAACTTTCATGACATGTTTAACTCATTAGTTCATAACAATGAATCTCTAACATCAATCCAAAAATTTCAATATTTAAAAACATCTCTCAGCGGTGATTCAGCAGCAGTCATCCAATCACTTGAAATCAGCTCGTCAAATTACGACATTGCATTTAACCTTCTAAAGGAACGATTTGAAAATAGAGCACGAATTATTTACGATCATTTAAAATCACTTTTTGAACTTGAATCAATGACAAGAGGATCTCAGGTTCATCTGCAAGCGTTATTAAATGGAACCCTTAAACATGTTCGGGCGCTAAAAACACTCAATCAGCCAACCGAGCAGTGGGACTCCATTCTCATCTATCTTACCAGCACTAAAATGGATCTAACAACCAAGCGTGAATGGGAAAAAATTAAGAACGATTTAGACGAATTGCCCACCATGAAGGATTTGACTAATTTCTTAGCCAAGAGGTGTCAACTTCTCGAATCTCTTGGTGTACAAACCAAACGTCTCACAATCTCTTCCGATAGACCAAGTCGGTCATCAGCAGCACATGTTTCATTCGAAAAATCGAACTGCAAGGTTTGCAAAGGAAATCATCCTATATTTCACTGTTCAAAACTTCTGCAACTCCAAGTTCCCGCGCGTATCAACGAAATCTCTCGACTAAAGCTTTGTAAGAATTGTCTGAGAGAAGGTCACATAACCAAAGAATGCAAATCTTCCACATGCAGAAAATGCAATCAACGTCACCATACATTGTTGCATTTAGTCAACGACAACCCAAATTCAAATTCAGATTCTCAGGGTCCCAGTACGGACATTCAAGCATCGACGGTGGTAAATTGCTCTCAATTTCGAACCAATCAGGTTCTTTTACCCACGGCAGTGGCGTACACATACGATAAGAAAGGCAATTATCGCGAGGTTCGAATTCTTCTTGATTCAGCATCTCAGTCTAACTTCATACGTCAAGATTTGTCAAACAAATTAAATCTCAAGGGTAGAAATGTGAATCTTCCCATCTCAGGGATAAACAATTCGCAGTCGTACGCGACATCTGAAGTTTTCATTACTCTGCATTCTCGTTTCAATGCATTTAAATGTACAATCGAATGTCTAGTGATTCCAGAAATCACAGATCATCTGCCACAAAATTCATTCGACATGAACGACTTGAGCATTCCAGAAGAAATCCAATTGGCTGACCCTACATTCACACGATCGGTTGAGATCAGTCTTTTAGTGGGTGCAGAAATCTTTTGGTCATTGCTGTGCATAGGTCAAATGTCATTAGGCAAGGGAAAACCAATACTTCAAAAAACACATTTCGGCTGGATCGTATCCGGGCCAGTTTTTCAATCACGTCGATGTAAGTCAAAATCTTCTTCATGCATGCTCTCAGTTCAAAATGACAAAGGATTAGACATCCAACAACAGTTGGCTGCCTTTTGGCAAACTGAAGAGCTACCCAGTTCACAAATTAAACGTCAGATTCAGACTCAGCAGGAAATCGAATGTGAAAATTATTTCAAACAAACCACCACTCGAGATGTTCATGGAAAATTCGTCGTCAGACTTCCATTTAAGGAAAATGTACGCGAGTTTTATGAAAATCATTGAGCACGGCAAGGCGAAGATTTCTGTCGTTGGAAAGACGCCTTTTGGCAAACAGTCAATTGTATTCACAGTACTCAAAATTCATTAAAGACTACGAGGACTTAGGTCACATGTCAGTCATTGAATATTCAGAACAGCAACTTCAACAAGCTTGCTTTCTCCCGCACCACGCAGTAGACAGACCAGACAAGTTAACGACAAAATTACGGGTGGTATTCGATGCCAGCTGCAAAACAACAAGTGGACGATCATTGAATGATGTTCTTATGGTCGAACTAGTCGTGCAGTCTGATCTCTTCACGATACTAATTCAATTTCGATTGCACAAATATGCCTTTACAAGCGATTGCGAAAAAATGTATAGACAGGTATTCGTTCACAAAGACGACCGCATTTTTCGAAACATACTGTGGAGAAATGACCAGCGAGAAGAAATAAAAACGTACCAGCTGAACACAGTAAGCTACGGCACTTCCTCGGCGCCGTATCTTGCAACCAAATGCATTGAAGAAATCGCGAATCAAAATTCAAACAGATTTCCTGAAGCATGTGCCGTAATAAAAACTTCCTTCTACGTGGATGATCTAATCACTAGTTGTGAAGAGGCAAACAAGGCGGCTACTCTAATTAAACAAATAAATGAGCTACTCTCTAAGTATGGCTTCCCCATGCGGAAGTGGGCGTCCAACCATCCAAATCTGCTTAGTGGTTTAGACTCAACTCACACTATAACTCATTTCAATGATGACACGCAATCGTCAAAGACTTTAGGTTTAGATTGGAACTCAAAGGAGGATGTCTTTCGCTATCCATATAAACCAAAGAACTCTGAACCGTCAGCTATGAAACGGAGTATCCTGTCAACAGTCAGTTCAATCTTTGACCCTTTAGGCTTAATCGGACCAGTAGTCGTTAAATCTAAAATCATTCTTCAGCGCCTATGGCTCCACAATTTATCTCGGGACGAATCAATTCCATGCGATCTTCATACGCTATGGCAATCATACAAGCGCGAATTATCCCAAGTTGGAGATTTTACAATTCCGAGACAGGTGCTTTGCGATTTTCCAAGGCACATTCAAATTCATGTCTTCTCCGACGCATCTGAGCTCAGTTACGGCGCATGTGTCTATTTGCGCTCTACCAATGCACTTGAACAGCACACAGTTCGTCTGCTTTGTGCAAAGGGGCGTGTAGCTCCGTTAAAGGTCATTACCATTCCCAAACTGGAATTGATGGCAGCACATCTAGCTGCTAAACTTGGCAGTCAATTGTCTAAAACGCTAGGATCCAACACACAGATAAATGAAGACCATTACTGGTGCGATAGCTCAATAGTACTGGCTTGGCTCAAGAAGGTCCCAAATCAATTAAAAACATTTGTAGCACACAGAGTCGCTGACATTTTGTCGCTAACTAACAATGCAATTTGGCATCATGTTCGATCAAGGGACAATCCGGCTGACATTCTAAGCCGGGGAGCATCCGCTATACAATTAGCAGATTCCGACATGTGGTGGCATGGTCTAAGTTGGTTATTCGAAATTCCCGAACAATGGCCAACGTCAACCGTTAACTTGCAGCTCAGTGACATTCCTGAAATAAAATCAGTCACAATCGCCATAAGTACGAATACAGAGTCACACTTGATATCCGATCTCATCCATCAATATTCAAGCTTGACTAAATTGCAACGAGTACTTTCATATTGCACTCGATTTGCAAGAATTTGTCAACAAAATCCCCCCAATTCTCTGGGCCCTCTGACAGTCGCTGAATTACAGCATTCGTTACAGTTGCTGATCAACCACGTTCAAACAGAATCGTTTCCTGATGAGTTTCAACAACTCAGAAAAGGATATTCAGTTTCCCCAAGGAGTAGGCTAAAACGTTTAGGTCTTTTTCTCGATGACCAAGGTCTCATTCGTGTAGGCGGTAGAATCCGTAACAGTCATGTCACGTATAACAAAAAATTCCCATATGTTCTACCAACAAATCATTTATTCACTCAGTTAGTCGTGCGACAATACCACCTACAACACTTTCACGGCGGTTGTGAATGCACACTCAGTGCTATCAAACAACGCTTTTGGATAATATCAGGCAAATCAGCAGTTAAAAAACTCATTCACAACTGTGTCACATGCAAGCGCTTCAATGCTCAACCAGTCAAACCGTTAATGGGTGATCTTCCTGAAAGTCGAGTTGTGCCGTCGAGAGCATTCACGGTGTGCGGTACAGACTTTGCAGGACCCTTTTCAATTCGTGAAAGAAAGGGACGCGGAAAAAGAACTACGAAGGGGTATCTCTGCCTGTTTGTTTGCTTTAGTACCAAGGCAGTACACTTAGAGGCTGTAAGCGATTTGACGACAGATTCTTTTCTCGCTTGCTTAAAACGTTTTCTTGCACGACGGGGCTTATGTCGAGAGATTCACTCCGATAACGGCAGAAATTTTGTCGGAGCAAGTCGGGAAATCAAACAGTGGTTTTCATTCTACTCTCAATCCTCTCACAACGATGCCGTGGCGGAATTTTTAAGTAAAAATTCAATACAATGGAAGTTTATTCCAGCTAGGTCTTCTTACTTTGGTGGTCTATGGGAGGCTGCAGTCAAATCCGCGAAGCGTCATCTTTACCGAATCACGGGCAACTCAACGTTTACCTTTGAGGAATTTAATACACTATGTTGTCAAATCGAGGCCATTTTAAATTCTCGGCCACTCATTCCTTTATCCCCAAATCCCGACGACCTCCAATTCCTAACTCCAGCTCATTTCCTTGTGGGTGATTCATTACTGGCGCTACCAGAACCGTCTCTAGTTGATCTCAAACAAAATCAATTGAGTCGTCTCCAGATGATACAACAAATGCAACAACGATTCTGGAAATTGTGGTCGCAAGATTATCTCACGATACTGCAAACCAGAGTAAAATGGCATTGCAAACTCGACGCCGATATCCAACAAGGAGCTCTTGTGTTACTTCGGGAACCACAGACTCATCCCCTTCTATGGTGCAAAGGACGAGTCATCGATACCCATCCTGGTCCAGACGGAATAATGAGAGTGGTGACCGTTAAAATTTCCACAAGTGTAGTAAAACGACCAGTTGCGAAAGTGATCGAAATCTTTAACGATGCAGCACCCAATTGACAGGTGCAATTGATATGATGCCCAGCTTCTACCATCAGTGCACTATTGAACTTTCAAGTGTTATTGTTCAACTGCAAATTGACATTGTTGTTTCAATTGCTAATGAATGTTTGTTAATATGTTTAGTGCTCATGTACTTTGCATTTGTTTTATGTTGAAACATTATTTCAAGGCGGCCGGGATGTTGCGCTCATTTACGCATTTGGCGCTCGGTTTTGAAGTCGTTGAAGGGAGCGCATGCCCAAGGACGTTGGGAAGGCCTGCGTAGATGGTGAAGAAGAAGAATCGGCTCACCGCACGCGAAGTGGCGTCTTTAGTTGGTTTTTTCATAATTAAATAAGTCAGTGTTCAATGCCGTTTTTTTACTCAAACAATACCCCCAACGCAACAATGGTTAGTAGCATTTTTTTGTAATTTAAAAGTGATTGGGTTTAGTTTGTAGTGGTAAGGGTTAGTTGGTGATGATTTATGGTAGCCGAAGTAATTTAGGTGAGTTTGGCATAGTTTGCTATGGTTACTAGCATTTTTTTGTAATTTAAAAGTGATTGGGTTTTGTTTGTTGTGGTAAGGGTTAGTTGGTGATGATTTATGGTAGCCGAAGTAATTTAGGTGAGTTTGGCATAGTTTGCTATGGTTACTAGCATTTTTTTGTAATTTAAAAGTGATTGGGTTTAGTTTGTTGTGGTAAGGGTTAGTTGGTGATGATTTAGAGTAGCCGAAGCAATTTAGGTGAGTCTGGCATAGTTTGTAATGATTTGTACACCTTTCTTTGAAATTTTAAGATGATATGGTTTGGTTTGTTGTGGTAAGGGATAGTTGGGGGTGATTTACGGTAGCCGAAGTAATTTAGGTGATTCTGGTATAGTTTGTTATAATTTTTAGCATTTTTTTTGTAATTTTAAAGGGATTGGGCTTAGTTTGTTGCTGTAAAGTGTTGTTGGGGGTGATTTTTGATAGCCGAAGTAATTTAGGTGAGTTTGACTTAGTTTGCTATGGTTAGTAGCATTTTTTTGTAATTTAAATGTGATTGGGTTTAGTTTGTTGTGGTAAGGGTTAGTTGGTGATCATTTAGAGTAGCCGAAGCAATTTAGGTGAGTCTGGCATAGTTTGAAATGATTTGTACACCTTTTTTTGTAATTTTAAGATGATATGGTTTGGTTTGTTGTGGTAAGGAATAGTTGGGAGTGATTTACGGTAGCCGAAGTAATTTAGGTGATTCTGGTATAGTTTGTTATGATTTTTAGCATTTTTTTGTAATTTTAAAGTGATTGGGCTTAGTTTGTTGCTGTAAAGTGTAGTTGGGGGTGATTTTTGATAGCCGAAGTAATTTAGGTGAGTTTGGCATAGTTTGCTATGGTTAGTAGCATTTTTTTGTAATTTCAAAGTGATTGGGTTTAGTTTGTTGTGGTAAGGGTTAGTTGGTGATGATTTATGGTAGCCGAAGTAATTTAGGTGAGTTTGGCATAGTTTGGTATTGTTACTAGCATTTTTTTGTAATTTAAAAGTGATTGGGTTTAGTTTGTTGTGGTAAGGGTTAGTTGGTGATGATTTACAGTAGCCGAAGTAATTTAGGTGAGTCTGGCATAGTTTGTTAAGATTTGTACACCTTTTTTTGTAATTTTAAGTTGATATGGTTTGGTTTGTTGTGGTAAGGGATAGTTGGTGGTGATTTACGGTAGCCGAAGTAATTTAGGTGATTCTGGTATGGTTTGTTATGATTTTTAGCATTTTTTTATAATTTTAAAGTGATTGGGCTTAGTTTGTTGCTGTAAAGTGTAGTTGGGGGTGATTTTTGATAGCCGAAGTAATTTAGGTGAGTTTGGCATAGTTTGCTATGGTTAGTAGCATTTTTTTTAATTTAAAAGTGATTGGGTTTAGTTTGTTGTGGTAAGGGTTAGTTGGTGATGATTTAAGGTAGCCGACGTAATTTAGGTGAGTTTGGCATAGTTTGCTATGGTTACAAGCATTTTTTTCTAATTTAAAAGTGATTGGGTTTAGTTTGTTGTGGTAACGGATAGTTGGTGATGATTTAGAGTAGCCGAAGTAATTTAGGTGAGTCTGGCATAGTTTGTTATGATTTGTACACCTTTTTTTGTAATTTTAAGATGATATGGTTTGGTTTGTTGTGGTAAGGGATAGTTGGGGGTGATTTACGGTAGCCGAAGTAATTTAGGTGATTCTGGTATAGTTTGTTATGATTTTTAGCATTTTTTTGTAATTTTAAAGTGATTGGGCTTAGTTTGTTGCTGTAAAGTGTAGTTGGGGGTGATTTTTGATAGCCGAAATAATTTAGGTGAGTTTGGCATAGTTTGCTATGGTTAGTAGCATTTTTTTGTAATTTAAAAGTGATTGAGTTTAGTTTGTTGTGGTAAGGAATAGTTGGTGATGATTTATGGTAGCCGAAGTAATTTAGGTGAGTTTGGCATAGTTTGCTATGGTTACTAGCATTTTTTTGTAATTTAAAAGTGATTGGGTTTAGTTTGTTTTGGTAAGGGTTAGTTGGTGATGATTTAGAGTAGCCGAAGTAATTTAGGTGAGTTTGGCATAGTTTGTTATGATTTGTACACCTTTTTTTGTAATTTTAAAATGATATGGTTTGGTTTGTTGTGGTAAGGGATAGTTGGTGATGATTTAGAGTAGCCGAAGTAATTTAGGTGAGTTTGGCATAGTTTGTTATGATTTGTATACCTTTTTTTGTAATTTTAAGATGATATGGTTTGGTTTGTTGTGGTAAGGGATAGTTGGGGGTGATTTACGGTAGCCGAAGTAATTTAGGTGATTCTGGTATAGTTTGTTATGATTTTTAGCATTTTTTTGTAATGTTAAAGTGATTGGGCTTAGTTTGTTGCTGTAAATTGTAGTTGGGGGTGATTTTTGATAGCCGATATAATTTTGGTGAGTTTGGCATAGTTTGCTATGGTTAGTAGCATTTTTTTGTAATTTAAAAGTGATTGGGTTTAGTTTGTTGTGGTAAGGGTTAGTTGGTGATGATTTATGGTAGCCGAAGTAATTTAGGTGAGTTTGGCATAGTTTGCTATGGTTACTAGCATTTTTTTGTAATTTAAAATTGATTGGGTTTGGTTTGTTGTGGTAAGGGTTAGTTGGTGATGATTTATGGTAGCCGAAGTAATTTAAGTGAGTTTGGCATAGTTTGCTATGGTTACTAGCATTTTTTTGTAATTTAAAAGTGATTGGGTTTAGTTTGTTGTGGTAAGGGTTAGTTGGTGATGATTTAGAGTAGCCGAAGTAATTTAGGTGAATTTGGCATAGTTTGTTATGATTTGTATACCTTTTTTTGTAATTTTAAGATAATATGGTTTGGTTTGTTGTGGTAAGGGATAGTTGGGGGTGATATACGGTAGCCGAAGTAATTTAGGTGATTCTGGTATAGTTTGTTATAATTTTTAGCATTTTTTTGTAATTTTAAAGTGATTGGGCTTAGTTTGTTGCTGTAAAGTGTAGTTGGGGGTGATTTATGATAGCCGAAGTAATTTAGGTAAGTTTGGCATAGTTTGCTATGGTTAGTAGCATTTTTTTCTAATTTAAAAGTGACTAGGTTTAGTTTGTTGTGGTAAGGGTTAGTTGGTGATGATTTATGGTAGCCGAAGTAATTTAGGTGAGTTTGGCATAGTTTGCTATGGTTACTAGCATTTTTTTGTAATTTAAAAGTGATTGGGTTTGGTTTGTTGTGGTAAGGGTTAGTTGGTGATGATTTATGGTAGCCGAAGTAATTTAGGTGAGTTTGGCATAGTTTGCTATGGTTACTAGCATTTTTTTGTAATTGAAAAGTGATTGAGTACAGTTTGTTGTGGTAAGGGTTAGTTGGTGATGATTTAGAGTAGCCGAAGTAATTTAGGTGAGTCAGGCATAGTTTGTTATGATTTGTACACCTTTTTTTGTAATTTTAAGATGATATGGTTTGGTTTGTTGTGGTAAGGGACAGTTGGGGGTGATTTACGGTAGCCGAAGTAATTTACGTGATTCTGGTATAGTTTGTTATGATTTTTAGCATTTTTTTGTAATTTTAAAGTGATTGGGCTTAGTTTGTTGCTGTAAAGTGTAGTTGGGGGTGATTTTTGATAGCCGAAGTAATTTAGGTGAGTTTGGCATAGTTTGCTATGGTTACTAGCATTTTTTTGTAATTTAAAAGTTATTGGGTTTGGTTTGTTGTGGTAAGGGTTAGTTGGTGATGATTTATGGTAGCCGAAGTAATTTAGGTGAGTTTGGCATAGTTTGCTATGGTAACTAGCATTTTTTTGTAATTTAAAAGTGATTGCGTTTGGTTTGTTGTGGTAAGGGTTAGTTGGTGATGATTTATGGTAGCCGAAGTAATTTAGGTGAGTTTGGCATAGTTTGCTATGGTTACTAGCATTGTTTTGTAATTTAAAAGTGATTGGGTATAGTTTGTTGTGGTAAGGGTTAGTTGGTGATGATTTAGAGTAGCCGAAGTAATTTAGGTGAGTCAGGCATAGTTTGTTATGATTTGAACACCTTTTTTGTAATTCTAAGATGATATGGTTTGGTTTGTTGTGGTAAGGGACAGTTGGGGGTGATTTACGGTAGCCGAAGTAATTTACGTGATTCTGGTATAGTTTGTTATGATTTTTAGCATTTTTTTGTAATTTTAAAGTGATTGGGCTTAGTTTGTTGCTGTAAAGTGTAGTTGGGGGTGATTTTTGATAGCCGAAGTAATTTAGGTGAGTTTGGCATAGTTTGCTATGGTTACTAGCATTTTTTTGTAATTTAAAAGTTATTGGGTTTGGTTTGTTGTGGTAAGGGTTAGTTGGTGATGATTTATGGTAGCCGAAGTAATTTAGGTGAGTTTGGCATAGTTTGCTATGGTTACTAGCATTTTTTTGTAATTTAAAAGTGATTGGGTATAGTTTGTTGTGGTAAGGGTTAGTTGGTGATGATTTAGAGTAGCCGAAGTAATTTAGGTGAGTCAGGCATAGTTTGTTATGATTTGTACACCTTTTTTTGTAATTTTAAGATGATATGGTTTGGTTTGTTGTGGTAAGGGACAGTTGGGGGTGATTTACGGTAGCCGAAGTAATATACGTGATTCTGGTATAGTTTGTTATGATTTTAAGCATTTTTTTGTAATTTTAAAGTGATTGGGCTTAGTTTGTTGCTGTAAAGTGTAGTTGGGTGTGATTTTTGATAGCCGAAGTAATTTAGGTGAGCTTGGCATAGTTTGCTATGGCTAGTAGCATTTTTTTGTAATTTAAAAGTGATTGGGTTTAGTTTGTTGTGGTAAGGGTTAGTTGGTGATGGATTTAGAGTAGCCAAAGTAATTTAGGTGAGTCTGACATAGTTTGTTATGATTTGTACACCTTTTTTTGTAATTTTAAGATGATATGGTTTGGTTTGTTGTGGTAAGGGATAGTTGGGGGTGATTTACGGTAGCCGAAGTAATCTAGGTGATTCTGGTATAGTTTGTTATGATTTTTAGCATTTTTTTGTAATTTTAAAGTGATTGGGCTTAGTTTGTTGCTGTAAAGTGTAGTTGGGGGTGATTTTTGATAGCCGAAGTAATTTAGGTGAGTTTGGCATAGTTTACTATGGTTAGTAGCATTTTTTTGTAAT
Source organism: Eledona agricola (assembly GCA_964023215.1). Classification (NCBI taxonomy): domain Eukaryota; kingdom Metazoa; phylum Arthropoda; class Insecta; order Coleoptera; family Tenebrionidae; genus Eledona; species Eledona agricola. The sequence goes on along the minus strand of CAXIEJ010000140.1, from coordinate 1,414,768 downwards.
TTAAAAGTGATTGGGTTTAGTTTGTTGTGGTAAGGGTTAGTTGGTGATGATTTATGGTAGCCGAAGTAATTTATGTGAGTTTGGCATAGTTTGCTATGGTTAGTAGCATTTTTTTGTAATTTAAATGTGATTGGGTTTAGTTTGTTGTGGTAAGGGTTAGTTGGTGATGATTTATGGTAGCCGAAGTAATTTAGGTGCGTTTGGCATAGTTTGCTATGGTTACTAGCATTTTTTTGTAATTTAAAAGTGATTGGGTTTAGTTTGTTGTGGTAAGGGTTAGTTGGTGATGATTTAGAGTAGCCGAAGTAATTTAGCTGAGTCAGGCATAGTTTGTTATGATTTGTACACCTTTTTTGTAATTTTAAAATGATATGGTTTGGTTTGTTGTGGTAAGGGATAGTTGGGGGTGATTTACGGTAGCCGAAGTAATTTAGGTGATTCTGGTATAGTTTGTTATGATTTTAAGCATTTTTTTGTAATTTTAAAGTGATTGGGCTTAGTTTGTTGCTGTAAAGTGTAGTTGGGGGTGCTTTTTGATAGCCGAAGTAATTTAGGTGAGTTTGGCATAGTTTGCTATGGTTAGTAGCATTTTTTTGTAATTTAAAAGTGATTAGGTCTAGTTTGTTGTGGTAAGGGTTAGTTGGTGATGATTTATGGTAGCCGAAGTAATTTGGTTAGTTTGGCATAATTTGCTAAGGTTACTAGCATTTTTTTGTAATTTGAAAGTGATTGGGTTTAGTTTGTTTTGGTAAGGGTTAGTTGGTGATGATTTAGAGTAGCCGAAGTAATTTAGCTGAGTCTGGCATAGTTTGATATGATTTGTACACCTTTTTTTTAATTTTAAGATCATATGGTTTGGTTTGTTGTGGTAAGGGATAGTTGGGGGTGATTTACGGTAGCCAAAGTAATTTCGGTGATTCTGGTATAGTTTGTTATGATTTTTAGCATTTTTTTGTAATTTTAAAGTGATTGGGCTTAGTTTGTTGCTGTAAAGTGTTGTTGGGGGTAATTTTTGATAGCCGAAGTAATTTAGGTGAGTTTGGCATAGTTTGCTATGGTTAGTAGCATTTTTTTGTAATTTAAAAGTGATTGGGTTTAGTTTGTTGTGCTAAGGGTTAGTTGGTGATGATTTATGGTAGCCGAAGTAATTTAGGTGAGTTTGGCATAGTTTGCTATGGTTACTAGCATTTTTTTGTAATTTAAAAGTGATTGGGTTTAGTTTGTTGTGGTAAGGATTAGTTGGTGATGATTTAGAGTAGCTGAAGTAATTTAGGTGAGTCTGGCATAGTTTGTTATGATTTGTACACCTTTTTTTGTAATTTTAAGATGATATGGTTTGGTTTGTTGTGCTAATGGATAGTTGGGGGTGATTTACGGTAGCCGAAGTAATTTAGGTGATTCTGGTATAGTTTGTTATGATTTTTAGCATTTTTTTGTAACTTTAAAGTGATTGGGCTTAGTTTGTTGCTGTAAAGTGTAGTTGGGGGTGATTTTGAATAGCCGAAGTAATTTAGGTGAGTTTGGCATAGTTTGCTGTGGTTAGTAGCATTTTTTTGTAATTTAAAAGTGATTGGGTTTAGTTTGTTGTTATAAGGGTTAGTTAGTGATGATTTATGGTAGCCGAAGTAATTTAGGTAAGTTTGGCATAGTTTGCTATGGTTACTAGCATTTTTTTGTAATTTAAAAGTGATTGGGTTTAGTTTGTTGTGGTAAGGGTTAGTTGGTGATGATTTATGGTAGCCGAAATATTTTAGGTGAGTTTGGCATAGTTTGCTATGGTTACTAGCATTTTTTTGTAATTTAAAAGTGATTGGCTTTAGTTTGTTGTGGTAAGGATTAGTTGGTGATGATTTAGAGTAGCTGAAGTAATTTAGGTGAGTCTGGCATAGTTTGTTATGATTTGTGCACCTTTTTTTGTAATTTTAAGATGATATGGTTTGGTTTGTTGTGGTAATGGATAGTTGGGGGTGATTTACGGTAGCCGAAGTAATTTAGGTGATTCTGGTATAGTTTGTTATGATTTTTAGCATTTTTTTGTAACTTTAAAGTGATTGGGCTTAGTTTGTTGCTGTAAAGTGTAGTTGGGGGTGATTTTTGATAGCCGAAGTAATTTAGGTGAGTTTGGCATAGTTTGCTGTGGTTAGTAGCATTTTTTTGTAATTTAAAAGTGATTGGGTTTAGTTTGTTGTGGTAAGGGTTAGTTAGTGATGATTTATGGTAGCCGAAGTAATTTAGGTGAGTTTGGCATAGTTTTCTATGGTTACTAGCATTTTTTTGTAATTTAAAAATGATTGGGTTTAGTTTGTTGTGGTAAGGGTTAGTTGGTGATGATTTAGAGAAGCCGAAGTAATTTAGGTGAGTCTGGCATAGTTTGTTATGATTTGTACACCTTTTTTTGTAATTTTAAGATGATATGGTTTGGTTTGTTGTGGTAAGGGATAGTTGGGGGTGATTTACGGTAGCCGAAGTAATTTAGGTGATTCTGGTATAGTTTGTTATGATTTTTAGCATTTTCTTGTAATTTTAAAGTGATTGGGCTTAGTTTGTTGCTGTAAAGTGTAGTTGTGGGTGATTTTTGATAGCCGAAGTAATTTAGGTTAACTTGGCATAGTTTGCTATGGTTAGTAGCATTTTTTTGTAATTTAAAAGTGATTGGGTTTAGTTTGTTGTGGTAAGGGTTAGTTGGTGATGATTTATGGTAGCCGAAGTAATTTAGGTGATTCTGGTATAGTTTGTTATGATTTTAAGCATTTTTTTGTAATTTTAAAGTGATTGGGCTTAGTTTGTTGTAGTAAGGGTTAGTTGGTGATGTTTTATGGTAGCCGAAGTAATTTAGGTGAGTTTGGCATAGTTTGCTATGGTTACTAGCATTTTTTCGTAATTTAAAAGTGATTGGGTTTAGTTTGTTGTGGTAAGGATTAGTTGGTGAAGATTTAGAGTAGCCGAAGTAATTCAGGTGAGTCTGGCATAGTTTGTTATGATTTGTACACCTTTTTTTGTAATTTTAAAATGATATAGTTTGGTTTGTTGTGGTAAGGGATAGTTGGGGGTGATTTACGGTAGCCGAAGTAATTTAGGTGATTCTGGTATAGTTTGTTATGATTTTTAGCATTTTTTTGTAATTATAAAGTGATTGGGCTTAGTTTGTTGCTGTAAAATGTAGTTGGGGGTGATTTTTGATAGCCATAGTAATTTAGGTGAGTTTGGCATAGTTTGCTATGGTTAGTAGCATTTTTTTGTAATTTAAAAGTGATTGGGTTTAGTTTGTTGTGATAAGGGTTAGTTGGTGATGATTTATGGTAGCCGAAGTAATTTAGGTGAGTTTGGCATAGTTTGCTATGGTTACTAGCATTTTTTTGTAATTTAAAAGTGATTGGGTTTAGTTTGTTGTGGTAAGGGTTAGTTGGTGATGATTTAGAGCAGCCGAAGTAATTTAGGTGATTCTTGCATAGTTTGTTATGATTTGTACACCCTTTTTTGTAATTTTAAGATGATATGGTTTGGATTGTTGTGGTAAGGGATAATTGGGGGTGATTTACGGTAGCCGAAGTAATTTAGGTGATTCCGGTATAGTTTGTTATCATTTTTAGCATTTTTTTGTAATTTTAAAGTGATTGGGCTTAGTTTGTTGCTGTAAAGTGTAGTTGGGGGTGATTTTTGATAGCCGAAGTAATTTAGGTGAGTTTGGCATAGTTTGCTATGGTTACTAACATTTTTTTGTAATTTAAAAGTGATTGGGTTTAATTTGTTGTGGTAAGGTTTAGTTGGTGATGATTTATGGTAGCCGAAGTAATTTAGGTGAGTTTGGCATAATTTGCTATGGTTACTAGCATTTTTTTTGTAATTTAAAAGTGATTGGGTTTAGTTTGTTGTGGTAAGGGTTAGTTGGTGATGATTTAGAGTAGCCAAAGTAATTTCGGTGAGTCTGGCATAGTTTGTTATGATTTGTACACCTTTTTTTGTAATTTTAAGATGATATGGTTTAGTTTCGTTGTGGTAAAAGATAGTTGGCGGTGATTTACGGTAGCCGAAGTAATTTAGGTGATTCTGGTATAGTTTGTTATGATTTTTAGAATTTTTTTGTAATTTTAAAGTGATTGGGCTTAGTTTGTTGCTGTAAAGTGTAGTTGGGGGTGATTTTTGATAGCCGAAGTAATTTAGGTGAGTTTGGCATAGTTTGCTATGGTTTGTAGCATTTTTTTGTAATTTAAAAGTAATTGGTATTAATTTGTTGTGGTAAGGGTTTGTTGGTGATGATTTATGGTAGCCGAAGTAATTTAGGTGCGTTCGGCATAGTTTGCTATGGTTACTAGCATTTTTTTGTAATTTGAATGTGATTGGGTATATTTTGTTGTGGTAAGGGTTAGTTGATGATGATTTAGAGTAGCCGAAGTAATTTAGGTGAGTGTGGCATAGTTTGTAATGATTTGTACACCTTTTTTTGTAATTTTAAGATGATATGGTTTAGTTTGTTGTGGTAAGGGATAGTTGGGGGTGATTTACGGTAGCCGAAGTAATTTAGGTGATTCTGGTATAGTTTGTTATGATTTTTAGCATTTTTTTGCAATTTTAAAGTAATTTGGCTTCGTTTGTTGCTGTAAAGTGTAGATGGGGGTGATTTTTGATAGCCGAAGTAATTCAGGTGAGTTTGGCATAGTTTGCTATGGTTAGTAGCATTTTTTTGTAATTTAAAAATGATTGGGTTTAGTTTGTTGTGGTAAGGGTTAGTTGGTGATGATTTATGGTAGCCGAAGTAATTTAGGTGAGTTTGGCATAGTTTGCTATAATTTGTACACCTTTTTTTGAAATTTTAAGATGATATGGTTTGGTTTGTTGTGGTGAGGGATAGTTGGGGGGTGATTTACGGTAGCCGAAGTAATTTAGGTGATTCTGGTATAGTTTGTTATGATTTTTAGCATTTTTTTGTAATTTCAAAGTGATTGGGCTTAGTTTGTTGCTGTAAAGTGTAGTTGGGGGTGATTTTTGATAGCCAAAGTAATTCAGGTGAGTTTGGAATAGTTTGCTATAATTAATAGCATTTTTTTGTAATTTAAAAGTGATTGGGTTTAGTTTGTTGTGGTAAGGGTTAGTTGGTGATGATTTATGGTAGCCAAAGTAATTTAGGTGAGGTTGGCATAGTTTGCTATGGTTACTGGCATTTTTTTGTAATTTAAAAGTGATTGGGTTTAGTTTGTTGTGGTAAGAGTTAGTTGGTGATGATTTAGAGAAGCCGAAGTAATTTAGGTGAGTCTGGCATAGTTTGTTATGATTTGTACACCTTTTTTTGTAATTTTAAGATGATATGGTTTGGTTTGTTGTGGTAAGGGATAGTTGGGGGTAATTTACGGTAGCCGCAGTAATTTAGATGATTCTGGTATAGTTTGTTATGATTTTTAGAATTTTTTTGTAATTTTAAAGTGATTAGGCTTAGTTTGTTGCTGTAAAGTGTAGTTGGGGGTGATTTTTAATAGCCGAAGTAATTTAGGTGAGTTTGACATAGATTGCTATGGTTAGTAGCATTTTTTTGTAATTTAAAAGTGACTGGGTTTAGTTTGTTGTGGTAAGGGTTAGTTGGTGATGATTTATGGTAGCCGAAGTAATTTAGGTGAGTTTGGCATAGTTTGCTATGGTTAGTAGCATTTTTTTGTAATTTAAAAGTGATTGGGTTTAGTTTGTTGTGGTAAGGGTTATTTGGTGATGATTTAAGGTAGCCGAAGTAATTTAGGTGAGTCAGGCATAGTTTGTTATGATTTGTACACCTTTTTTTGAAATTTTAAGATGATATGGTTTGGTTTGTTGTGGTAAGGGATAGTTGGGGGTGATTTACGGTAGCCGAAGTAATTTAGGTGATTCTGGTATAGTTTGTTATGATTTTTAGCATTTTTTTGTAATTTTAAATTGACTGGGCTTAGTTTGTTGCTGTAAATTGTAGTTGGGGGTGATTTTTGATAGCCGAAGTAATTTAGGTAAGTTTGGCATAGTTTGTTATGATTTGTACACCTTTTTTTGTAATTTTAAAATCATATGGTTTGGTTTGTTGTGGTAAGGGATAGTTGGGGGTGATTTACGGTAGCCGAAGTTATTTAGGTGATTCTGGTATAGTTTGTTATGATTTTTAGCATTTTTTTGTAATTTTAAAGTGATTGGGCTTAGTTTGTTGTTGTAAAGTGTAGTTGGGGGTGATTTTTGATAGCCGAAGTAATTTAGGTGAGTTTGGCATAGTTTGCTATGGTTAGTAGCATTTTTTTGTAATTTAAAAGTGATTGGGTTTAGTTTGTTGTGGTAAGGGTTAGTTGGTGATGATTTATGGTAGCCGAAGTAATTTAGGTGAGTTTGGCATAGTTTGCTATGGTTACTAGCATTTTTTTGTACTTTAAAAGTGATTGGGTTTAGTTTGTTGTGGTAAGAGTTAGTTGGTGATGATTTAGAGTAGCCGAAGTAATTTAGGTGAGTCTGGCATAGTTTGTTATGATTTGTACACCTTTTTTTGTAATTTTAAGATGATATGGTTTGGTTTGTTGTGGTAAGGGATAGTTGGGGGTAATTTACGGTAGCCGCAGTAATTTAGATGATTCTGGTATAGTTTGTTATGATTTTTAGAATTTTTTTGTAATTTTAAAGTGATTAGGCTTAGTTTGTTACTGTAAAGTGTAGTTGGGGGTGATTTTTAATAGCCGAAGTAATTTAGGTGAGTTTGACATAGATTGCTATGGTTAGTAGCATTTTTTTGTAATTTAAAAGTGATTGGGTTTAGTTTGTTGTGGTAAGGGTTAGTTGGTGATGATTTATGGTAGCCGAAGTAATTTAGGTGAGTTTTTCATAGTTTGCTATGGTTAGTAGCATTTTTTTGTAATTTAAAAGTGATTGGGTTTAGTTTGTTGTGGTAAGAGTTAGTTGGTGATGATTTAGAGTAGCCGAAGTAATTTAGGTGAGTCTGGCATAGTTTGTTATGATTTGTACACCTTTGTTTGTAATTTTAAGATGATATGGTTTGGTTTGTTGTGGTAAGGGATAGTTGGGGGTAATTTACGGTAGCCGCAGTAATTTAGATGATTCTGGTATAGTTTGTTATGATTTTTAGAATTTTTTTGTAATTTTAAAGTGATTAGGCTTTGTTTGTTGCTGTAAAGTGTAGTTGGGGGTGATTTTTAATAGCCGAAGTAATTTAGGTGAGTTTGACATAGATTGCTATGGTTAGTAGCATTTTTTTGTAATTTAAAAGTGACTGGGTTTAGTTTGTTGTGGTAAGGGTTAGTTGGTGATGATTTATGGTAGCCGAAGTAATTTAGGTGAGTTTGGCATAGTTTGCTATGGTTAGTAGCATTTTTTTGTAATTTAAAAGTGATTGGGTTTAGTTTGTTGTGGTAAGGGTTATTTGGTGATGATTTAAGGTAGCCGAAGTAATTTAGGTGAGTCAGGCATAGTTTGTTATGATTTGTACACCTTTTTTTGAAATTTTAAGATGATATGGTTTGGTTTGTTGTGGTAAGGGATAGTTGGGGGTGATTTACGGTAGCCGAAGTAATTTAGGTGATTCTGGTGTAGTTTGTTATGATTTTTAGCATTTTTTTGTAATTTTAAATTGACTGGGCTTAGTTTGTTGCTGTAAATTGTAGTTGGGGGTGATTTTTGATAGCCGAAGTAATTTAGGTAAGTTTGGCATAGTTTGTTATGATTTGTACACCTTTTTTTGTAATTTTAAAATCATATGGTTTGGTTTGTTGTGGTAAGGGATAGTTGGGGGTGATTTACGGTAGCCGAAGTTATTTAGGTGTTTCTGGTATAGTTTGTTATGATTTTTAGCATTTTTTTGTAATTTTAAAGTGATTGGGCTTAGTTTGTTGCTGTAAAGTGTAGTTGGGGGTGATTTTTGATAGCCGAAGTAATTTAGGTGAGTTTGGCATAGTTTGCTATGGTTAGTAGCATTTTTTTGTAATTTAAAAGTGATTGGGTTTAGTTTGTTGTGGTAAGGGTTAGTTGGTGATGATTTATGGTAGCCGAAGTAATTTAGGTGAGTTTGGCATAGTTTGCTATGGTTACTAGCATTTTTTTGTACTTTAAAAGTGATTGGGTTTAGTTTGTTGTGGTAAGAGTTAGTTGGTGATGATTTAGAGTAGCCGAAGAAATTTAGGTGAGTCTTGCATAGTTTGTTATGATTTGTACACCTTTTTTTGTAATTTTAAGATGATATGGTTTGGTTTGTTGTGGTAAGGGATAGTTGGGGGTGATTTACGGTAGCCGAAGTAATTTAGGTGAGTCTGGTATAGTTTGTTATGATTTTTAGCATTTTTTTGTAATTTTAAAGTGATTGGGCTTAGTTTGTTGTGGTAAGGGTTAGTTGGTGATGATTTATGGTAGCCGAAGTTATTTAGGTGAGTTTGGCATAGTTTGCTATGGTTAGTAGCATTTTTTTGTAATTTAAAAGTGATTGGGTTTAGTTTGTTGTGGTAAGGGTTATTTGGTGATGATTTAGGGTAGCCGAAGTAATTTAGGTGAGTCAGGCATAGTTTTTTATGATTTGTACACCTTTTTTTAAAATTTGAAGATGATATGGTTTGGTTTGTTGTGGTAAGGGATAGTTGGGGGTGATTTACAGTAGCCGAAGTAATTTAGGTGATTCTGGTATAGTTTGTTATGATTTTTAGCATTTTTTTGTAATTTTAAAGTGACTGGGCTTAGTTTCTTGCTGTAAATTGTAGTTGGGGGTGATTTTTGATAGCCGAAGTAATTTACTAGCATTTTTTTGTAATTTAAAAGTGATTGAGTTTAGTTTCTTGTGGTAAGGGTTAGTTGGTGATGATTTAGAGTAGCCGAAGTAATTTAGGTGAGTCTGGCATAGTTTGTTATGATTTGTACACCTTTTTTTGTAATTTTAAGATGATATAGTTTGGTTTGTTGTGGTAAGGGATAGTTGGGGGTGATTTACGGTAGCCGAAGTAACTTAGGTGATTCTGGTATAGTTTGTTATGATTTTTAGCATTTTTTTGTAATTTTAAAGTGATTGGGCTTAGTTTGTTGCTGTAAAGTGTAATTGGGGGTAATTTTTGATAGCCAAAGTAATTTAGGTGTGTTTGGCATAGTTTGCTATGGTTAGTAGCATTTTTTTGTAATTTAAAAGTGATTGGGTTTAGTTTGTTGTGGTAAGGGTTAGTTGGTGATGATTTATGGTAGCCGAAGAAATTTAGGTGAGTTTGGCATAGTTTGCTATGGTTACTAGCATTTTTTTGTAATTTAAAAGTGATTGGGTTTAGTTTGTTGTGGTAAGGGTTAGTTGGTGATGATTTAGAGTAGCCGAAGTAATTTAGGTGACTCTGGCATAGTTTGTTATGATTTGTACACCTTTTTTTGTAATTTTAAGATGATATGGTTTGGTTTGTTGTGGTAAGGGATAGTTGGGGGTGATTTACGGTAGCCGAAGTAATTTAGGTAATTCTGGTATAGTTTGTTATGATTTTTAGCATTTTTTTGTAATTTTAAAGTGATTGGGCTTAGTTTGTTGCTGTAAAGTGTAGTTGGGGGTGATTTTTGATAGCCGAAGTAATTTAGGTGAGTTTGGCATAGTTTGCTAATTTTAGTAGCATTTTTTTGTAATTTAAAAGTGATTGAGTTTAGTTTGTTGTGGTAAGGGTTAGTTGGTGATGATTTATGGTAGCCGAAGTAATTTAGGTGAGTTTGGCATAGTTTGCTATGGTTAGTAGCATTTTTTTGTAATTTAAAAGTGATTGGGTTTAGTTTGTTGTGGTAAGGGTTAGTTGGTGATGATTTATGGTAGCCGAAGTAATTTAGGTGAGTTTGGCATAGTTTGCTATGGTTACTAGCATTTTTTTGTACTTTAAAAGTGATTGGGTTTAGTTTGTTGTGGTAAGAGTTAGTTGGTGATGATTTAGAGTAGCCGAAGTAATTTAGGTGAGTCTTGCATAGTTTGTTATGATTTGTACACCTTTTTTTGTAATTTTAAGATGATATGGTTTGGTTTGTTGTGGTAAGGGATAGTTGGGGGTGATTTACGGTTGCCGAAGTAATTTAGGTGAGTCTGGTATAGTTTGTTATGATTTTTAGCATTTTTTTGTAATTTTAAAGTGATTGGGCTTAGTTTGTTGTGGTAAGGGTTAGTTGGTGATGATTTATGGTAGCCGAAGTTATTTAGGTGAGTTTGGCATAGTTTGCTATGGTTAGTAGCATTTTTTTGTAATTTAAAAGTGATTGGGTTTAGTTTGTTGTGGTAAGGGTTATTTGGTGATGATTTAGGGTAGCCGAAGTAATTTAGGTGAGTCAGGCATAGTTTTTTATGATTTGTACACCTTTTTTTAAAATTTGAAGATGATATGGTTTGGTTTGTTGTGGTAAGGGATAGTTGGGGGTGATTTACAGTAGCCGAAGTAATTTAGGTGATTCTGGTATAGTTTGTTATGATTTTTAGCATTTTTTTGTAATTTTAAAGTGACTGGGCTTAGTTTCTTGCTGTAAATTGTAGTTGGGGGTGATTTTTGATAGCCGAAGTAATTTACTAGCATTTTTTTGTAATTTAAAAGTGATTGAGTTTAGTTTGTTGTGGTAAGGGTTAGTTGGTGATGATTTAGAGTAGCCGAAGTAATTTAGGTGAGTCTGGCATAGTTTGTTATGATTTGTACACCTTTTTTTGTAATTTTAAGATGATATAGTTTGGTTTGTTGTGGTAAGGGATAGTTGGGGGTGATTTACGGTAGCCGAAGTAACTTAGGTGATTCTGGTATAGTTTGTTATGATTTTTAGCATTTTTTTGTAATTTTAAAGTGATTGGGCTTAGTTTGTTGCTGTAAAGTGTAATTGGGGGTAATTTTTGATAGCCAAAGTAATTTAGGTGTGTTTGGAATAGTTTGCTATGGTTAGTAGCATTTTTTTGTAATTTAAAAGTGATTGGGTTTAGTTTGTTGTGGTAAGGGTTAGTTGGTGATGATTTATGGTAGCCGAAGAAATTTAGGTGAGTTTGGCATAGTTTGCTATGGTTACTAGCATTTTTTTGTAATTTAAAAGTGATTGGGTTTAGTTTGTTGTGGTAAGGGTTAGTTGGTGATGATTTAGAGTAGCCGAAGTAATTTAGGTGACTCTGGCATAGTTTGTTATGATTTGTACACCTTTTTTTGTAATTTTAAGATGATATGGTTTGGTTTGTTGTGGTAAGGGATAGTTGGGGGTGATTTACGGTAGCCGAAGTAATTTAGGTAATTCTGGTATAGTTTGTTATGATTTTTAGCATTTTTTTGTAATTTTAAAGTGATTGGGCTTAGTTTGTTGCTGTAAAGTGTAGTTGGGGGTGATTTTTGATAGCCGAAGTAATTTAGGTGAGTTTGGCATAGTTTGCTAATTTTAGTAGCATTTTTTTGTAATTTAAAAGTGATTGAGTTTAGTTTGTTGTGGTAAGGGTTAGTTGGTGATGATTTATGGTAGCCGAAGTAATTTAGGTGAGTTTGGCATAGTTTGCTATGGTTACTAGCATTTTTTTGTAATTTAAAAGTGATTGGGTTTAGTTTGTTGAGGTAAGGGTTAGTTGGTGATGATTTATGGTAGCCGAAGTAATTTAGGTGAGTTTGGCATAGTTTGCTATGGTTACTAGCATTTTTTTGTAATTTAAAAGTGATTGGGTTTAATTTGTTGTGGTATGGTGGTATGGTACTTGGTGATGATTTAGAGTAGCCGCCGAAGTAATTTAGGTGAGTCTGGCATAGTTTGTTATGATTTGTACACCTTTTTTTGTAATTTTAAGATGATATAGTTTGGTTTGTTGTGGTAAGGGATAGTTGGGGGTCATTTACGGTAGCCGAAGTAATTTAGGTGATTCTGGTATAGTTTGTTAAGATTTTTAGCATTTTTTTGTAATTTTAAAGTGATTGGGCTTAGTTTTTTGCTGTAAAGTGTAGTTGGGGGGTGATTTTTGATAGCCGAAGTAATTTAGGTGAGTTTGCCATAGTTTGCTATGGTTAGTAGAATTTTTTTGTAATTTAAAAGTGATTGGGTTTAGTTTGTTGCTGTAAAGTGTAGTTGGGGGTGATTTTTGATAGCCGAAGTAATTTCGGTGAGTTTGGCATAGTTTGCTAATTTTAGTAGCATTTTTTTGTAATTTAAAAGTGATTGAGTTTAGTTTGTTGTGGTAAGGGTTAGTTGGTGATGATTTATGGTAGCTGAAGTAATTTAGGTGAGTTTGGCATAGTTTGCTATGGTTACTAGCATTTTTTTGTAATTTAAAAGTGATTGGGTTTAGTTTGTTGAGGTAAGGGTTAGTTGGTGATGATTTATGGTAGCCGAAGTAATTTAGGTGAGTTTGGCATAGTTTGCTATGGTTACTAGCATTTTTTTGTACTTTAAAAGTGATTGGGTTTAGTTTGTTGTGGTAAGAGTTAGTTGGTGATGATTTAGAGTAGCCGAAGTAATTTAGGTGAGTCTGGCATAGTTTGTTATAATTTGTACACCTTTTTTTGTAATTTTAAGATGATATGGTTTGGTTTGTTGTTGTAAGGGATAGTTGGGGGTGATTTACGGTAGCCGAAGTAATTTAGGTGAGTCTGGTATAGTTTGTTATGATTTTTAGCATTTTTTTGTAATTTTAAAGTGATTGGGCTTAGTTTGTTGCTGTAAAGTGTAGTTGGGGGTGATTTTTGAGAGCCGAAGTAATTTAGGTGAGTTTGGCATAGTTTGCTATGGTTAGTAGCATTTTTTTGTAATTTAAAAGTGATTGGGTTTAGTTTGTTGTGGTAAGGGTTAGTTGGTGATGATTTATGGTAGCCGAAGTAATTTAGGTGAGTCTGGCATAGTTTGTTATGATTTGTACACCTTTTTTTGTAATTTTAAGATGATATGGTTTGGTTTGTTGTGGTAAGGGATAGTTGGAGGTGACTTACGGTAGCCGCAGTAATTTAGGTGATTCTGGTATAGTTTGTTATGATTTTTAGCATTTTTTTGTAATTTTAAAGTGATTAGGCTTTGTTTGTTGCTGTAAAATGTAGTTGGGGGTGATTTTTGATAGCCGAAGTAATTTAGGTGAGTTTGACATAGTTTGCTATGGTTAGTAGCATTTTTTTGTAATTTAAAAGTGATTGGGTTTAGTTTGTTGTGGTAAGGGTTAGTTGGTGATGATTTATGGTAGCCGAAGTAATTTAGGTGAGTTTGGCATAGTTTGTTATGATTTGTACACCTTTTTTTGTAATTTTAAGATGATATAGTTTGGTTTGTTGTGGTAAGGGATAGTTGGGGGTGATTTACGGTAGCCGAAGTAATTTAGGTGATTCTGGTATAGTTTGTTATGATTTTTAGCATTTTTTTGTAATTTTAAAGTGATTAGGCTTTGTTTGTTGCTGTAAAATGTAGTTGGGGGTGATTTATGGTAGCCGAAGAAATTTAGGTGAGTTTGGCATAGTTTGCTATGGTTACTAGCATTTTTTTGTAATTTAAAAGTGATTGGGTTTAATTTGTTGTGGTATGGTGGTATGGTACTTGGTGATGATTTAGAGTAGCCGCCGAAGTAATTTAGGTGAGTCTGGCATAGTTTGTTATGATTTGTACACCTTTTTTTGTAATTTTAAGATGATATGGTTTGGTTTGTTGTGGTAAGGGATAGTTGGAGGTGACTTACGGTAGCCGCAGTAATTTAGGTGATTCTGGTATAGTTTGTTATGATTTTTAGCATTTTTTTGTAATTTAAAAGTGATTGGGTTTAGTTTGTTGTGGTAAGGGTTAGTTGGTGATGATTTATGGTAGCCGAAGTAATTTAGGTGAGTTTGGCATAGTTTGCTATGGTTACTAGCATTTTTTTGTAATTTAAAAGTGATTGGGTTTAGTTTGTTGTGGTAAGGGTTAGTTGGTGATGATTTATGGTAGCCGAAGTAATTTAGGTGAGTTTGGCATAGTTTGTTATGATTTGTACACCTTTTTTTGTAATTTTAAGATGATATAGTTTGGTTTGTTGTGGTAAGGGATAGTTGGGGGTGATTTACGGTAGCCGAAGTAATTTAGGTGATTCTGGTATAGTTTGTTAAGATTTTTAGCATTTTTTTGTAATTTTAAAGTGATTGGGCTTAGTTTTTTGCTGTAAAGTGTAGTTGGGGGGTGATTTTTGATAGCCGAAGTAATTTAGGTGAGTTTGCCATAGTTTGCTATGGTTAGTAGATTTTTTTTGTAATTTAAAAGTGATTGGGTTTAGTTTGTTGTGGTAAGGGTTAGTTGGTGATGATTTATGGTAGCCGAAGTAATTTAGGTGAGTTTGGCATAGTTTGCTATGGTTACTAGCATTTTTTTGTAATTTAAAAGTGATTGGGTTTAGTTTGTTGCTGTAAAGTGTAGTTGGGGGTGATTTTTGATAGCCGAAGTAATTTAGGTGAGTTTGGCATAGTTTGCTATGGTTACTAGCATTTTTTTGTAATTTAAAAGTGATTGGGTTTAGTTTGTTGCTGTAAAGTGTAGTTGGGGGTGATTTTTGATAGCCGAAGTAATTTAGGTGAGTTTGGCATAGTTTGCTATGGTTAGTAGCATTTTTTTGTAATTTATAAGTGATTGGGTTTAGTTTGTTGTGGTAAGGGTTAGTTGGTGATGATTTTTGATAGCCGAAGTAATTTAGGTGAGTTTGCCATAGTTTGCTATGGTTAGTAGAATTTTTTTGTAATTTAAAAGTGATTGGGTTTAGTTTGTTGCTGTAAAGTGTAGTTGGGGGTGATTTTTGATAGCCGAAGTAATTTAGGTGAGTTTGGCATAGTTTGCTAATTTTAGTAGAATTTTTTTGTAATTTAAAAGTGATTGAGTTTAGTTTGTTGTGGTAAGGGTTAGTTGGTGATGATTTATGGTAGCCGAAGTAATTTAGGTGAGTTTGGCATAGTTTGCTATGGTTACTAGCATTTTTTTGTAATTTAAAAGTGATTGGGTTTAGTTTGTTGAGGTAAGGGTTAGTTGGTGATGATTTATGGTAGCCGAAGTAATTTAGGTGAGTTTGGCATAGTTTGCTATGGTTACTAGCATTTTTTTGTAATTTAAAAGTGATTGGGTTTAATTTGTTGTGGTATGGTGGTATGGTACTTGGTGATGATTTAGAGTAGCCGCCGAAGTAATTTAGGTGAGTCTGGCATAGTTTGTTATGATTTGTACACCTTTTTTTGTAATTTTAAGATGATATAGTTTGGTTTGTTGTGGTAAGGGATAGTTGGGGGTGATTTACGGTAGCCGAAGTAATTTAGGTGATTCTGGTATAGTTTGTTAAGATTTTTAGCATTTTTTTGTAATTTTAAAGTAATTGGACTTAGTTTTTTGCTGTAAAGTGTAGTTGGGGGGTGATTTTTGATAGCCGAAGTAATTTAGGTGAGTTTGCCATAGTTTGCTATGGTTAGTAGAATTTTTTTGTAATTTAAAAGTGATTGGGTTTAGTTTGTTGCTGTAAAGTGTAGTTGGGGGTGATTTTTGATAGCCGAAGTAATTTAGGTGAGTTTGGCATAGTTTGCTAATTTTAGTAGCATTTTTTTGTAATTTAAAAGTAATTGAGTTTAGTTTGTTGTGGTAAGGGTTAGTTGGTGATGATTTATGGTAGCCGAAGTAATTTAGGTGAGTTTGGCATAGTTTGCTATGGTTACTAGCATTTTTTTGTAATTTAAAAGTGATTGGGTTTAGTTTGTTGAGGTAAGGGTTAGTTGGTGATGATTTATGGTAGCCGAAGTAATTTAGGTGAGTTTGGCATAGTTTGCTATGGTTACTAGCATTTTTTTGTACTTTAAAAGTGATTGGGTTTAGTTTGTTGTGGTAAGAGTTAGTTGGTGATGATTTAGAGTAGCCGAAGTAATTTAGGTGAGTCTGGCATAGTTTGTTATGATTTGTACACCTTTTTTTGTAATTTTAAGATGATATGGTTTGGTTTGTTGTGGTAAGGGATAGTTGGGGGTGATTTACGGTAGCCGAAGTAATTTAGGTGAGTCTGGTATAGTTTGTTATGATTTTTAGCATTTTTTTGTAATTTTAAAGTGATTGGGCTTAGTTTGTTGCTGTAAAGTGTAGTTGGGGGTGATTTTTGAGAGCCGAAGTAATTTAGGTGAGTTTGGCATAGTTTGCTATGGTTAGTAGCATTTTTTTGTAATTTAAAAGTGATTGGGTTTAGTTTGTTGTGGTAAGGGTTAGTTGGTGATGATTTATGGTAGCCGAAGTAATTTAGGTGAGTTTGGCATAGTTTGCTATGGTTACTAGCATTTTTTTGTAATTTAAAAGTGATTGGGTGTAGTTTGTTGTGGTAAGGGTTAGTTGGTGGTGATTTAGAGTAGCCGAAGTAATTTAGGTGAGTCTGGCATAGTTTGTTATGATTTGTACACCTTTTTTTGTAATTTTAAGATGATATGGTTTGGTTTGTTGTGGTAAGGGATAGTTGGAGGTGACTTACGGTAGCCGCAGTAATTTAGGTGATTCTGGTATAGTTTGTTATGATTTTTAGCATTTTTTTGTAATTTTAAAGTGATTAGGCTTTGTTTGTTGCTGTAAAATGTAGTTGGGGGTGATTTTTGATAGCCGAAGTAATTTAGGTGAGTTTGACATAGTTTGCTATGGTTAGTAGCATTTTTTTGTAATTTAAAAGTGATTGGGTTTAGTTTGTTGTGGTAAGGGTTAGTTGGTGGTGATTTAGAGTAGCCGAAGTAATTAAGGTGAGTCTGGCATAGTTTGTTATGATTTGTTCCCTTTTTTTTTGTAATTTTAAGATGATATAGTTTGGTTTGTTGTGGTAAGGGATAGTTGGGGGTGATTTACGGTAGCCGAAGTAATTTAGGTGATTCTGGTATAGTTTGTTATGATTTTTAGCATTTTTTTGTAATTTTAAAGTGATTAGGCTTTGTTTGTTGCTGTAAAATGTAGTTGGGGGTGATTTATGGTAGCCGAAGAAATTTAGGTGAGTTTGGCATAGTTTGCTATGGTTACTAGCATTTTTTTGTAATTTATAAGTGATTGGGTTTAATTTGTTGTGGTATGGTGGTATGGTACTTGGTGATGATTTAGAGTAGCCGCCGAAGTAATTTAGGTGAGTCTGGCATAGTTTGTTATGATTTGTACACCTTTTTTTGTAATTTTAAGATGATATGGTTTGGTTTGTTGTGGTAAGGGATAGTTGGAGGTGACTTACGGTAGCCGCAGTAATTTAGGTGATTCTGGTATAGTTTGTTATGATTTTTAGCATTTTTTTGTAATTTAAAAGTGATTGGGTTTAGTTTGTTGTGGTAAGGGTTAGTTGGTGATGATTTATGGTAGCCGAAGTAATTTAGGTGAGTTTGGCATAGTTTGCTATGGTTAATAGCATTTTTTTGTAATTTAAAAGTGATTGGGTTTAGTTTGTTGTGGTAAGGGTTAGTTGGTGATGATTTATGGTAGCCGAAGTAATTTAGGTGAGTTTGGCATAGTTTGATATGATTTGTACACCTTTTTTTGTAATTTTAAGATGATATAGTTTGGTTTGTTGTGGTAAGGGATAGTTGGGGGTGATTTACGGTAGCCGAAGTAATTTAGGTGATTCTGGTATAGTTTGTTAAGATTTTTAGCATTTTTTTGTAATTTTAAAGTGATTGGGCTTAGTTTTTTGCTGTAAAGTGTAGTTGGGGGGTGATTTTTGATAGCCGAAGTAATTTAGGTGAGTTTGCCATAGTTTGCTATGGTTAGTAGATTTTTTTTGTAATTTAAAAGTGATTGGGTTTAGTTTGTTGTGGTAAGGGTTAGTTGGTGATGATTTATGGTAGCGGAAGTAATTTAGGTGAGTTTGGCATAGTTTGCTATGGTTACTAGCATTTTTTTGTAATTTAAAAGTGATTGGGTTTAGTTTGTTGCTGTAAAGTGTAGTTGGGGGTGATTTTTGATAGCCGAAGTAATTTAGGTGAGTTTGGCATAGTTTGCTATGGTTACTAGCATTTTTTTGTAATTTAAAAGTGATTGGGTTTAGTTTGTTGCTGTAAAGTGTAGTTGGGGGTGATTTTTGATAGCCGAAGTAATTTAGGTGAGTTTGGCATAGTTTGCTATGGTTAGTAGCATTTTTTTGTAATTTAAAAGTGATTGGGTTTAGTTTGTTGTGGTAAGGGTTAGTTGGTGATGATTTTTGATAGCCGAAGTAATTTAGGTGAGTTTGCCATAGTTTGCTATGGTTAGTAGAATTTTTTTGTAATTTAAAAGTGATTGGGTTTAGTTTGTTGCTGTAAAGTGTAGTTGGGGGTGATTTTTGATAGCCGAAGTAATTTAGGTGAGTTTGGCATAGTTTGCTAATTTTAGTAGAATTTTTTTGTAATTTAAAAGTGATTGAGTTTAGTTTGTTGTGGTAAGGATTAGTTGGTGATGATTTATGGTAGCCGAAGTAATTTAGGTGAGTTTGGCATAGTTTGCTATGGTTACTAGCATTTTTTTGTAATTTAAAAGTGATTGGGTTTAGTTTGTTGAGGTAAGGGTTAGTTGGTGATGATTTATGGTAGCCGAAGTAATTTAGGTGAGTTTGGCATAGTTTGCTATGGTTACTAGCATTTTTTTGTAATTTAAAAGTGATTGGGTTTAATTTGTTGTGGTATGGTGGTATGGTACTTGGTGATGATTTAGAGTAGCCGCCGAAGTAATTTAGGTGAGTCTGGCATAGTTTGTTATGATTTGTACACCTTTTTTTGTAATTTTAAGATGATATAGTTTGGTTTGTTGTGGTAAGGGATAGTTGGGGGTGATTTACGGTAGCCGAAGTAATTTAGGTGATTCTGGTATAGTTTGTTAAGATTTTTAGCATTTTTTTGTAATTTTAAAGTAATTGGACTTAGTTTTTTGCTGTAAAGTGTAGTTGGGGGGTGATTTTTGATAGCCGAAGTAATTTAGGTGAGTTTGCCATAGTTTGCTATGGTTAGTAGAATTTTTTTGTAATTTAAAAGTGATTGGGTTTAGTTTGTTGCTGTAAAGTGTAGTTGGGGGTGATTTTTGATAGCCGAAGTAATTTAGGTGAGTTTGGCATAGTTTGCTAATTTTAGTAGCATTTTTTTGTAATTTAAAAGTAATTGAGTTTAGTTTGTTGTGGTAAGGGTTAGTTGGTGATGATTTATGGTAGCCGAAGTAATTTAGGTGAGTTTGGCATAGTTTGCTATGGTTACTAGCATTTTTTTGTAATTTAAAAGTGATTGGGTTTAGTTTGTTGAGGTAAGGGTTAGTTGGTGATGATTTATGGTAGCCGAAGTAATTTAGGTGAGTTTGGCATAGTTTGCTATGTTACTAGCATTTTTTTGTACTTTAAAAGTGATTGGGTTTAGTTTGTTGTGGTAAGAGTTAGTTGGTGATGATTTAGAGTAGCCGAAGTAATTTAGGTGAGTCTGGCATAGTTTGTTATGATTTGTACACCTTTTTTTGTAATTTTAAGATGATATGGTTTGGTTTGTTGTGGTAAGGGATAGTTGGGGGTGATTTACGTTAGCCGAAGTAATTTAGGTGAGTTTGGTATAGTTTGTTATGATTTTTAGCATTTTTTTGTAATTTTAAAGTGATTGGGCTTAGTTTGTTGCTGTAAAGTGTAGTTGGGGGTGATTTTTGAGAGCCGAAGTAATTTAGGTGAGTTTGGCATAGTTTGCTATGGTTAGTAGCATTTTTTTGTAATTTAAAAGTGATTGGGTTTAGTTTGTTGTGGTAAGGGTTAGTTGGTGATGATTTATGGTAGCCGAAGTAATTTAGGTGAGTTTGGCATAGTTTGCTATGGTTACTAGCATTTTTTTGTAATTTAAAAGTGATTGGGTTTAGTTTGTTGTGGTAAGGGTTAGTTGGTGGTGATTTAGAGTAGCCGAAGTAATTTAGGTGAGTCAGGCATAGTTTGTTATGATTTGTACACCTTTTTTTGTAATTTTAAGATGATATGGTTTGGTTTGTTGTGGTAAGGGATAGTTGGAGGTGACTTACGGTAGCCGCAGTAATTTAGGTGATTCTGGTATAGTTTGTTATGATTTTTAGCATTTTTTTGTAATTTTAAAGTGATTAGGCTTTGTTTGTTGCTGTAAAATGTAGTTGGGGGTGATTTTTGATAGCCGAAGTAATTTAGGTGAGTTTGACATAGTTTGCTATGGTTAGTAGCATTTTTTTGTAATTTAAAAGTGATTGGGTTTAGTTTGTTGTGGTAAGGGTTAGTTGGTGATGATTTATGGTAGCCGAAGTAATTTAGGTGAGTTTGCCATAGTTTGCTATGGTTAGTAGAATTTTTTTGTAATTTAAAAGTGATTGGGTTTAGTTTGTTGCTGTAAAGTGTAGTTGGGGGTGATTTTTGATAGCCGAAGTAATTTAGGTGAGTTTGGCATAGTTTGCTAATTTTAGTAGCATTTTTTTGTAATTTAAAAGTGATTGAGTTTAGTTTGTTGTGGTAAGGGTTAGTTGGTGATGATTTATGGTAGCCGAAGTAATTTAGGTGAGTTTGGCATAGTTTGCTATGGTTACTAGCATTTTTTTGTAATTTAAAAGTGATTGGGTTTAGTTTGTTGAGGTAAGGGTTAGTTGGTGATGATTTATGGTAGCCGAAGTAATTTAGGTGAGTTTGGCATAGTTTGCTATGGTTACTAGCATTTTTTTGTAATTTAAAAGTGATTGGGTTTAATTTGTTGTGGTATGGTGGTATGGTAATTGGTGATGATTTATGGTAGCCGAAGTAATTTAGGTGAGTTTGGCATAGTTTGCTATGGTTACTAGCATTTTTTTGTACTTTAAAAGTGATTGGGTTTAGTTTGTTGTGGTAAGAGTTAGTTGGTGATGATTTAGAGTAGCCGAAGTAATTTAGGTGAGTCTGGCATAGTTTGTTATGATTTGTACACCTTTTTTTGTAATTTTAAGATGATATAGTTTGGTTTGTTGTGGTAAGGGATAGTTGGGGGTGATTTACGGTAGCCGAAGTAATTTAGGTGATTCTGGTATAGTTTGTTATGATTTTTAGCATTTTTTTGTAATTTTAAAGTGATTGGGCTTAGTTTGTTGCTGTAAAGTGTAGTTGGGGGTGATTTTTGATAGCCGAAGTAATTTAGGTGAGTTTGGCATAGTTTGCTAATTTTAGTAGCATTTTTTTGAAATTTAAAAGTGATTGAGTTTAGTTTGTTGTGGTAAGGGTTAGTTGGTGATGATTTATGGTAGCCGAAGTAATTTAGGTGAGTTTGGCATAGTTTGCTATGGTTACTAGCATTTTTTTGTAGTTTAAAAGTGATTGGGTTTAGTTTGTTGTGGTAAGGGTTAGTTGGTGATGATTTAGAGTTGCCGAAGTAATTTAGGTGAGTCTGGCATACTTTGTTATGATTTGTACACCTTTTTTTGTAATTTTAAGATGATATGGTTTGGTTTGTTGTGGTAAGGGATAGTTGGGGGTGATTTACGGTAGCCGAAGTAATTTAGGTGATTCTGGTATAGTTTGTTAGGATTTTTAGCATTTTTTTGTAATTTTAAAGTGATTGGGCTTAGTTTGTTGCTGTAAAGTGTCGTTGGGGGTGATTTTTGATAGCCGAAGTAATTTAGGTGAGTTTGGCATAGTTTGCTATGGTTAGTAGCATTTTTTTGTAATTTAAAAGTGATTGGGTTTAGTTTGTTGAGGTAAGGGTTAGTTGGTGATAATTTATGGTAGCCAAAGTAATTTAGGTGAGTTTGGCATAGTTTGCTATGGTTACTAGCATTTTTTTGTAATTTAAAAGTGATTGGGTTTAGTTTGTTGTGGTAAGGGATACTTGGTGATGATTTAGAGTAGCCGCCGAAGTAATTTAGGTGAATCTGGCATAGTTTGTTATGATTTGTACACCTTTTTTTGTAATTTTAAGATGATATAGTTTGGTTTGTTGTGGTAAGGGATAGTTGGGGGTGATTTACGGTAGCCGAAGTAATTTAGGTGATTCTGGTATAGTTTGTTATGATTTTTAGCATTTTTTTGTAATTTTAAAGTGATTGGGCTTAGTTTGTTGCTGTAAAGTGTAATTGGGGGTAATTTTTGATAGCCGAAGTAATTTAGGTGTGTTTGGCATAGTTTGCTACGGTTAGTAGCATTTTTTTGTAATTTAAAAGTGATTGGGTTTAGTTTGTTGTGGTAAGGGTTAGTTGGTGATGATTTATGGTAGCCGAAGAAATTTAGGTGAGTTTGGCATAGTTTGCTATGGTTACTAGCATTTTTTTGTAATTTAAAAGTGATTGGGTTTAGTTTGTTGTGGTAATGGTTAGTTGGTGATGATTTAGAGTAGCCGAAGTAATTTAGGTGAGTCTGGCATAGTTTGTTATGATTTGTACACCTTTTTTTGTAATTTTAAGATGATATGGTTTGGTTTGTTGTGGTAAGGGATAGTTGGGGGTGATTTACGGTAGCCGAAGTAATTTAGGTGATTCTGGTATAGTTTGTTATGATTTTTAGCATTTTTTTGTAATTTTAAAGTGATTGGGCTTAGTTTGTTGCTGTAAAGTGTAGTTGGGGGTGATTTTTGATAGCCGAAGTAATTTAGGTGAGTTTGGCATAGTTTGCTAATTTTAGTAGCATTTTTTTGAAATTTAAAAGTGATTGGGTTTAGTTTGTTGTGGTAAGGGTTAGTTGGTGATGATTTATGGTAGCCGAAGTAATTTAGGTGAGTTTGGCATAGTTTGCTATGGTTACTAGCATTTTTTTGTAGTTTAAAAGTTATTGGGTTTAGTTTGTTGTGGTAAGGGTTAGTTGGTGATGATTTAGAGTAGCCGAAGTAATTTAGGTGAGTCTGGCATAATTTGTTATGATTTGTACACCTTTTTTTGTAATTTTAAGATGATATGGTTTGGTTTGTTGTGGTAAGGGATAGTTGGGGGTGATTTACGGTAGCCGAAGTAATTTAGGTGATTCTGGTATAGTTTGTTAGGATTTTTAGCATTTTTTTGTAATTTTAAAGTGATTGGGCTTAGTTTGTTGCTGTAAAGTGTCGTTGGGGGTGATTTTTGATAGCCGAAGTAATTTAGGTGAGTTTGGCATAGTTTGCTATGGTTAGTAGCATTTTTTTGTAATTTAAAAGTGATTGGATTTAGTTTGTTGAGGTAAGGGTTAGTTGGTGATAATTTATGGTAGCCGAAGTAATTTAGGTGAGTTTGGCATAGTTTGCTATGGTTACTAGCATTTTTTTGTAATTTAAAAGTGATTGGGTTTAGTTTGTTGTGGTAAGGGTTACTTGGTGATGATTTAGAGTAGCCGCCGAAGTAATTTAGGTGAGTCTGGCATAGTTTGTTATGATTTGTACACCTTTTTTTGTAATTTTAAGATGATATAGTTTGGTTTGTTGTGGTAAGGGATAGTTGGGGGTGATTTACGGTAGCCGAAGTAATTTTGGTGATTCTGGTATAGTTTGTTATGATTTTTAGCATTTTTTTGTAATTTTAAAGTGATTGGGCTTAGTTTGTTGCTGTAAAGTGTAATTGGGGGTAATTTTTGATAGCCGAAGTAATTTAGGTGAGTTTGGCATAGTTTGCTATGGTTAGTAGCATTTTTTTGTAATTTAAAAGTGATTGGGTTTAGTTTGTTGTGGTAAGGGTTAGTTGGTGATGATTTATGGTAGCCGAAGTAATTTAGGTGAGTTTGGCATAGTTTGCTATGGTTACTAGCATTTTTTTGTAATTTAAAAGTGATTGGGTTTAGTTTGTTGTGGTAAGGGTTAGTTGGTGATGATTTAGAGTAGCCGAAGTAATTTAGGTGAGTCTGGCATAGTTTGTAATGATTTGTACACCTTTTTTTGTAATTTTAAGGTGATATGGTTTGGTTTGTTGTGGTAAGGGATAGTTGGGGGTGATTTACGGTAGCCGAAGTAATTTAGGTGATTCTGGTATAGTTTGTTATGATTTTTAGCATTTTTTTGTAATTTTAAAGTGATTGGGGTTAGTTTGTTGCTGTAAAGTGTAGTTGGGGGTGATTTTTGATAGCCGAAGTAATTTAGGTGAGTTTGGCATAGTTTGCTATGGTTAGTAGCATTTTTTTGTAAATTAAAAGTGATTGGATTTAGTTTGTTGTGGTAAGGGTTAATTGGTGATAATTTATCGTAGCCGAAGTAATTTAGGTGAGTCTGGCATAGTTTGCTATGGTTACTAGCATTTTTTTGTAATTTAAAAGTGATTGGGTTTAGTTTGTTGTGGTAAGAGTTAGTTGGTGATGATTTAGAGTAGCCGAAGTAATTTAGGTGAGTCTGGCATAGTTTGTTATCATTTGTACACCTTTTTTTGTAATTTTAAGATGATATGGTTTGGTTTGTTGTGGTAAGGGATAGTTGGGGGTGATTTACGGTAGCCGAAGTAATTTAGGTGAGTCTGGTATAGTTTGTTATGATTTTTAGCATTTTTTTGTAATTTTAAAGTGATTGGGCTTAGTTTGTTGCTGTAAAGTGTAATTGGGGGTAATTTTTGATAGCCGAAGTAATTTAGGTGAGTTTGGCATAGTTTGCTATGGTTAGTAGCATTTTTTTGTAATTTAAAAGTGATTGGGTTTAGTTTGTTGTGGTAAGGGTTAGTTGGTGATGATTTATGGTAGCCGAAGTAATTTAGGTGAGTTTGGCATAGTTTGCTATGGTTACTAGCATTTTTTTGTAATTTAAAAGTGATTGGGTTTAGTTTGTTGTGGTAAGGGTTAGTTGGTGATGATTTAGAGTAGCCGAAGTAATTTAGGTGAGTCTGGCATAGTTTGTAACGATTTGTACACCTTTTTTTGTAATTTTAAAGTGATATGGTTTGGTTTGTTGTGGTAAGGGATAGTTGGGGGTGATTTACGGTAGCCGAAGTAATTTAGGTGATTCTGGTATAGTTTGTTATGATTTTTAGCATTTTTTTGTAATTTTAAAGTGATTGGGGTTAGTTTGTTGCTGTAAAGTGTAGTTGGGGGTGATTTTTGATAGCCGAAGTAATTTAGGTGAGTTTGGCATAGTTTGCTATGGTTAGTAGCATTTTTTTGTAAATTAAAAGTGATTGGATTTAGTTTGTTGTGGTAAGGGTTAATTGGTGATAATTTATCGTAGCCGAAGTAATTTAGGTGAGTCTGGCATAGTTTGCTATAGTTACTAGCATTTTTTTGTAATTTAAAAGTGATTGGGTTTAGTTTGTTGTGGTAAGAGTTAGTTGGTGATGATTTAGAGTAGCCGAAGTAATTTAGGTGAGTCTGGCATAGTTTGTTATCATTTGTACACCTTTTTTTGTAATTTTAAGATGATATGGTTTGGTTTGTTGTGGTAAGGGATAGTTGGGGGTGATTTACGGTAGCCGAAGTAATTTAGGTGAGTCTGGTATAGTTTGTTATGATTTTTAGCATTTTTTTGTAATTTTAAAGTGATTGGGCTTAGTTTGTTGCTGTAAAGTGTAATTGGGGGTAATTTTTGATAGCCGAAGTAATTTAGGTGAGTTTGGCATAGTTTGCTATGGTTAGTAGCATTTTTTTGTAATTTAAAAGTGATTGGGTTTAGTTTGTTGTGGTAAGGGTTAGTTGGTGATGATTTATGGTAGCCGAAGTAATTTAGGTGAGTTTGGCATAGTTTGCTATGGTTACTAGCATTTTTTTGTAGTTTAAAAGTTATTGGGTTTAGTTTGTTGTGGTAAGGGTTAGTTGGTGATGATTTAGAGTAGCCGAAGTAATTTAGGTGAGTCTGGCATAATTTGTTATGATTTGTACACCTTTTTTTGTAATTTTAAGATGATATGGTTTGGTTTGTTGTGGTAAGGGATAGTTGGGGGTGATTTACGGTAGCCGAAGTAATTTAGGTAATTCTGGTATAGTTTGTTAGGATTTTTAGCATTTTTTTGTAATTTTAAAGTGATTGGGCTTAGTTTGTTGCTGTAAAGTGTCGTTGGGGGTGATTTTTGATAGCCGAAGTAATTTAGGTGAGTTTGGCATAGTTTGCTATGGTTAGTAGCATTTTTTTGTAATTTAAAAGTGATTGGAATTAGTTTGTTGAGGTAAGGGTTAGTTGGTGATAATTTATGGTAGCCGAAGTAATTTAGGTGAGTTTGGCATAGTTTTCTATGGTTACTAGCATTTTTTTGTAATTTAAAAGTGATTGGGTTTAGTTTGTTGTGGTAAGGGTTACTTGGTGATGATTTAGAGTAGCCGCCGAAGTAATTTAGGTGAGTCTGGCATAATTTGTTATGATTTGTACACCTTTTTTTGTAATTTTAAGATGATATAGTTTGGTTTGTTGTGGTAAGGGATAGTTGGGGGTGATTTACGGTAGCCGAAGTAATTTAGGTGATTCTGGTATAGTTTGTTAAGATTTTTAGCAATTTTTTGTAATTTTAAAGTGATTGGGCTTAGTTTTTTGCTGTAAAGTGTAGTTGGGGGGTGATTTTTGATAGCCGAAGTAATTTAGGTGAGTTTGCCATAGTTTGCTATGGTTAGTAGAATTTTTTTGTAATTTAAAATTGATTGGGTTTAGTTTGTTGTGGTAAGGGTTAGTTGGTGATGATTTATGGTAGCCGAAGTAATTTAGGTGAGTTTGGCATAGCTTGCTATGGTTACTAGCATTTTTTTGTAATTTAAAAGTGATTGGGTTTAGTTTGTTATGGTAAGGGATAGTTGGTGATGATTTAGAGTAGCCGAAGTAATTTAGGTGAGTCTGGCATAGTTTGTTATGATTTGTACACCTTTTTTTGTATTTTTAAGATGATATGGTTTGGTTTGTTGTGGTAAGGGATAGTTGGAGGTGATTTACGGTAGCCGAAGTAATTTAGGTGATTCTGGTTTAGTTTGTTATGATTTTTAGCATTTTTTTGTAATTTTAAAGTGATTGGGCTTAGTTTGTTGCTGTAAAGTGTAGTTGGGGGTGATTTTTGATAGCCGAAGTAATTTAGGTGAGTTTGGCATAGTTTGCTATGGTTAGTAGCCTTTTTTTTGTAAATTAAAGGTGATTGGGTTTAGTTTGTTGTGGTAAGGGTTAGTTGGTGATGATTTATGGTAGCCGAAGTAATTTAGGTGAGTTTGGCATAGTTTGCTATGGTTACTAGCATTTTTTTGTAATTTAAAAGTGATTGGGTTTAGTTTGTTGTGGTAAGGGTTAGTTGGTGATGATTTAGAGTAGCCGAAGTAATTTAGGTGAGTCTGGCATAGTTTGTTATGATTTGTACACCTTTTTTTGTAATTTTAAGATGATATAGTTTGGTTTGTTGTGGTAAGGGATAGTTGGGGGTGATTTACGGTAGCCGAAGTAATTTAGGTGATTCTGGTATAGTTTGTTATGATTTTTAGCATTTTTTTGTAATTTTAAAGTGATTGGGCTTAGTTTGTTGCTGTAAAGTGTAATTGGGGGTAATTTTTGATAGCCGAAGTAATTTAGGTGAGTTTGGCATAGTTTGCTATGGTTAGTAGCATTTTTTTGTAATTTAAAAGTGATTGGGTTTAGTTTGTTGTGGTAAGGGTTAGTTGGTGATGATTTATGGTAGCCGAAGTAATTTAGGTGAGTTTGGCATAATTTGCTATGGTTACTAGCATTTTTTTGTAATTTAAAAGTGATTGGGTTTAGTTTGTTGTGGTAAGGGTTAGTTGGTGATGATTTAGAGTAGCCGAAGTAATTTAGGTGAGTCTGGCATAGTTTGTAATGATTTGTACACCTTTTTTTGTAATTTTAAGGTGATATGGTTTGGTTTGTTGTGGTAAGGGATAGTTGGGGGTGATTTTTGATAGCCGAAGTAATTTAGGTGAGTTTGGCATAGTTTGCTATGGTTAGTAGCATTTTTTTGTAAATTAAAAGTGATTGGATTTAGTTTGTTGTGGTAAGGGTTAATTGGTGATAATTTATCGTAGCCGAAGTAATTTAGGTGAGTTTGGCATAGTTTGCTATGGTTACTAGCATTTTTTTGTAATTTAAAAGTGATTGGGTTTAGTTTGTTGTGGTAAGAGTTAGTTGGTGATGATTTAGAGTAGCCGAAGTAATTTAGGTGAGTCTGGCATAGTTTGTTATCATTTGTACACCTTTTTTTGTAATTTTAAGATGATATGGTTTGGTTTGTTGTGGTAAGGGATAGTTGGGGGTGATTTACGGTAGCCGAAGTAATTTAGGTGAGTCTGGTATAGTTTGTTATGATTTTTAGCATTTTTTTGTAATTTTAAAGTGATTGGGCTTAGTTTGTTGCTGTAAAGTGTAATTGGGGGTAATTTTTGATAGCCGAAGTAATTTAGGTGAGTTTGGCATAGTTTGCTATGGTTAGTAGCATTTTTTTGTAATTTAAAAGTGAT
This sequence comes from Eledona agricola, assembly GCA_964023215.1. Taxonomy (NCBI): domain Eukaryota; kingdom Metazoa; phylum Arthropoda; class Insecta; order Coleoptera; family Tenebrionidae; genus Eledona; species Eledona agricola. Next base: position 1,386,612 of record CAXIEJ010000140.1, on the reverse strand, counting down.
TGGGTTTAGTTTGTTGTGGTAAGGGTTAGTTGGTGATGATTTATGGTAGCCGAAGTAATTTAGGTGAGTTTGGCATAGTTTGTTATGATTTGTACACCTTTTTTTGTAATTTTAAGGTGATATGGTTTGGTTTGTTGTGGTAAGGGATAGTTGGGTGTGATTTACGGTAGCCGAAGTAATTTAGGTGATTCTGGTATAGTTTGTTATGATTTTTAGCATTTTTTTTTATTTTAAAGCGATTGGGCTTAGTTTGTTGCTGTAAAGTGTAGTTGGGGGTGATTTTTGATAGCCGAAGTAATTTAGGTGAGTTTGGCATAGTTTGCTAATTTTAGTAGCATTTTTTTGTAATTTAAAAGTGATTGGGTTTAGTTTGTTGTGGTAAGGGTTAGTTGGTGATGATTTATGGTAGCTGAAGTAATTTAGGTGAGTTTGGCATAGTTTGCTACGGTTACTATCATTTTTTGTAATTAAAAAGTGATTGGGTTTAGTTTGTTGTGGTAAGGGTTACTTGGTGATGATTTAGAGTAGCCGCCGAAGTAATTTAGGTGAGTCTGGCATAGTTTGTTATTATTTGTACACCTTTTTTTGTAATTTTAAGATGATATAGTTTGGTTTGTTGTGGTAAGGGATAGTTGGGGGTGATTTACGGTAGCCGAAGTAATTTAGGTGATTCTGGTATAGTTTGTTAAAATTTTTAGCATTTTTTTGTAATTTTAAAGTGATTGGGCTTAGTTTTTTGCTGTAAAGTGTAGTTGGAGGGTGATTTTTGATAGCCGAAGTAATTTAGGTGAGTTTGCCATAGTTTGCTATGGTTAGTAGAATTTTTTTGTAATTTAAAATTGATTGGGTTTAGTTTGTTGTGGTAAGGGTTAGTTGGTGATGATTTATGGTAGCCGAAGTAATTTAGGTGAGTTTGGCATAGTTTGCTATGGTTACTAGCATTTTTTTGTAATTTAAAAGTGATTGGGTTTAGTTTGTTGTGGTAAGGGATAGTTGGTGATGATTTAGAGTAGCCGAAGTAATTTAGGTGAGTCTGGCATAGTTTGTTATGATTTGTACACCTTTTTTGTAATTTTAAGGTGATATGGTTTGGTTTGTTGTGATAAGGGATAGTTGGGGGTGATTTAGAGTAGCCGAAGTAATTTAGGTGATTCTGGTATAATTTGTTATGATCTTTAGCATTTTTTTGTAATTTTAAAGTGATTGGGCTTAGTTTGTTGCTGTAAAGTGTAGATGGGTGTGATTTTTGATAGCCGAAGTAATTTAGGTGAGTTTGGCATATTTTGCTATGGTTAGTAGCATTTTTTTGTAATTTAAAAGTGATTGGGTTTTGTTTGTTGTGGTAAGGGTTAGTTGGTGATGATTTAGAGTAGCCGAAGTAATTTAGGTGAGTCTGGCATAGTTTGTTATGATTTGTACACCTTTTTTGTAATTTTAAGATGATATGGTTTGGTTTGTTGTGGTAAGGGGTAGTTGGGGGTGATTTACGGTAGCCGAAGTAATTTAGGTGATTCTGGTATAGTTTGTTATGATTTTTAGCATTTTTTTGTAATTTTAAAGTGATTGGGCTTAGTTTGTTGCTGTAAAGTGTAGTTGGGGTGATTTTTGATAGCCGAAGTAATTTAGGTGAGTTTGGCCTAGTTTGCTATAGTTAGTAGCATTTTTTTGTAATTTAAAAGTGATTGGGTTTAGTTTGTTGTGGTAAGGGTTAGTTGGTGATGATTTATGGTAGCCGAAGTAATTTAGGTGAGTTTGGCATAGTTTGCTATGGTTACTAGCAATTTTTTGTAATTTAAAAGTGATTGGGTTTAGTTTGTTGTGGTAAGGGTTAGTTGGTGATGATTTAGAGTAGCCGAAGTAATTTAGGTGAGTCTGGAATAATTTGTTATGATTTGTACAACTTTTTTTGTAATTTTAAGATGATATGGTTTGGTTTGTTGTGGTAAGGGATAGTTGGGGGTGATTTACGGTAGCCGAAGTAATTTAGGTGATTTTGGTATAGTTTGTTATGATTTTTAGCATTTTTTTGTAATTTTAAAGTGATTGGGCTTAGTTTGTTGCTGTAAAGTGTAGTTGGGGGTGATTTTTGATAGCCGAAGTAATTTAGGTGAGTTTGCTATAGTTTGCTATGGTTAGTAGAATTTTTTTGTAATTTAAAATTGATTGGGTTTAGTTTGTTGTGGTAAGGGTTAGTTGGTGATGATTTATGGTAGCCGAAGTAATTTAGGTGAGTTTGGCATAGTTTGCTATGGTTACTAGCTTTTTTTGTTATTTAAAAGTGATTGGGTTTAGTTTGTTGTGGTAAGGGATAGTTGGTGATGATTTAGAGTAGCCGAAGTAATTTAGTTGAGTCTGGCATAGTTTGTTATGATTTGTACACCTTTTTTTGTAATTTTAAGATGATATGGTTTGGTTTGTTTTGGTAAGGGATAGTTGGAGGTGATTTACGGTAGCCGAAGTAATTTAGGTGATTCTGGTTTAGTTTGTTATGATTTTTAGCATTTTTTTGTAATTTTAAAGTGATTGGGCTTAGTTTGTTGCTGTAAAGTGTAGTTGGGGGTGAATTTTGATAGCCGAAGTAATTTAGGTGAGTTTGGCATAGTTTGCTATGGTTAGTAGCATTTTTTTGTAATTTAAAAGTGATTGGGTTTAGTTTGTTGTGGTAAGGGTTAGTTGGTGATGATTTAGAGTAGCCGAAGTAATTTAGGTGAGTCTGGCATAGTTTGTTATGATTTGTACACCTTTTTTTGTAATTTTAAGATGATATAGTTTGGTTTGTTGTGGTAAGGGATAGTTGGGGGTGATTTACGTTAGCCGAAGTAATTTAGGTGATTCTGGTATAGTTTGTTATGATTTTTAGCATTTTTTTGTAATTTTAAAGTAATTGGGCTTAGTTTGTTGCTGTAAAGTGTAATTGGGGGTAATTTTTGATAGCCGAAGTAATTTAGGTGAGTTTGGCATAGTTTGCTATGGTTAGTAGCATTTTTTTGTAATTTAAAAGTGATTAGGTTTAGTTTGTTGTGGTAAGGGTTAGTTGGTGATGATTTATGGTAGCCGAAGTAATTTAGGTGAGTTTGGCATAGTTTGCTATGGTTACTAGCATTTTTTTTAATTTAAAAGTGATTGGGTTTAGTTTGTTGTGGTAAGGGTTAGTTGGTGATGATTTAGAGTAGCCGAAGTAATTTAGGTGAGTCTGGCATAGTTTGTTATGATTTGCACACCTTTTTTTGTAATTTTAAGGTGATATGGTTTGGTTTGTTGTGGTAAGGGATAGTTGGGGGTGATTTACGGTAGCCGAAGTAATTTAGGTGATTCTGGTATAGTTTGTTATGATTTTTAGCATTTTTTTGTAATTTTAAAGTGATTGGGCTTAGTTTGTTGCTGTAAAGTGTAATTGGGGGTAATTTTTGATAGCAGAAGTAATTTAGGTGAGTTTGGCATAGTTTGCTATGGATAGTAGCATTTTTTTGTAATTTAAAAGTGATTAGGTTTAGTTTGTTGTGGTAAGGGTTAGTTGGTGATGATTTATGGTAGCCAAAGTAATTTTGGTGAGTTTGGCATTGTTTGTTATGATTTGTACACCTTTTTTGTAATTTTAAGATGATATGGTTTGGTTTGTTGTGGTAAAGGATAGTTGGGGGTGATTTACGGTAGCCGAAGTAATTTAGGTGATTCTGGTATAGTTTGTTATGATTTTTAGCATTTTTTTTTATTTTAAAGCGATTGGGCTTAGTTTGTTGCTGTAAAGTGTAGTTGGGGGTGATTTTTGATAGCCGAAGTAATTTAGGTGAGTTTGGCATAGTTTGCTAATTTTAGTAGCATTTTTTTGTAATTTAAAAGTGATTGGGTTTAGTTTGTTGTGGTAAGGGTTAGTTGGTGATGATTTATGGTAGCCGAAGTAATTTAGGTGAGTTTGGCATAGTTTGCTACGGTTACTAGCATTTTTTGTAATTAAAAAGTGATTGGGTTTAGTTTGTTGTGGTAAGGGTTACTTGGTGATGATTTAGAGTAGCCGCCGAAGTAATTTAGGTGAGTCTGGCATAGTTTGTTATGATTTGTACACCTTTTTTTGTAATTTTAAGATGATATAGTTTGGTTTGTTGTGGTAAGGGATAGTTGGGGGTGATTTACAGTAGCCGAAGTAATTTAGGTGATTCTGGTATAGTTTGTTAAGATTTTTAGCATTTTTTTGTAATTTTAAAGTGATTGGGCTTAGTTTTTTGCTGTAAAGTGTAGTTGGGGGGTGATTTTTGATAGCCGAAGTAATTTAGGTGAGTTTGCCATAGTTTGCTATGGTTAGTAGAATTTTTTTGTAATTTAAAATTGATTGGGTTTAGTTTGTTGTGGTAAGGGTTAGTTGGTGATGATTTATGGTAGCCGAAGTAATTTAGGTGAGTTTGGCATAGTTTGCTATGGTTACTAGCATTTTTTTGTAATTTAAAAGTGATTGGGTTTAGTTTGTTGTGGTAAGGGATAGTTGGTGATGATTTAGAGTAGCCGAAGTAATTTAGGTGAGTCTGGCATAGTTTGTTATGATTTGTACACCTTTTTTGTAATTTTAAGGTGATATGGTTTGGTTTGTTGTGGTAAGGGATAGTTGGGGGTGATTTAGAGTAGCCGAAGTAATTTAGGTGATTCTGGTATAATTTGTTATGATCTTTAGCATTTTTTTGTAATTTTAAAGTGATTGGGCTTAGTTTGTTGCTGTAAAGTGTAGATGGGTGTGATTTTTGATAGCCGAAGTAATTTAGGTGAGTTTGGCATATTTTACTATAGTTAGTAGCATTTTTTTGTAATTTAAAAGTGATTGGGTTTTGTTTGTTGTGGTAAGGGTTAGTTGGTGAAGATTTATGGTAGCCGAAGTAATTTAGATGAGTTTGGCATAGTTTGATATGGTTACTAGCATTTTTTTGTAATTTAAAAGTGATTCGGTTTAGTTTGTTGTGGTAAGGGTTAGTTGGTGATGATTTAGAGTAGCCGAAGTAATTTAGGTGAGTCTGGCATAGATTGTTATGATTTGTACACCTTTTTTGTAATTTTAAGATGATATGGTTTGGTTTGTTGTGGTAAGGGATAGTTGGGGGTGATTTAGGGTAGCCGAAGTAATTTAGGTGATTCTGGTATAATTTGTTATCATTTTTAGCATTTTTTTGTAATTTTAAAATGATTGGGCTTAGTTTGTTGCTGTAAAGTGTAGTAGGGGGTGATTTTTGATAGCCGAAGTAATTTAGGTGCGTTTGGCTTAGTTTGCTATAGTTAGTAGCATTTTTTTGTAATTTAAAAGTGATTGGGTTTAGTTTGTTGTGGTAAGGGTTAGTTGGTGATGATTTATGATAGCCGAAGTAATTTAGGTGAGTTTGGCATAGTTTGCTATGGTTACTAGCATTTTTTGTAATTTAAAAGTGATTGGGTTTAGTTTGTTGTGGTAAGGGTTAGTTGGTGATGTTTTTTTGTAATTTTAAGATGATATGGTTTGGTTTGTTGTGGTAAGGGGTAGTTGGGGGTGATTTAAGGTAGCCGAAGTAATTTAGGTGATTCTGGTATAGTTTGTTATGATTTTTAGCATTTTTTTGTAATTTTAAAGTGATTGGGCTTAGTTTGTTGCTGTAAAGTGTAGTTGGGGTGATTTTTGATAGCCGAAGTAATTTAGGTGAGTTTGGCCTAGTTTGCTATAGTTAGTAGCATTTTTTTGAAATTTAAAAGTGATTGGGTTTAGTTTGTTGTGGTAAGGGTTAGTTGGTGATGATTTATGGTAGCCGAAGTAATTTAGGTGAGTTTGGCATAGTTTGCTATGGTTACTAGCAATTTTTTGTAATTTAAAAGTGATTGGGTTTAGTTTGTTGTGGTAAGGGTTAGTTGGTGATGATTTAGAGTAGCCGAAGTAATTTGGGTGAGTCTGGAATAATTTGTTATGATTTGTACAACTTTTTTTGTAATTTTAAGATGATATGGTTTGGTTTGTTGTGGTAAGGGATAGTTGGGGGTGATTTACGGTAGCCGAAGTAATTTAGGTGATTCTGGTATAGTTTGTTAAGATTTTTAGCATTTTTTTGTAATTTTAAAGTGATTGGGCTTAGTTTTTTGCTGTAAAGTGTAGTTGGGGAGTGATTTTTGATAGCCGAAGTAATTTAGGTGAGTTTGCCATAGTTTGCTATGGTTAGTAGAATTTTTTTGTAATTTAAAATTGATTGGGTTTATTTTGTTGTGGTAAGGGTTAGTTGGTGATGATTTATGGTAGCCGAAGTAATTTAGGTGAGTTTGGCATAGTTTGCTATGGTTACTAGCATTTTTTTGTTATTTAAAAGTGATTGGGTTTAGTTTGTTGTGGTAAGGGATAGTTGGTGATGATTTAGAGTAGCCGAAGTAATTTAGTTGAGTCTGGCATAGTTTGTTATGATTTCTACACCTTTTTTTTAATTTTAAGATGATATGGTTTGGTTTGTTTTGGTAAGGGATAGTTGGAGGTGATTTACGGTAGCCGAAGTAATTTAGGTGATTCTGGTTTAGTTTGTTATGATTTTTAGCATTTTTTTGTAATTTTAAAGTGATTGGGCTTAGTTTGTTGCTGTAAAGTGTAGTTGGGGGTGAATTTTGATAGCCGAAGTAATTTAGGTGAGTTTGGCATACTTTGCTATGGTTAGTAGAATTTTTTTGTAATTTAAAAGTGATTGGGTTTAGTTTGTTGTGGTAAGGGTTAGTTGGTGATGATTTAGAGTAGCCGAAGTAATTTAGGTGAGTCTGGCATAGTTTGTTATGATTTGTACACCTTTTTTTGTAATTTTAAGATGATATAGTTTGGTTTGTTGTGGCAAGGGATAGTTGGGGGTGATTTACGGTAGCCGAAGTAATTTAGGTGATTCTGGTATAGTTTGTTATGATTTTTAGCATTTTTTTGTAATTTTAAAGTGATTGGGCTTAGTTTGTTGCTGTAAAGTGTAATTGGGGGTAATTTTTGATAGCCGAAGTAATTTAGGTGAGTTTGGCATAGTTTGCTATGGTTAGTAGCATTTTTTTGTAATTTAAAAGTGATTAGGTTTAGTTTGTTGTGGTAAGGGTTAGTTGGTGATGATTTATGGTAGCCGAAGTAATTTAGGTGAGTTTGGCATAGTTTGCTATGGTTAGTAGCATTTTTTTGTAATTTATAAGTGATTGGGTTTAGTTTGTTGTGGTAAGGGTTAGTTGGTGATGATTTATGGTAGCCGAAGTAATTTAGGTGAGTTTGGCATAGTCTGCTATGGTTACTAGCATTTTTTTGTAATTTAAAATTGATTGGGTTTAGTTTGTTGTGGTAAGGGTTAGTTGGTGATGATTTAGAGTAGCCGAAGTAATTTAGGTGAGTCTGGCATAGTTTGTTATGATTTGCACACCTTTTTTTGTAATTTTAAGGTGATATGGTTTGGTTTGTTGTGGTAAGGGATAGTTGGGGGTGATTTACGGTAGCCGAAGTAATTTAGGTAATTCTGGTATAGTTTGTTATGATTTTTAGCATTTTTTTGTAATTTTAAAGTGATTGGGCTTAGTTTGTTGCTGTAAAGTGTAATTGGGGGTAATTTTTGATAGCAGAAGTAATTTAGGTGAGTTTGGCATAGTTTGCTATGGTTAGTAGCATTTTTTTGTAATTTAAAAGTGATTAGGTTTAGTTTGTTGTGGTAAGGATTAGTTGGTGATGATTTATGGTAGCCGAAGTAATTTAGGTGAGTTTGGCATAGTTTGCTATGGTTACTAGCATTTTTTTGTAATTTAAAAGTGATTGGGTTTAGTTTGTTGTGGTAAGGGTTAGTTGGTGATGATTTAGAGTAGCCGAAGTAATTTAGGTGAGTCTGGCATAGTTTGTTATGATTTGTACACCTTTTTTTGTAATTTTAAGGTGATATGGTTTGGTTTGTTGTGGTAAGGGATAGTTGGGGGTGATTTACGGTAGCCGAAGTAATTTAGGTGATTCTGGTATAGTTTGTTATGATTTTTAGCATTTTTTTGTAATTTTAAAGTGATTGGGCTTAGTTTGTTGCTGTAAAGTGTAGTTGGGCGTGATTTTTGATAGCCGAAGTAATTTAGGTGAGTTTGGCATAATTTGCTAATTTTAGTAGCATTTTTTTGTAATTTAAAAGTGATTGGGTTTAGTTTGTTGTGGTAAGGGTTAGTTGGTGATGATTTATGATAGCCGAAGTAATTTAGGTGAGTTTGGCATAGTTTGCTATGGTTGCTAGCATTTTTTTGTAATTTAAAAGTGATTGGGTTTAGTTTGTTGTGGTAACGGTTAGTTGGTGATGATTTAGAGTAGCCGAAGTAATTTAGGTGAGTCTGGCATAGTTTGTTATGATTCGTACACCTTTTTTTGTAATTTTAAGATGATATGGTTTGTTTTGTTGTGGTAAGGGATAGTTGGGGGTGATTTACGGTAGCCGAAGTAATTTAGGTGATTCTGGTATAGTTTGTTATGATTTTTAGCATTTTTTTTTATTTTAAAGCGATTGGGCTTAGTTTGTTGCTGTAAAGTGTAGTTGGGGGTGATTTTTGATAGCCGAAGTAATTTAGGTGAGTTTGGCGTAGTTTTCTATGGTTAGTAGCATTTTTTTGTAATTTCAAAGTGATTGGGTTTAGTTTGTTGTGGTAAGGGTTAGTTGGTGATGATTTAGAGTAGCCGAAGTAATTTAGGTGAGTCTGGCATAGTTTGTTATGATTTGTACACCTTTTTTTGTAATTTTAAAATGATATGGTTTGGTTTGTTGTGGTAAGGGATAGTTGGGGGTGATTTACGGTAGCCGAAGTAATTTAGGTGATTCTGGTATAGTTTGTTATGATTTTTAGCATTTTTTTGTAATTTTAAAGTGATTGGGCTTAGTTTGTTGCTGTAAAGTGTAGATGGGGGTGATTTTTGATAGCCGAAGTAATTTAGGTGAGTTTGGCATAGTTTGCTATGGTTGCTAGCATTTTTTTGTAATTTAAAAGTGATTGGGTTTAGTTTGTTGTGGTAAGGGTTAGTTGGTGATGATTTAGAGTAGCTGAAGTAATTTAGGTGAGTCTGGCATAGTTTGTTATGATTTGTACACCTTTTTTTGTAATTTTAAGATGATATGGTTTGGTTTGTTGTGGTAAAGGATAGTTGGGGGTGATTTACGTTAGCCGAAGTAATTTAGGTGATTCTGGTATAGTTTGTTATGATTTTTAGCATTTTTTTGTAATTTTAAACTGATTGGGCTTAGTTTGTTGCTGTAAAGTGTAGTTGGGGGTGATTTTTGACAGCCGAAGTAATTTAGGTGAGTTTGGCATAGTTTGCTATGGTTAGTAGCATTTTTTTGTAATTTAAAAGTGATTGGGTTTAGTTTGTTGTGGTAAGGGTTAGTTGGTGATGATCTAGAGTAGCCGAAGTAATTTAGGTGAGTCTGGCATAGTTTGTTATGATTTGTACACCTTTTTTGTAATTTTAAGATGATATGGTTTGGTTTGTTGTGGTAAGGGATAGTTGGGGGTGATTTAGAGTAGCCGAAGTAATTTAGGTTATTCTGGTATAATTTGTTATGATCTTTAGCATTTTTTTGTAATTTTAAAGTGATTGGGATTAGTTTGTTGCTGTAAAGTGTAGATGGGTGTGATTTTTGATAGCCGAAGTAATTTAGGTGAGTTTGGCATATTTTGCTATGGTTAGTAGCATTTTTTTGTAATTTAAAAGTGATTGGGTTTTGTTTGTTGTGGTAAGGGTTAGTTGGTGATGATTTATGGTAGCCGAAGTAATTTAGATGAGTTTGGCATAGTTTGCTATGGTTACTAGCATTTTTTTGTAATTTAAAAGAGATTCGGTTTAGTTTGTTGTGGTAAGGGTTAGTTGGTGATGATTTAGAGTAGCCGAAGTAATTTAGGTGAGTCTGGCATAGTTTGTTATGATTTTTAGCATTTTTTTTTATTTTAAAGCGATTGGGCTTAGTTTGTTGCTGTAAAGTGTAGTTGGGGGTGATTTTTGATAGCCGAAGTAATTTAGGTGAGTTTGGCGTAGTTTTCTATGGTTAGTAGCATTTTTTTGTAATTTCAAAGTGATTGGGTTTAGTTTGTTGTGGTAAGGGTTAGTTGGTGATGATTTAGAGTAGCCGAAGTAATTTAGGTGAGTCTGGCATAGTTTGTTATGATTTGTACACCTTTTTTTGTAATTTTAAAATGATATGGTTTGGTTTGTTGTGGTAAGGGATAGTTGGGGGTGATTTACGGTAGCCGAAGTAATTTAGGTGATTCTGGTATAGTTTGTTATGATTTTTAGCATTTTTTTGTAATTTTAAAGTGATTGGGCTTAGTTTGTTGCTGTAAAGTGTAGATGGGGGTGATTTTTGATAGCCGAAGTAATTTAGGTGAGTTTGGCATAGTTTGCTATGGTTGCTAGCATTTTTTTGTAATTTAAAAGTGATTGGGTTTAGTTTGTTGTGGTAAGGGTTAGTTGGTGATGATTTAGAGTAGCTGAAGTAATTTAGGTGAGTCTGGCATAGTTTGTTATGATTTGTACACCTTTTTTTGTAATTTTAAGATGATATGGTTTGGTTTGTTGTGGTAAAGGATAGTTGGGGGTGATTTACGTTAGCCGAAGTAATTTAGGTGATTCTGGTATAGTTTGTTATGATTTTTAGCATTTTTTTGTAATTTTAAACTGATTGGGCTTAGTTTGTTGCTGTAAAGTGTAGTTGGGGGTGATTTTTGACAGCCGAAGTAATTTAGGTGAGTTTGGCATAGTTTGCTATGGTTAGTAGCATTTTTTTGTAATTTAAAAGTGATTGGGTTTAGTTTGTTGTGGTAAGGGTTAGTTGGTGATGATCTAGAGTAGCCGAAGTAATTTAGGTGAGTCTGGCATAGTTTGTTATGATTTGTACACCTTTTTTGTAATTTTAAGATGATATGGTTTGGTTTGTTGTGGTAAGGGATAGTTGGGGGTGATTTAGAGTAGCCGAAGTAATTTAGGTTATTCTGGTATAATTTGTTATGATCTTTAGCATTTTTTTGTAATTTTAAAGTGATTGGGATTAGTTTGTTGCTGTAAAGTGTAGATGGGTGTGATTTTTGATAGCCGAAGTAATTTAGGTGAGTTTGGCATATTTTGCTATGGTTAGTAGCATTTTTTTGTAATTTAAAAGTGATTGGGTTTTGTTTGTTGTGGTAAGGGTTAGTTGGTGATGATTTATGGTAGCCGAAGTAATTTAGATGAGTTTGGCATAGTTTGCTATGGTTACTAGCATTTTTTTGTAATTTAAAAGAGATTCGGTTTAGTTTGTTGTGGTAAGGGTTAGTTGGTGATGATTTAGAGTAGCCGAAGTAATTTAGGTGAGTCTGGCATAGTTTGTTATGATTTGTACACCTTTTTTGTAATTTTAAGATGATATGGTGTGGTTTGTTGTGGTAAGGGATAGTTGGGGGTGATTTACGGTAGCCGAAGTAATTTAAGTGATTCTGGTATAGTTTGTTATGATTTTTAGGATTTTTTTGTAATTTCAAAGTGATTGGGCTTAGTTTGTTGCTGTAAAGTGTAGTTGGGGGTGATTTTTGATAGCAGAAGTAATTTAGGTGAGTTTGGCATAGTTTGCTATGGTTAGTAGCATTTTTTTGTAATTTAAAAGTGATTGGGTTTAGTTTGTTGTGGTAAGGGTTAGTTGGTGATGATTTATGGTAGCCGAAATAATTTAGGTGAGTTTGGCATAGTTTGCTATGGTTACTAGCATTTTTTGTAATTTAAAAATGATTGGGTTTAGTTTGTTGTGGTAAGGGTAAGTTGGTGATGATTTAGAGTAGCCGAAGTAATTTTGGTGAGTCTGACAGAGTTTGTTATGATTTGAACACCTTTTTTTGTAATTTTAAGATGGTATGGTTTGGTTTGTTGTGGTAAGGGATAGTTGGGGGTGATTTACGGTAGCCGAAGTAATTTAGGTGATTCTGGTATAGTTTTTTATGATTTTTAGCATTTTTTTGTAATTTTAAAGTCATTGGGCTTAGTTTGTTGCTGTAAAGTGTAGTTGGGGGTGATTTTTGATAGCCGAAGTAATTTAGGTGAGTTTGGCCTAGTTTGCTATGGTTAGTAGCATTTTTTTGTAATTTAAAAGTGATTGGGTTTAGTTTGTAGTGGTAAGGGTTAGTTGGTGATGATTTATGGTAGCCGAAGTAATTTAGGTGAGTTTCTCATAGTTTGCTATGGTTACTAGCATTTTTTTGTAATTTAAATGTGATTGGGTTTATTTTGTTGTGGTAAGGGTTAGTTGGTGATGATTTAGAGTAGCCGAAGTAATTTAGGTGAGTCTGGAATAATTTGTTATGATTTGAACACCTTTTTTTGTAATTTTAAGATGATATGGTTTGGTTTGTTGTGGTAAGGGATAGTTGGGGGTGATTTACGGTAGCCGAAGTAATTTAGGTGATTCTGGTATAGTTTGTTATGATTTTTAGCATTTTTTTGTAATTTTAAAGTGATTGGGCTTAGTTTGTTGCTGTAAAGTGTAGTTGGGGGTGATTTTTGATAGCAGAAGTAATTTAGGTGAGTTTGGCATAGTTTGCTATGGTTAGAAGCATTTTTTTGTAATTTAAAAGTGATTGGGTTTAGTTTGTTGTGGTAAGGGTTAGTTGGTGATGATTTATGGTAGCCGAAATAATTTAGGTGAGTTTGGCATAGTTTGCTATGGTTACTAGCATTTTTTTGTAATTTAAAAATGATTGGGTTTAGTTTGTTGTGGTAAGGGTTAGTTGGTGATGATTTAGAGTAGCCGAAGTAATTTTGGTGAGTCTGCCATAGTTTGTTATGATTTGTACACCTTTTTTTGTAATTTTAAGATGATATGGTTTGGTTTGTTGTGGTAAGGGATAGTTGGGGGTGATTTACGGTAGCCGAAGTAATTTAGGTGATTCTGGAATAGTTTGTTATGATTTTTAGCATTTTTTTGTAATTTTAAATTGATTGGGCTTAGTTTGTTGCTGTAAAGTGTAGTTGGGGGTGATTTTTCATAGCCGAAGTAATTTAGGTGAGTTTGGCATAGTTTGCTATGGTTAGTAGCATTTTTTTGTAATTTAAAAGTGATTGGGTTTAGTTTGTTGTGGTAAGGGTTATTTGGTGATGATTTAGAGTAGCCGAAGTAATTTAGGTGAGTCTGGCATAGTTTGTTATGATTTGTACAGCTTTTTTTGTAATTTTAAGATGATATGGTTTGGTTTGTTGTGGTAAGGGATAGTTGGGGGTGATTTTTGATAGCCGAAGTAATTTAGGTGAGTTTGGCATAGTTTGCTATGGTTAGTAGCATTTTTTTGTAATTTTAAAAGTGATTGGGTTTAGTTTGTTGTGGTAAGGGTTAGTTGGTGATGATTTAGAGTAGCCGAAGTAATTTAGGTGAGTCTGGCATAGTTTGTTATGATTTGTACATCTTTTTTTGTAATTTTAAGATGATATGGTTTGGTTTGTTGTGGTAAGGGATAGTTGGGGGTGATTTACGGTAGCCGAAGTAATTTAGGTGATTCTGGTATAGTTTGTTATGATTTTTAGCATTTATTTGTAATTTTAAAGTGATTGGGCTTAGTTTGTTGCTGTAAAGAGTAGTTGGGGGTGATTTTTGAGAGCCGAAGTAAATTAGGTGAGTTTGGCATAGTTTGCTATGGTTAGTAGCATTTTTTTGTAATTTAAAAGTGATTGGGTTTAGTTTGTTGTGGTAAGGGTTAGTTGGCGATGATTAATGGTAGCCGAAGTAATTTAGGTGAGTTTGGCATAGTTTGCTATGGTTAGTAGCATTTTTTTGTAATTTAAAAGTGATTGGGTTTAGTGTGTTGTGGTAAAGTTTAGTTGGTGATGCTTTAGAGTAGCCGAAGTAATTTAGGTGAGTCTGGCATAGTTTGTTATAATTTGTACACCGTTTTTTGTAATTTTAAGATGATATGATTTGGTTTGTTGTGGTAAGGGATAGTTGGGTGTGATTTACGGTAGCCGAAGTAATTTAGGTGATTCTGGTATAGTTTGTTATAATTTTTAGCATTTTTTTGTAGTTTTAAAGTGATTGGGCTTAGTTTGTTGCTGTAAAGTGTAGTTGGGGGTGATTTTTGATAGCCGAAGTAATTTAGGTGAGTTTGGCATAGTTTGCTATGGTTACTAGCATTTTTTTGTAATTTAAAAGTGATTGGGTTTAGTTTGTTGTGGTAAGGGTTAGTTGGTGATGATTTAGAGTAGCCGAAGTAATTTAGGTAAGTCTGGCATAGTTTGTTATGATTTGTACACCTTTTTTTGTAATTTTAAGATGATATGGTTTGGTTTGTTGTGGTAAGGGATAGTTGGGGGTGATTTACGGTAGCCTAAGTAATTTAGGTGATTCTGGTATAGTTTGTTATGATTTTTAGCATTTTTTTGTAATTTTAAAGTGATTGGGCTTAGTTTGTTGCTGTAAAGTGTAGTTGGGGGTGATTTTTGATAGCCGAAGTAATTTAGGGGAGTTTGGCATAATTTGCTATGGTTACTAGCATTTTTTTGTAATTTAAAAGTGATTGGGTTTAGTTTGTTGTGGTAAGGGTTAGTTGGTGATGATTTAGAGTAGCCGAAGTAATTAAGGTGAGTCTGGCATAGTTTGTTATGATTTGTACACCTTTTTTTGTAATTTTAAGATGATGTGGTTTGGATTGTTGTGGTAAGGGATAGTTGGGGGTGATTTACGGTAGCCGAAGTAATTTAGGTGATTCTGGTATAGTTTGTTATGATTTTTAGCATTTTTTTGTAATTTAAAAGTGATTGGGTTTAGTTTGTTTTGGTAAGGGATAGTTGGTGATGATTTATGGTAGCCGAAGTAATTTAGGTGAGTTTGGCATAGTTTGCTATGGTTATTAGCATTTTTTTGTAATTTAAAAGTGATTGGGTTTAGTTTGTTGTGGTAAGGGTTAGTTGGTGATGATTTAGAGTAGCCGAAGTAATTTAGGTGAGTCTGGCATAGTTTGTTATGATTTGTACACTTTTTTTGTAATTTTAAGATGATATGGTTTGGTTTGTTGTGGTAAAGGATAGTTGGGGGTGATTTACGGTAGTCGAAGTAATTTAGGTGATTCTGGTATAGTCTGTTATGATTTTTAGCATTTTTTTGTAATTTTAAAGTGATTGGGGTTAGTTTGTTGCTGTAAAG
The DNA here is from genome assembly GCA_964023215.1 of Eledona agricola. NCBI lineage: Eukaryota > Metazoa > Arthropoda > Insecta > Coleoptera > Tenebrionidae > Eledona > Eledona agricola. The sequence goes on along the minus strand of CAXIEJ010000140.1, from coordinate 1,371,505 downwards.
TGTAGTTGGGGGTGATTTTTAATAGCCGAAGTAATTTAGGTGAGTTTGGCATAGTTTGCTACGGTTAGTAGCATTTTTTTGTAATTTAAAAGTGATTGGGTTTAGTTTGTTGTGGTAAGGGTTAGTTGGTGACGATTTATGGTATCCGAAGTAATTTAGGTGAGTTTGGCATAGTTTGCTATGGTTACTAGCATTTTTTTGTAATTTAAAAGTGATTGGGTTTAGTTTGTTGTGGTAAGGGTAAGTTGGTGATGATTTAGAGTAGCAGAAGTAATTTAAGTGAGTCTGGCATAGTTTATTATGATTTGTACACCTTTTTTTGTAATTTTAAGATGATATAGTTTGGTTTGTTGTGGTAAGGGTTAGTTGGTGATGATTTATGGTAGCCAAAGTAATTTAGGTGAGTTTGGCATAGTTTGCTATGGTTACTAGCCTTTTTTTGTAATTTAAAAGTGATTGGGTTTAGTTTGTTGTGGTAAGGGTTAGTTGGTGATGATTTAGAGTAGCCGAAGTAATTTAGGTGAGTCTGGCATAGTTTGTTATGATTTGTACACCTTTTTTTGTAATTTTAAGATGATATGGTTTGGTTTGTTGTGGTAAAGGATAGTTGGGGGTGATTTACGTTAGCCGAAGTAATTTAGGTGATTCTGGTATAGTTTGTTATGATTTTTAGCATTTTTTTGTAATTTTAAACTGATTGGGCTTAGTTTGTTGCTGTAAAGTGTAGTTGGGGGTGATTTTTGACAGCCGAAGTAATTTAGGTGAGTTTGGCATAGTTTGCTATGGTTAGTAGCATTTTTTTGTAATTTAAAAGTGATTGGGTTTAGCTTGTTGTGGTAAGGGTTAGTTGGTGATGATTTAGAGTAGCCGAAGTAATTTAGGTGAGTCTGGCATAGTTTGTTATGATTTATACACCTTTTTTGTAATTTTAAGATGATATGGTTTGGTTTGTTGTGGTAAGGGATAGTTGGGGGTGATTTAGAGTAGCCGAAGTAATTTAGGTGATTCTGGTAAAATTTGTTATGATCTTTAGCATTTTTTTGTAATTTTAAAGTGATTGGGATTAGTTTGTTGCTGTAAAGTGTAGATGGGTGTGATTTTTGATAGCCGAAGTAATTTAGGTGAGTTTGGCATATTTTGCTATGGTTAGTAGCATTTTTTTGTAATTTAAAAGTGATTGGGTTTTGTTTGTTGTGGTAAGGGTTAGTTGGTGATAATTTATGGTAGCCGAAGTAATTTAGATGAGTTTGGCATAGTTTGCTATGGTTACTAGCATCTTTTGTAATTTAAAAGTGATTGGGTTTAGTTTGTTGTGGTAAGGGTTAGTTGGTGATGTTTTTTTGTAATTTTAAAATGATATGGTTTGGTTTGTTGTGGTAAGGGGTAGTTGGGGGTGATTTACGGTAGCCGAAGTAATTTAGGTGATTCTGGTATAGTTTGTTATGATTTTTAGCATTTTTTTGTAATTTTAAAGTGATTGGGCTTAGTTTGTTGCTGTAAAGTGTAGTTGGGGGTGATTTTTGATAGCCGAAGTAATTTAGGTGAGTTTGGCCTAGTTTGCTATAGTTAGTAGCATTTTTTTGTAATTTAAAAGTGATTGGGTTTAGTTTGTTGTGGTAAGGGTTAGTTGGTGATGATTTAGAGTAGCCGAAGTAATTTAGGTGAGTCTGGCATAGTTTGTTATGATTTGTACACCTTTTTTTGTAATTTTAAGATGATATCGTTTGGTTTGTTGTGGTAAGGAATAGTTGGGGGTGATTTACGGTAGCCGAAGTAATTTAGGTGATTCTGGTATAGTTTGTTAAGATTTTTAGCATTTTTTTGTAATTTTAAAGTGATTGGGCTTAGTTTTTTGCTGTAAAGTGTAGTTGGGGGGTGATTTTTGATAGCCGAAGTAATTTAAGTGAGTTTGCCATAGTTTGCTATGGTTAGTAGAATTTTTTTGTAATTTAAAATTGATTGGGTTTAGTTTGTTGTGGTAAGGGTTAGTTGGTGATGATTTATGGTAGCCGAAGTAATTTAGGTGAGTTTGGCATAGTTTGCTATGGTTACTAGCATTTTTTTGTAATTTAAAAGTGATTGGGTTTAGTTTGTTTTGGTAAGGGTTAGTTGGTGATGATTTAGAGTAGCCGAAGTAATTTAGGTGAGTTTGGCATAGTTTGTTATGATTTGAATACCTTTTTTTTGTAATTTTAAGATGATATGGTTTAGTTTGTTGTGGTAAGGGATAGTTGGGGGTGATTTACGGCAGCCGAAGTATTTTAGGTGGTTCTGGTAAAGTTTGTTATGATTTTTAGCATTTTTTTGTAATTTTAAAGTGATTGGGCTTAGTTTGTTGCTGTAAATTGTAGTTGGGGGTGATTTTTGATACCCGAAGTAATTTTGGTGAGTTTGGCATAGTTTGCTATGGTTAGTAGCATTTTTTTGTAATTTAAAAGTGATTGAGTTTAGTTTGTTGTGGTAAGGGTTAGTTGGTGATGATTTATGGTAGCCGAAGTAATTTAGGTGAGTTTGGCATAGTTTGCTATGGTTACTAGCATTTTTTTGTAATTTAAATGTGATTGGGTTTAGTTTGTTGTGGTAAGGGTTAGTTGGTGATGATTTAGAGTAGCCGAAGTAATTTAGGTGAGTCTGGCATAGTTTGTTATGATTTGTACACCTTTTTTTGTAATTTTAAAATGATATGGTTTGGTTTGTTGTGGTAAGGGATAGTTGGGGGTGATTTACGGTAGCCGAAGTAATTTAGGTGATTCTGGTATAGTTTGTTATGATTTTTAGCATTTTTTTGTAATTTTAAAGTGATTGCGCTTAGTTTGTTGCTGTAAAGTGTAGTTGGGGGTGATTTTTGATAGCCGAAGTAATTTAGGTGAGTTTGGCATAGTTTGCTATGGTCAGTAGCATTTTTTTGTAATGTAAATGTGATTGAGTTTAGTTTGTTGTGGTAAGGGTTAGTTGGTGATGATTTACGGTAGCCGAAGTAATTTAGGTGATTCTGGTATAGTTTGTTATGATTTTTAGCATTTATTTGTAATTTTAAAGTGATTGGGCTTAGTTTGTTGCTGTAAAGAGTAGTTGGGGGTGATTTTTGAGAGCCGAAGTAAATTAGGTGAGTTTGGCATAGTTTGCTATGGTTAGTAGCATTTTTTTGTAATTTAAAAGTGATTGGGTTTAGTTTGTTGTGGTAAGGGTTAGTTGGCGATGATTAATGGTAGCCGAAGTAATTTAGGTGAGTTTGGCATAGTTTGCTATGGTTAGTAGCATTTTTTTGTAATTTAAAAGTGATTGGGTTTAGTGTGTTGTGGTAAAGTTTAGTTGGTGATGCTTTAGAGTAGCCGAAGTAATTTAGGTGAGTCTGGCATAGTTTGTTATAATTTGTACACCGTTTTTTGTAATTTTAAGATGATATGATTTGGTTTGTTGTGGTAAGGGATAGTTGGGTGTGATTTACGGTAGCCGAAGTAATTTAGGTGATTCTGGTATAGTTTGTTATAATTTTTAGCATTTTTTTGTAGTTTTAAAGTGATTGGGCTTAGTTTGTTGCTGTAAAGTGTAGTTGGGGGTGATTTTTGATAGCCGAAGTAATTTAGGTGAGTTTGGCATAGTTTGCTATGGTTACTAGCATTTTTTTGTAATTTAAAAGTGATTGGGTTTAGTTTGTTGTGGTAAGGGTTAGTTGGTGATGATTTAGAGTAGCCGAAGTAATTTAGGTAAGTCTGGCATAGTTTGTTATGATTTGTACACCTTTTTTTGTAATTTTAAGATGATATGGTTTGGTTTGTTGTGGTAAGGGATAGTTGGGGGTGATTTACGGTAGCCTAAGTAATTTAGGTGATTCTGGTATAGTTTGTTATGATTTTTAGCATTTTTTTGTAATTTTAAAGTGATTGGGCTTAGTTTGTTGCTGTAAAGTGTAGTTGGGGGTGATTTTTGATAGCCGAAGTAATTTAGGGGAGTTTGGCATAATTTGCTATGGTTACTAGCATTTTTTTGTAATTTAAAAGTGATTGGGTTTAGTTTGTTGTGGTAAGGGTTAGTTGGTGATGATTTAGAGTAGCCGAAGTAATTAAGGTGAGTCTGGCATAGTTTGTTATGATTTGTACACCTTTTTTTGTAATTTTAAGATGATGTGGTTTGGATTGTTGTGGTAAGGGATAGTTGGGGGTGATTTACGGTAGCCGAAGTAATTTAGGTGATTCTGGTATAGTTTGTTATGATTTTTAGCATTTTTTTGTAATTTAAAAGTGATTGGGTTTAGTTTGTTTTGGTAAGGGATAGTTGGTGATGATTTATGGTAGCCGAAGTAATTTAGGTGAGTTTGGCATAGTTTGCTATGGTTATTAGCATTTTTTTGTAATTTAAAAGTGATTGGGTTTAGTTTGTTGTGGTAAGGGTTAGTTGGTGATGATTTAGAGTAGCCGAAGTAATTTAGGTGAGTCTGGCATAGTTTGTTATGATTTGTACACTTTTTTTGTAATTTTAAGATGATATGGTTTGGTTTGTTGTGGTAAAGGATAGTTGGGGGTGATTTACGGTAGTCGAAGTAATTTAGGTGATTCTGGTATAGTCTGTTATGATTTTTAGCATTTTTTTGTAATTTTAAAGTGATTGGGGTTAGTTTGTTGCTGTAAAGTGTAGTTGGGGGTGATTTTTAATAGCCGAAGTAATTTAGGTGAGTTTGGCATAGTTTGCTACGGTTAGTAGCATTTTTTTGTAATTTAAAAGTGATTGGGTTTAGTTTGTTGTGGTAAGGGTTAGTTGGTGACGATTTATGGTATCCGAAGTAATTTAGGTGAGTTTGGCATAGTTTGCTATGGTTACTAGCATTTTTTTGTAATTTAAAAGTGATTGGGTTTAGTTTGTTGTGGTAAGGGTAAGTTGGTGATGATTTAGAGTAGCAGAAGTAATTTAAGTGAGTCTGGCATAGTTTATTATGATTTGTACACCTTTTTTTGTAATTTTAAGATGATATAGTTTGGTTTGTTGTGGTAAGGGTTAGTTGGTGATGATTTATGGTAGCCAAAGTAATTTAGGTGAGTTTGGCATAGTTTGCTATGGTTACTAGCCTTTTTTTGTAATTTAAAAGTGATTGGGTTTAGTTTGTTGTGGTAAGGGTTAGTTGGTGATGATTTAGAGTAGCCGAAGTAATTTAGGTGAGTCTGGCATAGTTTGTTATGATTTGTACACCTTTTTTTGTAATTTTAAGATGATATGGTTTGGTTTGTTGTGGTAAAGGATAGTTGGGGGTGATTTACGTTAGCCGAAGTAATTTAGGTGATTCTGGTATAGTTTGTTATGATTTTTAGCATTTTTTTGTAATTTTAAACTGATTGGGCTTAGTTTGTTGCTGTAAAGTGTAGTTGGGGGTGATTTTTGACAGCCGAAGTAATTTAGGTGAGTTTGGCATAGTTTGCTATGGTTAGTAGCATTTTTTTGTAATTTAAAAGTGATTGGGTTTAGCTTGTTGTGGTAAGGGTTAGTTGGTGATGATTTAGAGTAGCCGAAGTAATTTAGGTGAGTCTGGCATAGTTTGTTATGATTTATACACCTTTTTTGTAATTTTAAGATGATATGGTTTGGTTTGTTGTGGTAAGGGATAGTTGGGGGTGATTTAGAGTAGCCGAAGTAATTTAGGTGATTCTGGTAAAATTTGTTATGATCTTTAGCATTTTTTTGTAATTTTAAAGTGATTGGGATTAGTTTGTTGCTGTAAAGTGTAGATGGGTGTGATTTTTGATAGCCGAAGTAATTTAGGTGAGTTTGGCATATTTTGCTATGGTTAGTAGCATTTTTTTGTAATTTAAAAGTGATTGGGTTTTGTTTGTTGTGGTAAGGGTTAGTTGGTGATAATTTATGGTAGCCGAAGTAATTTAGATGAGTTTGGCATAGTTTGCTATGGTTACTAGCATCTTTTGTAATTTAAAAGTGATTGGGTTTAGTTTGTTGTGGTAAGGGTTAGTTGGTGATGTTTTTTTGTAATTTTAAAATGATATGGTTTGGTTTGTTGTGGTAAGGGGTAGTTGGGGGTGATTTACGGTAGCCGAAGTAATTTAGGTGATTCTGGTATAGTTTGTTATGATTTTTAGCATTTTTTTGTAATTTTAAAGTGATTGGGCTTAGTTTGTTGCTGTAAAGTGTAGTTGGGGGTGATTTTTGATAGCCGAAGTAATTTAGGTGAGTTTGGCCTAGTTTGCTATAGTTAGTAGCATTTTTTTGTAATTTAAAAGTGATTGGGTTTAGTTTGTTGTGGTAAGGGTTAGTTGGTGATGATTTAGAGTAGCCGAAGTAATTTAGGTGAGTCTGGCATAGTTTGTTATGATTTGTACACCTTTTTTTGTAATTTTAAGATGATATCGTTTGGTTTGTTGTGGTAAGGAATAGTTGGGGGTGATTTACGGTAGCCGAAGTAATTTAGGTGATTCTGGTATAGTTTGTTAAGATTTTTAGCATTTTTTTGTAATTTTAAAGTGATTGGGCTTAGTTTTTTGCTGTAAAGTGTAGTTGGGGGGTGATTTTTGATAGCCGAAGTAATTTAAGTGAGTTTGCCATAGTTTGCTATGGTTAGTAGAATTTTTTTGTAATTTAAAATTGATTGGGTTTAGTTTGTTGTGGTAAGGGTTAGTTGGTGATGATTTATGGTAGCCGAAGTAATTTAGGTGAGTTTGGCATAGTTTGCTATGGTTACTAGCATTTTTTTGTAATTTAAAAGTGATTGGGTTTAGTTTGTTTTGGTAAGGGTTAGTTGGTGATGATTTAGAGTAGCCGAAGTAATTTAGGTGAGTTTGGCATAGTTTGTTATGATTTGAATACCTTTTTTTTGTAATTTTAAGATGATATGGTTTAGTTTGTTGTGGTAAGGGATAGTTGGGGGTGATTTACGGCAGCCGAAGTATTTTAGGTGGTTCTGGTAAAGTTTGTTATGATTTTTAGCATTTTTTTGTAATTTTAAAGTGATTGGGCTTAGTTTGTTGCTGTAAATTGTAGTTGGGGGTGATTTTTGATACCCGAAGTAATTTTGGTGAGTTTGGCATAGTTTGCTATGGTTAGTAGCATTTTTTTGTAATTTAAAAGTGATTGAGTTTAGTTTGTTGTGGTAAGGGTTAGTTGGTGATGATTTATGGTAGCCGAAGTAATTTAGGTGAGTTTGGCATAGTTTGCTATGGTTACTAGCATTTTTTTGTAATTTAAATGTGATTGGGTTTAGTTTGTTGTGGTAAGGGTTAGTTGGTGATGATTTAGAGTAGCCGAAGTAATTTAGGTGAGTCTGGCATAGTTTGTTATGATTTGTACACCTTTTTTTGTAATTTTAAAATGATATGGTTTGGTTTGTTGTGGTAAGGGATAGTTGGGGGTGATTTACGGTAGCCGAAGTAATTTAGGTGATTCTGGTATAGTTTGTTATGATTTTTAGCATTTTTTTGTAATTTTAAAGTGATTGCGCTTAGTTTGTTGCTGTAAAGTGTAGTTGGGGGTGATTTTTGATAGCCGAAGTAATTTAGGTGAGTTTGGCATAGTTTGCTATGGTCAGTAGCATTTTTTTGTAATGTAAATGTGATTGAGTTTAGTTTGTTGTGGTAAGGGTTAGTTGGTGATGATTTATGGTAGCCGAAGTAATTTAGGTGAGTTTGGCATAGTTTGCTATGGTTATTAGCATTTTTTTGTAATTTAAAAGTGATTGGGTTTGGTTTGTTGTGGTAAGGGTTAGTTGGTGATGATTTTTGGTAGCCGAAGTAATTTAGGTGAGTTTGGCATAGTTTGCTATGGTTACTAGCATTTTTTTGTAATTTTAAAGTGATTGGGTATAGTATGTTGTGGTAAGGGTTAGTTGGTGATGATTTAGAGTAGCCGAAGTAATTTAGTTGAGTCAGGCATAGTTTGTAATGATTTGTACACCTTTATTTGTAATTTTAAGATGATATGGTTTGGTTTGTTGTGGTAAGGGATAGTTGGGGGTGATTTACGGTTGCCGAAGTAATTTAGGTTATTCTGGTTTAGTTTGTTATGATTTTTAGCATTTTTTTGTAATTTTAAAGTGATTGCGCTTAGTTTGTTGCTGTAAACTGTAGTTGGGGGTGATTTTTGATAGCCGAAGTAATTTAGGTGAGTTTGGCATAGTTTGCTATGGTTAGTAGCATTTTTTTGTAATTTCAAAATGATTGGGTTTAGTTTGTTGTGGTAAGGGTTAGTTGGTGATGATTTATGGTAGCCGAAGTAATTTAGGTGAGTCTGGCATAGTTTGTTATTATTTGTACACCTTTTTTTGTAATTTTAAGTTGATATGGTTTGGTTTGTTGTGGTAAGGGATAGTTGGTGGTGATTTACGGTAGCCGAAGTAATTTAGGTGATTCTGGTTTGGTTTGTTATGATTTTTAGCATTTTTTTATCATTTTAAAGTGATTGGGCTTAGTTTGTTGCTGTAAAGTGTAGTTGGGGGTGATTTTTGATAGCCGAAGTAATTTAGGTGAGTTTGGCATAGTTTGCTATGGTTAGTAGCATTTTTTTGTAATTTAAAAGTGATTGGGTTTAGTTTGTTATGGTAAGGGTTAGTTGGTGATGATTTAGAGTAGCCGAAGTAATTAAGGTGAGTCTGGCATAGTTTGTTATGATTTGTACACCTTTTTTTGTAATTTTAAGATGATGTGGTTTGGATTGTTGTGGTAAGGGATAGTTGGGGGTGATTTACGGTAGCCGAAGTAATTTAGGTGATTCTGGTATAGTTTGTTATGATTTTTAGCATTTTTTTGTAATTTAAAAGTGATTGGGTTTAGTTTGTTTTGGTAAGGGATAGTTGGTGATGATTTAGAGTAGCCAAAGTAATTTAGGTGATTCTGGTTTGGTTTGTTATGATTTTTAGCATTTTTTTATCATTTTAAAGTGATTGGGCTTAGTTTGTTGCTGTAAAGTGTAGTTGGGGGTGATTTATGGTAGCCGAAGTAATTTAGGTGAGTTTGGCATAGTTTGCTATGGTTACTAGCATTTTTTTGTAATTTAAAAGTGATTGGGTTTAGTTTGTTGTGGTAAGGGTTAGTTGGTGATGATTTAGAGTAGCCGAAGTAATTTAGGTGAGTCTGGCATAGTTTGTTATGATTTGTACACCTTTTTTTGTAATTTTAAGATGATCTAGTTTGGTTTGTTGTGGTAAGGAATAGTTGGGGGTGATTTACGGTAGCCGAAGTAATTTAGGTGATTCTGGTATAGTTTGTTAAGATTTTTAGCATTTTTTTGTAATTTAAAAGTGATTGGGTTTAGTTTGTTTTGGTAAGGGATAGTTGGTGATGATTTATGGTAGCCGAAGTAATTTAGGTGAGTTTGGCATAGTTTGCTATGGTTATTAGCATTTTTTTGTAATTTAAAATTGATTGGGTTTAGTTTGTTGTGGTAAGGGTTAGTTGGTGATGATTTAGAGTAGCCGAAGTAATTTAGGTGAGTCTGGCATAGTTTGTTATGATTTGTACACTTTTTTTGTAATTTTAAGATGATATGGTTTGGTTTGTTGTGGTAAAGGATAGTTGGGGGTGATTTACGGTAGTCGAAGTAATTTAGGTGATTCTGGTATAGTCTGTTATGATTTTTAGCATTTTTTTGTAATTTTAAAGTGATTGGGCTTAGTTTGTTTCTGTAAAGTGTAGTTGGGGGTGATTTTTAATAGCCGAAGTAATTTAGGTGAGTTTGGCATAGTTTGCTACGGTTAGTAGCATTTTTTTTGTAATTTAAAAGTGATTGGGTTTAGTTTGTTGTGGTAAGGGTTAGTTGGTGACGATTTATGGTATCCGAAGTAATTTAGGTGAGTTTGGCATAGTTTGCTATGGTTACTAGCATTTTTTTGTAATTTAAAAGTGATTGGGTTTAGTTTGTTGTGGTAAGGGTAAGTTGGTGATGATTTAGAGTAGCAGAAGTAATTTAAGTGAGTCTGGCATAGTTTATTATGATTTGTACACCTTTTTTTGTAATTTTAAGATGATATAGTTTGGTTTGTTGTGGTAAGGGTTAGTTGGTGATGATTTATGGTAGCCAAAGTAATTTAGGTAAGTTTGGCATAGTTTGCTATGGTTACTAGCCTTTTTTTGTAATTTAAAAGTGATTGGGTTTAGTTTGTTGTGGTAAGGGTTAGTTGGTGATGATTTAGAGTAGCCGAAGTAATTTAGGTGAGTCTGGCATAGTTTGTTATGATTTGTACACCTTTTTTTGTAATTTTAAGATGATATGGTTTGGTTTGTTGTGGTAATTTAGGTTATTCTGGTTTAGTTTGTTATGATTTTTAGCATTTTTTTATCATTTTAAAGTGATTGGGCTTAGTTTGTTGCTGTAAAGTGTAGTTGGGGGTGATTTTTGATAGCCGAAGTAATTTAGGTGAGTTTGACATAGTTTGCTATGGTTAGTAGCATTTTTTTGTAATTTCAAAATGATTGGGTTTAGTTTGTTGTGGTAAGGGTTAGTTGGTGATGATTTATGGTAGCCGAAGTAATTTAGGTGAGTCTGGCATAGTTTGTTATGATTTGTACACCTTTTTTTGTAATTTTAAGATGATGTGGTTTGGATTGTTGTGGTAAGGGATAGTTGGGGGTGATTTACGGTAGCCGAAGTAATTTAGGTGATTCTGGTATAGTTTGTTATGATTTTTAGCATTTTTTTGTAATTTAAAAGTGATTGGGTTTAGTTTGTTTTGGTAAGGGATAGTTGGTGATGATTTAGAGTAGCCAAAGTAATTTAGGTGATTCTGGTTTGGTTTGTTATGATTTTTAGCATTTTTTTATCATTTTAAAGTGATTGGGCTTAGTTTGTTGCTGTAAAGTGTAGTTGGGGGTGATTTATGGTAGCCGAAGTAATTTAGGTGAGTTTGGCATAGTTTGCTATGGTTACTAGCATTTTTTTGTAATTTAAAAGTGATTGGGTTTAGTTTGTTGTGGTAAGGGTTAGTTGGTGATGATTTAGAGTAGCCGAAGTAATTTAGGTGAGTCTGGCATAGTTTGTTATGATTTGTACACCTTTTTTTGTAATTTTAAGATGATATAGTTTGGTTTGTTGTGGTAAGGAATAGTTGGGGGTGATTTACGGTAGCCGAAGTAATTTAGGTGATTCTGGTATAGTTTGTTAAGATTTTTAGCATTTTTTTGTAATTTAAAAGTGATTGGGTTTAGTTTGTTTTGGTAAGGGATAGTTGGTGATGATTTATGGTAGCCGAAGTAATTTAGGTGAGTTTGGCATAGTTTGCTATGGTTATTAGCATTTTTTTGTAATTTAAAAGTGATTGGGTTTAGTTTGTTGTGGTAAGGGTTAGTTGGTGATGATTTAGAGTAGCCCAAGTAATTTAGGTGAGTCTGGCATAGTTTGTTATGATTTGTACACTTTTTTTGTAATTTTAAGATGATATGGTTTGGTTTGTTGTGGTAAAGGATAGTTGGGGGTGATTTACGGTAGTCGAAGTAATTTAGGTGATTCTGGTATAGTCTGTTATGATTTTTAGCATTTTTTTGTAATTTTAAAGTGATTGGGCTTAGTTTGTTTCTGTAAAGTGTAGTTGGGGGTGATTTTTAATAGCCGAAGTAATTTAGGTGAGTTTGCAATAGTTTGCTACAATTAGTAGCATTTTTTTTGTAATTTAAAAGTGATTGGGTTTAGTTTGTTGTGGTAAGGGTTAGTTGGTGACGATTTATGGTATCCGAAGTAATTTAGGTGAGTTTGGCATAGTTTGCTATGGTTACTAGCATTTTTTTGTAATTTAAAAGTGATTGGGTTTAGTTTGTTGTGGTAAGGGTAAGTTGGTGATGATTTAGAGTAGCAGAAGTAATTTAAGTGAGTCTGGCATAGTTTATTATGATTTGTACACCTTTTTTTGTAATTTTAAGATGATATAGTTTGGTTTGTTGTGGTAAGGGTTAGTTGGTGATGATTTATGGTAGCCAAAGTAATTTAGGTGAGTTTGGCATAGTTTGCTATGGTTACTAGCCTTTTTTTGTAATTTAAAAGTGATTGGGTTTAGTTTGTTGTGGTAAGGGTTAGTTGGTGATGATTTAGAGTAGCCGAAGTAATTTAGGTGAGTCTGGCATAGTTTGTTATGATTTGTACACCTTTTTTTGTAATTTTAAGATGATATGGTTTGGTTTGTTGTGGTAAAGGATAGTTGGGGGTGATTTACGTTAGCCGAAGTAATTTAGGTGATTCTGGTATAGTTTGTTATAATTTTTAGCATTTTTTTGTAATTTTAAAGTGATTGGGCTTAGTTTTTTGCTGTAAAGTGTAGTTGGGGGTGATTTTTGATACCCGAAGTAATTTAGGTGAGTTTGGCATAGTTTGCTATGGTTACTAGCATTTTTTTGTAATTTAAAAGTAATTGGGTTTAGTTTGTTGTGGTAAGGGTTAGTTGGTGATGATTTAGAGTAGCCGAAGTAATTTAGGTGAGTCTGGCATAGTTTGTTATGATTTGTACACCATTTTTTGTAATTTTAAGATGATATAGATTGGTTTGTTGTGGTAAGGGATAGTTGGGGGTGATTTACGGTAGCCGAAGTAATTTAGGTGATTCTGGTATAGTTTGTTATGATTTTTGGCATTTTTTTGTAATTTTAAAGTGATTGGGCTTAGTTTGTTGCTGTAAAGTGTAGTTGGGGGTGATTTTTGATACCCGAAGTAATTTAGGTGAGTTTGGCATAGTTTGCTATGGTTACTAGCATTTTTTTGTAATTTAAAAGTAATTGGGTTTAGTTTGTTGTGGTAAGGGTTAGTTGGTGATGATTTAGAGTAGCCGAAGTAATTTAGGTGAGTCTGGCATAGTTTGTTATGATTTGTACACCTTTTTTTGTAATTTTAAGATGATATAGTTTGGTTTGTTGTGGTAAGGAATAGTTGGGGGTGATTTACGGTAGCCGAAGTAATTTAGGTGATTCTGGTATAGTTTGTTAAGATTTTTAGCATTTTTTTGTAATTTTAAAGTGATTGGGCTTAGTTTTTTGCTGTAAAGTGTAGTTGGGGGGTGATTTTTGATAGCCGAAGTAATTTAAGTGAGTTTGCCATAGTTTGCTGTGGTTAGTAGAATTTTTTTGTAATTTAAAATTGATTGGGTTTAGTTTGTTGTGGTAAGGGTTAGTTGGTGATGATTTATGGTAGCCGAAGTAATTTAGGTGAGTTTGGCATAGTTTGCTATGGTTACTAGCATTTTTTTGTTATTTAAAAGTGATTGGGTTTAGTTTGTTGTGGTAAGGGATAGTTGGTGATGAATTAGAGTAGCCGAAGTAATTTAGTTGAGTCTGGCATAGTTTGTTATGATTTGTACACCTTTTTTTGTAATTTTAAGATGATATGGTTTGGTTTGTTGTGGTAAGGGATAGTTGGGGGTGATTTACGGTAGCCGAAGTAATTTAGGTAATTCTGGTATAATTTGTTATGATTTTTGGCATTTTTTTGTAATTTTAAAGTGATTGGGCTTAGTTTGTTGCTGTAAAGTGTAGTTGGGGGTGATTTTTGATAGCCGAAGTAATTTAGGTGAGTTTGGCATAGTTTGCTAATTTTAGTAGCATTTTTTTGTAATTTAAAAGTGATTGAGTCTAGTTTGTTGTGGTAAAGGTTAGTTGGTGATGATTTATGGTAGCCGAAGTAATTTAGGTGAGTTTGGCATAGTTTGCTATGGTTGCTAGCATTTTTTTGTAATTTAAAAGTGATTGGGTTTAGTTTGTTGAGGTAAGGGTTAGTTGGTGATGCTTTATGGTAGCCGAAGTAATTTAGGTGAGTTTGGCATAGTTTGCTATGGTTACTAGCATTTTTTTGTAATTTAAAAGTGATTGGGTTTAATTTGTTGTGGTATGGGTTACTTGGTGATGATTTAGAGTAGCCGCCGAAGTAATTTAGGTGAGTCTGGCATAGTTTGTTATGATTTGTACACCTTTTTTTGTAATTTTAAGATGATATTGTTTGGTTTGTTGTGGTAAGGGATAGTTGGGGGTGATTTACGGTAGCTGAAGTAATTTAGGTGATTCTGGTATAGTTTGTTAAGATTTTTAGCATTTTTTTGTAATTTTAAAGTGATTGGGCTTAGTTTTTTGCTGTAAAGTGTAGTTGGGGGTGATTTTTGATAGCCAAAGTAATTTAGGTGAGTTTGCCATAGTTTGCTATGGTTAGTAGAATTTTTTTGTAATTTAAAAGTGATTGGGTTTAGTTTGTTGTGGTAAGGGTTAGTTGGTGATGATTTATGGTAGCCGAAGTAATTTAGGTGATTCTGGTATAGTTTGTTATGATTTTTAGCATTTTTTTATAATTTTAAAGTGATTGGGCTTAGTTTGTTGCTGAAGTGTAGTTGGGGGTGATTTTTGATAGCCGAAGTAATTTAGGTGAGTTTGGCATAGTTTGCTATGGTTAGTAGCATTTTTTTTAATTTAAAAGTGATTGGGTTTAGTTTGTTGTGGTAAGGGTTAGTTGGTGATGATTTAAGGTAGCCGACGTAATTTAGGTGAGTTTGGCATAGTTTGCTATGGTTACAAGCATTTTTTTCTAATTTAAAAGTGATTGGGTTTAGTTTGTTGTGGTAACGGATAGTTGGTGATGATTTAGAGTAGCCGAAGTAATTTAGGTGAGTCTGGCATAGTTTGTTATGATTTGTACACCTTTTTTTGTAATTTTAAGATGATATGGTTTGGTTTGTTGTGGTAAGGGATAGTTGGGGGTGATTTACGGTAGCCGAAGTAATTTAGGTGATTCTGGTATAGTTTGTTATGATTTTTAGCATTTTTTTGTAATTTTAAAGTGATTGGGCTTAGTTTGTTGCTGTAAAGTGTAGTTGGGGGTGATTTTTGATAGCCGAAATAATTTAGGTGAGTTTGGCATAGTTTACTATGGTTAGTAGCATTTTTTTGTAATTTAAAAGTGATTGAGTTTAGTTTGTTGTGGTAAGGGTTAGTTGGTGATGATTTATGGTAGCCGAAGTAATTTAGGTGTGTTTGGCATAGTTTGCTATGGTTACTAGCATTTTTTTGTAATTTAAAAGTGATTGGGTTTAGTTTGTTTTGGTAAGGGTTAGTTGGTGATGATTTAGAGTAGCCGAAGTAATTTAGGTGAGTTTGGCATAGTTTGTTATGATTTGAATACCTTTTTTTGTAATTTTAAGATGATATGGTTTAGTTTGTTGTGGTAAGGGATAGTTGGGGGTGATTTACGGCAGCCGAAGCATTTTAGGTGATTCTGGTATAGTTTGTTATGATTTTTAGCATTTTTTTGTAATTTTAAAGTGATTGGGCTTAGTTTGTTGCTGTAAATTGTAGTTGGGGGTGATTTTTGATAGCCGAAGTAATTTTGGTGAGTTTGGCATAGTTTGCTATGGTTAGTAGCATTTTTTTGTAATTTAAAAGTGATTGAGTTTAGTTTGTTGTGGTAAGGGTTAGTTGGTGATGATTTATGGTAGCCGAAGTAATTTAGGTGAGTTTGGCATAGTTTGCTATGGTTACTAGCATTTTTTTGTAATTTAAATGTGATTGGGTTTAGTTTGTTGTGGTAAGGGTTAGTTGGTGATGATTTAGAGTAGCCGAAGTAATTTAGGTGAGTCTGGCATAGTTTGTTATGATTTGTACACCTTTTTTTGTAATTTTAAAATGATATGGTTTGGTTTGTTGTGGTAAGGGATAGTTGGGGGTGATTTACGTTAGCCGAAGTAATTTAGGTGATTCTGGTATAGTTTGTTATGATTTTTAGCATTTTTTTGTAATTTTAAAGTGATTGCGCTTAGTTTGTTGCTGTAAAGTGTAGTTGGGGGTGATTTTTGATAGCCGAAGTAATTTAGGTGAGTTTGGCATAGTTTGCTATGGTTAGTAGCATTTTTTTGTAATGTAAATGTGATTGGGTTTAGTTTGTTGTGGTAAGGGTTAGTTGGTGATGATTTATGGTAGCCGAAGTAATTTAGGTGAGTTTGGCATAGTTTGCTATGGTTACTAGATTTTTTTTGTAATTTAAAAGTGATTGGGTTTGGTTTGTTGTGGTAAGGGGTAGTTGGTGATGATTTTTGGTAGCCGAAGTAATTTAGGTGAGTTTGGCATAGTTTGCTATGGTTACTAGCATTTTTTTGTAATTTAAAAGTGATTGGGTATAGTATGTTGTGGTAAGGGTTAGTTGGTGATGATTTAGAGTAGCCGAAGTAATTTAGTTGAGTCAGGCATAGTTTGTAATGATTTGTACACCTTTATTTGTAATTTTAAGATGATATGGTTTGGTTTGTTGTGGTAAGGGATAGTTGGGGGTGATTTACGGTAGCCGAAGTAATTTAGGTGATTCCGGTATAGTTTGTTATCATTTTTAGCATTTTTTTGTAATTTTAAAGTGATTGCGCTTAGTTTGTTGCTGTAAACTGTAGTTGGGGGTGATTTTTGATAGCCGAAGTAATTTAGGTGAGTTTGGCATAGTTTGCTATGGTTAGTAGCATTTTTTTGTAATTTCAAAATGATTGGGTTTAGTTTGTTGTGGTAAGGGTTAGTTGGTGATGATTTATGGTAGCCGAAGTAATTTAGGTGAGTCTGGCATAGTTTGTTATTATTTGTACACCTTTTTTTGTAATTTTAAGTTGATATGGTTTGGTTTGTTGTGGTAAGGGATAGTTGGTGGTGATTTACGGTAGCCGAAGTAATTTAGGTGATTCTGGTTTGGTTTGTTATGATTTTTAGCATTTTTTTATCATTTTAAAGTGATTGGGCTTAGTTTGTTGCTGTAAAGTGTAGTTGGGGGTGATTTTTGATAGCCGAAGTAATTTAGGTGAGTTTGGCATAGTTTGCTATGGTTAGTAGCATTTTTTTGTAATTTAAAACTGATTGGGTTTAGTTTGTTGTGGTAAGGGTTAGTTGGTGATGATTTATGGTAGCCGACGAAATTTAGTTGAGTTTGGCATAGTTTGCTATGGTTACAAGCATTTTTTTCTAATTTAAAAGTGATTGGGTTTAGTTTGTTGTGGTATCGGTTAGTTGGTGATGATTTAGAGTAGCCGAAGTAATTTAGGTGAGTCTGGCATAGTTTGTTATGATTTGTACACCTTTTTTTGTAATTTTAAGATGATATGGTTTGGTTTGTTGTGGTAAGGGATAGTTGGGGGTGATTTACGGTAGCCGAAGTAATTTAGGTGATTCTGGTATAGTTTGTTATGATTTTTAGCATTTTTTTGTAATTTTAAAGTGATTGGGCTTAGTTTGTTGCTGTAAATTGTAGTTGGGGGTGATTTTTGATAGCCGAAATAATTTTGGTGAGTTTGGCATAGTTTGCTATGGTTAGTAGCATTTTTTTGTAATTTAAAAGTGATTGGGTTTAGTTTGTTGTGGTAAGGGTTAGTTGGTGATGATTTATGGTAGCCGAAGTAATTTAGGTGAGTTTGGCATAATTTGCTATGGTTACTAGCATTTTTTTTGTAATTTAAAAGTGATTGGGTTTAGTTTGTTGTGGTAAGGGTTAGTTGGTGATGATTTAGAGCAGCCAAAGTAATTTAGGTGATTCTTGCATAGTTTGTTATGATTTGTACACCCTTTTTTGTAATTTTAAGATGATATGGTTTGGATTGTTGTGGTAAGGGATAGTTGGGGGTGATTTACGGTAGCCGAAGTAATTTAGGTGATTCCGGTATAGTTTGTTATCATTTTTAGCATTTTTTTGTAATTTTAAAGTGATTGGGCTTAGTTTGTTGCTGTAAAGTGTAGTTGGGGGTGATTTTTGATAGCCGAAGTAATTGAGGTGAGTTTGGCATAGTTTGCTTTGGTTAAAAGCATTTTTTTGTAATTTAAAAGTGATTGGGTTTAGTTTGTTGTGGTAAGGGTTAGTTGGTGATGATTTATGGTAGCCGAAGTAATTTAGGTGAGTTTGGCATAGTTTGCTATTGTTACTAACATTTTTTTGTAATTTAAAAGTGATTGGGTTTAATTTGTTGTGGTAAGGTTTAGTTGGTGATGATTTAGAGTAGCCGAAGTAATTTAGGTGAGTCTGGCATAGTTTGTTATGATTTGTACACCTTTTTTTGTAATTTTAATATGATATGGTTTGGTTTGTTGCGGTAAGGGATAGCTGGGTGTGATTTACGGTAGCCGAAGTAATTTAGGTGATTCTGGTACAGTTTGTTATGATTTTTAGCATTTTTTTGTAATTTTAAAGTGATTGGGCTTAGTTTGTTGCTGTAAAGTGTAGTTGGGAGTAATTTTTGATAGCCGAAGTAATTTAGGTGAGTTTGGCATAGTTTGCTATGGTTAGTAGCATTTTTTTGTAATTTAAAAATGATTGGGTTTAGTTTGTTGTGGTAAGGGTTAGTTGGTGATGATTTATGGTAGCCGAAGTAATTTAGGTGAGTTTGGCATAATTTGCTATGGTTACTAGCATTTTTTTTGTAATTTAAAAGTGATTGGGTTTAGTTTGTTGTGGTAAGGGTTAGATGGTGATGATTTAGAGTAGCCAAAGTAATTTCGGTGAGTCTGGCATAGTTTGTTATGATTTGTACACCTTTTTTTGTAATTTTAAGATGATATGGTTTAGTTTCGTTCTGGTAAAAGATAGTTGGCGGTGATTTACGGTAGCCGAAGTAATTTAGGTGATTCTGGTATAGTTTGTTATGATTTTTAGAATTTTTTGGTAATTTTAAAGTGATTGGGCTTAGTTTGTTGCTGTAAAGTGTAGTTGGGGGTGATTTTTGATAGCCGAAGTAATTTAGGTGAGTTTGGCATAGTTTGCTATGGTTTGTAGCATTTTTTTGTAAATTAAAAGTAAATGGTATTAATTTGTTGTGGTAAGGGTTTGTTGGTGATGATTTATGGTAGCCGAAGTAATTTAGGTGCGTTTGGCTTAGTTTGCTATGGTTACTAGCATTTTTTTGTAATTTCAAAGTGATTGGGAATATTTTGTTGTGGTAAGGGTTAGTTGATGATGATTTAGAGTAGCCGAAGTAATTTAGGTGAGTGTGGCATAGTTTGTTATGATTTGTACACCTTTTTTTGTAATTTTAAGATGATATGGTTTAGTTTGTTGTGGTAAGGGATAGTTGGGGGTGATTTACTATAGCCGAAGTAATTTAGGTGATTCTGGTATAGTTTGTTATGATTTTTAGCATTTTTTTGTAATTTTAAAGTAATTTGGCTTCGTTTGTTGCTGTAAAGTGTAGATGGGGGTGATTTTTGATAGCCGAAGTAATTCAGGTGAGTTTGGCATAGTTTGCTATGGTTAGTAGCATTTTTTTGTAATTTAAAAATGATTGGGTTTAGTTTGTTGTGGTAAGGGTTAGTTGGTGATGATTTATGGTAGCCGAAGTAATTTAGGTGAGTTTGGCATAGTTTGCTATAATTTGTACACCTTTTTTTGAAATTTTAAGATGATATGGTTTGGTTTGTTGTGGTGAGGGATAGTTGGGGGTGATTTACGGTAGCCGAAGTAATTTAGGTGATTCTGGTATAGTTTGTTATGATTTTTAGCATTTTTTTGTAATTTCAAAGTGATTGGGCTTAGTTTGTTGCTGTAAAGTGTAGTTGGGGGTGATTTTTGATAGCCGAAGTAATTCAGGTGAGTTTGGAATAGTTTGCTATAATTAGTAGCATTTTTTTGTAATTTAAAAGTGATTGGGTTTAGTTTGTTGTGGTAAGGGTTAGTTGGTGATGATTTATGGTAGCCAAAGTAATTTAGGTGAGGTTGGCAGAGTTTGCTATGGTTACTAGCATTTTTTTGTAATTTAAAAGTGATTGGGTTTAGTTTGTTGTGGTAAGAGTTAGTTGGTGATGATTTAGAGAAGCCGAAGTAATTTAGGTGAGTCTGGCATAGTTTGTTATGATTTGTACACCTTTTTTTGTAATTTTAAGATGATATGGTTTGGTTTGTTGTGGTAAGGGATAGTTGGGGGTAATTTACGGTAGCCGCAGTAATTTAGATGATTCTGGTATAGTTTGTTATGATTTTTAGAATTTTTTTGTAATTTTAAAGTGATTAGGTTTAGTTTGTTGCTGTAAAGTGTAGTTGGGGGTGATTTTTAATAGCCGAAGTAATTTAGGTGAGTTTGACATAGATTGCTATGGTTAGTAGCATTTTTTTGTAATTTAAAAGTGATTGGGTTTAGTTTGTTGTGGTAAGGGTTAGTTGGTGATGATTTATAGTAGCCGAAGTAATTTAGGTGAGTTTTTCATAGTTTGCTATGGTTAGTAGCATTTTTTTGTAATTTAAAAGTGATTGGGTTTAGTTTGTTGTGGTAAGAGTTAGTTGGTGATGATTTAGAGTAGCCGAAGTAATTTAGGTGAGTCTGGCATAGTTTGTTATGATTTGTACACCTTTGTTTGTAATTTTAGGATGATATGGTTTGGTTTGTTGTGGTAAGGGACAGTTGGGGGTAATTTACGGTAGCCGCAGTAATTTAGATGATTCTGGTATAGTTTGTTATGATTTTTAGAATTTTTTTGTAATTTTAAAGTGATTAGGCTTAGTTTGTTGCTGTAAAGTGTAGTTGGGGGTGATTTTTAATAGCCGAAGTAATTTAGGTGAGTTTGACATAGATTGCTATGGTTAGTAGCATTTTTTTGTAATTTAAAAGTGATTGGGTTTAGTTTGTTGTGGTAAGGGTTAGTTGGTGATGATTTATGGTAGCCGAAGTAATTTAGGTGAGTTTGGCATAGTTTGCTATGGTTAGTAGCATTTTTTTGTAATTTAAAAGTGATTGGGTTTAGTTTGTTGTGGTAAGGGTTATTTGGTGATGATTTAAGGTAGCCGAAGTAATTTAGGTGAGTTTGGCATAGTTTGCTATGGTTACTAGCATTTTTTTGTACTTTAAAAGTGATTGGGTTTAGTTTGTTGTGGTAAGAGTTAGTTGGTGATGATTTAGAGTAGCCGAAGTAATTTAGGTGAGTCTGGCATAGTTTGTTATGATTTGTACACCTTTTTTTGAAATTTTAAGATGATATGGTTTGGTTTGTTGTGGTAAGGGATAGTTGGGGGTGATTTACGGTAGCCGAAGTAATTTAGGTGATTCTGGTATAGTTTGTTATGATTTTTAGCATTTTTTTGTAATTTTAAATTGACTGGGTTTAGTTTGTTGCTGTAAAGTGTAGTTGGGGGTGATTTTTGATAGCCGAAGTAATTTAGGTGAGTTTGGCATAGTTTGCTATGGTTAGTAGCATTTTTTTGTAATTTAAAGGTGATTGGGTTTTGTTTGTTGTGGTAAGGGTTAGTTGGTGATGATTTATGGTAGCCGAAGTAATTTAGGTGAGTTTGGCATAGTTTGCTATGGTTACTAGCATTTTTTTGTACTTTAAAAGTGATTGGGTTTAGTTTGTTGTGGTAAGAGTTAGTTGGTGATGATTTAGAGTAGCCGAAGTAATTTAGGTGAGTCTGGCATAGTTTGTTATGATTTGTACACCTTTTTTTGTAATTTTAAGATGATATGGTTTGGTTTGTTGTGGTAAGGGATAGTTGGGGGTGATTTACGGTAGCCGAAGTAATTTAGGTGAGTCTGGTATAGTTTGTTATGATTTTTAGCATTTTTTTGTAATTTTAAAGTGATTGGGCTTAGTTTGTTGCTGTAAAGTGTAGTTGGGGGTGATTTTTGAGAGCCGAAGTAATTTAGGTGAGTTTGGCATAGTTTGCTATGGTTAGTAGCATTTTTTTGTAATTTAAAAGTGATTGGGTTTAGTTTGTTGTGGTAAGGGTTAGTTGGTGATGATTTATGGTAGCCGAAGAAATTTAGGTGAGTTTGGCATAGTTTGCTATGGTTACTAGCATTTTTTTGTAATTTAAAAGTGATTGGGTTTAGTTTGTTGTGGTAAGGGTTAGTTGGTGATGATTTAGAGTAGCCGAAGTAATTTAGGTGAGTCTGGCATAGTTTGTTATGATTTGTACACCTTTTTTTGTAATTTTAAGATGATATGGTTTGGTTTGTTGTGGTAAGGGATAGTTGGGGGTGATTTACGGTAGCCGAAGTAATTTAGGTGATTCTGGTATAGTTTGTTAGGATTTTTAGCATTTTTTTGTAATTTTAAAGTGATTGGGCTTAGTTTGATGCTGTAAAGTGTCGTTGGGGGTGATTTTTGATAGCCGAAGTAATTTAGGGGAGTTTGGCATAGTTTGCTATGGTTAGTAGCATTTTTTTGTAATTTAAAAGTGATTGGGTTTAGTTTGTTGAGGTAAGGGTTAGTTGGTGATGATTTATGGTAGCCGAAGTAATTTAGGTGAGTTTGGCATAGTTTGCTATGGTTACTAGCATTTTTTTGTAATTTAAAAGTGATTGGGTTTAGTTTGTTGTGGTAAGGGTTACTTGGTGATGATTTAGAGTAGCCGCCGAAGTAATTTAGGTGAGTCTGGCATAGTTTGTTATGATTTGTACATTTTTTTTTGTAATTTTAAGATGATATAGTTTGGTTTGTTGTGGTAAGTGATAGTTGGGGGTGACTTACGGTAGCCGAAGTAATTTAGGTGATTCTGGTATAGTTTGTTAAGATTTTTAGCATTTTTTTGTAATTTTAAAGTGATTGGGCTTAGTTTTTTGCTGTAAAGTGTAGGTGGGGGGTGATTTTTGATAGCCGAAGTAATTTAGGTGAGTTTGCCATAGTTTGCTATGGTTAGTAGAATTTTTTTGTAATTTAAAATTGATTGGGTTTAGTTTGTTGTGGTAAGGGTTAGTTGGTGATGATTTATGGTAGCCGAAGTAATTTAGGTGAGTTTGGCATAGTTTGCTATGGTTACTAGCATTTTTTTGTAATTTAAAAGTGATTGGGTTTAGTTTGTTGTGGTAAGGGATAGTTGGTGATGATTTAGAGTAGCCGAAGTAATTTAGGTGAGTCTGGCATAGTTTGTTATGATTTGTACACCTTTTTTTGTAATTTTAAGATGATATGGTTTGGTTTGTTGTGGTAAGGGATAGTTGGAGGTGATTTACGGTAGCCGAAGTAATTTAGGTGATTCTGGTTTAGTTTGTTATGATTTTTAGCATTTTTTTGTAATTTTAAAGTGATTGGGCTTAGTTTGTTGCTGTAAAGTGTAGTTGGGGGTGATTTTTGATAGCCGAAGTAATTTAGGTGAGTTTGGCATAGTTTGCTATGGTTAGTAGCCTTTTTTTTATAAATTAAAGGTGATTGGGTTTAGTTTGTTGTGGTAAGGGTTAGTTGGTGATGATTTATGGTAGCCGAAGTAATTTAGGTGAGTTTGGCATAGTTTGCTATGGTTACTAGCATTTTTTTGTAATTTAAAAGTGATTGGGTTTAGTTTGTTGTGGTAAGGGTTAGTTGGTGATGATTTAGAGTAGCCGAAGTAAATTAGGTGAGTCTGGCATAGTTTGTTATGATTTGTACACCTTTTTTTGTAATTTTAAGATGATATAGTTTGGTTTGTTGTGGTAAGGGATAGTTGGGGGTGATTTACGGTAGCCGAAGTAATTTAGGTGATTCTGGTATAGTTTGTTATGATTTTTAGCATTTTTTTGTAATTTTAAAGTGATTGGGCTTAGTTTGTTGCTGTAAAGTGTAATTGGGGGTAATTTTTGATAGCCGAAGTAATTTAGGTGAGTTTGGCATAGTTTGCTATGGTTAGTAGCATTTTTTTGTAATTTAAAAGTGATTGGGTTTAGTTTGTTGTGGTAAGGGTTAGTTGGTGATGATTTATGGTAGCCGAAGTAATTTAGGTGAGTTTGGCATAGTTTGTTATGATTTGTACAACTTTTTTTGTAATTTTAAGGTGATATGGTTTGGTTTGTTGTGGTAAGGGATAGTTGGGTGTGATTTACGGTCGCCGAAGTAATTTAGGTGTTTCTGGTAGAGTTTGTTATG
This sequence comes from Eledona agricola, assembly GCA_964023215.1. Lineage (NCBI taxonomy): Eukaryota > Metazoa > Arthropoda > Insecta > Coleoptera > Tenebrionidae > Eledona > Eledona agricola. The sequence continues at coordinate 1,347,776 of CAXIEJ010000140.1, read as the reverse complement.
ATTTTTAGCATTTTTTTGTAATTTTAAAGTGATTGGGCTTAGTTTGTTGCTGTAAAGTGTAGTTGGGGGTGATTTTTGATAGCCGAAGTAATTTTGGTGAGTTTGGCATAGTTTGCTAATTTTAGTAGCATTTTTTTTGTTATTTAAAAGTGATTGGGTTTAGTTTGTTGTGGTAAGGGTTAGTTGGTGATGATTTATGGTAGCCGAAGTAATTTAGGTGAGTTTGGCATAGTTTGCTACGATTACTAGCATTTTTTGTAATTTAAAAGTGATTGGGTTTAGTTTGTTGTGGTAAGGGTTAGTTGGTGATGATTTAGAGTAGCCAAAGTAATTTAGGTGAGTCTGGCATAGTTTGTTATGATTTGTACACCTTTTTTTGTAATTTTAAGAGGATATGGTTTGGTTTGTTGTGGTAAGGGATAGTTGGGGGTGATTTACGGTAGCCGAAGTAATTTAGGTGATTCTGGTATAGTTTGTTAAGATTTTTAGCATTTTTTTGTAATTTTAAAGTGATTGGGCTTAGTTTTTTGCTGTAAAGTGTAGTTGGGGGTGATTTTTGATAGCCGAAGTAATTTAGGTGAGTTTGGCATAGTTTGCTAATTTTAGTAGCATTTTTTTGTAATTTAAAAGTGATTGGGTTTAGTTTGTTGTGGTAAGGGTTAGTTGGTGATGATTTATGGTAGCCGAAGTAATTTAGGTGAGTTTGGCATAGTTTGCTACGGTTACTAGCATTTTTTGTAATTAAAAAGTGATTGGGTTTAGTTTGTTGTGGTAAGGGTTACTTGGTGATGATTTAGAGTAGCCGCCGAAGTAATTTAGGTGAGTCTGGCATAGTTTGTTATGATTTGTACACCTTTTTTTGTAATTTTAAGATGATATAGTTTGGTTTGTTGTGGTAAGGGATAGTTGGGGGTGATTTACGGTAGCCGAAGTAATTTAGGTGATTCTGGTATAGTTTGTTAAGATTTTTAGCATTTTTTTGCAATTTTAAAGTGATTGGCCTTAGTTTTTTGCTGTAAAGTGTAGTTGGGGGGTGATTTTTGATAGCCGAAGTAATTTAGGTGAGTTTGCCATAGTTTGCTATGGTTAGTAGAATTTTTTTGTAATTTAAAATTGATTGGGTTTAGTTTGTTGTGGTAAGGGTTAGTTGGTGATGATTTATGGTAGCCGAAGTAATTTAGGTGAGTTTGGCATAGTTTGCTATGGTTACTAGCATTTTTTTGTAATTTAAAAGTGATTGGGTTTAGTTTGTTGTGGTAAGGGATAGTTGGTGATGATTTAGAGTAGCCGAAGTAATTTAGGTGAGTCTGGCATAGTTTGTTATGATTTGTACACCTTTTTCTGTAATTTTAAGATGATATGGTTTGGTTTGTTGTGGTAAGGGATAGTTGGAGATGATTTACGGTAGCCGAATTAATTTAGGTGATTCTGGTTTAGTTTGTTATGATTTTTAGCATTTTTTTGTAATTTTAAAGTGATTGGGCTTAGTTTGTTGCTGTAAAGTGTAGTTGGGGGTGACTTTTGATAGCCGAAGTAATTTAGGTGAGTTTGGCATAGTTTGCTATGGTTAGTAGCCTTTTTTTTGTAAATTAAAGGTGATTGGGTTTAGTTTGTTGTGGTAAGGGTTAGTTGGTGATGATTTATGGTAGCCGAAGTAATTTAGGTGAGTTTGGCATAGTTTGCTATGGTTACTAGCATTTTTTGTAATTTAAAAGTGATTGGGTTTAGTTTGTTGTGGTAAGGGTTAGTTGGTGATGATTTAGAGTAGCCGAAGTAATTTAGGTGAGTCTGGCATAGTTTGTTATGATTTGTACACCTTTTTTTGTAATTTTAAGATGATATAGTTTGGTTTGTTGTGGTAAGGGATAGTTGGGGGTGATTTACGGTAGCCGAAGTAATTTAGGTGATTCTGGTATAGTTTGTTATGATTTTTAGCATTTTTTTGTAATTTTAAAGTGATTGGGCTTAGTTTGTTGCTGTAAAGTGTAATTGGGGGTAATTTTTGATAGCCGAAGTAATTTAGGTGAGTTTGGCATAGTTTGCTATGGTTAGTAGCATTTTTTTGTAATTTAAACGTGATTGGGTTTTGTTTGTTGTGGTAAGGGTTAGTTGGTGATGATTTATGGTAGCCGAAATAATTTAGGTGAGTTTGGCATAGTTTGCTATGGTTACTAGCATTTTTTTGTAATTTAAAAGTGATTGGGTTTAGTTTGTTGTGGTAAGGGTTAGTTGGTGATGATTTAGAGTAGCCGAAGTAATTTAGGTGAGTCTGGCATAGTTTGTTATGATTTGTACACCTTTTTTTGTAATTTTAAGGTGATATGGTTTGGTTTGTTGTGGTAAGGGATAGTTGGAGGTGATTTACGGTAGCCGAAGTAATTTAGGTGATTCTGGTTTAGTTTGTTATGATTTTTAGCATTTTTTTGTAATTTTAAAGTGATTGGGCTTAGTTTGTTGCTGTAAAGTGTAGTTGGGGGTGATTTTTGATAGCCGAAGTAATTTAGGTGAGTTTGGCATAGTTTGCTATGGTTAGTAGCCTTTTTTTTATAAATTAAAGGTGATTGGGTTTAGTTTGTTGTGGTAAGGGTTAGTTGGTGATGATTTATGGTAGCCGAAGTAATTTAGGTGAGTTTGGCATAGTTTGCTATGGTTACTAGCATTTTTTTGTAATTTAAAAGTGATTGGGTTTAGTTTGTTGTGGTAAGGGTTAGTTGGTGATGATTTAGAGTAGCCGAAGTAAATTAGGTGAGTCTGGCATAGTTTGTTATGATTTGTACACCTTTTTTTGTAATTTTAAGATGATATAGTTTGGTTTGTTGTGGTAAGGGATAGTTGGGGGTGATTTACGGTAGCCGAAGTAATTTAGGTGATTCTGGTATAGTTTGTTATGATTTTTAGCATTTTTTTGTAATTTTAAAGTGATTGGGCTTAGTTTGTTGCTGTAAAGTGTAGTTGGGGGTGATTTTTGATAGCCGAAGTAATTTTGGTGAGTTTGGCATAGTTTGCTAATTTTAGTAGCATTTTTTTTGTTATTTAAAAGTGATTGGGTTTAGTTTGTTGTGGTAAGGGTTAGTTGGTGATGATTTATGGTAGCCGAAGTAATTTAGGTGAGTTTGGCATAGTTTGCTACGATTACTAGCATTTTTTGTAATTTAAAAGTGATTGGGTTTAGTTTGTTGTGGTAAGGGTTAGTTGGTGATGATTTAGAGTAGCCAAAGTAATTTAGGTGAGTCTGGCATAGTTTGTTATGATTTGTACACCTTTTTTTGTAATTTTAAGAGGATATGGTTTGGTTTGTTGTGGTAAGGGATAATTGGGGGTGATTTACGGTAGCCGAAGTAATTTAGGTGATTCTGGTATAGTTTGTTAAGATTTTTAGCATTTTTTTGTAATTTTAAAGTGATTGGGCTTAGTTTTTTGCTGTAAAGTGTAGTTGGGGGTGATTTTTGATAGCCGAAGTAATTTAGGTGAGTTTGGCATAGTTTGCTAATTTTAGTAGCATTTTTTTGTAATTTAAAAGTGATTGGGTTTAGTTTGTTGTGGTAAGGGTTAGTTGGTGATGATTTATGGTAGCCGAAGTAATTTAGGTGAGTTTGGCATAGTTTGCTACGGTTACTAGCATTTTTTGTAATTAAAAAGTGATTGGGTTTAGTTTGTTGTGGTAAGGGTTACTTGGTGATGATTTAGAGTAGCCGCCGAAGTAATTTAGGTGAGTCTGGCATAGTTTGTTATGATTTGTACACCTTTTTTTGTAATTTTAAGATGATATAGTTTGGTTTGTTGTGGTAAGGGATAGTTGGGGGTGATTTACGGTAGCCGAAGTAATTTAGGTGATTCTGGTATAGTTTGTTAAGATTTTTAGCATTTTTTTGTAATTTTAAAGTGATTGGGCTTAGTTTTTTGCTGTAAAGTGTAGTTGGGGGGTGATTTTTGATAGCCGAAGTAATTTAGGTGAGTTTGCCATAGTTTGCTATGGTTAGTAGAATTTTTTTGTAATTTAAAATTGATTGGGTTTAGTTTGTTGTGGTAAGGGTTAGTTGGTGATGATTTATGGTAGCCGAAGTAATTTAGGTGAGTTTGGCATAGTTTGCTATGGTTACTAGCATTTTTTTGTAATTTAAAAGTGATTGGGTTTAGTTTGTTGTGGTAAGGGATAGTTGGTGATGATTTAGAGTAGCCGAAGTAATTTAGGTGAGTCTGGCATAGTTTGTTATGATTTGTACACCTTTTTCTGTAATTTTAAGATGATATGGTTTGGTTTGTTGTGGTAAGGGATAGTTGGAGATGATTTACGGTAGCCGAATTAATTTAGGTGATTCTGGTTTAGTTTGTTATGATTTTTAGCATTTTTTTGTAATTTTAAAGTGATTGGGCTTAGTTTGTTGCTGTAAAGTGTAGTTGGGGGTGACTTTTGATAGCCGAAGTAATTTAGGTGAGTTTGGCATAGTTTGCTATGGTTAGTAGCCTTTTTTTTGTAAATTAAAGGTGATTGGGTTTAGTTTGTTGTGGTAAGGGTTAGTTGGTGATGATTTATGGTAGCCGAAGTAATTTAGGTGAGTTTGGCATAGTTTGCTATGGTTACTAGCATTTTTTGTAATTTAAAAGTGATTGGGTTTAGTTTGTTGTGGTAAGGGTTAGTTGGTGATGATTTAGAGTAGCCGAAGTAATTTAGGTGAGTCTGGCATAGTTTTTTATGATTTGTACACCTTTTTTTGTAATTTTAAGATGATATAGTTTGGTTTGTTGTGGTAAGGGATAGTTGGGGGTGATTTACGGTAGCCGAAGTAATTTAGGTGATTCTGGTATAGTTTGTAATGATTTTTAGCATTTTTTTGTAATTTTAAAGTGATTGGGCTTAGTTTGTTGCTGTAAAGTGTAATTGGGGGTAATTTTTGATAGCCGAAGTAATTTAGGTGAGTTTGGCATAGTTTGCTATGGTTAGTAGCATTTTTTTGTAATTTAAACGTGATTGGGTTTTGTTTGTTGTGGTAAGGGTTAGTTGGTGATGATTTATGGTAGCCGAAATAATTTAGGTGAGTTTGGCATAGTTTGCTATGGTTACTAGCATTTTTTTGTAATTTAAAAGTGATTGGGTTTAGTTTGTTGTGGTAAGGGTTAGATGGTGATGATTTAGAGTAGCCGAAGTAATTTAGGTGAGTCTGGCATAGTTTGTTATGATTTGTACACCTTTTTTTGTAATTTTAAGGTGATATGGTTTGGTTTGTTGTGGTAAGGGATAGTTGGGGGTGATTTACGGTAGCCGAAGTAATTTAGGTGATTCTGGTATAGTTTGTTATGATTTTTAGCATTTTTCTGTAATTTTAAAGTGATTGGGCTTAGTTTGTTGCTGTAAAGTGTAGTTGGGGGTGATTTTTGATAGCCGAAGTAATTTAGGTGAGTTTGGCATAGTTTGCTAATTTTAGTAGCATTTTTTTGTAATTTAAAAGTGATTGGGTTTAGTTTGTTGTGGTAAGGGTTAGTTGGTGATGATTTATGGTAGCCGAAGTAATTTAGGTGAGTTTGGCATAGTTTGCTACGGTTACTAGCATTTTTTGTAATTTAAAAATGATTGGGTTTAGTTTGTTGTGGTAAGGGTTAGTTGGTGATGATTTAGAGTAGCCAAAGTAATTTAGGTGAGTCTGGAATAGTTTGTTATGATTTGTACACCTTTTTTTGTAATTTTGGATGAGATGGTTTGGTTTGTTGTGGTAAGGGATAGTTGGGGGTGATTTACGGTAGCCGAAGTAATTTAGGTGATTCTGGTATAGTTTGTTATGATTTTTAGCATTTTTTTTATTTTAAAGCGATTGGGCTTAGTTTGTTGCTGTAAAGTGTAGTTGGGGGTGATTTTTGATAGCCGAAGTAATTTAGGTGAGTTTGGCATAGTTTGCTATGGTTAGTAGCATTTTTTTGTAATTTAAAAGTCATTGGGTTTAGTTTGTTGTGGTAAGGGTTAGTTGGTGATGATTTAGAGTAGCCGAAGTAATTTAGGTGAATCTGGCATAGTTTGTTATGATTTGAACACCTTTTTTTGTAACTTTAAAATGATATGGTTTGGTTTGTTGTGGTAAGAGATAGTTGGGGGTGATTTACGGTAGCCGAAGTAATTTAGGTGTTTCTGGTATAATTTGTTATGATTTTTAGCATTTTTTTGTAATTTTAAAGGGATTGGGCTTAGTTTGTTGCTGTAAAGTGTAGTTGGGGGTGATTTTTGATAGCCGAAGTAATTTAGGTGAGTTTGGCCTAGTTTGCTATGGTTAGCAGTATTTTTTTGTAATTTAAAAGTGATTGGGTTTAGTTTGTTGTGGTAAGGGTTAGTTGGTGATGATTTATGGTAGCCGAAGTAATTTAGGTGAGTTTGGCATAGTTTGCAATGGTTACTAGCATTTTTTTGTAATTTAAAAGTGATTGGGTTTAGTTTGTTGTGGTAAGGGTTACTTGGTGATGATTTAGAGTAGCCGCCGAAGTAATTTAGGTGAGTCTGGCATAGTTTGTTATGATTTGTACACCTTTTTTTGTAATTTTAAGATGATATAGTTTGGTTTGTTGTGGTAAGGGATAGTTGGGGGTGATTTACGGTAGCCGAAGTAATTTAGGTGATTCTGGTATAGTTTGTTAAGATTTTTAGCATTTTTTTGTAATTTTAAAGTGATTGGGCTTAGTTTTTTGCTGTAAAGTGTAGTTGGGGGGTGATTTTTGATAGCCGAAGTAATTTAGGTGAGTTTGCCATAGTTTGCTATGGTTAGTAGAATTTTTTTGTAATTTAAAATTGATTGGGTTTAGTTTGTTGTGGTAAGGGTTAGTTGGTGATGATTTATGGTAGCCGAAGTAATTTAGGTGAGTTTGGCATAGTTTGCTATGGTTACTAGCATTTTTTTGTAATTTAAAAGTGATTGGGTTTAGTTTGTTGTGGTAAGGGATAGTTGGTGATGATTTAGAGTAGCCGAAGTAATTTAGGTGAGTCTGGCATAGTTTGTTATGATTTGTACACCTTTTTTTGTAATTTTAAGATGATATGGTTTGGTTTGTTGTGGTAAGGGATAGTTGGAGATGATTTACGATAGCCGAAGTAATTTAGGTGATTCTGGTTTAGTTTGTTATGATTTTTAGCATTTTTTTTGTAATTTTAAAGTGATTGGGCTTAGTTTGTTGCTGTAAAGTGTAGTTGGGAGTGACTTTTCATAGCCGAAGTAATTTAGGTGAGTTTGGCATAGTTTGCTATGGTTACTAGCATTTTTTGTAATTTAAAAGTGATTGGGTTTAGTTTGTTGTGGTAAGGGTTAGTTGGTGATGATTTAGAGTAGCCGAAGTAATTTAGGTGAGTCTGGCATAGTTTGTTATGATTTGTACACCTTTTTTTGTAATTTTAAGATGATATAGTTTGGTTTGTTGTGGTAAGGGATAGTTGGGGGTGATTTACGGTAGCCGAAGTAATTTAGGTGATTCTGGTATAGTTTGTTATGATTTTTAGCATTTTTTTGTAATTTTAAAGTGATTGGGCTTAGTTTGTTGCTGTAAAGTGTAATTGGGGGTAATTTTTGATAGCCGAAGTAATTTAGGTGAGTTTGGAATAGTTTGCTATGGTTAGTAGCATTTTTTTGTAATTTAAAAGTGATTGGGTTTTGTTTGTTGTGGTAAGGGTTAGTTGGTGATGATTTATGATAGCCGAAGTAATTTAGGTGAGTTTGGCATAGTTTGCTATGGTTACTAGCATTTTTTTGTAATTTAAAAGTGATTGGGTTTAGTTTGTTGTGGTAAGGGTTAGTTGGTGATGATTTAGAGTAGCCGAAGTAATTTAGGTGAGTCTGGCATAGTTTGTTATGATTTGTACACCTTTTTTTGTAATTTTAAGGTGATATGGTTTGGTTTGTTGTGGTAAGGGATATTTGGGGGTGATTTACGGTAGCCGAAGTAATTTAGGTGATTCTGGTATAGTTTGTTATGATTTTTAGCATTTTTCTGTAATTTTAAAGTGATTGGGCTTAGTTTGTTGCTGTAAAGTGTAGTTGGGGGTGATTTTTGATAGCCGAAGTAATTTAGGTGAGTTTGGCATAGTTTGCTAATTTTAGTAGCATTTTTTTGTAATTTAAAAGTGATTGGGTTTAGTTTGTTGTGGTAAGGGTTAGTTGGTGATGATTTATGGTAGCCGAAGTAATTTAGGTGAGTTTGGCATAGTTTGCTACGGTTACTAGCATTTTTTGTAATTTAAAAGTGATTGGGTTCAGTTTGTTGTGGTAAGGGTTAGTTGGTGATGATTTAGAGTAGCCAAAGTAATTTAGGTGAGTCTGGAATAGTTTGTTATGATTTGTACACCATTTTTTGTAATTTTAGGATGAGATGGTTTGGTTTGTTGTGGTAAGGGATAGTTGGGGGTGATTTACGGTAGCCGAAGTAATTTAGGTGATTCTGGTATAGTTTGTTATGATTTTTAGCATTTTTTTTTATTTTAAAGCGATTGGGCTTAGTTTGTTGCTGTAAAGTGTAGTTGGGGGTGATTTTTGATAGCCGAAGTAATTTAGGTGAGTTTGGCATAGTTTGCTATGGTTAGTAGCATTTTTTTGTAATTTAAAAGTCATTGGGTTTAGTTTGTTGTGGTAAGGGTTAGTTGGTGAAGATTTAGAGTAGCCGAAGTAATTTAGGTGAATCTGGCATAGTTTGTTATGATTTGAACACCTTTTTTTGTAACTTTAAAATGATATGGTTTGGTTTGTTGTGGTAAGAGATAGTTGGGGGTGATTTACGGTAGCCGAAGTAATTTAGGTGTTTCTGGTATAATTTGTTATGATTTTTAGCATTTTTTTTAATTTTAAAGGGATTGGGCTTAGTTTGTTGCTGTAAAGTGTAGTTGGGGGTGATTTTTGATAGCCGAAGTAATTTAGGTGAGTTTGGCCTAGTTTGCTATGGTTAGCAGCATTTTTTTGTAATTTAAAAGTGATTGGGTTTAGTTTGTTGTGGTAAGGCTTAGTTGGTGATGATTTATGGTAGCCGAAGTAATTTAGGTGAGTTTGGCATAGTTTGCTATGGTTACTAGCATTTTTTTGTAATTTATAAGTGATTGGGTTTAGTTTGTTGTGGTAAGGTTTAGTTGGTGATGATTTAGAGTAGCCGAAGTAATTTAGGTGAGTCTGGCATAGTTTGTTATGATTTGTACACCTTTTTTTGTAATTTTAAGATGATATGGTTTGGTTTGTTGTGGTAAGGGTTAGTTGGGGGTAATTTACGGTAGCCGAAGTAATTTAGGAGATTCTGGTGTAGTTTGTTATGATTTTTAGCATTTTTTTGTAATTTTACAGTGATTGGGCTTAGTTTGTTGCTGTAAAGTGTAGTTGGGGGTGAATTTTGATAGCCGAAGTAATTTAGGTGAGTTTGGCATAGTTTGCTATAGTTAGTAGCATTTTTTTGTAATTTAAAAGTGATTGGGTTTAGTTTGTTGTGGTAAGGGTTATTTGGTGATGATTTATGATAGCCGAAGTAATTTAGGTGAGTTTGGCATAGTTTGCTATGGTTACTAGCATTTTTTTGTAATTTAAAAGTGATTGGGTTTAGTTTGTTGTGGTAACGGTTAGTTGGTGATGATTTAGAGTAGCCGAAGTAATTTAGGTGAGTCTGGCATAGTTTGTTATGATTTGTACACCTTTTTTTGTAATTTTAAGATGATATGGTTTGTTTTGTTGTGGTAAGGGATAGTTGGGGGTGATTTACGGTAGCCGAAGTAATTTAGGTGATTCTGGTATAGTTTGTTATGATTTTTAGCATTTTTTTTATTTTAAAGCGATTGGGCTTAGTTTGTTGCTGTAAAGTGTAGTTGGGGGTGATTTTTGATAGCCGAAGTAATTTAGGTGAGTTTGGCATAGTTTTCTATGGTTAGTAGCATTTTTTTGTAATTTAAAAGTGATTGGGTTTAGTTTGTTGTGGTAAGGGTTAGTTGGTGATGATTTAGAGTAGCCGAAGTAATTTAGGTGAGTCTTGCATAGTTTGTTATGATTTGTACACCTTTTTTTGTAATTTTAAAATGATATGGTTTGGTTTGTTGTGGTAAGGGATAGTTGGGGGTGATTTACGGTAGCCGAAGTAATTTAGGTGATTCTGGTATAGTTTGTTATGATTTTTAGCATTTTTTGTAATTTTAAAGTGATTGGGCTTAGTTTGTTGCTGTAAAGTGTAGTTGGGGGTGATTTTTGACAGCCGAAGTAGTTTAGGTGAGTTTGGCAAAGTTTGCTATGGTTAGTAGCATTTTTTTGTAATTTAAAAGTGATTGGGTTTAGTTTGTTGTGGTAAGGGTTAGTTGGTGATGATTTATGGTAGCCGAAGTAATTTAGGTGAGTCTGGCATAGTTTGTTATGATTTGTACACCTTTTTTTGTAATTTTAAGATGATATGGTTTGGTTTGTTGTGGTAAAGGATAGTTGGGGGTGATTTACGTTAGCCGAAGTAATTTAGGTGATTCTGGTATAGTTTGTTATGATTTTTAGCATTTTTTTGTAATTTTAAACTGATTGGGCTTAGTTTGTTGCTGTAAAGTGTAGTTGGGGGTGATTTTTGACAGCCGAAGTAGTTTAGGTGAGTTTGGCAAAGTTTGCTATGGTTAGTAGCATTTTTTTGTAATTTAAAAGTGATTGGGTTTAGTTTGTTGTGGTAAGGGTTAGTTGGTGATGATTTATGGTAGCCGAAGTAATTTAGGTGAGTTTGGCATAGTTTGCTATGGTTACTAGCATTTTTTTGTAATTTAAAAGTGATTGGGTTTAGTTTGTTGTGGTAAGGGATAGTTGGTGATGATTTAGAGTAGCCGAAGTAATTTAGGTGAGTTTGGCATAGTTTGCTATGGTTAGTAGCCTTTTTTTTGTAAATTAAAGGTGATTGGGTTTAGTTTGTTGTGGTAAGGGTTAGTTGGTGATGATTTATGGTAGCCGAAGTAATTTAGGTGAGTTTGGCATAGTTTGCTATGGTTACTAGCATTTTTTGTAATTTAAAAGTGATTGGGTTTAGTTTGTTGTGGTAAGGGTTAGTTGGTGATGATTTAGAGTAGCCGAAGTAATTTAGGTGAGTCTGGCATAGTTTGTTATGATTTGTACACCTTTTTTTGTAATTTTAAGATGATATAGTTTGGTTTGTTGTGGTAAGGGATAGTTGGGGGTGATTTACGGTAGCCGAAGTAATTTAGGTGATTCTGGTATAGTTTGTTATGATTGTTAGCATTTTTTTGTAATGTTAAAGTGATTGGGCTTAGTTTGTTGCTTTAAAGTGTAATTGGGGGTAATTTTTGATAGCCGAAGTAATTTAGGTGAGTTTGGCATAGTTAGCTATGGTTAGTAGCATTTTTTTGTAATTTAAAAGTGATTGGGTTTTGTTTGTTGTGGTAAGGGTTAGTTGGTGATGATTTATGGTAGCCGAAGTAATTTAGGTGAGTTTGGCATAGTTTGCTATGGTTACTAGCATTTTTTTGTAATTTAAAAGTGATTGGGTTTAGTTTGTTGTGGTAAGGGTTAGTTGGTGATGATTTAGAGTAGCCGAAGTAATTTAGGTGAGTCTGGCATAGTTTGTTATGATTTGTACACCTTTTTTTGTAATTTTAAGGTGATATGGTTTGGTTTGTTGTGGTAAGGAATAGTTGGGGGTGATTTACGGTAGCCGAAGTAATTTAGGTGATTCTGGTATAGTTTGTTATGATTTTTAGCATTTTTCTGTAATTTTAAAGTGATTGGGCTTAGTTTGTTGCTGTAAAGTGTAGTTGGGGGTGATTTTTGATAGCCGAAGTAATTTAGGTGAGTTTGGCATAGTTTGCTAATTTTAGTAGCATTTTTTTGTAATTTAAAAGTGATTGGGTTTAGTTTGTTGTGGTAAGGGTTAGTTGGTGATGATTTATGGTAGCCGAAGTAATTTAGGTGAGTTTGGCATAGTTTGCTACGGTTACTAGCATTTTTTGTAATTTAAAAGTGATTGGGTTTAGTTTGTTGTGGTAAGGGTTAGTTGGTGATGATTTAGAGTAGCCAAAGTAATTTAGGTGAGTCTGGAATAGTTTGTTATGATTTGTACACCTTTTTTTGTAATTTTAAGATGATATAGTTTGGTTTGTTGTGGTAAGGGATAGTTGGGGGTGATTTACGGTAGCCGAAGTAATTTAGGTGATTCTGGTATAGTTTGTTATGATTGTTAGCATTTTTTTGTAATGTTAAAGTGATTGGGCTTAGTTTGTTGCTTTAAAGTGTAATTGGGGGTAATTTTTGATAGCCGAAGTAATTTAGGTGAGTTTGGCATAGTTTGCTATGGTTAGTAGCATTTTTTTGTAATTTAAAAGTGATTGGGTTTTGTTTGTTGTGGTAAGGGTTAGTTGGTGATGATTTATGGTAGCCGAAGTAATTTAGGTGAGTTTGGCATAGTTTGCTATGGTTACTAGCATTTTTTTGTAATTTAAAAGTGATTGGGTTTAGTTTGTTGTGGTAAGGGTTAGTTGGTGATGATTTAGAGTAGCCGAAGTAATTTAGGTGAGTCTGGCATAGTTTGTTATGATTTGTACACCTTTTTTTGTAATTTTAAGGTGATATGGTTTGGTTTGTTGTGGTAAGGAATAGTTGGGGGTGATTTACGGTAGCCGAAGTAATTTAGGTGATTCTGGTATAGTTTGTTATGATTTTTAGCATTTTTCTGTAATTTTAAAGTGATTGGGCTTAGTTTGTTGCTGTAAAGTGTAGTTGGGGGTGATTTTTGATAGCCGAAGTAATTTAGGTGAGTTTGGCATAGTTTGCTAATTTTAGTAGCATTTTTTTGTAATTTAAAAGTGATTGGGTTTAGTTTGTTGTGGTAAGGGTTAGTTGGTGATGATTTATGGTAGCCGAAGTAATTTAGGTGAGTTTGGCATAGTTTGCTACGGTTACTAGCATTTTTTGTAATTTAAAAGTGATTGGGTTTAGTTTGTTGTGGTAAGGGTTAGTTGGTGATGATTTAGAGTAGCCAAAGTAATTTAGGTGAGTCTGGAATAGTTTGTTATGATTTGTACACCTTTTTTTGTAATTTTAAGATGAGATGGTTTGGTTTGTTGTGGTAAGGGATAGTTGGGGGTGATTTACGGTAGCCGAAGTAATTTAGGTGATTCTGGTATAGTTTGTTATGACTTTTAGCATTTTTTTTTATTTTAAAGCGATTGGGCTTAGTTTGTTGCTGTAAAGTGTAGTTGGGGGTGATTTTTGATAGCCGAAGTAATTTAGGTGAGTTTGGCATAGTTTGCTATGGTTAGTAGCATTTTTTTGTAATTTAAAAGTCATTGGGTTTAGTTTGTTGTGGTAAGGGTTAGTTGGTGATGATTTAGAGTAGCCGAAGTAATTTAGGTGAATCTGGCATAGTTTGTTATGATTTGAACACCTTTTTTTGTAACTTTAAAATGATATGGTTTGGTTTGTTGTGGTAAGAGATAGTTGGGGGTGATTTACGGTAGCCGAAGTAACTTAGGTGTTTCTGGTATAATTTGTTATGATTTTTAGCATTTTTTTGTAATTTTAAAGGGATTGGGCTTAGTTTGTTGCTGTAAAGTGTAGTTGGGGGTGATTTTTGATAGCCGAAGTAATTTAGGTGAGTTTGGCCTAGTTTGCTATGGTTAGTAGCATTTTTTTGTAATTTAAAAGTGATTGGGTTTAGTTTGTTGTGGTAAGGGTTAGTTGGTGATGATTTATGGTAGCCGAAGTAATTTAGGTGAGTTTGGCATAGTTTGCTATGGTTACTAGCATTTTTTTGTAATTTAAAAGTGATTGGGTTTAGTTTGTTGTGGTAAGGGTTAGTTGGTGATGATTTAGAGTAGCCGAAGTAATTTAGGTGAGTCTGGCATAGTTTGTTATGATTTGTACACCTTTTTTTGTAATTTTAAGATGATATGGTTTGGTTTGTTGTGGTAAGGGTTAGTTGGGGGTAATTTACGGTAGCCGAAGTAATTTAGGAGGTTCTGGTGTAGTTTGTTATGATTTTTAGCATTTTTTTGTAATTTTACAGTGATTGGGCTTAGTTTGTTGCTGTAAAGTGTAGTTGGGGGTGAATTTTGATAGCCGAAGTAATTTAGGTGAGTTTGGCATAGTTTGCTATGGTTAATAGCATTTTTTTGTAATTTAAAAGTGATTGGGTTTAGTTTGTTGTGGTAAGGGTTAGTTGGTGATGATTTATGGTAGCCGAAGTAATTTAGGTGAGTTTGGCATAGTTTGCTATGGTTACTAGCATTTTTTTGTAATTTAAAAGTGATTGGGTTTAGTTTGTTGTGGTAAGGGTTAGTTGGTGAAGATTTAGAGTAGCCGAAGTAATTTAGGTGAGTCTGGCATAGTTTGTTATGATTTGTACACCTTTTTTTGTAATATTAAGATGATATGGTTTGGTTTGTTGTGGTAAGGGTTAGTTGGGGGTAATTTACGGTAGCCGAAGTAATTTAGGAGGTTCTGGTGTAGTTTGTTATGATTTTTAGCATTTTTTTGTAATTTTACAGTGATTGGGCTTAGTTTGTTGCTGTAAAGTGTAGTTGGGGGTGAATTTTGATAGCCGAAGTAATTTAGGTGAGTTTGGCATAGTTTGCTATGGTTAGTAGCATTTTTTTGTAATTTAAAAGTGATTGGGTTTAGTTTGTTGTGGTAAGGGTTAGTTGGTGATGATTTAGAGTAGCCGAAGTAATTTAGGTGAATCTGGCATAGTTTGTTATGATTTGAACACCTTTTTTTGTAACTTTAAAATGATATGGTTTGGTTTGTTGTGGTAAGAGATAGTTGGGGGTGATTTACGGTAGCCGAAGTAACTTAGGTGTTTCTGGTATAATTTGTTATGATTTTTAGCATTTTTTTGTAATTTTAAAGGGATTGGGCTTAGTTTGTTGCTGTAAAGTGTAGTTGGGGGTGATTTTTGATAGCCGAAGTAATTTAGGTGAGTTTGGCCTAGTTTGATATGGGTAGTAGCATTTTTTTGTAATTTAAAAGTGATTGGGTTTAGTTTGTTGTGGTAAGGGTTAGTTGGTGATGATTTATGGTAGCCGAAGTAATTTAGGTAAGTTTGGCATAGTTTGCTATGGTTACTAGCATTTTTTTGTAATTTAAAAGTGATTGGGTTTAGTTTGTTGTGGTAAGGGTTAGTTGGTGATGATTTAGAGTAGCCGAAGTAATTTAGGTGAGTCTGGCATAGTTTGTTATGATTTGTACACCTTTTTTTGTAATATTAAGATGATATGGTTTGGTTTGTTGTGGTAAGGGTTAGTTGGGGGTAATTTACGGTAGCCGAAGTAATTTAGGAGGTTCTGGTGTAGTTTGTTATGATTTTTAGCATTTTTTTGTAATTTTACAGTGATTGGGCTTAGTTTGTTGCTGTAAAGTGTAGTTGGGGGTGAATTTTGATAGCCGAAGTAATTTAGGTGAGTTTGGCATAGTTTGCTATGGTTAGTAGCATTTTTTTGTAATTTAAAAGTGATTGGGTTTAGTTTGTTGTGGTAAAGGTTAGTTGGTGATGATTTATGCTAGCCGAAGTAATATAGGTGATTTTGGCATAGTTTGCTATGGTTACTAGCATTTTTTTGTAATTTAAAAGTGATTGGGTTTAGTTTGTTGTGGTAACGGTTAGTTGGTGATGATTTAGAGTAGCCGAAGTAATTTAGGTGAGTCTGGCATAGTTTGTTATGATTTGTACACCTTTTTTTGTAATTTTAAGATGATATGGTTTGTTTTGTTGTGGTAAGGGATAGTTGGGGGTGATTTACGGTAGCCGAAGTAATTTAGGTGATTCTGGTATAGTTTGTTATGATTTTTAGCATTTTTTTTATTTTAAAGCGATTGGGCTTAGTTTGTTGCTGTAAAGTGTAGTTGGGGGTGATTTTTGATAGCCGAAGTAATTTAGGTGAGTTTGGCATAGTTTTCTATGGTTAGTAGCATTTTTTTGTAAAATAAAAGTGATTGGGTTTAGTTTGTTGTGGTAAGGGTTAGTTGGTGATGATTTAGAGTAGCCGAAGTAATTTAGGTGAGTCTGGCATAGTTTGTTATGATTTGTACACCTTTTTTTGTAATTTTAAAATGATATGGTTTGGTTTGTTGTGGTAAGGGATAGTTGGGGGTGATTTACGGTAGCCGAAGTAATTTAGGTGATTCTGGTATAGTTTGTTATGATTTTTAGCATTTTTTTGTAATTTTAAAGTGATTGGGCTTAGTTTGTTGCTGTAAAGTGTAGTTGGGGGTGATTTTTGATAGCCGAAGTAATTTAGGTGAGTTTGGCATAGTTTGCTATGGTTAATAGCATTTTTTTGTAATTTAAAAGTGATTGGGTTTAGTTTGTTCTGGTAAGGGTTAGTTGGTGATGATTTAGAGTAGCCGAAGTAATTTAGGTGAGTCTGGCATAGTTTGTTATGATTTGTACACCTTTTTTTGTAATTTTAAGATGATATGGTTTGGTTTGTTGTGGTAAAGGATAGTTGGGGGTGATTTACGTTAGCCGAAGTAATTTAGGTGATTCTGGTATAGTTTGTTATGATTTTTAGCATTTTTTTGTAATTTTAAACTGATTGGGCTTAGTTTGTTGCTGTAAAGTGTAGTTGGGGGTGATTTTTGACAGCCGAAGTAATTTAGGTGAGTTTGGCATAGTTTGCTATGGTTAGTAGCATTTTTTTGTAATTTAAAAGTGATTGGGTTTAGTTTGTTGTGGTAAGGGTTAGTTGGTGATGATTTAGAGTAGCCGAAGTAATTTAGGTGAGTCTGGCATAGTTTGCTATGATTTGTACACCTTTTTTGTAATTTTAAGGTGATATGGTTTAGTTTGTTGTGGTAAGGGATAGTTGGGGGTGATTTAGAGTAGCCGAAGTAATTTAGGTGATTCTGGTATAATTTGTTATGATCTTTAGCATTTTTTTGTAATTTTAAACTGATTGGGATTAGTTTGTTGCTGTAAAGTGTAGATGGGTGTGATTTTTGATAGCCGAAGTAATTTAGGTGAGTTTGGCATATTTTGCTATGGTTAGTAGCATTTTTTTGTAATATATAAGTGATTGGGTTTTGTTTGTTGTGGTAAGGGTTAGTTGGTGATGTTTTTTTGTAATTTTAAGATGATATGGTTTGGTTTGTTGTAGTAAGGGGTAGTTGGGGGTGATTTACGGTAGCCGAAGTTGTTTAGGTGATTCTGGTATAGTTTGTTATGATTTTTAGCATTTTTTTGTAATTTTAAAGTGATTGGGCTTAGTTTGTTGCTGTAAAGTGTAGTTGGGGGTGATTTTTGATAGCCGAAGTAATTTAGGTGAGTTTGGCTTAGTTTGCTATGGTTACTAGCATTTTTTGTAATTTAAAAGTGATTGGGTTTAGTTTGTTGTGGTATGGGTTAGTTGGTGATGTTTTTTTGTAATTTTAAGATGATATGGTTTGGTTTGTTGTGGTAAGGGGTAGTTGGGGGTGATTTACGGTAGCCGAAGTTGTTTAGGTGATTCTGGTATAGTTTGTTATGATTTTTAGCATTTTTTTGTAATTTTAAAGTGATTGGGCTTAGTTTGTTGCTGTAAAGTGTAGTTGGGGTGATTTTTGATAGCCGAAGTAATTTAGGTGAGTTTGGCCTAGTTTGCTATAGTTAGTAGCATTTTTTTGTAATTTAAAAGTGATTGGGTTTAGTTTGTTGTGGTAAGGGTTAGTTGGTGATGATTTATGGTAGCCGAAGTAATTTAGGTGAGTTTGGCATAGTTTGCTATGGTTACTAGCAATTTTTTGTAATTTAAAAGTGATTGGGTTTAATTTGTTGTGGTAAGGGTTAGTTGGTGATGATTTAGAGTAGCCGAAGTAATTTAGGTGAGTCTGGAATAATTTGTTATGATTTGTACAACTTTTTTTGTAATTTTAAGATGATATGGTTTGGTTTGTTGTGGTAAGGGATAGTTGGGGGTGATTTACGGTAGCCGAAGTAATTTAGGTGATTCTGGTATAGTTTGTTATGATTTTTAGCATTTTTTTGTAATTTTAAAGTGATTGGGCTTAGTTTGTTGCTGTAAAGTGTAGTTGGGGTGATTTTTGATAGCCGAAGTAATTTAGGTGAGTTTGGCCTAGTTTGCTATAGTTAGTAGCATTTTTTTGTAATTTAAAAGTGATTGGGTTTAGTTTGTTGTGGTAAGGGTTAGTTGGTGATGATTTATGGTAGCCGAAGTAATTTAGGTGAGTTTGGCATAGTTTGCTATGGTTACTAGCAATTTTTTGTAATTTAAAAGTGATTGGGTTTAATTTGTTGTGGTAAGGGTTAGTTGGTGATGATTTAGAGTAGCCGAAGTAATTTAGGTGAGTCTGGAATAATTTGTTATGATTTGTACAACTTTTTTTGTAATTTTAAGATGATATGGTTTGGTTTGTTGTGGTAAGGGATAGTTGGGGGTGATTTACGGTAGCCGAAGTAATTTAGGTGATTCTGGTATAGTTTGTTATGATTTTTAGCATTTTTTTGTAATTTTAAAGTGATTGGGCTTAGTTTGTTGCTGTAAAGTGTAGTTGGGGGTGATTTTTGATAGCCGAAGTAATTTAGGTGAGTTTGGCATAGTTTGCTACGGTTACTAGCATTTTTTTGTAATTTAAAAGTGATTGGGTTTAGTTTGTTGTGGTAAGGGTTAGTTGGTGATGATTTAGAGTAGCCGAAGTAATTTAGGTGAGTCTGGCATAGTTTGTTATGATTTGTACACCTTTTTTTGTAATTTTAAGATGATATAGTTTGGTTTGTTGTGGTAAGGGATAGTTGGGGGTGATTTACGGTAGCCGAAGTAATTTAGGTGATTCTGGTATAGTTTGTTAAGATTTTTAGCATTTTTTTGTAATTTTAAAGTGATTGGGCTTAGTTTTTTGCTGTAAAGTGTAGTTGGGGAGTGATTTTTGATAGCCGAAGTAATTTAGGTGAGTTTGCCATAGTTTGCTATGGTTAGTAGAATTTTTTTGTAATTTAAAATTGATTGGGTTTAGTTTGTTGTGGTAAGGGTTAGTTGGTGATGATTTATGGTAGCCGAAGTAATTTAGGTGAGTTTGGCATAGTTTGCTATGGTTACTAGCATTTTTTTGTTATTTAAAAGTGATTGGGTTTAGTTTGTTGTGGTAAGGGATAGTTGGTGATGATTTAGAGTAGCCGAAGTAATTTAGTTGAGTCTGGCATAGTTTGTTATGATATGTACACCTTTTTTTGTAATTTTAAGATGATATGGTTTGGTTTGTTTTGGTAAGGGATAGTTGGAGGTGATTTACGGTAGCCGAAGTAATTTAGGTGATTCTGGTTTAGTTTGTTATGATTTTTAGCATTTTTTTGTAATTTTAAAGTGATTGGGCTTAGTTTGTTGCTGTAAAGTGTAGTTGGGGGTGAATTTTGATAGCCGAAGTAATTTAGGTGAGTTTGGCATAGTTTGCTATGGTTAGTAGCATTTTTTTGTAATTTAAAAGTGATTGGGTTTAGTTTGTTGTGGTAAGGGTTAGTTGGTGATGATTTAGAGTAGCCGAAGTAATTTAGGTGGGTCTGGCATAGTTTGTTATGATTTGTACACCTTTTTTTGTAATTTTAAGATGATATAGTTTGGTTTGTTGTGGTAAGGGATAGTTGGGGGTGATTTACGGTAGCCGAAGTAACTTAGGTGATTCTGGTATAGTTTGTTATGATTTTTAGCATTTTTTTGTAATTTTAAAGTGATTGGGCTTAGTTTGTTGCTGTAAAGTGTAATTGGGGGTAATTTTTGATAGCCGAAGTAATTTAGGTGAGTTTGGCATAGTTTGCTATGGTTAGTAGCATTTTTTTGTAATTTAAAAGTGATTAGGTTTAGTTTGTTGTGGTAAGGGTTAGTTGGTGATGATTTATGGTAGCCGAAGTAATTTAGGTGAGTTTGACATAGTTTGCTATAGTTAGTAGCATTTTTTTGTAATTTATAAGTGATTGGGTTTAGTTTGTTGTGGTAAGGGTTAGTTGGTGATGATTTATGGTAGCCGAAGTAATTTAGGTGAGTTTGGCATAGTTTGCTATGGTTACTAGCATTTTTTTGTAATTTAAAAGTGATTGGGTTTAGTTTGTTGTGGTAAGGGTTAGTTGGTGATGATTTAGAGTAGCCGAAGTAATTTAGGTGAGTCTGGCATAGTTTGTTATGATTTGCACACCTTTTTTTGTAATTTTAAGGTGATATGGTTTGGTTTGTTGTGGTAAGGGATAGTTGGGGGTGATTTACGGTAGCCGAAGTAATTTAGGTGATTCTGGTATAGTTTGTTATGATTTTTAGCATTTTTTTGTAATTTTAAAGTGATTGGGCTTAGTTTGTTGCTGTAAAGTGTAATTGGGGGTAATTTTTGATAGCAGAAGTAATTTAGGTGAGTTTGGCATAGTTTGCTATGGTTAGTAGCATTTTTTTGTAATTTAAAAGTGATTAAGTTTAGTTTGTTGTGGTAAGGGTTTGTTGGTGATGATTTATGGTAGCCGAAGTAATTTAGGTGAGTTTGGCATAGTTTGCTATGGTTACTAGCATTTTTTTGTAATTTAAAAGTGATTGGGTTTATTTTGTTGTGGTAAGGGTTAGTTGGTGATGATTTATGATAGCCGAAGTAATTTAGGTGAGTTTGGCATAGTTTGCTATGGTTACTAGCATTTTTTTGTAATTTAAAAGTGATTGGGTTTAGTTTGTTGTGGTAACGGTTAGTTGGTGATGATTTAGAGTAGCCGAAGTAATTTAGGTGAGTCTGGCATAGTTTGTTATGATTTGTACACCTTTTTTTGTAATTTTAAGATGATATGGTTTGTTTTGTTGTGGTAAGGGATAGTTGGGGGTGATTTACGGTAGCCGAAGTAATTTAGGTGATTCTGGTATAGTTTGTTATGATTTTTAGCATTTTTTTTTATTTTAAAGCGATTGGGCTTAGTTTGTTGCTGTAAAGTGTAGTTGGGGGTGATTTTTGATAGCCGAAGTAATTTAGGTGAGTTTGTCGTAGTTTTCTATGGTTAGTAGCATTTTTTTGTAATTTAAAAGTGATTGGGTTTAGTTTGTTGTGGTAAGGGTTAGTTGGTGATGATTTAGAGTAGCCGAAGTAATTTAGGTGAGTCTGGCATAGTTTGTTATGATTTGTACACCTTTTTTTGTAATTTTAAAATGATATGGTTTGGTTTGTTGTGGTAAGGGATAGTTGGGGGTGATTTACGGTAGCCGAAGTAATTTAGGTGATTCTGGTATAGTTTGTTATGATTTTTAGCATTTTTTTGTAATTTTAAAGTGATTGGGCTTAGTTTGTTGCTGTAAAGTGTAGTTGGGGGTGATTTTTGATAGCCGAAGTAATTTAGGTGAGTTTGGCATAGTTTGCTATGGTTACTAGCATTTTTTTGTAATTTAAAAGTGATTGGGTTTAGTTTGTTGTGGTAAGGGTTAGTTGGTGATGATTTAGAGTAGCCGAAGTAATTTAGGTGAGTCTGGCATAGTTTGTTATGATTTGTACACTTTTTTTTGTAATTTTAAGATTATATGGTTTGGTTTGTTGTGGTAAAGGATAGTTGGGGGTGATTTACGTTAGCCGAAGTAATTTAGGTAATTCTGGTATAGTTTGTTATGATTTTTAGCATTTTTTTGTAATTTTAAACTGATTGGGCTCAGTTTGTTCCTGTAAAGTGTAGTTGGGGGTGATTTTTGACAGCCGAAGTAATTTAGGTGAGTTTGGCATAGTTTGCTATGGTTAGTAGCATTTTTTTGTAATTTAAAAGTGATTGGGTTTTGTTTGTTGTGGTAAGGGTTAGTTGGTGATGATTTATGGTAGCCGAAGTAATTTAGATGAGTTTGGCATAGTTTGCTATTGTTACTAGCATTTTTTTGTAATTTAAAAGAGATTCGGTTTAGTTTGTTGTGGTAAGGGTTAGTTGGTGATGATTTAGAGTAGCCGAAGTAATTTAGGTGAGTCTGGCATAGTTTGTTATGATTTGTACACCTTTTTTGTAATTTTAAGATGATATGGTTTGGTTTGTTGTGGTAAGGGATAGTTGGGGGTGATTTACGGTAGCCGAAGTAATTTAGGTGATTCTGGTATAATTTGTTATGATTTTTAGCATTTTTTTGTAATTTTAAAGTGATTGGGCTTAGTTTGTTGCTGTAAAGTGTAGTTGGGGGTGATTTTTGATAGCCGAAGTAATTTCGGTGAGTTTGGCCTAGTTTGCTATAGTTAGTAGCATTTTTTTGTAATTTAAAAGTGATTGGGTTTAGTTTGTTGTGGTAAGGGTTAGTTGGTGATGATTTATAATAGCCGAAGTAATTTAGGTGAGTTTGGCATAGTTTGCTATGGTTACTAGCATTTTTTGTAATTTAAAAGTGATTGGGTTTAGTTTGTTGTGGTAAGGGTTAGTTGGTGAGGTTTTTTTGTAATTTTAAGATGATATGGTTTGGTTTGTTGTGGTAAGGGGTAGTTGGGGGTGATTTACGGTAGCCGAAGTAATTTAGGTGATTCTGGTATAGTTTGTTATGATTTTTAGCATTTTTTTGTAATTTTAAAGTAATTGGGCTTAGTTTGTTGCTGTAAAGTGTAGTTGGGGGTGACTTTTGATAGCCGAAGTAATTTAGGTGAGTTTGGCCTAGTTTGCTATAGTTAGTAGCATTTTTTTGTAATTTAAAAGTGATTGGGTTTAGTTTGTTGTGGTAAGGGTTAGTTGGTGATGATTTATGGTAGCCGAAGTAATTTAGGTGAGTTTGGCATAGTTTGCTATGGTTACTAGCATTTTTTTGTAATTTAAAAGTGATTGGGTTTAGTTTGTTGTGGTAAGGGTTAGTTGGTGATGATTTAGAGTAGCCGAAGTAATTTAGGTGAGTCTGGAATAATTTGTTATGATTTGTACAACTTTTTTTGTAATTTTAAGGTGATATGGTTTTGTTTGTTGTGGTAAGGGATAGTTGGGGGTGATTTACGGTAGCCGAAGTAATTTAGGCGATTCTGGTATAGTTTGTTATGATTTTTAGCATTTTTTTGTAATTTTAAAGTGATTGGGCTTAGTTTGTTGCTGTAAAGTGTAGTTGGGGGTGATTTTTGATAGCCGAAGTAATTTAGGTGAGTTTGGCATAGTTTGCTATGGTTACTAGCATTTTTTTGTAATTTAAAAGTGATTGGGTTTAGTTTGTTGTGGTAAGGGTTAGTTGGTGATGATTTAGAGTAGCCGAAGTAATTTAGGTGAGTCTGGCATAGTTTGTTATGATTTGTACACCTTTTTTTGTAATTTTAAGATGATATGGTTTGGTTTGTTGTGGTAAAGGATAGTTGGGGGTGATTTACGGTAGCCGAAGTAATTTAAGTGATTCTGGTATAGTGTGTTATGATTTTTAGCATTTT